>OY015313.1:64855109-66283231 GCA_955612985.1 Cheilosia scutellata
CGAATCCAAAGTTAATCAACTCTTGGTTTTCTCAACTTCGGAATATCCAAAGTTGAGTGAGTCAACTTCGAGTGAATAAAAGCAATTTCTCAAGTTGAGAATAAAAATCCCCAAGTTGTGTTCAACTTGAAGTGAATAAAATGGCCCTTAGCCTATCAATTGACGATGTAGTTTTTCGTGCTTTTGGCTTCCGTTTTTTTTTTTAAGTTAAATAAATTTTATCTTTTTCTACCAGATTGACTGCGTTGTAAATCATTTTGCGCGAACATTTCATTATTTTGGCTATCTCAGCCGGCTTCTTACCAATTTTGTATAAGTCATATGATTCTTCTTTTTTCTGGTGAACAATGATTACCTCTACCCATTTTCACTTTGCACTCACTTCCCACAATTTAAGAACACACAACTTAAAAAAACAAAAACAATTTAATTAATAATTGAGCTATTTATGTGACCATGGCTGTATATATTTTTTGTAAGTTTTATTATTGTTATAGTAGATACTTATATAACACGTTTGTCCTAGGTTTAAACAGCGAAAACTTTAAAAGAAAAATATAACAATATTAAGCGCTTAATTCTTAATTCGATGAACTATTTTTGACTGGTGGTGGTTCTCCACCAACGTAAGACAAACCTGTCTTCGATGCATTGATCGATGTGGTGGGTGTTGATGGATTACCTTTGTGTTATGTGTGAAACATATTTTTTTATTGGACATGATGATGATAATATTGTTGAAAAATGTAGTAAATGAATGCTAATCAAAAATCTGCAACATATTACATATTCAGATGAAATTATAGAATACCTTATAGTGACGAAGTGATAGTGGAAGATGTTGAAGTGCTTTGCAATTGAAATGGTTCAGTCAGTTATACCATGGATAGAATATAATCCTCTAATGCTGCGTGGAAAACAAAATGATTTGCTAAAGAATTCCCAGATACTGAAATTTTAAAAATATACCTTTTGGAGCAACATTTTGAACATGTTCGGTTCGCCTGGAGCACGAACAAAACAAAAAAAATAAATTTCGTTTAGAACACGAACAAAAAAGTATCCGTCACAGGATAAAAATTAAAATTCCAATAACTGAATTGCTGAATTAAAACAGACGCAAATAAACAAAATCTAAATAAAATACATAAAAAATCCATATTTACAAGAGCGTTTTTCTTGAGACCTACAATTTACTGAACACCAAAATTTAAACAGTGGAATCTGGGCAAAACTGATTCGCGTGACACTATCGCTATCATCCGACTTTCATAATCTCGAACTGGAGTAGATATTGAGCAGGAAGGCACTATCTTCAACAGGTCCGTTCAGCTGCAGGTTTATTTGTGCTTTAGTTGCGCAAATGGATGTTGTAATCATCTTCTAAATATTATGGTAGTAAGTCCGTGTTGCCAACATGTGCGATTTACAAACCCGAATAATCGATAAAATGAATGCGCCTAACGTCCCCATCCACACTCGTACGTCCTTCAACCACTCTTCAATGAGGACTGGATTAAGTACATGCTATCAACAAACAAACAAACATCTGTCCACCGCCTAGTCTAGTTAAGGAGTTCATCTACCTCGGAGTAAACATGAACTCCACGAATCACACCCTAGTCGAGATCCGTCGAAGAATTACCATAGGACCCCGTCGCTACTTCAGTTTGGCAAGAACAAATTGTGTTCAAACCATCTAACTCAAAGGACGAAATGTATGCTCTACAAACCCTTATCCTGCCAGTTCTGCTTTAGGGCACAGAGTGCTGGAAGATAAGCAAGATGGGAGAGCTGATACTGGGCTCCTTCGAAAGAAAAATACTTCGGCGGATTTTCGGTCCTGTCTACGAGGAGGAGAAATAGAGGAGAAGATAGAGCAGCGAACTCTATGAGCTGTACCAAGATGAGGATGAAGTCCTTAAAGCCGAAATACGTCGACTACATTTGGCTAGGCCACATCGAGCGAATGGACAATTATGCTCTAACTAAAAGGATCTTCGAATCCCAAAAAGACAAGGAAGACCGAACCTTCGTTTCAAGGACCAAACCATTGCGGATGTGAGGGCGCGTGGTCTGGACAAATGGAAGCAGCACGCTAGGTCGATTCGATTTGAACGCTATCATGATATGAAGACAAATACATAGATAGACAGAGATGGCTGAATTGATGCAGAATTTGATCCTTGTAGTGTCTTGAAATACTGTATAAATTGTCAATAGTTTAGTGTGTGCCAATATTGTATAAAATATCAGATTTAATAAAACAAAACTCACTTTATACGAAACTACAGAACCAGACAGATGTCATTTCTTCAGGATACTACAATTATGATTCAGAATTTATGTACTTTATAGGGTCTGCGGTGAATCCTTCTTGGCGTTAGAAATATTGCAATGACAAGGTGAACATACCTTCCTGTAAAGGGTACAAAAACCCTTTGATCATGGCATGATTCTTGGCATTGTGCATCAATGTTAAAAAATTTGAAAACAGCCGAACTACATTAAGTGAAAAGCAACCTTTTCTATTTAGAAATTGCTCTACATTATACCTACAAAAAAAATGTTTTTAAATCTCTTTTTGTTAGATTGTTTATACATATTTTAATTACCAGGAGATTGGATTTTCATGTGAGTAGAATAAAAAATAGTTTAAGAAAATAAAGAAGCGCTTTTATTAGTAGGTACTGCACTAAAAACAAAGCAAAATAATTAGCCAATCTGTTTGAAGGTTTGTCCTAGAAGGATCTTAGTGTTAAGGGATACCTTTTGCTTCAAATCGCTAGAGTTGTTTTCGAAAAAATCATGCGACCCCTTTACTCCTCAACAATTCTCACCTACCCTATGGCCTAATTTGGTCACACAGCTATAAATCAGAAAATAAATCCTGAATATCCGACAAGTGGTTCTCGAGTTATGGAGGGACGAACAGACGGACGTTGCGTTTTATACAGTAGTATGGATTATATTAGATAATTTTTATTTTATACTGTTTTTGAAGAGAAAGTTGTTTGTGGGTTGTGGCAGACTGCTATGTCAAAAGCTTGAACATACCAAAATTCTAGAATATCGTTGGTTAAATACCATTAACCGACCAAAATTGGCTGCTTATCGATCTCTCGGCTTAACTAACCAAACCGCAAGGATTCTCTGGTTAAAATTCAACTGAACGAACAAATTCTATGGTTATTAGCTAGAATAACCGTTGATTAAAGTTAACGGAAGATGAACAAACTGGCCCTTAATCTACCAATATCCAATGTAGTAATTTTGCTCCATCGCCTTTGTTCAAACGTTCGGTCAAAGTCAGCAGCACAACCATAATTGCAAGCCGTTCAAGAAGAATTCAAGAATTTTAGTTCGAAATAACATCCAACGTGAGCCGACGAGCAGTGCGGTTATCTTTTCCTATGAATGCATACAGGAATCCTTTTCAAAAGCAACAACAACAAAGAGCACAATTTGTACCTCCTTTTCAAGTAAAAGCCAACAAGCTGTTAAATTATCTTTGTGTATTTATGTGTTTTCAAGGATACCAACAGCGACATGCTTAGAAGTGAGCTTCAAAGGGATGTGTATAACGCACAAAACACACTCAAAACAACTTTCCACAAAATGCAATTTACAGCCCACAAGTGCAGATGCCTAATCTGCAAAACAACCGACCGGACCGCTTATTTCATTCTCGACTCCCAGACCCAGACTACCCCTAGCATGGGAAGTTGTGTACATTGGAAATGCAGTCGTTTTTCATGGTATTAATTCACTTATAGAATAAACACCTCGGGAGTTATGTGCAATTTCTGCAGCCATCCTCTCACTTTCAATTGTTTACGGGTATAAGAATAATATACAAATTAAAACAGTTAGTCCGCTACATAAGTTTTTTTTAATAAAGTATTATCAGTCATAGGAGTAGGCTTCGATTTGGTTGCCAAAATGAACAAACGAACTTAAGATTATAATACAACTTTATGATCAAGAAATTTCCATTAAGGACTGCATTCATTTCAATGCAAACTAGTAATTGGAAATTGGCGTAAACTATAACAATGATAAGTGATTAACGGGCTGCACCTATTATAAAGCCTTATATTATCATTCCCCAGCCGGAGAACCTGAAGGCGGCATTAAGAATTTTATTGAAAAGTTGATGGCGCCTTTTCGCAGTACGATATGGAAGTTGTGTACATGGACTTTAAAGCTAAAGTCGATAAGGGTAACATCTTTGGAGGGTTAGTTGGTGAGCATAGGCTCTACGAGACATACAATGGGTATAGAATACTGATTTCGGTACAGTTCGTAATAGGCTGCGTATAAGTAGGACTTGGCTTGGAAGATTAGGGATTCATACAGCAACTCTCCAGACCGTCGAACCTCCAATTGATTATGTGCTTATTGATGGGATAGGAACGATTCCGTCATCCTTAAAGCACGCATGCCGATGAACAAAAGTGGCTCTGAAGGCGCTGTATCGCGCGACATAATGCCGGTGAAGGAAAGACATCAACCAAGTATGGTTGGGTTTTGGGAAAACATACGCCTCCCCCTATATCATGCCATATCACGTACCTACCGTGCTGCTGTATATACTAATCTTAATCACCACGGCAGATCGATCCAGCCTGGCAGATGGCGGCAAAACTGATCCACCTATGTACCGTGATGGTGGAAAACAAGCGATGTAATGTGAAATTGTTAAGTAGCTCTTTCGAAAATGGAGCAGCTGTCAGCAGGGAGATGATCTATCATATGATTTCTTTAATCCCGTCCTGGATTAGATAGGACAGGTATCAACACGGGAGGTACTACCATCAACTCCGCCGATTCAAATAGAGACTTTGATGTCGATTGAAGGATATGCGATAGTGGTTCTATGAATGTATGAGAAGATACAACCACGCACTCTTTAAGCTGTACCGAGGTGTAGATGTATCCCAACAAGCCAAACAACTTCGACTTCATTAGCTCGACCACATAGATCGAAAGGACAGTTATGCTCCAGCCAAGATTATCTTCGAGTCCCATCCCCTACGTTGGTCCCCAACGTAGGGGATCAAAGGAAGATCAAACATGCATTTCACAGATCATGCCATCGCTGGTCCCATAGCACTTGGTCTGTTAAACTGGAAGCAACTTGGATCACCATTACCAGTAGCCTGACGGAGTCTCCTCGCATGATGCGGGACGGGAGCCCTTTAAGTAAGTAGGTACCTTAGTAACTGTTCGATAAAAATCTTGAAATGACAACAACTGCTCCCGTAAACTGCTTCCAACCGGCAATATTCGTCCATGTAACAATTTCTTTTAAAAATGTCAAGATAGGACTACCTACCATGTAACACCAGCTGCTAAGCAGGCAGGTACTATCTATTAAATAAGTTCTAATCATAGCACTCATCCAATTAAAAGACATTATAATCATAAGCCTCTGCTCAGCATTTCCAATATAGGTGTTTGCTGTATTTGTGCAAACATATTCCTTATATGCAAATGTGCCGAATCACGAAGCACGTGCTCAACAGAAACAGGGATTACTAAAATATACATACTCGTACATCGTATAAAGCTGGCTATGTCTACTGTTAACATATCGATACACACAGAACACTTTGACGTTTGGTTTAGCAAAAAGATGAGGAAGTCTCCATATATCAGTCACCATAACATAATTTACATCTTCCACTTCACCGATGTTCAAGAGTCTTAATTCTTAACCACATTCATCTGCTATACGTTGTGTCTAATCTGGCATAGTTCAAATCTGATTTGTGTGCAAGTTTAATTGGTTGATTGGTTTCTGGGGAAATGTGGATGTGTTTTAATACCAGAGCTAATTAGATCCAATTATTTCAGAATTATTAATCATCATCTTAATGCAATTGATTAAGCAGCTAGCTGTTGAACTCCATACTGTTCGGACTGTGCAAATGTTGAAAACAATTAATGAAAATAAAACTATTATACGAAACATTCCCCTTCGTCAGACTTTACCTGCCCACTAACTGGCAACTGCATACAGCTACAGCAGTAGGTATAATTATAAGCATGGACATTGAACATACCCAATCGCAAAAAAAAAACCAATGGCTTGGGTATAGAAAAAATAATAATGAGAAATTAATTCTATCCGATATAATTTCTGGTAATCGGCAGAACGCAGCGTGAGTATTGAGACGGAGGCGGCGAAGATGGGTTTGGCGGTCAATGAAGGCAAGACAAAGTATATGCTGTCAAAAAGAACTGACACCCAACACCGACGTATCGGACAGAACGTCACTATAACTTTGAGGTGGTTAAGGACTTTGTCTACCTAGGCTTCGCTATGAACTCAGACAATGTCACCAGCGCTGAAATTAAACGGAGGTTAACTCTTGCCAGTAGCGCAGTGGTTAGTGTGCTGGACTACTGTGCGAGGGATTCCAGGTTCGATCCCCGGCAAAACTCAAATTACATCTTAAGATTTTTTCTACTGCGCCACCTCTCGCGAACGTCTGACAAACATCCGAGAGTATAACTGTCCTGAAAAAGCTTCTGAATTCAGCCGTTCGAACTCGGCATAAAATTGTAGGTCTCTTCCATTCGTCCCAAAAATAGAAACTCACACAAACGAATGGTTGCGAGAAGCTAGGCTGATTTCTTCACACAGTACTAGCGCTAGTACCGGTATTAGACGAAAAGTTGATACTCAACAATTTCTATGACGACATTAGGAACGAGGGTGGCAATTCGTCGATCTGAGCGCCGCATGTATCATATTATGCTACAATGGTAAATATTTAGGACGATGTGGATTTTTTCGGCGATTTCGGTTGTCCAGAAGAACGTTTTTTTTTACGTTCTTCAATTAGTAATGGACGAATTGCAGCACCCACACTTACTGTTAACATTTTTTATTTACTTTCTGTTTTAGTCGGTAATCGTTTTAATTTAAGATTAAACGTACGATTCATGGCAAGTGGATCGATGTAAATAGCGGTTGCCGTCGTCATTCACGTATCAGCCAGCATGTCGGATACTGCCAAAAGTATGATGTATGGCCTTGACACGTCATTTGGGAGGATTTATTCAAATGCCAGCAACATTGGCAGAACAGGAGCTGGCCGCTGCTGCATTTTATCGCTTTGGATAGTCTCCACGGACAATCGGTGCAATCTACCGCACTCATGTTAAATTGCAAACACCGAATTGGTGAGTGCAGGTAGTTCCATATGTGCAATAATAGAAAAAAAAAAAAAAAACAATCATGTACGCTGTCATATGCTATCCCATATGCTGGATACAGTCAGTCGTGAAGAAAAAGCCTTAACCGAGACTGAAAAAGAACAACTCAAAGTTTAAAGGACGCTTGCCTATTTATTGCCAAATTAGCTAAGAAAATCGAGAGGAGCCGACACGTTATATCCATATTTTTAAGTAATGAGTCTAACTATGGGTAAAAACATGAAAGGTCGCATACACTACATAGTGTGCTTACTAATGCGGAAAGGCGACTCATATTTATAAAAGTGTCAAAATCTCACGACTCTTTTCCAAAATCAGGATATAATGTGGTATCAAAGCAAGTCTCACAACTTTTCGTCGTATTATTTTGAATGCTAAGCATATAAAAAGACTAAAAATCAAGAAGAAGTCACCCTTTAACCCGATTCGAAAAGCGCAACCCCTCCGTTTTTGTCGCGCACATGTGACCTGGAATTCGTAGTGACATTGTCTGGTCTTCTCAGACGGAAAAAAATTAATTTGGAAGGCCCGGATGGCTATATCCACTATTATCCATAACCTACACAAAGAGACTAATCATTTGGACCGGCTGCACGGCCGTAGACAGGATTTTGTTTCGGGGAGGGGGGGCTTGCTTCCAAATCTTACGAGATTTTTTTTTTTGAAATGAGATCAATCACCTTATCTGGATCCACATTAATATCCGAATGAACAGATATAGCAAGTAAGCTTAATCTTGCATTCTCCATAAAGCTTCGGGACACTGTCTTAATCCTTTTCATAGATGGAAAGGTACTTTCAACACTAGCTGTGGTCACTGGAAGCATGGGCACAACTGTAAGAAGTTTATAGCTCTTGAGGCTTCAGCCCCTCAAGCCCCTCCCCCCCCCCTGGCTACGTGCCTGACCGGCTGCATAGCAGAGTTGAACTTATGTTAAATTTATATATTATAAATTATAATTTTATCTAAAAATATTACAAACAAAAAGTTAAAAACTGCTAACGTGTCAAATCATCCTGCCTTTATCCTATAGCTTAGCTAAAAAAATTGTTTTCCTGAAGTTGAACAAGAAAATTAAAGTATGTACATATATAAATTTGACATAAGTTCAACTCTGCAATGCAGCCGGTTAGCCACGAAGCCAGGGGGGGGGGCTTGAGGGGCTGAAGCCCCTATCTAAAATGCATTTTAGATAAAATTATAATTTATAATATATGTGTAGTGTAGTATGGTGTTTGGTTGCTTATATTACTCTATTCTATAGGACTAGACTCTCACAACAATTCGCTTATGTGAGAAACAAAACTTTACATAGTTGTATCCAGCTCGGCTTTTTCATGGAGCAAAACATTCATCACAAAAATTATAATACTTCCAAGTGACATATAACCAACAATACTAACAAGAACGCCTTAGCAGGAGTGAATTTTCTCCAACGCATTCCGATAATTCCTACCGATAAGAAATGAGATTTCAAGAAATTGAAATTTACAATGCGCTTAGTTTTAACTATTAGAAGGAAACGCATGTGCTTAAGCTACGTACACTTAAGCGATTTATTATTATTATTATTTTTTTTTTTTTTTTTCAAAATAGCGCCTGTGGTAATAATAAGTACAGTTCCATCATTTTATTGTCCTTGTTTAGGAATATAGCTAACAACAGCTAATGTAATCAGGTGGTATCTACTGACTTAAAATATAATTGTAATTTATACAGTTGCACTTTTCTCACATAGAAGAGTGGAATGTTCAATATTAAATATGTAGTTGACTGCTAGCATAAGAAAAAAAGCCCCCACTCTCCCCTGTTTTTTGCCTTCACATTTTGTCGTTTCAGCAAGACAGATATTTTTCCGGGATGGAAGGAACACTCTTTAAAAATATATAAGCCTCGTACGAATAAAAATGGCACATCATTATCAGATTTTCGAACCGGAACCCTATAAGCTATAAACTGATTTCATACATTTTCAAAAGAATATCCCTTTTATTTTCCAACAAACCACCACTTCAAAGTGTTTAAAAGCTCGTTCGTATTTGATCACCCTATCATATGTAAATTGCTATAACACATACTTAGACTTTTTATTCAGCCATCAAGTCACCAACAACTATAGTCTGACATAATGCCCCAAAAACACCAAAGCATAAATAAATTAGATTAAATGTGTTCACAAAAATCCACCCACAAATATGCAAATGGGAAATTTATTCTAGTCAAGTAAAAATATGCTAATCATAGTTTGAAACTTGAAGGCGCTTATTGACTCTTGTCCTTTGAGGGCCTACACTCATGGATATAAAAATAAAGGAAGAACTTGGACTGTTATTCAGAAACTACAACTTGTCATCAATTTATCCCAAATCCTATCAAAGTTTTACACTCAAGCTTCATTATCCAAACGCAATACACAATATACACTACACATGCTTCGAAATATAGGACGATATGCCATTAGGACATATAAATTTCTAACGTAAATATTCCTTAAGATAGTTGAAAATACCAACTTTTTATCAAAGAAATTGCAAAGCATCGTAACGCTACTGTATACAAATTCCGCCAGCTATACCGTAACACTCAACCGTTTCAATGCGATTATAAGTAAGGTTCCACTTAAAACACTGCGTCGAAAAAAAAACTTCGTCGTCATATCGTAACCACTTTTGGAACTTGTTCTTTGAAAAAATTCCATTCACACAACGAGTGTCATTCAGTTAACCTCAAGTGCTTATGCGAACTCGAATGTTCTCTTATTTTTGCGGATTAAAGGAGCTCGATTAGTGGCAAAGTTAGTTCGTCTGCGAGAAGACTACTTGCACTTGGTGCTTCAGGAGTGCTCTCTGCTGCTACCGAATTGAAAATTAAATATTTGATATTTGATAGTATAGCGGGAATACTTATGTAAGCCTTGTCCTTGTGCATTTAAGGAACAGTTTCAGAGACCTTTCATATGTATGTAATTAATGCTAAAGTGGAGACTTTTAATGAAAACTTTATATTTGAGAGACTATTAATTGAAAATAACTCATGGCTACCTTTAGAGTCAAAAGATAGCTAGAAGTTTGACTTTCACAAGTTGGATAGGTTCGGCTATGAACTTCTGCTTACAGCATAATTATTATGTCTCCGGATGCAGATGACATCTTATCTATAATGCTTCAAAAATATAGAGAGCACTTTACACTCCTGTCAAAAGTGGTATTTATTTTATAAAGCGTGTTCCAGGTAACACGAGGTAAGAATAGCCAAACGATTTGCCTATCATTGGTCGTATCCTTAATTAAAATTTCATCCACAACAGATTAATTGATATGAGTCTACAGAACGATGTGCGCACAACAGGTCAAACAGCGAAAACAAGAAAGTCATCAATAATAGTCGGAACACCTAAATTATCAATCCCGAAAACCCACAATCCCGAAAAGACATAATCCGCAATATCCAAAATTCCGAAAGGCCAAAATCCCGAAAGTGAAACTAAAAATTTTATTGTAGCAACAAAAAAAATAAGCCAATTATTTTAACAAAACAAACAAAATAACAAACTTCAAATAAATAAAACATAACAAAAACAGTTCAAGTCTTATTAACAAAAACATATAAAAAACGATCCATGACAAAACAATATCTAATACAAGTTCATATTGTACGTAAATCCCTTTAGAAAACTTATTTCCGAACGCTCGTTACGTTCCGCGTAAATTTAAAAATTTTTTTTCCTTCGTCACATAACGTTTTCTTAGTTGTGCGTCTCACCGGCAATTATTTTAACCAAACATGTTTTCACACGGACTTGCTCTTCACATAGAAGAGCAATCAGTGAATATACACCAATGTGTGAATGCCCTGCGAGAACTTTCAGCCGGCCGACGGTGGTGCCACGCCTCTACGTTGTTCTGTGTCCGCGGCAGATTTTGTTGCAAAAGGTTACAAACCGACCAAAAATTAGGGGAGTATGCAGGACTACCTGCAAGTCCGTAACGTTTTCTTTTTCTACTCACTTTGTATTACGATGTTCACTGGCTAACAAAAATCTAGTCGGTCAGCTATCACACTATATGATATCAGCACAACTGAATGCACATTGCGAATTGCAGCGCAACATTACAAAACATTATTACGGTAAAAAGAATGGACAAACACTTGTCTATTTTACATTCAAAACAAAATAAAGAATCCCGAAAAATTATATAAAATTTTATTTTATATAAAAATTATATAAAATTTTATTTTATATAAAATTTTCGGGATTTTTAAAATCGGTTTAGCTATTTACCTATACGAGTCCATTACGCTTAATTCTACATACATTCATTGACATACACTGCCGGTCACTAGTATGAGGCCATACATTTTGCAATAGATTTTCACTCTTTATACCTGCAGAAAATGTTTTACCCGGAAACTTTTACTACCTGTGAACAGGTACATATTTTCCCAACAGTAAGTCATAAAATTAAAGGGCAAATAAAAAACTACGGCTGGAATTTCCCAAGATCAAACAATGAACTACCTGAAAAGCATATAAAAAGATGCGCAACTAGGATGAGGCCACTGCGAATATTTCGTTGCAGGAGTGCATATTAGCGATTTTTTTCAAAGTTTTGTTAAGAACTGTTAAAAGGAACTGTTTTTATTTAGTTTAAAAAAGAAATGGGTTCCGGAAAGATTTTGACAGCGACAGAAAGAGGAAAAACAGATGCTTTCAAGGAATTCGGACTCTCAGGCCGAGAAATTGCAAGGAGGCTAAATAGAAGTAACAAGTAAGACTGTTGTAAACAGTTATCTTGCGGGTCCACAACACTATGGGAAAAATCAAAAAGGACGTTCGGCAGAGTAACAAAATTGCGAGAAAAGCTGTTAATTCTACGGCCTGCCTCAAATTCGACACTACCAGCGACTAAAATAAGGGAAAACCCGGAGTATCAGCCAGGATAGCAACGGTCCGAAGGATAATACGAACAAGTGGTACTATACAGAGAAGAAAACTTAAAAAGAAACCGGTTTTGAGGCAAGTACACAATGAGCATTGAATGAATTTTGCAAGAGAACATGTCGCTTGGAGCAGTAAATAGAAATGCGTTGCCTTTTCGGATGAAAAAAATTTTAACAAGTTTTAATATATATATACCTACTAGCGGAACCGGCAAACGTTGTTTTGCCTGCTCGTAGGTCCATTTTCATTGTCCGTCAATTGTTCTGCGGCCGTTTTATTTAACCGATGTGTCCGGACTGATTCTGTACTCCGTGTGCTTCGACCGTTATTTCCTTAGACGGAATCCCGCCCACACTTTGCGCGGTTGTTTGTTTTGACAATGCATATAAATGTCATTTTTCATCATCATCATCAAATTTTACAACTTTAGCTCCCACGGGTGTCGAGAAATTTATGAGCTTCTTGCTTTTTAATTTTTTGTTTGTTCAGTATTTATTATTTGAAATTTTATTTATACCTTTTTTTTGTTGAGTGTTTATTATTTGAAATTTTATTCATGAACTTTTTGCTTTTTAATTTTTTTATTTATTGTTGAGTGGTTATTATTTGAACTTTTGTGGAATCGCATCGCAGCGCCACCTACCGGGTCCAATTGTGAATATAAACCATCCCAAGCCCCATTCAAACACACACACAAAATTTCTTTAAAATCGGTCCAGCCGTTTAGGAGGAGTACGGTAACAAACACGAACAGAAGAATTATATATAAAGATTACATTTTTCATATGTCTGAATTTTATATTTTGTTGATTATTTGAATTATTTTATATTTTTTTTTTGCAGTACAATATCTAGGTATATATATTAGTTCCTTTTATTGTTAAATAACTTTTTATCGAATTTTTGAGACTGTGATCAAAGACCACATATAAAAAAAGAGCATAATCATTCAGCACAGTTTTCAGAGATTATCCATGTTCTGTATAATTAATGGCAACTCTTTTTTGTGTAACTTCAAATCAGCATTTAATTTATGAAGGCCGTTTAGTTATAAGAAGTTAGTTATTGTTGAATAAATATTGATTTATATTATGAAATCCAAAATGAACTTCTGTTTCAATATGGATTAAAGTGATACTAATTGGCGAGAAGAGGGGATAAGGTGAAAGTTATGGAATTATTGAAGTGAGGGTGTGAGTCTCCTTGTGGACAGTGTTTTGGGACTATCCATAAATATTTAACAGGCACCAGATAGTCAAGGAGACGTGACATTAGTCATGTAATCGGGTGGGCCAGCCTCTGTGTCATTGTGTCAAACACGATCAACTTAGCTGTGTGTCATCAAGACATCAACACCTGACACTTATCACTCTCTTTATAATTTCTTAAAAAAAAAATAGTTCCTTTTCCTTCAATAGGTATAGTTTTTTGTTTGCATGCATCTTGTATTCCCTTAATGTACAATACCCTGATGCGGTAGGTTAGAAAGTACACAGATCGGCAGAGTATCTGTAATAAAAAAAAATGGGTTGGTGATGATATCTCCTGTTCCAAAATCCCTTTTTCAAAATCCCCTTTCCAAAATCCTCTATTTCATAATCCCCTGTGCTGGAATCCCTTACTCCAAAAGACCCTGAGAAAAAGTCCCCACGGGACAAAATCTCCCATTTTTAAATTTGGTGTTATTAATTCTGTCGCGCGACAGAGTGAGATACCCCAGATTGGGTTTACTGTCAGATTTGCGGCATATGTGCGAAATTGGGTATATGCAAAGTTTATACAGTGGAAGCTCGGAAAAGTTGATCGAAATGTTCCAGAGCTTGTCAACTTTTCCGAAAAGTCAACTTTTCTGGACACTTCAAGACCTGTAGGCATATTGTTCCATAATTACCGGACAACAAATAAAATTAAATATGCGAATGGACGATACACGTCAGAAAAAGTCAGTAATAATCTAAAAAAAACTGTAACTGGCACGCAGCTGCCATGGGAATATATACATTTATTCGGAACTCGTAGCTGCTGTGTTATGTATTTTACATCATTTATTTAAATTTGATATATAAAAAACCGAATGCAAGTAAAAAAAGAGTCACGCTCTAAAAAGTTGACCAAAAGTCAACCAAAAGTCAACTTGACCAAAAGTCAACTTTTTAAGGTAACGTATGGTAGCTAAGATTTGGTCAACTATTCTGCATAGTAAACTTTTCTGAGGGTCAACTTTTCCGAACTTCTACTGTATTATGTTGTTTGCCTAATTTTACTGCCAAAACTACGCGTTTAAAAAACGGATAGATTCTAAACTGTGGAACAGGGGATTTTAACGAGGGATTTAATAAGTATCCGAATCCGACGAGCTTTCGCCGTGCGACCACCAGCGTGCCATCTCTGCTACCGGGTTCAATTATACCTTACCACCCCCTGCTTTACACGAACACCATTAATTTTTACTTCCTGACTAGCCGCTTTTTCGAAGAAGTATGGTTCTATAATGCCTCCAGCCAAAAATCCACACCAAACAGTCACGCGTTGTGGATGCATTTGTTTCTCGTGGGTTTGCTGAACCCCAAATGCGACAATTTTGACGATTAACGAAACCATTAAGATGAAAATGAGCTTCCTCACTGAAGATGATTTTGTTCGACCAAACCTTCAATAAAATATTGCTCAACAATGAAAATGCGTTGTTCTTTCGTATAGCGCTTCATTTTTACCTACTGCTACTAGCCCCGAACTGTCAGCTTTAACATTGACATCTTTATTTTTCCGTTGGCAATACCATTTAATAATGGTGCAAGATTCATATTGAGCGGAAACTATGGGACATCATTTACTAGGAACACCCTGCACATTTCGTAGTGCAAAATAAGAATAATAAAAATATCGATTTCAAATTCATATAAACCAGTGATAAACTGTTTTTACTATTGTAATGCTCTGTGGTACAAAACATTTTTAGTTTTTCTAGGAATCGAATTGCCTAGCTTAGACCCTAGACAATATTCTTGTCTATCAGGACAATGCATATCAATGTTACAAATCTTACAAACATTGGCTGCCATGACTGGCGTAGAATATCGCTTGACTCAATTTTGTTTTGTTCCGATATTCACAGGAACACTCCCGGGTCAATACCTTTGTATGTAAATGTGAACTCAGTCGATTTGGTGGTTTTCGATTACTTCCTTCTGTATTGGAGTCTCAACCTTTCTAGCCTAACCTAACCTATATTTACATATAATTTACCTATTTAAGAATTTCACCTTTGCCATAACTTTAAATTTGTATAAACTTTTATTTTTTATTAGTTAACTAGTAGAACCACCTTGACCCGGCTTAGTGTGTTATAAGAAAAAAAGTCGTATACACATTTTATTGTTTTGACTCAATTTTGTTTTGTATTTCTGTTGAACAGTTTACTCATCAACACCTCCCATTGTTCTTTCTGACTATAAAACTTCCAAACTAAGCTCTGGACCAGCTGGCCATAAATGAGACAGTCATCCATCAAAGTCACCCCTGCCATAATCGCGATTGATCCTGACCCGTATTTGTAAATTAGCTGAGATTATCCGTCGTTGCTCGGGCTTTTCTGCATAGTTATTGTTGTAAATCATCATATATACACATATATACACTGCTGGTCAAAAAAATAGGTGTGAGATCAAATTTTTTATAAAACTCAATTTTTTCAATTTATTTTTTGTTTTTACAATTATATTAATAAAATTTACATTATTTAAGAACTATGGAAGTTAGTTTAGTTATCTGTTTTTTTTTCGAATAATTAAAAAAAAAAATAACAAAAACTTTTGGAGTTCTGTTTTCCGCTTGGACAAAAAAATAGGTGTGTTCCTAAATAATCATTATTAGGCGTTTTTCTTTTTTAGTTCAGAGCTCAGCTCTGAACAGAGCTCGAGCATTATGAGCGCGCTCTGAACCGGGCGTGCTCAGAGCGTGCTCGGAGTGTTCTGATTTCTTTGTGAAACACACTTGAGCACATAGCTGTCATATGGTTGTTTATTAATTCTTATTTATTACATTTGGTTTACCTTCTGTGCCAGAACAACAACTCTCGTCCACCACTTCAACTATTTTGCTTATCCTGTTTTTTTTTTTTCTGTCAAATGTGACTGTAAAGTGCGTAATCACCTTTTTACTCAGTGTGCTCACTCAATTTATTCTGAGCTCGTAGAGCGCGCTCTGAACGTGCTCTGAACGAAAAAAGAAACATAAAATCTGAGCTCTGATGCCTCTGAGCTAAAAAAGAAACACGAACTTTATTTTTGACAGTTCACGCTCGCTCTGAACTAAAAAAGAAAAACGCCTATTGTAGATTTAAAAAATTTTTTTTTGTTTTCTTTAACTTTACTATAGTAACCTGAGTATCCTCCATTATTTTCCAAAAATTTTTGGAGTCGACGTGGCACTGATCCTACCAATTTCTGGCACATTTCGGGAGGAATGGAATACCATTCTCTTTGCACTGCTTCCCACAGTTGATTACCATTTGTGAGGAACTGACCCCTTAATTTTCTTTTCAGTCCATCCCACAAGTTCTCAATGGGATTCAGATCTGGAGATTGATTTGGCCATGAAACCACAGAGATGTTTTGATCCCGAAACCAATCTTTCTCAATACCGCCCGTATGTTTTGGATCGTAGTCCTGTTGGAAATGCCATCGGAGGGGCATGTTTTCCTCGGAAAATGGAAGCATGATATTTTCCAAGATGTCCCTATATCTATATTTTGTCATGATGTTATTGACACGAAATGTAGGACCGACACCATACCAGTAAAAACAACCTCATACCATTATATTTCCAACACCATGTTTAACGGTCTTCAGTGTATAGCGAGGATGGTATTCTTTTCCTTTTGGTCGCCTTACGTTACGCCCACAATCCGAGGAGAACAAATTTATTTTGGTTTCGTTACTCCACAGAATATTCCGCCAGTTTTTCACTCCTTCAGGTCCGTTCCAACTTCTATGGGTTAAGGCAAATTCTTTTTGGGACCTTATGTTCCTAGCTCTTAGGAGTGGAACTTTTCTGGCGACTCTTCCTGGGAGATTGAAGTTTTGTAGTCTCCTGCAGATTGTGCGCGCACTGATTCCATCCTCAATTTGTGCGCCTATAGTCCGGACGAAACAAACGGATTTGACTTCGCTAAAAGTAAAATGCGGCGGTCAGTAGTAGCTGTGATTTTTTTCGGCCTTCCTCTATTTTCTATCTCTAATGGTGGCTTAAGAGCATTGGTTACGAAGTTCTGTGACCTTCCTAGGGCATCTGCTATAAATTTATAGGTTTTACCCTCACCCCTTAACCGCTGAACTAGTTGCCTTTCTTCCGCATCAGAGCAGTGGACTTTTCGACCCATGTTAAAATATGATTTAGCAAAAAACTTAAGCAAGAATTGTGATAAAGTGATTAATAAACAAACTCACCTTTAAAGTTAATCACTTTTTAATAACACTTTTGAAAAAAATCGCTAAATTTAAACAATTTAAAGAATCGTACCTATTTTTATGTCCAACTCTTAAAACGTACAAAATGGTATTGCAACGAAAATTAATAAAATACTTAAAAGTACACTTAGTAAATGCAATAAGTTTGACGTCATACTAACGGAACTAAGCATTTCATAATAAACATGTATTTTGTTGCAAGTATTGTTGGCAAAACAACTGTTATTTAGCAGCAAGAACAAATCAACTAGCAACAAAGCTCCTCACACCTATTGTTTTGACCAGCAGTGTATATTTACCCTTACTGACTTTGTAACGCTAGGGATGGCGGTTATTACAAAATGCGGTTAACCGAAGCAAAATAACCTTTTTCGGCTAAAACCTACCGGGTTTTCCCATCCCTACGTGAGAAAACTAAAATTTTCAAAATTAAATACCCACCGCCTACTTTTCATATGTAGGTATATATTTCAATTTTCTTCATGGTGCAAACTAAATGAAACTGACATGAGCAGTGTTGTTATAAACTTTTTCTGAGAATCGTATTTTTGGGATTGTGAAAATCGTAATTATCGTATTTTGTAAAAATTTTTATAAATTAGGGTATGGGACGTATTAGGGTGTTTTAAAGATATGCCATTCTAACAAATGTCATAAGCGAATAATGTTGGCTGCGAACCTCTTAAATTAGAGATACTTATATGTACATTTTAACAGTAGTGCTACTGTGGTAGGTCTAGGTCCCAAAATTGCGAAATTGAGATTATTTTGATATCGAACTCGAAAAAGTCATCAGCATTTTTGGACGCAAATGACCAGCGAATTAAAAACTGGGTTAATCCCACTTTCGCCATTCAAGGCAGTTATGTTCAGCTAGCATTTTTGTTTGGGATTTTTGAGATTTAATAATAAGGTTGGTGTTTAAGATTATAATAAAAAAGTGAAGGGAGATTTTAACTAAAAGTATTCTTTCGAGAGTGCGCCTCCGAGCGTGTTTAACGGTAAGCGATTGAAAATCTTCAGGACTCTGGGCCTTAATATTAAATATTTTAAATGCTTACTTTAAATATTCTGTAATTCTCCAGATATTCAAATTCAATTTCGCAATTTTGAGTTCGTAAAATGTAATATGGATACCTACTAAAAATTATTAGTACTATGCGCCACCGCTACGCTTTCGCTACTAAAAAAATACAGTCCGACTTATTTTGGTAAACAGTTTAATGTGTTCTACACGGCTTTTGTATGACTTGGAAGCGGCAATGAGTAGTTCTAAAATACAGGGTAACGCAACTTCGTAAATGATAACTAGCTAATCTGTGAATAGAGTCCTCTTCAGTGATCCAGTGATCCAAACGATGGAATTAATACACATATCTTCAAAGTAAGTGGCGTTATTTTCGAATGAAATTGTATAATGTAGCAAAAAAGCTAAAAGAAGTAGAACTTCATTTACAGCAACTTGCAACATAACGATCAATAACCTGAAACAGTTCTTATTATGAATAGACAAGTTCGCTACACTATGACGTTTAGAGTCAAAGGGGTTGAAATGGAATGCAACGTATGTTGTGTGCATTTTCATGCTGGTCTTAGTTTGGAAACAGCATCTTGTATAGCATACCCAAACATACAGCCACAGAAAACTAAAAAAAATATATAAGGCATTTTCAAGGCTTGTGATGAGTAATGTATAAACAATATCGAAAGCAACATTGAGTTAATTAAAAATAATTAGTTAAAAAGGGGAAATTCAAATTCCATTTCAATTGCCCTCTAAAGCAGAAACCAGTTTTCTTGTTTTTAAAATTGGCAATCAACTTTTCGCTGTCGTCAAATTTATGCTGATCGGGTCACAATCACATGCAATAGCTTTAACTATAAACACTACCCCCAGTCTACCGCCAAAAAGAAGACATAGGTACTAGCGAACAGTGTTGCAAAATGCCAATGAAAATGGGACAACATTTTAAACAATTTAATTATTGTCTCTATCTGTTCTATAATAACATATAACTCAGCAATTAATGGGAGATATAATATACATATTTACCCAGTTGTTGCAGAGATTATTGCTTTAGTGCAATAATTTAGCATTACACCACGGGAGCCGGCGAAAGTACCATTGGGACCTAACGCAAGCCTTCTATCTTTCTATAGGTACGTCGTATGTTCTATACAATGGTATCTATTCTGAGGAACTTAGTTATACCTCGACATGCGACACATTATGAGACATGTGACATATGAAACAACTAATGCACTTCACCTGTAATCCTGACAATCGCGAGGAAAGTATAAAACAAGCAAACTTTATATTTTATACTAGCTTCTTGAAAACATATTTCCAGAGGACTACAACATACAACAAATTAAGTGAAAAACTAATAAAGATTCTGTTCGCCTTTCCTGTGTGAAGTATTTAAAAATAATGCGAAAATAAATTCTAACTTTTCTTGATTTGCACATTTGGTCTTCGTACCTAGTTTTAAAATCCGGAAAGAAGTAGTTACGCCCAGGTTTTGAAATTTGTAATTTTATATAGGTATATTTTATACGTCATATTTGACTGCTTCAGAAATCGTAAATATCGGAACAAAAAATCAGCAAATCGTAGAAATAAGGCCAAATCAATCAAAAATCTGAGCGTCGTATTTGCTTTCCAAAATCGTCACAATTACGATATTTACGACCATATAACAACGCTGGACATGAGTCAATTAAGAAAGGCAGGCGGTGGAAAAGTTGTCGCAAGAATTTGGATTATTCTTACAAGGTAGGTAATTTTTTTGATTTATTTTCATTCAACTTGATTTATTTTCAACGTAATTTTTTTACAGTATTATAATTTTGTTCAGTTAGGAACAGTTATAATGAATGAGGACAAAGAGTCTGCTTCTAGAAAGCGTCGCTTGGCTAATGAAAGACAGAAGAGGTGGCGGGCAAATCAAAGTAAGGAATCGCGTGCAAAAATTCGTGCCTCAGATGCTGCCTCTCATCAAGAACGCATCAATCAAATGACATCCGAACAATTAGCCGCACATAATGTTGTTCATGCCGCATCACAGCGACGTTATGTTAATGGCCTTAGTTCCCGTCAAAATCAGGCCATTCTCGATGAAGCAATCAATTTTGTAGAAGCTCGCATCTGTGAACATAGTTGTGGATCGCTGAATCATATCTGCAAATTTTGTGATGCAAAACATTTCAAAGATGAGTGTCCAACTGATGGTAATTTTACATCGTTATGCCGAAAAGGAAGAATTAAACTGCCTAAAACAATGAGCGCTGATGGAGAAATATAGGAGTACCTATCCTTCATTTTTACAGAGCATGCTGTCAGATCCAGACAATCCTCATTATAGTCATTTGCCAGATTCGTTCTTACAATAATGCTTTGTCATTCGCGTCAATGGGTGCCAAAATCGTTGATTTGCCCGGTCGTGCCCAATACGTACTCAAAATCAATGGTCAAACGCATCACAAAACATCACACATACAACCAATAAATAATGAGATACCTCAATATGCACAACTTTATGTTATGGATTCTACACAAACAACAGACATTCGTCAAAATCATGCAGCAAATGATCAGTGTCATCGAGATATTCTTCAGAGAATCGATCGTTTTTATCGAGAAAATAATAGAATTGCGGCAAGATGATGATTTGACAAAGCATGGTATTTTTGGAAATTCAATGGCGTACGTTTATTCTATTGAATTCCAAAAGCGCGGGCTACCACATGCTCACAATTTGGTTACGCTTGCAGCAGAGCATAAATTTACAACAGCTCAAAGGATTGACGAAATTGTATCTGCCGAAATACCATCACAAGAAAGCAATCCCCGTTTAAGAGAAATCGTGTTGCGATGCATGATGCACGGTCCTTGCGGCCCAAGATTTTCTAACGCACCATGTATGACTGATGGGAAATGCTCAAAAAAATTACCAAACGAATTTAACGAAATCACATCTCCACATGTCAATGGCTATGCAACATTGAACATACAGACGTCGATCCACTGAGCAGGCACAAGTTAGAGGTGTGCAAATGGACAATCGTAATGTTGTTCCCTATAATCCATATTTAGTGTTTAAAGTACAATGCGCACATTAACGTTGAAGTCTGTACATCTCTTCGCGCCATAAAATATATCTACAAATATATCTTCAAGGGATTTGACTGCGCTAATGTTGCCATAACATCTAATGGAGAGCCAGAATTGAGATACAATGAGATTACTAATTTTACAAACTGTCGATATGTAAGTGCGCCAGAAGCAATTTGGCGTTTGCGAGAACATCCTATGTATGATAGATCATATAGTGTGATGATACTTCCTGTCCACCTACCAAATCAGCAAAGAGTCATTATTTCAAGAAGGGAATGAAGAAGAAGGTTTACTAAGCACAAACAGGATCAACTAAGCTACAATCATGGTTCAAACTTAATGAAACAGACGTGAATGCTCGGCAATATCTCTATACTGAAATCCCTCATCACTACGTGTTTTCAAAAGGAAATTGGAAAGTAAGAAAAAGTTTTCGCTAGAATGTATACAGTTGGAGTGAAGGATGAAGAACGATTTTATTTGAGAATCTTGCTTTTACATGTACGAGGTGTAATAAGTTTTAAATCGTTGCGAACAGTAGACAACATCGTTCACCAATCTTTCAATAGTGCAGCTGAAGCAAGAGGCTTACTTGAATCGGACAATGAATGGAATAACTGTTTAGTTGATGGTGCCACATACCTAATGCCTAAACAGTTACGGGAAATGTTTGCGTACATTTGTTGCTTTTGTCATTCTTCTCGACCCCTCACTTTATGGGAGAATCACGTCACTGATTTTACACTTGACTACTTGAAAAATGATCCGGAAAACGTTGCGATCAACAAAGCTCTCCATGATATTAACTTTATTCTTAAGCAGCATGGATTATCATTGTGGAAATCTTGGCTTACCAGTCCCAATAGGAAATGCTCATGTCGACGATGATCAAGATTTTGACATTTTGGAAGAGAAACGCGATGCTGATGAAAGAATAGGAAAACTCTATGAGAAACAACTTGACGCCATTTAATCGAATCGTTAGAGCAATTCACAATTAAAATTTAAGAAGTTTTTATCTCGATGGTCCAGGTGGCTCTGGAAAAACTTTTCTCTACGAGACACTTTTAGCATTCATTCGAGGTCGAGGAGAAACAGCACTAGCATTTGCCACAACTGGAATTGCATCTACATTAGATACTCAAGGGTGGAAAGACAGTTCACAGTGGTTTCAAACTTCCAGTTCCATTGTTTGATACATCAGTCTCATCTATGCAACTTAATTCACCTGAAGCTGAACATTTGCGAAACGCCTCTCTCATTTTAATTGATGAAATCACGATGTTGCCGAAAAATGGATTACGTTGCATCGACAAGCTTCTGAAGGAAATTATGAAAAGCGATGCGAGTTTTGGCGGCAAAACAATAGTTGTCGGTGGCGATTTTCGACAGACACTTCCAGTCGTTCCCAGAGGCACACGTACAGACATCATTGAATACTGTATTAAATCAAGTCCACTATTGAATGATTTCAAACAAACATGCTAACTCTTTTAACAAACATGCGGAGTTAGAGTCAAAATGAGCACAATGATTGGCTTCTTAAAATAGGATCAGCAAAATTGCCGCGGGTAGCAGAAATGTATGAAGAAGACATTGTTGAAATTCCCAAGGAAATGATATGAACTGGAGACTTGATTGAGACAATTTTTGGCGATTTGCAGCAAATGTCAATACAAGAACTTTCAAAACGAGTCATTGTCGCTCCGACAAATGCGCA
Organism: Cheilosia scutellata; assembly: GCA_955612985.1. Taxonomy (NCBI): domain Eukaryota; kingdom Metazoa; phylum Arthropoda; class Insecta; order Diptera; family Syrphidae; genus Cheilosia; species Cheilosia scutellata. Next base: position 64,878,585 of record OY015313.1, read on the forward strand.
GACATTAGAGATGAATAGGAAGATAATCGATTTGATTGGTGGTAGCTCCCAAATCTTAAATTTCTATTTCTATTTCTATTTCCCAGTTGAGTTCCTCAATGAGCAAATTCCATCCGGCATGCCACCTCATGTGTTGTTGCTTAAAAAGGTGTCATCATCATGTTGCTGAGAAACCTGAACCCTAAAAAAGGACTTTGCAATGGAACTAGATTGATTGTGGAAGAGCTTGGACGAAATTTAATAAGAGCAAGAATTATTTCAACATGTAATCACAACGGTTTAGTTCTAATTCCCAGAATTGATCTCGCTCCAACCGACACAACATTACCTTTCGTATTAAAATTACGCCAATTTCCGATAATTCCTGTGTACGCTATAACAATTAACAAGGCTCAAGGCCAGTCATTTGATTACGTTGACATTAATTTGAAGACCGCGGTAGAAAGACTTCGTTTTCAAAGAGGTTCTTTAATAAAATCAATTTGTTTGTCAAACATTTTTTTGCATACCCAGCGAAGCGGGTTCAACCAACTAGTTAAAATATACCTAAACCTAAAGTAAGACTGAGTTGTTCGCATGTTGCTAATGTGCTAATGTGTTTTCTGCCAATTGTCCGTACGTATGACGAAAGAGAAATGGCAGTTGTAGAGACCCAATATTAATCAACCAATTGCTCTATAGTTTGCTATCAATTGACTTTGATTTTCCGTATTTTTATTTTATATAGTGCGACTTTATTTTCATTGTTTTACATTTTATATAGTCAAGTATTGGCATCGCACAGTGCCGATACTACAGCAGTCAAAGAGAGTCTCATTTAAAGTTCTACATAAATGTTGACAAAAATCAAAAACAATCCTTTGTTGTCTTAGAAGTGTTTAATTTAAACTTCACTCTTAGTTCATGTAGATAAATTTGATAAATGGGTCAGCGTCAAATTGTCCAAAAACCAAATTGCTTAAATCAGAAAAATTTCCCATCGCTAATATCATAGGTATCTTGATTTACAAAAGAATTACATAATACCTATTCATTTTCTGTAAATCATATTCGTAGCTTTATAATATATTATGTAGGTATGTAAAATGTCCTGAAAACCAGCTTGCTCTAAGCTGAAAATTGTCTGCTTACAAATGTTGCCTGTATGTGATTAACCACTCAACTATTTGCAACTACAAACAAACTACAGAAGAAGATTTGACTGTGGTTTAAAAAAAAACCTACACAAAAACATAACAAATTTAACACTACCAGAATTAATGAACCAAATCAAGTCAAGGGTGAAAAAAAAAGTTAGGACTTGATAGCATGGCAAATACTAACCCGGTGTTTATGAATGGAGTAGTTACAACAAGCTGGGCACCGCCAAGTTGATGCCAATCAGAGTCTACCCTCTTCACATAATACCCATCAACAACAGCACTTAACATATCCAAATTCGGGAATTTTTTAAAATCTTTAAGAAATGTACCTATTATTTTTAAAAAATATTAAAGCAATATTTAAGAAATATTAAATCATGGCAAATCATGGCAATATTTGTATGGCAACAATATCGAGAAAAATAGTTTAATAGTAACGAAGCAAGATACAAGTAATTACTCACAAATTGTAGGTATTTTTAATAACTGTACTTAAAAAATCCCGAACTAAACTCAGAGTTCAGGTTGTAACCTTATATTCAGATTCCAGAAAGATTGTCACTAAAGCAATATCTAAGTGAATGAAATTTTATTAACTATTTAACATTTTTAATTACCTATTTTTAAAGTAAGCAAATTAAGTAGATTGCTTACTTACTTAAATCTTAATTTCGGTGTGAGTGTTTATTGTACGTTATGTTGAGCCTAATATTATACCATTCATATAATTAAGTCAATCTGAAATTCGAATCGAATCGAAAGTAATATACGATTTCAGCCAATTCAATTCCAAATTTCGATTTCGATGGAGATTCGTATTTTGTTTATTTCCCTCCACATTCTCAGTTTCGATTGGATCGAGTTAAATGTCAAATTTTACGCGAGCAAAAATTTGTGGTCGAAAGCTCTATTTAAAAATATAAGTTCAATTGTTTTTGTATAAATCGAAAGATATGTTGCTTACTTTTATCACAAAATGTAAACAAAACATATAGAATTAAATAGAAAGCAATATTTGTAATGCAATCAAAATGGACACAACACGTATTTCAATGCTGCCTTATTAAACTGGAAACTTCCAACAAGCAAAATAAATACTAAATTCAAACCTCGTCGGGCACAATAAGTGGATTAGATTTGTCTCGTAATAATTTTCGGTTTAGTTTGATAGTTTGTTCTTCCAAGAATACATAAAATCGACCTTTACTCAAATTAAAACCAACAACAATTGACATTCTGACAACTAAATATTTACACAGCTGATTTAGAAAATATAGGAATACTCGATTCAATCAAATCTTAGAATAAGCGTGAATATTTTCTTTATTAAAAATTCCAGAAACATAGTTTTAATTTCACAAAAGAACACGGCGATTTTTATTTCTTAATTTTAACATTTAACTTCATAGTGTTAATGGATTAAAATTCATAGTCTAGCCCCTGAAGTTATAGTTTTTTTTACACTAATCTTACTTTTACAGTGATTCAACTACATATACCAATAAATCTAATCTAATCTGACGAAACCTCCCACTATAATATTGGTTTAAGCAGAAAGTGACATGACCATGACCAATGACCATATCGTATCGTGCTTGCCAAAGGATCAAGAATCAAGTACTAAGCCTGAGATCACAGACAGAAAGTTTATTAACTTTCTGAAATGATCACATATCTTTCTTTGGATTACTAAAAAAAAGTAAACAGTTGAGCCATTTTTCAAATCTTCTCCCGAAATCGTGCTTCCCCAAGTAAAACTTTACAAGCTATCACTATATGGGAAGCAATTCAGAAGAGACCATGATTAATGGTCTTTCATCATAGAGATGCATCTCCCAAAAAATAGATATGTGAAAAGATTGTATCTATTCACACATCCGAGTGTCCTTAAGAAACCAAAACCGTACACATGCATCATTTATCACTTACAGAACTTCCTGTTATAGTTGTTTGGTCTGCAAATCCGTTTGTTTATCTCTTTTCTTTTTCAAATTAAACTTTTTATATTTTGGTATTTCGTTTCCGATCTAAAGTTTTATTGCATCCTTATTGTGGGGGATAATTGCAAATCACAACACTAACAACGATGCTATTCACACTCACTTAAATTTTGGAGCACGCCACTTGTTAATCATATGCACAAAATGTAAAAGGATAACAAGAAACCCGCACGGAATATAAAGTACCTTTATTTTAAGTGCCTTTTTATGTACGACTACACTTAATTAGCACTTTCACAATTAACACTTATAAAATTACATGCACCAATTAACTCACGCTCTGTACTCAACAGCATTACCCAACACGTGCTAATAATTGTTGGTCTGTTGAAATTTTCGAAATATGGAAAACTACGCGATGTAAATTCTCGACTCGCGTGGCGGTATGAAGTTCTTCAGCAAATTGTGCTATAAGCGATCTGATATCTTCGTCGTCTAAAGGATACGAAGGGATGCTGTGTACTGAATGAGATTTACCAACGCGAATTGTTATTATTCGAGGCGAGGTTGTTCTTTTGTGGTTGGAGGATGAATGGAGGCATAGTAGCACTTTAGAGGTTGGACATAGGGGTATTGCAGGTTGGAGAGTTCCACAGACTTGGTTTTTGGGGAAAATATGTGGAGACTGCGTGGATGTAGAAATGTGGGGAAATTTGCTGAAAGCTGTTGATGAAAGTTGAACAGCTTTGAATGTGGTGAAATTGAAATGTTTAAAATTGTTGAATATTTTGAAAGCAAAAATGTGTACTACCGGTGAAGTACGAGTATGTATAGAATGGTCGTATATTTTTTCGGATCAAAAATAATATATTTCGCCGAAGAACTAAAGCAGTAAATAGATTTGAAACAGTATAGATATTGTTCGCGGTACAGTTTACTCAGTTGGCGTTTATGGGGCCCGGAGGGGTAGCAGACAAGTCCTGAACTTCTCGAATTAATACTAAATTGATATTTCTATTGGATTCTCAGTTTGTCATTCACCTTTCGATGGAGTATTGAAAGACACACTTTTCTCCATATAATGACGGGACACTCTAAATTGGCCATTGGTGGTCTTATAATGCCCTCAATTATTTAATTTTCTGAAAGTTCCTCACCTTTTTTGGCCAGAACATCGGCCGTTTTATTACCCTCAATATCAAAGTGTCCAGGTACCGAACATCTGGCATGTTTCTGCAAACATAATGCTCGGAGTATTTGTACTGTGCAGCAACTCCTGACTAATTCAGATTTGGTGACACCAAGTTCTACCGCTAGACGATAACCAGTCTCTAGAAAGGACTTCAGGTCATTCAGTCTCTCATTGTTTCTCTTAAAAACTATATTCGAAAGAACCTAAAAGTAAGGATAGTGAGCCAACTCCCAACACACATATCGTAAGGGTTTCTCGGTAGAAACAGCTTTACACTCCCTAGTAGATAATATTGAAAAATCACTCGCCGACAAGCAATTCTCGATGGTATCCTTTCTAGATATCAAAGCTGCCTTCAACAATGTCAAGACAGAGCCAATTTCCTATGCACTTCGCAGACTGGAGGTTCATAACTGCCTATGCATTTGGATCGAGAGCATGCTAAACAGTAGAATGTTTCTGTCCGAGCTAACGATTCTGGAAAATGATGAATGCAAAGTTATAGCCTATGCGGATGCCATTGCCATTGCTATTTCTGGCAAATTTCTAAGCACCATAAAAGATCTTATGGAATCTGGTCTTGATAAACTAGTAAAATGGACGGATACCTTCGGACTTGATGTCAACCCCTCTAAGACAGAACTAATACTCTTCAGAAAGAAATACAAAATTCCCAATATAGCTCCACCTAAACTTAGAGACCAAGAGCTAAAATTCACAACTATAATTTTAGAAAGTAAACTCAGCCAGGAACGAGTAAGAAAGGCTGCAACAACTCCGCAATTGAAATCTACACAGATGGATCTAAAATGACAGAAGGAACGGGTGTGGCAGTCTACTCCACTATGGTTTTTGAAGCGGTCTGGTGTTGCTCTGGCATTCGAGTTCTAGATTCAGCAATATGTACTAGATGATGTACCAATCTTTATCGTCTTTAGAGAAAAATCAGTAGTTCAATTTCTAGTTTCGTTTGTGATGTCGGGTTTTGTAGGAAACGATTCAACGAGAAATAATTACGAATACGAGCTCAACAGAAATATTATCAAAAAAATCCGCATTGAGCCCTGAAGATGACTTGTACTTTTAGAGCAAATGGACATTAGCACTTCGGCCATCGGAATATTTAATTCTAACTCAGAGTATCAATTCATCAGTCTAAAAGGACCTCAACCAATTTAGAGGAGTGTGAAATTGAAGGCAGTTAGGGCTTGAGAATTGTTATAAATTAAGACCCAGGTTCACAGACCTGATGTCTGTGGCGACTATTACAAAGATGAATCAACCAATTAATTATACGAATTGAAAATGTTGATGACTCTCCTTTATCTCAATTAATGTATGAATTGATGTTAATTGATCCATCTGTAACAGTAATCTATACACAACACCACAAATACACTTCTTCGAATCAAAGCATTCACAAAGATGCTTTCAATGTTTGCTTAAAATTTCAAAATTAATTTAGAGCTACCTACTTAACCAATCAGTGGCAATATTTAACTCCAATAACTTAACTCTATAATTGCCTCGAATTTAATAAGCCAATTGAATAACCCCAAAGCCAAGGAACTGAAACTATACAACACCGAGGGAGGTGGGAAGCGATTGTGAAACTTAATCCGTCCCCACTTTGTTGTGCGCTTCAATTTCGAACTTTTCAAATTCCCGAAGTATTTTCTAATTAAAATTCTTGGCATGTGAAATGTGATGCTGCAAATTCAGTGGATACTGTTTAGCGTGACTAAGAAGAAAAGGGGTAGTCGCTCATTATTTGTGCGGATATAGGTTTTCGCATGTACATACGAATAGTTGTGTTTGTTCAACAGGACATGGACAAATAGCACGAAATACTTTTCATTTTCATGTCTGACTTTGTCAGTCATTAGTCCATTGTTAAATTCAAAAGATAAACTAGTGCTCATTTGACTTAATGGAGAGATGCGAATTAGCAGATAAGTTCATTGTGCAAAGCTTCATGATAGAACGTTTTAATTACCTGAAGTTTTTATCAGCTAAAAGGGAGCAACAAATGGTTGAAGTGTAGTTTGCTTCTGCTCGCGGGTTATTCCAACTTAGTTTCATCTTCTATATATATAAAAATGAATTGCTGTTCGTTAGTCTCACTAAAACTCGAGAACGGCTGGACCGATTTGGCTAATTTTGGTCTTGAATTATTTGCGGAAGTCCAGGGAAGGTTTAAAAGGTGAGAAATTGGACAAAGGGCCGTGGCACCTCCCATAAATTTCAAAATCTTATATCTCGAAAACCATTGAATCTATTGAGTTCAAATTGGACAAAAGGGCGTGGCACCGCCCATACAAAAAACATCTTCTATGGGGTGAAACTCGATGACGTTATAACTCCATAACCGCTGAGCCGATTTTCATGATTCTTTTTTTGTTTTGTTCGTATTGCTGTATTTCAGGTTTACGCAGAAAGAAAATTCCAGAAAATCGATTTTTCTCATTTTTCGCATTTTACGAAACAACATTATTATCTAAGAAGATAGAAGAAGAAGAAGAAGAAGAAGAAGAAGAAGAAGAAGAAGAAGAAGAAGAAGAAGAAGAAGAAGAAGAAGAAGAAGAAAGAAGAACACCTGTTTCTGTGAAAGTTTAATCAAAATTGGACAAAGGAGCGTGGTACCTAAAAAAAAAATAAATAGTTGGCGCAACAGGCGGTAACCTAGCTTCTCGCAACCATTCGTTTGTGTGAGTTTCTATTTTTTGGGACGAATGGAAGGGACCTACAATTTTATGCCGATTCCGAACGGCTGAATTGAGAAGCTTTTTCAGGACAGTTATACTCTCGGATGTTTGTCAGACGTTCGCGAGAGGTGGCGCAGTAGAAAAAAACACTAAGATGTAATTTGTGTTTTTCCGGGGATCGAACCTGGGATCCCTCGCACAGTAGTCCAGCACACTAACCACTGCGCTACTGCGCCCAGCGTGGGGCGTGGCACCGCCCATCCAAAAAAAACATTCAAAATCGTATATCTAGAAAACCACCAAATAGAATGAGCTCAAACTTACAGATGATCTTAGTTATTGGCCCTGGAGTGGTCTTGTGAAGTTTGGTCAAAATTGGATATAGTGGCGTGGCACCGCCCATCCAAAAAAAACATTCAAAATCTTATATCTAGAAAACCGTTGAACCGATTGAGCTCAAATTTACAGACAATCTTAGGTATTAACCCGGGAGCGTTCCCGTGAAGATTGGTCAACATTGGGCAAAAGGGCGTGGCACCTCCGGGCGGGTACAGATATATTATATAAAAACGTTGGTGCGTATGTAAGTCCGATAATGGCCACTGATGCTATCCGCCTTCATTCCTATTAAAAAAAAATAATTAAACAAAAATATCAAAATAAATCTTGAAATATTTAAAATAACTATTTTAGGCAGAACAACGTTTGCCGGGTCAGCTAGTATACAATAAACATTGTGGCATTATCTAATATGCAACTTGACACTGCTAATGCTAATCACCCTTAAGGAGCTTCCATATATATTATGTACTTTAAAATTAGAGCTGTGAAACTGAATGCCAAGTTGAATTGTGTTCTCTCATTGTCGCTCTTGGCATTCGACTATTTTGTGGTTTATTAAATTTTTACTTTGGAGACTATAGCTCTATTCACAAATCATTTTTTTTGTATTTCCATTTCCAATTGAGAATTTTCCAAGTCCTCAACTGTCGTGTGCAATTCATAATGATTGAGAGGCCCACTTATCCGCTTGTACAAGTGTACTTGAACCACAAAGTCTCCATCATGACCAAAAATAACACGTAAATCTATTTAATGTCATAGCTGTCCACATGAATTTAAATTCCAACAAAGAGGTGAGCAAATTCCATGGTTCAAGCGATGATGCGAAACTCATTCAGATACACATAACCTATTATGTATCTGTATATTCGAGTTCATCATGTATGCGACATACAACATGCCATCATATCTGTGGTGCTTAGAAATAAATGAAGCATGCCATGTTTACCAGTCTAACCAGGATTCGAGTAGGTAGTGTTGGCAGCCAGAAGTGATCAATCATGATTGTCGTCAAGAAGATGTTTATATTAAGACCATATAGGGGTGTCTGTTGAAACATATTGGTAGATATTATGAACTTGGTATGACTTAAAATGATACTTAGGTTAGGTTAGGTTCGTGCGCACAATTACCGCATTCTTATTGATTAAACTAGTGGTTGGGTGAAACATCGGGACACCTAAATCTTTATAAGATTAAAATGATTTTATTACAATTGAACCATTCAGAATGGGAAGGTATGACAAATTTTAAGTTTTGAGTGAGAAATGTGTTGCATGACCGATTTTTGCTCTCGGGTCGCTGCTGGCATGCGAGTTCCTATCTTAGCTCGTCGGTGGGTGTGGGACTTGACCCTAGGTCCGTACAACAAAAAAAACCATGTCAGTCTTTACGTCGAGGTGATGCGAGATATTTTTCTTACCCTCCCTTCCTCGGCTACTCTACTCGCCTAAGTAGCCCTTTTGGTAACGCACGTTTCCATGTCACCAAATCACTAATCGTATATCTCGACAAGGTCGGTACGGTATTTAAACTTTACCATTAGGCCAGTCATTTTAGCATAAAAAAGGCGTTAACCTCGGAATGAGAGATAATAAGCTGAATTTTTGTATATTAGTGAGGCGGTATAGTATAAAATTGTATAACAATTGTGCACTTTGTGATGAGAGCATGCAATTTTTACCATGAAGGACACATTATATGAAAATGATTTTAAGATATTGGGGCACTTCAGATTGCGCCCAAAAGGGGTAAAAGGGGGGGGGGGTCAAAGTTTGTATGGGAAAATTTTTATTTTTCATCCGATTGACTTCAAACTCGGTTTATGTACTCTCTATGAGAAATAAAGAAAACTAATTTCTGCGATTTTGGAAATTCAACTCTTAAAGGGGTAAAAAGAAGGTCGAAGTTTGTATGGGACTATTTTTAAAGGCTTTTACTTAACTTCGTGAAAATGGCTTACACTAAGCCCCTTGCAGGATAAAACTTAGAAATAGATTGGTTAATTTTTATTATTTTGCTTTTTAGTTCAGTATACTTATAAAAGCGTTTCATTAGATTTTTAAACTATTATTATTTTATTATTTTTCATCCGATTGGGCCTCCGCACACGAGATGAATTCTGCCGGCATAAAACCGATTTTGTTGGCGAGGGGACTGAGGTGAGCGGAAAGAAACGGCAGAAAATTTTCTGCCGAGAAAAAAAAAACTTATCACTTTGAAAGGAGGTTCATGTATACAGTTTGTTTTGCCGGCAGAAATCATTCCGTGTGCGCTCGAAGTATAGTATAAACCCGTTTTTATGCCGGCAGAATTAGTCTCGTGTGCGGAGGCCCATTGACTTCAAACTCGGTTTATGTACTCTCTATGAAAAATAAAGAAAACTATTTTCTTCGATTTTGTAAATTCAACCCTTAAAGGGGTAAAAGGGGGGTCATCTACAAAATTGTAGATCAGGAAATTTGCAACAAATTTTGTTTGCAAAATTTCTTCATGCGCTCAACCGTTTTTGAGATAGACGGCGGTGGGGCGCAGCGCTCAGCCATGCGTGGTAGATTTTAGTTTACCTTGGTCCGGATTTCAGTTTTTTGCAATTATTTTATGTGTCGTTTTTTCATTAGTTTTTGTGTTTTTGTTAGTTATTACCTGAAGTCTTATCTATGATATGGCGAAACTACCAAAAGGATATTACTTACCATTCCTTAGAAAACTTAACTTGTATATGCTAACCTTAAACAGTCCAAGGTACAAGACGTGATTGTACTTTTTTTTATTATTCCGATTGATTTTAATGCATAGTGAGCTCAAATCTGCAAACAAAAATCTGCTCTCTTGGTAAGCAGATAAGCAGATTTTTGTTTGCAGATACTCATATAACTACAAACATGGCTTACACTAAGCCCCTTCCAGGATAAACCTTAAAAATAGATTGGTAAATTTTTATTGTTTTTACTTTTTAGTGCAGTAGGTACTTATAAAAGCGTTTCATTAGTTTTTTAAACTATGTATTATTTTATTTTATTTTTTTCGTTTTTTAGTGCAGTTTTATATCTACCTGCTTACAAAAGCTTTGTTTTACTATTATTTTATTGTAGGATTTATAGAGACGAGCTATACAGATCGATGTCTAGTTTTGGCATCTATGCCAAACTCGTCCGTTTGTGCAGAATGACAGTGAAGAATGCATTCAAGGTCGGTAAAGAACTCACCGAGTCCTCGATGTCAAAAAAGGATTTAGACAAGGCGATGCACTGTCATGTGACTTCTTCAACATCGTTCTTGAAATAATAGTGCAAAACTGAAACCCTAACGCTGGTTGAGGTCCACCCACTGTAGCGTCACCTTAAGAAGACCAAAACCCGAGAATATCAAGCGTGTAAGAATTGCTATCGAACATAGCCAGCGTTGTTCAGCCCAGGATTGGAAGAATGTGTTAGGACGTAATTTTTCCGGAGTTAATTTCAAAAAAAAGTAAATCATTAATGCTTTTTTATATAATATGTACTAGCTGACCCGGCAAACGTTGTTCTGCCTAAAATAGTTATTTTAAATATTTCAAGATTTATTTTGATATTTTTGTTCACTTATTTTAATAGGAATGAAGGCGGATAGCTTCAGTGGTTCAGCGGCCATTATCGGACTTACATACGCACCAACGTTTTTATATAGGTAATGTAATATAACTGTACCCGCCCGGCTTTGCCCGTGCACATAAGTTGTATTGCTTAGGTCTTAGATAATAATGTCCTATCGTAAAATGCAAAAAATGAGAATAAATCGATTTTCTGGAATTTCATTTCCTGAAATACAGCAATACGAACAAAACAAAAAAAGAATCATGAGAATCGCCCCAGCGGTTATCGAGTTACAACGTCATCGATTTTCACCCCATAGAAGATATTTTTTGTATGGGAGGTGCCACGCCCCCTTGTCTAATGTTGACCAATCTTCAGAGAAGCACTCCTGGGCCAATACCTAGATTGTCTGTAAATTTGAGCTCAATCGGTTAGGCGGTTTTGTAGATATAAGATTTTGTATGTTTTTTTTGTATGGGCTGTGCCACTCCCCTTTGTCAAATTTTGACCAATCTTCACAGGTGCACTTCTGAAACAATACCTAAAATTATCTGTAAGTTTTAACTCAATTGATTGCGCAGTTTTCGAGATATAAGATTTTGAATGTTTTTTTTTTGTATGGGAGGTGCCACGCCCCTTTGTCCAATTTTGACCAATTTTCACAGGAATACTTCTGTGCCGATACCTAAGATCGCATGTAAATTTGAACTCAATCGATTCAGATGTTTTCGAGATATAAGATTTTTTTTGTATGGGAGGTGCCACGCCCCTTTGTTCAATTTTTATTTTTTCTTAAACCCGTACTGAGAAAATACCTTTCCAACAAAGTATAAATCATCAAAATCGGTTCGGCCAATCTCGAGTTATGGGATTACATCGCACTTCGGACACTTTCTTTTATATATATAGATTTAATATGTAATAAATTTGTATGTGAAAAAAATATTTTCTTCTCTTTTACAGCCTTTTTAAAATCGGTCGTTATTCTGCCGCAACCTGCTAACAAATAAATGTACCAGTGTTTGCTATATTTTCCAATAGCCTTTCCCCACTGTACAAACATTTTAAAACTATCAAAACTCAATTTGTAGTCACACCAAATGTACTTCTGTTATGATCGAATCCTATAATAAGTCCTAAATCCAATGTCTTTGGTAACACTCCGATCTTATTCTACTCAAACTCAGTTTGCATACGAGTATACATCTTATCAACGTCATTTGAAAGCGCCTCTAGTGTCTGTTCCGAAACAAGTCCTGTAATTCATGTCCTTGCATATGGTATACCCATATCCGTACAGGGGTGATATACATATACATAATTCAGCTGTGAAGTATACGGGCTAGAACAAATTTGCTGTTGCATAACTTGGCCACGATCTCGCTTTTGTCTTGAAAATTAACTCATACAAAGAACAAACTATCCTTTAAAGCAGACAGCAGAGACAATTTGAGAATATACTCCATAGTAGAACAAAAGAAAATCCAAGCTATCCCTGCGAGCGAAACTTGCAAAAGTTATTTGGACAGTTAGGGCACACAATCAAGCTTATTACAAAACACCAACAAGGGCATATTTTACCTACTTCAGGTTGAAGCAAGTAAAAATGAGAACAAGGGGATTTGTTTTAGAACAGAAAGTAGGTACCGTCATACTTAGACATGAGAAGTTGACTTTCAAATTAAGTTTGGAAGATAATATTTGTACGAGTACTTACGTAGTTATCGTAGTTAATTTACTACAGGTAACTATGTAGTTTTGGCTAGTGCTGTATAGGTACATGTTACGGGCCCTTTAACAGATAAAGTTTAAAGAATTTGGACAATTTCATAGGACACTAACACTATTATTGATTTATTTAGAAGTGCTCGGTTTTTGTGATGGGGTGGCAGTCGATGGAGTGGTTTCATATCAGAAGACTTCGGCATGGATGATGGATGGGATGTTCTCACTCTAGCCTCTCACTACCAACTCCTACTCTCACCTCCACGTTGGTGACTGGTGGGTGCCTAGTACCTGTGCACCTCGACTGGATGTTGGGTAATTACTAATTAACCCCTAATGGAAGGTCGTTGGTGGCAGCAGCGAACTACAAAGTGTAATCCCTATATGAATTGCTTCGACATATTTGAATACCAGTTCTATCGGGTTTTCCAATACTGAGGTTGTTAAAAAGGAGTTGGTGGCGGATGAGCCCCCACGGTAGCGCTCATATCCCAAAATGGGTTACTGACATTGGAATTTCCGGGCCGCTATCCTAGGGTCAAAACAAGGGCCTGGCCCTCCAGGTTGGTGGTTCTGCTGTCGGGGTAACTTCTCGGCCATGGAAAGAACTACTATAGTATTGACAGAGACGCAACCAACCTAGGATAATGGAACTCCTCAAATGGCAACAAGACCCGGAACGTCAATGGACTAGGATTTAAGAGTATGTGTACCTGGAATATACGAACGCTCTACACTCCAGGTGCTACTCAAAAACTTGAGTTTGTCGCCACGCGGTACAAGGCAGATATAACCGCGATCCAGGAGATGCGATGGATAGGATCAGGTAAGATAAAGAAAAAAAATTGCGACATTTGCTGCAACAAAAGACTGCATGTATTAGGATGCGGGTTCGTTGTGGGAAATCGACTTAGGACAAAAGTTATTGGCTATAAGCCGATAAGTGATCGCCTGGCTGTTAGACGCATCAAAGCTACTTTCCAAAACATAAGCCTAATATGTGCACTCGCCCCTACCGACGATGCTGAAGATCCCATCAAGAAGGAATTTTATGACCTCCTGGATGGAGCCTACCGCCTACGGAGCATATCTGGAGTATAATGCAAAAGTTGTATTCGGGGACCTCAATGCTAAAGTCGAAAAGGAAAACATCTTTGGCGGGTTAGTTAGTAGTCGCAGAATCAACGAAACGACAACATACAACTGCTACCGACTAATCGATTTTGCTGCAGCTCGTAATACGGTGATATTAGCAGTAGGTTTCCAAGGCTAAAGATCCACAAAGCCACCTGGCGCTCTCCAGACGGTCGAACAGCCAACCAAATCGATCATGTGCTAATCGATGCGTGCCACGTATCCAACATCCTCGGCGTGCACACATTCCGAAGGGCAAACGTCGACTCTGAACATTTTCTTATCGCGACCAAACTCAGAGCTCGACTGAAAAGAAACTGCGAACCGCCCAGAAGAAGAAATTCGAGGAAAGGAAGATCCTGCATAAAAAGAAGACAAGCCGTCAAGCCCAAAGGAAATCGAAGAGTCGTGCGATCGTAATAACATCCGGAGGATTTATAAAAAAGCCAAACAACTGGCTGCTGGTTGTAGATGGTTGTAGATAGTAGATGGGTATAAGCAGCATTTCAAGCAGCTGCTTAATGGCCATCATGTAGACGTAGAGAGAAGGATAGGGTAAGAAGAAAACCCACGTACAGTCAATGAAGAATCACTTCCACCACACAGTGTAGAAGAAGTTGGCTTAGATATAAAAAACCTAAAAAATAACAAGGCTGCTGGCCCTGTTGTTTACCAGCGGAGCTCTTTGAATACGGTGGTAATGTTTTGGTAGGGAGCATGCACCAAATCATTAACCAAGTGTGGGTGGAAGAATACATACCCGAAGGCACTATCTTCAGCAGGGCTGTTCAGCTGCTGGGGTATGCGGACGATAGTGACATCTTCGATCCGGCGAAGAATTACCCTAAGAAACCGCTCCTACTTAGGTTTGGCAAAACAATTGGGTTCCAAAAGCAGAAAAAGCAGGTTGGGATGTAGTCCAAAAAGCAGAAAAACATCTACTACGTTGGTTCGGCCACATCGAGCGAATGGACAATTATGTTCCAGCTAAAAGGATCTTCGAATCCCAGCTCCCACATTCGAGAATACAAGGATGCCAGGAGCGCTTGGTCTGGACAACTTGACAACTTGCCACTGCAGTGTCTCAGGCAGAGAGTCTTCACGGGTCGGGATTCCGATAAGTAAAGTAAGTAAGTTAGTAGGAAATTCTTACTGAAATAGTGACAATTTTTTGGTTGGATTGACTGAATGATTCTTGTTTCATTTAAATATACCTACATGGGAAAAGCGTTCCATTAACAAGACTCCAAGAAAAAAAAAAGTGCAAAGTTTGAAGACATTCAAGGCATGGCACTCTTCGTACTCTCTACGGTCTACGTATAATGAATGCCGTATCCATCCAAATTGATGAAAAGGCAATCAATTCCGATTTTGATTTTCTATATCTACCTACAAGACATTCGAGTTCGAAGTCAAACATATTTAAAAGAAGTTTCATAAGTCTGAATAAAAGGCCTAATAAATGATTCAAAATAAACAGCCAATTTCAATTTAAGGATCAACTAGTTTCAAGGAGAACAAATTGACTATCAGGACAAATCACAAAGCACTCGAATGAATACCTACTCCAAATTCAATATCTAGTACCATGTGTTACAAAATATACGTAGATGTATGGTATAGGACAATCTTCAATAGTGGTATACAAAAAAGGGAATTCATTCAACACTTTAACAGAGATAGTTGCAATCGACAATGAACAGACATAAGTGAACTCGAAATACGAGAACTCATAGTCAATATTCGAAGTACACATGGATTCGCACAAAAGACACAGGAAACGACAGTGGATTGCAAATAACACTGAAGCTTATTGTAAGAGTTAAAGCGGGTAAAATATGTTTTGAGAAGATATTTCAACTTACGATAGAAGTTATCCCATAAGAATGATTTACGATGTAAAGTGGAAGTATTAGTAAAAATTGCAGGTATTAAACGAATAATATAACAAGGATATACAGCAACTACTACTAGGATATTCAGAAATCTAGTCAGGGAGAGCGAAAGTCTCCTTCGCTGGAATAAACTTTGTCGACAAACGGTGCATATGTCCAGGAAGTTGTAATAAGCCACTTATACAAACGTAAATATTAAATCAATAGCAACTTACTTACGTCCAATGTAAATTAATAACTTTAAACTTAGATACATATGACAAGCTCTGATGTGTTTTTTTTTTAATTTACAAAATATTTGAGTGAGATGGCAACAATTGCCTACCACATTAGTCTTACGAGCTAAATATTGCCACCTCCAGAGAACGTGGACCTTTGTTCGCAGTCTAATTCCAATGACTTTTGCTTGGGCGAACCCAGCTCTACAATTGGATTATGTTAATGTTACTTAATGCAGACATGTGTAAGAGCTTTTCGAAGCGAGTAAAAAGAATTCATACAGAACTAATGGACACATTCCCCCATCATCGTCGGTTATACTGGTAGTGGTAAAATTACTAAACTGCACTTTCTCTGTCCGTTTCACTGCACATCTAGTAGTAACTTTTCCTTCAAGCTCCAACACATTATTATTGCTGCTTGACGTGATGCCATTTCCTTCTGGAGCGTCTGGCGAATAATATAAAACACAATGTTTGTAGACGGAAGGAAGCTGAAGATTTCCCATTGGGAAGCATATTAAGAAGTTTTTCGTGAGACAATTCATGATATTTTATGAGAATTACTGAAGTTATGGAAATGACGTTTCAACGATTTAGCATTTAGTTATTACAAAAAGTGTGAACATTTTATGATAAGTATTTCGTATTCGTACAGCGAAATAAAGATACAGAACACTTATGCAGTCAATAGTTTTACACGTGTCTGTCTGCCATCCTTTTTTGAACTTGTAACGTACTATTCAATGCAGTTGGATGGCAATACTGCAAGTATGAGGAGTTGTTAAAAATAGTATTGTATAGGATGAGACATAAATATTGGTTTCTAATTAAGAAGGCCATAAAAAACACTGCTCAATATTTTTCAACGATTGTTGCTCCATTAAAAAGAAGAAACGTTCCGATTCAAATGAGGATTCAAATGTTTTGATGCAAAAAGTTTCTTCAAACAATTCTAATGGTGACTGCGAAAATTTTTTTTTTCAAAAATCTCTTCGCTAATATTTTTTATGATTTTTTGAAAATTGCTAAAAATGACTATTTTAGCCACTTTTTCCTTCCTTTTCATACAACATTTTTCTGAGATCATCCCATTCAAAAAATCATAAAAAATATTAGCGAAGAGATTTTTGAAAAATTTTGTTTGCAGTCACTATTAGAATTGTTTGAAGAAACTTTTTGCATCAACAAATTTTTTCTTGGACCGAGGAAAAAAGTTAAAAAAGTATACTTTTACAAAAGTTCCAAATTTTCAAAGGGTACTTAATGGGTTAATGGTGGGCGCAGTAGCGCAGTGGTTAGTGTTCAGCCGTTCGGACTCGGCATAAAATTGTAGGTCCCTTCCATTCGTCCCAAAAATAAAACCTAACACAAACGAATGGTTGCGAGAAGCTGGGCCTAGGGTGTCTACCGCCTGTTGCGCCACCTATTTTTTTTACTTAATGGGTTAAGGAAAGTTTTGTATCATTCGAACGGAATTTAAATTACCTTTCCATTGGTGCCAAAATGTACATGAAGTAAGTTCAAATTATGAGCAGGATTAACTTTACTTTTGTGCAAATAATTGTGCCAAGCACAGTACATATATGTATAATTCTGAGTTTCTGTTATTTTTTTTTAACGCTTAAGAGTTGTCATTAGGTGTGTTTTTATGAAACCTCGTCAGCCAGCCGTTCATTTGGACAATTGCCAGCAAGATGAAGCCAGCCAGCCGAATTTTAGCCAATAAACCGAAAAGTATACCAGCATTTCGTATAAAATTATGCATTTGGTAGAAATATTTGATAAATTCTAACATTTTTCTCTGGAATGTTGTGTGCATGAGATAAGAACGCCATTATGATTTAAGCAAATTGTACGGAAATTCTAAGCCACTTGTTGCTTTCAGCGCCACCTGTTTGTTCATTGTGAATTGAATTTAGCCAGCAGCTCTCCGACTGAGGAGAAAATCAAGAGTTGTTGCCAGCAGGTTGTTGTTTTAATTAGCATGTGAAATGTGCCTCAACTGGCAACCACTGGCTGGCGAGGTTTTAATAGTAAATTTCGCTTATTAACTTTCTCGTAAACGTAGTAAGAGAAAGATACTGTTTTCGTACAACATTTCGAACTCGAGATTTTGATCAATTCTGATATTACGATGATAGAGGAACTCAAAAAAGTGGGTCTCGCAATTCTGTCTGTCCGTATGTCTGTCTATCCCACCCCTGTGGAATCTAATCGCTTGAACGGATTTGTTTCAAACTTCGTATTTAGAATTTGTGGGCTTTCCGCTAGGACGAGTTTTTATTTGTTTATGCTAGCCCTAATATTAACGGTACTTCCAATATAAAAAATTGGAAAATTTTAAACAATTTAGATTTTTTCGAAAACGGCTCTAACGATTTGAACCAAAATTGATAGTTAAGTTAATGTATGAATGGTTAACATGACTGCATACACAGTTTTTTGCTAAAATGTCCAGCAACGTTAGTTTTGAAAATTGGCTTTTTCTCGAAAACGGTAAAAACAATAATTTAAAAAAAAACTTATTTTTAAGATTCTACTATCGTCATTCTTAGCTTGATGATTTTCGATGATGATAAAAATGTAACTGGTAATACCATACCATACCATAGTAATACCATTTGTTCAGTTTAGAGCTAAACAGCTGCAAAACAGTCTTTTTTGAACCATGAATGCATCCTTCGATCTCTACCCCAATCGCTACAAATGGTACTTTATAAACTGCTCATATAATCGAAAACGCCATGATTTGGATGAAAATGTAACTGCTAGGTAATGTTTATATCCGGAAGAATACGTCGTACTCTGTTTTCTACTAAAAGGTTTAATAACAGTGCTTTTCGAATGCAAAGTTGTAACATTTGTCTGCATAATTTTACAAAAAACCGCTCTAACGATTTTGATTAAAATGCATTATATTTAAGACAACATAAGCATTCTAAACATGATCACATGCTTAGTTTTTCCCAGAAAACTCGAATAGCTATAGCCGTTTTATGAATATTTCTCAATAACGACCAGTGATGCCAACTGAGGCATAATTATGCCTTTTAGGCATAATTCCGATGCTTGAGGCATTGAGGAATAATTTTGAGAAAAAAGGCATAATTTTTTGTGAAGTTTTTTTTTATAATCAAACCGTAAAAATAAATTTTGAATTTAGTAAATCTGGTACTTTGATCAAAGTCGCTTCACTAATTTTCATTTACCACTGTGCGTCATGCTTATTTTGCAAATCTCTACTAGACTTACTCATTAAACCCAAAGAAGAAATGTGGTATGGTATGCAAATGCATTAGGGCGGCCGCACTTGGATACGAATTTGTATCATACGTAAACGTATGAATACTCGTCGTACGAATTGAGTGCGAACACCGAATATGATTTTTTTCTTTAAATAGGCAGTGCCCGGTAGCTTCGATTTTGTGCCTGATGAATAATCTGTATCTTGCAGATAATTTTCCTCTAACTCGGAGACTGCGGCGGCGTCGACACTATCGTTTCATTTCAACGCCCGAATTCCAACAAGTTCGGATTGTTTTCGGACGTCGCGTCGGAACTACAAGTACGTATACGTACGACTAACTCGCATGCAATGTGCGGTGCGGGCTCCCATAGTACCTACTTAGAAAGTCGGGATCGTTCGTCGGTTTTCGTACCTGATCGCACGAGTCCAAATCGTACGAAAACTCCTCCAATGTTCGGCCGTCCTTAAAGTTTTTTTTCGTTGTCGGTAAAAAATAAATTTTAAAAAACAGTTTACCTATAATAGTTTATTTTAAAGATTAGTTCAAGTACAACTGATCGCGATGAGCTTGGTGCAGATCCATCGAATAAACACTGTCTTACGTGAAGTTGATTTTTGTTTTTGATAATTTTAGTTATAAATACTACACATATTTATGTCTTAATTATTGTTTTTTTCTTAACTATGTGCCTCCTAATAAAAGTTTAACGCATAAATTGATACTTTCTTCGTTATTTTTTACCAAAAAGGCATAATTTTTTTCAGAATGAGGCATAAAAACTTCGATCCGGGTTGGCAACACTGATAACGACACAAACTCTAAATACGAAGTTTGAAGCAAATCCGTCCAAGCGTTTATATTCCCCAGGGGTGGGACAGACAGACATACGGACGGACAGAATTGCCATACCCACTTTTTTGAGTTCCCCTATCATCGTAATATCAGAATTGATCAAAATCTCGAGTTCAAAATTTTGTACGAAAACAATATCTTTCTTTTTACTATACGTATACGAGAAAGTTAAAAAAGAACTAAAAAAAAAAAAAATAAATAAATAAATAAATAATAAAATTTTGGTTGCAGATTTTGTGAATTATGCTGAACACATTGAGTGGCAGCAACCTTAGAACATCAAAGGACAGTTGGACATACCCCCTTCTTCGAATACAGAAACTTGGATAACGGACATATTTCGTAAGAATACATCAGCATGGAGTCGGGTATTACTCGTAGCATGGGCCGGCAGAGTATCCTTATAGGACTCACTCATTCCTCCGGCGAATCTAAGAAAAAATACTCTACGGTGTATGGATAGCGGTTTGTGCTTTGATGAAGAGAGTCAGAAGAGACTAAGAAGAAGATTGTAAAATAAATGCAACTAGCCATTTTTGGTGCATAAGGCATAAGGCATAAGCGCTAAATAAATAATAGTTGGCGCAACTGGTCGGTATAGGCAAATTAGGCATACACACGAATTTGTGTGAGTTTTTATTATTTCAACCGTGTTGAAATTCATGCATAATTTCTAAATCAAGTGACGCAGATACTACAATAATATAGACAATTTACCTATAGGTACTTATAAGTACCTTTCACCATGAGAATACTCATATAAGTAGAAGAACACACATGATAATTTGAAGACACTGTCATTCTTCCATGCGAAGACTAAGTATAGTGAAAGCATTTTCATGTATACCTTATATAAAATGAATTTCCGTGTATGTTACTGCACTCTAAAATTATGTACATACACAGGAACAGTAATAATCAAATTTTGTTCTCTTTATACCTTGTGGCTCCGATACGGATATCAGGACAAACATACTTAAATACGGTATAAAGAAGTGGAAATGCTATTTAAATATAAATGCAAAAATTTGCTACGGCTAAACCTGAGCTTTAGCGAACACGAAATAGAAAGGACATACCTGTGTTAAAGGTATGCATGCATTCGTGTTCGTATTCGAAAGGGTTTACAGATTTATATCCTAACTTTGCATAGAAATTGAGTTTTTTTGGGGAACAAATTTTGAGAACCAATGTATCCTCATAAATATTATGATGTGAGGAGCTATGGTCGGTAAAAATATTCGTTTGTTTGCTTGTGTCAACTTATTTAACTCGCATTGGTAACAAGTTTTTGTTGTTATGTGGAAAGGTGTAAAAAACGACGAATATCACAGCCCTTTAACTTATTTCGCTAGGATGTTATTGTGGCATTTGATATTAATTGAATAGGTATATAACAAGACCAACTTATAATAAACACTGAAACTGAAACGTTGCTGACAGTAGGAATTAGAACCCTTTCGAGTAACACTAATTACATTTCGGAATAAAATTATCTAATACTAGCTTTTGCACGCGGCTTTGCCCGTGCAGCCCTCAGAATTTGGTACACAGAGTTTCCCTCACAGTCAGTTAGTTTCCTCTTTTATATTTATACTAGCAAATGCCCGCTGCTCCGCCCGCCGGTTTCTTTTCTTTTAAATAAAAGTAAGCTCTATTTTAAGCTTGCAAAATATTTTATCGCAATGCCTTTTTGTAAACTATACTCGTTTTTATTTTAGTGGGCGCAAGCATAAACAACTGCAGCTCACACGCGAACATGCAACATATGACCATGTGAAAAACATGGCTGTCGGAGTCCAACTCCAGCAATGGCCGAGTAGTTCCGAAGATAGCCCCTATAAACCCATTTTCCCTTCCCCCATCCACTCCCAAGTAACCTATACTGATCCGGAGGATGTAGCCAGTACAATGTTGAAAGAATTTTTAGAATCGGCCAAATAGTTCCAGACCCCTTTATCCCTCCCCAGTCACCAACTTAGTTCTTACGCAACCTGTACCGAAGTCTTAAGTCAATTGACATATCTAATAGCTATTTCACATAAATGAAAACTCGTCACAGGTATGATTTGATTATTTATATGTGCTACGCGATAATATCGTTACACTTTCCATTGCTGCAGATCTCAAATATAGGTATTTACCATTGTGCAAACTTATTTACGCATCACAAATTACTTATATGTACGTACATATGTAAATAGTTTGTTTTATGCATATCTATTCCATTCCCTACATCAAATTCAACTACGTCATACATACGCATATACAATGTGCATTCTGAATGCTTGTCGTGCGAGGTGCGAGTAATCGTTCTATTTTTAGAACGCAATATAAAACTACCCCTGAGCACAACTGCAATCGATAAAGCAAATTTTTCGCACTTGGCCAAATAAGATCTATTTTCAATTTTTTGTATCTCACCCTCTGGATGGACCAGAAAGATGAATGTTAGCTCAAAATACTCGGTGAAGTATTGCCTAACAATTAAAAGCATATCTTGAATTGACATACATAGATTTATGAGTATAATGGCAAGTTAAGCGTAGTAAAGTCGAAATAGAAAAGTTTGTTTGAAAAGTTGTTCAACCCTTATAGGACGAATTTTGAAAAACGATGAATGAGGCATGTAATAATGTTTACTTATCTATCAACATTCAAACTTTCAAGTTCATACGGCTATCGGTTCGTGAGTCCCCCCTTACTCCTGAGCAATTCTCACCGACCCTACGGACTAAGTTGGCCACACATCTATAAATCAGAAAAAAAATCACGAAAATCGGACGAATAGTTCTCGAGTTATGGAGAAACGAACAGACGGACGTTGCATTTTATAAGTAGTATGGATGGATGGATGGATGGATATGGATGGATACTCATGCTCAGGAATAACAATGCACTTCAATGTTCCAAGTTTTACAGCTTTAACTCCCATAAGTGTTGAAAAATAGCGTTTTCAAATGTTGTTTTTATATGGGAGGTGTCTCGCTCCTTTGTCGCGAGCCAATATTAAAGACTGTCTGAAAATTTGAGCTCAATCGGTGCGGAACTTTTCGAAGAAGAGTAGAACTTCAATTTTCTTATACCTAAGACCTAACTTATAAACTTTCACTTTTTATTATAATTTTTTCCCCAAAGCCAAAATGCTTTTATAGGCCTTTCTAGGCTATCTTTCTCCTAGTTCGATAAACCATGGGGTATGTGCGGAGGAGATGCATCAAGAAAAATAATCAATAACCAATGGTCACCATAACTCGGCGGTAAGTACGTCGTTGTATTTCTCAATGACATAACATACAGGGTGTCCCAGTTAGGAAGTATAATCCTTTAAAATAAGATTCCTGAAGTTCTGCCGAACAAAAAATTGTATGGCCGGGGGGGTCTATTTTCATCGTATTTCCCGTTATAGCCCATCAAAGTAGGTGACCTCTAATTTGGAGGTGTACCACATAAAAAGATATAACTTCTAAACTATTATAGGAACAAAAACTGTTGTGTACATTTTTAAAAGACAATTTAGTAGAGCATACAAGTCCTAAGCACTTCGGGTACATCTGTGCAGCTACAAAAAAAGTTATGGCTCCATAAACTGTTGTGAGCCAGGGTCGAGCCACAGGGGCAGCTTCGGCACAGGTGAGGTGGGCGCGGCATGCTCGCGGTCGCTCGGCTAAAGCTCGTCGGACGGGGTAGTTCATACCCACTCACCGTATGCCACCTGCTCAACAAACATTTTTATACATGCCATTTTTGTTCAAACCAATAAAAAAAGAGAAGAAAGCTACGTTATGCGGACCTCGGACGGACAGAAAACTTTTAAAAGACGAATGAAACGATAGTAAGAGAAATAAAGCGGAAAAGAAAGACCCAAGAACTTCTGCCACTACCCTTGAGGAAGACCGGGAAAGAATTCGCGAAACTTACCCTAGCTATAACCTAAACTAAATCTATACTATCCTACAAAAATAAAACTAAGCCCTTATCTATAACTAAACTATCTTAAAACTATGCTGCTCTAAACCCTGGCTCACAACAATGGCCACAGGGGCAGGGGCAGCTTCGGCACAGGTGAGGTGGGCGCGGCATGCTCGCGGTCGCTCGGCTAAAGCTCGTCGGACGGGGTAGTTCATGCCCACTCACCGTATGCCACCTGCTCAACAAACATTTTTATACATGCCATTTTTGTTCAAACCAATAAAAAAAGAGAAGAAAGCTACGTTATGCGGACCTCGGACGGACAGAAAACTTTTAAAAGACGAATGAAACGATAGTAAGAGAAATAAAGCGGAAAAGAAAGACCCAAGAACTTCTGCCACTACCCTTGAGGAAGACCGGGAAAGAATTCGCGAAACTTACCCTAGCTATAACCTAAACTAAATCTATACTATCCTACAAAAATAAAACTAAGCCCTTATCTATAACTAAACTATCTTAAAACTATGCTGCTCTAAACCTAACTCGCAACTTTACCCTTCCCAATGTCCCTCCTAGATAGTGGTTCGTCATGAAACTAAGATATGCCTGATGTTAGTGGCAAGGGTTGGCCAACCCACCCCTGGTCCAAGAGGACACTTCCATGACCATCTTCTGGCCGAT
Source organism: Cheilosia scutellata (assembly GCA_955612985.1). Taxonomy (NCBI): domain Eukaryota; kingdom Metazoa; phylum Arthropoda; class Insecta; order Diptera; family Syrphidae; genus Cheilosia; species Cheilosia scutellata. The sequence continues at coordinate 64,903,149 of OY015313.1, forward strand.
CGCGATGAAGATAGCCCCTTTTATGATACCCCCAGTCACATATAAAGCTGTACCACGAGAGAGTTATAGGTCACATCCTGTCGTCCTTAGTTCGTGGCAGTCCGGTCCTGTCGTCGTTATGTCATGTTTACCTACAAAAGGACGGCCTTCCCATTAGATCCACACACCGAGAGCGAAGAAAAATTTAAACGCACATGTTCATATTTAAAATACCGAAACCAAGTATATTAAAAACAATACAAAAAAAAGTGCCACGTCGAATCTGAGTGATCTTTGATCTAATTAAACTTATAAACTACTCGAATTCAGAAAAAAAAAACAATCAAAGAAAAGAAATTCAAAAAAACTAAAACTGTTATGTATCTTAAGGATACAAAAAGGAATGAAAAAAAAAGAAAAAAGGTCTGCTCTTAATACTAGAAAACTATTAGCTATATTATAATTCAAAAATAAACCAAAATTCAAAAAGTTACTCACGTTTTCACGTCCCCCGTTGTCCTGGCGCCAGCACAAGAAGATTCGTTGAGGTATTATTTTGGCACACCAAATGCCTTCTTTTTCTTTTCGCGCACAAAACTAATATTAATCGCAGAACTTACCCTAACCTTACGTTAAAACTTATTCAAAAAAAAAATTCAAAATCTACTGTAAAAATTCAAAAAAAATTACTAAAACTTAGCACTCATGGCACTATGAAACACTATTCACTTGGTTTTAAGTTATGGTATTTTTTTTTTGTTTTTTTTTTTTTCTTGTTTGTCCCTTGGAGCACCTCGGTCCAATAAATGCTGCAGTCAGCTAATGGCTTTTTGTATGTTCTTGTCCTTTTCCGTTGAGTCGTTGTTACTGTAGTTGTTGGGTATGTTGGGTTGACGAGGGGCGATTAAATAGGCTCCCGAAATGCCAGACTGGTCGGATGCCGTATTCAGGAAGCGAGATCACTCACACCTTTATTTGGAAGTGTCTTGCGGGGTACCACTTGTTTCCCGCTTTTGTGGAGGAGGATCGCTTTTAAGGCGGTGAAATTTCACTTCGACCGAGCTGAACGGTCGCCAGGAGCAGTGTTCATGGACACTTGAGGTGCAGAGGCCAGAGAACCGTGCGATTAAACGGCTGAGTAAAAATTCAATTCTCTATAAGTGGGGTAGAATTGTTAGGAATTGAACCACCACCAAAACCATGGTCAAACACCTACCTCTGCAGTGCACCTTTGTTTTCTTAGATTTTTGTAAGAGCCCTTTCTTCGTTCCAACTTCCGATTTACCCTTCACTGGTGATCTTTCAATGTGACCTATTATAATTAAATTTTCCTATTATCCCACATATAAATTCTTCTTTTTCTAAAGAAAGACTCACCTCAGAAAAAAAATAAAAAAATTATTTGTGCCTTAACTTTGCACGCCTCTGTCCTTTCTATGTTCGAAAGAAATTTTTTTTTCTCAAATTTGCTACCGCAACTATGCACTGGCTAATCAAAAGAAAAATGATCGTGAGGGCCGGTCAGTTAGTCGGTCGTTGCTCTTTTCGGTATTAATTTCTATTCTTTTTTGCATTACAAGTCTCTAGACCTATTGTGTAAGGATTAGTGTCTTCACACTTTGCCTTTCTATTGCACTCTCTTCTTTAAATTCACTCAAGGGGCGGTGCCCAATGTCGGTCTTCTAATTCTCCACAACTAGGTACTCTTAAGAATTATCGATTATTCGATGATCCACAATAAAATAAATAAAATAAATAATAACATACCAAATAATACTTAAACACCCACAAAACATAAATATTGCACTAAATAATATATCGCAGGATAAACTATGCCTAAAACAATAAATAGAATAAACTCTAAGCCTAAATAAAACAAGATCATTTCGATATCTATTTAATCGATTGGTTATTAAAAATGGCGGCGATTTCCCTAAGCCCATTCGCTAGTCATGCGTGAGAGAACCAATCGATATTCTCTACATGTAGCAAAAGGTGTACAAAACGAACTGTCAGATTGCAGCGGGTTCGGGTTGACTATCACAACACACAAATGGATAAACATGAACGGCGAAGACGCAATCAATTTGGTAAGCAAATTCATATTTATAACAGCAAAGTTAACATAATTGTTTTATTCGTATATTTTCTTTTATTTCAGATGCTGTGCCATGTTGTTATGATAATTTCAGGTGAGTAAAAGCTTATAATATTGGAGATTTGCCTTTTTGGGTATTTGCACGGATTCAGAAAGGGAAATCTTCCAATCATAGTTCATATTTACAGTTTTTTTTCTAATTAACATTTTTCTTTGCAGGTATATGCCCCCGTAACAAAACTCAAAATTTTGAAAATTTGTTTGTCAATTTTTTACTTAAAATGCCTTTTTCTACAACTTCTGTTGATCGTACGTAAAAAAGTTTCTTAATTTTTAGGAAATTAATCAAGGATAAAAATTTCATAAAAAAATCAAAATTTATTAAGTAAAAATTTTGGAAAAAAAAACATTTTAAGTAAAAAAATTCAACATCAAATTTTCAAAATTTTGAGTTTAAGGAGCCATAACTTTTTGTAGCTGCACAGATGTACCCGAAATGCTTAAGACTTCTCTTTTCAAAATATATAAAACAATTTTTATACCTTTAATAGTTTAGAAGTTATAGCGTTTTAGGTGGTAACACCTCAAAATTAGAGGTCACCCACTTTGATGGCCTATAACTGTAAATGGCGTGAGAATAGACCCCTACTGCAATACGATTTTTTGTTCGGCGGAACTTCAGGAATCACCCATTAAAGGATTATACTGCTTAACTGGGACACCCTGTATACAATACATATACTGAAATATAATTATAAAAAAAAAATTAAGGAAAGTTATTTATAAGACAAAATAAGCTTTCTACTCTTATCTACATACAATTATATTTGCAATGCTAGTCAGCTGTCAAGCTAGTGGATATGCTGTAATATCAGCGAGGAGCTGAGTTGGAGTCGAGCCTCTGTATTATAAAGACCATTATTAATATACTTCCTGTCTGAATAACTAACCAGTCATGGATTCAATCCAACGTACACGTTTGTAACAGGGGTTAGGTACGAAAACTCCAAAATTAAAATCCTCAAATTGAGATCCCCAAGTCAATATCCCCAAACCCCAAATCCCCAAATTCAAAATCCCCAAAAACGAAAATGCCCAAATAGATTTCGAGTGTATTCACAATGCATTAACAGTAAAATAGGTATGGGGGCATGCTGCCCCCCTGCAACCCCCCTGCTTGGGGTCACTGTTGGATTTGGAGTAGGCGCAGGGTTAGGTAGACGAAAATTTCTTTAAATACCTATTTTGAATTTTGAATTTGGGGATTTTGTCTTTGGGGATAATCAATTTGAGGATTTTTCAAACAGAGGGGATTTTGGGGTTTGGAGATTTAGCACTTGTGTATTATGCAGTATCCCTTGTAACAGACGTGGAATTTGAGGAATTGATTTTCTTTATTTCTTACATAGAGTACACAAACCGAGTTTAAAGTCAATCGGATGAAAAATAAAAATGTTCCTATACAAACTTTGCCCCCCCCCCCATTTTACCCTTGTATACATTTTAAAGGGAACCGGCTTTTTAGGGCAAAAGGTTTGGGCTTATTTGTCAATTTCCCAATTTCAAATACCCACCGCCTACTTTTATTTAATATAAGAAAACTCACCCCTCATCCCCGAATGAAAGCTATGATATGAACTACGAAAAATGTACTTCAAAAATCCGGATGGAATCCGCAGAAGCATTGCCTCATTAACCGCGCTCATTCTCATTTTCGAAATCAGCTGTTTTGTGTCAAACATTGTGTGTGTGTTATGTGTGAAAATTATTGAAATAAATGCTGAGTATCTCAACTTTCAAATAATTTAAAAAATATTTTTTTTTTATCAATAAAATAAAAATAAATTGGTGGATTCCATTGCCTTCGCAATAATTCCTGGTCGAAGAGAGTGAATGAGTAGAGTAAATTCAATTCGTTTTATGTTTTAAAAGGATAAATAAACTTACAGGTTTCAAGAAAAAATTCGACTTAATAAACCCGCATTTAAATATGTATTAGAGCAGCTGGAACATGAGTTTGATCCGGGTGTGTTTTCGTGTACAATAACTCCGATATATCGGCTGGTTGCTGTTCTAATATGTTGGGCAGGAACGACTATGAAGTTGGTATGGCACAATCCACGTTTTCCTCAAAAATGTTTTCAACGTTCTGGAAAGAAGACTCTCTGTCCTGAAGAAGGAGAAGAGAAGGTCCAAGAAGGACCACAGGAGAACATCGGCACAGATAATCTTATTTTAAATTTTTCACATGATAGGAACTTTGTTTTTCTTCACCACATAATTAATTATTTGTAATGGCGATTTTGCTACTCCTCTTCCATATGAAGTCGTATTTGTAGTCTTCATTGTCTGAAGAGGGTTGCAGTAACATCCACTTTGCGCGAAGTTGAAGGACGGAGCGATCCATACTTCGGTGTTTTGGTCATGTTAAACGCATGTCCCCGACCAGGATCCCACGACGTGCTATGGAATCTGTACCATCAGGTAGGCGTCCTCTAGGTAATCCCAGGATGAGTTCTGAGATGGTTAGACCAAGTTCATAATGTCTCCTCTACCCGTATGGGGATTGCCCTTGATGATTTAGAGTCAATGGCGGAGAATCGAGAGCTATGGAGGGTCTACTTGAGCAACATACACCCGTGACCCACTTAATGGATACGTGGTTTGAAAATTAATGAAAATGACACACTGTGTAATACTTTATTTCGAAAAATGCTTGTAGCAACAAGCAACATATAAAATGAAAATAAAGAATCTAAAATAAAAATGTAATGGAATCCATTCACTATTATTCTAGTCATCAGTCCAGTATCCAATTTTCGTTTCCATGCACCCATAAAATCTTGAAATGGGAAAATATGCAAATTTGTGTTCACAACTTCTAAGAAAAGGAAGCCAATCTGAATGTACAGTGCATTAAATAGATAAATTAAGCTCACTTGCATAGTTCATTATTCAGGAGTCCACCTTAAAGCATTCACTGCAGGTACAAGAGAGCATTTTCAGTAAATATCGGGGAAGATAGTTTAAAATTTTACACTATCGTAAAGAATGTTTGTTAGAATGGGAAAGTTAACTACAACGCAAAATATGGGTTCCCTTGAGTATACGTTTGACTTTCTCAATTTGTGTTTTTGAATATATTTTTTCAGCCAATATATGTAGATACTTCTTTGTTTTTAGTTCTTAGATTCGCTTAGGGTGTCTTCAATTCTTATGAGTCATAGATAGCATCGGTTTTGGCTCAATAAACTTAACCGCAATTACTTCCAGCTTTTTTAAACGGTTTTTTGGATTTACCCCCAAATGGAACTACAATAAAAAGTCACTGAAAACTAACTTAGAACCTTCATGACTTAATTAACTTAGGTGTCGCCGGCCGCAGTCCGGGGTGTAGCAATATGCCTTCTCCAGTTAACTCGATCTCTACCTTTTAGGGCACGAGAGTTTTGCGCTTTGCATATTTATAGGCTGGAAAAATAAAAATTTTTGGAATTACATTAGTGAAAATTTATCTAACTTCAGCCAATGTGGTTGTGATTCAATACCATTGAATGTAATTTGGGTAAACGGAAGGATATACTATACCACGTCGTATATCTCTTACGGATAAAGTAGTCTTCTGCTATAAGCTCAATCAGACAGTGTCACCCGACCTGCCCCTGGTCACATTGTCTGCTCCTGGAAACAATTGCATTATTAAATGTGTGTTCGCCTTAGTTAAGATCGTAGAAATCATTCTAATTGACTCCTTCTCTACCTCATAACTGGAACTACTGCAGAAATCTTTGTAGGGAAACCCCAATCTTTGAGCATACAATAAGTCCATGCAAGATTTCTGTATCGGGCTTTCTCACCAGTAAAACATTCCTTTCATGTAGGTACTGAGCGATTTGTAGATATCATAGCTCTTGTGCGAAAAGTAGACAGAGAAGTACCAACATTTGGCGCATATTTTACAAATTCCCTCCTATGCAATTTGTAGAATACCCAGCAAATTATTATTCGTCACAAATACTCTTGTCTACTTGTCTACGGCATCAGTACCAACACCGTGCAACCATAATTAATCATCGAAAACAATTTCATCGTTTTCCAGCTCAATACAAAGTTTCCGTTTTAACCTAGTTTTGGTAAATATTATTTTTAGAGGCAAAACATTATCTTAAATTCTCTTCTTCAGACAGGGATGAAGTTAACAGTTTCTATTTCCCTAATTACCATAAACTACATCTCATTTCACGGACGGAGAGCAGTATCATCGTTATCATGACAAGAAAGTAACATTTTACAAATTTTCAGAGCAGCTAGGGGATAAGAAAGTAATAACCCAAAGTTTTGCATTTACCAATACAACAGAGAGGCATTTGGCTTAAGTACATATCCCTAGGTACTATAACGGCAACTTTCTGATGACAGGTAAACAATCTACTTAATGTGGCACCGAGAATGGTTGAGCTTTCCAAACAGTGTTTACTCTATCTTCCATGAGAAATAATTCAGGTGAAATAGTATTTTTGCAATTTCCACTCTGGCGTATACGTAATATTTTTTTTAGCTCATTCAAAACTACTCCAATTGTACTTTAAGGAATAAGCAGACATGACAAGTGTATAACGAATTTAATTATCCTATTTTACCAAGCTGTTTTAACCTCTAATGAGCTTCAGATTAACCCACAATCAGTGGAATTAAATCGCATTTCCTTCGTGAACTTGCAACTTGCAAAAAAGAAAAAGTTAATTTTCCTGTACAAGGCGTTAAATCACTGAACCAAGTAAGCGTCGCGTCGCTGGTTGGGGGGTTAAGAGTTTCTTGAATTCTCTTTTGGGTAATTCTTCGTAATCACTGTGATATTTTGTTGTTGTTGTTGTTCAGAATTAAATTGGAATGCTGTGTTCAGAGCTGTTAGTCGCTGTCACCCTCATAATTTGGGGTGGGAAGGTAAGACAAATAGTACTTTGAAAAGTGAGACAAGAAACACAGAAGAGTTCTGTGAAAGAAATTGAACATTATTCGCTTGGAGAAAATAGCTCAATTGGCAATTACTAAAACGAAAAAAATTAAAAATTTCAACACCATATGCATGTCGAATTGTGAGCTATGTAATTCCAGACAATTGTGTATAGAAAAGAGTCCATTATTTCTGGAAAAATGTTCAACTCATAAATCAAAATAGCTGATGGAGCATATTTTGAAGGACTGATTGAAGTGGAAAATAAAGAAGACCACTCTGTCTTTACTATCTTTTTTAAGGTACTTACTATATATGTATGCATTTTTATACAACTCTTCTTGGATACCCAACCATAAAAATTGCTAAGATCCTGTATGGTTTCTCAATCACGCTTATTAAAGGTTTTTACTTAACTTCGTGAAAAATTTGTTGTGTCAAAATCTTGCAAGCCAAATTTTAACCACTTTCGGTAAACTTAGAACTTTGAAATTTTCCATGCTGCTTGGGTTGTGAAGACAATGCAATATTTAGAAAGAATTTTTGGGTTTTGAATTCCCCCGCCCCTTTAAGGGAGGCTTTTTCATAACACATGATTCATTAGTTGTATTAACTTGCATTTTTATATGTCAATAGTTAAGTCAAAACTATTACATTCCTAATTAATACTTTGTACCGATTCGTCCTATAAGGATTGAAAAAAGGGGATGCAAACTTTTCAATTTCGATCTTACCACGCACAACTTGTCATTATACTCATAAAATTATGCAGGTCAACTTAAAAAGTCCTTTTAATTGCTAGGCAATACTTCACCGAGTATTTTGAGCTAACATTCATCTTTCTAGTCCATCCAGAGGGCAAGATATACTAAATTGAAAATAGATCTTATTCGGCCAAATGCGAAAAAAATTGCTATCTCGATTACAGTTGTGCTTAGGAAGGGTAGTTTTATTTGCATTCTAAAAATAGAATTATCACTGCGGCGGGCATTCAGAATGTATGCTCATATGTATGGTGTAGTTAAATTTGATGTAAGGAATGGATATGCATAAGCAAAACTATGTACATATGTACATACATATAAGGAGTTTGTGATGCGTAAAATACATACTTATATTTGAGATCTGCAGCTATGGAAAGTGTATAAGTAGGTACGCGTAGTAAAATCAATCAAACCCATACCTGCCGCAAATTTTCATTTATGTGGAATACATACCCACCTAGGATGGACCTAGGACTTTGAAATTTTGAATGCTGGTTCAGTTTTGATGACAATACAATAAAATTATAGTAAAAAAAGCTTGTGTAAGTAGGTAAATATAAAACTGCACTAAAAAACAAAAAATAAAATAATAATAGTTTAAAAAACTAACGAAACGCTTTTATAAGTATATTTAACGCTCGTATCTATCCTTTTTTTTAGGGGATTATCCCTTTTTTCGAAGTCAAAGAAACTATCCCCTGAAAATTTCCAAAATCCCTTTTTTATCCTATAAACTCCTCTTTTCACCATAGCAGATTTCTGGTGGAAATATTCAAACATCTGCAAGCCAAAAATAGTGAGCACAACGAAATCGCTATGTTGGTGAAATGAAATGAATACATTTTGTCCTTGCCGCGAACAACAGTATCGGTGGAACGAGTCTTTTCTGGGCTACATGAAATTTGGCCCCAATGAAAAATGGCTCCAAACTGAAAATGAAAAATCACCCCAAAAATTTACATGAAAGGCAACAACAAAAAAAAAAAATTGCGTAAAATTCTGCGAATTGGGGTGACAATTCATATTTTGGGGCATTTTTTAATTTTTCTGTTTGGGGTAAAACTCATGCATTGAATTCTACAAATTTCTGAAAACGAAGCCTGAATTGCTTCGTTTAATCGCTGCAGAAGACAAATTAATATAAGAAGACAACCAAAAGTGGAGAAATTATTGCTATCGAAAACGATTCAAATGCGGATGACGACGACGGCGATGATGGCACGTTGGTTGTTTATTACACAAATATGTAATTTAAAAATAATAATAATTTATTAAACACAATTTACATTAATTTTTGTATTGATACTATTCTTGAATTTCATCAATTTCAGTGCGAAAACAAGTTAAAAATTTAACTCCTATATATCCTCTTTTTTAAATTGCGATATCCCTTGAAATCTCCAAATTTCGGGCATTTATCCCCTTTTCTGTCCGCAAAAAGATACGAGCGTTAAGTATACTGCACTAAAAAGCAAAATAATAAAAATTAACCAATCAATTTTTAAGGTTTATCCTGGAAGGGGCTTAGTGTAAGCCATGTTTGAAGTTATGTATTGCATTATTTGAGTGTAAACTACACAAACATGGCTTACACAAAGCCCCTTCCAGGATAAACCTTAAAAATTGATTGGTTAATTTTTATTATTTTGCTTTTTAGTGCAGTATACTTATAAAAGCGTAAACTTATTATAAAAATAAAAACTCGCAGACTCTATATTTTGACATTCGAACGAATAGAAAGTTCATCCTCATGCTTATTTTGAGATTCGAATGAATAGACAATTCGAACGAAACAATTTTTTTTATTAATTTGTCGAACTAGGTGACGCAGGATATCCCTTGGAGCCGTGGATTATGACCCCGTCTCGAACACCAGTCGGCGGAAGTCCCGCGAGCAAATTTAATATTCACCATTCAAAAGCAGACAATATTAATCAGAGAACAATTAGCCTACTTAAAAACAGATTTAGATGCTGTCTTAAGGCCAGACAGCTACATTACTCGGCGGAAAAAGCTGCCCAAATAGTAAATGTGTGTGCGGCTTTGCACATAATGGGTCGTATGAATAAAAACTAGCATTTGCTTTGAGTAAAAGGTGGTAGCAAAGTAAAAGCACTTAGCAAATGCTTTAAATCGGTATGAATAAAAACATACTTTGCTAAAGTAAGCTCGAAAATTCGAACAAAGCATTTACTTCACTGCATGTGTCCTTCCCTTGCAGTTTCTGTCAAAATTTGCGAGTGACAACTTTCATGTGGTTTATTTTTTGAATTTTTTTTATTTTGAATTTGAATTTAGAATTATTAAAACGATTTTTGAGTAAAAATTAACAAAAGCTAAAGTAATTTAATAAAAAGAGATTCACATAAATACAAAAAAAAGAGTTCAAACTATGGCCTGGGAACTGAATGATGAAGAAGAGTATTTGGAAGAGCTTAATGGTACGCATAAGTGCATAACCTACATAAATTCGATTACAAATTATAATTGCTCTGTATTTCAGCTGACGATGAGGAATTTCCATCTACTTCTACCTCCAATAGTGACCAAAACGAGCTGCTATTCGTGCAAACGTTAGAAGCAGTAGGAAAGATTTTGCTTAACAAATCGCAAACCCCAAATATAAAGGTGTTAAAGAAAAGCGCTGCAAATAAAATGTGTCATTTGCTAATGGAAAAATGCACAATTTCATATACGCCGGATCAAATTATTAAGAAAGTGGCAAATTTAAAACAGCGAGTTAAGAAGAAAGCTGACATGAAGGCGACGGGAAACAAACCCATACATTTAAAGACATCGGAACAACTGCTCTTGGACTTACTCAACGCCAAAAGTAATCGAAGCATTACTCCTATAACATGTAAGTATTTTTTTGAACACAAATTGTTGGGTTAAATGTTAAATAATCAATTTCTATTTATTCATTATTATATTCTTTGGAAATTATAGGTGGATTTGAGGTAGGAATTCCTTCCACTTCCAAAACAATATCGCCAGATGTGGAAATTGTAGTATCATCCACTCCGCCGCAATCATCGGCCAAAAGACGTCGGTATCTGAAACGGTAATTTTATTTTAAGTGAGAGAAACTATTTTCTTTTATTATTTTCCTTAACAGAGTAATAACAACGATCTACAAGCAACTGTTCTTGAAAAGCAACTACAGCTTATAGAGTTGCAGTACAAGATGCTAAAAGCACAAGAAGAAAGGAGCCAAGAGCAACATGCAAAGAAAATGGCTATATTAGAAATGAAAGAGAAACTTTTAGCCGAGGAAATAAAAAGCATAGATAAGAATAGAAATAATTAATTAAAAAAAAAAAATATATTACAATAAATTACATTCCATAATGATTGTTTTGTTCTAAATGATTCTACCTAAGAAGTCGGCAATATTATTTCGTCTTCTTTGTCCTCGCCTGAAGGTGGTATCGTTGATTTCTTCCACTCCAGACACTTCTATATTTCCAGGATTTGAAATTGGCTGTTCTGGCAATTCAAAATCTGGATCGTTCAAATATTTAGCTACGTTATGAAGCACAAAGCAAGCTACGATGATTGAAGGTACTCTTTCTGTGGCCATTCGCAATTTTGATTGAAAAATCGGGTACCTTTGTTTAACTTGGCCGAACATACGTTCAATAATGCATCGTGCACTTTTATGCACTTTATTGTAATTTCTTTCAATTAAGGTTTGAGGATTGCGATATGTAGTCATATGCCATGGTGTTAGAGGATATCCTTCGTCACCCAAAAGAATCGCGCCAGCAATGTTTCTCTTTAATACGGTCTGAATATTTGAATTTCTCCATATACGCGCATCATGTACAGAGCCACTCCACTTACAATTAACACTGGTGAATTTTTCATATCCGTCGCATGTTGCTTGTACGTTAAATGAAGCAACATTCTTACGATTAATATATTCATCGCCATGTATAGATGGTTTTTTTTATTGCAATATGAGTGCAATCTGTAGCTCCAATTGCAGCTGGAAACATGAATTGTGTTTGCCAAATCGCTTGATGTCGTTTCATTTCTTCTTCAGTTGTGGGAAATTGTATCCAATCATCGGCTTGTTGGACTATTTGTTGACACACATACCAATTAGTCAAAGAAACTGTTGATTGGTGAATGCCTAGATCCTCTCCGACACCAACCTAAATATTTTAATTTTTCACAAGTTAAACTATAAATTATGCAGAGGATTTTGAAATGTTTACCTGGAAGCCGGGATCTCCTATATACCTCAGGAAAGATTTCATTTTCTCGATATTTGAAAGAGCACCACCTCGTGTCTCCAGATTTTCCTCTAAAAAAGTATTAGCAGTAGTAGTTAACAACAGTAGGTAAAACAGGTATAATGTGCCAACTTATTGCATCCATTTTTTTGTTTTTTTCACAAACAAAAATTAATTTAACTATTTATAAAAAAATAACACCGAAAACTCACAAGGCTAGACTGTTTTTGTAGAAAACTGTGCGCGCAAAATATTTAGCAAATGCTCTGAGTCAACAAAATAGCAGACTCAGAATTTTCGTAGCAATTGCTTTGTCTTCCATGTTTTATTCATACCAATCTGAGTAAAAGGTCGGTGGCGCCGCTTTTCGAAGATGTCAAAAGTTGGAGTTAACTCAAATCAGTTTTTATTCATACGAATCTTAGCAATTGCTTCGATTTTGACATTTAGTCTGAGTAAAAGCAATTGCTACATTTTATTCATACGACCCAATATGCATCCATTCGTGACAGAATTGCTGGCTTATTTAAAATAAACATACTTTTTTTAACACAGATTCTTTTTTGTAATTCATTTCATACTTAATTTAACCATACGTAAAAAAAAAGCCTTAAAAAGTGCATACGGCAAAATAAATAAAAATAGAAAGGAACATTTTTGATTTGTACTTTTAGTTAGTTCAGTCTTATACGCAGGAACCTGTTGTGAAATTAAAAAAAAAAAAATAGAGAATAACACAAAACAGTCAACAGTTAACAGTCCGCTGCTAGTTTCAGCCCTATTTCCTCAATGTGGTCTTCAAGAAGCGTCTTTTTGTGCTCCAACTTTTCCCGCATTAAATTTTCAACGGCAGGATTATGCCGGCGGGCGTTTCTCCTTGTTGCCTTTTCCTTGTCTGTCATCCGCCTATATAAGTAGATGCCTTATTATTTACAAAAAAAAGAATGAATTATTTATAACTAAACTTTAATTATTTATAAATTCACCTATTAAGGCGGTGCAGTTCATTTGAAATGTCATCCAATTTGGATGACATAGCTGCAACAAAAACTTCCTTGGCTTCGTTTTGTCGCATTAAAATCTCAGTTGGAATGTCTTTTTTGGGTCTCTTCTGGAGAGGTGTGGACTGCTCCTCCTGGCCTTCAGCAACTCCAACTGGATCGACATTTTCGTCTGCGTAGGAAGTCATGGATATGTCTCTGGAGGATGACGGCATTATAGGTGTTGGATCTAGTCGTGGAACAGTCGCTGCCTCTGATCTCATCTGATGACATTTGTTTCGAACGATTAGAACGTCAAAATACGATCAACATTCGAATGACAAATGAACTTTCGATTTATAGGATGAACTTTCTATTAGTTCGAATGTAAAAATACAGTAAAAATAAGCGTGAATACCTCAATACCCAACCAGGATTCCAAGACGTGCTATGGAATCCATACCATTAGGCAGACAATTCCATAATCTCTCCTCTATTGCCCTTGATGATTTACAGTCGATGGCGGAGAATCGAGAGCTGTGGAGGGTGAATGAATGAATGAGTGAATGAATAGCATAGTTCTGCTTTTGAAACTTCTAGACGTGACTGGAAAACGGTATAACTCTGAAAATCTTCATTCAGCAGAGAAGATATAGATTCTATTATTGCTCATATTGTTCCTATGCCAGCCCACCATTCTTTTAAATCTATGATGTTGGTTATTTTGTTAGCTTTGCATAAGGCCCGCCATAGACATCTTTTTTAAAGAGAGAATATTGTCAAACATTGTAAAAATTACTACTGGTTGTGGTATATGGTCGGTGGCCGGCTCAAGACAAAAGCTCCGATTTCAAAGCTATGAGAAAGACTTGGAGTCGGAGCCTTATATGTTTTAGCCTCTCTATCTCTTCAACGGTATTTATTAAATCATGCTCAGCCTTCTTTCGGAATACAACACAAGGGGTCCCTCTGTTTCGCTCATGGCCATGAATTCATTTGAATGAATAAAAGCGGACGAATTAACAAGCCATAACAGCCAAAATAGAAGATCTCTTTTCACGTGGTTCAAATTTTTTTTTAAATATTTTAGCATAACAAACATCTCGTCATATTAAGTAAAATAATTTAAAAAGGACATTGCCGAGGCTGCTAAGAGGAGTGAGTTCTTTATGATGCAAATAAACTTTAATGTCACTCCCACAGTAGAACCAAATTCCTGAGATTTTATGAGAGAAACTAATTTTTGAGTTGAGACTTAGGTTAGGTTCGGTATCGGTTAGAGAGGTGTGTGGTGCGCCAGGCCAGCACTTTCACTCGGAGGCCTTTGGGCCCATTGTGATTCTCTTCGTAAAAAAACTTTAACAAATCGGGTGAAGTTTTCATCTTTCTGATTGCTCTTAGCTCTTAGTGCATTTGACCAGATCCGATATTTCTGCTCCGGCCAGTTCCGAAAGGTTTTTGAAGTTCATCGCTGTTCAACTTCAAGCCAATTGTTTTGGGTTCATCGCTGACCCTAATCTTGCTATCTCATCTGTCATCTCATTCCCTTAAATTTTTCTATGTTGAATATAATCCACTTAAGAGGGGCTTGGTGGTCTGTCAAAGTAGTTATATTCGAAATTGGAATATTGCTATCACGTATGTGTCTTGCCTTATCTGCGGCTAGCTAGTATCTCTGCTTGAATCACTGCAGGAATCAATTAGTCTGCAGGACTCCTTTATTCGCATTGTTTCTGAATAGATATATGCCCCTGTACCGGACTCCACTTTGAATCAATCGGTGTACATAGCGATTTAATGTTCGCAGTCGAACGCTTTTTTGATTCATTCAAGAACACATATCGCTTAACATATCGATAAATAAATTGTATTCGCAAAATGTAATTTAATTGGGATAAATGGCGAGCGAGGACAAATACGCATTCAAAGAGGCTACTGGCTCCAGCAGTTGTACGAGTATTGTCTCCGAAAACCATGATGAAAGTTAGGTTAGGTTTGTGGGCTGGCGAGGATCTCTCCATGCCACACTCAGGTCAATACTGACCCAGATGATGAAGGTTAGTAAGATGTCAGTTGATAACGCACAGGTTTGCTTAGCTTATCGGGCTCCCGACCCGTGAAGAGTCTCTGCCTGAGATACTGCAGCCTTCCATCCTCTGCGATCCCGGGCACGCTGCTTCCATTTATCGAGACCAAGCGCTCTGGCATCCGCGATGGCTTGGTCTTTGAAACGGAGGTTCGGTCTTCCTTGTCTTCTCGAACCTGGGGGCTGGGATTCGAAGATCCTCTTAGCTGGAGCATTATTGTCCATTCGCTCGATGTGGCCGAGCCAATGTAGTCGACGTGTTTTGGCTTTTTGGACTACATCCACATCTTGGTACAGCTCATAGAGTTCGCGGTTGTATCTTCTCCTCCATTCGCCCTCCTCGCACACAGGACCAAAATTCCGCCGAAGTATTTTTCTTTCGAAGGAGCCCAGTATCAGCTCTCCCTTCTTGCTTATCGTCCAGCACTCGGCGCCATAAAGCAGAACTGGCAGGATGAGGGTTTTGTAGAGCACACATTTCGTCCTTCGAGTTAGGAGTTTTGAACCCAGTTGTTTTGCCAAACCGAAGTAGCAACGGTTTCCTAGGGTAATTCTTCGCCGGATCTCCACTAGGATGTCATTCTTGGAGTTCATGTTTACTCCGAGGTAGGTGAACTCCTTAACTACCTCGAAGTTGTTGCTATCAATAGTGACGTTTTGTCCTAGGCGGTGGACAGATGCTTGTTTGTTTGTTGATAGCATGTACTTAGTCTTGTCCTCATTTACTTGAAGGCCAACGGACTTCGCCTGTTCTTCAATCGCCGTGAACGCTTCTACCACGGCACGCTGGGAGCGACCGATGATGTCATTATCGTCCGCATAGCCCAGTAGCTGTACGGATCTGTTGAAGATAGTGCCTTCCGTGTTGACACCTGCCCTGCGCACTATCTGCTCCAGTACGAGATTGAAGAAGTCGCATGACAGCGCGTCTCCTTGCCGAAATCCGGTGCAAGTTTGAAATAGATCGGAGGAGCTGCTTCCAAACTGCACATTGCAGCGCGTGTTTTCCAGCGTCACGCGACACAGCTGAATCAGTTTTGCCGGGATTCCGAATTCGGCCATCGCCACATTGAGCTCCTGACGATGTATGCTTTCATACGCGGCTTTGAAGTCGATGAATAGGTGGTGAGTTTCGACTTGAAATTCGTTGGTCTTTTCCAGGATTTGCCTCAGTGTGAAAATTTGGTCTATAGTCGATCTGCCGGGCCGGAAGCCACACTGGTACGTGCCGATTAGTGTGTTGCAGAACGGTTTAAGACGTTCACACAGTACGTTGGATAGGATCTTGTATGCAACATTAAGCAGGGATATGCCTCGATAGTTCTTGCAAGACATAGGATCGCCTTTTTTGTAGATGGGGCATATGGAGCTGATAGTCCAGTCATCGGGCATGTTTTCTTCCAGCCATACTTGGTTGATGATTCGGTGCATGCTCCCTACCAAAACATCACCACCGTATTTAAAGAGCTCCGCTGGTAAACCATCAGAGCATGCGGCTTTGTTGTTGTTAAGCTTTTTTATAGCTAGGCCAACTTCTTCTATACTAGGTGGTGGAACTAGTTCTTCATTGACTGGACGCGGGTTCTCTTCTTGCCCTATCACTCTCTCTACATGATGCCCATTTAGCAGTTGCTGGAAATGCTGCTTAAACACATCTACTATTCCCTGCGCTTCGGTGACTAGGTTTCCTTCGCTGTCTCGAAGAGCCTGCGTTCCGGTTTTGTAGCCAGCAGCCAGTTGCTTGGCTTTTTTATAAAACCTCCGGATGTTATTACGATCGCGCGACTCTTCGATCTCCTTGAGCTGGGAAGTTGCGTAAGCCCTCTTCTTCCTACGCAGGATCTTCTTTTCCTCTCTTCTCTTGGCTCGATACTCTTCTCTCGCTGCCCTTGTTTTGCGCTGCAGCGCTTTCTTGTGTGCATCTTCTGTCACCTTTTTCCTGTACACGCATTCATCATCATACCACCGGCTCTTTCGCTGGGGTGGCTGGTACCCTACAGTGGTTTCGGCTACCTCCTTGATGATGTCGCGGTACTGGCACCACTGATTGTTGGCGTCTGTGGTAGGTGAGTGCACAGAGGAGAGTTTCATGCTCAGGCGCTCGCTGTAGGCTCTGGCTACTCCAGGTGTGCTAAGGCGTCCAACGTCGAATTTCTTCTTCTGGGCGGTTCGCAGCTTCTTCTCGTTGGACAGCCGAGCTCTGAATTTTGCTGCGACAAGAAAATGGTCAGAGTCGACGTTTGCCCCTCGGAATGTGTGCACGTCGAGGATGTTGGATGCGTGCCTCGCATCGATTAGCACATGGTCGATTTGGTTGGCGGTTCGACCGTCTGGAGAGCGCCAGGTTGCTGTGTGGATCCTTAGCCTTGGAAACCTAGTGCTACTTATCACCGTATTACGAGCTGCTGCAAAATCTATTAGTCGGTAGCCGTTGTCTGTTGTCGTTTCGTGGATTCTGTGCTTACCAACTAACCCGCCAAAGATGTTTTCCTTTCCGATTTTAGCATTGAAGTCCCCGAGTACAACTTTTACATCGTACTCCGGACAGGCTCCGTAGGCTCCATCCAGGAGGTCATAAAACTCCTCCTTGATTCAGCCTCGTCGGTAGGGGCGTGTGCACATATTAGGCTTATGTTTTGGAAAGTAGCTTTGATGCGGATCACAGAAAGGCGATCACTTATCACTAGCGCACAGGTTGATGAGGATAAAAAAGATTTTTGAATATGTTTTCATTAGCAATATTTCTTACTTGCTTGCTAATTATTCATTATTGGTACAGATTTGATACAGAATTTTGAGTGGGATTTTGGGTACAACTTTAGTGCGACAGAGAATTGGTGTGCATATGCGATATGCATACTAATATAGTTTGCAGGGACTTTCCATCTCACTCCCTTCGCTAACCTTTAAATTACCAAAACAACTCTAGCATAAAATCAGTGATTCGTTTTCAGTTTTATCTAGTAAACGTCGCAAATTAGGGCATATGGTGTGTAGGGATTAGGGTAAGGAGAGAACCATTCAAGTTTTATATTTTACAACTCAATTGTTTTTTTTATATCACATTCACTCCATACGAGTACCTAACCTAGCCACCTATATGCAACTCTATGTCGAATAAAATCACAGTTCACTGTTACTACCTTTATCTACAGAACGACCAACTTTCCTGCAATCACACAATTGATATGCACGTAGGAATATCCTGCTTTATTTCCAAGTGGAAAACTACTCACAACACAACTAACATAAAACAAAATTCTTCAAGCCAATTGTGTTTTCTATAGTTTTATTTACAGAACGTTTCGGATGCATTGCAAATATTACTGCAGCTGTAACAAAGTAAATAATAAAACAAAAAAGCTGAACATTGAATTTTGATTTGTGCACGGAGTGTAAAAGTGTATAATTGATAGGGCACAAACTACTCCTCATGTAATGTCTCTTATTTAATGCTAACTGGTTTGTAAACTTTCTGATAGTTGTTAATGTTATCAGTCGAAATAAAGTATGGGCGGTAACTTCTTTGCAATCGTGGGTTTCTATTATATTTAAATGTGAATTGGTATGATACGAAAACCTTAAGGAATCATATTAAAGGTAATAACAATAACGAAAAAGAAGGTAATTCGAAAGGAGCAAACTATTATTTTCGAAATTTTTGAAAATCTACTTAGCGTGCTTCCTTACTACTCCGCGAAGGTGGTCTTCATTGCATGCAGTATAGTAATAAGATATTCGTCTATTTCATACAATTGAGAACTTTATACGGAACCCATGACAAAGCGAATTTCATTGAGAGGCATGCTGTTGTGAACGAACATCCTTTTTCGTGTATTGTGCGTAATGCATGTCATTTTGTATCTTGGGGTTTTTAAATAACCTTTACCCTATTACAGTGAAGAAAGCAGCAGAATCATTGTTGAAGGAACAAAAGATATTTCATAGATAGCAAGAAATTGGAAAAGTTTTGTTGAAGAGAAATATAGCCTCTTAAGTGAGATGAGATTTTTTTTGCAAGCGCTATAAATTCAACTTTGATAGTAGTTTTTTTTTGGATTCTATTTTAACTCACTTTCGAATTGCAATAAAAGATGTTAACCACAACCCATTTTTTTTTTTGTTATTAGTTGGCACATTTGATTCACTTCTTGGGGGATTTTATGGGCACGTTAAAAAAGACTGTCCTAATAAAGCTGTCTTTTTTTTATGCTACTGAGGTTTACGGAATGCTCATTGCACGTAGGTACTGACTAGTTTAAAATGACTTAAAATTATTTTGAATGATTTGTGACATTTTCATTGGCAGGTAAATAGATGTGTGAAGAGAGAGAAAAGGGAATTTGATCAAATTGGAGCGCTACCTGTTTGGGGTTTTTCCAGAATTAAAAAATAAAATTCTCGTATATTATGCGAGCAGCAAGTCTATAAATCTGAGTTTATAATTTGTGTAGGTTAGGTTGAAGTGGCTGCCAGCGTACGCCAGCACACAACAAATATTGGGTCCATTGTGATACAATCCGGATCATATATTACTCCACGCCTAAGAACCATTTTGAGCTTTCAATGAAGCGTAATAAACGCCTGATATCATTAGTGATGAGGTCTCCAAGGTCGTTGAAGGAGAAAGCTTCTAAGTGGATTTTCCTCTTCCAAGAAAGAGCAGGGCAGCAGCAGAGAAGGTGGGGGACTGTTTCCTCCTCCTCCTCCTCATCTCCTACAGCTTCTACAAAAATCATTTGAGGGAATACCAAGTCTGGTTGCGTGCTACCTATTAGACAGTGTCCAGTGATGACACCTATTATAGCACTAATATGGCTTCTTTCAAGTACATATATCAAACACTTAGAGCGTCTCAGATCCAGCTTTGGCCTAATATTATGCTTTGTCGCTAGACAAAGTTTGTCCATCTAAGATTTGTTTTCTCAAAGGCGTCTAGCTTTAATATATGTTTACATGTAGCGACTGTTATTCCTAAGTTAGCTTTGTCAGATAGCAAAGGTAAAGTTGTTCCACGTCTGGCGAGTTCATCGTCCCTACCATTCTCTATAGAACATCTCTATGCCCCGGCACCCAGAACAGGTGAATATTCAACTGATCTGCCATATCTAGGAGAGACGAGCAGCATTCTTGGGCTACTTACGAATTATTGGAGAAGGATTCCAAAGATTTGATAGCTGCTTGACTATCTGCAAAGATACGGATATCCTTTTTATCCTACTCTAATCGCCATTATTTCCGCCTGGAATACGCTACAATGATCAGGAAGACGGAAGGAGAGACTGAGATTGAGTCTATCAGAGAAAACACCACCCACCCCTTCGTCAGTTTTTGATCCGTCGGTATAAAAGTGAACCGACTTGTGC
Source organism: Cheilosia scutellata (assembly GCA_955612985.1). Taxonomy (NCBI): domain Eukaryota; kingdom Metazoa; phylum Arthropoda; class Insecta; order Diptera; family Syrphidae; genus Cheilosia; species Cheilosia scutellata. The sequence continues at coordinate 64,923,617 of OY015313.1, forward strand.
TCAAGAAAAGCCTCCCCCTCCCAGAGAGACCTGGGGGGATGGTAGCCTTGAAGTTTTTGTCAAAGTTTAACTTGGGAGTGGTGTAGTCTGTGTTTCCATAACTTGTGTTTAATATGATCAAACCTTCGATCAGGACCGAATCGTTCATAAGAGTAGCTCCTCCTTTTTTTATGCATTAGTATCTATACAAAATAGTTGAGTGTTATTTCGACCACTACTAATTATATGGAACCCGTTCCAGATACTGTACAGACACAAACTACTTACGTACTACGTAGTATACTTAACGTTCGTATATTTTTTAAATCAACCAAATTTAAAAAAGCGGTATAAATCGATTTGGAAAAACAGTATTTTTCGCAGTATAAATTTGATTCAATAAATTTTATACAAAGACAGCAAATTAAGTCTTATAATATCCGCGTTACTACCAGTCCCAATAGAAAAGTACCTATACGTTTGCATTTACTGCATAAAACATCACTTTTACTTCTTCGAGAAACGAATACTTTTAACCAAGTTTTTGACTCTAATTTTGAGCAATATTTTTTCTTTAACAAACAAACAAAAAATTATATTGAAATGACTTGTTCTGAATAAATATGAATAATGACAAGACATTAATCAAAGCAAGGTTAGATTGTAAAAATTTATGAGTTCATTAGAGGAGTCTATACTCTGTCCCATTTATATTTTCAGTACAGGCCTTATGGGAAGCTCTTTTTTCTACCAAAGGTGCCAGTAGATACTTTAACGGCACTCAATCACAAGAATTGCCACTGAAATAAAAACCAAGCCACTGACTTACCAAGGAATTGTTGTTGTCATTTACGTAAAACCCACCATGACCAGTCTATTTATGAAGAAATTTTCCTCAAAGGCGCATACACCCCACCATGACCAGTCTGCCTCGCATGTGCTGGCAGAATGAGGATGACGATGAGGGTGATCTTCTCGTGTGCGGTTGCTATTTTATCACAGAAAATAAACATGTGTGGTGTTGGTGTGTGTGTTTTTTAAGCACCTCAGAAGAGTGTTACCATATTCATTTGCAAAAATATCATTACGGGTTTTTCTATGGATTGTGTCAAAGAACTTTCGTGTTTTGTTGAGCAAATAAATGAATTTGATTATGTGGGATGTTGCCATACAGTTTTTAGGTACTCCTTTAATTATTTTGTAATTCTGATGGATCTGTTAATATGCAGTTAAACCATTTTTTCGATTTTGTCTTTTAGCAGAAATGGAACACTATTTAATTTGTTTACTTTATTATTTTGTATCATCGGCTCAATCAGGGAATTTTTTGTATGTTTAATAATATTATTATTGCTGCTTCAAAAAATGTGTAAAAAAAAATCGAAAACTGATAAGGAGGAGGAGGAGGAGGATATTAATATATAGTCCACCAGCTGTCGAAACAATGAGTTACTCTCGAGTTGATTATTACCCAATTTCACAGGTACCCGGTAATTTCGGGTAATGGGTACTCGGTAGGCCTTCTGGGGAACTCTTAAAAAAAACGCGCCTACTATCTTACCTCTTGGTGGTGTGGAAAAAGATCTACATGTTTCTGTTCATGAAATCTTAATAAACAGCTGGTAACCCTACCGATATTTGTGAGAGAATTATGCCAATTTATAGTGCTCACTATGGCAACCATGTGAGAGCTTTATAATGGAGACAGCTTATTGAAATCCATAAAAGTAAGGGTGAAAGGCAAATACCCTATCTTCCCTGTACTGAAAATATAAATGGGACAGAGTATAGGAGGCACCGAATCGTAGACAGCGATATTTTTGTTAGATATTGATCCCATTTTAAGTAATTCCGCTTTGAGTACGGTCAGATCCTCTTTCTTTAACATACTGCATGTTTGTTGAAGTCTCATTGCCCAGATGTAGGTCTATATCTATTGTCTCCCTGAGGTATTCCTTGCTTTTATTGTAACATAATTATTTTAGTCAGGAAAAAAATGAGAATAAATATTTTTACCTCAGTCTTAAGAACAATTTCAAAAAATTTCATTCGTTTGCTTAAATCTGACATTTGTTATACTACTGATAGAGATTCGTTGCTTAGCACATGGCCGGAGTTTCAATTTCAATTCGATATCTAGATTTTGATCGATCATTTTAAATGGTATTCTAATTTAAGACATATACGTATCTTTTTGTCTAATAGTAGGACTTTGCCGTTTTGCCTCTAAAGGTGCCTGTCCATTTGAGAGAAAAAAATATGCGAGCAGCTCTCAAGCAGTTCTCGATAGTAAACTCGCAAGTTGACAGTGGATACAGTCTTGAGAGTAGTTCTCGGGGCTCTCGGAAATTACGCCAGATTTTTTTTTTGGAAAAATTGCCTGAAATTTTTCTATACAAATTTCCAAAAAGGCCATTTCCTAGGAAGAAAAGCCAGAATTTTCTGGCTATCTTTTCGAAATTTGAGGTCTTTTTTCCAAAAAGTTATGCTGCTCGCATAATTTCTGCAAATGAAAAAAAACGCCGGAGAGAACATGTTTGGAAAAAATGCCAGAAACAATATTTTCTGAAAGAAAGAAAAAGGGTGCAGTTTCGAACATCACACGCAAAACACATCGCAGTCACTCCAAATCCTGCAGTGACCCCAAGTAGTGGGGTTATTGTTTATACATACTGTTTATACATACATATAATATATTATATCCACTGCATGAACAGTACAATATGTTTGGGGGGCCCCCCTGCTTGAGGTCACTGTAGGATTTTGAGTGGGTCCGAAGTTTTTTGTATGTAAATTTCGATAATTTTGAAATAAATAATATTTTCTGACTTTTTTCCAGTATTAGTTTGGAAATTAGGCCAGAATACGAGTTGCCTATGTTTATTATCTGCCTTAATTTCCATTTTACTTTCTGGTGCTTTTTCCACATCTGTCTGGCATAATTTTCTAATTTCTGTCATATTTTCCAAACAAAATTCTGATATTTTTTCCAAATTTGAAAACAAACACATTTTCTGGCATTGTTTCAAAAAAAAAAAGTCTGGCGTAATTTCCGTGAGCCGTTCTCGACATTCAAATGTCGAAAGTCACTCGCAATTGGACACATGTTTTCATCACTATCGGAGATTAATAACTTTCAAAATTCCCAACACGGTTCGTATTTTGCGAGTATATGTCGAGAGTCGACATGTCAAAACAATGGAAGAAATAAATTAACTCATAGTGTTACAATGCACACTCTCATACTGGTATGGCTTCCCTTAATTTGGTATCCTTTTTAAAAATATTTGGCCCAGGTAAGGTTAGGTTAGGTTTGTGGGCTGACGGGGAGTTCTGCGTGCCAAACTCAGGCCAATACTGACCCAATGTGATGCCCTTAGGGGAAAGAGGTTGTCACTTACCCATTACAACCCTGTATTGAAATTACTTACTGTGCTGCCACATACAAACCATCCTGTTGATTTGACGAAGTTCATTATCTTGTCTATTGATTTGCTGGAAAGCTCGTTTAGGTCGTTGAAGAAATGTCTCCCTATAGATTTATACCTGGTGTGTTGTAGACCTGGGCAGTGACATAGGAGTGTGCTAGGCGGGATGTTCACAGAGGGATCGGCTTGTTCTGATACAGCTGTCGAGCCTTGTCTGGATAATTCGTCCGCTTTCTCATTGCCTTCATGTCCCGCAACCTCAGCATATCGTTTTCGGACAGTTTCTCCCACTTTTTCGTCCCCAGCCTCTTAATTGTTAGCTTACAGTTTCTTGCGCGCTTTGAGCTGGTGGAGTTACAGGAGAAGAAAGAACAAGCGATGGAGCAAGTGTCGCTAGAATCCAGAAGGTACCTAGTGGTATATCAAATCAAAGAACAAGCGACACACTAATGTTTTCAAGACACCAACTCTGGCCAAGTACGGAAATCAAATGGATTTAGCTTAATCACAAGATAGTTATAGTTAGTTACCCTCGAGTGGTTGTCCATTTGAGAGTATTGTTTTTGAGATTTTAATATCGAGATCGAGGATTTCCTGAAAGTATCTACTCCCATAACCGTGTCCACTCCACTTTCTTTTTTCTGCTAGTTATCAGTTAAAATGTTTTCTTATACTATGTTCCCACCAATGCTGTTGTTTTGACTGGAATAAGCCAGAATTTAAGACAATGTCCATAACATTCAAACAATTTGATAAATTTTAGCAATTCGTTAAACAAAAAGTTTAAATGAAATGTTTTTTGAGAACTAAATCATGTCCGTCGTACACGTTTTTCATTATGTATTCAACTAGGTGTTACTCGTAGACACATAAAAGCACGAGTATGAAAATCTATATTTTTTGTCGTGTTCAGAACTTTTTCAATTACACTTGTGTTCACCTTTTTATCTCTGTATGAGAATATCTTTTATGAATATACATATCTGTCTGCATTTTAATCAAGAGCATATTTGGCTCTTTTACAATAATATACGGTCGCAAAAATTTGATTAAAATAATCTTCTTCTTGTATTACCGCAGTGGGTGGCACTGAGCATTCAGCTATGTTAGCATGAAAATTAAATTCCACAGAACAACACGAATTCGGTAAAGGTACCTTATATGAATTGCTACAATGGATAATCAGCTCAGTTGGGTTAATTCTCCACTCGTCGAATGTTTAATAAACCAATTCGAAACAATTTTTAAGGAATCTTAAAAAATTACAGTAGAAAAATGTAATTGACAATCCGCACGGGGAAATATTTGTGAGAAGTCGCTTAAAAGAAATTCGCTTGACGCTTTTCTGTGCACAGAAAAAAAATATTGGTTCTCATATTAAAAATCGGTTGTTCCAGTTCAAGTTGTTAACTGGAAATTTTAAAATTGACTAGCAAAATTGTCGATAAGATGAACATTTATTGAAAATGTCGAAGACATTTAACAACTGTACAGTCAATATGAAGAACGTCAATTCATTAGCATTATTACTTACTTTCATTAACAATTATTACTTACTTACTTATCGGGCTCCCAAACCGTGAAGAGTCTCTGCCTTCCATGCAGCCTTCCATTCTCTACGATCTCGGGCACGCTGCTGAACGTTAACAATTGCAGTTGTGGCCTATATACTTTTACATACATATTTTGATTTTTTTCTTGATATCACATAAATTTTAATGAATCAACGGAAATTTCAATAGAGCTTCAAAAACTTTGTCAATGCAAAGAAAACTGATTTCTCCAAAGGAAAGTAAAAACTAACCGGCCAAGTGCGAGTATCACTCGCGCACCGAAAGTTCCGTGCTTGGCCAGAGTTGATGTCTTGTAAACGTTAGTGTGTCTGTTGTTCTTTGATTTGATAGACCTAGGTACAAAATTAAACAGTTTTTTGTATGAAGGAAAATATTTTTTCACCAAATTACTACATATATATATGAACTCCAAAAGTAGTCAATTTATCGCTATTATTGGTATTTGTCATTTAACTAGAGGTGATACCGGATATTGTGTGCGAATTTCAGCCTTCTACCTCAATTAGTTCTTGAGATAGACCTAGGAACAAAATTGGCTTAGTGAGTTCGGACAGACATCGTGATCGTAGCGAAAACTTTGATGGCCGATGCTTTGATACCCTCCACTGCAGACAAGTCATGCAAAATGTTTTTTTCCATGTGAGTTAGTATGTACAGAGCACGTGGGTCTAATATTGGTTATAATTATATTTCATATATGATGGAAGGTACCAGAACTACTTGACTGATATAGCTCATTTTCAATACCAACTTGATGACGCCGGCCGACGAGACGGTAAAATAAGTCCTCTCACAAAATTTCATCCGCCTAGGTTAATTCGTTTGGACGCTATCGTGTTTTCAACAGACAGACAGACGGACATGGCTAAATCGATTTATAATTTGATCCTGATTCAGAATATAATCTATACTTTATGGGGTCTCCAGTCACTCCTTCTTGGCGTTACAAATGTAATGGCAAAGTGAATATACCTTCCTGTGGAGGGTATAAAAATATGAACAACTTATGTATTTGCGTTCGTTTAAGACTGACAATTTTGAAATAATTGTTCAGATTTGACTCCGATTGTACTGGAATGAGTACTAAAGACGTTTTTAGTAAACACTTCGATTAAATTGGTTATTGAGGGCAAAATTAAAAGTCGAAATTAAAGTTAATTTCGAAATTAGTACCTAAAATTCGAGTTTAGTGATTGTTTATTGGTAAGGCCTAACGTGTTTGTGTTTTTGTCAATACTTTAATATCAAATTCTAGAAAATGACAGCTTATAATATTAACCTCATTTCATTGTAAGTATAAATTCATTAATCTAGCAGGTGTTTTAAATAATAGCGTTTTTTTATAGACCGAAAAAAAGCCCTGCCAGACTTGGCGACAAGTGAAATGTCTTGGACTTATGCAGTTATGTTTCTGGTGTTTCAGTCTATGCTTAGGAGAGATTTTGTGTGGTTGCGTCATTTACTTAATGTTCAGTTGCGAGTTTTTGTATATAAATAGGGCATTTTTAGCGAATTTCTAACCTTTGGATGCGTCTGGCAAGGACGTGGCGACAAATGAAACATCTTGGACTTATGTAGTTATGTTTCTGGTATTTTAGTCTATACTTAGGAGAGATTTTGTGTGGTTGCGTTAATTATTTAATGTTCAGTTGTTAGTTTTTAGGTATATATAGGGCATTTTTAGCGGATTTTTAACATTTGGATGCGTCTGGCAAGGACTTGGCGGCAAATGAAACGTCTTGGACTTATGCAGTTATGTTTCTAGTGTTTCAGTCCATGCTTAAAAGAAATTTTGTGTGGTTGCGTCAATTATTTAATGTTCAGTTGCGATTTTTTGTGTAGATATAAATAGGGCATTTTTAGCGGATCTCTAACCTTTGTATGCATCTGGCAAGGACTTGGCGACACGTGAAACGTCTTGGACTTATATATTCTTTATCAAGGAGTTTTTCTCTAAATTCTAAAATAAAAAATAAGTGGTTGCATTAATTATTCAAAATTGGAATTTTTAATGCATTTCCACTGCGTCTGGCAGGGCTTTTGCGACACCTAAAACGTCTTGGATACATGTATTTGTACTGAGGGCGAGGGGACCATTCTCTATTATTTGGTAGTAGATTCAAGCGGTTGCAGCAATTTATTCCTTTTGTGAATCATAGCGCATTTTTAAGATGCAGTTGCATGCTTTAGCTGCCATTAAGCGCTGCCAGACGGGCATATTTGAAATCTTGGACATCAGAGAAACGTATTTATGTAAAATTCATCCGGTTGCCTTTCACGTCCAAAATTTACTGCGGGCTCTTAGACTATTATGATAGGTAGGTAATCGAATTCTTTAGTTCAACTACTGCGTTCATTATGAAAATTGAATTCTTCAATTTAACTTCCGACATCTTCTGGTTGACGATTGTGATTTTCCTTATGAAAATCTAGTTCTTTCGTTTAACAATTGCAATTTTCATTATAAAAATCGAGTTCTTCCAATTTGACTACTTACTTCGTTCATCAAATTAACAACGGCGATGTTAAATATGAAAATGTAATTAATTTAAATTTAATTGACGAACTACGGTTGTTGGCTCAGAAATAACAACTTTTTCTTCAATATGTTGAACTTTGATGTTAATAATGATTCAGTGTGGAGTACTAATTTAGTTTATTACAGTAAACAGAGTTCATAAAATAAAAAGTGCAAGCGTATACCTATTATGCCCGGTCTTACAGTCCATCCTTAAACTCGGTTTAACGGCATATCAAATTTGAACAGACACGTAAGGTGAAGTGGTGTATTTCAGTGCTGGTTTAAACTTAACCGATAAGAATAGGTATAGTAGGTACAAATCTACCACTTCAACCACCCGGTTAAAACAGAGCTCGCACCATTCATAAAGATGCACCAAATTTCTCAAATCACTCCACCTAAACTAAGAGGAACCCGTTTCAGCTTCTTCGACAGTGCCAAATACCTATAGGCCTGGTTCGGGATAGAAAGCTGAGTTAGGGTATCCGAGTTAAGCAGTATATACATATTACATATACAATCCATTAAGGGAAGATTTTCCTGAAGTTCCGCCGAACAAAAAATTGCATAGCAGACGAGTCTATATCTATCACCCCATTTCATGTTATAGGCCATCAAAGTGGGTGACCTCTAACATGGAGGTGTAACCAAGTTAAATGTCACTCAATTTGTATAGGAGCCTAACCCAATATTTTAGATAACCAAATAGTGTTTTTTTAGCAGAAGTTATGACAATTCGCGAAGCCACTGAACTGCTGAAGGTGAGATCGATATTGAAATTCAGACATTGCCATCAATAATAAGATCCAACTTGGTCATGTGCTGCCGTAGATCTTTAAAATAAGATCTCGAGTAGATGCAGACATTGTCATCAAACATAAGATCTAAATTTGTCATCTACCGCCGTAAATCTTTAAATGAGATCTCGAGTAGGAGCACTATAACTCTGTGCTGAATCCCTGGTCATAGAGACATACCTACCAGTTAGCTATACAGCAGACGAACTATCAAGTAACGGCACGAAAATGGAACTCACTACTGATAAAAGTGAGCCCCATGTGCCAATAGAAACAGCAAGATACTACATATCCTCTTTAGCGCTGCAATAGTCTAACGTAAGATGGCGTGATCTTGACAGTTATAACCATGCAAAATAGACATAGCCACTGATAAATCGGTTGTGTATAGGAATACATACTACAAGGTTCCCAGTCACTGCTAATGATTTGGTGACAGTGGCTTGGATAAGAAAGGAATATGAAAAACTTTTGGACTTACTATGTAACTGTCCTGCGCTATTTTCGCAGCGCAGAGAAAGCAATCTCTATAGGAAAGTACTTTTGTGAGGAATTGCCGAAACTTATATCAGCAAAATACGGAAATCCCTCCAGAATTCAAAATGGTTTGGGGAGTAGCGGGAATAACAGAATCTGCACGTAGTATCATAATGGACATAATTTGGTCTAAAAGCGAATTTGTATGTATCGGATAATTGCTAACGAACCAAGCCTAACCTAACGTACTTCATTTAACTTGGAATTTAAGACTTATGCGAATTGTACTACAACGAATAAATTAATCTTCTCGCATATAAATATCAAACCTCTCGGTTAAAAGTATCTCTTCAAGGCTTCTGATACTTTTTACTCACATTTGAAAGAGGTCATATTTTAGATGAGTAAAGTGGGACTGGGAGCAGGTACGTAGCCAACAAAAAACTAAAAACTAAAGCTTTCTAATATAAATTCAAATCCATAAAAATAAGGAGACTATCCAGGTTGGAATAAACGCTAGGTATGTACACTGTGCAAGCAATCGCTTAAACTTGGCTCTGTCTAATGCCATGTCAACTCCTGCAATACGCAATTGCATTGGTGTAGTTAGTGAAATAGCTAATTTCTTCAGCAACCAATCAAATGCAAATGTAACTTTCAAAAATATTATTAAAAAATACGCACCAGAGAGCCGAAAAACTCGACTTCTACGCCTTTGTGAAACAAGATTTATTGAAAGGCATGACAGTATTATTTCCTTTGTAGAGCTCTTCAAATGCATCTCAATTAGCCTTGAAGAAATAACGAGCAAAACGTGGGCGATGTCTTCGAAAGTATCAACACTTTTGGCAAACGGTCCAAAAAAGTGATATCCTAGTAAGCCTCATTGTATGCGAAAAATTATTCAGTTTAACGCTACCCCAGTTTTCCTACAGAACAAAGCCTTTCGTTTCTGCAATCGACCGCACAAAAGAAATTCTGAAATCTCTTAAGAACATCAGAGAAAATGCTGAAGATTTTTGCAGAGAGGCTTTTCAATCCGCATCCCAACTTGCCGAGGACTTATTTAAAGTTGAATTAAGACCCCCAAGAACTTCATTGAAACAAACAACGCGTTCCAATCCAGAAACCTCTTCTACTGAAGCCTATTTTAGAGTGCCTATACTGATTCCTTGCATAGATTCATTAATACAAAATCTTACGGGCATATTCATGGTCAACGAAGATGTTCTACCATCGTTTCAAGCCCTTCTCCCAAGTTTTGCTGCATTTGAGCGAGTGGACGAAATCGAAAAGCTAACATGTTACTTTGATAATGCATAATTTCGTTGTCAGCTGTGAAATCATGCTTACCGAAGTTTTGAAATTGCTTGATATATGTGGCAAAACTTACTTTAGAGCTATAAACTTCTTGCTTACGGTTTTGGCCACGCTTCCTGTGACCACAGCTAGTGTTGAAAGAACCTTTTCAATTATAAAAAGGATTAAACCCATACGGCATAAGGCGGCATACTCCTAAAGTCTTTATACCAGTGTCCTACCGGAATAATAACCACTGGAATGAATTCAGGCATGCTTGCTTGCGTAACTATCATTGCTAGCGAACGCATTCATTTATAAAAAACCCAACAGTTATGTCAATTCATATGCAAACAACCAAAGGTCATACATTGCAGTTACTATTATATATTACATACTAAACTCTTTTTTTCAACCACTACAAAATCGCGAGCTCTATTTCTTGTATATGCATATTCCTTCAACTTGTGCATATTTCTTATATTTCAAGAATACCCTACTAAGGTCTCGCAAATGAATTCCATTAGCATACATTTCCATCTTATCACAGGGAAAAAAAAAAACAAAACTTGAAAGCGAAAATTTAATCAAGTCCTGAATAATTTCGCAGCATTACTACTTTTCTTGAAAGCACCCTATAACATGAGTTTCCACTATGGTATAACTGCATACGTTAGCAATCTGATTTCCATTCCGAATCTGAAGTTTTGAAATTTAAGAAGACTTACAGTAGGAAATTTTGTTTGATGTTGACTTAAACAGCTATAATATTATCGGAATAACATATGTTTATGATTAATATCATAATTTGTTTTGTTTTTATTTATTCCAATACGCTTTCGTAATTTTCGTAACTAAAAACATTGTACTATTTACCCTATTAGCGTTTCTTATTGTTATCTGTTTCTATTGTTATCTTTTGTATTGCTCTCTTAACGGGCACAACCATTTACTAATTACCGATTGTATGTAAATCAAATTTTAAGACTCTCAAATATTGTAACCCGTTCATTTTTCTTTCTTTTGGATTTGGACGTCAACGTGTAAGCAACAAAATAAAGCGCTGTTCGCAAAGCCAATCAGGAATATTCGTCGATTGCTTTTCATTTTCCTTAGCTTGGTTCATCTTTCGCTATACCCATCGTTGGAATCCATATAATCCTCACTCTAAGAAAAAATCGTGTAATTTTACTATCATTAAGCGAGGAATCTACTTGCCTACCATAATTGCAGTAATTTTACGCACGTATCAATTTTAAATATTTAATGCGTAAATCTTAAACCTTTGTTGTGTAAATTCACACATAGATTTTAAATATAAATGCATATTTCTACACTTAAGATGTTCAAATTAAATTTACATTTACATAATTAATGTTTAAAATCCAACAGAATTTCAGAAAGAAATGTTTATAAATCAACATAAAATGTGTAAATTTAAACCTTTTATGTTTAAATTTGTAGCAAAATTCGACATACAATGTGTAAAATCCAACAAAATTGTGTATGAAGAAGCTTAAAATTTGACTTTTTTATGTAATTTTGCTTAAATTCAATATTTAATGTGTACAATTAAACAAAATTGTACATCGTCAGAAAGTATATTCAAAACAATTCAAAAACAAGTAAAAGTGTTATCATCGGCCTTAATATCCTCCACTGCAGTGAACCTGTCTAAACGAAATAAAACAATCCAAAAATGCTTAAGATATTTATTAAAAATTATTCGATTTAACAAAAAAAAAAAACGTCCGTAAAGAAAGTAAAAAACACTTCTTTCACTAAAAGATGCCATGGAACTTGGGAGCGCAAAAGCTTCAACCGCTTCATTCAATGGTCTGATCACGTATGAGCTCGCAAATGTACCGTCACTCACAATCGAATTGCAAAATTACACATAAAATGTGTAACTTTCATCAGATTGGTGTAAATGGGTGTTGATCTTTAAACACTGTATGTGTAAATTTCATAAGGTGTTTATATTTAAACAAAATTTGTTTATTTATAAACATTTTGAGAGTAAAGTTTAAACAATAATAGAATATTATTGAACAAAAGTTGTTGAAAAGTACACAAAAGGAGTACATTTGCAACAAATGTTTGTAATATCTAACATTATGTGTTTAAATTTTTTTTTACCTATTGTCGTGTGTATAAACACGCAACTTGCCTATTTTTACATCAAAAATTACATACATTTTCATAGTAATTTTACACACATTTTTTAGAGTGCTTTCATTATTAAAATTAATTCATAATCAACATACGTTATGTATAAATAGGCTGTGCATTTCAACTGACAGTCCCAAAATAATTAAATAGATATTTATTCAGTGTTGTCGCTAAAAATGTGGGTGTATGTTCGAAAAGGATTTTTTGATGATGTTTCGTGTAATTAGGTTGTCGGCTTAATGTTAAAAGAGTCCTCTCATCGATGAAAATTGGCTTTTGAAGAAGAAGAAAGCGTTAGGTAATTAGTTTTTTTAGCTCAATGGTCGGCTATTCGTATATTATTATCTATTGATCAATAATGAATGAATGAGCCATAAGTTTCCTTTAGCACTTAAAGGCAAACCGTTTATCGAAATAAACTATCTCTGTTACCCTGGGGGTATGTATCACTAACTAATAACTTGTTAGAATGACAAAAAACAACTTTTACCTGCGCATTAGAGACTGGCAAAGGTTGTGTTTATATCACAATTGGAGGAAGACCCGAAAAATCAAAAACCATATACCTACAGCACAGCCTCGCCAATTTGGACACATACAGTTTCGGCTGTGTCTGGTATAGCGAAATGTCCTACTTACAGAGAAAAATTAAATTAATTGGAAAACCCAAAACTTTTCAAAGGAGGAGGAAACTCCGTTCCACCTACTATGTAACTGCCCGGTGGTATCCTTGATTAGAAAGCAAATTCTAGGAGAGTACTTCTTCGGGGAGCTTGCTGATATTGCCGAAAAGGATATCAGCAAAATACCGAAATTTCTCCAAAATTCGAAGTGGTTCCAAGAGTAGCGGAACACAGTGGTTAATTAATCGGATAAAAAGTTATATTATCTTTGAAAATAACGTTCAATGAGAAATTCAAGCCTAAACCACAAAAAATACGTTTGAACCTTAAAAAAAATAAAAAATAAATAGGCGGCGCGACAGGCGGTAGACACCCAAGGCCTAGCTTCTCGCAACCATTCGTTTTGTGTGAGTTTCTATTTTTGGAACGAATGGAAGGGACCTACAATTTTATGCCGAGTCCGAACGGCTGAATTGAGAAGCTTTTTCAGGACAGTTATACTCTTGGATGTTTGTCAGACGTTCGCGAGAGGTGGCGCAGTAGAAAAAACCTTAAGATGGTAATTTGTGTTTTTCCGGGGATCGAACCTGGGATCCCTCGCACAGTAGTCCAGCACACTAACCACTGCGCTACTGCGCCCACGTTTGAACCTTAAAATAAGTTTAAAATAATGAAAACATATGCAACGTAACTAAGAAGGCTCACCAATAGCCATACTCCATACATAATATACAGGGTGGGCGGGCCATCTAGTGGTTTCTTTTTAAATCATAGGTTATTTTGACACTCACATCTTTTCCACGCTCGAAATCTTGACAGAAAGACAATATCATACCTCCGCCGAAAGAAATGAGTCGCTTTACGCTTGAACAACGTTGGGAAATATTGAAAACTTATTTCCAAAATGTATGAGTGATGTGTAGCCTACACAGTGCGTTTTTTGAAGAGAAGTTTTGGCCGAAATGAAGCACCCACCGCGCCATGAGTGTTGCTAGTGGTCACCGTCGTCGTACGGTCCGCACAGACTAGAATGTGGCTGCTGTAGCCGAGAGTGGAGTGGTGCCATTATTTTTCTTCGAAAATGAGACTGGGAACAACGTTTCGGTCAACGGTGGGCGTTACAGAGCCATGTTACCGCCCTTTTTTTTTTTGCTGAAATTGAAGACATGGATTTGGACGACCTCTGGTTAATGCAGGATGCCGCGCCATGCCACAATCGATCTTTTGCGCACCAGGTTCCTAAATCATGTTATCAGCCGTTTTGGCAACGACAATTGGCCGCCTCGGAGCTGAGATTTGACCCTTTTGGACTTTTTTTTGTGGGGAAGGAAGGCCCGATACTATGCCAACAATCCGGGAACGATTCAAGAACTTAAGGCCAATATCTGTAACTATGCTTTGGAGAGAAGGGTCGCAAATTTTGCTGGTGAAGCAATCCCGGCTAAGGGCTGACTCAAAGCGACAGCATAGTATAAATTTTAAAATCAAAACAAATAATTTGAACTTTAAATTTAAATATAATTCCGTTCAAAGGCGGAAGGGAAATCGTCTGGATTGGGAGTCCAAAATGTTGGCGAAAGGACTCCTTGGCCATTCACCCCATCCATCTAGATACATTGGCCGATACTATTAGCCGTTTTTTATTATCAGCTATGATCCATATAGATAATCGATTTGCATGCACTTACAACAATAACATGTGATCCTGCTTTTCATCGAGATTACGAAATATGATCTGAAAATTAATTCAACTATTTCTCGTTGTTGTTTCGTGGCGTTGTTTAGTTCATTCACTAAATCTTGGTGTCCCTGTAAATTATAACCACAAAGTACCTAATGTTGCCAGACCAAAATATGAAACACAATTAAATACACAAAAAATCAATTAGCATTTTTTCAAATTCGAATAAATTACTACTCAGACTTTCGAGATGTTTTTTTCGCTATATAGCACAGAAATATAAATAGAAATATTAGCAGTACAATACGGTTAATTATGATGCATATTTGAACATAGTTTCCCCCAAAAAAATATTGAATGCTAAATCTATGCAGATTTGTATCCATATGGTAACACCCCGATACAACAAGCGAAATGTCAAACTCAAATATGAGCAAGCATTGACTTATTATACAGGGTGTCCCAGTTAAGAAGTATAATCCTTTAAGGGGTGATTCCTGGAGTTCTGCCGAACAAAATATTGTGTGGCAGGGGGGGGGGGGTCTATTTTCATCGTATTTCCCGTTATAGCCCATCAAAGTAGGTGACCTCTAATTTGGAATTATGCAATTTTATAACCATCGTACAAAACGAGCTACGGAGAATAGAAAGGCTAAGAAAAGCCACAGGAGAAGCCTCAGAGGCCACAGAAACACCAGAAGCAGGTGACACAACACGAATATCTTGAATGCTAACCAACCCCGCGAAGTAATACCTAACGGCAGTCCCGCGGGGAGAGTGGTTGAAGTGTGTGGGGTGTGGATTAGTACGTTTAGGCGCACTCCCGGCATCGATTATTCGGGTTTGCGAATCGTGCATGTTGGTAGCACGGGCTACCGCATCTTTAGAAGATTACCACATCCATTGGCGCATCAAAAAAAAAAAAAAAACAAAAAGCCCGAAACCATCAACAAGGTCTTGGAAAATTGGAATGACAGAATGCGCTACTACGAAGCCAGCCGATGCAACCACTTGAACGAAGTGTTTCATAATTAATTTGAATGATTGCTCTTATAGATACTAATAAAGCCATAATTCATGAAAAAAATTTAATTTTGTTCATTCAATTGCATTTTTAAAAATAAACTTGTATTTGGCCCACCCTTTATATAAACTTGCAATGAGTAAAGGTTTACACACACCTCCGCGAAAGCGATAGCGACAAAGTACTAAACACACCAACGCGATAGCGATAGATAGCGATGGGACATGGGAGTCTTCTTCTCAGTTGGTTGTTAGTTTTATTTATTTATGTTCTTGTAAAAATATGCTGCTCTGATAAAGAATAATGCTATTGCTGCTTGCTTTAGCGTACATAGATGATAATAACAATAAGTAAGTTTAATTATGTTACAGAAGGAAAATGTGGATGCATGAAATCAATTTAAGCCGAGATAGTCGAGGATAATTTTGTACACTATTTGAAAAGTGATGAAAAGAGGTTTCATCAGTACCGTCAACACCCCTAACTTTGACCGGGTCGCTAACATTGACCAAGTTTTTCAGCGCCTCCAGTGCCCAAACTTGGTCAATGTTAGGGACTAGTGATGGCAAACAAAAAAAATATTAATCGATTAATTGATCATATGATTAATCGAAGTGATCAATTATTAATTGCATTTAATTGCAACGAAATTAATCGATTAATCGGTGTTTTCGATTAAAATTTGATATTGTCATGAAAAAGAAAATAAATTCAAAAATAAATTGTTTGCTGAGTATGAAAATAATTTATTAAGCGTTTAATTCACTAAATTATACATAAAAAAAGCATTATTTATTAAAAACTGAATTCAAAAACAAGAGTTTTGAAATGCGTTTCGTTTAGGAAGAGAGTGTATAGCTTAGGGTAAACGGATTTCATCTCTTCCCAAGCATCAACCACAATTCAATTTAACTCGAGAACCGGATCATTGAGGAAGAATCTTAGTTCGTCTTGAGGATGTACTGATTCATTGTCCCTTCTTCGTCGTTTGTAGGCCAAAGACTTATGGTGAGCCCATAAATCGAATTCATTATCACCAGTGGAAGACGATTCACTTCCACTCCCAATGCTGTCGTCTCCACGTCCAATTTCAGCCATTTCGCTTCTGATGGTTCTCATAACTTTGGACAAAGCTATGATGTGATCCTGAAAACAGATTTTTTTGATCCGTGGGTCTAGGAGTGATGATGCTGCCAGTAGAAACGAATGTTCCAATTGTCCAAAGCGACGGTAAAACTGGTTCAAAATGCTTGTTTTTAATTTGTTTGCTACCACGGATGACTTAATGTATCGTTTTTTATCAACTTATTTGAGTAGTCATAGCTTCCAATGGTTCAATAAGGTAAGTATTTACACGATTTACTATTTATTTTTGGTTGTTATCATCAGCGGTGCATCGGATTGTAATACTGATTACTTGTGCTCGTAGATATTTTATTGCTGGTGTTTCCGCAATGATCTGCGCTGTCTTGGTCTAGAATCTAGACAGTATTGCTTTAGCAATGATGGTTTTCTTTCGATTATTTTTTGAATTAATCGATTATTTTGTCGATACAATTAAATCGAATCGAAAGAAAATAATAGATTATTATAAAATTTTCGATTAATCGTTCCATTACTATTCGGGACCACGTCAAAGTTAGGGGTGTTGACGGTACTTCGGAATGTCTTATGGATGTTTCTCTGAGGTGCTATTACGCCAATAGAACGTCTGGCAGTAACTTTAAGGTAAGCTCAACAAAAAAAAACTATATTTTACTATTTTTAATTGTAATACCAATGTCTAAACATCATTGTTATAAGATTCGTAAAACTGGGCTGTTGTAGGTAGATTCTCGAAAGAAAGACCTTCGTTTGAGATGTTTGTATATATGGCGAACCTGAATTCTGGTGTACTGTTAGTAGGTACTGTGCTGTGCACATTTCCAGTGCTAGTTGATTGACGTGCATATTCCTCCTCCTCCCTCTGGAAGAGTTCTTCTTCCATAACAATGTTAGCAATTCTCATTTTTACCGAAGCTTGCCTTCGTACTGAAAAAGTTGCTATAGTTTTGGCAAAACCTATTTTGGCATTTAGATTGGAAGTATGAACTTCAGA
The DNA here is from genome assembly GCA_955612985.1 of Cheilosia scutellata. NCBI lineage: Eukaryota > Metazoa > Arthropoda > Insecta > Diptera > Syrphidae > Cheilosia > Cheilosia scutellata. The sequence continues at coordinate 64,941,290 of OY015313.1, forward strand.
AGTTTTTTTTTCTCGGAGATGGATATGTTAGAACTTTATCGACTGAACTTTCCGTTTCGCGTTTCCTTTATTTTTTATGGAACAGACAATTATGTGACAATTGGTAATAGCTAAAGGATGGGATTTTCTACTGTTGGAAAAGCATTAAAAAAGTTTGCGAAATCCTATGGAAAAAACTTCAACCGGTTTACATGCCTGAGCCTACTAAATAAATATGGGAACATTCTGAACGCATTTACAGTGAAAAGCGGAGATTTCCTAATTGTATAGGTAGCATCGATGGCAAACATATCACCATAAAAAGCCCAAAAAATAGTGGATCGACGTATATCTCCTATTTGTCAAATACAAATTTATATGTATTGATATCGGAGGATATGGGAAAAATAGTGACTCCGGTATTTTTGAAGCATCAGCTATGGGAAAGCGTTTTGAAAGAGGATCATTTGATATTCCAAAAGACAAATGCTTGCCTGGTCAAACAGTAGGTATGTTGACACCAAATGTGTTGATAGGAGACGAATGATTTGCTTTAAAGCCATATTTGATGAGGCCGTTTCATTACCAAACAGCAAGACAGGTCGTCTTTGCATCGCTAGGCGTGTCGTGGAAAATACGTTCGAGATTTTGCCTCAAAAATGACGAATATTTTTTAAACCTCTAGCTACTAACAGTGAAACGACTGTAAAAATCGTCAAAGCCGCTTGCGTCTTACATAATTTTCTAAGAACAAAATCATCAGCAAATGAAAATGTAATATACGAGCCTTTGAATGCGACCGAACCACAAACACATTCATTTATAAGGCTTAGTGTCACTGTGTCAGTGGACTAAGCTCAGCAAATGAGATTCACCAAATACGTAAAAATATTGTTTATTATTTTAGTATCTACTCATAAACAATAAAAAATACATATCACTTTTATTTGTGTTTCTTGCTGAACACAAAAAATATATTTCTTTTTGTTCTTAACGAACAGAAAGTATTTTTATTGAGCTTCAGATCCCTTACCTCTAATGGGGGGAAATCTTGGGCTTAACCTTAGATAGCAACAGGGGTGATACAGCACCCCAAAGAAACAAAAATCTCTCCATTTCACACATTCGCGCCATACAATCGCTCTCTTCTTTTCTCTATTCTCAAATTGACATCTAAACTTATAGTTCCGGGACCGGGACACAGTTGGCTGCAGTAGGTCGTAGTTTTTATTTTAGGGGCATGGCTGGGGTGTCATGTCACCCCAGTTGCTATTCATGTTACTATTTTTTTTTGTAGGTTTTGTATTGAACTTCATATTTTTGGAGTTCAAAATAGCTTTTCGATCGATTAGAATTGAGATGTGCCATGTTCAAAAAACCGCGACAGAAAATGCAGAAAATGAAAAATGCAATTTTGTAGATTCGATTTGCATTGGTTCAACATTTAGTTGAATCCGAAATCAAGCGTGGGTTTGCTTGGTATAATGTTGCATTAATCTTGGGAGGACGCACAAGGCACAAGTAGTGTCTGATATAACAGATATGTAAACGAATTCAAATAAGAAAATGTATTTATCTTTTGAATGCAACTCACAGATGTTGTTTGGAAATCGTGTTATTGGTTTGATTTTGTTCTGTTGAATTTGGTTGCAAGGTTTGACTTCAACAAATCGCTTGAAAAAGAGGATGAAAAAAAGTGATCATTTTTATTTGCACTGTGATATATATAATATTATGACTATCTGGGTGTATATATTATTATTATATTAGATATTATAAACAAAACTAAATATCCAAACTTACCGAATAACACGAGCTTTATTTGATAGAAATAAGGGTTGGGGTCGAAATTCTGGCGAGGTCAAAATTCTTATTTTCAAAATTCTGCTTTCAAAATTCTGTTTTACAAAATTCTGCAAATAATAAAAAAAGGTTTGGAAAATTTATTTATGTAAAACATTCTACCTAGCTACTCACTTGTTATAGAAGAAGAGGTAAAAGGAGTTTTTTTTTTGGTTTTAAGTTTAAGATATTCCTTTAAGTTTATATGTTCTCGAAGGAGAATTGTTCATTTTGTCGGAAGAATGGTTGGAAGAGGAGCATATAATTATCCTAGGAACAAGATCTTCTCTAAAGCTTTTGGAAGAGAGTGATTGCTGGATGATGGACGGAACATTCGACGTTGTGCCAACAATAATGCGACAATTGTTTTCCATTCATGGAAGAGTAGAACGGCAAATAGTTCCTCTCATTTTTTGTCTGATGAGCAAAAAAACACATTTTTTTTCTCAGAGTTGCATAGAGTTGCCAACGATTATGGCATTCGCCTGGCACCAAAGCGAATTGTGTGTGATTTTGAGAAGGGAATTTCTTCGGCAGCAAAGTTTTACTTTCCTTCGGCTAATCTAAGAGGGTGTTTTTTTCATTTCGGCCAAATTATTTAGAGAAGGGTGCAAAAAGAGCAGTAGGTTTAAGAATTTATATTCATGCACTTACGTAACTATATAAGAGTTCTTATTTCAGCTTAGTAAGAAAGTAGGGAAACTCTGAAGATTTCGCTCTCCATGTGCGAATGATTAAGAGTCTGGCTTTTGTTCCTGCTTCCGAAGTCTCACAATACTACAATAGCTTACGTAGTATTATTGATGATGCAGACGTGTTGAAGTTGGCTGCATGGTTTGAGAAAAACTATGTAAGAGCCAATTGTAAGTATCCTCCGGAGTTTTGGGCGGTTTATGACAACTCAAAAGCAACCAACGAAGTATTTCCTAGAACACAAAACAATGTGGAGGCTTGGCATCGTCGTTTGAAGGTGCTAGTTGGCCGGAGTCATGAAGGCCTTTACGAATTAATTACGGATTTGACAAAAGAGCTTATTACTGCCAAAGCTGAAGCTGAGCGCGCGAAAAATGGGGAGAGATTAAAGAAGAAAAGAAAAAGCATTCTAAAAAAACAAGCAAATAAATAGAATTTTAAAAAAGAGAACAGATCTTAGCCATATCGGTTTTCTTAAGAGATTATCAAAAAATATTGTTCTCTCTGGCTTTGTTTAGTTTCTTAATGCTGTTGTTTCTTTTCTTTTTTGTTGGTAACTGCAATTATGAAATAATTTGTCATTTTTCGGCTGTTTTTTTTTTGTGTGTTCCTGGTACCCACCTGTGTACCTACCTTCATTATATGAAATATATTGTAATTTGTTGACAAAGTTGAAAAATATTTTGTTTTCTTTAAATTCGTAAATTGGAAAAAAAACAGAATTTATTTGTTTAAAATATTGCTTGTCAGAATTTTAAAAAGCAGAATTTTGTAAGACAGAACAGAAAAAAAACAGAACTTTTAAATGCAAGTAATTTTAAGGGACTTTTCGAACTTTTTAGTCACACAACCATTCACTACTTACCAGTGGCGTGGCGTGAATAATTTTAAATGGTAAGTCGAAGTCGAAAAATATCAAAATGTCAAAGGGAAGATGTGGTAGGCATACAAAACCTACAAAACCTTAGTTAATTGTTCAAAGCCATAAAATCGAAAACTCCAGGAAGAAACTAAATTAATGAAGATATTTTTTCATCTTGATTCAATAGTGCACAACTTTCATATTTCGATTTGTTCAATAAATCCAAAAAATAATTTTTGTGGAGTTTTGTGGAGGTCCAGCAAAATCATCTACTTAATCTTTGAAACATTTCTTCAAACGTATTTAGGTACCTACGAAGATCATAGCCAGCCAAGACTCAAAACACTTGATTTCTCACTTAGCGACTTGTTTATAAACTTTATAAACACATCAGTTTGTTTATTTTTTAAAAGATACTTACAAAATTCACCAAATAACTCGGAGAAAACCGTGTTATTTTATTGCATAAGAAAGCGGCCTTTGAACAGAGGATACTCCCCTCAGAAAATCGTTAGGTAAAAAAGGAACTGACTGACTACTGAATGACTACATCACAGCGACAGCGCAGCGATAGCAGATACACACACAATTCAAATTCACCAAATTTATGTCGGCCTCGGCGGTAAGCGTGTTATTTTCCAGATATACTCAATTACACCACAGCGCAGCGGTAAAAGATACACACAAAACTCACCAAATAACCCGCTTTTTATCGGGTTATTTTTTTGCATAAGAAAGCGGGCGTTGAACTGAGAGGATCAAACTCAGATAATCGCAAGTGTACAAAAGAGAAAGGAGACAAATTTGTTCTATCCACTGAGCGATTTTATAACCCGACATATTTCGGGTTATTTTAGCTTTGGGCTATGCTCAGAGAGTGTGGGCAGTTCTCTAATACTAATGATAATGATGGCGAAGGGTGTGTGTTTCCGTGTGTATAATGCTCAATTAAGTTGGTGGGGTCGGGGTATGTAGCTTGCGCAGATGAATAGATACATATTATTAAGTTTATCCCGTGGGTTTTATGTTGCTCGTTTTTAAGTAAACATTGTTGTGTAGCTGAACTGAAACTTTTAAAAGGTAACCCGGTAGGAATCGGGTTATATGGACGCCACGCCACTGCTACTTACTAATAGAAACTTCAAATGTTACATAACATACCGTAAAAAAGTCCCAAATAAAGCCTAATATTTACCTGGGTAAATATTTATTTCAAAATAAAGTAGGTACATGAAGTAGTAAATGAACCATGGTATACAAATTTGTTACTATGAAAACTACCTACTTTAATTTTCTTCATATTGAAGGAATGTGAACCAGACAGCTCTTCAAGGTTATCTCTAGCATGTTGGGACGACATCCGAAGTCATTTGAAGTTCAGCTGGTATTATGCCATTATGCACAAGCAGTTTATAATCAGACAGTGGAATTTGAACTGTTTGGACCGACCCCCAACCAATTAGCCATTAATAGGAAATAATTTGTATCGAGCAGTAGATTAAGCTTGAAACAGCTTAATATGATTGGGTTTGTTAAAAGGATCTTTCTTATTATTGATACCTCAAACGATTTTTTCTATTTTATGTCAAATTCGAATGTATACTGAACAAATAATGTATAATATAGCTCTGATATTCAGTTATCAACTCACATACATAATAAATAATGGGAAAGTTTTCAAATTAACCCAACAGTGTCCATTCCCAATCTTTTATTAAAACTGCAACAGGTGTCCAGTGTACCAGTGTCCATTGTCCAGTTCTCCAATCAGAATTCCCTAAGCATCCACATTCTTCAGACAAAGCATCCGGACCGAGTCGACCACGACGGAGTGTTTTATTTAAAAATTAATGGTGCGGCTAAGGGCGTTCTTTTCATTTCTCTCTGGGACAATAATAGTACTCGTATTTCAAAATTTCTATGATAACCCGACAGAGAGTGTCTCCTATCCCAATCTACACGCAATTTCAAACAGCATAAAGCATATTGTATCGTGCAGCTATGCACTTCAGGGTATTGGAATAGCTTTAATGGTTTATGTATAAGAAGGTTTTCGTGTGAAATGGACATATTGGAGTGACGATGAATCGTTTCAATGAAGAATTTTAATAATTGCTGCGACTATACTGCGACTAAACCACTCACGTGTAGGTATCATCGCAAATGAATTGTAATTGAATCAATTAACGATCAAATGTCCACAAAAAAAGGTTTACAGATTGAATTAACATATCCTGTTCAAAATGCATGAGCCCATTACACAGTTCTGCATTAAGAACATCGCAGATTGAAACATTTGCATGTAGTTCACGTCGTAAAATACCGTCAACTCTAATTGCTTATTAATGATTGATTGTAGTTCGTATCAAATGTACACGAGACACATGATGCCAATTAGTGAATAATGCAATTGTATAAACTCGTATCAATTGCATGAATGTTCTGCTGAATATTTATGCAAACCATGTTCCTAGATTCTTTTTTGCACCATTGCACTTTGGATACAAATCTTCATTTGATATTTGCGTTGATAAAGTGAGGACGTCAAAACGACGAACATTTTTGTTTGTGTTTTCAATTTCCCAATTCCTATTGACGAATGTATCTACGTAAATGTTGGCCTGCGATATCTGGGGCCTGTACCAAGAAACAACAAGTATTGTGCTTTGTGCAATGGGAGCATTTTAACATATTGCTCCGATAAATTAGTACTGTTTAACAATACTTGTTCTTTCGTGGTACTGGCCCCTGGTGGCGATTAAAAGAAACCTATCAGACAAACAGGAATCTGTCATCGGTAAGCGGTACGTGTATTTTTGTACTCGTACCCACTTTATTTATTTTATAAATGAAATGAACTATATTTTCATTGATGTAAGCGCCTTGTCGGTCTAAAATTCATGTGTATGATTTTTGAAAAATAAAAAAACCTCTCTTCCATAAAATATGTAAATTGTTTAAAAGTGGAATGAAAAACTTGTGTTGGTTTCGTCTAAACAATTTGGTTTTTTGGATTAGACTCTTTTTTAACTTTTTAAAGTTCTTTAAATTATTGTTAACATTCCATTTAATGTGCAGCATTATCCCAAATACTAATGGCAGACCCAACTAACGGAGATTTATCTCAGACTTTGTCGATAACCATCTCTGATATTGTAGAATTTTAGCGGCGCGCGCATAAAAAGATACATTCGCGAAGGGAAAGAGCTCGTCAAGGCTGGTTGGGTTTATGCTATAGGTGTGATAGCTAGCAGATTCAGCAAACAGTGATGTAACTGGTCTGGTCATAAATGTACCGTCGATGACTTTAAAACCCCACGAAATCAAACTAAGACATCTTGTACATGGTTATACCATTTTGCCTATAAGAGTTGTATTGGGGTACTACACCACAATGAGACGCTCGATGCAACTTTTTTTCTTTATTTTAAATTATTGTAAACTAGTTATAGTTAGGAATTTATTTTACTTAACAAATGTATTTATTTTTCACAATATTTAATTATTCAGTGTCGCTTATATCTTCTTTTTTGTATATTTTTTCGCTGATCTGTCAAATTTGTGTCTCCAGAAGGGTTGAAATTATTATTATTGGGGTACACCCTACATTTCTCAATACCTGCCAAATTTTATTTGGATGCATGAAAACAAACGAAATTTTATATGGCGGGGGATAGGTTTTAACTATGTAGTTTATTAGTGAAAAGTTTATAACAAAGTGCGAAATACAAATTGGAAACATCACAGAATTAAAAATTAATGATTAATAAAGATTTGTAAAGATTGTGTGCAAAAATACAAAATAAACTCTTTGTACCTCCAGTTTTTGCTTTCTTTCTTTCCTTAAACAAAGTTTGATTCGGCAATTAGATATAAATGAAATTGTGCGTCATTATTTTTGGCTTTGTTGTTTGTACAGTTAATGCAGCAATTTGTCTGTATTTTCCCTTTTATATCCATATACTATATAAAATGCTTTCAATTTGAATTTCGCACTTTGTTATAAACTTTTCACCAATGAACTAGTTACAACCTTTCCACCGCCATGTTGAATTTCGTTTGTTTTCTATGTCGTTTATGGGAATGAAAGTCATGCCCATGACAGTGTGTGAAGCCAGCATGTTGTCGCTTTATTTAACATGTGAAATGAGCTACTGGCAACTACCTACTGGCTGACGAGGTTTCAGAAAAACACGCATATTGCCGTGCAGAATCTATTGTAAAAGCGTTGCCACTAAATCGAAAGCAAAATGTAGTACGTTAACCAACAAAATGTTGCATTTTTAAACAAAATGTAGTACCTACCATGTTTTTTTTATTGATTTTATCGCGTAGGGCTATGAGAAAAGTGGGCATGTGAAGCCTTAATAGAGCTTAGTATACTTAATGGCAACGGTTTGCCAACAGCCGATGAACATAAATGTAGGTTGTGGCTATTGCATCCTTTTGAAAATAGATTTGGGCAGACATTGAAAAGTTTTTCACTCACCCCGCTAAGCGGTCCCCGCATTTCCAAGGCATTATCAGATCAAAAACCAGTTGCATTTAAAATGTCGATGTTAATGTCTTTTCCTTTAATGCAGGATTGATTGAAAAATTTCTTCGGAATTGCTTTCCTTGAGCTGCTGAAATACAATACATCTATCTTTTACAGCATATTCATCAAAGTATCTAGCTATTATCACTAGGCAGGTTTCAGTTGACACATCAGTAGATAGTCTCATAAACTATAAAAGAGCATTTTTGTTTTACTAGTTGTTTGGCAATATCACTCAATTACTAGAAGACTGTCATAACCAAAAAAACACGATTTTTTAGTTAATGATGCAGAAATATTCGTTTTATGATGCTTCATTATTGTGTAAAAGTTTCATATTAATATCCTGTATACTATATCTTCCGCGTTAGAAGAGAATATGCCGTTATTTCATTTCATATATACAGTGAAATTCGCCTATAGCGACCTCGTTTATAACGACCATGCCGATATAACGACACAAATTCTGAGTCCCTTGATTTCACACCATCAGCGTGTTTCTTTATTTTTTCGGGATAAGGAATAGAAAAGATAGAATTTTCGAATTTTTTATCCGGAATATCCAGAATGCAATAAATAAAGAAACAGAACTGGAATGTAAAGAATGACAATCAGCTGTTTAGTTTATGAGGCATCTTATGTCCCCAGCAGAGAATTCAATTCTAGAAATTTGTAAAAGAAAATCGAAAATATGAATAACAAATATAATAAATTTGAAATAAATGCTCACCCATTTGATTGCCTGCTGTTGCTGCCATTATCTATTGTTATTCAACTGCATCTGTCAAACGAGAGAATATTCCTTTTATTCCATCTCCCACAAGGAATAAAAAGAATACATTCCAAAAATTCCAGAATGAATAAAGAAACGCTAATTGCTTATTCGGAATGTTCCGAATATTCTGAATGAATAAAGAAACACGCTGCATATTTTCCATAGAAATTCATCCTGATATAGCGACCTCGGATATAACGGCGATTCCGTATATAGCGTCCGCTTTTTACAACAATTTTAATATTTTCCTCCGGATATAGCGACGACATAAAAAAAATCATCTAGTTGCCTGTGCAAAAAAACTACCTTCGGTTTCATTTGCTTAAATAGCGTCTGTTTTTTGCTAGAATTCGAATTTTTTCCTACAGATACCTATTAGCGACGAAATAAAAAAAGCATCTAGTTGCCTGTGCAAAAAAATACAGTTGATTTATTTTGCTTTTCTTTCTCCTTCTTTGTTTTTTCTTCAGTTGTTGTAAACTTAGAATTATTGAAGCAAAGACTATTTTCAATACTGTAAGCTGTGTAATAAGTTATTCGAAATGCAGAACATTTAGCTGCATATTTACCTCGATATTTACCTTATTATGTAGGTGACATTCATGTGCTCAATCGTTCTTTTGTTATTGATGGATTTATTTTTCTTTAGTTTTCTATCGTTCTGGAGAAATTTACTCACCATCTGTTAGACGCATATTGACTTTTGTAGAAAAATCGGCAATAATTTCGCGACTGCAGAATGGGGAATCTAATGCAGACTTATGCAAAGAATTCAATATATCGCATTCCTCCCTTTCTACGATTTCGAGAAAAAATGCAACAAGTTTTTGAGTCGAATTCTTTAAAAATAAAAAGGAATCGAAAATCCGAGCATGAAGACATTGAACACTCGCAACTCATAGGTTTAAATCTCAACGAAGTAAAAATATCCCCTTGAGCAGTCGCATTCTACAAGAAAAGGCTAATCAATTTGGCATCCTGCTTGGGAAAAAAGACTTCAAATGTTCTGAAAGTTGGATCTTTCGATTTCCGCAACGTCATAACATCGTGGTCGGGAAAATTTGCGGTGAAGCAGCAAGTGTTTCTCAAAGTGACTGCAGTGAATGGTTAACCCTAGAATGCATATGGGGTGCGTGCGCACCCCACTTCAAAATTAAAACGGTTATATTTTTTAAAATAAAAGTAGTTATTTTAGAAGAGTGCCGTGACTTTTATTTATTTCGTTATTGGGGTATTCCATGACAAAGTGAACATTGGTATCCAATTATGAAGATAATTATTTATTATTAACTATAAGATAAAACAAAAGCCAAAACACAGAATAAACATAGTCCACAAAAATAAGATTGTTTTTTTTTTTTTTTTTTTTTTTTAATGGTTATCAAAGGCTTACGATCAAAAGTTGTTTCGAATGCAAATTTTTTTTTCCAATGTTGGAAATACTTAACCGTCTTTTGTGTGCTCTGTGCGAAATAAAAACGCATCTGAAGTGTTAATTAAATTTCGCGATCTTTCTGCTTCAAATACGAGAAATTGTATTTTGATTTGTGTAAGTGCATCAATAATATTTAAATAATAACAAAACATCATTTTGCTTGTGTTGCAGAATAAAACGCAAACCGTGTTCAATATAATATAACAAAAGACCTTTATTCAATTAGGTATAGAAAGCGAATGAACAGAATAATGATTTGGGCAAAAGAAAAAAAATGCGTTAATAATGTACATAGGTTCTGTTAAGATTTGAGAGAGTTAGAGTATTGTGTTGTTAGTGTTTTAATAATTAAGAAAAAGTATACAGTGGTGCAAAAAACTATTTCAACACTCCCCCACAATACAATACTATGAAACGATTAATCAAACAAAATAAATGTTTAAGTTGACAAGCCCATCAAAGATACAAATTTCATATGTTTTGGTTTCGACAAATTCTTGGTAAATACATCGGCCATCATGTCTCCCGTGCATTGGTAGTTTAGCTTGATGATGTCTTCTTGAACCAGCTCTCGGACAAAGTGATACCCTATGTCTATGTGCTTTGTTCTGGGGTGATGTACCGGATTTTTCGCAAGTTGTTGGGCTCCTAAATTATCATTAAAGAGAACAGTATGATTATTTTTAAATTTGATACCCAATTCTAAAATTAAATTTCGTAAATAAACTGCCTCTTTACTGGCTTGAGACAAAGCCATATACTCAGCCTCTGTACTACTGAGTGCAACTGATGTTTGTTTTTTTGACTCCCATGAAATCGCGGCCCCTGACAATATAAAAACGAAACCTGTATATGATTTTCTATCGTCAAGATTCCCCGCCCAGTCTGCGTCAACATAGCCCTTTAGATCTTCAGATGTTTTCGTGTAAGTAAGCTTAGCATCGCAAGTAGTACTGAGATAACGCAACAAATGCTTTAGAGCAACCGCATGCTCTGCGTGTGGATCAGTATTGAATTGGGATAGCTTGCTAATTGTATAAACTATATCCGGACGCGTAGAAACAGCCAAATATAGAAGAGCTCCAATCAGCGATTGATACGAATTCGGGTTATCTCTCTTACAAGTGGAATTTGCACACTTCCTTAACTTGATACCTGGATCCAGCGGTGTGAACTGAGGCTTGCAGGTTTCCATCCGATGACGTTGCAGCACATCTATTATATACTGTTTTTGATGTATACTTATTGGTCCCCTTAATCCATTCCGCTCAACCTGAATTCCCAAGAAATATTTGAGAGGTCCCTTGTCCACGCATTCAAACTGGTCACAAATTTGTCTCTTGATTTCATGCAGAGATTCTTCATTAGAACATGCAATCATAATATCGTCTACGTAAATCGCAATAATATTAAATTGGTTCTCCTTGTTCATAATATAAACACAATTATCGCCATTACATCTTGAATAACCAATATCATGCAAAACACCGTCCAATCTTTTATTCCACTCCCGGCCTGCTTGTTTGAGACCGTATAAGGATTTAAGCAGCTTGCATACCTTGTTAGGATGGTGAATGTTTATAAACCCTTCCGGTTGTGACATGTAAACTGTGTCCTCCAAATCACCGTTCAGGTATGCGGATGTCACGTCTAATTGATGTAAAAGAAGTTCCCGTTCAACAGCTAAGGCGATTATCAACCGAATTGTCGAAAAACGTACAACAGGTGAGAAAGTCTCGTTGTAATTAACCAAGTACTTCTGAGCGCAACCTTTCGCCACAAGCCTGCATTTAAATCTGTCGACCGAACCATCTGCATTCCGTTTAATGCTAAAAACCCATTTGGAGCCAATCACCTGACTGTTTTCGGGACGATCAACTAACTCCCATGTGTTGTTTCTTAATAATGCATCCATTTCAGCATTCATAGCATCCTTCCATTTGTTGGCGTCTGTACTTGACATTGCCTCAGCAACCGTCAATGGAGCAGCTGGAACTTCCACAGAATTCACAGCTTCGATAACGTTGAACTGTTTTGCTGGACGACCGGGTTTGCCTGTACGAATAATTCTTGGACGTCCTGGTCCTCTAACGTATTCCGGATTTTGGGCCTTCTCCCCCTCTTTCTCACTGCCTTCTTGCTCTTCATTAGACTGTTGCAGCTCTGTCTGGGACTGAGGCTGTTGTATTTCAGTTGTTAAAAAATCACTTGCGTTACCATCAGACATTTTCTGAAAATCCTCAAAAAATATAACGTCCCTACTTTTTTCCACCTTCCTTGTATTTGGGTCGAATAGACGATACGCATTCGATTCATCAGAGTAACCAACCATGTACAACTCTTTTCCTTTAGCAGAGAACTTTGAGCGACCTGATTTCTTATCTAACATCACAGCCTTAGATACAAAAAGTTTAAGGTGAGAAATTGTTGGCTTTCGACCTGACCAAAGCTCATATGGTGTTAAATTCCCTGCGACATTTGTTGGGGATCTATTTCTTAGATAAACTGCAGTATTTACCGCTTCCGCCCACAAGTACTCAGAAAGTTCAGACCCCACAAGCATACATCTAGCCATTTCTACTAAGGTGCGGTTGGCCCTTTCCGCTACCCCATTCTGTTGGGGAGTATACTTAACTGAAAGCTGCCTCTTAATTCCGCTTCCATGTAAGAATTCGTCGAACGATTTATTTAAATATTCCGTACCATTATCACTTCGAATGGTTTTAATCTTGCATCCTGTCTGCAGTTCTACCATTGCCTTAAATTGCTTAAAAACTCCGAAAACTTCATCCTTGCTTCTGATGAAATAAACAAAAATGTTTCTAGATTTGTCATCTATAAATGTAAGAAAAAATGTTGCACCTCCTGCCGAAGTCACTCGCATAGGGCCGCAGACATCCGTATGAACCACCTCTAGCAACTCCTTGCTTCGATGTAAGGATTGTTTAGGAAACGGCTTAACAGTAATTTTTCCTTTAGCACACACTAAGCAATCAACATTGGAAATTTCTGAATTAAACTTTAGACTTATCACCATATTATTTTCCTTAAGTTGTTTGAGGCTTTGGCTATTTAGGTGTCCGTAACGTTGATGCCATTGATAAAAACTATTAACATCGCTACAGGAACTATAATTCAAAACTTCGCCCTTCAGATCCAAAATAAACAAATTATTTTTTCGGTTAGCCTTTAGTACGGGTTTATTACATGCAGTTTTCACGATAGCCATATTTTCATTAAAATCTACGGCATAATTATGTTGGGTAATTCTGCTGACGGACACAAAATTCCCACGTAGCTGAGGAACATAGAGTACGTTCTTTAAGGTAATGGTACCGCATGATAACTTTAAGTTAACCGTTCCTATTCCGCTAGACGAAACTGATTGATCACTGGCTAGCTGTATGGTCTCTGTACTATTTACATTTAAACTAATAAAGAAATCCCTCCTGCAACACATATGCGACGTGGCACCACTATCCAAACACCATTCGTGAGACTTCAACACATTAGAATCAATCGCAGAAAACAATCCAAAAGATGCTACCGAATTAGACGGATGGTTTTTATTTTGACGACAGTGTGCAGCAAAATGTCCTCTTTTTCCACATGCGTAACATTTGCCCTTGGTCCTAACACCGTTGTTTCCGAAATGTGTACCGTTTTTGGGTGAACCCGTTTTATGATTTGATTTTACCGAAAAGACTTGGTGATTTTCTACGCTGCTACTTCCTTTCTCATGTCGCCTTTGTTCTTCCTCTAACAATTTAATTTTTAGACTAACAAGCGATGGTAAATTATCTCGACTCTCAATTGCAACAATAAAATTTTCATACGTAGGTATCAGGCAGACTACATAATAAAATTATGATAAGCAATTCATCTGGTATAGTTACGTGAATTTCATGCAATTTCTCAACTATTTCATAAAAATCATTAAGATGATCTCAACATGGACAGACCATCTGTCATCTTGGCATGCATTAATTGTTTAAAGAGACTCACCATACGAGCCGGACCTTTAGGCTGGTGGATTTCGGATAATTTATCCCATGCTTCCTTGGACTTCTTACAGTGCTTTACATGCATTAGTTCTGATGACTTTACGCTGAGTAAAATCGTTGCGAGAGCCTTTGCATCGCCAGTATTCCATGCTGCTACTTGTTCGACTTTCGGATCCTCAGTGGGGAGAACATTTGACCCATCCACATACGACCACAAATCCGCATGCACCAGGACACTCTTCATTTGGATTGTCCATGTAGAATAATTATCTCCACTGAGCTTTTCAATTTGATATAAAGAACTCATCGTACACGATTTACTTTTCGACAAACGAATTCAAGAAGTTTTATATTACAAAAAAAAAAAAAATTCTTTGTTCACTTGCAACCTGGGCCCATAACATGTTGCAGAATAAAACGCAAACCGTGTTCAATATAATATAACAAAAGACCTTTATTCAATTAGGTATAGAAAGCGAATGAACAGAATAATGATTTGGGCAAAAGAAAAAAAATGCGTTAATAATGTACATAGGTTCTGTTAAGATTTGAGAGAGTTAGAGTATTGTGTTGTTAGTGTTTTAATAATTAAGAAAAAGTATACAGTGGTGCAAAAAACTATTTCAACAGCTTGTCCCACCCGTGACAAATATACAGAAAAAGTTTTTTTTATTAGTTACTGACATAGAGGTTATGTCTAAAATTTGATAAATAATATTATTATTTTACAATGAAAACCTATGTTAGGTACTTTTTTTTTCTATTGTGAACGTTATTCTGAGAGTTTTCTAGAAGAATAATAGTGTCCCACCCGTGACAGTCACGGGTGTCACGGGTGGGACACTTGTCCCGGAGGGCTATTAGACTTTCAAGTCTGGTAGAGTTATACGTTATTAGCCCGAATTTTGCGTGACCAACAAACCAGAGAGAATAGACCACCAGTTTCGGGCAAAAATGAGAGATCCATAGAGCCAGTTTCAAAAAGTTATTAGGTGGTTAAGTACGTGTGCCATGTTAAAGTAAATGGAGGCGAATTTGGTCACGCATACACTGGCACCTAATAACATTTACAGTTATTTCTGTGGTACAACACGTATTCACAGATAGAAAAAGAGGCGGAGCTACTTGAATGAATGAATGAATGTAGTTTATTTAGCTTTAAAAGCCATTTAGGTTACAATTTGTACAATTTGGTTTATAACTAATATAACTTAGAATCCTAAAAACTAATATATAGTTCTAACATATTCGGTCAGTTCTCTTTTAAATTTATTTAAGTTATTGTTGTTCTTAATATCTATCGGAAGAGTGTTGAATCCTTGAAAACCCATGTAAAAAATGGTTCTTTGACCTCTTACTGTTCTTGTTCGTTGTATTCTAAGGTCCTCATTGTTTCGAAGGTTGTATACCGCCAATGCATTAGTACGTGCATTTTCACACAGGTAGCCCGGGTACATATTGTTTTTAATTTTAAATACGAATATCATACATAACATAAAAAGTCGTTGATTTATATTTAACCACTTTAAGGCATTTAACATATATGTTATTGGAGTGTATCTACTACATTTTAGAATAATTCGCATTACCTTATTTTGTTGTACTTGCAATCTATTTTTTTGACTTTGTGGACACATGTACAGTAAACTAGCACAATAATCAAAATGCGGCTTAATCAATACATTACAAACATTTACAGCCGTACTCATAGAGATATTTTTTCTGATTTTACGTAATACACCAATTTTTTTAGATATTTTCTTACATATATAATTGACATGTTCTGCAAAGCTAAGTTGTTCGTCTAGTACAACACCGAGATATTTTATTATTTTAACTTGTTCAATTTGTTCATGATTTATGTACAGATTTGCACTTATTGACACACGTAGGGGATTACAACTGAATAACATACACTTAGTTTTTGAAACATTTAGCACCAGTCTATTCATTTTTAGCCATGTACTTATTTTTTCTAGATCTTGATTTATTTTATGTAGCAGTCCGCAGTATCCTTTCCAGAGATATAGAGTAAGCCGTCGTCAGCAAATAGAATTAGTTTTGAAAATTGTATTACTTTGGTCATATCGTTAATAAAAATTAAAAATAACCACACTCCCAGTATTGTGCCTTGTGGAATCCCTACACCAACAGATATTGGCACAGACATTTTCCCATTCACGGATGTGCGTTGTGTTCGCCCCATTATAAAGGATTTAAACCATTTAAGTTCAGTCGATTTTATACCGTAACACTTTAATTTTTTTAATAAAACTTCATGATTCACTGTTTCAAAGGCCCTCTCTAAGTCTAAGAAAACTGCCACTACCACACTTTTCCCATCTATTTCACTCCTCCAATCATTTAGGTCAAAGTTTAGACAGGTTTCACAGGAGTGATTTGCGCGAAATCCCGATTGGTAGCTATCTATTAGACCTTGACCTTCCAAGTGCTCTTGGAGCTGCATCACAACAGTTTTTTCTAAAATCTTTTCATATATGGGCATCATATTTATTGGGCGATAGTCACTCAAGTTTTTCGCGTTTGCAATCTTTTTTATAGGTATTATGAGCGATTCTTTCCAAGATTGTGGAAAGATACCCGCACTCAGGGATGTATTTACGATTCTTTCGAGCACTGGACCCACTATACACAGGGAGTCTTTTATCATTTTAACATTCATAAAATTATAGTCATTTTTTTTGTTAAGCTTGTCTATTGCACATCTAATAGTTTCTATGTTGACGACACTAAACTTAAAATCTATATTGCACTCATTAATTAAATTCGTATAATCACATATTATCACAGATCGGGTTATTTCATGGATGGATTGCACAAAAAAGATATTGAATTTGTCACATAGGATTGCACTATCGTTTATCACAGAACCATTTTCCATTTGTACCTCAGAAATTACTTCCTTACTTTTTTTAAAGACATATTTTTTTAATTTTTGCCACATATCCTTCTGACAATTTGCATTGTCAATTTGCCTTTTTATAAAATTGCATTTTGTTAATCTAATAAGTCTTTTGTACTGGTTTCTATACGAATGGTACAGTTGCCATGCATTTGTGTCATTGCTCAGTACTGCTTGCCTATATAGGTTTATTTTTGTTGTCTTTGCCACTCTGAGTTCACTATTAAACCAAACTGCGTTATTATACGGGACCTCTTTTTCTTTTACCATTGAGTCAACTACACTTTTTAGATTAGTTATGAATTGATCACATAATACATTTAGATTGTATATTTCACCAATATTAAAATTTACAAAAAGGGGAATTTCAGACAAACTTGAAAGGAATAGGTTTTGGTTATAATCACAATATTTAATTTTCTTTTTATTTTGTGTCTTATGTTGATTTTTGATTATTATGTCTATTGATTCATGGTCACTTATTTTCAAACTAGTATCAACCTTTGCGGTGACTTGGTCAGTGCAATTTGTGATCACATAGTCAATTAATGTTTTAGACCGAGATGTTATTCTTGTGGGATCCGAAAGAATCATATTTAACGAGTTATCATTCACAATATTAGAAATACGTCGTATATATGTGTCCGTTACATCAAGCCAATTTATATTGAAATCACCCATTATAATAAAGCTATTACCGTACTGGTTGAGATATTCTATCCAGTTTTCCAGATCATTACAAAATTCGATTTTTGACTATGCACTACCGGGGGATCTGTATATTGCACATATGTATATCACAGGAAAGTTTTCATATTGCACTTTTAATATTAAGTACCAATATTGCATGGCAACCCTACATTTTTTTACAAGGCGACACTTAAAATTACTTTTTACATATATAACAACGCCACCAGTATGACTAGATTCACTCTCACAACTATACGGAGGATGGTATCCTTCTAGCTTTACATCATTTAATTCACTAGGGTCCACAACATGCGTTTCTGTTAATACCAAATTGTCAACACTTTCATTCTGTACTAAGCATTCCAATTCATCAAAGTTATTTGATAGGCCCTGAATGTTTAAATAAATACACTTGATATCATTTAATTGCTAATAATCAGTCCGATCTTCTACAATTTTCAGTTTTCTTTGGAAAACTGGGCAATTAATATCACTCGTCATATGATTGGTATTTAAATCTATTTTTAAACTTGACTTGGCACTACAACAATTAACACACTTATTTTCCACACTTTGACACTCTTTTACATCATGGTTTCCAGCACATTTAATACAAGTTTTCTCTTTTGTACAATTTCTGGCTGTGTGAGTATAGCCACAACAGTTGAAACATCTAGGTACACTTGTATGTTGGTACACTCGGCATCTGTCCCACCCTATATTAACTTTAGTACTCTCCATTACTTTTGCATAGGCAACACTGTCCATTTCAACCACTGCACTGTAGCATTTTAGTTTTGGCGACAAATATATATGCATGCACTTTATGTTGCAATCAACTAGCTCATTCTGACTCTTTAAAGGTTTTATTAGTTCAGCTTCACACAACTTCTCTTTCATACCGATTATCAGCACTCGCGGTTTTTTTCGCATCGGAATTTTTATATTGTAATTGTCACCGTGTTTTGTTTTAAATTCGCTTTCGATTTTTTTCACCGACTTTTCATCGCCCTTGATTAGTACCGCACCGTTCTGTATGTCTTTCACATTATTTATTTTCAAAGCTAGATTTGTGGGGTCAATAGTTGTTTTGATGTCCTCTCTTGTTTTATTGTTGTTTTGATTTTCTTTTGGTTTTATTATGACAACACTAGTTTTTTCTCTAATTTTATCTGCATAAGTAGGTTTTTTAGGTGGTATTGGTGTTGTTTTGACTTTGTCACTCATAACCGATTCTTTTATCTGTTTCAATTCATTTACTAAATCTTTCTTTATCTCTTTCACACTTTGTATTGTGTTTTTATTTTCACTTTCCATTTTTTTCACATCATCACAAATTTTGTCACTCTGAGCCTTAAAGCATTCACTATAATTACTTATTTTTTCAATTTCTTTCACACTCTTTTCACAGGTATGTATGTATGTATGTATGTATATTTTATTTAGTAAATATTACTATTATAAAATCATAAATAAGTATAAATAAATAATTAATTAAATTACTTATAAACTAGTATACAATGTAAAACTAAAGATTTATTCATTTTCTTTTCTTATGCAACTGTATTTCTAATATGGGATATGAGTAGGGTTTTAAATCTCCTTAAGATTCTTTCATTCTTTATTTCAGGAGGCAATTCATTAAATAATTTAAGGCCACGATAATTAATCATATTTTGTGTTCTAGAGTCTCTAAACAATTGAAGTCTAAAATCACAGTTAGTTCTTAAATTATACGGCTGATTATCACATATGAGATTTAAATTAGATGTTAAATACGTAGGCACCATATTGTGTTTCATTTTAAACACAAACAATAGTGTATTAAATAGTATCCTTTGTTTGATGTTTAACCATTTCAGGCACGATAGCATCCATGTTATTGGAGTGTAAAAGTTACATTTGAGAATGGTTCTCATGGCTTTGTTTTGTAGAACTTGTAGTCGATTTATATGTTCATTATTGCCTAAAAATAAAATCGTGGAACAGAATTCAAAATGTGGTTTGATAATCGTATTGTAAATGTTAATGGAACACATTGTGGTTATATTTTTGCGTATCCTTTTCAGGAATGCAATTTTCTTTGACACTTTTTTTGTTACATAAATCATATGGCTTTTAAAGTTCAATTTATTGTCCAATACTACCCCCAGATATTTGATTTCATTCACTTGTTCAATAGATTTTCCTTCAATTGATAAGTCAATTAATTCATCACTATTTAGCACCATGCATTTAGTTTTGTTAACATTAATTTTAAGTTTATTTAATTGTAACCATGTACACATGTTGAGTAAATCTTCTTTTATGTATCCAATAAGTTCACACAAATTTTTACCACTTACAAACATTAAAGCATCATCGGCAAACAACGTTATTTTAGACTTTCTTAAAACTTTAGAGATGTCGTTAATATAAATTAAAAATAGTAAGGGACCAAGTATAGTTCCTTGGGGTACTCCAAAATATGTATTAATTGCACTAGAGGTAGAGTTATTCACACAGGTCTTTTGGGTTCTATCAAATAAGTACGACTTAAACCAATTAAGCTCCATTCCGTTTACACCATACTTCGATAATTTACTCAGAAGTCTACTGCGATCAACTGTTTCAAATGCTCTTTGAAAGTCCAAGAATAGTGCGATAATTTCATTGCCACTATGTCTTTCTTCCTTCAGAGTCATTATCAACCAGTTTAACGAAGTTTCACATGAGTGGTTATGTCGAAAACCCGATTGATTGTCTATTAATAATTTACTATCACATACATATTTATAAAATTGATTGTAGGCACACTTTTCAACAATTTTTTCTAATATTGGCATCATATTAATAGGTCTGAACTTTTCACAGTCATTTGTACCCGCCTCTTTAGGTATTGGAATCACCGTAGATTGCTTTAAGTTTTTAGGGAACTCGCCACGAAGAAAAGATTCATTAACTATTTGTAATATTATTGGTCCTATTATATCAAAACAATCAAGGAAAATGTTAATATTTAGGTTCAACGCATTTTTAGAATTCATACTTTTACAGATTGATCTTAGTTCACTTAGATTGATTGACCGAAATTTAAATACGTTTTGCGTTTCAGGGATATCAATGTTTAACGGATTATTGCTCACGTGTATAGAATTACTTATCGCGTTTATGCTTTCTATAAAATACAAATTGAATTTATCAGCAATAACAGAGCTCACCGATTCCAGTTTATCACCAAATCGTACTTCACCAATTTCTACTTTTTCCTCCATTAAAACCAGTCTTTTTATTGTTTTCCACATTACCTTTTGATTTTCACATGATTCAATTTTATTACAGATAAAGTTCCTTTTGGTGATGTACAGTTTATTTTTATATGTATTGCGTATACTTCTGTATATATTCCAATCTACAGGCCTATTAAATATACTCGCCTTACGAAAACACTGAATTTTATTATATTTCAAGGTTCTAAGTTCATCTGTAAACCATTTATTCGAGTCCTGTACTTTGGTTTTATTTGTTTGCTTATTTACACATGATAATAGATTATCTTGTAATTTTAATGACAACAGGTTAAAGTCAATATTAATATCTAAATGTTCACATTTTTCAATAAGAAGGGCTCTAAATTGGGTTTTATTATATTTAAATAATTCAATGTATTTTATAACGTTTTTAGACTTTTTATTAAGCACCGGTATATTAATTGCAATTGCTTCATGATCCCCAACTTTTAATTCTGGAACTATATTTGCACTAATATTTTTCTGCCTAGGGCATATAACGAAGTCTATTAATGTCCTTGTGTGTTCTGTGATCCTTGTTGGTTTATTTATCACTTGTTTTAAATTATTTTGTATTAAAATTTCATGTAAAACTTTAGTATACGTATAGTCCATATCAAGAAAATTTATATTAAAGTCCCCGAAAATTATTATATTGGAATTCGTGTGCATTGTCATATCTAACCAATTTGAGAATGTTGTGCAAAATTCAAATTCAGGTGACTTGGGCAATTTTCATTGCCTTTAACCTATCATTGTATCTGGCCTCAATCGCCTCAAGTAAATTTTTTATTTCAAGCTCATTTTTTTTTAATGATTCTTCGAATTCATTCTTATATTGTTTTAAATAACTTCCATTTTTTTGGACAATTCCCTGCACTTCCCGCACTGCCAAATCAACATTGCGTATGTACATAACACAATCATCACATATACATTTTAGCGTTGTATTTGTGTCTAAAACGTTACTGCTATACCGGTCTAGACCACTACATGCATTCTTTAGATGGAACACTTTTCCGCAAACACCTCTACATTGTATACCGGATTCTCCGCTGACAACACTTTTGCATTTAAAACACTCCATTTTAGAGGTTTAATACAAAATTTCAGCCTCCTGCGCACTTAAAACAATAAGCTTTTGTGCACTCACGACAATCCGAATAAAAAATGTATGAACTTCTGCTTTTTTTGATTTTTAACTAGGATCGATTTAACGCACGTCTATCTTCTACGAAAATACACATACAATTTATTTCAAAACTGGCTCTATGGATCTCCCATTTTTGCCTGAAGCTGGTGGTCTATTCTCTCTGGTTTGTGGATTTGGCACTTTCTAGTTGCTACCCCAAAAGTACAATCATATCACTATTTCAAGAAATTTAACATATCCCTTACATTTAAATCTCAATCAATCACGTGTAGGGCCCTTAAATTAAGTGTAGCTCAGATATACTCGGACCTAGACAAAAGTGATTGGAATGACTCAGACTGCGAGCCCTTGGCCTCGTTAATTCATAGTAAATAACATTTAAATTAATGGCATTATAACTTTTTTGATTTCTTTTAAATTGACCTAAAAAATATCGTTTCTTGCAAAGAAATTCGTACATGTCCCACCCGTGACATTTACATTTTTATTTTTTTTTGTATTAAGACAATAATTTTTATTTTTATTCGCTTTTTGTTATAGTACCTAAGAACGTTTTATGTATAAGAAACAAAAGGTTTTAAATAAATATGTGAAATAAATCCGCAGAATTTCTGTAAAAACATTCACTGCTCGGAAATCATGTCTTTTATTTGTCCCACCCGTGACAGAAAAAAAGATCTTGTCTATTTTCAAAATAAATTAAGGTGGCGTATTTTTCTTTACGTTAAAAATTAACTAACAAATAGAACTATTGGTTTAATGAAAGTCTATGTAGATTTGATACAGCAATGTATAAAATTTGAAAAGGAAACAACAAATTTATTATACAATTGTCCAACCCGTGACGATGGAATACCCCTATTACTTTATTCCTGAAAGAAGTTATTTCCTCTCTCCGGACTGTAGATATCGTGGTCACTGGGGTGTGCTGGCACCCCATATGTGTTAGTGTAATTTTTTTTTTGAAAGACAAGTGAATAATTTTTTTAAATTTTTGGAACTCTAGCGAGGTAAGTTAATGAATCAGTTCAGAATTATATTATAAACATTCCACAATTGCAGTACCATCGAAAAATTGCTTTGGGAATCAATGGAAGGCGATCCACAGCATTGCAAGGATATTTTATAAAGAGAACCTCAAAAGAAGATTCCAAAGCAGGGAAGGTGCTTTTTATATCCTAGGACACGTGAAAAAAGACAAAAATGGCGTGCAGTACTTGCCATAGGCACATTTGCCTAGACCGCCGCTGCGAAGCGGTGCGAAGTATGGCATACTGTACATACCATAGCTGTCTTTATTATGTTGAAAAAAGGATTAAAAATATGTGGGTAGGACTTACAAAATCAAACAAAAGTCAGTTCAGAAACAAAAAAAAAATTTGGAAGATTGAAGCTTACAAATTTACATTTTCTTGCATTTTTAAAAACACTATATGCAGCGTTCCCTCCCTTTTGGTTGGGCAGAGTTCTCATCTCGGTGGAAAATAGTACTCAAATGGCTTCCAAGGTAGTACGTCTCACAATGCACCTAAACTAAAGTGTACTTTCCAAAATTATAATTTCTATCAATTTCCGCAATCAGTAATCTATTGACGTAATAACACCATGTGGCCATGCTGATTTTGACAGACAAATTTGATAAAAATAGTGCCTAAATGTGGTGTGGCGATTTATATTTATTTTTTTATGGTATGATTTGTTTTTCTATAAATTGCTTAGTTGTAGTTTTAGTCGGCTCTCACATGAGGCAACAATCAATTTCAGGGTTTCAGTTTCAGGTTTGAAATCAGATTTAGCATTCATTATAAGGGGCTTAACAATGTTTCTAACAATTTCTTTAGTTGGGGGTGGGGGGTTATATTTAATAAAAGTTTCGATATCAGCTATCGTGTCTATCAAGGGTAGGCGTAATGGTTTGGGGGTGTAATTTAGGCCTTTGTTCAAAACTTCACTTGGCAAATTAATGACCAAATTATCCACCGTTATAGGTTTTATTCTTTTGGTCCCGATGCAATCGAGATAGTTTCCGCGTTCATATTTTAACCGGAGTAGTTTGTTTGTTTCGTTTGTTTTCGAAAAGAATATTACTTTTTTTTTGCTAACACATACTCTGAAAATTTAACCATGAAGCAAAATCGATGTTGTTTAAATGCTTTGTTATCTTGAGATGTAAGTGATATAATGTAGCTTTAATTCGACAGTGGATGGATTCGAGAAATGGTGTTTTATTTCCAATTGGAGCCATTTAGATTTCGCAACTGAAACAACTGTAGCCGTTCTAAAATTAACTACGGAGCACTTAATTTTTATAAACTGAGGGAACACTTTATTTTTCCTACAATCTTTTAGGTAACATATATCAGCTTTTATCCTCTTCATCTTTTCCACTAAGTGTGTACTTTTATTCAACAAACATCAAATAAATTTGTATTAAAGCAAAACCATTTTTCACAGTTTTCTTTAAAAATTGTTGAAAAAGTCCAAAATACGAAAAGCATTGCAAAAATTGTGCAAACATAGAAGTTACCTCCCCAATAGTATGAAAATACATCAAAAAGGCAGTGGACAGATTTACCAGTCAATTCTTGGACTTTGCTGAAGCTTTGACTTAGTTCCAGTGTATACAGAGTCAACTTCGTTTCAAATAAATAGTTGAAAATCGAAGAAATTCTCATTATTCCTGAAAGTTTTATGTAACGGAGTTTACTCTACTCAGTGTGACAGTGCTTGACTATTCTAGCTCCAATAGTAAATTAATAATATTTATTGAGTAAATCTTCTTCTTAAAAAAAAAGTAGGTACATATAACATTAGAATTACGTAGCTTACAGTTTTAATTGCACCATAATGTCCATTGTTCTTAGTCGTACTATTATTGTATTATGCACATTTTAACAATTTTTAAAGAAAACAAATCTCTCACTATATAAAGTCAATTTTTGTTCTCTTACAAAACGTTTTGTGATTTTGTGTTATAATTGGGCACTTTTTTTATATATATGAAATTGACACTTCATACTAAAATTGTATGAGAAAGTAAAAAGGTCCTTATAAGTAGGTAATTAAGTACTCCTCAAGTGTCAGGTTTAGGAAACAAAAATATTATGTATATTTCGAAAAAAATAAAAATAAATTATGTTTATATTATATGTTATGAAATAGTAGTACGCGACGGCTTCAAAGTAGTGTCCGTACTCAGTTTATAAAAATGTACTCAAAATGAGCAAATGAGTACAATAGTAGCACGGGAGGGAACGCTGACTATATGGTCACACCACTTAATAACCACTGTCATTATTATTTTTTAATTACTAAGGCTGTGAATGAAATGTAATTTTTTTTTTTTAATGTAGTCAATAAGTAGATATAATAATAATCTGAAGTTTATTTGACATATAAATTACGGATAGGCTATCCGAGACTTTAACAGCTAGTCTTGAAACTGGCCCTTATTATTACAAGTTTTTCTTTTTAATTCTGACTGAATATAATAAAACTATGAATACAGCATGTGTAGTTACACATCTACTACTAAAGAATGAGTCTTTTTTTTAATTTGTCTGACCTTCGGTTATAGCGACATTCGGCTATAGCGACCATTTGAGCCCGGTCCCTTCACTGTCGTTATATCCGGATTTACTGTACTAGCATTTTTTACTCATAAGAGCGACATCTCAGTTTGCTACAGTCGTCATCGTGTGTTAGTTGGTTTGCTTTTTTTAAAAAACGGCATATTTTGTGTTGTAACATTATTCGTGAAAATGTAATGATATTTGTAATGTAGATAGATAAATTTCATATACGGTGCATTATTTCGTGTTGTGACTGATGTGTTGAAATATTTTCCTTGAATCAAACTGCAAGTGCAACATGTGACGTTCTTGATGAAAAAAATAATTTCGTCAACTGAAGTATTTCTTCTTATGACGTTATTTTTGTAAAAAAAAAGACTGGCTGTTTAGAAGTCAGTTTATATTATAAGCAATGTGTCGTTATTGAAGGTAATTTTGTCGATGGAAACTCTCAATAGCTCTCAACAACTCAAAATGAGACGAAATTGTTGATAAAAATTATAAATGTTTAGAAATAATACACAATGGCCACCGGACACGGGATGATTTCTGCCGGAATAATAAATTGTAAACATGAACTCCTTTTCATTGGAGTATATTTTTTTCTTCGAAATGTAAGAATAGAGTAGTAACTATTAAATATGAATGATAAATATTTTAATTCATTCATTTTCTATTTCCCGCTTATCCATTAAGTGGGTTGCAGGTGTAGGTTGCTCTAGTTGACCCTCCATACCTTCGTCTATGGTTTCGTTATCTAATTTGTCTTCAGTTCGATCAATACCACCTTGAGTTTGAACAGAATACTTCTTTTTCGAAGCACAGCGTGTCCGGCTTCGTTTTTTATCCAATGATATCTATAAGGCGATGTACGACATGTTCAAGTTTCAATTTACAAGGCCTTTATTCGGCCTAAACTTGAGTACAACGCTCATATCTGGTCAGGTGCACCAAAAACCACATTACACCTACTGGATAGAATCCAACAGCGTGCGATAAAACGTATGGTGATCGAAATAATATAGTGGAGTCAAGTTGATCTTATAGTTTTGCAATTTTTCATACGTCCACGTCTTATTCATGGAAGCGAACACTCGACCGTGCGTCGATGAATAGAATTTTTCAAGTTTATTCTAATGGGAATAAAACAGTATGATTACACGATAATTGCATGGTTTTTCTCAAAAACACAGGAGAAATTTTTCTACAGGATTCTCACTGAAAATGGCATAGTTTGCCATACACAAAACAAAGGAGACTCTGTGCATTCCTTAATTAAGAGGGAACAGTACGAATGCTCAAAAGTGGTCCCATTTATACTGCTGAATATTTTTTTTTTTTTTCAATAATCCGATCGGCGAAAAAAACAGGAGATCCATTTATTGTAAAATGGCTTTGTTTTGAGGAGTTTTTTGATGAAATGCTGGCAAATGACATTGGTCCGTTAAATATGGTAGAGCTGAAACTTTCAGAAGTAAAAATACTTAAAATTTAATGAGATTCACCAAATTCAGTTTTTTACAAATCTGCAAACACTGAAGAGCAATTCAAGGTAGGGTACTCAAAAAAAGAAGCAAGCAAAGCTTTTCATGCCAAACCAGGTTTACCAATAAGTAAGAGAGATGAAATCAATAACTTAACTAAAAAAAAATTATTCCACGTGACCAGCCCGCATTTTCAAACAAGAATGGTCCGATAATGCCTCCGCTCCAGCCTTTAGCCCAAAGTCCGCAACAAACAGTCACGCGTTGTGGATGCATTTGTTTCTCAATTTTCAAATAATATGCAACGAACTGCAAGCTCTGCAAAAACGTGATATTAACTTAAGAAAGTGTGTTCCATTGCAAAAAAGAATTGTATTGTACACAGTACACACTTGCTTCTTCGGCGGAGTACCGAAGCAATTCCAATCTCTTCGGCGTTGGCAATGTCACAGTTTGCAAATATTGGGAATCTTTTGCGAAGAAGTTTGAAAAAAATTACATCCAAGGTATTTGAATACTTATCCAGTTGCTCAACAATGTGTAAAGGAAAATGTAGCCGGTTTCGTATCCTAAAAATCGGCAAAACGTCTTGGACCACCATATTGGTAATCAGGGCACTTAACTCCACATATGGTCCAAGACGTTTTGCACCCTGCTGCCTGAAAAACGCCTTCGACCACCATATTTGTCATCAGGATGGCTAGTTCTATATATAGGAGAAGAAAAAAAAGTGTTATCACAATTTTAAAAAAATCGATTTTTAGGTTACTTTAAGAGCGTCTTGCAGGCAGAAGGCCGCCTGCGAAACGTCTTGAACCACCATATTGATAATCAGGGCACTTAACTCTACATTTTGAAATTATATTAAAGTTGTTATACCAATTATTTTTAATTCAGAAAAAAATTCATTTTTGTCATGGTATTACTCTCAATGGCCCCACTACAGCATGCAAGACGGTAACATTTAGGAACAACTACTTAAGACCTACCTAATTATGTGAGCTATTTGGTGTTATCAATCACACACAAAAATTACTGTGGGCTCTCGGTCTATAAGTATTTTCCTAGAACATTGCACATGTTTTTCAAGCAATTTATTACGCTCCCTCTCAATTTCAATTATTTGCTGGTCACTTTCCTTCGAACATTTAATTTCCTTGCAAATGGTGTCGTCAGTTGTCTACAGCTGCACGAGTAGTTTGTCAATATCTGATTTTGGTCTTTTTGCAACTCTCAGTCTCAATCTAGGCGTTGATGACTATGACGCTGATATACGTGTAGGTGCTGATGCAGATCCGAATAGTGGATTAGAGGTTGACACAGCTCATTGCAGCGAATGCTGATGCGACGAATTAATTTTCGTATGGTTCCCGGCCATGATTCTGATTCACAGATGGATGTATTTATCCGCAAACAGCTTGGGCGTATACCACCTTAAAATTTGCATAGTATATGCTACATAATTCAATCTACAATAATTTAAAATATTTAGTATTACTTTTGGGAATGAAGTCTTCAATTATTGCATCCAGGTTGTGAATTTTTTGCCCCCCAAGTATAGCATGAATTTTAGAGTACAGGGACCATTCCGAAGGAGATCCTAATTAAGGGTACATTTTTTTTTTTAAGGATTTGAAGAACTAATTTTTTATTACATCCATGAGAGCAAATAGATATATTATAAAACATACCTGTATTTTCCGGTGAGATTGTTAATTTTGGTTTTTATTTCTATTAGAGATAAATCGTCTCCCTTTTCTCTAAATTGTAGGGACATCTCTTTATAGACGTGGCTATTTTTACGGTTGCCCCGCCAGCCACTAGGCTCACCTATTCTCTCCTACCAAAGCTCAACAAAAATTTCTTCATCCAAATCCGTCCACTTCCTTCTTTTTTTGTAGCTTTTACTATCCATTTCCTTATTTATTTTAAAAAATTTTAAATTTGTTAATAGCGGTGGTTTCTTTAGTTTTTTTTTGCAAGCGAGTTGAAAAGTCATCATATGACGTTCGGAATTCGTAAAGAGGTTTGTTTGATTTGACAAACTTACAAATGCAGCAATGAAATTCTACATTTCGAAATGTTGGAAAATATATGACGAAATGCTGAAAATTTGGCCCGAAATGATGAGTTTATCTACTAAAAGGGATTTATAAACTTACTTTTGAACTTCTTAAAAATCTTTTTTGTTACATGCGGTATATAGTATACATAAAGTATTTATAAAAAAATCTCGTATCTTGCTTCATCCACTTTAGTAGGTGGATTATGTTTGATACATTTCACAAAGGAAGTTTTCTATTTTGGTGCGATATATTCTTCCTCAAGACCTACCATATCCAAGTCCGACAAGTATAAATTGTAGATCCGGTATTTTTTTTTTTGTAAATGCTAAACGGCCTAATTTTTATTATTTTTATTTTTTGAAAAAGGATGTAGTGTATACCTAATCATATCTAGTAAAGCTGTGGAAACGCAGCGCAAAGTGTTTTTCCCAATATTTCGTAAAGTGCGTTGATATGTTCCATCCAAACGTTGACATTGTTTTTCAAGTTAGATATATGTATTACAAAGCGCTGAGCAGTCTCTTGGCAGGAACGAAAGGTGCAGACCTATCCCTAGCCCAATCAGCTCTTCGAATTCAACATAAGAAAATCGCCTCGTTTCTATAGGGCTTTCAGTTTACTTGAAAACGTTCAGGTACCTAGAAATGGTTTTTTGCAAGGCTATTGCAGTATTCATTGAAGGATCCAGTTCAGAAATTGTACCTACTAGTAAATGGTGGTGATCTCGATTAAGGTTCTTTAAATGATTTTATTTCTGGTAAGATTTACAAAGAAACATTTCACATATCACTCCATTCTAAGTTTTTGTTTTTTTAGGGCCATATTTCATTAGATGCGGAAGATTGCATGTCTTGTTAAGTGCAGCTATACAAGTACTTTATTTTTCAATTTCAAGTCTTTATGAAAGCGGAAAGTGTATTAGTACATGATTAAGAAACTGATTGGGAGATTATTCAATATCGTGGCAAATCGATGGATTTGCCATCAAGTTGTCGCCATTATTTCTCGACATAATTCCTATAAAATTAAAACTTTGAGAGGCTATCATGTTAAAACAGCATGCCAGATGAATGATTCACGAAACGATCTTTCATGAAGCATTAGAACTGGTGGTTTAGAACTATATTTTTATTCGTTTAATAAATTGGCTAACCACTTTTTTGTGTTAAACCACTCCAATTGTGTCTGGTGTATCATTAAGTTAATTGATAATTTATCCAAAATAAAAGATACCCATCGCGATCTTTTGGAAAATATTAAAAAATGTGGATTTGGTGTAGAAAGAACCGCTAAAAACTGTGTATCTAACATATGAACATGCGATGAATGCCGGTGCTGCAAATAGACTAACTGGTATTTCCTCTTTTACCAACGATTAAAATGAGCTAAAAAACACACGGATAGAACTGCAGATATTTTATCATTGCAGGTACACATTGCTGGGAATTGAACCGGTGATTTAAATCTCGATCCTAACTTCAAAAATGTGAGCAAAGAAATTGAAAAATATTTTAATCCATTTACAAAATATGGCAATAATCTTTTTAATATAGGTACATTACATATACAGGAAAATATGTTGCTGGCAACGGAAATGTTTTTGTTTAGAGTTCAAAAAAGTACGGTAGATATAATCAGCCTTATTCATTAGATTCATCTAATCTATTAATTATCAGTGTCTCAGCTAACTCACGTCAAGTGAGTTAATTTGACCTTAATCCAGACGTCGAAAATGTTTATTCATAAGACTTATTCTGCCATGTATTAGCTAATCAATTAATTAAGCAAAACTACTCCAAAAGTCTGGCAGCACTCGCCCACGTCAGTGTCACTTTTGAGCTTTGACAGTTTAAAATAAATTAAAAAAAAAAAAAAAAAATCAAGCAAACGTATAAGGACGCAACATAAGTTTATATTTCAAAGATTGAAAATAAAATGAATATAAAGGGAAAAAAAGGATACCAAATGGAAAAAAAGAAGCGCCAACGTTCGGAAAATTGGAATTCCCAAGAAAAGGTAAGTTTTATCTCTCAATATTATAATAAAATAGTTTGAATAATGACTTGCTTCTTGCATATTTTATGTAGAAAATGCTAATGGAGCTCATAAAGGAAAAAATTGATGTGATCGAGGACAAAAGGACGGACACAAATACCACATATAAAAAAAGGGAAACTTGGAATCACATTTGTAAATGGTACGTAATGAAACACCCATTTGTTTGTTATTTTACTTTTACTTTTTTTTATTTAGTTTCAACGAAGTAAACGCGGTGCAGCGGGCGTTGTCACAATTACAGTTCCAATGGAGGAACACAAAAATGAGGCTGAAAGCCCAGGACAGCGCCTACAAGAGGGAATGCAAGAAGACAGGTGGTGTGGTGGACCTAAGCAAGCCAGAGTCTCCAAATGCAGCTGATGCCGAAATTATTTCATTAATTCCACTGGAATTTGAAACAGACTGCAACAAATATGACAACTATTACAATGCTTCGGACGATCAGGTATAGGTACGTATAGTACGTAAAATTTATAGAATACCTAGACTAAAATTGTGAAAGAATAACATATTTTGTTTTTGCAGATTCACCTGAAGAAGTTGAATATTATGTAGGTGGTGACGATGACGACCCGTCTCAAAAAACACCACTTTTAAAGCATGCACCAGATAGCGACAAGATGAGGAAAAATGTAAGTTATTTTATTGCAAAATATTCATATCATAATAACATATATTATTTCTTGCAGATTCCTTCTGATGATAGTGACGACCAGTCTCAAAAGACACCACTCCAAAGGATAGGTCAAAGTAAAGCAAAGAAAAGGAAAATTGTAAGTTATTTTGTCATTGCATTCGGTATGCAAAATGAGCAATCGTTTGAATTTTTTTCAGACTAAATCCTGTGATGACGAGTAGGTATAAAAGAAAGCCTTTTCTTCTTTCGAAGAAAAATATATGTGAGGAGCATGCCGAAACCATGAAGTTTTAACTTTCGCTTGAAAAATACAAACGCATTATTATTATTACTACTATTATTATTATTATTATTAAATAAAATAATTATTAAAAATGGAGATGAACAAAGAACAAATCCTGTAAAGGCAATACAAAAATTAGGTATTGCGTATGTGACACATTGAACTATGAAATTTATTATTACCTTCCGATGGTTCGTTGAAATCGAGTGCTAAGTTATGCAAGACTGCTAGTGCAATAACAGTGGTTTTAACTGAACCTATAGGGCCTCTCATACCATTGAGTAATATGCGAAACCTTTGCTTCCACCAAACTCCAAAACATCGTTCAACTACGTTTCTTGTCCCGATATGAGAAGTGTTATATATACACTCTTGTTCTGTTCGAGGATTTAATATTGGAGTAAACAGATATGATGGCAGGCATATCCGCCGTCAGCAAGTAGACGCCCTCTGAATTCTCCTCGTTCAAAACGCCTTTTAATTCGACTTTCCCGAAATATACGAGAATCGTGTGTACTCCCACGCCAGTGACAAACGATATCTCTAATTTTTAAACACGAATTGCAGACAACCTAGAGAATAATTTTAATTGAATGGTTGATACATAACTACAGATCTATATAGGTATATTAACAACAACAACGAACCTGCGTATTTATAGAGTAATATCCTTTCCTATTTATTTAGTATTGACTTGAATCACCTTTAACTTTTTGAATTCTAATGTGAGTACAGTCAATCGCACTTATTACATCGGGAAATCCTTTAATACTTCTGAACTTTGAGATAACATCAGTTTGTTCTGATGCCAATGTTGGCATATTTATATAAATGGCTCTTTTCGAGGCAAATGACTTCGAGACTTTCTGGCATATTCGGCTGAGAGTGGGTTGGCTGAACCCATGAATATCTGCACTGTCGGTCGTCCTGAATCTGCGAAGTAATACCGGGTTACAGTTTAAGCTTAAAAAATGTATACTTGGCTTACTTCATTCCGACCCCAATAGCGAATAGCTGCCGTTACTTGTAGCTCAACTGGGATATGCCCACCTATTGGGTCACCCTCTAGATCGCTTCGAACGATTTCAATTAGTTTCTTCATGTTGTCTTTGCAGAATCTATATTTTTATTTGAATTCACTTTCATTAAGATAAAAGGGATTAAAACGTGGCTTATAATTCTTTGATCGCTTTCTAGTAATAATATTATTATTTAATATATTGAAATTATTTAAAATGTTCGAAAATGTATCCGCCATATTTATCGGATTTTATATTTTTTTTGAGAGCACGACATGAAACGAAAGTTATTTAACCGCTAAAGCTTAGTACGCTGCTCGAGCTAAACTAAATTTTAGCGGCTCTCCAATTTTTCTCTCCAAAATCCTAGCTAAATTTTGACATGGAGTGCGCTGTGGATATAAGTGTCAAAGAAAACAGATGTTCGTGGAAAATAATTTCCTTCAAAAATTCATCGACACGAAAAATATTTTATTTTCGTTGTGCTTTCTTTTTTCCTCGTCTTCTATTCTTTGATCTTAAATGCTTCACTTCCAAGGTATTCCTCGTCGATGTATTCATTGCAAAAACGCATCCTTATTTATTTTTCCGCAACACAAAAAAACAACACGAACTGTCAAAATTTAGCTTGGGAAAATGCCCCGAACCATTAATGGGCGCGCTAAATTTTGATAGATACATGTCTGTACAGTCTGAAATGAAATTTTGATTTTTTAGCTGAAGCAGCGTACCGCTCGGCTAAATGGATTCGCTTAAATTTAGCTCAGCTATATTTTGGAGAGAATTTTGTATGGGAGCTAAAATTTAGCTCGAGCAGCGTACTAAGCTTAAATGCGAAATTAGGTATTTGACATTTGATTAAGTATGAATTATCTTTGAGAAAATTGTATGAATAAAGTTTTATGCAATTAAATGTTATGATTTATGAATAAGGCTGAATATGTATAAAAAAGATAGATTTATCTGCTAATGTCGAAAGGTGAGGTTTGAAAAGCCAATTTCAACAACTGAAATTAAAAATGTATCTTTTGAATAGGTATAGTATCTACGCTATGAAAATCTTTAAATTTAAAGTTAATTGAAGAAACCTGTTTGGTCGAATTTTGGTCTTAGCATCCCATAATTCAGTAAACATTAAATACATTTTCAAATATTCTATACTACGGGCAATTGGCCATTCACTAGTTAAAACCGATAAGTCGGCATTTTAAAGACATGTAAAAGCTGCAGATACGATTCTAATTGATGATATTGTTGTAGATGGTTTCTATCTGTTGCACGCTTTAGGAAAGTTACCTTTGAATTTTGAGAAAATTCTTATACCACATGAAACCAAAAAATATTCCTAGTTTAGTTTGTTTGATCGAAATAGGCGAAATTTTAAACACTGTAAGGTGAACAGATGCACCCTGTGGAACTTACTTGACATAATTTGACACACCGCATGTGAACGGGATCAGAGCCTATCTGTCACTTTAACGATGATTTCCATTGAAATTACGTGGATTCCCTAGACCTACATAAGTGGAATTAATAAAACGAAGTGAAATAATCCAAGACGACTGGGCCGTCTTCAAAAAAAAATTATTGAAATTTGTTGCTATGGGAGGGGGCTATATCTCGCTCCGTTTAGGTAGGAGGGGTAAAATGAAAAAAAAAAAAATAAAAATTATTAAAATTATTGAAAAACAATGGCAACACATACCTACCTACAATAAAATACTATAGGATTTATGGAAGCCAGGAATCTGTTCCTTCACGCTATTTTTAAATCAAATTACCTATTTCTGTTAATAGTTTTTGAAAAAATGCTTTACTGCCCACAAAAATTCTTAATCGAACACTGAAAACCAGATTGACGTGTGTCTTCCAGTTTTTGAGAAAATGGAAAAATACTTTTATATGTTGCTATATTAACAGAAATAACATGATTTCAAAATAATACAGGGTGTCCCAGTTAAGAAGGAATATCCTTTAAGGGAAGATTCCTGAAGTTCTGCCGAAGAAAAATTTTATTACAGGGGGGGGGGGGTTATCGTATTTCCCTTTATAGCCCATCAAACTAGGTGACCTCTAATTTGGAGGTGTTATCACTTAAAACGCTATAACTTATAAACTATTAAATAGCTATAGAAATAGTTTTGTACATTTTGAAAAGACAATTTAGTAGCGCATACAAGTACTAAGCACTTCGGGTACATCAGCGCAGCTACAAAAAAGTTATGGCTCCTTAAACTCAAAATTTGTTGTCCAGCTACAAAAAAGTTATGGCTACTTAAACTCAAAATTTTGAAAATTTGTTGCTACATTTTTTTACTTAAAATGTCTTTTTCTCAAAATTTTGACTTGATAAATTTTTATTTTTTTTATGAAATTTGTATCCTTGAAAAATTTCCTAAAAATTATGTTAAGCAACTTTTTTACGTACGATCACCAGAAGTTGTAGTAAAAGCCGTTTTTTGTCAGACATCGCCCTTCTCTGATCAAGAGGAACATCTTCAAGGATCTCCTGCAATCGTTCTCTAAGAAATTCCAGGTAGTAATGGGAATTAACTGTTTGTGGAAGACCGTACGGGCGTACTAAAGTGTTTTCAAACATTTACGCTAAACCTCCTTTTGAAATAAGCACACATTTTGAAGAAGTTGTTCACAATACTTAAATTTTTATTGCAGAACCTGTACACAAACAAACACTATTTCCGCGTGTTCACGTTTCGAATACATTTTGAGGAGATCAACTTATCAATGTTAACCTTTTTTTCTATTCGACAATAATTTAACTTTTAACCATTGCTCATGAGGTACGTTAGTTTATTATTCGCACTTAATCTTGTTTGACCATTTTTGACAAAAAATGGCTTTTACTACAACTTGTGGTGATCGTACGTAAAAGAGTTGCTTAACATAATTTTTAGGAAATTTCTCAAGGATACAAATTTCATAAAAAAATAAAAATTTATCAAATCAAAATTTTGACATTTAAGACATTTTAAGTAAAAAATTGTAACAACAAATTTTAAAAATTTTGAGTTTATTTTTAGAAGCCAAACCCGGGACAAAAAGAAATATGAAGATTATAGAACAAACAGAAAAAACAAAACACTTGTATT
Source organism: Cheilosia scutellata (assembly GCA_955612985.1). Lineage (NCBI taxonomy): Eukaryota > Metazoa > Arthropoda > Insecta > Diptera > Syrphidae > Cheilosia > Cheilosia scutellata. The sequence goes on from OY015313.1 coordinate 64,977,681, forward strand.
GAATTATTCCATAAATTATTACATTTTGAAGGGAATCCATAATCTACAAACTTGATTCATTCAAAAGAAAAAAAGAAGACACCAATACTTTTTCAGATAATATGAATGCAAAAACTATATGCGATCCGCGACCCCAATATATTATATCTACTTATCTGCTGCGCATTTGGGAATAACCCCCCAGTATAAGGCCCTAAAACCGATTTTTTTTAAGTCTGCGGCAAGTACGCTGTCCGCAATAAAATTAAGCCCCATCCAAATGTACCTTCATTTTCCTTAGCTTAATTTTTACATTTCATCGGAAAGCATCGGTATTCACGTCGTGGCTTTAAATCAAAACTGGATACAATTACATGCTTCATAGTTAGTAATCTTTACTAGCTGACTCGATAGTTTCCTTGTCTAAATTCAATTTGTATATGATCGTTTTGTGAACGCAAATCTACCGTGAAGTCGCGAGTTTATACAAAAATGAACAAAAATAAAAACACTTTCCGCTTTTGTCGAATTTTCGAATTGTCCGGAAAATGTTTCCAATTACTTGGACTATTGCGGGAACATGTCGTAGACATGCTGCATAGGTACGTTTATTGTGTCGTCTGCAAACTGCATTTCATGTTGAAGACTGAGCGATAGGCCTTAGTTATATGGAAGTGCATGTTAATGTTAATAAAATTTGAATTTGAATAATAATTTAAAAAGTTTAAAATGAAAATACGGGACTAATACGGGACTAAAATTTAAATACGGGACATTTGTACGTCCTTATGTATGTCTTTAAAAAAAAGTCGGGACAGTCGATTGAAATACGGGACGGATGGTCACCGTAGCTATAATACGATTAAAATAGGCCCCCCTGCCATACAATTTTTTGTTCGGCAGAACTTCAGGAATCTTCCCTTAAAGGTTTATACTTCTTAACAGGGACACCCTGTATTTATCACAATCAACTAAAGTCGTCTTACTAGTCACACAACATTTTTGTTCGCCGACTTTGGGGCGAACGACTTTCACTAAATTCGCGAACCGCAATATGGTGAGTTTACATTCGCCACCTTTTTGACAGTTCAGGCGAATATTATTTTTCGCATTCGCAAATCACAATACAGTCACATTCGCCTGTTTTTTTATTCGACTCGCGAACGATAAGAAAAATAATAAAAGTAAGGAGCTTTACGGAGTCAGTGAGGGTAAATATATGATAATAAATATACTAATCAAGACTATATTAATCAGAAAAAAAATGAAAGTTGGTATGTGGTTTCAAATCACGGACAAATTTAATTTATACTTTTTATATTGTTAAATTTATGTATATACATATACAATATACATAAACTCCATACTGCATACACATGAACTCGAAATTATTACCTACTTACTTATTTGTTATAACGTTCACACTCATTATAACAACAGTCTCTTTAAATAATTTATCATCACAATATTTCACCTTTTCAGTATAGAGCTTCTGAAATTCTGATGTAAACCAGCACAATAGTTTTAAACTGCGTCGCTTGTTAGTTATTTCTTAGCCTAACGAACTACGAATTCGGCCACGCGAAAAAAAAACCGCTTATGTATAAAAAATATTTCGAACTTACTTAAACCGCTTTGCGAAGAGTTTGAAAAGTCCTAGCCCCTATTCAAGAATATCCTCAGAAGAAAAATGAAACCCTCTTTAAACGAAATATCATTTTAAACCTTTTCATTTTTTAACGACAACATTCAACCCAATTGCGAATTGCCTTTTGTTCTTCAACTTTCATTACTTCAAGAATTGTGGACGACGGTGAATGAGACAATGAGCTTTCATCCGAAGGACTTTTTTTGTACTAGCGACTGTCGTCAAAATGAAACGAGGCGTATGTTAATCATGCACATATTTTCTGAATGAAATTCACCTCAGGACAAATTCCTGGGATTTTCCTAAATGCTTTGTAATGGCCAAATCAAATGGAAATGCGACATTTGTGGAAATAAATTAACATTTTCTAAAACAAAGCTATAACCATTTCCCCTTTTGGGTTCTAGATGATTTCTTTTTTTTAAATATAAATTAATTAGTTTCCGTATGAAAAATGTTGTAGACATTATATTTTGTGAACAACCTTCTTGCTTGGGCCATATTTGGAAGCATCTAAAAATCTATCGGTCAACGTAAAAATCCCATTAGATGCAAATTCCAAATATGTATTCCTTTCCCATTTGAATGTCAGTGTTCACTGATGCATAACATTTTGTATTAGACGTGAATATATATCATTGTGTTCATGTATCGACAAATGCTATTACAGTATTGTTACTGAGGAATAGTAACACTGGTCAACTAAAGATGCCCACTTTGCTATTTCTACCCAAATAGGAATGATGTTGGTTTCATTGGATTTGTTCAATTCTTTTCAGGTATCTATTACGCTTTGAAATAGGTTTATGTGTTTTATTGAAAAGAGAAAGCTAAACGTACGCTCTTCGTTCCTTCCTAACAACAAATTTGTAGTTGGTTTTTATTATTATAATTCTTTTTTATATTACATTTACATGTTTTTCAATCTTTTTAAAGCATGGCAAAGCCGTCTGCCAGAATGACAATTTTAAAAATTATAATTTTCTTGTGAACCTATAGCTACTTTTTTAATTCATTTATTTATGTATACATAGTTGATAGGGCTTAAATATATGTAACTCAAAAAGCTTCTTGTAGTATTTGTTTCCGATATTTACATGCATCTTTGATATATTTGTAAAGAGACAACCAATCTACGCCGTTCAATAAATGGTGTACTTCTTCTTCTGTGAGTAGATTTCGCCCGAAGTGCAGCCTTCTTGTCTCTTTTAGTATTGGACAAACTCCTATGAAGTGCAATACATTTTCTCGCACATGCAGGTTGCAGATATTGCATATTATTGGTAAATCTGGTCGAGGAAGGACGTAGTTCAGTGCCAATAATTCTCCTCGTGCCTTAAAAATCGTTGATATCATATCTGTTCCATATTTTTCATCCATATAACTTACATCACTGAGGTCATGTAGAAGTCGTGAGTACACTTCTCTATGCGCAGAAGATTCTGCTTTTTCTACAAATGAATTGTGGATCTTGGCCTCTAAGCTGGATAAGATGGTATATAACTCCAGTCTCAAATGCTTGGTATTCCTCGCATCCAAAGTTAGAGGACAATTCGCTCTATCCGCTATCTCTTTCCATTTTGCAAAACAGGATGCACTTCTAGTCATAGCGTATTGTGCTACTATCCTTGTTATACGACTTGTGTCCATGTTTAGGACTCGCAGCACGTAATCGAAGTGCATTTTTAGAGTTTTTATGAACATCACAGGAAGTCCTGTTTCTAGATGAAGCATATAGTTGGGGGTAGACGAAGGTAGGCGAAGTATCCGCTTAAGAAATTGCCATGCTTTAAAAAGCTTGAAAAACATGTAAATGTAATATAAAAAAGAATTATAATAAATCTTTAATCTTAATCTAGTTGGTTTTTACGTTAGTTTCATGAAGCTTTTCAAACGATTTTCATTGGAACCCATGCAACATAGATGCCAACACGGTGGAGGTCAGCATAATCGACTACTGATGGTGACAGAATGTCTCCTCGTCTCACTTAGAAAGAGTTATAAATCTGTTCATTGTGACCCTGTGATAGTACTTTCTAAGATTCGTGTCTGTCAATTATTTATTTACAACTTGTTTGTCACATTTATGTAATAGTTTTTGCCCGCGGCTTCACTCGAACAGCCCTCAGGATTTGGTAATTAGTGCTTACACAGAGATTCCTTCACAATCAGTTAGTTTCTTCTTTTATATTTAAATATCGCGATGGAAACCTTCCTATGAAAGTACCTAGTAGATCAGTGATAGCAAAAAATACGTGGGGAGGTATGTTGCCTTAAAATGGTTTCAAGTTTCCCCGAAAAAAAGGATAACTAACATTTTTTTCTCTTGCCACATGCGTTTCCTTCGTGCGCGTGCGTTTGGAAAAACGTAATTATACCATCCCCAGGGTATTTGTATCTATATCTTTCCGACCTTGTCACATAGTTGATTCACAGGTGAAATAAATCAAGGCGTGTCGTCGTCGCTTTTCATTTCCGACAATCATTTTTTGCGCACTATCTCTTCGTTTATATGTATTATTTTTTAGTTTATCTAAAGGTTGGAAAAAATCTATTTAATGAAAGCTGGCTTTAATTTTATACACGCAGAAAGTGGGTTCTATCCTCCTATATACGTATTCCAAGACTTTTATGCATTTTGTGCGAAATCATTCTTCTATGACACGAAATTTCCTGTGTTTCAACATTCAATATAAAGTTATACAAAAATGCAAAATTATTATCTGGGATGAATGCACTATGGCCCTTAAGCATTCACTTGAAGCTCTCGATAGAACGATGAAAGATCGCAACTATAATACCAGACTTTTCGGTGGCGCTCTACTGCTACTGTCCGGAAAAATAATTTTTATGGCGAAATGTAAATACATCACGCCTTACAATAAAAATATGCGCGCTCAGCTGGAAAATGATCCATTGGCATTCTCCGAAGAATTACTCAACATTGGTAATGGAAAAATTATATTACATGGAAATACACAATGCATCAAATTGCTCGAAAATTTTTGCAAAATGGTAGCCACGAAAGATGCTTTGATTGAAAGCATATTCCCAGATTTGCACGCTACTTTCATTAATCAATTCGAGCTATTTTGGCCGCAAAAAATATAGATGCCAAATTTTAACAGATAGTGTTGTGAATACCTTGAAAGTGAAACATTAGATATCAACAAAAAGTCCTTGAAGCAGACAAGACAAAAAAAAAAAACAAATTTCAAGGTTATTTTCTAAGAACAGCCGGACCGTTTGGACAGCAAAATTGGAGAATAACACTATATGTAAGTTCAATTTATTAATTTAATTTGAGGATGTCATCGAGGTTAAGAACCAATGTTTACTTACGTGTTTACTTTGTGCGGTTACCTATACACATATCAATTTTAATAATAGATAATGAGTATAAGTATTTTCGTGTCATTAGAGCATTTACAGAATCAACTTAGACTTTCATTTTCAACAACTTTGGAAATAAAGGCGTAGATATTATTCCTTTCCAACAAAAGGAAAAAGCAGTCAAATTATGTTCTTCAAAGTTTTCATACAAACATGTCCCTTCTCTCGCCATTCTCATAATAATCTATATGTTATGTTCGTTCAATTTCATTATGGTGTGTCGTAATTGGCATCCTGGCGTTAACAAAGTCTACATCACTTCTGTCTGCAGGTTATTTCTGGCCAACCTTCTGCAAACCCAAATAAATGTTTGGCTTCCAATTTATGCAAATTCAATTCAATGTGAATGTCGACATGTTGTCCACTTAAATATTCAAGCATATTCGAACCAGCTCACCATATGCCATCGTCTACAAAAATTTCAAAGGTAAGCGAAAAGTATTGAAAAATACCAATAAGGACGTTATAAAGGTTTTCTTAAAGCCGTTACATGTATCTACTTGAATTTTATCCCCAACATCTTGTCATGGTAGGGGGCAATGTATCATTCTTGCCTTGAATATTCCTCAATATAAATAAATCGATCCGACCAACACAATGTGCACACCATTCTTTGGACAGATTGGTTATCAATTGGTTTCCTGTAATATAGGAAATACAAAATAAAATGTTGCTTCTCTTGTATTCACATGGCAAAGGAAGTGCACAACAGGATATTTTACGTTCGTATTTATAAATCTTTCAAGTGCAGACAGAAGAATAATGCCACCTATATTGAGTAAACATTGCATGATTTGCCACAAGTAAAATTAGAGCGGAAATGGGAAATGCATTTGGCACACAAGCCATGGTCGTATAGATATACGAATATGTACCGTGAAGTGAAAGGATTTCCTTAACGTGGCATTTCCCACGCTATTGCGGTTTTTAGTTATTTTCAGGAAGGTACTTAGTGGTTAACCGCTTTATTGAGTGGACAATTTAGGTACATACTGAATTTAAGAGGTTTTAGTGAGAATTTCAATTTAATTAGGTATCATAAAAGTAAAGAAATTTAACACTGCAAAGTCTACTTCCTATATTTGAAAAATCATTCAGACAAATTTTGAAAAGATTTTATTCATTATTACATATTGAAAGTGACAAAAAGTGCATGCTGATATAAAGCGTCGCCCGAGAATTGTTTTGTCGTAAACGCCAAAACGCGAAGCTGCTCAACAAATTTCAAAATAAACATTAGAATTGTTTTGTCGTACGTGTATACAGATTTCAACAGAAATGGAAATAATAAATATCAGAGGATCAACAAAAAGAATTCAGTAGCATGGTAAATAGTAAATCTCATTGAGCAAGTTTAATCAAACTATTTTCAAATCGTAAACATATGAAGTGGTGCTGATGGTGGAGCTTACATACGATAGTCATCATCATCACAAATTTTTACATTTGGGTAAATTTGGGTAAACTACGAAAATGCCCCACCCGATGTGGTGGGTGGACTCATCAGTAGACGACCTCCACATCTGATCTAGACGCACTGTTTGCTCGATATTAAACGATATTAAGGCATTTTCTTTCAGAGCAGGTCAATTAAATTACTGATTAGGAGGCTTTATTTTTAATGATTCCAAATAGGAATTGCTATTATGCTTTCTGTAATGACCGGTGATCGGCAGCAACTAGATGTGCTCTTGAGCATCTCAGAATCGACTGACTGCAGAAATGCGGATCAAGCTCTTTTATAGGGAGACAACAGATGTTACTCTTTGGCACGTAATTGACTTGTGTGATCATGTTCTAAGCATAGGTCACATCCCTTCCATTTTTTCTTAACTCCTGAAGGAACAGTTAATGCCATAACTGAGCAATCTAAATGCGTTATTCAAGTGTAACATGTTTCCTCAGAATTTTCTAGGCATTTTAAGTTTTTAAGATTTTAAGATTTTTAGTTTCAAATCGATCCGGATCGGGATAAACCCATATGGTGCCTGTTTAGCCTGACTCTCACCTGATCATGCTACTTGTTTATAATACTGCATTTCATTTCCTTTGTTTCGCTCTTGCTATGGAGTCAAAACAACTACCCTAACCCTATACTGTTACCATACCACATATCGAAGGAAATTCTGAAATGAAACCTGTTTTGTATTACACGTCTCTTCTCTTAAGAAGATTATTAATATGTATACCCCATGCCATACTGCAGCACGCAGGACGCACCCCATCCCCATCCTGCATGCATCGGACATACGATCATAATATACATACAACATACCTATACACACAACTGACCATAGCACTCACTGCGAAAACAAAACAACCCTTTTCGAATGTGTAGCATACGTATTGTTTTTGTTTGACGATCGCAAAAGTATAAACATGTTTTGCAAAGCAAGGTATATGTGTATGTATATATTTTCACTTCAGAAAATACATTTTGGCTAACAACTGTTCCTAAGGACGTGGCTATAAACGACATAGCCTATAGCAGTTTTACAGTATTAAGAAACATTTAAAAAAAAAGTTTATCGAAATCTGTCCTTTAGCTTTAGCTAAAGTCTTTAGCTGACAAAGACAAGTCCTACAGTTTTATTATATGTATAGATATTATCATAGGATTTTTTCGTATTTTGAGCCATTTTGCTCCACAATTTTTGCAAATTTATTCAATTATTTATCACCCTTTTACCACATTTATATCAATCAAACGAAATTAAACGCGTAACACCATTTGACATTTTGCGCGGGAAACATGTTTTGCAAAGCTAACAAATCGCTAACACACCTACCACCGTGAGTTAGTAATGTAAAAGTTACGAAAGCTTTGTTATCTTCTAAAAACGTTTATAAATAGTAATTTGAGTTTAACCAATGTGTAAGTCATTGGTTAGGGATAACACGAAGTTCCGCAGCTATTATTAATACGGCTGTAAATGTTTAAAACCAGTTTTCTCTTGCTATGTTGAATATTTCATATTGCAGCGGTAAGCTTATAAAGGACCTAATTTATGCAATTATGTTCAATTCTCCTTTAATTATTTGTTTTGAGTTGAGTTCCTCTAATCTAGGATGTAGATGTGATTGTGATTCGTATGATTAATCCAACATATTTAATTCCACTTGAAACGTATGCGGTATGCTCAAGCGATAAGAACATGTACCGTCTGTATCAGCGGATACCGTAACAACGTAACGCTTATTGGCATTAGCGGTTAGTGCGTGAAAAATTCGTATTAGATTGCAGATTTGTAACAGTATATTGCTTCCTCACAATTTCTCTAATGAATTATTTCGTTAATGTTCAAATGTATAGATTTGCACACTCAATGTCGAAAAATTGCCTCCGAATTAACATAACTTACATAGGCTAGCTCTACGGATAAAATAACTATTTTCAATAATTATGCTCAATACACCAATGGTGCTGACTGTATAGTATATCGAAATACAGTTCTAAAACCCTCATTTCCGTTCATATATATTTTACTTTAAGTTAAGTTACCATAAACCTTGTCTTAGAACCCAGCAAATATCCACCTTTTTCAGTTAGAAATTTAGAAACCACTTTTGAATCTGCGTATTTTTACACTTTGTTTCTTAATTGATTTGGAAGTTGTTCTTTATGGGACTGAAAATTATTTGGTTCATATTAATCATTTATACGTTTTTATCTTTAATCACTCAAAGCCAAACACGATTATTATTAATTGAAATAATATGCAATATTCCGTATGTACAGCAGCTGTCTTCATGAAAATTGTAGTGCATCTCTCTAAAATAGTCAAAAGTAAATAAATTTTGACCGAAAGTAACGGAATTTTGAAATTTTTATTCTCTTCTCTGCATTCTAAACAAAAAGTTTGCATCCTTATATTTTTCAACGGAAAATGTACCGTTTCATTTTGTTCAAGTTTTGTGCAGAGCAGCTCTACTATTTTCTTGTATGCAGATGATGTTCAAATGTACAACTAGGTATCAGTAAAATGCAACTGAAAAAAAATTCTGTTGCTGTTTTAAGCACTTAAACTTATGACTGTACTCAATCTTGGTCTTAAAATGTTGCTTATGAATTATAAAAGGCGTATTTTTTTTAAAATCTATAGCTAGCTCACTTTTACTTTTACATGCAAAACTGGTAGGTATACTCACTTTTGGATATGTTATACCTACTCACTTTTGATTTTGTTTGTAAAAGTAAAAATGAGCTAGCTTTAGATTCTCAAAAAAATACGCCTAAAGTTAGTTATAAAAAAAATTAAGCAATTGTTGTCTAAGGTTGAAAACTCACCGGATAAAGCAAAACGTGTTTTTTTGTTTCCTGAAACAAGAGCACATTGTTTCTTATGAGGCAACACACACCAAAGAAAACAAAACATAAAAACCAAACCAAAATAGAAAAACATGTTTCGTTGCCGATAGTTAACCTGTTGTTTTTGCGAAACAAAATTTAAATGTCGTTGTTTTTAAAATGTAAATAAGATTTGCACAACTTCATTGTCTGAGTCCGACCAACACTAAAAGCAAGTCGTAAATTCCACACCCACCAAACGAAACAAGAAAACAAAACGTTTATATCAAAACATATTTTCGGGGCAATGTTTGTTTAAAGAAATACGAAATTCCCCTTATCACCGTCATTCATTATTATAGGAAAATAAGTTCTAACATTATCGCTGACTTATTTAAAAATTTCTCAGAATAATCAAACCGTATCAAAATAATAACAAAAAAACGATAAAAGTGCCGCACTGTTTGCTTGAGAAAATACAAGTGGCAACCTGAAGTACATTAATTAATTATCCTCCTCTTGGCCCAAAACACACGTTTGCCACGAATTGTTAAAGTTCGCAATCTACATCAATAAGCCGCGAACTAGTGAATAACACATTCCTTCGAATTTAACCTCAAATTTGAAATGCCAACCGTCCTTTTAAAATCGAATCTATGTAAATCTAAACTCGCTAAATTTTAAGGATTTCAGTCGGCAAATTCACCGATGCCGACCGTCCTTTCTAAAATCGAATGGAAACTCGCTAAATTTTAAGGATTTCAGTCGGCAAATTCACCGATGCCGACCGCCCTTTTTAAAATCGAATTTAAACTCGCTAAATTTTAAGAATTTTTTTTTAAATCGAATCTAAACTCGCCTAAACTCGCTAAATTTTAAGGAATTCAGTCGGCAATCTCACCGATGCCGACCGCCCTTTTTAAAATCGAATCTAAACTCGCTAAATTTTAAGAATTTCAGTCGGTAAATTCACCGATGCCGACCGTCCTTTCTAAAATCGAATGGAAACTCGCTAAATTTTAAGGATTTCAGTCGGCAAATTCACCGATTTACCGATTTTAAGGAACCTTTGAAAATGCCGACTTTTGTATACATTTACAAGTTTAAAAACCTATACCTAATGGAAATCCAACTTAAGATCTAATTTTTGAAAATTGATCGTTGATTTGCCGACTCTTGAAAAGCGTGGGGGGGGTGCAAATTTGCAATGAAACAATATTAAAGAAAAATGATTTTAAAAATTATTTGATAAGCTAAATTATAATGTATTTAAATTTTTAATCTAAAGTAGCTTATAATTGTTTTAATACTGAAGCTTGTAATAGCTATAAGATATTGTATCTTAAAATGCAAGCCTACAAATAAATAAATAAATAAATAAATAGAAAATAAATAAACTGCTTTCATGAACAAGCGCTTGTATTGACATAAAAAGAAAGAAGACCTGGGGCCAAATAACGTAAAATGAAAACGACCGAACGATATCGGCTATTGCCACAGATATGATAGAGCCATGTTTACTGTTTAGTGAAAACGAAAGCGGTTTCCATTTCGTATTTTACAGAATCCCACCCCCTAATGAAGACTGACTATCCTATCCTAGCCTTTTATCCTAGCCGATAAAAGCGGCACGTGTCGACCTGATTATGATCTACATATTGTACTATACATGAGAAATAGGGTTAGGCTCTCCACTTTATGATACTGCTGCAGAGGATTTTTTCATCTCTTTGGGGTCCAGTTGGTCCCTGGAGAAGATCTTCCTTCCAAATTCGCATATAATGTTGTTTCGTCTTCTTCCATACATAGCCTGGACTCCGCTAAGTTGGCTGGATTTATTTAGCTTAGGTAGTATTGTAACACATGATGCCATATAAGGAATCCTATACAAGGTTTCTAATATCATGTCTGCTATGGGCCTTGTTAAACCTGGGATATTCTCCCAATATGAGATACCTACATTTTGTATGTTCCCAGCTTTTTATGGATAAGTTTTTAGCCAATTTGGGGGTATAATATCAGAAAGGTTCCAGTCCCGTGAAAGGGGTTTCGGAGCCTATTCTGGCCAATTCGTCTGCTTTTCGTTTCCTTCGAAGATTTCAGGGACAGGAACCCACCATACATTTCAAAGGTCTCGGGTTGTGATATCTAATAGATAAAGTCAATAATATAGTCTATCAGGCGGTTCAAGTAAGTTCAAAACCCAAGCAAATATTTATTTGAAGTGGCTAAAAAAAATATAGTTTCAGAGTTTTTCGTTGTCGAGCGTAGATTGCAGCCACAACATGGATTTATTCGAATTTTTAGAAAACAAATTTCTAAATCAGTCTCCATGTAAAAAGTAGTTGGAAAAATTTTATCATGAACACTAATAAATATTCATAATATATTAACACTATTACAAAGAAGTTGTACATATATACATAAATAATTGACAGACAAGAATCTTAGAAACTCAAACTAGTATCACAGAGATTTTATTGCCACACTCCATTATCTGTCGGATAGCGTTATGTGTCGGATAATATTATCCGAAACTTTTTCCGGAAACTTTGAAGCTGGCCCTAAGCCTTTGAAGGCTGTTGAAATAGTCATAGTGTATTACTGATTGGGATCCAATGATAGGTGAACTAAGGGCCTTTATTGATGCTTGACTGTCCGGGAATATATAGATGTGAACGGCTTTGATGCTAATTTTGTTGATGTGGTTGGCTCATTCTTTAGTGTAGCGTGGAGCTTTGCCCGTAATACACTAACAGCGGAATTAATAAAAAAGCCCTATCCGCTCTTTAAAACATCTTTTAGCTACCATACGGATAGTGGACTTATTCGTTTGATAACTTTTATTATTAATAAATACATCTTATATCCATATTAGCTATCCACTCTTTATCACTAAACGCACGGCAGCACTGCGTCCAAACTGTACTAAACATGGTTGTAAATCTGTCATATTCCATCAGCTGACACTATCATGCTCAGATCATTTTCGTTTGCGAATTTTAGATTCTCTCTGAAATTCTCTTCCAGCTTTTAAATTTCTCGCGTCCAATCGAACTTTTTGTTGGTATACGTGTATTTGAAATATGTGTATAGTAAATTAACTGTGTGTGCAAGTTAACCACTCTCTATACGCCGAATTCGTTGAATTAAGTTATCCGCTCCTTAAAACATGTCAGTGAAAGCTAAGATATGTTTATAAATAATATTTACGACTTAAAAGATGTTTTAGAGCTAATTCGCCACTATGCGGTATTTATTAATACGGGGGTAAGATTTTCCCCATAGTTATTGAGACTGTTTTTTCGTTAATTTTTTGTTTTTCTTTCGTAAAATATGTGAGGGAAAATCTGAGGTACTTTTTCGAGCCAGGCGAGGGAAAAAAGGGATTTTTTTGGAACTTGCGTGGGAATTCTTATGACAAAACACTGGCAGCACTTTTGAATGCTTTTATTTTCGCAACTGGTCCATTGTACTGCCAAACAGACACCTTACATTGCTGTTTTTGTTTTGTTTTGTTTTAAACGTGTCTTTTTCTGTTTCACTGTACTATCTGATTTCATCCTCGTCGCCAATGTAATGACCGACCGGTGATCGGCAGCAACTAGTAGATGTGCTCAGCATCAGCTCCACATCTCAGAATCGACTGACCGCTACCGCAGAAATGCGGATCAATCAAGCATCAAGCTTTTTTATAGAGAGACAACAGATGTTACTCTTTTGAAATTGAATTGTGTGATCATGTTCTAAGCAGTGTTCCCAGGTTGAGGGGAAAATCGCCATTTTTGCCGATTTTTTAAGACGAAAGGGGAAAAAAAGGGGACAGGGATAAAAAACGGGGAAACAAATCCAAAAAGGGGAAAAATCTTAAAATCGTATTAAAAACAGAATTTTTTTAGAATAAATAAAGGTTAACAACCTACAAAAACAACCATGCTCAAGAAAGGTGTCCATGCAACATCTCACTTTTTTGTTTGTTTTCTGAATGCATTCATTCTTTTGACATTTCATAAAACTATTACCATGGCCTGGCCATACACTCCTTACCATGAACGTCGTGTCAGAGACTGGTAGATTTTGAGTGAGTATAGAAAGGAGATAGGTAGATCATACAGAAAATGGACCAAAAATCCACTTTCAGAAATAATTCTCGCATGGGCATGACATGACGCATGAAGGTTCTTTTTCGAAACCATAGCACTTTCGATACAAATCTTCCTTTGGTATTTGCGTTGGTAGAGTGAGGACGTAAAAAGCGGGAGTCCGCTTTGGCTTTCCCATAAAATTTTTGTATTTTCGATTTCATTATTGCTGTCAAACTTTATTTCATTGCAATGAGGCGTTGTTTTTGAGTATAGCCAAGTCGTTCATGTGAATGAAAGTCATGCCCGTGTACTGGGCCACACATTCCTTCCTATGAAAGTCGTTTTGGGCGAGACAGGTCGATTTTAAGTGGCACAACTTAATGGGTAAGTGAAAATAATTTTCATTTTATTTAGGATTTTGATATGAAGGAAGAACCAACAAAAAAGAAATAAAAATATCTGACGCAATAGGAAGCATTGTCCGAGTTCAAAAGCTGGTTACTCAAAGATTTTTTCTTCGGGGACAAAAAAGGAATTTTTTTGATTTTCAAAGGGGAAAAAAAGTCAAAAGTGTTAAGAAAAGGGGATTTGTTTTCTTAAGACCTGAGAACCCTTGTTCTAATCATGCATAGGTCAGTATCAGTACACTTTCATTTCATTTTATAATTTAACTAGCGGACCCCCTGCACACTTCGTAGTGCAAAATAGAAAAAAAAATGAATTGCAAATTCATTTAAATCAGTGACAAAAAGTTTTTGTTGTACTGCTCTGTACACTGTACAATGTACATGTTTTGTTTTTCCAGGAATCGTATTGCCTACATAGTATTCTGTCTATCAGGACAATGCATATCAATGTTACAAATTTTAAAAACGTTGGCTCCCATGACTGTCGAAGAGAAGTGAATACTCCCAGGCCAACACCTAAGATTGTCGAAAAATTGTAACTCAATCGATTCGGTGATTTTCGAAATAAAGGATTTTTAATGTTTTTGTTGTATGGGCGGTGCCACACCCCTTTGTGCAATTTTGCCCAATCTTCACAGGAATACTCCCGGGCCGATACCTAAGATTGTATGTAAATTTGAACTCAATCGATTTGCTGGTTTTCGAGATATAAGATTTTGAATGTATTTTTTGTATGGGAGGTGCCACGCCCCTTTGTCGAATTTTAACCGATCTTCACAGGAATACTCCTGGGCCGATACCTAAGATTGTATGTAAATTTGAACTCAATCGATTCAGTGGTTTTCGAGATATAAGATTTTGAATGTTTTTTTTTGTATGGGAGGTGCCACGCTCTTTGTCCAATATTGACCAATCTTCACAGGAATACTCCTGGGCCGATACCTAAGATTGTATGTAAATTTGAATTCAATCGATTCAGTGGTTTTCGAGGAATAAGATTTTGAATGCATTTTTTGTATGGGAGCTGCCACGCCCCTATAACTCATGAACCAATACACCTACAAAGACCGTATGAACTTATAAACCATGGTATCAACGTCACCTTTTATGGGAAATTTCCAGAATCAAAATCGGTTCACGCATTACAGAGAACATTATCGACAAACACAATTGACCATGATTTTTATATATATAGATTTTTAATTATTTTTTAATTAATAATTTTTCTTTATTGCTTAAAATTACTTCTACTTAGTTTTTATGACACAAGTGTTATCTCAGAAGTGTACTAATTTTATATTTTATCGCCATAGGATAACATTTGTTATGTTTATATTTTTTATTGACATGAGTCTCATGAATTAATTTTAAGTTTTCTTTAAACAATTTTTGAAGCTAAAAATTGAAAAGAATGTTTTTATAAGAATACTAGTTGTACCCGCCCGGACTTTGCTCGTGCCCTGGTATTGTATTGTCTAGATATAATTTTTCCCTTGACTGTCGAAGAATAGCGTTTAAAATGTATTTTTTTTATGAGTGGCGTCACGCCATTCTGTCCGATCCTCCCAGTCCAATACCTATGATTGCCTAAACATTTGAGGTTTGGTGGTTTTCGAGATATACGATTTTTAAAGTTTTTTGTATTATATGGGAGGTACCACCCACCTTTGACCAAACTTTCACAGAAACACCATTGGGCTAATAACAAATATTTTCTTAAAATTTGAGTTCAATCAGTTCGGTAGTTTTCTAGATATAAGATTTTTAATTTTTTTTTTGTAGGGGAGGTGCCACGTCTCTTTTTCCAAGTTTCAGTAAATGTAAATCTAAACCATCCTTGAACCCACTGAAAAACACACAAAAAATGTCATCAAAACCGTTCCAGCCGTTTAGGAAGAGTTCAAGTACAACACACGTACAGAATAATTATATATATAAATTTATGTATATTCAAATATTTATTTAATAAATAAAAAGTTATATTTTAAACAAATTTTTATTAAACCACTCAGTATTGGATTCAACCGTTGGACTCAGTATTGAAATGTCGTACGTGCGCTTATTTTGTCATACGTGTATGTAGTATAAACAACTATTCTTGGCGTATACGCCAAACTGATCTTGAGAAAAAACCTTAATAATTTGAAAACTAAAAGCGATTGACAAGTCAATATAATATTCCATTAAAGATATAAAAAACTTCTGCGGTTTGTTTTATTTCAATTTCAACGCAAACCTTAATATGCGATTTTTCCAAAATCGTCCAAATGGCGTATACCTAACAAAACAATTCTCGGACGACGAAAGGGTGTCCCATAATTCACGCAAAATTTTAATGTTGTGCCATTTAATGGTACCTGCAGTGATGCCAACGTAAAAATAGATAACAATGTGTCAGCTGCCAGTTCGGGGTTAGTAAAAATGGAGTGCTATACGAAAGAACAACGCATTTTCATTGTTGAGCAATACATACATATTTTCAAAATAATGAAGGTATGTCAGCTACAGTCCGCAATTTTCGAACAAAATCATCTTCAGTGATGAAGCTCATTTTCATCTTGATCGTCAAAATTGTCGCATTTGGGGTTCAGAAAGCCCACGAGTAATTGTAGAGAAACAAATGCACCCACAACGCGTGAATGTTTGGTGCGGATTTTGGGCTGGAGGCATTATCGGACCATTCTTCTTCGTGGTTTCAACAAGACGGTGCCACATGCCATACAGCCAGAGAAACAATGCGATTACTGCATGAAGCATGAGTCATTTCCTAATCGTGTAATCGGCCGTTTTTGCGATCAGAATTGGACATCCAGATCTTACGATTTAACGCCATTGGGCTTTTTTCTTTGGGGTTTTTTGAAGTCGTATGGCGACTATTTATCCGATGTGCTATTCCATATATAACCCCAATCTGTATTATGTACTCTATGAATCAATAAAAGCTTTCTAATTTAATTAAATTTTTATAATTTTAATTAAAGCTCTGTATTTCTATCAAAATTACATTTTGCGTGAATTATGGGACACCCTTTATAATGCGACCCAAATACGCTATCATATGCGACCTTGAAGTCGATAAAGAGGGGTGTGTATCGATCTGGAATTCCTGCGTTTTTTCTAAGATCTGCCGGAGTTTCGCAGCAGCAGCTTATGTACACTCTAAAAAATGCGTGTAAAATTATATTGAAAATGTATGTAATTTTTAATGTAAAAATAGGCAAGTTGCGTGTTTATACACACGACAATAGGTAAAAAAAAAAATGTAAACACATAATGTTAGATATTACAAACATTTGTTGCAAATGTACTCCTTTTGTGTACTTTTCAACAACTTTTGTTCAATAATATTCTATTATTGTTTAAACTTTACTCTCAAAATGTTTATAAATAAACAAATTTTGTTTAAATATAAACACCTTATGAAATTTACACATACAGTGTTTAAAGACCAACACCCATTTACACCAATCTGATGAAAGTTACACATTTTATGTGTAATTTTGCAATTCGATTGTGAGTGACGGTACATTTGCGAGCTCATACGTGATCAGACCATTGAATGAAGCGGTTGAAGCTTTTGCGCTCCCAAGTTCCATGGCATCTTTTAGTGAAAGAAGTGTTTTTTACTTTCTTTACGGAAGTATTTTTTTTTTGTTAAATCGAATAATTTTTAATAAATATCTTAAGCATTTTTGGATTGTTTTATTTCGTTTAGACAGGTTCACTGCAGTGGAGGATATCAAGGCCGATGATAACACTTTTACTTGTTTTTGAATTGTTTTGAATATACTTTCTGACGATGTACAATTTTGTTTAATTGTACACATTAAATATTGAATTTAAGCAAAATTACATAAAAAAGTCAAATTTTAAGCTTCTTCATACACAATTTTGTTGGATTTTACACATTGTATGTCGAATTTTGCTACAAATTTAAACAGAAAAGGTTTAAATTTACACATTTTATGTTGATTTATAAACATTTCTTTCTGAAATTCTGTTGGATTTTAAACATTAATTATGTAAATGTAAATTTAATTTGAACACCTTAAGTGTAGAAATACGCATTTATATTTAAAATCTATGTGTGAATTTACACAACAAAGGTTTAAGATTTACGCATTAAATATTTAAAATTGATACGTGCGTAAAATTACTGCAATTATGGTAGGCAAGTAGATTCCTCGCTTAATGATAGTAAAATTACACGATTTTTTCTTAGAGTGTATGTTGTACCTATGTATACTGAAAAACGAAAAGGAGACCGATATTTTTCGTTGTGTTACTTTTGTTTGGATTTTTCGTTCCACAACAGCAGCGTACTAGGTTTTACCAACAGTGGAAAAATGTTTATTAATAGCTAACAATATCAGGAAAGTAACGTAAGGGTTGCGTAAATTCTTACGCTTTGTTTAACTAAACAATCTCTTAGAGCCACTTTAAGGAAATCTAATAATTCCGACTGTTTATGTTTTGACGTAACCACTGCAGCTTATGAACACTTTAATGTACAAAAAATCAGCCACCTGTTTGCGTATTTCAATATAACCGCCAATTTCGCACTAATAAATGTCAGAGTAAAAATGGAATTACGGCTCTGCCTTCAGCGCACACAATTAATGTCAATATTTTAACGAAATAATACTCTTAGGTGGCCCCACAGTTTAGGGTGGAATTGAGCCTAAACCACTACCCTTGTCCCTGTCCTCTCCAGTTAGGGCGGTATTTTCCACCAGTTTAGCAGTGAAAGAGTACCACCAGTTGAAAGTACCTATCTACTTTCAGTTATGCGCAGCACCTAAGGCAAGAACTTTTCTACTTACATCGTTCGTTCAGGTTGGAATCAAACACTCTTTGAGCCGGACAGTTTACGTCAATTCGCTCTACGTCTACATTGTCCTAGACATTTCAAACTCCCAATGCTTCCAAAACCCATCAACGCAAACGGACCAAAAAATATCAACATTCAGTTTTAAAAGGGTCTAGCTATTCTTTAGATCCGTAAACTGGATGTCAACACATATAACAATGCATACGATACGTGTATGAATCTGAGACGACTCTCACAATTTATGTAAGTAAATACCTACATATAATTATTTAAAAAAATTAATTTTACTCCGTTGACAATGCATATTGGTTGACACAAAATCAAATAAGGTTCATGCTTGATTTTACCAACGTTTTTCTTTCGGTGTTCTCATCCCCATATTGCTAATAAATATTTGAACTATGTATAATTCTTTTGAGGCAGTCTTGAAAATTTTGACATTGTCCAAATAAATAACCCTTCCTACCTCTTGTAACAAAAAAAAAACTCCTCAAAGCCATCAAAGAACCTTCCACAGTAAGAACCATTTTAAGCTCGAAATTAACTGCTCTAAATTGAACCGCATGTCAGAAGGAATTAGGTCTTCTTCTTTGAGCCTTCAACGGAAGGGTTCTGGACGTAAAGCGGTCCTGCGTATAGTGCGTCTGCGTAGTCTAGTCCAGTTATCTCAACCGGTCTCGGAGTGAATGGTTCGCACCCATCAGGTATTAATCTCATCAATTTGCAATTACACATCTTCGCTAAGGTGGTATTGATTCCATTACCTATGCATTACCTAAGTAACAATCTATAAGGATAAGCCTAGTAACAGGAGAACGCTTTGATGAAATAAATGGAAGTGGACTAATGTTTTCATTTTAGGAATTACTAAGACATCTATTAACTCGTGGCAAGACCCTTTCATCTAAAAAAGGAATAAGTGTGAACAAAGAAGATGATTTGTCGATAGGTACAAATTTTCGAAGTGCTCGAATTTCACCTTGAAACTCATTATGATGCGCATAGTGTAGCCAAAACTCTTCCGATGCTACCATTTCCTCAGCCGATAACGGGAAGTCCTTAACTACGATGTTACTCGCAACATCTTTCTTCAGCAATTATATAAACTCGGAATATGAAATCCTCTGCAAGTAAATTCTCAGAATCGATTGCAGCAACATTTATCGCAAATTTCAAATTTCTTCCTCGTAGTCGTCCTTTGGGCTATTATTCCACAGGATCACATTCCAACCAGAACGCATCAGTCGGGTAATATACTCATAAAAGTATTTATCTAATTATAAACACGTATTCTATTATAATACGCAATTCTACTTCAGATTTTTTATATCGAAACCAAACATCCTAATCCTGAAACTTTGAAGAATGAACTCAATTATGATCTTTTTACAGACATTTAAACACAGACATTCTGTTTTTTTTTTGGATAAATGACGCTGTTGTATGATATCTTTGTGACAAAAGAATCATTTGTCTCTAGACTCAGTCGTAAATCAACTTGACTAAGGGACTCTATACAAGTAGATAACAACAAAGCGAAAAATGAAAAGTGTACATCATGAGAAGAATAAACATTAAATTGAAAAAATGTCTTTTGAGATAAAGAGATTCATTGCATATAGCATTAGATATTATTTAAGTACAATAGCTATACTGCATTATTTTGTGAAATTGAAACTAGAACTTATGGAATTGAACACAGAGCCCTCGAGATCTATTTTTGGAACAAGTCAGTTCTTTCTGTGTCAATGTCAATATCAAAGAAACGTTTTGGGCACGGTTTTGATTGAAGAAAATTTGTAAGAATAATTTTTAGTAAACATTTGTTATTCGTATTTTTTTTGGTTATGTATTCCTGTGATTGATATCTATAGGTAATAATAATTACCCTATTTCTAATAACGAGATTATCATCCCTTTTTAGTTGATAATAAACTAAAAAAAGATTGATGCAAAAATTAAAAAAAAATGTTTTTCTTACAAGATTTAAGATACTTCATATTTTAAGCGTCAAAAGCAATTAAGAATCCGATATAGCTATTTGAGTCCTTCCACGTGAAACGGGCCAACTTTACCGCTACAATTTTTGACGCAGTTCAAGGCCTCATGAATGCATCACTTAGGAATATCCCAACTCGCCATAAGCTTAAGCTAGCTTAACTACTACATTTTGATTTGCAGGGTAGAGCCGCCAAAAATAATCCATCATAATCTAAAGGATATCATTTAGATTATGATGGATGAAACCATCCCGTCTCAATTTCGTCAAAAAGGAGGGTTTTCCTTCCAAATTTTTCCAAAAAGGAGGTTTTTTTTCTCCAAAAGGCTGAAAGAAGGATCAATATATTTAATGATGAGGAACATTTTTAAATTAAATTGCAATTGAAAAAAAACTGAATACGAAATACATTGTCTGTATCTTATTCTGAGTCCACTTCCTCAAATTCATCTTCGCCAAAAGTTTGTTTGTCACTAGCCACATTATATTTTGTTCTCAATGACATTTGGCGAAGCGTATCTGGCTGCGACTTGATAAACAAATATAATTCCAGCGCGACATATTCATATTGTTTTTAAGCCCGTATGTAAATTGCGCTAAATAATTATCCTCAGATAATTTTCTGACGCTATTGTAGTGGAGAACGACTTTTCAGCTGTCAAAAAAGTATCCTGCTCCGGGAGCAAAGTAATAAAATTAGGCTTATAATATTAGGCTAATTTGTTGAGGTTTTTTTTTTTTACTTGAATGTAACACTGAATTCCAATCAATTCTAAATTTCTACTTTAAGATTGGAGTTTGGTAAACTTCTATTTTCACCACTTTCATGAGTTCAAAATTTGAATTGATTTTTCGTTGAAAAAATTCATATTCAAATTTCGACAGAAAAGGAGGATGGTTGGAGGGTAAACGGAGGATTTAGGGCTAGAAAGGAGGTTTGGAGGTTTTGAAATTTTTTGTTTAAAAAAGGAGGACCATCCTCCTAAAAGGAGGAAAGATGGGATGGTTATGGATGACCGATGCTTTGATACCCTCCATTACATAAATGTACAAGTCATGCAAAATGTTTGCCGTGTGAGTTAGTAGGTATGTACATTGTACACGCTTGGGTACATATATACATATTGGTTTTGTAAATGGGAGATACCAGAACTACTTGACCGACATAGTTCATTTTCAGTACCAACCTGACGAGCGACGGTAGTAGACGGAAGTCCTCTCACAAAATTTCATCCGCCTAGGTCGATTCGTTTGGACGCTATCTTGTTTTGAACAGACAGACAGACGGAAATATGGCTAAATCGATTCAGAATGTGATCCTGATTCAGAATATAATATAATACTTTATGGGGTCTCCGGTGACTCCTTCTTGGCGTTACAAATGTAATGACAAAGTGAATATACCTTCCTGTGGAGGGTATAAAAACGGTTAGAAAAAAATATTATAACAAAAACTTATCTACTTTTCGCAGTGTTAAGGAAAAACGTTTGCTTCTATACTATGTAAGAAGCAAGCAATCAACTTCCTTTAGGCAGCCAGCCTGTCACTAGATAGCTACACCCAAGTACAAAAACCAATTGTACGCGCCACTTGAATTGTGGTATTAATATGGTTCGTCTTCGTTGTCTCTTAGGTGGACTCAAGACGGTTTATACTACATACACGTATGACAAAATAAGCGCACGTACGACATTTCAATACTAAGTCCAGCGGTTGAATCCAATACTGAGTGGAGTGGTATGATAAAAATTTGTTTAAAACCTTCGTATCAATACGAAATAAGTTAGTCAGCGCGACGGGTACACATTTTGCATGTAAAAGAAGAAGAAAAATGTATGTAGATAAAAGTAGTCAAAAGTGAATTTAACTCAGTTCAGAATCTATGTTTTAAAAATTATTGTTTCACTGATATAATGTACTTGTTCACTGTTTTTATACCCTACCTATATTATATACACAGGGAGGTATATATTTACTTATTCATTACATTTGTAACGCCAAGAAGGACTCACCGGAGACACCATCAAGTATAATATATAATGAATTCTGAATCAGGATCAAATTCTGAATCGATTTAGTTATGTCCGTCTGTCTGTCCGTTGAAAATACTATAGCGTCAAAATGAATCGACCTAGGCGAATGAAAAGAGCTATGTCGGTCAAGTAGTTCTCGTATATCCTATATACAAAACTAAGACTAAAACTTTATGATTGATTTATGCTGGTCGCATAAATGCTTTTCACAGAAGTTGCAACATTTTCTTGTTTTCCGCCTGAGCATGCGCTGCTCCGAGCAAACACGGCATGATCCTTGTATTTTGAGACGTCCATGGGGGCCCTAGGTATTATTCGTGATGTTGATGTTGCTATTCTTCGGCAGTCATTGGAAAAAATATCTAGTCAATACAATTCCTTGGCACGGGCAAAGCTGGGCGGGTAAAGCTAGTATTCTTATAAAAACATTCTTTTGAATTTTTAGCAACAAAAATGAAACTATAAAATAAAATGCATAAGTCAATTCCTATTTTGAATGATTAAATAATTCTGTTAGTTTTTCTTCCGATGCGGTGGAATAAAATCGGGACCATTGTTAGTGTTGAGGTTCATAAATACCAAAATCGTTTTCGGATAATATAGAATTAAGGTGCCGTCATAACAAGCAATGAAAGTGTCCGCAGCAATCATTCCGAGAATTCGAATTTTGAAATTTCCTTGCAAGTGCTTGCAGAGAGTAGTCACACCATGCAAGCAATGTGATTGCTGCGAGCGACTTTTTCCGTACTTGCTGCAATCACTTTTCGGGTCGTCACAACATGCAATCGCAAGCGTTTGCTGGAAGTGATTGCTGCAATTGCTTTTTGCAAGTAATTTCATTTCATATTTCATCGAAAATTGACGCAAAATGGATCATATTGTATTTGAAGAAGAAGCTGAATATTTGGAAGCGAAGCAACTAATTATAGTGGAAATAGCAGGACGGATATTGCAGCATGTGAAGCAACGAAATGGAGCTCATCCAAGAGCAATTTGGGCGCCACCGTTTTGGGAACGCGATGATCCGTACTAAGCTATTTGAAACAAATGATAAACACAAATCTCTATAAGGTAAATGTTATGTTGGTTTGTGTATGCTTAATGTGACCATTTCACCCGCTTTTGGCGGGTTTTACCCTCTTTTTTACCTAAAACCCTCCACCCGCCACCACAACCATTTTCCCGCTTTTTGATAAAAATCGGAATTTAATTATTCTCTTAAGAATTTTTTTAGTCCTTTTTTTCACTACATTTGAAGATTTTTTTAATTAAAAAACATATAACAACCCTGATGGCAGATCTAAGTTGCCGTACCGTAGACAACTTCAGTTTGCAGAAGTGCGCGAATATTGCAATTGTCATGAGTCAAAGAAACAATCAATGTTATTCATTGACATTCTCTGTAAAATTTATAAAGATAAAGAGAGACACACCAACTCCGAGATGCCAAAAAACCCAAAAATTAAAAAAATATGTAACGCTTACGCAAGATTTACGTATATTAAAAAAACTGATGACGTTTATTTTTAAAGAATTATATTAGATTAGATACGTGACAATACGTGAAAGAAACTGTTATCTACTATTTTGCAGGAAATTTTTCAGGTCAGAATCTACTTTTGGGAAACCCGCTAAATCCGCCAAAAGACGCTCGCTTTTAGCTTCAAAAAACCCGTCGCTTTTTGTCAAAAAATAAATGGTCACGTTATGTATGCTTCAAAAACTCGAAAAGTTTTGCACCGATTGAGCTTACATTTTCAGACACTCTTTGGTATTGGCTCGAGATGGTTGTTATGGGGCGTGGTACCGCCCATACAAAAAAAAGCATTCAAAATCGTATATCTCGAAAACCGACCAATTGATTGAGTTCAAATTTACAGACAATCTTAGGTATTGGCCAATGACTAATGAGTGTTCCTGTCAAATTTGATTTACAAAGGAATCGACATAACACATAATGCAAGATGTTTTGTCTACAACCAAGCAGTTCGAAAATCAGCGTTCGATTGCACGCAATCGAAAAACTTGCAGATGTAGAACGTGCAATCGGCAAGCGCTTGCCGCAAGTGATTTGAAATAATTTGCTTACAAGCAATCGCTTGCAATGCTGGGTAGATCTGATTGCAGAAATGGAAAGAGCACCTTCGAAAACCTAGTACTGCATACCCACTTTAAAAAAGTTCATTTTGGCATTTACGACAAAACAATCCTCGGGCGACGATATGTATTAGCCCGAACATTGAGTACAACTCACATGTGCTGCAACTTCTGCACATCGTTTTACCCTGAAATCCGCTTTCGGGCGCACATTTAAATACGAAAGGTAATTTTTTAGCCACACTACGCACATAGGGGTATTTGCATTCAAAAGTCAATTTTTCAAAATGGAGAGTTGAGAAGTTATATTTTTCCTAGCTGTAGCTAAATAACCATGAAATAATGTATCGTCGTTTTTTATTCTTTATACACACATTATGGAGGGTTCAAACTTCAAGCGATTGTCCTTTCGACTTATTAATTGTCATAGCGAAAGCGAGACGCACGGTTTTCAAGTTCTAAGTAGCCGAACACAAATCAGGATCAATTTTTATACATAAAGATAGAAGTTTTCATTAGATCCATCAAAAATGTCGGAATAAGTCAAGTAGATAGGTATATCTGTCTCTGTCATGACTCATGACTGTTGAAGGCACCGTTGATTAAATGAAGTAAATTTATGCGACGTACGTTCTCTTTCTGACAGACTCATTTTAGACTTTTGAGACTCGTTCAGCCAGCCATTCCGACGGAGCATTAGGGTTATTATTTTCTTCGCGTTTAACACAAGTCGGGTCCGGTTGGAGCAAATGATAGGCCTACCCTATTCTTATTCATGCAACAATCAATCACCTTCACTTCGTTGATCAAATTTAAATCAACTTCGTGAATCGTGATACAGTTGTTGTATCCTCTATACACCTTCATAAGTACATAGTAATGAAATTTCCCCAGGGATTAATTTGGGGTAAAAGGTTAATTTACCACACTCGTATATAACATTTCATCTACACGTCAGATTTAAGTAATCTCATCTGATAATACCCTACCGCCAATAAACATCGTGTCAAACTGAATGTCGACCAAAATAATCCCCACTAAGCCTTATAAAAGATCTTGTATCAGTTATATTATAATAATAATAGTCAGTAGGTATCAACACGTATCTAAGAATGAAAAAATAATGACACGGTTCGATGAACGGATATGGGATACTGTATCCTGCCAAAGGGTACCTATAACGAGCTGATAATGTGTGAAACAGAAACTCCATAACAATCTTCGTCGTAATGAAATCGATTAATAGCATTTTGTTTTGCTCGTTCTCGCCCGAGGTGGAAAATGTATTTAGTCTGAGAACTATGTCAGGGGATTACAACAATATGGAGTGATTATTTCAATTTCAAGGCCAATAACAACAGACATGTTGGTGGAGGATGTATATTTGTATATGGTTACGACGTTACGTTAATATTAATTTTGTGTAAGTTAACGGTTAACCTACGGAATAATATAGAAAGGACACTGGCAAGAAAATGTACTTTAATCTAATAAAATTAATGAAGGTATATTGTTTCCGATGTCTTTCAGATCGGTTAAGCTAATACCCAACCTTGTTTATAAAATGTCGATCACAGTTACACACTAATTACCTCAAACGTCCAATAATATTATTATGTTTATTTAAAAACGAAGTATGTCCTTATGTTCAAAGGTACCCCCACGTGGGGCAGTTTTGAACTAGGCTGGGGCACTTTTGAACGGCAGTATTTGTAATTGCTTTTAGCAGCTAATAACTTACTACAAGGTTTGTATTTTTTTAATAAAAAAACAAAAATGAAGTATCTAACAAAAGCAAACTGAAATTACTGAAATATTTTACAAATGACTGAAGAAACTTTATAAAAACAAAAATGAGTTATTTTATTAACCAAATAGAAATTTTGAAAAATTAAAGACAAAAAGCATCGTCGCAGTTGTCCTCGATGTTTCCCGAGCGTTAATTGGTGGTGGTAGCTTAGCTTTTAGTTCATTGTCACTTACAGACCTCTTGTTCAAATCTGCCCCGACTGTTTTGTTCAAACCTGCCCCAATAGGTCAAGCGACAGAAAAATGTGCGTAAATATTTATATTTTTCTGTTTTCAACCAATTTCTATATTGTATAAATTATGATTACCTTGGTATCGGCTTCGGGGAGAGTACGATAACTACGGCGCCAAAAATTGATAACGGTATTTTGTAGAGGGGTTAAATACAAGCACTTTTTACTATGGGAGGGGGGTCTATCTTACTCCGTTTAGGCGGGAGGGGTAATGATTTTTGTTAGTGTTTTGAAGCTAACTCCGATATGGAAACTGAGATCTCACTATTATTATGTTTTTTAAAGAATTGAGTTTAAGATGTATTTTAATTCTTGTTTCAGAGATCTCAGAAAATGGAAAGTGTCATTTAAAATGTCACGATACATCTTCACTTCCCAGAAAACATTTGCCTTCAAAAATGAATCATTAAAATGAATTAAAAATTCGTTATAGTGAAGGTATATAGACATTTATTTATTCACTTAAGTGAATATTAACTGAATCATTTTTAAATCATCATAAAGATTCATAAGTGAATCATTTATAAGACTCATAAATGAAGGCCCATTTCTTAGGAAATTGGATTCAAATTGAATCGTAAATGAATTCATATCTGAAGGTTTTCTTCATTTAAATGAATTATTTATGATTAATTTTTGAAAATGTTTGTCTAAAGTGGGCGTATACCATGCTCCCTGAATGGAAAATGTTTAATTTTTCTCTTTTCTCTTTTCGAAATGCAGGTCCTATCGCTCAAATTTCAACAAAATCGGAAGTAGCCTAAGTAAATAATAACCGATTTTAAAAAGTTTACGGAGACCTCGGTTCCTGAATGGGGAATATTCAATTTTTCATTTTTCCTTTCTGTAGGTACGCTGCAAGTCATACCGCTTTACCAAATTCCAACATTCTGCGACGATCACAAGTGCTATATAAATAAATGACTAGGATTATGCCAAATTTCACGATTCTATGTTGACCGGAAGTGCTTCATAATTTTGATGATCATCATCTAAGTGAATGAGTGAGTCAGTCAGGTACGGTTTTTGCAATTTTTGAAGTCCTGTAAGTTGAGAATTACTAATGCTAATAGATAACTCATTTATTTAATTGATTGGAACACATTTTTAAAATTGTTGTTGAAACTTATCAACCGTTTACAAATATGTACTTCTTGTTTATGTTTTTATAGCTTTTAAATGTAAAAAAAAAACATTTTAGGAAAGTTTATGACAACGAGGAGGCAGCCGCGTATGTTCCAAATGTAGATGTATAGTTAAAGCCTCAAACTTCTCAATTCAGCCGTTGAAATTATTGTATTGCATTTTTAAACTTTGGAACAGGGTCGGCATGAATTTTTTCGTTTCTATCCAAATGTACTTATATTATTTGTGTTTTCTTTTTACCATTTTCTGGCTCAGGACCTGCGATTGAAAGCCCATGTATGTATGTATATACAATATACTACATAAGGCAAAAAGTGTTCGAAACAGAGACAGGAAAAGTAATCAAATATGTTTGCATAAAGACTAAGTTCAGTCATTGTTCAACGTATCCTTACCCCACATAGTTCCCCATATAACTTTGCATGATTGATTTACACACGAACGGATATATTCAATTTAAGTGCTCAATAAATGTCGTAAGCAGCATCATTATAATTTGATTGACGCACCAGCAGTGCCTACAGCTGAAAAGTTTATACTTAATAAGCTTTGTGTAATGATAAATGTAAAAACACCATAAGACACTCTTAAACGTGCCCCGCTTCCAAAGATGAAAGCAATTAAATTTCGCAATACAATATTGAATGAAGTGCACGCCACCAAACAGCTCATAAACAAAAGAAACCCTCAGACAACAAGTAGGTATACGAAGTTTATAATCATCACCACCATATACGTAGATAATAATTATGTCAAATCGAAAATATAAAGCTTACTGGGAGTAGGGTAAACTGCGAAGTATCCTTGAGCTTGACGTTATATTGGCACACAATATTCGGTTAACAGGTTTAGCTAGAATGTGCCAGACACAGAAGACGTTTGAAGTCGAAAACCCAACCACGCAGAAGTCATTAAGTTTTAATGTATCTAACATCAGCATTTGATTGCTGGCAAGAACTACATAAAATAACAAAAGCCTATAACCCTAAAATGTACCATTCTCTGTTCTACTAGAATAATTAAATGATATAACGTGATTATATTTTATTTTAACAAGATTAATTTAATTTTATGCAAACAGTCTCTCGCCCTTCCAGTAGATGTCAAAATTACTTTATTGCTTCGTAGATGGGCAATAACTCTTAAACGTATAATATGTTCATTGTT
The DNA here is from genome assembly GCA_955612985.1 of Cheilosia scutellata. Lineage (NCBI taxonomy): Eukaryota > Metazoa > Arthropoda > Insecta > Diptera > Syrphidae > Cheilosia > Cheilosia scutellata. The sequence continues at coordinate 65,006,797 of OY015313.1, forward strand.
CGCTTGACAACTCTCTAATGCCAATGGTTTAGTCCCTACCTCTAGTGCGATCTTGAAAGAATGGCGATGGCGGTTGGAAAGAACTTCTGGTAGAAATTATTCGCTGCCAAAAATCGTCGTAAATTTGGCTATTTTTTCTTTGCTCAACTCCCTGATGATTGCAACCTTACTCGGCAGAAATATGACTGCCTTAAAGAAATAAGTGTCCAGAGAACTGCACTTGGGATTATGACCAAACCCACACTTGAAGAGGTTGATGATTAGTAGGTTGAACACGTCGAAACTTTACTACATATATAGCCTGAGGGTCGTTGGTGAGAACGCACATTTGAACTAGCTACTTGCGCCAAATTGGTTATTTCGATAAATTCGTCAGTCATTTTCGCCTCCCTTTCAACACTCCAGTGTGATAAAATTCGATATTATAGCGCTGCGAGAAACTTGTCATTCACAGTATCAGCCGCAAGATATCGTACCTATCTGCGTGTCAGCAACTGTGATGGCTTTTGGTCATCTCCATTTGCGAAAGAAACGTCGGTCGCCTGCGAGAAATTGAGGTCAACTCCAATATCGACTACCAAAGATAAATACCTCCTATCAGCATTTTTTTCAAATTTCACATTTCGATACAACTTTTCGCGCAACTAAATTCTGCGTCGTTTAAAGGTATTGTGTTTCCACCTTGGTGGGTAAACCTATCCGAAATGTCAAATTAAAACAAACCACTTATCATCTTGGCGCCAAAAATACCTCGTAACATCTATTATGCCATTCAAAAGTGCTCGAAAAACAGGTGCTGGTAGGTAATTCCTTGGTTTTTCTTTTAGTAACGACTTAATATGGTTGTAAACTATTACAAAGGTAGCGTTATTGTTTTTATTATTATTTCAATCGAAGATATTTATATTGTATTTAGAGTTTTCCGAAGAATTTATCCTTTAATTAATGCTTGCTGATAGAAGGTATTATCATGTTTGAATTTTTATTTATACCTTATTGAATATCACCTATCAGCACGTTATTCCTTACAAGCCGTTGAAAATTCAAACGATAATAATCGTTAGAACTGAAATTTATAATAAAACTACCAAAAACAGTGGTTATGATTTTTGATAACAAGGTGTATTCTCTAGGATAATTGAGCCCACCCACCACATCGGGCCGAAACGCATTTTGTAGCATTATGCCACACATTATTATCATATTTTGACACTCCACTTTATTCATATTTTTCATACTGTAGAGCTGTATCAGTTTTACAAAATTGAATGCCAAGTAAACAATGAAAACTGCTTAAGCGTTAAAAAGGGTTTTTAATCAAAAAATTAAATCATTATATCAAACTAAAAATGATAAGAGTGATACTTGCTCAGTTTAAAGTTGGCACGCTATCATGGATCTTGTACGGCGAAGGTTAAAAACAGAGCAAGAACTGAGATGCAAAATGATAAAGACTTGGCTATGAATGGTTTTTTATTGTTTCAACTATAGGCAAGCAGTTAAAATTTGTTCATCCTTGCTCCGTTTATTACAAAACAAAATGTTCGTGTCATAACTTCACAGTTTTTGATACTAATTTTCCTATGTCGATACTGAACTTGTTCTACTTTTGTTTCTTGCCCTATTAACTACATCGAAATCCATTGCCTTTCCAAACAGCTACCGATAATAATAGAAATGGATGGATGCACTTGCCAAAATAGAAATAACACTGTCTAATGATTTGTTACACTTTTCTGTGCAACATAAATTGACGATCATACAAAAAATATTAGAAAAAGACACTCAAAATGAAAGTGATTCAGTTCATAGTTATATACATAGATCGAAAATTAATCGCGATATTTATTTACCTTCGGACTATATTAAAATATCAAAAGAATCAAGCATGAATCCATTAGCCTATGAAGTCAAATCTTTACAAAAAAGACTACACCTGTAGGTACACCTCAATACGACCATGAAAAAAACCCCACTGGAACAAACCCGCGAGCAATCCAGTATGAAAATGGGCTCTTGAATTTCAAACTGTACTGTGATGACGAAGGGCAGGTCTTTGCTGTGCGACCCAAAAATCTCGATGTAAATTTTCCTCAACTGTTTAAAAACAAAATTTCCATCACAAAGCAGAAATGGATTCATCTTCAGCAACTTAAGCATTGTCGACACTTTTACGATCAGTTACCATACCAACCATAAAGTTATTTAATTTATTTTATCTTATTAACTAATTAACGTCGAATACTGGATAATTGCTTTTATCTTTTATTTTATCGTGATAAGAAATATGTCTATAAGTGTCTATGTCCAAATGCTTTAACCTGGATTTGTATGAAATTATTTTTCTAAGCCTATATAGAATAGCCAAAAAAAAAAACGCACCTAATATTTATTCAAAACTTCGTTAAAAAAATAAATATTGCTATTTCACTTTTTGATTCGAACTGTCGGTTATTATAAAAGTTACGTTTTACTTTTATTATTAAAAAAAATACCATTTGACTGAATTAATTATGTTAAGTTTTTATCCTTTTCCTATGTTTTAAATTCTTTAGATTCAAGTGTGTTTTCTTAAATCTTAATAAAATTATAAAAAATCCCTGCAACTCGTTTAAGTAAAGAAATTTCAACAGTAATGCCTACCACGACTACCTCCTATCAGCAACCCGCTAAAAAAAGAAATACCTTCTATCTGCTTTAATTATTAAACTACATACATAAAAAAAAGGAAATGCACTGTTTTTAATAGGAATCCGTGCCAAAAAGAAGCATTGGGTTAAAAAACTTTTTTACATAAATGTTAAACTTTAATAAATATTCAGTTTTTTGTATCTCCTCAACATTTCTTATTTTGCTGATTGGAGGTATTTATCTTTGGTAGTCGATATAATGCTTTTGCGTAATAGCGAACTATTTACCAGAAGCCGGTTGTTGACGCAAAAATGTACCTACTTAGTCCACATTCTTCGTTCCGCTTTTGGTGATCAATTTCATAACTCATATCTAAGCTCAATTTTGACTGATACACCAGCCCATTGGATGGTTGAATACGTGCTGATTGAGACCGTAAACTGTCGGTAAACTTGTTAGCAGCTGATTGCTTTAGGAAAATAGGATTTTCCGCTACCATTTTATAATTCGTTGAACACTGTCTGTAGCTCGGCAGTCTTTATAATGTTGGTTTCCCATGCTAAATGACGAAAAACTGCCCTGATGAGCTGATAAATGGTGTGTGGTGTTTTATGTCGTTTTCCATTGGTTTCACTCGGGGATTCACTCATTCCGAAATCCAATGGAACAAGAAAACTGCTTCTGGCTCACTACACTCACGTATTGGTGAAACGTCACAAATTACTGTATGGCTGCTGCCAGCTGGCTTGTATAAAATACATAAAATGCACTTGTGTAAGTGCTCCTCGAGTGGATTCTGACTTGAAATCTAGAAGCGAAATTCTCTCCTCAGAATCAACAGAAGAGTATTTTTTGCGCCAATGGAACGGTTTCAGAAGTGATTTTCTTGATTCCGGACGCTCCCGGACGCTTCTTTTTGCCCAATGGAAAACGACATTAGTAACATAAACAATACTCTCCCTCCGTTCATTTTCAACCTAAAAAGTAGAATGGTAGTATTTCCTAGGACACAAGCGAGTCGTGGCTTGTACAAATGGCTCTACGCGTTCTTTTGTTTGCATTTTGTTCCTTAAGTAACGTCCACAGACTTTTTTCCTTTCGTTAACCCACTTTCAACACCCTCTAGAATTCCTAACATTATTTATTATATTACATACTACAAAACCGTTCTATAGTTACACTTATAGATATTGGTATAGTTCGCAGAAGCTGTGTTTATTTTCCTACATAAATATTTTATTAACTATCCAATGTTTCATTTAATGTTAAAATCTATCACAAAACTGCCCCAGCATAATGTTCGAGACGTGCTTCATTCTTGCCATAAAGCTTTTCACTTTTTTCGTCTTTTGCGGTCTTGTTATTGCCGTTAATCTAATAATCCATATACCCACAGAGGGCAAGTGAAGTGTGAAAGTACTTATTATGGATCTTTATGAAATTCTGTTTGGCACAGATAAGGTATTAAATTATACTGAATGGATAATATAATATTAGCAACGTCTATAAATATTGCTAAGCGACTATAAACGAACCCAATCGCAGAACAACAATTACATTTTCTAATTACATAGGGAGGAATACGGAGCTGATTGCGATATCTATTGTGATTTTTTTTCAGGTTTGTGGCAACAATAAAAATACATTATTTACAATTTTTTTTGCGATGCAGGTTGAAACGCTATGAGGACAGTCAGCGCGTGGGTTGTGCGCGTGGGCGTGCTCATAGTAGGTAGTGTAAGATTTTTACTTACTAAAACCAGCTCCCACAAATTTGTTTCGTACTGCAACATGACTTATCAAGAAATTTATACACGTTTGACAGGCAACGTTCCGGCGATAGTTCCTGCTCGTTCCGCAGTTTTAACGCGGTTGATAATTATCGGGCTAAGTCGGAAGGTTTAGTTCGTTGTAGACGCCGTAATAAATTTGTTTCATCGAGAATTTCAGAGACCTAGTAGTTGATTTCTATGCTTTCGAGCGCAATTTCTCGTTTCATCCTTAACCGTGGGAATTCCGAGGTCTCTATGGAGATCTTCATTTCTAATATACCACGGTGCACTGACGAATGAAAACTTTATTATGAAAAGTTTGTAAAATATTTAGATTTGTGTCACTGGTTCAACCCCATAACTGTATTATGTATACCTAACGTGACCATTTATTTTTAGGCAAAAGGCGGCGGGTTTTTTGAAGCTAAAAGCTAAAAGTTACGTCAAGTAACTGTTATCTCAATCTCAATGGGAGTGTTTTGTCAAATGGACATTTTAACCGTTTAAGCGGTTTCTACACTTTTCCCATCTCTTATTTCTGTATTAAATGGATTTTTGTAATTCATCCCTAATTTGACGATCTTAGTGATTTCACTACTGTGGTCTTAAATCCCTGTTTTCTTTATTTCTGAATATTGGAAAGTGTTTAATTTGAGTTTGTGACCCTGTGGATATTAAAAATGAGAAAGAAAAATGTCATTAGACGCGACTGGAGCAGGTAGGGCTGTCGCTTTAGCGGATGCTGGCTACCGCCAACGTTGGATTGCGGTGACACTTGGTGTGCCTCGAACCACGATAAGAGATACCATCAGAAGATTTCGGGAGACTGGTTCTTACAATAGGAGGCCAGGTCAAGGTAGACACATATGCACTTCCGCCCGAGACGACAGATTTTTTGTCAATAATGTGCTCAGGGATGTTTTGCACAGCTACTAAAGCTCGCATTCGTCTCTTGGAAGTGCGAGATGTTGCAGTTAGTGATCGAACAGTAAGAAGAAGACTGGCAGAGAGAAACCTAAGCCCATTTCTCCCAGCTCGGGCCTCAGAACCACTCCCATAACACCCTAGAGCCAGGCTTCAGTTTTCTAGAAAATATGCTGAATGGACGATGAATCACTGGAAGAACGTACTGTTTTCCGACGAAAGTAGAATATCCTTAAGAGGTCCAGATGGTCGTGAGCGAGTATACAAACGACCATCTGGACCTGGAAAACAGTACTCATCAGCAATTGGTGAACATTGTAGGGTGTTGCTCTTCTGGATAGAGTCTACATGTAAATATCTAGATGTGAGTTGAGGGAGTACGCCAGTACGGAGCAGTGACTGGTGATAAAATCACAGAATCAGTTAAGATTATCGCACTACTTTTGCATACATCTATAGAGTATTTAAAGGGAACGTTTCTTATTAGCTAGCACATCTGATAAGCTTTTTGGCCTGATGTAAGGATTGTATGGGGTTGTTCCAAATCGATAGCCTCCCAAGAGTGCAGCTCTGCCTTGACATAATCATTTGCGTTTCGCCCGAACAATATTCCACTCAAATAAAATTCATATTTGACTTTTTGTTTATCACGTGAGTTCTGGGCGAAAAATTGTTGATGTTCGAAAAATTCCCCTTATTGACAGCACCTTTTCGGGCGGAGGTGGACAAGAGAACAACAAGCAGCGCTAGCGCCATGCTTTATATATTTATTTACTTTAGGGTTAGAGTTAAAAATTGGAAATTTAAGTTTATTTTTTTTTTCTTTTATTTCAGGAGCAAAACAATCAAAAAATACCAAGCGATTTATCTAGATACTGCTGGATAAAATGAATGAAAAACCGGACATCGCAAGGACACGAAAGTTAATTTGCATGCATTTTCCTTTAATATAATAATATTTAATGTTTATTTGCGGATGGCCCTGTCCGCCTGTGCTTTGCATAAAAGTGTTGAGTGTCTTGCGTTTTTCCTTCGGTGTTGGGCAAGCTATCCACTGAGAGCAAACCGCCTGCTCAAAAATATTTATAACTGCGGAAAGTACCAGGCTAAACGATGATTGTGCCAAACCAACTTTGTGGTCCTTACCAACACCTTTCTGGTATCCATATCCACCCTCTGCAAAGAAACGCAAACAATCTGCTAATGCAACCATTTCGAAAATGTTTGTTTGGACAGGGGAAAGACGTTGGTAAGCATATCCAGCAAGTATTGGAATGCTGTATATTAATTCTATAATACTGATGAAATCAAAAAATATTTATTTACAAAAATACGAGAAATAATTGACTCAAGTGCCTTCGAGTAACTCGTTCCTGAGTATTTTCTTCCTCTTGTACGAAGAACCGCCGCGCTGTGCTATGCATTTTTATTACTTTACTTTAAACATCTAATTTCTTCTTCTAAAATAATAATCGTTTTTAGACCTTTCTTTATTTTCTTTTCGAAGCTTTGAAAACACATAATTAGGTGTGTTCCTCTGTGTTCGAAATGTCACTGTCGATTCGAAATTTACATTCGTTTGGGCGAAACTCGCAATTGTTTTGAAAATTTCGGCCGGTCAAATTTCGCCAGATGAAATGTTTTCCAGAGGAAACTCACAATAATACTGAATATTTATTTATATTGTTATCCTCTGACCTTTTGGGTAACCTGGTTGCTGGTTTACCTTTTTCGATGAGGTGCATTTTATAGTGCAGGCTGCGGGTGTCTCTTTAAATCGTACCTATACTGATTGAGGAAGGATGGGGATGTGGAGTTATTTTCAAGCCACAGTTGGGGAGGAAAAACTTTTTGAGTTGAGGTTTGATTTGCCTTTTCCCACATCCCAAAACATTAGCAAAGAATAAGAAGTAATTGGCATGACGATAATATCAGCCATTTTTGGACAAGGACCCAAGTTTCTATGAATAATCTGTAGTAAGTCCGTAAGACAGAAGACAGCTATTTACACTATAAGATCTTCTTGCTGACACTAGTTCCAAACTCTGCCTAAAGCATTTTGCATGAGACTCGAGTCTCGAGGAGGCGTGGTATCCGCCCACTTTTGAAAGTCGGTTATTATTTATTTGGGCCACTACCAATTGCCGTAGAATGCTGAAATTTGGTATATCGATAGGACTTACAGTGCACGGAAAGAGAAAATTCTAAAATTTTGTATTCTTCCTTCAGGAGGCGTGGCATCCGCCCACTTTTGAAAATTGGATCGGCATCGCCTTAGAATGCTTAAATTTGGTAGAATGATATGACTTGCAGTGTATAGAAAGAAAAATATCAAACATTTTATATTCTCCATTCAGGAGGCGTGGTATCCGCCCACTTTTGAAAATCGGATATTATTTATTTGAGCCACTTCCAACTGCCGTAGAATGCGGAAATTTGGTAGAGCAGTGTACGAAAGGAGAAATATCAAAAATTAAAAAATGGGAATCTCCCACTTAAAATATGAATAGAAGTTAATCTACCTGCTGAATATAATTTTTAAGAAGAGCTTATAAGGAAGAAAGCCAAAGTGATGGTAGTCAGTGTCTGTTGACATATTAAAAACCGAAGACGTTTCAACGTTGTTTGTGAAGTCTAAAAAAAAAAACTTTGCAAAAAGTAGTGGAATCACACCAAAAACATAAATGTAAAAAAATGAGCCAAGTTCTCTTTATAGAACAACAAAAATTAAGTGCGTAACTAGTCAGCCACGAAAAGTAATGAAATCTAAATATACGCCAAGTTCTTTTAAGTTTAAGAAGGTTAAATGTTTTAAAAAAAATTGGTAGGTTTACTTGGCAAGTTTTTCGTTTTTTCGTTTATAACTTATATCTTCTTCATTATATCTTAAAATATATTAGAATTTGAAAACTTGACCAGTGAACCTACCAATTTTTTAAAACATTTAACCTTCTTAAACTTAAAAGAACTTGGCGTACATTTAGATTTCATTACTTTTCGTGGCTGACTAGTTACGCACTTAATTTTTGTTGTTCTATAAAGAGAACTTGGCTCATTTTTTTACATTTATGTTTTTGGTGTGATTATGATTACCTACTATAGGTTATCATCTTAAATTACCTACTATAGGTTATCATCCAGTTTACCCTTGAATGCGGAATAGCCAGTAGTTGTTTATGTTGGATGTCAAGAAGAATCGTCCATATATGCAGATTGTTCATGGGAGGGGTGATAGTATCTACTCCTCCAAGTGCAGTGCATCCTTTAACAGCTTTAATTGTTGCAGATGATACTAGCCTGAGTTTGGTAGACATGTCCATTGCTCATAATGGTTCCGCTGTTTAACATCGAACATAGCTACCCAATCATTAGTTTGTCTATTTAATTTAAACTGGTGGCTTTTTCGTTGGATAAATACTATGTGTTGGTCGAAAGCCCCAGCATAATGCCCAGAAATAAATAGAGGGCAATCTCTTTAGTCTCGCTCGACTGTTCAATCTTCTTTACTATAGGGAATGGAGGGCTTTTTGCCAGCCTGGAAATTAAATTCATTTTTTGAATTCAAAGAATTTCATAAATTTTCTAGTTAAGTACTGAAAATCGAATTAGACATTTCTTAGTTCATTCAAAACTAAAAAACCTCACCAAACCACATAACAAACCAAACGAACCGGAAATGTAAGGAATTCCAAAATAAAATCACTTCAATCTTATTTGTCAATCCCGGTTAGTACATCCCGTCCTTTTACAAGTCCATTCCAATAGCCAATTTAAGCAGAAAACCCCAATTCGCCCTGAATTCCAAAATCCAATTTGTCCTTTTTGTATTGAATCTATCATGCGTATATTCATAACTCTGCTGGAATTTATTCCGACCGTTCCGAATAAAAGCACTGTACCTCTCTTGTATTGGACATAATAGAGAATGGCAGTTTGTTAATAATGATGTGTTGGTATCGACAGTCGGATCAATGCTCACCAATATGGAAAACTGTCAACAAAGGTGAAATCAAGAAAAGGATACCAATACCAACTTCAATTTAAATGAATTCACGTTTCACCCATTTATGAGACGAAATTCTACTTTAGAAAATGTAATTTCTATTAATAGTTAGGATGTTTAAATGGGAAGGCTTGGTAGGTAAGTATGCAAATTGAAGGGACCCTTTCAAGTCAAGTGCAAGATTAGGGTCGGAATCACGCAACAAAAACACTTATGGATCTACAAGTGGTGTACTAATAATAAATGTAAACTTTGAAGATATAGTATTCCTTAATGTTGGTGGAAATCTTTTGGAAGGGAAATATTCCTTTGATACATTCGTATGATTCAGGTTTCAGGAATATTGACTAGCTACGCCTAAGACTAATTAAGTTTTCATAGGATTTTGTCTTTATACCTATACATGGAAAAGCTAATCATTCTGTATTCCCGCAATTTATGTGAATATAATCCCACCAAAAACATAAATGTAAAAAAAAGAGCCAAGTTCTCTTATATAGAACAGCAAAAATTAGGTGCGTAACTAGTAGGTTTACTTGGCAAGTTTTACGTTTATAAATTCATTATATTATACAATATATTAGAATTTGCTTTTGCTACAACTTCTGGTGATCGTACATAAAAAAGTTGCTTAACATAATTTTTAGGAAATTTCTCAAGGATAAAAATTTCATAAAAAAAATAAAAATTTATCATGTCAAAATTTTGAGAAAAAGGCATACAAAAAATTGTAATAAAAACTTTTCAAATTTTTGAGTTTAAGGAGCCATAACTTTGTTGTAGCTTCCTAGATGTATGCGCTACTACTACTACTATTTTTGTAGCTGTAATAGTTTAGAAGTTATAGCGTTTTAAGTGGTAACACCTCACAATTAAAGGTCACCTATTTTGATGGGCTATATAACGGGAAGTACGATGAAAATAGACCCCCCTGCCATACAATGTTTTGTTTGGAATCTTCCCTTAAAGGATTATACTTCTTAACTGGGACACCCGTATACCTACCATTTATCGAATTAAAGATAAGGTAAGTAGCAGCATGTAGCAGCGAATTCATAAAGGATAATAGTATAAGTACGTATTTTGACCTGACCGGAATCCTTAATCTGCTACTGGGTTGAAATAGGATTATATATTCGCCGCATAATACTACCAACAACATGTAGCTACATGTGGGGGTTGTTATATAGATAAGGCAGAGTGTCTCATCTCATTTATTAGATGTATGTATGATGTGAACTTGTTCAACAGCAGAAAACCACAGGGCAAGAGCATAATCAAATTTAAATGTTCATATAGCTAGCTACTACGTTAAGTGGCTAAATTATGCCTCTTTTGGTAAGTACCTTTAATATACCTACTCGTACTGTAGCTTTTTAAGGGCTAATCGTTTCAGTTGTCTATAGATATCTTGTTCGAGAATTGTATTATTTGCCGAAAGGGTAAAAAAGGTGTTACAGAATGGCGTGAGCGAAGCTACTTGTAACTCCTTGTTTTTAATCTAATAAAACGCGAAAAGGAAACTGCTGTTGTTGGTTGTGGATTCTTGAGAAGGGTAGGCAAATTATATGTACCAGGCAAGTACAAACACTTTAATACCTACAGCTAGATCGAGATCTATCATCGGCATCTCCTTTGCAAGCAGCACTCTGCTACGAGATGCTAAGTGACGCGTGAGTGAAAATTATACGCATAGTGACCACAACGTTTTCTTTATTCAGTGTCACCACCGGAGCTGGCCATACTAATGGGATAACGCAGAATTTTTAACCAACTTGCCTTTCCAGCCAGCTCGATCGCTATAGCTACCTACAGTTGTGTATAGGCGCAGTGTACCTCTGTGGTAAAGGTGAAGATTTTTCATTTTATCCAATCCTTTTGAATCTTCGTAGGGGTTCTATATCGCTGTACAAACCGTACATTTACATTTCTCTATTATACCTTCGCTTCCAAACTCCTGTGCATCAAACTGGAGCAAGGATCACCCATAGAACTTTTCGATTAAACTAGCTGAGTGCATTTTCCTCCACTTTGCGTTCAATTACGTTCTAAGATCTAAGCCCATAGAAACTAATTGGCAGGATTAGTACTACTATTAGTTCGTTGTGACGTTTTGTTTAAGGCGCCAATATTGAATGTACTTTCTAGTAGACAATCGTATACTTTGTTTTGCTTTCATTCGCAGTCGCAGCTGGTCCCAATGCCGCTTCTGCATTAAAACTCACAAATGCACCATTGACAGCTTTCTAGGCAGAATTTCCCAGGTTTCGCTGGTTTAATACGTCGATGACCAGCAATTCCAACATGCAGATGCAATGCACTTAAAAAATATTTAAGTCTATAGCAAAGTGTTATTATTTTAAAAATCTTTTCCAAGAACTTATGACAGTAAAGCTTCCAAAAAAAGCTAGTCCAAAAGGTCCCGGTTTATTTGCCGAAATGCTTAAGGAGAGCGTCTTCCTGAGCCCTGTTTCGGACGGGTCAGGGAATTAATGCGTACGAAGTAACTGGCTCGGTGTCACAAGGCTCGGTGCTAGGGCTCCTGCTGTCTATGTGGAACAGATTCTAAGACAAGCTTAATTATGAGTTTTCTGGCAGCAGAGTGATCAAAGAAGTTGAGCTGCATGCTTTTAACTCGTCAATTCCCAAGCATATTTTTTAGCAATTTTTTATAGTTATGCATCATTTTGAAGTTTTCAGAAGAAAAAATAAAATTACGCCCCCTAGTTTTTCTGAAAATGGGCGGTCACCTACAGGTGACACTGGGCGTTATTTGTAAAATTGACCTTGTCTGAAAAATAAGGGGAAAGCAACTAGAAAACACGAAGTTATGGTAATAAATTAGGTTGATTAGGTTTATTTATATTAAACAAATAACTTCATAAGATTGGACAAAAAAAAATAACAACAATCTCCATTTTACAAGTTATAATTTTAATTTACTTGTTGAAATTTGTACCAACATTTGATGTGCAAGCCTATATTGCATTTGGCACCTCCCATTTTCTCGCTTTACTGGAAAGTCTTGTTTGGATGGGCACTTCACAGATGTTATCTTTAGTTGGGGGTTTTTCTTATATCTGAAGATATGGTGCGACTACAGCCCTGCGAAATTCACAGTAAGTCCAGTTAGCCACGCATTTTAGCAAGCAGCATCTAGACCAAGTGCAAAAAGGGGAAACCATCATTTTCTTTCCCGCAGGTCCACCCTCATGGAGTCAACATTTTCATCGAATCGGTCAATTCCGCCATGTAGGTACTTACTATACGTTTTTATAAGTGCTGTACTATCAACCTGTATTTTTGTGCGTTTCTTATTGACCACTCCAATTCGATCGACTTTATAGTAACTGACGCCAGTCCATGGCAATTGGAAGCAACAGTTACTATACTATTATCATGCCACTTAGCAGCCATGATTTCTTTTGAAGCCATGAAATCCGTAGTATCCCTCGGTTTATCTTTCATTACTTTGGGATTCAAAAGTTTGCAGTTCTCAAGGCGGTTTTCTCGTAAAGTGTATGTGCCCCCTATATTATTATCTCGCAAGTATTTTAGTAAAGGTAATGCAGTGGAAAAGTTGTAAAAATAAAGGTTGAATGGACTACGCACTGGAGGTAGCCTTGAAGCTCCAGTATAACGGCGGCACCTAAACCAAATTTTGCCTAGAGTCTTAGAGTTGAACCGTTTGCACCTTGATAGAGTAGCCATAGCGAGTAGCTGCTGACCAAAGCTTGTCACCAAATCTAATGGGTTGTGTGGGGGATATGTGTGAAGATCCAGCTTTTTCAAAATTTCATCGGAATCACCTTTCTCACAAGAAAAAAACGGAGAACTGTTGCGGTACCACTTGGTTATTGTGAATTATTTTCTCTTTCTTTTCCTTAGAGCAGGTTCACTGAATTCAGGTGTCTCTTCCACGTGATCCTCCTCATGATTTTCATTAGGTTTGTTTGTCGCTCTGATATGAATTTCCACTTCCGAACGTAACATACGGGAAGGTGGATGAGCTTCGTTTTCATCCAGAATTTCTTCTTCAGTCACCTCACCACCCTCAGGAGGAAACAGAAAAATGTACCTGGCTTCTCTCCGGCTTCTAATTCTTGCACTATTTCGTCCACATCCAATCTGATAAACACAATATGAAAAGCTTTCATGCAAAAGCAGCAAGTAATAATACTTGATTTTCTCGATATCAATATGGCTACTTCGAACAAATAATGCCCAGTGTCACCCGGGGGTGACACTACATGTCTGCAATGCAATTTTAGGCACGTAACTACCTGATTTCTTTATAAAAAACACTGATAACATAAGTGTGACATTCGAACAATTATTTCCCATAATAAAAAATACATTACTTACGACTTCGACATTTTTATCACAAAAAAATCACAGCAAAATACACGCGCACAGAAAAATAAAAAAACCGCTCAAATCAATCGAATTAATTTGACAGATGATTTGACGTCATTGCTGCCAAAAACAGAAATACAGATACTTTCATTAGAGATAACATTAGTATTGTTATTTCTTTAGTAATATGTCTTTTTATAAATAAAATAAAATCACGAAGTTTTGTCACCTATAGGTGACACCGGGAATTGACGAGTTAAGGCAGCAAACTTTTGTTTCTTACGCCGCGCCAGCTTATAACTCGCCAATAATAAATTGTAAGCAAGTGCTTATTACGAGACGAGTAGGACGAGTTTCTTAACCGGTTACTAAATACTTTGGAATGGTAATTTAACATGTCTGGGTGAAACTTGTCTTTTGATGTCCACCCACCACATGGAGATCAGCTGCATGCATATAGGTAAGACATTGATTTCATATTTTTTAAAAATTGTAAAAAAATTCCCTGTTGATCTTTTCTAATTGTTTAGACTTTTTTTTAAATGCCACCCGATGGCTTCACATTGCTCTATACAAATTTCAAGCAGATGTTGAGGGCTATGAAATGACCTCAGCTACGGTTTGACCACATCGGAACCCGTGTTCTCCACTATACAGAATTTATCTATTAGAGGTGAGTTTTTTTTAATGATTTTAGCTCCTTGATACCTCCTACTGGCGTGCGACTGTGTAACGTGCAGCTGGCTCTAAGGTTTATAATATTTTTAATAAAATAATTCTGCCAAAAAAAAAACCTGTGTTTCCACCCCAAGTTAAAAAAGTATAACCGATGCCCAAAGTCTTCGTCGAGTGTCCGATTTCTTTCGTTTTTATACCATTCGACCATATTAAAACGATTGCTGCTATAAACCATTTCCGCGTACTTGCGCTCTTTCCATTTTAATTTAGGCGATCGAGTAAGGTGTTCTGCCGAGCTAAGGTAATACAATAGTTCTCTGTAAACTATTTAATAACGAATTTTATTTCATTATCAGCAATCATTCATCCGAAGCCAAGAAAGTTTTAAGAGAAAACCAGTAAGACAATTATCTTCGACTATGCCGAAGCTCAAATACCCGGTACTATATTAGGCGTATTTTTTGGGAAGTGAGTATAACAAAATCAAAAGTGAGTATAACCGTTTTGCATGTAAAACCAAAAGTGGGTATAACAAAACCAAAAGTGAGTATACCAGTTTTGCATGTAAAAGTAAAAGTGAACTAGCTATAGATTTCCAAAAAATACGCCTATTATTGTAAAATAAAAAATATTTTAGTATTAAAAAATTATATATTTGTATGGGAGGTATGGGTAGTTTTTATTCGATCAAACTCCTTTTTTGTCAAAAAATTTTAAATATTATTAAAACAATACGTGCAAAGTTTAAACTTACTATCTTTACTGTAGCTATTTAAATTTAATTTTTAACATAAAAAGCTATATAAATCTGATACTTTTGTATGGGAGGTAGTAGTAGTTTTCATCCGATCTATTTAAATTTAATTTTTAACATAAAAAGCTATATAAATCTGATACTTTTGTATGGGAGGTAGTAGTAGTTTTCATCCGATCTTGCTCATCTTCGAACTTAGCCTCAGTCTGGTGGATAAAAGCTTACGTACCAAATTTCAAGTCGATAGCTCTTAAATTACGGCCGTAATCGTGCGGACAGACAGACAGACGGACAGACAGACGGACAGACAGACGGACAGACGGACAGACAGACGGACATCGCTAGATCGACTAAGAAAGTGATGCTGATCAATAATATATATAGTTTGTCATACCTACAACGCCTCCTTATGGGCGTTACAAATGGAATGACAAAGTGAATATACCCTCACCACAGTGTGGTACCGGGTATAAAAAGTTCTACATACAAATACCCAAAGTGAGAAACATTTTCCTCTGCCTCAGGTAACTACTGTAAGATAATTTAATCTGGATAGCGTCTAATAGGATTGTGTTTTCTCGATTTAGCCTATAGTGCCACATTTAGCTATAAACGCGGGGAGCGATCAAAGTAAGCTGCTGATCTCGAAAATTGATTAGCATTATCTTTACTCCTCGTCCTGCAAATAGCACCTCGTGTTTGGCATGAAATTCAACATATAAAACCATCATTCACATGTCACTGCTTTCAAGAACGACGAATAATATTCCACCCGTCAGTGTAGCGACCCATTGCCCTTCATTCTTTGCCGTGAAAAGCTTTGCTTTGCATTAGCACCAGAGCGACCACTCCTCTTCGTCCCCAAGCTAATCAGCGAAATAAATATCCGCACGATCGACACCGAGTACCGAAAGCAGCGTTCAGAAACGCCTGCTGTCTTCCCCGTCCCAGTATACCAATATACACCACACCAAATTCAATCAAATTTCTCCGGCACAGTGCTCGTCGGCCGCAGGAAAAGACTGGGCACGTCATCATTTATGCAATTGTGCACATCAACGTCGAGGAAATTAAATTAATTATTTTGTATAGGGCGTACTAGGTATAGTTAAGTGTAGATACTTGAAGGAAGTACTTAAACAAAAATTATTACTATGGAGATGCTAGATACGAGGTGGGGCAAGCCGGTAAGATGGACTTTACATCGGGGCCATCAAGACGATAGGGGTATCTATATATATGTATAACCCTCGTAGGTTATGTATTTGGGGGGCAGATGCAAATCAGGCATTTCAGAGAAGGTGAGAGAGCATACAATACGCTGTTTATACATATATTCATGGTTACATATAATTTTTTATTTTGCGTACTTTCCGCATTATTTTTTTATGGCACGATTTAATTTTGTTTTGAGTGAGAGAAGTAGGTAGCAAGATCCCCGACCAGTACGGCGAGCTAAACGAAGCCTATGCCTGCGTTCCAATCAGCTACCAAAACCAAAGGACTCACCACCACTATGCAAATGCATAGCCAGCCCAGGCTCTCATTACAACTGTTTAGCCTTGGTTTTCAATAAAAACCCAAATATGCCAGTTATCACTCATACAGCTTCAAGAACCATCGATAAAAAGAAGATTACATTTTCTGAATTTCTGATTTTTTATAGGCTCAGAAAATGATTTCATTCTTATTCGCACAAGCGTGCGGGTATCGCATTGCAAATCATTACCGTAAAACCGTAATACTTTGACCGATTTTAAAATGTAAAGCTTAGCAGAGACTACAAAATTGACAATACATATCTTTTTTTCACTACATACCTTCGGGCGTTTCCGTATCAACAACTTTGAAGTGTTATTGAGTATTTAAAACTGTTATACGTTATATTAATTACAAAAAACAGACTGGTCAAAGTTTTACCCTGAAAATTTTAACTTTGACCGCATATTTTCTTAAGGGCGAATTAACATCTTTTATAAAGAAAAATAATAAAAGAAAAACGGACAATCACATAATTTTTGATTTAATTTATTATATTTCAAGTGTTAACATTAAACATACAAATAAATACTAAAAAAAATAATTATATAGGTACTTCTTTAGGAACACAAAATGTTGGCATGCATTTCTTAATTTCATTTTTTTGCCAGAAAAGATAAAAATAAAAAAGTTGCATATGCAAAAATTAATGACAAACGTAGGTAGGTACATATTTTAAATAAAAAATTAGTTTTTAAATACAATAAAAATAAGTCTTATGCAGGTTTGATTAATTAAATATCACTGCCGCGGCCAGAATCTATATAGAAAGAAAACATTATAAGTTTTGTTCAAAAGAAACAGATCTGTAGGAACCTACCAACTTTTACTTAGTACTAAAAACCGCGTTTACTAAGTCTTCCAAGGACGAAGAAGGACTAAGAGGCTCTGCTAAGAGCGCATCAATTTCCATTTCTACCTCTGGCAAAGGATCTGCATGGGGAAGAGACAGAACTGTAATGGGGAGAGAGGTTTCGGCCAAATTCTGCTGAGAACATCCTTGTAGCTCTTCTATGCTTATTCCTTTACCGGGTGTCACTTTAACTTTGCTCCGTTTTTTTCTTAAAGGCGTGTTATCTTTACCATGACGCATTTCACTCAGCATGTTAATGACACATGCGGAAACATTTTCAGAAGCCTGCTCCATACTTGCTTCATTCGGGATCTTGTTCAAAACCTGCTGAGGATCGAGCGGCACAATTCCACATTTTTTGAACCCAGCTATCAAATTAAGAGATCTGTTGTCTTCCCCTACTGACTTTTCAACCAGCTCTTTGAGCAACTTGGGAAATTTGTCTTTTGCCAAAATTTGTGATGTTTTGGATCTACCTTCTTTCCAGGTTTTTAGGATTCCCCTCCAAGTTTTCTTTAGGGGCCCATAAAAGGCCACATCAAGTGGTTGTAATAAATGTGTTGCGTTTGGTAGAAAACAGACAAATCTGATTCTATTGGCCTGTGCAACTTCTGAACCACAAAACATTACAGAAATACTGCTCTTTGAGCTGTCCATTATCCTCTCCGGGTACTTGCAACCTTTTTTAAATATGCATTTTTGAGACCCTGGATCGTCAGATAGGTTCGTCTCGTCATAATTGAAGATGTGTTGGGGTAAGATATATTGGCCACTATCCAAAGACAACGTGTTTTTCAAATGAGCAAAAAACATGTTGACATCATTTTTAGTCAGCTTTGCCTTTGATGGTTTCAAGTTTTGGCACATCCTCTTACTAACGAGGTCATTATTCCTTTTAAGAAAACCTGCCAACCAATCTTTACTAAGCAAATTCGATTTTTTATTATCGCGCTTATCTAAGTAGCTTGTTGCTAATTTCTGGACATCGAACATGTTGAATGGAAAGCCCCATTCGCTTGTGGTAATAATGGCATTTGCAAGAATTTTTTCTTCAGCAATAGAAAAAATAGGCGGTCTTCCAAAGTTTTTATCATGTCTTGCATGAAGTTTGTTTATTAATGTGCCTTTGGGAATACCAACAATTTAACCAAATTTATTTATAGAAATTTCCTTTTTTTCAATCAATTCTAATGCTTCTTTAATTTTTTCATCTGGGATACTATTGTACCTTCGTTTATTAATTTTTTGTTTCGACATTCTTACTGAAATTAAAATCGCCTATTTTGATAAAAAGAAAATGCAATGTGAACAGACCATAACTCAAATGTGGTGAAATGTAAGACGGTCAAAGTTTTACCGGTCAAAGTAAAACTACCGGTCAAAGTTAAAAATTGCCGGTCAAAGTTTTACGATTCAACAAGTTTTAAGAAGGAGTTTATATTATTAGGCATAAAACTTTAACTATATGCTTGACCGACAAAATTATTATCTTAATCAAAAGAAAATACTTAAATCTACTTACCTTGGTTAAATTTAGTCTGAAACAACAACTTTTTATCCGAAAACACTGAACCTCTTTAGGGAGCTAAAATTTAAACATCAAACTTGCATTGACAACTTTAACTGTTACAACATCTATTTGAATATTTTCACCATAAAACTTTTACCTCACCTCGAGGGATGAATCTGAGTTTCGACCCTTAATGATTGCACTACCTAAATTCAAACATAGATGCCGTTAGAACTAAATAAAAAGTTTTATCGATTTCGGTCAAAGTTACCACCACTAGTCAAAGTATTACTGTTTTACGGTATTATTATTTTTTTTTTTTGCAATAATATTCCCAATGTGAGTAATAAATATTACATACTCGTACATAGAAATAAAGCGTTCATCTTTTCGAGTAGGGACCTACCCAAATTTCAACCCGTTCACATTTTGGAACTCCGCCGCAATGTTACAAATTAATAATATATCGTGTATCTTATAGAAGTGGACATCTTTCCGAAACTCTACTTTGTATTTGTAGTATCGGAATTGATAAGTATCTGGAGTTCGAAATTTTGAACGAAAACAACATCCTTCTTCTTACTTTGTTCCGTATATTCACCAAAAACATAAAAGTGCCAGATATTAGTATCAATATATATAACAATGAGGTATACGAGAAGAGGTGTAGAACAAAATAAAAATGCAAAAGATGCATTCAAAGGTGAAACTGAGTACATACAATGGAAAAACACCCAGAGGGGAGCGGAAGCGGGAATCCTTTGCCCCGTCTGTAGTCGTAGAATTCAAAAATAAAAAAAAATCAGCAGCAGAGTAAACTAATGGAACAAAAATAGTTTCGCTAACGGAGCGGGGCTGAGCAAAAATTGCCGGAATGCCTTTTGTTTCTACCTTCATAATTCGTATAAAGTTGAGTTCCATGCATGCACCGTGAACTCTTCTCTTTCGATTATCTTCCGAATCAACAGTTGAGATAGTATATGTGATTGTGAACCTGCAGCCTCTAGGCTGAAGTGTATGTTTATAAGCTTTTCAAGAATTTTATTTTCACTCTCTATGAATTCACATGTGAACCCATATCCGCTAGCTGTAGATAAAGATTTTCACCGAGCCGAGTTTGGATACAGTTAGGTAGATATACAATGCATTTATATGAAACGTTAGTATCTAATACCACGCTATATGAACGTTAGAATAAGAATATGAAGAAAATTAAAATTTAAATTGGAATCAGAACTATAGCTACCGCTGCGGATGAGACTGCCATGGATGAGAATTTATACGAAGATAAATTGCCTATTTTGCAAACCTGTTTTATTATTTAGTTTCTGAGTAAAATAATTCTTTGTACCCACTTTGTACCATCAGTTATTCCAAAATTGCCTCAAATTGATTTAAACTTGCAGTTAAATTGCGCTTTAAAAATATAAAAATATACCGCTTCGGCTTAAAATTGATAAGTTGCCTATAGTCAAATTTTCCAATTATGAAATGTAGGTATTTATAAACGAAAAACTTTCCAAGTAAATCTACCAATTGTTTTAACATTGAACCTTCTTAAGCAAATAACTTGGCGTACATTTACATCTCATTACTTGAGTATCTTTTTAATTCGCCGACTTTGGAGATTTAGCCACAGCAGGGGCGTAGCGAGGGGGGGGGGGGGGGCGTGGGGGGTGTCGCACCCCCCATGCTTTTCAAGAGTCGGCAAATCGACGATCAATTTTCAAAAATTAGTTCTTAAGTTTGGATTTCCATTAGGTATAGGTTTTTAAACTTGTAAATATATACAAAAGTCGGCATTTTCAAAGGTTTCAGATGGACTCCTTAAAATCGGTGAATTTGCCGACTGTAATCCTTAAAATTTAGCGAGTTTCCATTCGATTTTAAAAAGGACGGTCGGCATCGCATCGGTGCGATTGCCGACTGAAATCCTTAAAATTTAACGAGTTTAGATTCGATTTTAAAAAGGGCGGTCAGCAGGGGTGAATTTGCCGACTGAAATCCTTAAAATTTTGCGAGTTTAGATTCGATTTTAAAAAGGATTGCCGACTGAAATCCTTACAATTTAGCGAGTTTAGATTCGATTTAAAAAAAACGGTCGGAATCGGTGAATTTTGCCGACTGAAATCCTTAAAATTTATCGAGTTTCGATTCGATTGTAAAAAGGACGGTTGGCATTTCTAATTTGAGGTTAAATTCGAAGGAATGTGTTATTCGCTATAGTTCGCGGCTTATTGATGTGGAATGCGAACTTTAACAATTCGCGGCAAACGTGTGTTTGGGCAAAGAGGAGGATAATTAATTATCCTATCAAAATGTATTAAGAAAATAAGTTTATAAACAGTTTAAAAAACGAAATTTCGAATTCCAAACTTTTTGAATTGTCAAAGTTTATTCGCAATCCACATCATTTAATACCCATTCCACAAACTAGCGAATTAAACATTCGTTCGAACTTAACCTCAAACTAGACATTGTGGGTAGAAGAAACTGATGGCTGAAATTCGCGAACTGCCGCGACTATAAAAGTGTTCATGTGAACGGACTGTCAAAGCTTGCGAATAGTCGTTCGATCGTAGGTAGTTGGTCGCTCTTATGTGAATGGTATTTTAGGTATTAGCCCAGGGGTGTTACTGTTAAGATTGGTCAAAATTGGACAAAGGGGCGTGACGCCTCCCATACAAAAAACATCTTCTATGGAGTGAAACTCGTTGACGTTAGATATAACTCGATAACCACTGGACCGATTTTCATGATTTCTATAAAGTCGGCAAGTTCCTGAAATAAGTCGACATTTCAATGAAAGTCACCCCCCCACGGCTCAAACCCTCGCTACGCCCCTGAGCCACAGTATCGGATACTAAACAAAGCCCACAAAATTCATCATTCTAGGATATTGCAATTTATTAAATTCGAAAATATCCACAGAATTAGTTTGATTTAACTGTTATCTGCAGCATCTGATAGTTTCTCTCATTATTTTTAATATTTCTACAAATGAATGTGCTTCCTTTCACGCTGTGCCAACTGTCAACGAATGTGACGGATAGAAAAGTAGAAAGTAAACCTACTTTATCCGTCGCATCCGGCAGTAGGTACGTTGCTTATGGGTCACCTTCCATAAACTGCTGTGTATTCTATCAACCTGTCAGTTGAATACGTTGCCGCAACGGATGCGACGGATTCTATGGGTCTAGGCCTTGACTGAGTCAGTTACGGTTGTGTGATTTTTGAAGTCCTGTATGTTGAGAACCACTAATGCTACGGAGATGCTAATACTAATGCTATACGAATGGTAGTGGACCATTTTAATGAGATTAGTAAATGCTATAAGTTTGGAGTTTTTTGCTTAATTGGTTCTGAAGTTATAGGGAGATCGAAAACAGCCTGAGTTTGTTCCTGTAAAAAGTGTGTGTGCCTTAACTAGAGAACATGGCGTGACGTGAGCACTACCGTACCGAACATTCAGTGTCCGTCATTTGATTTTATCATTTCGTGTGATCGCCATTTTTTCGCAAATGACCAATGACGAATCCTAGCTTTGAATGCCGCTCTAATGCGACATTTTTTCCTGGCGTCACAGCGTCATTTAAATGACTCGAAAAAATGGCCGTGTAATCGTAGAATACGAATATGTTTGTCCGGATACTAAGACTATATGTAAGGTTCAGTGTGCGGACAACATTATTTTGTATGAAATTTGTGGTTTTTATCCATATAACGTTCCTTCTTCTTTACCTATTATATTGAAGGAATGAATTCAGGCAACATAGCACAGGCTTAGACTTATAGCTTAGGATAAAAGGACAAACCCTATGATCACCAGGCAAGCGGCAAATAAGTATGTTTTATGAAACTCAACTTTACATGACGGATTAAAAGGCAAACGATTAATAGGTGAAAAGGCGACAAGGATGGGTGCAGCTCCTTATCTAACACTCTAAGAGGAAAAATAGATTGCTTAGTGGTATGCCGATCTTTGTAAATGTGGGTTTCCGCTAAAAATTTATGGTTTATCCCAAGATTTGGTTGGTTTCATTGGAAGCAAAACAATTTGAAATTGATGCACTTAGAGACGAAAATCGCGAACTTAAACAACAACTACTCAAGTACGACGAGAAAATTACAGCATTTTTTCGCGCATGGAAGAAAATTAAGAAAAGAAAAGAAACTTTGCGCTAATCTTCAATTAAAGCCGCCAACTATAAAAAGTATTTTTCGCCTTAAATCGCAAACCAATACCATCTCTCCGCCGGCCGATTATTATTAAATTTTATTCGCCACATGACAAACTCCTTGTTCTGCGATCGAGTGCTCATCGTCATCACCGTAAAACAACAAAACAACTACTCAACCTTCATGATCTTGGATTAGGAACTGAAGCAGCAACGGGAAAATCTCATGTTTACATTCATGAGTGTTTAACGTGCTATTCTGCACTATGCAATGAAAATGAAACGCGACAAAAAACTGTTTTCGGTGTTTACTATTCGTGGCCTTGTTTATGTCAAGGGTGCGACCTATTGGGCACCTTTTTTTCATTGAAACAAATGGGTGACCCCAATGAGGTAAGTTGTAGTGAATCTTTAGTCGATGTCAGTAGGGATAAAAAAAAATAAATAAATAGGCGGCGCAACAGGCGGTCGATACCCAAGGCCTAGCTTCTCGCAACCATTCGTTTTGTGTGAGATTCTATTTTTGGAACGAATGGAAGGGACCTACAATTTTATGCCGAGTCCGAACGGCTGAATTGAGAAGCCTTTTCAGGACAGTCATACTCTCGGATGTTTGTCAGTCGTTCGCGAGAGGTGGCGCAGTAGAAAAAACCTTAAGATGTAATTTGTGTTTTTCCGGGGATCGAACCTGGGATCCCTCGCACACTGCACAGTAGTCCAGCACACTAACCATTGCGCTACTGCGCCCCCCAGTATGAGTGCACTTAATTTAATACCGGTAAATAAATCAATCCCCACACATTTCACAAATAATAATGGTACACTCCTTATATTTTTTGTAAGTCATCCATATAAAGTCCTTCACTTCAATCAACTGTCGGCTTCTTGTTTTTCCCGACATGATATGATTCATTTAACTTTTCAGTGTGAGCCTATATTACTATACTGAAAACATGATTAGTTTCCTCGATTTCAGAAACATAAATGTAGATCGATTAAAGGAGGACCTCCATGCAGTGGAATGGTATAGGATTTATGGAAAGCTCTCAGTTGATAGTCAAATAAATTTCATTCAAGAAAATATCACCAATCTTTTTAATACTCATGTTCCTCTCATTACAAAGTCCATTAGAAAGAATGATTGCCCATGCCCTGGGTTTACTAATAGTATTAGAAATCCGATAAATCAGCGTGATCAAGCTTACAGGCGCTGGAAAAGAGTTCGGCTGGATGTACTATTTAATGCTTATCGTATTCTTAGAAACAGGGTAACATGTGAAATACAAGAGGCAAAAAGGCGTTATTATGCTCCACGACTTGATCCTTCTCAGGCCAAGCAAAAACTGTGGAAAAACCTAAAAGATATTGGAGTAGGAAAACAAAGAAATAATTTTGCAAATAATGTTGACTGTAATGAGTAGCAATGCTGGGCAGTTGGTCTCTTTTTCTAGCTTTAGCTACAATGCAGATTTGTTAGAAAGCATTTTGTCCATAAAATGTAACTCGACTGGGTTTGATGACATTTGTCCGGTTTTTTTAAAGGCCATTCTGCCGTATATATTGCAATACATAACATACTTATTTAATTATATAGGTACTTATGACTTCTGTTTCTCCCACTGATTGGAAACGAGCTAAAATAATACCAGTTCCTAAAAACCATAGTGAATTTAGGCCAATTGCAATTTAACCTTTTCTTTCTAAAATATTCGAAAGGGTTTTTAGGGTTCAGATACGAAGATTTCCCCAAAATAATAATTTACTATGCGATAATCAGTCTGGATTTCGACCTAAACATAGTTGCACTACTGCATTGATAAACGTAACTGAAGAAATCAGCCAACTCGATTTCTCTAAAGCATTTGACATGGTAAATCACAACGTATA
Source organism: Cheilosia scutellata (assembly GCA_955612985.1). Classification (NCBI taxonomy): domain Eukaryota; kingdom Metazoa; phylum Arthropoda; class Insecta; order Diptera; family Syrphidae; genus Cheilosia; species Cheilosia scutellata. Next base: position 65,031,882 of record OY015313.1, read on the forward strand.
TACTTTGTAATAAGCTACGGTATCAATTTAACTTTTCGGTTACATCCACAAATTTAGTAGCCTCTTACTTAAGTCTAAGATTCCACGCAGTATAGTGGTAAATAAGTCAATATCAGACTTTCTTCCACTTAGTTCAGGTGTTCCCCAAGGCTCAATTCTGGGTCCGTTATTCTTCTCCATGTACGTAAATTACCTTCCTAAATGTAGTGTAAACTCCTCAATTGATATGTATGCTGATGATGCCCAGCTGCGAAAGAGTTTTCCGTTGGGTTTTGTAGAAAATGCTGCGTTGAAGTAAATGCTGATCTGGAAAGGATTTTATCCTGGTCATGCTTGGTTGTTTCAAGGAAGCCGGTTGATACTCTATGTTTCCCAAGAATATATCTCAATGGTAGCCCTATTGAATTTGTTGAATCCGCCAAAAATCTTGGTATTACATTTCATCGGTCGCTTACTTGGAACAACCACATTAGACTGGCTTTGGGCAGGGTTTATGGAGGTCTTCGCATGCTATGAGCTACACAAAGAGTCACAGCTCTGAAGACAAGAAAAATCCTTGCCAAAACGCTTCTTATTCCAATTCTGATGTTTGGTTGTGAGCTTTTTAGCAACTTTGAATTGTGATTATGAGCACAAGCGGCAACTCAATGTGGCGTATTATAGTATCGCAAGATATATTTATGGACTAAGAAGATATGACCACATTTCCTCTTTTTCAAGATCGATTCATGGCATCACTCTTGACGACCTTTTTAAGATGAGAACCTTGATCTTGCTTTACAATATACTACAGACGCGAGTTACGTTGTACACAAAAGCAGCATCAATGTCATTTGATAACATGGCTTATCGGCATGCAACAGTTGAATTTGCGGCACTTCAGCTTAGAAAAGAAATGCAACCATCAACAAATCACCAACATAGCTTTTTAGGGGAGAGTACGATAACTACGGCGCCAAAAATTGATAACGGTATTTTGTAGAGGGGTTAAATACAAGCACTTTTTACTATGGGAGGGGGGGTCTATCTTACTCCGTTTAGGCGGGAGGGGTAATTTAAAGAAAATGGTACTTTAAATGGAAAAAAAATATATTAAGAAACAATGGCAACACTTATAATAAAAGACTATATCATTTTAGAAAGCCCAGAATCTGTTCTTTCATATTATTTTTAAATCAAGTTATTTTCTTAAATAGTTTTTGAAAAAAACAATTTCAAACTTGAAATTTTAGGACAAAAATTGGGGTGAGTAAAATAATTTTGGCGATGAAAACTAATGACGGATTTATGTAGAGGAGTTAAATACAAACATTTTTTACTATGGGAGAGGGGGTCTATCTCGCTCCGGTTAGGCAGGAGGGGTAATTAAAAAAAAAATATAAATAAAATTAAAATAAAATATTAAAAAACAATGGCAACACTTACCACAACGAACTATAGTATTTTTCAAAGCCAGGAATCCGTTATAAATTGTCTAAAATGCAATCAGCAACATTTTGTCTACCAATGTGAAATTTCTGACCATAGACTGTATCTGAAGAATGTTGTTGACGTGGGTAAACTAATATAATTATAAAGAAAGTTTGCATATACTCAGCCTTGCACCCATCCCAAAATCCAACAGTGACCCCAAGCAGGGGGGTTGCAGGGGGGCAGCATGCCCCCCCATACGCATTTCAAGGCGCAAGGGTAGCAATTTGTACTCTAAGCGGAGCGACATATAACAGTAATTTTCAATTTTCTCAAAAGTTAGAAGACATAAATCAATCTGGTTTTCAGTGTTCGATTAAGAATTGATTTAGGCAGTAAAAACTACAAATAAATTAAGTATCTATTTGCTCAATATTGAAAACATCAGCATAAAACTTTTTTTTTATTTTTTTTTTCTTAAATTTCATGTTTGAAAGTATTTTTTTCAAAAACTATTAACAACTTAAACTTGATTTAAAAATAATATCAAAGAACAGATTCCTGGCTTACAAAATTCATAAAGTTCTTTATTGTAAGTGTTGCCATTGTTTCTCAATTAATTTTTTTCATTTTAAGTATTATTTTTTTTAAATTGCCCCTCCCGCCTAAACGAAGCCAGATAGACCCCCCCCTCCCATAGTAAAAAATGCTTGTATTTAACCCCTCTACAAAATACCGTTATCAATTTTTGGCGCCGTAGTTATCGTACTCGTGCCCAGGGCCGGACCAATCATATGTGCAAGATGTGCAAATGCACAGGGCGCCAAGTTCTGGGGGCGCATTGCTAGGAGTAAGGCTTACTATCCACGTAGTTGCGACTCATACGCACGCTTTCGTCATTTGCATATTGTTGTACGCTTGCTTGCAGCTTGCATGTAAAAAATAATTTTATCTTGCATTCATTCCACCTGTGCTGAATTATTTCTTGCACATTAACTCACATTACTGCAATGTTGCAACTTCAAGGAGAATCTAAATCAAAATATCGCAAAATAAAAAATCCCACTAGACCTACGCAAGTTCAGTTCTTACCTACCTAATCTCAAAATATTCCACCCTGTTCGTGTACGTATACTTTTTGCACATCCACTTACATTTTACAAAAGAATCTAGTTCAAAAATCTCAAAACAAAAAAGTTCCACCCCGTATGTGCAGGTTTTATTTCTTGCACAGTCGCTCGCAAAATTTTCATAGGAAAATATGGCAAACAAAAAAATTTATTCCTACGGAATTGTTTGTGTTTAACGTGCAGGTTTTTGATTCTGCACATATGGGGATCAGTGTTGCCCCCCCAACTGGTTGAAAATGTAGCGTGGCGGATTTAAAGTGTAGTAAAACAATAGGCGTGTATTACTGGAAATCTATCTTAGCAAAGTAAAGTAAAGTAGAATCTTCAACACGCAATTACAACAGCTACGGAAATGTCAAGTAGAGTGTAGTTGTTGTAGTTGCGTATTGAATATTCTACTTTACTTTACTTTCCTGAGATATAGATGCCCAATAAAACACGGTTAATATAATTCCTTAACCCATTAAGTACCCATTTAAAAATTTTAGAATCTATAATTTTTGTGAATGTCTACTTTCTTGACTTTTTTCCTCGTTATCAAAAAAAAAATGTTTTGATGCAAAAGGTTTCTCCAAACAATTCTAATAGTGACTGCAAAAAAATTTCAAATATCTCTTGGCTAATATTTTTTATGATTTTTTGAAAATTGCTAAAAATTACTATCCTTTTCATACAAAATTTTTCTGAAATCATCCATCAAAATCATAAAAAATATTAGCGAAAAGATTTTTGAAAAAAAATTTTTGCAGTCACTATTAGAATTGTTTGAGGAAACTTTTTGCATCAAAAATTTTTTTTTGTTTGACCGAGGAAAAAAGTCAAAATAGTAGACTTTTACAAAAGTTCTAAATTTTCAATGGGTACTTAATGGGTTAAGGAAATTTGTGTATCATTCCAACGGAATTTAAATGACCTTTCCATTGATGCCAAAATTTACATGAAGTAAGTTCAAATTATGAGCAGAATTAACTTTAGTTTTGTCAAAATACTTATGCCGGCCACTGTAGAAAAAAGTATTAGCGTAGGTTATTAATGATGAGGGTGGGTCAAAAACTCCTTCTACATGCCTTAATAATTCCTTCGATTGTATTATTGTATCCACAGTAGAAATATATAAATTATTTCGTAAGTCGTCTTTAATTATTTAAGTTTAAAAACCATCGTTCTGCAGTTTCACTACTATGAGGCAAACTACATAACGTTAGCATGTAATTACATAATTTTGTAAATGCTGGCTATCCTTTGAAATTCTTGGCGCTTTTCAAATTTACCCAAAATTGCACAATATCTTCATTATAATATTCCTGTGGAAATATAATGCGTTTGCATGAAAATCAAAAGTGCTTCGCAAGTGCTTAAGGGTCAAACACAATATTCGATATTATAGTTTTAATTTTTTTTCTTTTAGATTTTTATTTTCTGAAATTTTGAAATTGTAGTGTTTTGTGAATATTTTACGAATTTTCGTAGTGACTTTTTGTGGGCGAAAAATGTAGTGAAAACGCTACAATTGTAGTAGGGGGGCAACGCTGATGGGGATGGGAATATTGGATTTCTCATATACGGAAAAAAAGAGAATCTCTTTGTAAGAGAAATTTGTTAGCGAATCTATTTGTAAGAGAAACTTGTCACTTTTTTTCGTAGATGAGAATGGAGTTGCCATTGTGACTGCTTTCCAGTCAGATCTGACTGGATTGATATGCATAAATGTGGATGATTTTTTAAAATCCAGCCAGCTGTTTTTATTAGCTGGATACGAATTTTGTTTGACTGTTTTTAAATGTTTCGAGTAATTTCATATTTATCAGTGTACATTTTTAAATTCAAAGTGGCAATAGAAAAAATTAAAAAGAAGAACAAATATTGCTTTAATTTAATTTTTTTGCTCTGAGCTTGGAATAGAATGAACGAATTTATGCGTTTGCATTTACACAAGAACTTGCCTTTTCTAAACAGATGTTTGAAACTGAAAATTTATCAGCTGTTGTGTGAGGTTCATCTTTGTTATACCGGCCGAAGTAACAAACAAATTAGTAGATAAGTAGATACTAATATTACTTACAAAAGCAACAACGACATAGCTATGAGGAGTAGATGCAAATGATGAAAATGATGACGAGACTCAGAGAGATTAGTAATGTAAAGTTCATTTATGAGTTAATACATTTTGTATACCCTCCCCACTAAGGTATATTCACTTGGTCATTACATTTGTAACGCCTAGAAGGAGTCACCGGATCAGGAATCAGGATCAAATTCTAAGCCGAATAAGCCATGTCCGTCTGCCTGTCTACCTTTCTGTAGCGTCCAAATGAATCGACTTAGTCGAAAGAAATTTTGTGAGATGACTTCTTTTTACGCTCGTTAGGTTGGTATAATAATGGTACATGTCGGTAAAGTAGTTCTGTTACCTCTCATACAAAGTCAATCCTAGATATCTCAATAAAAAAACGCATTGAAAGTCTACTTCCTGGGTGATGTGGAAAAGACTTATGCATGTGTGCAAATATGAAAAAAGGGCGCTTTCTGTAAATCTTGCACAGGGCGCTAGTTTGGCTGGGGCCGGCCCTGCTCGTGCCGCTTTTTATGTTCGACATTATTTGGTAGCTAGAAAGAGCAATTAGTTCAGTGATATTGTAGCTGTGAAATAAAGCACATCGTGTGTCATTTTTGTTAAATGTTTTGTTGTTTTATTGTTTTTCGAACGATCGGTTGTGGCCGCTTGTAACTCTCGCCAACCACCTTACCTTTTTAGCAAGATCCATTTTATGCATTCAAGTATAACTTTTGACCTCATACCAATGCGCTACAAATTCTTGGTATCTGAACGACAATTCTTTATTCATGCGATTCGGCTATGGAATTCCCTTCCCCGACATATAAGGTTGCTAAGCTGTATAACGTTGTTCAAAGTGGAACTCAAACAATACCTGCAAACACTTCGATGATGATGATTAGTTTTTTAATTCCTTTCCTTTTCTTTCGTTTTTTGTTGTCTATCTTTAGGAATAATTTATAAATATGTAGCAGCTATTTCGCTGGCTGAGAACTATAATGTTCTATGTCAAAGAAAATGAAAAAAATAAGTTTTATATACCAAAATTTTCTACGTTTCAATGGCTACCAGAAATGTGTAAAATTGTATTAAATAATAATAAAGTGGCAGCTCTGTAGCCAAAAGAAACTTACAACTTATTGATATTTCTGACTAAACGCTAGTGCTATAAAGTCCTAAGTAAACATAGAACATTGTATCGAATTCGAATGCATAACAAAATACAAAAATAAAATTCAAATGACATAGAACTTTTTCGCACTAACTCTTCAATGGCATTTGGACATAGAACATTATTACATATAATGATTTGCAATAATACTAAAGAAGTTCTATGTTATGTCCTACATAGCTAGAACATTTTGATTAACTTTTTTATTTTTGACGTTAATGAGAGTATCTACTTATCTAGCAATAGTTTGAAATGAATTTTTGAATTTAAATCTATATTTTTGTAAATGAATAAGTACTTTTACACTCATATTACATACAATAACATTATACTTTTAATTTTGAACTAGAATTTTTCACTGACACTTGCACAACTAAATAATTGTATCTTACTATGTAAAGACTATTAAATAAAGATTTGATTTTGAAAATTTAGTAAATACTTTTATCAAGCGAAATCCATTTTTAGCAATGAGGGAAGCGGAAACAATAAGTAAGGGACGCAGGAGACCATTTTGAAATGGTTCAAGGAACTTTAGGAGTACTTGTCAGAAAAACATAATGAATGACCAGTCAAGAATCTTAAATGGTGACGAAACCAGCTTTTGCCTCTGCCCAAAACTGAAAAAGTTATAGGTAGCACCCAAGGGCTATACAAATATTTATCAAATTGCGGCTGGAAATGAAAAGGAGGCTTTAACGGTGTTTATAGCTTTTCCAGCGGACGGAAAACTGTTTAAATCAATTGTTTTTCCTTAGCTGCGTCCACCAAAAGAAATCGTTGACCGTAAGCCAAAATTCTGGTTTTTAGGACGGAGCGAGAGTGGTTGGAGTTGGATGAAAAGCGAAACGTTTTTTTAGTACGTGTCGCCATTTGTGTGCACAATCGCTTGATTGCTGATGAAGTTGAACAGCTGGTTATCTTATTTGTCGATGGCCACAAATCACATTTAACCCTGGAGCTTAAGCTTAGTGGGTTTTGTAGCAGAAATCAAATAATTTTATATGCGCTGCCACCAAATACCACTCACATTTTGCAGCCGGCGGGTGTATGTATGTTTAAGCTCTTGAAATTGGATTGGAAAACCACGGTACGTCATTGGCAGTCAAATAATTTTGGACAGGAATTTACCAAAAAACGTTTGTCCCATTTTAAATGATGCTATAGTTAAAAATAAGGATATGGTGGCTACGCGATACAAAATGGATTGCGAAAATTTGTTCAAATATCCATTGAACCCTGCAGCAATCGAATATTCGGAATGCGAAATGAGAACAACGTTGAGAACCTGCTCATTGTTCAAGCTCTCTCTCTCTTACCAGAACTATCCATTGAACCTACTCAATATTTAAGATAACTGCAGAAGTAATTCAATCATTGTCAGGGCAGCTGAAAGATTATGGTGTTGATGCTGAAATCGTTTTAAAAGTGATTCAATCCAACCAATAATTCGCCAATACAGGTCATAATAGTAGAACCTGCTCTTGGAGGGATCCCAGGAAGATAAGGAGACTTGAGCACTGGAGTTTACGTTCTAAAAAGGGATGGAACATTATACAAAGACGTCGCAGAAGTCTCTGGCACTAATTAGGCCAACAGTATTGAGTCCGATATAAGTTTGCTGAATTAATCGACAAACGTTGGGCAAAATGAAATTTCAATAGAACTGCAAGAAATCTCTGTCATTGATAAAGAAATCATCGCACTCCTCGAAAATCCTTCCCCAGAAGAAAAAGTGAAACAGAACAACTTGATGGCATAGCAAAAAGGAAACAAGAAAGATTAACCAAAAACGTACTTCACAACAAAAGAAAAACATTAAAAAGAAAGAAAAGTGTCAAAATTGTTTTGAAGAACTGCAGAGTGACGTAGAAGATGACAACTTGAAAAACATTGGATTCGATTCTTGTGTAAGATGGTTTTATCTAAGCTGCACTGCAATGGCAAGTTTGGAGCAGATACGAAATAGCTTCTAAAAAAGATAATGTCTGCAACTATACCTGTGATAACATTTTCATAAATGCTGAGCAAAATTAATATTAAATAACTAGCTAGGTAGATACCTACTTACTTTGTTAATTTTTTTTTTTATAAAAAAAGTATCAAAAGGTGTATATTCACTACATTTACATAGGTACCTTAATATTAAGTACTTTGAATTGAATGATTTTTATTCTGTTTTCATAAAAAGATAAACTTTTATTTCTTAAAACCTACCTGAATACCTAAACGTGCCCTTATATAAATAAAATAATTTATTTAAATATCTAACTTAGTTTAGATATCAATAAGTGTTTGACTTCTTATGTACCTAACAACCTAAGTACCTATTAATTAATTAATTATGCTATTAATTAATTAATTGTGCTATTAATTTGTATGCATTATGTTTTATGTATGTGGGATTAGTATGCTGTAATCCCCCTAAGTCTGTCACAAACGAAAAGCCGCGTCAACTGTAAATAACCGCTTGACAAAAGCCATGCTCGCATATGACCATATTTGGTCATAATCATCATCGTCAATTGGCAAAACGGCTCATGCTACAATCACGCCAGTCAACCGGCAGTCACGAAGGCAACGCAACGAAACGAGACGAGACGCTTAATACCTGAATCCGAAACCCCTTTTCTTTTGTCTTAAAACTAGAACATTGAATTAAAACTTAAACATTAAATTAAAACTTAAAACATTAAATTAAAACCTAAATCTAAGCCTTATTAAATATTTATGAATTACAAAGTGAATAAATCTTCTTTATTTGATTCGAACAAAACGTGTGTTGCCTTTTACAGTCCCCTTTACCCTCCTCCACATGTATTATATATGTACATAAGTAAATAAGTACATTTTTTAATTTAGTTTTTATGTATATTTTTTTAAGTTTAAATATTAGATATCTGAAAGGTTTGAAAGTTGTTTTCAACAGCAGTCATTGCCTCTGCAGAACATGTGTGTGGATAAAGCGGCTCGGTGTGGCGGCTGGTGGCGAGAAAAGAACTGCGTGGTTTAAAACGCCCGGAGTTCAAGAAGTCATCAGAGAGAAGAAAAAGGCTTTCCAGGTGTGGATTCACTTGGGGGACTCACCTTCTCGAAACCGGTTTATTGAGGCGCGAAGAACTTGCAAATTGGCTGTTAAAGCCAGGGTATATCCATTAGCAGCCAAATAACAATCTTGGAAGCAGTTCGGCGAGAAATTAGACCGTGATCACAGATCTGCAAGTGGTGTTCTGGCAGACTATCCGCCGTCTTAGTAGAAGTAAGTGGAATATTATTGAAGGATTCAAATTCCAAGATGGTACACTTCTTTCCAATGAGGAGGACATCTTGCGCCAGATGGATTATTTTTTTATATTATTATTAAGAAATATCTACACTCTTATAAATAATATAATTATCCGCGGTAGCGTTTGTTTATAGAAAGGCAATGAGTCGAATTCAGAGTTAAGTAACACGTAAAGTTTCGGGAATATAGTGCATTTAGCATTTACTCTATATTATTATAGTAGTTTAAACATACCTAAGGCTGAAAACACACTAGATCAAACAAACCGTTTTTGATTCGAAAGTCAAAAATACTTTGTGTAGATATCAGGTCTAGTATCATTGTAAAAGTTGTAAAAGTGTGAAGTTTTCTTACACTATAACAACAAAATATACTTGCTACACTTTTACTATACCCCAGACCTATTGTGACTCTGTAAATTGATTTCGACGCCACATACCAAGATTTTTACGTACCCGAATCACAGGATAAGTTTTGTGACAGTTTTCATCACAGAAGTTCCTACTGAAATTATAAATTGGAAGTGCGCGCAAAGCATTATACATATTTTAAATTTATTGTATAGTATAGATAGTGAGGCGGCATAGTAAAACAATTGTGCACTTTGTGATGAAAGCATGAAATTTTTACCATGGAGGACACATTATATGAAAATGATTTTAAGATATTGGGGCACTTCAGATTGCGCCCTAAAGGGGTAAAAGAGGGGGGTCAAAGTTTGTATGGGAACATTTTTATTTTTCATCCGATTGACTTCAAACTCGGTTTGTGTACTCTCTATGAGAAATAAAGAAAACTATTTTCTTCGATTTTGGAAATTCAACTCTTAAAGGAGTAAAAAGGGGGTCAAAGTTTAAATTCAAATATACATAGGTATACATTTTAATGTATTGTGGTGTAAAATATGTTGAGACAGGGGCGGACTAAGAAGCATTAGCACCCGGGGCGGTAAAGCAAGCTTACACCCCTTAAAAAAAAAAAAAACATAAACAAACATTGACCCCTCTTTTACCCCTTTAAGGGTTGAATTTCCAAAATCGAAGAAAATAGATTTCTTTATTTTTCATAGAGAGTACACAAACCGAGTTTGAAGTCAATCGGATGAAAAAAAAATGGACCCATACAAACTTCGACCCCCTTTTTACCCCTTTAAGAGTTGAATTTACAAAATCGGAGACATCAGTTTTCTTTATTTCTCATAGACAGTACATAAACCGAGTTTGAAGTCAATCGGATGAAAAATAAAAATTTTCCCATACAAACTTTGACCCCCCTCTTTTACCCCTTTGGGGCGCAATCTGAAGTGCCCCAATATCTTAAAATCATTTTCATATAATGTGTCCTCCATGGTAAAAATTTCATGCTTTCATCACAAAATGCACAATTGTTATACAATTTTATACTATGCCGCCTCACTAAGCCATTAACAAAGCACTGGAAGTTACCAATAATTACAATAATTATAGAACAATTTTATTTATTGTGTTATCGGAGGATTCACAATTAATATATCTCACACTTGGATTTAATTTTCTCCACACGCAATACAGGATTGCGGCAGGTTTTTATGTAGTTGGGAATGCTTAGTCCAAAAGAAGATAATATATGAAGATATCCTTGTGAAAGAGGAGTTAAAATTTGTTCTTTTTAAGTGGAGGCTACAAATAAGAAAATTCTTTGGATTGTTCCGATCATTATGAACATTTTTGGGAATTCGGTGCATAGATATACATATTTGGATTCCTGTACGATGTGCAATATTTAACTCCACACAGAGTTCCCCAGTTTTTAATGTATACCTAGTTTCTTCTGCCATCATTCTTGCACTTGACCACAAAATCAATTATTACGTACTTTTCACAAACTATTTTCACGAGGGACAGGTACAATTACATTTATTTGACCGCAACATATTTCAAAGAATCAAAATCTATTTATTAGCTTGTTTTTTTTATAGCTGTTTTTTTGGTATAGATTTTTAATGTTTCTTCTCTTAAATTCACTAATAAAACATGGTAAATAACAGTCTCTACTTATTAAATTTAATTTTTTTATTTTTCGAAACACAAATTTTCATACGATTTGACAGTTAATGGAGCGACTTTTAGTTCGCAAATGTCAGTTCGATTAGAAAAAGTGTGCTCACGATATGAAAAAAAAAAATACAATTTTATTGGACCTAAATTAATACACCGAATCGTGAATACCCCTAATGTAACAAAACAAAACGTTTTGTTTTCGGCTCCCTGAAATTACGCCAAAAGAAATTACGCCAAAAAATTAAAGTGGAAAAAGAGCCAAAAAACCTTCATAAAAATTTTTGGCATTTTTTCCTAGGAACACAAATGCCGCTAAATTTGCCATTTTTTCCAAAACTCTTTCGGGCATTTTTTCTATTTAAGAAAATTGAGAAAACGGCCAAAAAAGTGTTTTGGAGAAAACACCAATAAAAGTGAAATAACACCCCAAACGAAAAACGTAACCGGCCGGCCATGCTGCCCCCCTGCAACGCCCCTGCTTGGGCAGATTTGGGGCCTTATTTCATTTTTTTGGGCGTAATTTCCATTTAACTTTTTGGCTTTTTTTCCAATAATATGGCGTAATTTCCTGACATTCTGGTGAATTTTATTTTTTGGCGTTTTTGCCAAAAATATTACGCCGCAATTATTTTGGTATTTTTTCCAAAACACTTTTTGGCGTAATTTCAGGGAGCCTTTGTTTTCTAGGTTCGTTTGGTGTGCGTTGAAATAAAACAAAATGGAATTTGCGGCTTGCTTTTAGTGTGGTCGGACTCAGACGATGAAGTTGTGCCAATCTTATTTACAATTTAAAAACAACAGAATTTAGCTTGGTTTTTATGTTTTGTTTCTTTTGGTGTGTGTTGCTTGTATTCAATGGCAAGTAATTTCGACAACCACCACCTAAGCATACCGAGAATGGAAAGTCTTTCGGTTTCGGTGATGCAACTGATGCAAGTGCCATTCATGGATAATGGGTGTAGGTTAGGGTTTCGCTTTAGAGACAGCAGACATCATTGCATTTTTGAAGCATTAAATTCCACTCTATTTGCTGAACCCCATTTTAAAATGCTGTCAAGGTCGGAATTTAGTGAGCCTAACGTAACGTAGTTTGCCTTTCCAGTTCAACGCCCGAAGAGCAGGGACGTGAGTCCTGGAAAGAATATGAGAAGATGAGGGCTGTCATCAGCAAAGGAATGAATTAGATTAGAAGTTGCAGACAAGAGACCATTTATGAAAATGAGAAAGAGAGTCGGAGGCAGAACTGAGCCTTGGGGAACACCAGCAATTATATGGTGAGTTTCAGACTTGAAAACATCCAAAACAACTTGAGTTGAACGGCCAGTTTCTAATCCATTGAATCAGACACGCATCGATCCCATAAGCAAAAGAGCTTGGTGCCAAACTCTGCCAAATGCCTTTGAAAGATCAAGTGCAACAATCTTCGATTCACCGAAGTGATGGAGAGATTGGTTCCACTTCTCGGTGAGATAGGTCATCAAATCACCAGTGTATCGACGAAGCATAACGACCAGTTAAAACTCCTAAAGAAGCTGTTAAGTCCGCCCCAGTTGGTTTTCTCGTATTGCCATACGGTTCTTTTTGGAGTTTTTTCTTTAACTGTGAGGTCGGAGTACCTACGAGAAACTAGCTGATATGGTACAGTGGTCAGACGAACCTAGAGCTGATAATAGAGTATTTATTAGGGTGGGAGGTAAGAAACAAGTCCAGTGTATTGGCGTTTCGATCGTCAATGTTTGGAACGCGTGTTGGCACATTTACAAGCTGGGTTAGTTGGTTTGCCCCAGCAAAGATCTGCGCATAAATTCCTTCGGGTGTTGCCTGTCCAGAATGTTGAAGCCAGTCAGAATTGTGGATATTGAAATCGCCCGCAATGACGATTTCTATGTGAGGGTACAGGGAGACATTTCTTGTTATAGAGTCAGACAGCACATCGAACTCATTACAAGTCGAGTTGCTGTCACAGTTGGGGCTTCTATAGATAAAACAGTAATGGATTATTGGCTACGATCTACGGACATGGAACTTACTCGTAAGCCATTTGAAATTAAATTCCGGTTTGGAACAATGGCCATAATCTTTTGGAGCTTGGAGGCTACATCATAACGTACATAAATGGCGAGATCGCGTTGTTTCACGAAACAAAAAACTCATTTTGCTTTATCCGGTGTGTTTTCGGCCTTAAGGTTTCTTAAAAAATAAGGTTTTTTTTTGTTGATTTTCAAAGAAGTTTAGGTTTTTTCCTTGTATTGTTAAAATTTAACTTTATTTGTTCGAAATCATTGATTTATTTCTTTAAATAATGCATAATTAGATAAAAAACAAATATATGATCAAAAGTACATGGCTTTCATTTAATACACTAATTAAGCGCCATAGGCTAGGCATGTCTCTGAGAAGTATGATTATATTTTACGCAATATATTATATGATTATCTTTCTAGGGTTAAATACGATGATGCCTGCGTGTACGGAGGTCTGGGGCACAATCATTTCCAAATTCCAATACGAACAACGAATGTACCGATACAAGGTGAGCTGAACTAAATAAATAGATATGTACGTACCTATCAAGACGGGGACACTGCATTCAATAACCGAATGCAAAAAGGTCTAAAAGTTGTGGAAGTTCGAGCGAATTGGGGTCTTTCCAATTATCCATTTGGAAATAAATTAGGCCAGACGAACTAATTTATATAGAATTGACAGAGCCGACAATCGACATAGTATAGGTAGTGTTTGAATTGATTTTGGCAATTGGGACATCTTCGCTTGTTTGCTTTCGTATTTGAGTTAGGTGGGTGAAACTGCGCGAACTATTTCGTTATTGTAAAGTGAAATGATGAAATGATAAAGTAGGTATGTACGAGTACCTATACGACAAAAAGTTTCATAATGCGCTGAGCGCTGGTTTAAATTTTAAAGTTCAATAGAATTTCCTATAAATTTTCAAAATTTTATAATTTTTTGCTCCTGATTTCTTAAATTTTTATTTTGCTATACAAATTTGTGTTAGGTACATATTTTGTGATTATCATTACGCTTTTATGTACATTTAAGGTATGTAATAAATATTTTATATTTTCATAGAACAAAAGAAAAATATTGTTGTTTATAAACGAATTTCCACCACTGACTGTAGTTGACTTAAAATTTATGGAATTGTGTTGAATTTATTCCGCTTAGCGCAGTCTGAAAAAAAAAAAAAACTTGAACAAATAAAAAGGCGATTTTATAAAGAAAAGTTTATTACGACAATGCTGTGCTGTGTGCTTGCGGTTTGAAAGACAAATGAATGAGAAAATGTAAATATGTCAACAGGTAAAGTAAGAATGCGTTCATGATATTTGTGTTATGTACTACTTATTCATGTGAGTGGAGTGTGCTCAAGTTAGTAGTAAATTATTTCAATGTTTTAATGCGAATTTCAACAAATTAGAAGGTTTCAGCTGAACGCAGTGGCCTCATCAATTTGATAGTGCTGATGTAGGTACCTACGATTGAGCTATTGTGATATCACTATACTAGAAAATTAACTAGGAGGCTTGGCTAAACTGTTGTTTGAGTCAGTAGTGCCAGTAAGCTTATGATTTGGTTGGTCATTTTACGATTGATTTGTTTATTAAAATACATAAAGATTGTTTTATTGTCGGTAAATGAATAATGGTTCGACCCACCTCAAAATCAGTGCTTTTGGCTGATACGACTTTGGTACCCCCTTAAAAAATCGCTAATTATGTAATAATTTGTGCAAATTTTCCACAGGGGCACAATAGTACACAGTATTTAATTGAAAGTTGCAAAGGTATTCTAAAAGAAAAGTTCCTTTGCCTCAAACATTTGACAACACAGAATATGTGCGCTTGTAACGTAGTAAGAACATGCGTCACAATTTGTATTTCGACTATTACTTGCACTTTCAAACATCTATAGCAGCGAGCAATATTACAGTGAAATCTCTCTTAAGTGGACAGCCACGGGACCGGATATTTTTCTCCACATAAGAGAGTGTCCACTCAAGGGAAAAAATACAATAGAAAATACATACAAAATAGCATATTAAATTAACTTCATTTTATACACGTGTGCAATGTATACATAACTTTAAAATTTTAGACTGTGCTCTGGTATAAGGCTCGCTGTTTTGGCTGGTTAAAATATCAATGTGGTGTTTTTTTAAGTAAGATTAGGATAGAAATATATGCATTAATATACAGAAAATTGCACATCCCACCAAAATGTATTAAGAAAACAAGTTTATAAACAGTTTAAATAACGAAATTTTAAAGTTTATTCTCATTCCACACAATTTATTTCGCGTTCCACAAACTGGCGAATAAAAAATGGGCCGCTTTACTGGTTTTACTGGTTTGTGGGTGTGGCATTCCGCCATACACATCACACCGATCGAGACACCGATCGCAAGAAAGTTCGTCCCTGTGGTGGTGTACTGTCTATGGGCCGCTTAAGGGACGAACTTTCTTGCGACCGTTAATCAATAAGAAAGTGTATATTAACATGAGCAAAGTGCAGTCGCTTAGGCGAAAACAACGAACGTGTAAAGAAAAAAATTGCTCAGATCGTCCATTTAAGAGAATAATTTTACCAAATGCGTGTAAAATTCTGTCCATGTCCGCTTAATAGAATCGTCCACTTAAGAGGAAAAAAAATCAAACAAAATCATACCAGCCAACCATCGCACTACATCTTGTCCGCTTAAGGGAATCGTCCACATAAGAGGGGTGTACATTAAAAGGGAGTTCACTGTATATAAAAATAAGCCAACAGGCCACGGATAAGCAACACATCCGGGGTCTTAAGACATCAGAAAGTTGTTTATTCATTAAGATAAAAAAATAAAAAAAAATTTAATTTAAATAATTAAGATACAATCATACCTACTGGTAACTTCTAATAGCTAAAGTAACTACAGTGGGGGGCACAAGTATTTTGACAAAACTAAATTTAATTCTGCTCATAATTTGAAACTTACTTCATGTAAATTTTGGCACCAATGGAAAGGTCATTTAAATTCTGTTTGAATGATACAAAACTTTCCTTAACCCATTAAGTACCCATTTAAAAATTTAGAATTTTTGTTAATGTCTACTTTTTTTACTTTTATCCTCGGTCCAAAAAAAAAATGTTTTGATGCAAAAAGTTTCTTCAAACAATTCTAATAGTGACTGAAAAAAAAAATTTTCAAAAATCTCTTCGCTAATATTTTGTATGATTTTTTGAAAATTGCTAAAAATGACTATTTTAGCCACTTTTTCCTCCTTTTCATACAAAATTTTTCTGAGATCATCCCATTCAAAAAATCATAAAAAATATTAGCGAAGAGATTTTTGAACATTTTTTTTGCAGTCATTATTAGAATTCAATCAAACTATTTTCAAATCATAAACATATTTATGATATGAATAAATTGTTGGAGTGTACGATTGTCAGCGTTTTCATCATTGAAAATAGTTTGATTGAATGGACAAGCCAGGCCCTGGGCAAAAAACAAATCCTCTCGGCGATAGTCTTTGAACCAAAGATTCGTCTTGAGGTATGATTCACAGTCACTTGTTGATTGAAAAATCATTAGTCTCGGTGAAAATCGAGTAAACAGTGCGTCTAGATCAGATGTGGTGGTCGTCTACTGATGAGCCCACCCACCACACTATTAGAATTGTTTGAAGAATCTTTGTAACGTAATTTTATTTAATTCCACATCACTCGATGGACGACCACACGAAGGTGCAAGGCACTAGCCGTTCACAGGACTAGGCTTTGCCCCTATGAGTGTGACATCCGGCAACGTGAAAACTCATTTGAATGAATTTATATGAACCTGTCAGGGACAAAACACCTTCGAAAGGGAAATAATCTCCTTCTAAGCATCACCGTAAACGTAACAAACCTTAAGATGACTCACACGGCAAAATTACTAAAACCTCCCACCTTGTAATAACCCTTGTGACCCCTGCGCTACAGGCTCCACAAGAGGGCAGTCCGGGCTAAAGTGGAAGGGGGTTCGGACTCTAAACAGCTGCAGGCATGCTAGTTGTGCTCCGTCCTCAGCTTGTCGGAATGGGGGGGTTCTTGCTGCTTAAATTGCCGAACAGCGTTACATTTTTACATGCCTGTCTCCAGATGTAGTTTGAGAAAATATTATTGAAAAAAAAAACCGAGGCTCGAAATTATCCTAAGAGTCATTGAATGTTTTGGTTGACCAATCTTAAATGCGTTCTATATTCCTATAAAATCCTATCCATATTAATTTAGGGAGAAAGCTGGATGTTAATGCTCCCTCCGAGGGTAGACCCACCCCTATGGTGGTAGAGAATGAAACATCCCCCACATCCACCAACCTTGGTGACTAAGCCCCTCCTAACCAAATATTTTAGTCACCCCTTAATTAGTCCTGAGGCCTTAAAAACCTCTACGGGACCTGATCCACGTTAAAACCGCTAAACATTATCATCACATCCGAATATAGTCTCCTTAGATGCTACACATCTTCGATCCTAGACGTAGGAATAATTATCTCTGGGAACCAAGGCCTGAAAAGAATATCCTTCTCCAAATCAGAACATCAACTTAGTTACTTTTAACTAACTTAAAACAGTATTCCGTTTATTAGTCCAGGAAATTTTACAAAAAAAATTGCTTATATCTAACAATCTAACGTCCACTTTCTTCATTAAAAAAAATCATAAAAATTATTATGTTCATAGAACAGTGTTCATTCTATATAATTATCTTAAAATAAATCCCAATATAAAAAAAAGGAAGGGGGATCATTAAATTTTAATTCTTATTCAGATTGATTATCATCCCAAATGGTGTAATCAAATTGCGTAATCAGAGTTAGATTCTAATTCAAAATTCATAATCTAGGATTTGAGGATACTTCCTATTCAAAAACAAATAATCAAAAAGTTGTTGTAATCCAAATTCGTAATAAAAAAAAATACTTGCAATCAAAGTAGTAGTTGAAACATTAAAAAAAATTACTTATTTGACCTACGCCTTATTAACGGACGAATCGTTCACTCAAATTTTAAATAATTAACACTGTCATTTATAGGGACTTACCCATTACAAAATTCGACGGTTGTTTAAGCAGCAGGGGGGGATGTTGTGCACAGCATCGTCCTGGGTTCTGGCTGGTTCCAAATTGTATGCTAAATATCGCGAAGGGATGGAGTTATTTAAAATTTTTGTTGAACGAAGAAAATAGGTCACTTCCTGTTATACATACTAAATTCTAAAACTTTAATTGCATTTACTTTACTCTTATTTTTTGTTTATTTTATTTTATTTTTTTTTTCTTTTATTTTTTTTTTTTTCTTTACTTTCTTTTACTTTTTTTTTTACTTTCTACATTAAACTGGTACCAAACTTAATCCTAAAATTAACAATCGAGGATGGGAAGGGGGGGAGGTATAAAAATGCGGATTTGAGATGGCGTCGCCTGTTGATTGAAGATCGCCGTCGTTGCAGCAGAATTCCACGTGGCAGATGATGAATTTTTGTGGTATCAATTTACCCCTTTTTGGAAAGACTATACTGTCGATGCCGGGCAATAGGACGCTCTTGCTCTTGGTGGAGGTCCCAAACTATTAGCAGGGTACAATCTGGCGTGGCGATGTCGAACAGTAATGGGGTGGTTAGCACTGATATTTCGTGGTTTTTTTAGGGCCACCGCCCAGAGCACTTATCGTCTATGCGAATCGGGCGAGCGTGGAGACCACGGCAGTATCGTTTGTCTTATCGTTTTTTTGAGCACTTTTGATCGCGTCGGGGTAGCGCGAGACGTACGCACGTGGCACTTTAATTGCGGTGGTGGTCTAAGAAACTACGCGTAATGTTTTTCTTTTGTTTTTCGAGGACTTATGAGTCAAAGCTTGCTTTTACGTATATCAGTTATATGGTACCCGGGTTAAGATTGTCTTTTCACCCTTTTGTGGTGTACTACCAAAAAGCTTATTACAGCTCGCGACTACAAAAAAAAATTTGTATTCGCGCCCTCGACCACCTCGTGCACATCCGTCTGAACAAACACGTCTGCCCACTGGCACTGCCAATCACCAACTCAACTAAAAATCAAAACGAAGACATCATCCTACCAGAACATTCCGTTCGCTGCAAAAAAAAATCTGTCCAACTGTATAGCCTATGTATGGAAAAATACCAACTCATACAATAAAGACCTCACGCGACATCGTCAACCCAAGCTCAATTACGCACATATAACCTATCCCGCAAAATGCATGGTGTGATCGCAGACGCATTTGCCAATATATAAGGTATTCATTCCACAAAAAAAATTCTTCGTTTCTGCTTCTCGTTTTATGGTAGGCCGACAAGAGCACTGTACCTTGTTCTTTGTTCATGCAATATCAGCCAACGGAAAAAACACGTCATTGTAGTGGTCATATCTCTACATTGCCTTTTATATAATTTTCATTTTCGGTGTGCTTACAGTCGTATCCACCACTCTTTTACCCTCGCACCCGCAGCATGGACATCTATCGGCCGGAAGATGGATTGAATTTCCTCAAACACAATTGTTGACTTTTCATAGTCGAGACATGAACCAATTTATTAATAATGTTTCAGAAAAAACATTTTATTTAAACAATAATAATTCACTAAAATATAAAAACGAAGATGGAGAAAACCACCTGCGTCAAATGTTTGGACAACTTAATTTTGAAGCTGTCAAGAACACATTGTCAACAAATAGACGTCATGGCGAATGGTCTAGACCAGTTGATACTATTGCACCAGGGATGCCACATCTTCAAAATTTTCCGAGTTCTAGTAATATATCACGAAATTGAAATTGTAATGTCGTCAGCTCACTACCTTTATGCACTTTTAAGATTTTATCATATAATGTGTCAGGGCTCAATAATAAACTTTTATTTATAGATTTTTTTAACTATGTTAAAGAATTTGATATATTTTTCCTTTATGAAACGCATGTAACAAGTGAAAACCTAAGTAAATTTGCAAAATATTTTAATGGCTTTAAATTAGTTCCAAATGCGGCAGTTAAAACATATACAAAAGGGCGTGCAAGTGGCGGAACACTGTATGGTATAAAAACAACTACTAAAAATGTATACGTTTGAAGAAGTTGAAGGTGCTACTGTTATAAAACTTTTACACAAAAATAATATGTACATTGTCCCGATCTACATAAATTGTAACAAATGGACTGAAGACTATGAACGGTTTAACAACATTATGCTACAATTATCAAGCAAAAGTGTTCTTACTATAGGCGACTTCAATTCAAGAACTAACAACTTACAAGTAACGGCAATTCGCAGCACAAATAACTCTACAATAAACCCCAACAGCAGAAATTCCAAAGACAATGTATGCAATCAAAATGGTACCAATCTTCTTGAAGTGTTACAGATGTACGATTGCATAATTCTGAATGGTTGTACCAACGGAGATACAGAAGGTCACTATACTTTTATAGGAGGCCAAGGTAAATCTGTAATTGATTATTGCGCTGTAAAGAACGATTGGGTTGACCTTATACAACAATTTGAAGTACAAAGTAAAAATTACTCAGACCACATGCCAATTACTGTTCAATGGTCAGAAGAAAAAACAACAATCCAACGTAATCTTCAACTTATCCCGCGACTCAAATGGAAACAGGATGACGTATTGATATACCAAAACAAACTGGATATAAATCTTTCGGCAGTAAGTGAGATGAATAACTCAGCCGATGAACGTACACTCCAACTTGTAACCTGTATAAGAGAATCCGTAACAAGAGCACCCATGAACATCTGTAAGTCTTTTAAACAAAAATGGTTTGACAAAGAGTGTATGAACGCGAGAAAAAAGTCCTTTAACCTTTTGAATGCGTTCCGGAACTTCAACTGCCAAAATTTAAAAAATTGGTACATCGAAGCAAATAAACAGTATAGAAATCTATGTTTCAAAAAGAAAACTGAGTTCGAAAACCATCAAGCTTATGTACTTGGCCAAACAAAAGATTCGAAAGAATTTTGGAAGGTGACAAAAGAAATTAATGGATCGGTCTTTAAAATAGGATCCGGAGTATCTGCTGACGATCTTGCCATCCACTTCAAAAACATGCTTCAAAGCAAAGGAGACCTTAAATTTTCGTATGCTGAACCCCTATTCACTGATGACATATTGGATAGCGAAATCGCCGAAGCTGAAGTTCAGCTTGTTCTTGCCAAAGCAAAAAATGGAAAAGCTCCAGGAGAAGACGGAATTCCATACGAATATTTCAAGAACGCCACCCCAGCCTTTATTTGCCAACTAACATCTTTTTTCAATGAAGTGTTTTCAAAAGAAGATGTTCCTGCGTCATTCAAAAAAGCTGTGATATTCCCTATTCACAAAAAAGGAGACATTAATAATGTGGAAAATTATAGAGGCATATCGTTTATGAACGTCATCTCAAAAGTATTTTGTGGTGTACTTGTTAACAGGCTTGAGACATGGGTGGAAACCAATAATATACAGACCCAATTCCAAGCTGGTTTCAGAAAAAATTTCTCGACCGTTGACCATATTTTTGTGCTAACCTCCATCGTAAAAGCATTCCAAGCAAGGAACAAGAAAGTTTACGCATTTTTCGTTGACTTTAAGTCTGCTTTTGATCTGGTGAATCGAAATGCACTCTTTTACAAACTCTCCCAACTAGGCATATCTACGAAGTTCACCCATATAGTAAAGGAATTGTATGCAGAATCGAAAGCAGCTGTCTGGGATGGATCAACGTACTCGGAATGGTTTGAAACAGAATCCGGTGTTAAACAAGGATGCCTTTTAAGTGCTCTTTTATTTGCGCTTTTTATTAATGATGTAGAAGCTCACCTACCTGTAGGTGTCCGGATTGCTGACTTGACCATAAATGTTCTTTTATATGCCGATGACCTGGTGTTACTTTCTGAGTCCCCAGACAATCTCCAGCTTATGATTAATCGCCTAGCCGAATATTGTGGTAAATGGGGACTTGTCATTAATGCAGATAAATCAAAAATAATGGTGTTCTCAAGATCCGCCCGGAACCAAACTGCATATAACTGGCACTTCAATGGAAACCCTTTACAGATAGCTAACGAGTACAAGTACCTGGGAGTGAATCTTAATAAAACCATGGATTTTAACAATCACGTTAACATTAAAGCTAAAACTTCACAAAGTCTGTTAAATATTTCTTGGAGAAACATATTTTCAAACCAGCGAATAGTACTATCAGCGAAATACAAGATATTTGATGCTGTTGTTAAGAGTTCGCTTTGCTATGCTGCCCAGGTGTGGGGAATCAACGAATACGAGGCCATAGAAAAGTTTCACAGATGTTTTTTGAAGAAACTCTTTAATTTACCTCTAAAAACTCCGAACTATGCCCTGTATCTGGAAACTGGTCTCCCTAAAATGTTTACTAGCACGTTAAAATTGCAAGCTGACTACATTGTCAAGGTTTTATCTCATCACGATGACCGACTGACAAAACAAATGGCACTCTATGAGCTAAGAAACGAGGACTGGTGGCTGTCGAAATGGAAAGCTTTGGGAAATGCGTGTGGAGAAATTGTATTGCTTAACCTATTAAATATGCGACATGCTAAAGATCAACTCTACAAAATAATACAAAGTCATGAAAATTTTGAACGCGAAGCACTTATAGGAGAAGCCCGAACATCACAAAGCAGACTACTTTACTCACAACTGAAACTGAATCTTATGGAAAAAAACTACTTCAATGATGCACTTAATTACAGAGAAATATCTCTAATATTCAAAACAAGATGTGAAGTCCTTGGCCTAAACGGATCACCATACAACGGCAGTTTTATCCAGTTTTGCACCTTATGCAACTTGAGAGCAAAAGAAGATTGCTTCCACTTCATGAGTATATGTCCCATTTTTGCTGCCTACAGAAAAGCAATATTTGGAAAGGAAACTATGTCGCTACAAGAAACAATCACAGTGCTAAACGAATTCGACTGGAAAAAACTCTATTCGTTTTTGAAAACTATTTATAAATATAGGATGTTACTTATAACTGAATTTGTCTAAATTTCATTAAATTTCATTTAAAAATTTCATTCATACCAATAATATTATTTATTTAATTTGCTAACCGAGCTGACGGCAATGCCATAGCTACAAAATTCATAAAAATTATAAACAATGTATCCAAAAAAAACCGAAACAATAAATGAATTACTTACTTACTTACTTACTATTAATAATGGGATTTCCCAATACGTACTAAATAAGACTTCGGATAACCGAATCTATCCTAACCTACAACCAATTTGTGTTCGGGGGATCGATATCGAAATAGATTTTGTTATATTCGGAGTACAATATTCGGTATACCTTGTGCCCAATATATTCCTTCTGCCAGTAGTCGTCATATTGATGATGGAATATTAGGAAGCCAATCACTTGGTGAGCGTTTCCCACATCTTTTAGCATCAAAACATTTTTTTTTTTTACCGAGGATAAAAGTCAAAAAAGTAGACTTTTACAAAAGTTATAAATTTTCAATGGGTACTTAATGGGTTAAGGAAAGTTCTGTATCATTCCAACGAAATTTGAATGACCTTTGCATTGATGCCAAAATTTACATGAATTAAGTTCAAATTATGAGCAGAATTAACTTTAGTTTTGTCAAAATACTTATACCGGCCACTGTATTAGATGTTGGTTTTTTAATGTTACGTTTAATATTTCTTTGTCCTTTTCAGGTTGTCCTCCTTGAACAAATAGCCATTTATCGAGAAGTCTGGCCTCAGGTACTTATCCCGTGGCGATTGGTACAGTGACAAAGCATTCATTAAATTTACTTGACAGGACATAAAGGTGAGCGGTTCAACTAACTGGAGATTTTACTTAACGTCGAATCTACACCTATTGCCACGCAAAATATATTTATTACAAGTCTCTGGTCTATCTCTATTATATAGGTGTAGGTACACGTACACTCCCAAAGCAGATGCTTCGATAAACTTGTTGAAATCAATCATAAGCGGAAAACAAACAAATACATAGTACATTATTGGCAACCAAAAAGATATCACTCTTCCCAAATTCTTTGGGATCGAGAATAAATTAGCATTTGAATTTCTCATGCCAATCAGATGCCCCTTCTCGTAAGACGTATACGAGAGGCAAGGACTAAATTATACCTTCAAGAAGTACGCCAGAAATTGGCCAAAAAACAGACATCATCACTGTCAAAGCAAATTATTCCCAAACAATGTAATACCAAATTCAAGTTTAAATAAACATCCTCTAAAGATGAAATTGAGATGCGATAAATAATTCAGCAAAAATTTAATTTGTTTCAGTTGTGTCTTTTTGAATCATTCATTTTCACCTCACAAACAATTAACAAGGTAAAAAAGGGCTTTCTGTCCTTTTTTTCTCATAGAATTAAAAAAAAAAAAACAATTCATCAGTCATTATGCCAGAATAATCAAAATAGACAATGAGTACGCGAAGAGCTGCAAAGTTCAAGAAAAAAATTAAACAAATATCCTTTTATCCTGGAAAAGCTGAACAAAACAAATTAGTTTCATTAGTGGAAAAGAATGTTCGAAAAGAATCGTACCAGTGGTACCACAATGAGAACATATTATGAACCTTGAATGCAAAATGCAGAATCCTAGTAATTTTGTCCTTTTGTAACATACTAAACACCACTCCAGTTAGGTTCTTTTATTTCACTTTACCTACTGAGATTAAACCATACCTACCTATTATCAGTCAGCTTTTTAAATTCTATCTTTATTTTGTGTTCGTTGATACGGTTAAGCAAATAAGATCATATTTTCGAGAAAACGTATTCATTGTTGCTCTTTCTTGTCTATGAGCAAGAAAATAAATTTTTTTGAGACGAAATTCCACCGAAACATCATTATACGATGAAATAAGGACACCTATCCCCCTATAGTGTGCGCTTAAATTTATTAAGTAAATGTCCTTTATTAAACGTTTAATGTATTCGCATTAATGGACATAATTATCTTCCCTATTAAATTAGAGGAAGAATACATTTTCTTGGATGAACATTGGATATTTGAAGAAAGAAAGATGCGTATCATTTTATTCAAAATAATCGCATCAGCTTTTATGTTCCATTGAATATTCTGAAAGTCTTCACAAAAAGTGGATCAATATAATGTCTGTTATATTTGTATTTGTATATTCGTATTAAATTGCTCCAAGTTTGGTGCTTCATCGATGGGCCACTTCAATATTAATGAAATCATTGTTATAAGGATATTTTTTTATTGCTGCAAATTGACAAAGAAACGTACATGTACAAAGTGCTTGTCGAATGAAATTTCGGATAAGGTATGGTATCTTCAATTGTCTATATAGCTTAGTAAGGAAATCTGAAAGACTGAGCGATGTTGTTTATCTTAATGCAACATTTTGTCTAATTCAAACATTTTAATCTTCTACTCGTACATACCTACATAAAAACCAATTGGTGTGCGTTAGACTTGCAAAAACTCAAGAACGGCTTGCCCGATTTCGATGGTTCTTCTTTTGTTTTTTCGGAAAACCTCAGATAATAAGCGAACAAATTGGAATTGGAAATTTAAAAGTAAACTGCCGCTTCCAAATTTTGTACTCAGTTTTAAGCATGACGAAGATAGAAAAAAAATATATGACATTAAAAACATACTTGGTATGCGAGTTGAGATTCATACTCTGCGTAAATCGAAACTTGTACCCCAATGCAAAAATTGTCAAAGATATGGACATACACATAAATACTGCAGCTCAAATCCAAGATCTGTAAAATTTGCAGGAAGTCACCACACTAAAGACTGTGGCAAGAAAGGAGAAGAACATCCTAAATGTGCAAACTGCAACTGTTTAGTTGTAAAAGAAATCCAACTTGCAAGGGACAAAAAATAGAAGAAACCACAAAGAAACTCAACTAAAGAAGCGGTAAAAGTCAAAAAGGACTTACAAAAGAGCCCACATAAAGAAAAGCCTAAACCAAAAGGACACGAAACAAAAGACAGCGGGTCCAAAAATGACATATGCTCAAATACTAGAGGCAAAGAATTATATAAAGCATGTAAAGAAGATGGCGGCAAATATCACTCAAGGGGAAAACCTACCTATTGGCCAACAGATAGGAATAAAACCCCAGATCTTGTCGACTTCTTTATATCCAAAAATATATCTTCGAATAAAATAAGTGTAGAAGAAGGGCCAGATCTTCAATCAGATCATTCCTCTATACTTCTTACACTTGGCGATAAAATCATAATAAAATAACATAGCCCAAAACTAGTTAATAGGCTGACTGACTGGAACTATTTCAGACAGAAGTTGGAAGAAAGTATTCATCTATCAACAGCTACTCAAACAGAAGATCAACTAGAAAAATCAGTCCAAATATTAACACTCAATATACAAAAAGCTGCGTGGGCTGCAACTCCTACAACTACTCTAGAAAACGTTGGCAACAGACAAGGGCGCCACGCTAGAAACCTACACTGAACAACTTAAATAACAAGCTTAGAAAATCTATTAGTGAATTCAATAACGAATCTGTAAAAACTTACCTCACCAGCCTTACAAATGATGCTAGTACTGACTACTCGCTCTGGAAGGCAACAAAGAGGACGAACACACAGGCCAATAGCTCATATTCCCCCAGTAAGAACCAGAGAAAGTAACAAAGAGGCAAACACTTTTGCAGAGTATCTTGAAGACGTATTTAAACCTTATGAAGATAAAGGTTATCAAGGACTCGAATTAAGGTGCGAAGAAGATAGACATATTCGGTCGGTAACAGCTAAAGAACTTGCCAAAGAGATTAAAGAATGCATATATAAAAAAGGCGCCAGGATGATCTGATTACAGGAGAAATTTTGAAACAATTTCCACGAAAATGTCTGAAAAAACTAGCTCAGATTTTAAATGCTGCATTTAAGTTGAGATATTGCGGAAAGTCGCGGAGGTAATAATGATACCAAAAGCAGGCAAACCACCTAACGAGGTAACCTCATATCGCCCAATATCTATACTACCAACTTTGTTAAAGTTATTCGAGAAAATGCTGGTAAAATGCCTGCAAAAAATAATTGACGAAAAATCGCTAGTCCCAAATCACCAATTTGGATTTAAATCACAGAATCACAGATAAAATCGAAAAAGCGTTTGAAAAGAAAAAAGTGTGCGCTTCAATATTTCTTGATTTAGCACAAGCTTTCGATAAAGTTAGGCACAAAAGTCTGATCCAGAAACTACAAAGGCAACTGCCAAAGCAATATTCGACAATTCTGGAGTCATATATATCAGATCGATTCTTCAGAATTAAACAAGAGACAGAGTACTCAACATTGAAAGAAATTAAAGCTGGTGTACCACAAGGCAGCGTGCTAGGTCCAGTTTTATACCTTCTATTCACTAGCTATTCGCCAGAAATTGGGGAAACCACTATAGCTACTTTTGCAGATGACACAGCTGTCCTTGCTGTGGGAGCAACTGTCGAAGTATCAACAAGAAAGCTTCAAAGGGAAATAGACAATATCTCAGATTGGACAAAAAATGGCAGATTAGATTAAATGACCTTTAATTTTACGTTTAAAAACGTACGATGTATTCCAGTATACATAAACAACAATGTAGTGGAATACTCAAATACAGCCAGGCATGACTCTAG
The DNA here is from genome assembly GCA_955612985.1 of Cheilosia scutellata. Lineage (NCBI taxonomy): Eukaryota > Metazoa > Arthropoda > Insecta > Diptera > Syrphidae > Cheilosia > Cheilosia scutellata. The sequence goes on from OY015313.1 coordinate 65,059,682, forward strand.
ATCAGTGTTGTAATATCGTGGGATTTATCCCTTCTTGTGGGAATTTCGATGTCCAAAAAGCCTTCCGTGGGATAAAGAGAAAAAGCACCCAAATCGTGGGAATTTCAGGAAACTGACAAAACAAATGTTAAAACGCAATTTTAGCGAAAATTCATCAAAACTATTTTTATTACTTTATCTTCATGAGCATCAAAAATGAATTAGTGCCATAATATTATGCGAGGCACTTATGGTGCCTATACGGACCTGTTGCGCCAACTAATTTTTTATTTATTCAGTTGATTTGCGCTAGATTGAAACATTTCGCAGAAAAGGATATTTCACAATATGTGCTAGAGATCTTGTGCAAATGCTGAAATGTCCGTTTTTGTATATGAAGTTTGGCATGCCGCTAGTAATCTAGCGGTCAATGGAGCGCGACCATTGTGATTTTATTTCGATATAATGTATCGTGGGAATTTGGTGGGAATTTGAGTTCGGTGAAAAGGGAAAAAAGGGAAAAATTACCACGTTTCGTGAGAAAAATGAAGAGAGAGTCCTAACAACACTGCTCTAGATGTTAAACTGCGTTGGAAAGCGCATATAAAGAGAAAAAGAGATGAATTGAACATGCGATACAGTAAAATGTATTGGCTTATTGGGAGATATTCATCTCTGTCCAATTACAATAAATTATTGCTATACAAGCAAGTTCTAAAACCAGTATGGACCTATGGGCTCCAGTTGTGGGCATGCACAATGCACATGCCAAACAAATTTGCAAACAATTCAAGTTTTCCTAAATAAAGTACTAAGGAATATAGTTAAAGCACCTTGGTACATATAGGCAACGCGACTACATGAAATTTGGCCCCAATGAAAAATGGCCCCAATGAAAAATGGCCCCAAACTGAAAATTAAAAATCACCCCAAAAATGTACATGAAAGGCAACAACAACAGAAAATTGCGTAAAATTCATATTTTGGGGCCTTTTTTCAATTTTCAGTTTGGGGTAAAATTTCATTGTGAAATAAGGCCCCAAAAGAAGAAATGAAATAAGACCCCAAACGAAAAACTAAAACGTATGGGGGGCGTGCTGCCCCCTGCAACCCCCCTGCTTGGATTTACTGTCAGATTTGGGGCCTTATTTAATTTTTTTGGGGCCTTCTTTCATATTTGAAATTGGGGTATTATTTCATTATGAAAAATAGACCCAATTTTGGGGTGATTTAAACGCTTGAGATCCAGCATGGGCCAGATCTGTTTCGTGATGGAGCACGCGGTGCAGTTTGACCAAATTCGATTAGTGGTGCTTATCGCATTTTGGTTAATTAAAAGTTTACACGTAGCGAGAGGCATATAGAGATTCTCCTTTTCCGGTAGAATCGACAGAGTTGTGCCATGCCTAGCGAGTTCGTCGGCCCTGCAATTCCCCGGAATGTCCCTGTGGCCCGGCACCCAAATAAGGTAAATGTTGAATTGTTCCGCCATCTCGTTAAGAGATAATCGGCAATTGAGGGCGGTTTTGGACTTGAAGATGACCGCATCCATGGATTTAATCGCGGATTGACTATCGGTAGAAATATATCGTAGCCACGAGAGGGCCTCCTTGATCGCCATGATTTCCGCCTGGAACACGCTACAGTGATTAGGAAGACGGAATGTGATCGTACAATCTAAATCTTGGGAGAAGACACCCCCCCCTACTCCTGTTTCCGTTTTGAACCCATCTGTAGCAGACGGATCTCCTGTGAGACACTACATCACTCTCCCAGTCAGTCCTGGAGGGTATGCAGGTTTCAAAATTCCTACTGAATTGGAACTGGGGGAGGGTGTAATCAGTATCTTTTGGGATGCATTCTATTTATTCTAGAATAGACGAGTGACCAGTTTGTCGACTAGTCCACAGACGGATTGCTTTCATTCGAATGGCTGCATTCGCTGCCACTTGTTTGCAATAGGGGTCTAGCGGTATCAGGTGGAATAGTATTTCCATCGTCGAAAACCACCTAACTGATTGGGCTTACATTTTGAGAAAATCAAATTTGGTCAAATTTAGACAGAGTGGGAGGTGTCCCCATAAAAAAATGGAAACTCACCAAACTGATCGAGCTGAAATTTTAAGCAAATGTTTGCTATTGGCCGAAAGGAGTTTCTGTGAATTTTGGTCAAAATTAAATGTAGGGGCATGTTCCTGTGAAGATTGGTCGAAAGTAATCGAAGGGTGTGAATTTATTTGAATTACGAACGAGTTTCATTTAATCACCAAACGTAACTTAAACTGTTCACAGTGCGGAGAACATTAATTAGACATAAGGCCCCAAAAAGGAAATAACACCCCAAATTTTATTAAAAATCGTTGTTGTTTCCTGTATAAGTTTTTGGGGCCTTATTTCATTTTTTTGTGGGGTTTTATTTCGCGGAGTCAAACCGAAGTAGCAGGGGTTTCCTAGGGTAATTCTTCGCCGGATCTCTACCCATCATGCTATACAAAAACCAATTACCTAAAAGAACATATTCGGACTTCGTCAGGTTACCACAAAACGTGTAAGTACATATGTCTGTTAATACAATTTGAGAAACTGGTACCTTTATAGAATGAAGCAGAGTGACTATAAGATGCTCATTTGGAAGTCGAAAAGTAGGTACAAGGTACATCCTAGGTGCTTAAGCAACCATCGCGCTCGCGCCTGGCAATAAATATGCGATTTCATTCTCATAGCGGATCAAATATTTATTGTAAAGATTGTAATTGAATTGGTTTGAAACCAAAAAAATTAACGAGCACAGGCTGCCCCCAATTTAAGCGATATTGTTACTCCTCGCTTTCTCCCATTAAAAAGTAAGGAACGTTATAAATGTAGGTATACTGTATACATTACATAGTTATAGTGAGTAAACGTTACGGTAATAAAAATTTCCATTTATGGGGTTTTCTTTTCCTTTTAAGGTCAATCCTTGTAACCTCGAAATCAATCCGCGAACAATCTCAAACTTACCACAAATGTTACTTATTTTAATTGCTAGCGCTGGCAATTAAAATTCATCAAAAATATCGAAAAGAGAAAGGTGTCCGATGGTATTTGCTTAACAATTCAACATCTTCATGGCGGACACCCGGATCCTCTTGCATTAGGGCGAATACTCAATAACTTTTCCTTTCCAGAGGCGGTGAAGCGGATATTTTCGCCAGTGAATTTTAATTGTTTAATTTAAAGTAATTAATGGAGGTAACACTAATAGGGTAAATTGGCAGATACTGTAATGTCTATGCTAAGTGTAACAAAGTACTTACGCAATTGTTTGCTGATTAGTTAAATAACTTGGAAAAAGTTTTCCTTTGAACATTGAGTTTACCATTTATTTAGGTAGGTTAAGTCTTAAGTTTTCTATTAATCGTAAAAGATATTCAGAAATAATGTGTCGCTGGGGGCAGTCCTCAGTATTGTTGTTGCAAAATGTTTCGTCATTTTGGGTGTTATTTCCTTTCCAGGGTTCGTTTTTGCTTATGCATTTTTTTGGGCGTTATTTCCAAATCAATTTGAGCGCTATTTCCATGGCCGTTATTGCCGGCGCTAGGCAATAAAAGTTTCTTCAAACAATTCTAAGAGTGATTGCAAAAAAAAATTTTCAAAAATCTCTTCGCTAATATTTTTAATGATTTTTTTTAAAATTGCTAAAAATAACCATTTTAGCCACTTTTTCCTCCTTTTCATACAAAATTTTTCTGAGGTCATCCCATTCAACAAATCATAAAAAATATTAGCTAGCGAAGAGATTTTTTGCAGTCACTATTAGAATAATTGATTGAAGAAACTTTTTGCATCAAAACATTTTTTTTTTTTTGAGACCGAGGAAAAAAGTAGACTTTTACAAAAGTTCTAAATTTTCAATGGGTAGGTATCTACCCGTGTAGATATTTGGATTTTCATTTTGAAATATCTCGAAAAATATGGAACCTAGTCAAGGAATTCCTTTCGACCCAGTGACTAAATTATTGATCTGCATATGAAAATAGTAAAAATTACTTTTTTTTGCTATTCGTTCGGTGTTTTTTTTTTAATTTAGATTTTTTTTTACGCAAATGAACAGTATCTACCAATGTAGACATATTTATTTTCATACATATTGTATGAAAAAAAGCGAAAAATTTAATTGATTGTAATAAAAATTGACAAGAAATTCAAACAATGAATACCTACAATATATCGAGTGAAATTATGTAAATTAGAAACAGAAGATCGCAAGTAGCTATTGTATGGGTTATTAGAATAAATACATTTACACTTGGGAAAGAACAAACAAATTTAAGCCAGGATGTTCTCCGCACATGTTGCCATTTAACATATCCTTGACGGGTCATGACACAGCGCACGCACCTTTCTGACGTTTACGACCATTATTGCGTCTTCATATTTATCTGGAACAAATTCGATGTTGTCACCTTTCGTGCTATTATAATAGAAACAAAAACAGCCTCAATATAACTATGGAGAAATACGCCAGTGTATTCAAAGCAAAGATCCACGCCATTTAAGAAAGCGTCAATTACATCTAAAATATTAGCATCAATCAATCACATCTATTATATTCCCGGACAGGTCGAGCAGCTATGAAGGCCCTTTATAGGCTTATCTACCTATCATTACCAAATTCATGGTGGTTTGCTGGCCATGACATGAGTGCATTGAAGGAAACGAAAAAGCCGACGAATTAGCTTAGAAACCCCTTTCACGGGACCGGAATCTTCCTTGTATACCCCCAAATCGGCTACAAACTTAGCCATAATCAGTGATGCCAACTGAGGCATAATTATGCCTTTTAGGCATAATTCCAATGCTTGAGGCTTTGAGGAATAATTATGAGAAAAAAGGCATAATTTTTTGTGAAGTTCTTTATAATCTATCCGTAAAAATAAATTTTGAATTTAGTAAATCTGCATTGATCAAAGTCGCTTCACTAATTTTCATTTACCACTGTTCGTCGTGCTTATTTTCCAATTATCTACGAAACTCACTAAACCCAAACAAGAAATGTGGTAAGGGCGGCCGCACATTGGATACGAATTTGTATCGTAAGTAAACGTACGAATACTGGTCGTACGAAATCAGTGCGATTTTGTCACTATCGTAGAACCGAATAATTAATAAGAGATGAATTCAGTGAATTTCATGATATTATGGAAGACTTAGGTACTTATAATGACCCCATACTGTCCGTATAAAAACCAACTTAATATATTTTCACTGCTTCATTTCAACGCACGAAAGTGTTTAAGAATTCCAAACAGTTCGGATTGTTTTCGACTTGTCGGAACTACACGTACGTATACGTACGACTAACTCGCGGCTCTGCGAAATAAGGCCCCAAAAAAAATATGTAGGTACTACTTAGAAAGTCGGTAAAAAAGGTAATCATCATACATGAATGGTTTTGATTTAAACAGAATTTATTTTAAATAATAATCTTATTGCATCTAAATATATTAGAAGTAGAATTAAACCAAATTTTATGTATACTTTTTGAACACATAGTGCTTAACTAGTGGTTCTCTTCAAATAATTCATAGTTCAATTTTCTCAGTGCAGAAATAGCTGGTCCTCCCTAGAATCGGAGTGACCGACCTACGTAGAGGGTGGATTTTCCAGTATAACTAGTCTGCCACCTGGGGTAATATAATAATTAATAGATGTAGATGGTATATCAAGTGTTCTCTTTCTCTCACATACGCAATTTCAGGTGGTACACTGTACAGTACACAATATTTGTTTCGTTTCATTGCGCCATATCATTAAGAAAATGCATATCAACGTTCCAAGTTTTACAACTTTAGCTCCCATTAGTGTCGAGAAATAACGTTTGCATTTTCTTTTTGTATGGGAATTGTCAAGCCCTTTTGTCCGATCCGGGCTAAACCTGCTATAAATGTCAAGATTTTGGATATTTTTGAAATTTTTTATTCAGGATATTAGGTATTAAGACTTCCGGACGCATGCAGTGTGTTCCATGCAGAGGCTCTGGCCGTGCTTTTGAAATGGGATTAATATCCAACAGGAATATCGCTATCTACATTGATAGTCAGGCGCTAGAGTCCTACATTACCTATAATATCTTAACTAGTCTGGAGTTGCCGCACAAAGCTCCGAGCATTATGTGCGCAAAAGCATATCCGATTTTGTTGGGTACCCAGATAATATTGAAGATAACGAAGTGGCCAAGACGGAGCGGAGCTTCCACAAAATGAAACCTTTGATGGCATAAAACCACCAATAGCCGTAGCTAACAGAATTATTCTCGAGAAAACTATAGAAAGACCTATACACGTCACAGACGATAGTATTTATCTTCTCTGTGAATGTCAAGCTATTGCTCGAAATAGAAGGAAACACCTTGGGAGGTACTGAGGAGATTTTCCTCTCAAAAAAAATTGGTTTAGGTTCTGTAGGAAAATTAAGTGTTTGGGCGAATTGGTTTAGGTTTTGGCCGTTAAGATTCCCCAAAGATGGCGATTTGCCAAACATGGTGCCTAGTCTTTTGTGATTAACTCACACCCTATTCAACCTCTTCTACGTGGACTTCTCACTTCATAGCAAATATATCGTGTACGTTTCAGCTCAATCGATGGACTACTTTTAGAACTTTAGAACTGTCAAGGACAATCGTTTACTATAATTTCTGTAAATGAGAGGTGCCACGCGCGCCGCTTTGTCACCTTTAGCCATCGTGTCGTGCGCCACACCTTAAGTAACCTTTATAGTGTCACTATTACAGCGGTGAAATAACTTTTACCCCTTACATTCTGCTGTTAGTTATAGAGGGCCACTCATTAGTTTTTATTTTTTTTTATCAGAACTGACTTATTATTTTAAACAAATTGTGTTGGAATTAGAAATTATTGTTTTAATTTGTCCCCTCGAGCAGAAACTGTTATTGACTATTTTCGGCCAGGATGCACGTTCGTCAAGATTCAATAACGTCACCAATGTCCATCACCATCACCATAATCTAAAATATTTCCCAAGAGAAATAAATCAATAGTTACGTGTCGTCTGCTGAAAGGCCATCACTTGAGTTTACTATCGAATAGTGAATGCAGTCCTTTTAGCCGTACTCACAGCAGCGGAAGAGCCATTACAAGTTATGACCAATGAATCGTGTTTTGGCAAAAGTGATGTACGATTTCTTTGACGCTAAGGGAAATATTTTACTTTTTTCAGAAGTTATGGAATAAGGCAAAGGCACTACCCACTGCATTCACATTACGAAGACCATGGTCATCACAGATGAAAGGAACGTGAGTCGTACGACTATGCTAACGAAATCATCAGAAAAATGGACCACAGAGTTTCCAGTCGGCACGTAGCAAATCTGACTGTTTATTCGAATTTAAAGTGTGATGGTAGGTGATTTTCCAAACAGGATGTTGACTATTGAAGTGAAGTCATTAGTGTCCTCATGGGGCGTCTTTTATACCAAACCTTTTTTTATTTTTATCTCTGTATAAGTTGTTGTCGATGATGTTGGCATAATCCATGAACTTGTTTGCAAGCAGCTTAAAACCGTTGGGCTGGAAACACAAGTACAAAACGGAGAACGAAAAGGTTTGGAGAACAAAAAGTTGTTTTAGCTTATTTTAAGTCAAAAGTGAAATTAGAATTTAAGAAATTTACATCTACGGCCATTGCGATTAAGAATCTATATATATAAAAATGAGTTCTAAAATGTGTTCGGATACGTATAACTTGAAAACCACCGACTCTATTGTGCCCATATTTACTGTTAATCTTAGGTATTAACCTAGGAGTGCACTAAAGGAGATTGGTCAAAATTGAACAAAGGGGCGTGGCACCTCCCATACAAAAAAAAACATTCAAAATCTTATATCTCGAAAACTGCCGAATCGATTGAACTCAAATTTACAGATAATCTTAGGTATTGGCCCAGGAGTGCTACTCTGGAGATTTTTCAAAATTGAACAAAGGGCGTGGCACCTCCCATACAAAAAAATCATTCAAAATCTTATATCTCGAAAACTGCCGAATCGATTGAACTCAAATTTACAGATAATCTTAGGTATTGGCCCAGGAGTGCTCCTCTGGAGATTTGTCAAAATTGGACAAAGGGCGTGGCACCGCCCATACAAAAAAAAACATTAAAAATCTTATATCTCGAAAACCACCGAATCGATTGAGTTGAAACTTACAGACAATCCTTGGTATTGGCCCAGGAGTGCTCCTCTGAAGATTTGTCAAAATTGGATAAAGGGCGTGGCACCGCTCATACAAAAAAAACATTCAAAATATTATATCTCGAAAACCACCGAAGCAATTCAGTTCGAATTTGCAGACAATCAAAGGTATTGGCACAGGAGTGCTCATTGGCCAAAATTGGACAAAGGGACATGGCGCGACCGAATTGTATACTTTCTTCTGCGGGTTTGTTCGTAATTGCTACCCGAAGGTTTAGGAAAAAAAAACCTAAAAGTAATCGATTTGTTTTGTTTCTCAATTTTATATCCAAATTTCAATTGTATCTTTTTCGTTCGTTAACTTTCTTTACTGGCTATTTCGAAGGTAAATTATTGATAGTGAAAAATTTATGTGCGTGAAATGATCATTTACAGTTCGATATGTTACGATGCCAAGAAGAGACAATGGTAACAGTAGCCGGCGTTCTCAGAATGGCCGCTGAACCAGTGAAGCTATCCGCCTTCATTTTCTATTAAAAAAATAATAATTGAACAAAAAATATCAAACTAGATCTTGAAATATTCAAAATAACTATTTTAGGCAGAACAACGTTTGCCGGGTCAGCTAGTATCGTATAAAACTTAAAAGTTAGTAATGAAACAAAAAACTAAACCGAGAAAACAAATGCCTCACGTTAGCTTATAATACATTACTCTAAACACCTACCCTCACTTGCACTTTGGCTACAGCTGATGGTTATCTTGGATAGTTCAGTGGCGCAGCGAGGGGGCAAGGGACACTTCCGTTCGGCACTTTGCAAGTGGCGGCAATTTGGAGCGGTAAACATTTTTTTTCAGTCCAACGAATTTATTTACAAAGATTACCAGCATTAACACTGCTTCACAGTAAGTAATCCTTATGTTGCTTAACAACAAAATCCAATGAACGCTGCTCCCTAGTATGCAACTATATTTTATCAGAAATGACAACCGTGTAGGTACAGCAGACACAAATTATAACACAGTACACAACATCTGCATCCGAAAATACTCTTTTTCACTTTTCTCGCTACAAAGAACAAGATAACTGAAGGCATTTCTGACATGATTTTAAGTAAGCAAAAAGCTGATGGTCTTAATATAATGGATTGCAGAGGTCAAGCATTGCATATGTTAATGCTATGCTGCTGTTATGACTGGAAAATGTACAGGAGTGCAACAAAGACTGAAAGACATAATGAACCCCAAAGCAGAATTTATTTATATCCTGCTCCAATCCCTCTTTGAACTTGGTTTGTTTACATGCTGCTGCTCTTAAGAACGCATAGGTATATTAATTTTTTTCCCGTGTCCACACCACACCGTTGGGAAATTCGGCGCAGGGACATAAGTCCATGAGACATAAGTCCATTATGAACTTATGTCCCACTTCTGTGGGACATAATTCCAAATTTTGATTATGGACTTATGTCCCAACGAAGTGGGATATAAATCCATAATTAATTTTTCAAAAATGGGACATAAGTCCACAATTTTATTGGTAGCATAGATGGGTGCCGTGACATAAGGCCAAATTTTAAAATTTGACTATCAGACGCTTTGGAAAGCGACATAAGACCAAATTATTTTGATACATAACACCAAATGCTATTTTTCCATAACAAAAATTGTTTTTGATGTTTGAATTAATATTCGGCCACTGATTGCAATATTCATTTTGGGGACCCTTTTTAATTTTTCTAATTCAATCAAGATGATGCATATCTCCCAAGACATCACAATGAAACCATTATTACGGCGTCTTTCCTTTTTTCCTAAAGCATCTTCAATTAGCTTTAAATGCACTTCTTGTCCAGTTTAAAATATATGCAAAGCAAGCAGACTATTGTAGTATACTTTTGCGTGGGAAGAATCTAAGGGCGTAGCCGAAAAAAATTTTGAGCAAGGGAGGATCGATTTGGGGTGTGAAAATTAAAAATTCGCGCGAATTTGAATGAATTTTAGGTTCATTGGGCCTCCGCACACGAGACTAGTTCTGCCGGCAGAAAACCGTTTTTATATCATACTTCGAGCGCACACGGGATGATTTCTGCCGGCAGAAAAATTATATATATGAAACCCTTTTCATTGTGTAGTATTATTTTCACAATTGAAATATTTTTTAAATTGTGTATGTATTAGTTTTATGCCTTGTTCAACCACTCAAACTCGGCAGAACATTTTATTCCGTTTTTTCCCCTCACTTCAGTCCCCTCGCCTACTAAATCGATTTTATGCCGGCAGAATTAGTCTCGTGTGCGGAGGCCCATTGAAAATCGATCATCCCCTTCGCATCGTTTCTTGGCTACGCCTTTGGTTTATTTACATGCCCAACTAGATCGCTCACTTGTGCAGTGTGCTAGGACCTAGGTACCATTTGAAATAGTCTGCTTGCTTTACAGATATTTAAAACTGAGCAAGAAGTGCATTTAAAGGATGAAAGGAAACCGACCGTAATAACGGTTTATTAGCGATGTCTTGGGTGATATGCATCATCTTGAATGAATTAGAAAAATTAAAGAGGGTTTCCAAAATGTATAATGTATAATATTCCCAATTCAGCAAAAAACAAATAATACATTTTTGTTTAAACTTCTTAAAATGCTAACTCCGATATGCAGTGCGGAAAGTGACAAAGCCGAATTTCCTTTTTCTCATATTCGAAAAGAAACAAAGTTAAATAAGATTTTTCTTCTGAGAATTCAAGAAAATAAAAGTGGAAGTTCTCGTGAACATGTTAGATGAGACATAATTCCATACACCTTTTCTATGGACTTATATCCCACTTCGGTGGGACATAAGTCCATTATCAAAATATGGAATTATGTCCCACCGAAGTGGGACATAAGGTCATTATGGACTTATGTCTCGTGGACTTATGTCCCTGCGCCGGGAAATTCTGATGCTTGGTACTTCAGGCAAAGCATTGAAAAGGCAAAGGCTGATGCATTTTGAGTTGGCATCACTGATCCCACCCATTCCGACGAGCTAAGCACTGGCTTAAACAAGCATACATGCCTTGCTTTGTCGACGGGCAGCCCTTCCACCGATGTCAACTTGAGATTCCTGTATTTCTAAGGTGGAAGGGTAATATATATTTATATTACAGCACAAAAAGTAAATGCATTACAGATCTTCCTTACAGAAAAACGTGATGAATTGGTAGACGGTGCTTTTACTTATGGTAAAAATTTGTGTCAGAAACTGGGAATTTTAATGGAACGTCACAGGAAAATAAAAAAAAAACCGATTTTTGTTGACGAAAATATAGATGCTGCTTTATCTTATGAAAATGAAAAATGACGAACATTATTTTCTTCCTTAGACAGGGTCAGTGCAAAGCAAATTTTTCAACAGCTCCGAAACTAGACAAACTCTTAAGCTAAGTACACACGATTGTCAGATCGTACAATATTGTCAGATCTGTCAGTGAAAAATGTGTCCCAAATGTCTTACAACCGTCTGAACTTACAATTTTGTCTTACAGTATTGTCAGAAATGTCAGGTTGCTGCCGATCGTTTGAACAAGTCAGAACACACAATTTTTTTTATTGTCAGACAATAAGGACATTGTAAGACTCATTGGATATTGTCCAGTGGCCTATTTCACCAACTTACAAATTTGTATTTACAAGCATTTTTTGACAATTTTCTTAGACAAAGAAACAAATTCCGTTTCACCACATTTATTTTAAAAGCAAAATTGTAATTTTTCTACAGATTTTGTGGAGAAATACTTGTAAAAACAAATTTGTAAGTTGTTGAAATAGGCCATAGATGTCGTTGTTTATGGAAGCAGACAATAGCTTTCAATTTCTATATTGTCAGCCAATATAACCAGTGGCTTACGTGCGAAATCGAAGTTAGCTTTTAAACGATGGAAAATAATTCAGAAGATATTGATATGAATAATTTTGGAAATTGGAATTTAAATTCTAATTGGAATTGCAAAAGTAAAAAAAAAAAAAAATTGTACAGGAAGAAAGTACAGAGTGAATGGGGTTGTTGGATGCGCAGAGTAGGTATAAACTACCCAAAGAAGCTCTGTGGTTATAAGAGGAAGAGGTAGGTTAGGTTAGGTTAGGTTGAAGTGGCTGCCGACAAAAGGCCGACACACTTAGACCAATTAGGTCCCTTGTGATACCACATGAATCTATTAAATTTCATCATCCTACTCGTTGAACCAGTTTGAGCTTCTGATGAAGGAAAGGAGACTACGAATGTCTAGGTTTGTTAGATCGTTTAGATCATTGTAGTAGGAGGCTCCCAAATGGAGTTTCCGTTTTAGAGGTAGAGGTAATAAAGCAAAAAAAAGTTTGGTCAAGTTGACAATGAAACTGTCTCGATTTCCTGATTGATCGCGCGCATATTGGTGTCTTGATGTGTGTAGTCACCAAAGCTAGAATTTCATCGGATTGTGTTGAGTACATTCGCAATAAACTGCGATAAAGTTCCGGCTCCTCAGCTTGCTATTAGGAGTAGAATCCTTCCTTCTGACAACGGGCCACCCAATCCTTCTTCAAAATATTACGTTGTTTTTGTATCAATTTATCATCCTCGCAGTCTTCTAACACGTAGGCAGTTAAAATCTCGCAATAAAAAAAATAGTTTGTTCCATTATCCGTACTACAAAAAACAACCCACAAGACTTTGAATTTATCTGACAATGTCTGACAACAGATCCACCAATTTTCATATTCAAATATCTTCCGACCGTGTGAACACCCAATTTTCAACCTGACAACGTTGTCAGAAAAATCGTTGTCAGTCCATTGTAAGACATCCATCTGACAATGAAATGTCAGACTTTGGGACAAAATCTTACAACCGTCTGAACGGACAATTTTGTATTGTAAGGTAGTTGGCTATTGTAAGCTCATTGTCAGTCATTGTCAGAGCATTGACAGATCTGACAAAATTAAGCGTATTTTTTTGGGAATCTATAGCTAGCTCACTTTTACTTTTATATGTAAAACTGTTATACTCCCTTTTGGTTTTGTTATACACACTTTTGGTTTTACATACAAAATTGTTATACTCACTGTTTGAGAATACATTCAACAATTTCAATTTTTTGTTATACAATTTATTCAATGTGTTACATGATATGTTTATAATATTTAGATATTATAGTTAATAAGTTAAGTTAAGATGTCAGGTGTAGGTATAGGTTAGTTAGTATATAAGTTATATATTAAAAGCTCTTAGTTATAAGTTTTGTGTTCCTTTAATAAAGTTAGTCTAAGCTCAACCACAGAACCGAGTTGTTGTTTGATTGCCACCTGGAAACATAATAGTTTGGCGACGAGGAAAAAGAACGATATTTTAAAGTAATTCTTTGTTTCAACAAAAAAATTGTTATATTTCAAAATGGCAACAGGTGAAGTGAAAGTGCAAGATACATTTAGCGTTCGATCCAATGCAGTGCCTATAATCGGATCAATCGAAAGTTTTACTGTCGGCGTCGATGATTTCGAAACATATTTAGAACGGATGGAACAACTTCTTTCGCTGAACCAAATTGTTGAAGACAAAATGAAAGTGGCGTTTTTTATTAGCTGTGCTGGCGGCGATATATATAAACTTTTTAAATCAATTGTGGCACCTAAAAAAACCACAGCGTTTTCATATGCGGAAATGACTTCGAAGCTCATGGAAAATCTTAGACCAAAAAATATCATTGTGGCGGAGCGGTATAAATTTTGGAAGCGGGAACAAAAAGATTCAGAGACGATAGGGGAATTTGTAGTAGAACTACAGTCACTAGCACAAACATGTGACTTCAAAGCTTTCTTAAACGAAGCTTTGCGAGATAAACTGGTCTGCGGCATGAAAGATTCCCGTATTCAACAACGTCTTTTAGAAAAAGATTACCCGTTTGATGAAGCTGTCAAACTCTCAAAAACTTTAGAGATTACCAGCAAGGAAATGCTAAACATTAACCCCGCCGCATCTACAAACTGGATCGGCAGAGCAAAATACCGTGGGCAATATAATTTGCAACAACAGCGTGGGAGAGCAACTCGAATGATACAGCAACATGGCAGAAGAAGTCCAGCACAAGCGAGCTTTCGTCAGGAGAAAGGCGGCGTGATTTGTTTTAATTGCGGACTGGAGGGCCACTATGCGAAGAATTGTTTCAGAGGTAGAACAGGAAAAAGTCAACAGCGTGGGAGATCGAAAAGTAGAAGCAGGGTAAATCAAATTGATAATGATAGTGATTTAGTATGTTGTGAACATTTAAATAACCTGGACTTGAAAACAATTTATAGTATTGGTGAAACTAAGTCAGATCCATTGTATAAAGTTATGATACTGAATAATTGTAGGATTAAAATGGAAATTGATTCGGGAGCAGCTCAGACTGTAATTTCTTATTTGGATTATGAAAATTATTTCTCCAACATTCCATTACTGCATGCACAAGATCAATTCCTATATGTTGTAACTGGTTCACAAATTAAAGTTATAGGTGTTTTGCATGTAACTGTCTCGCATGTTGATAATGATATAGAAAGGGTAAAAGTGAAACTTCCAATAGTGGTGATCAAAACAAGTAAACATTTTACTCCTTTAATGCGGAGAAATTGGATTGATATCTTATATGAAAAATGGCGTTCAAATTTTTTAATTAATAGGGTGAACAGTGTGAGTGAGCCTATTGCGTTATCTAAGAAGGAAGTCTTGGAAAGGTATAGTAATGTTTTTAATACTGACTATACTCTTCCAATACGACATTTTACGGCAGAGATAATTATTAAACCAAACTCTTGTCCTATCTTTTATAAAGCCTACATGGTTCCATATGGATTAAGAGATTCCGTTGAGAAAGAAATTCAGCGCTTGTGTGAAAACAAAATCTTAAAGCCTGTGAATTATGCTTCGTATGCTTCGCCAGTGGTAGTTGTACCTAAATCGGATGGCAGTATTCGTTTGTGTATGGATTGTAAAGTGTCCATAAACAAGATAGTTGAAATGAATGTGTACCCTTTACCTAGGATAGACGATCTTTTAACAGATCTTCATTCTTGCAGCTGTTTTTGTGTGTTAGATCTTGCAGGCGCGTACCAGCAACTCGCTGTTTCCGAAGAGTCGCAAAAATATTTGACGGTGAATACATCAAAGGGCTTATATCACTATACGAGGTTACCGTTCGGGGTGAGTTCTGCCCCAAGCATTTTTCAGCAGGTCATGGACCAGATTCTAAAAGGGTTGTCCAAAACTAAGTGCTATTTAGATGATATACTGGTTGGAGGATCAAGTTTAGAAGAGTGTAAAATTAATTTGTATGCAGTTTTGAATCGTTTGGAAAAATATAATGTGAAGGTTAACTTTCAAAAATGTAAATTTTTTGGATCTGAAGTCGAGTACTTGGGACACACAATTTCCGAAAGGGGAATTCAACCTAATAGTAGGAAGATTGAGGCAATTACTAAAGCCCCAGCTCCCAGAGATCTGTCCCAACTACGATCTTACTTGGGGATGTTGAACCACTACTCAAAATTCATTCCAAATATTTCAACGCGGCTAAGCTGCCTCTATAAATTACTTCGCAAAGAGATTCCATTTGTTTGGTCACCTGAATGTGACAAGATTTTTAACGAAAGTAAAGAGTGGCTCGTAAAAGATAATTTGCTTGCTCACTACGATCCATCAAAGCCGATTGTAATAACCTGTGATGCGAGTGGGTATGGGGTAGGTGCTGTCTTATCGCATATAATTAATGGTGAAGAAAAACCAGTGCTCTTTGTTTCGAGTACTTTGTCAGTAGCCGAAAAGGGATATTCTCAACTTCATAAGGAAGCCCTAGCTATAATATTTGCGATACGGAGGTTCCATAAGTACATTTATGGCCTAGAATTTACTCTGTATACAGACCACCAACCGTTGAGAGAGATCTTAGGTGAGAAAAAGGGGTCCTCGCCAGTTGCTGCTCAGAGACTTCAACGTTGGGCAATAGAGCTGTCGATGTATAAATACAAAGTAGTTTACAAGAAGGGCACAAGTATCGGGAATGCTGATGGTCTAAGTCGGCTACCAACCGAAACGGGAACGGAAATTGAACACGCTCGTATTAATTTCTTTTCGGTAGAAAACGCAGTCAGTATTTCAAAAGAAGAAATTTCAAAGGCTACTAAAGAAGATGTACTCTTAAGTAAGGTATACCAAAGTGTAGATACCGGTATTTGGGAGAATCCTCCACGTCCCGAACTGAAAAAGTTTTTTCAAAAACAATCTGCGTTGTCAACGGAAGACGGTTGCATATTTTATGGTAGCAGGATTGTAATTCCGAGGTCCAAACGTGATCAAGTCTTAGCTGTTCTGCATTCTGGGCATGTTGGTATTGTCAGAATGAAGTCTTTGGCCAGATCTGCTGTATGGTGGTTAGGTATCGATGGCGATATAGAGAATTACATTGGTGAGTGTAAGGTTTGTGATTTCTCTTCAAATAAACCTAGTAAAGTCAAGTTATCTACGTGGCCTTCTACAACTAGTTTTTATCAAAGGATACACGTAGATTTCTTTCATTTTGAATAGAACAATTTTCTAGTACTCGTGGACTCGTATTCTAAATGGATTGATGTGCATTTAATGCATAATACTAGGGCTGATACACTCGTCAATATTTTACGAACGAATTTTGCGATTTTTGGACTCCCTATTGAATTAGTTAGTGATAATGGGCCACCATATAATTCGAAGTTCTTTCATGATTTTTGTCATGCAAACCAAATAAGAGTTTTAAAATCTCCTCCCTACCATCCTGAGAGTAATGGGCTGGCAGAAAGGGCGGTTCAGACGGTGAAGAATGGTTTAAAAAAATATTTAATAGATAGTAAAACTAATAGACTTAGCATACAACACAAAGTAGATAACTTCCTTTTTAAATATCGCAATACGCCTTCGACAGTAACAAATTTGACACCCTGTGAAATGGTTTTTAAACATTCAATAAATACACCAATAAGTTTGCTAAAATTAAAAGAAAAATATAAAAATGAAAGAAAAATCGATAAGGAAGATTGGAGAAATGTGTTGGAAAATAATTGTATGCCTAAAGTTGATAATAATAAAGCTTCTCCCGATATTAATTATTTTAATATTGGAGATAAAGTTTGGTATGATAGGTATGTTAATAATAACAGATTTAAAAGTCTAGCAGTTATACAAGAGAGGGTTGGAAAAGTTCGATACGTGATTAATTTTAGTGGTAGAAAAGTTATTTGTCATGGTAAACAGCTTCGTAAAATGAAGAGCATCAGGAGAGTACGTTTTGAAAAGCCTGTTAAATATTATTTCTACAATAAGGATGATGATAATGAAGTAAACAATACTGAGGATACGCATTGTGTACCCTCATCTCATAGAGAAGAAGAGGATGAATATCTAAGCTGTGATGAGGTAGATAGTGAGAAAGAAGAAGCTACAACTGTGCCTTTACGCAGGTCGAAAAGGAAAACAAAACGAACTTCCTTTTTCCGTGTGAATTATTAAAACAAATTAAGAATTATACATACAATTATGAATTTGAATTATTGAATTAATTAATCATTTAAGTTTATTATATTATAACCTTCATTACTACATTTTTTAAAAAGGGAAAAGTGATATGTTTATAATATTTAGATATTATAGATAATAAGTTAAGTTAAGATGTCAGGTGTAGGTATAGGTTAGTTAGTATATAAGTTATATATTAAAAGCTCTTAGTTATAAGTTTTGTGTTCCTTTAATAAAGTTAGTCTAAGCTCAACCACAGAACCGAGTTGTTGTTTGATTGCCACCTGGAAACATAATATAATTTATTCTTAACATACCCTATACTCTGTCTTAAATAGCATGATTTATTTGTTAACAAATTACAGTTTGTTACTTCTAAGTAAATTGCATGCACTTACACATTAGTAGCCATCTAACATTAGCCGTTAATCTCAATATGATTTTTGTTCGCTCATCTAAACTTAAACTCACCTCAAACTGTTATACTCATAACAATTTCTCTTAAAGAAATCATACATTTTGTAAAATAATTGATTGCTCGGTCACTTGGATTTCGACCACAGCAAGGGTAACAACTATTGGGAAAAACATTAAAGAATTTTATAACGTGGTAACATTCGCCTTTTCTTCTTGTTGCTGCATTCTTAATTGCTGTACCCGTTGTATTTTTATACCCGGTACCACACTGTGGTGAGGGTATATTCACTTTGTCATTCCATTTGTAACGCCCATAAGGAGGCGTTGTAGGTATGACAAAATATATATATTATTGATCAGCATCACTTTCTTAGTCGATCTAGCGATGTCCGTCTGTCTGTCTGTCCGTCTGTCCGATTATGGCCGTAATTTAAGAGCTATCGACTTGAAATTTGGTACGTAAGCTTTTATCCACCAAACTGAGGCTAAGTTCGAAGATGAGCAAGATCGGATGAAAACTACTACTACCTCCCATACAAAAATATCAGATTTATATAGCTTTTTATGTTAAAAATTAAATTTAAATAGTTACAGTACAGATAGCAAGTTTAAACTTTGCACATATTGTTTTAATAATATTTAAACATTTTTGACAAAAAATGAGCTTGTTCGAATAAAAAGTACCCATACCTCCCATACAAATATATAATTTTTTAATACTAAAATATTTTTTTTATTTTACAATAATATAGTACCGGGTATTTGAGCTTCGGCATAGTCGAAGATAATTGTCTTACTGGTTTTTCGTTCGTTTTCACAAACTCACTTTTGGTTTTGTTTATACTCACATCCCAAAAAATACGCCTATTATAAGATCATACAATCGTGTGTACTTAGCTTTAGATAAAAACTATGAAAGCAATTTAGATGTTGCAACTCATGAGGTTGATATTGAGAAGGGTGAATTTGAGATCAGGCAAAACAAATCAACTCGCCCACTCGAATATATATTACAATTTAGAATGGAAGTTAGTCTGCCTAACATAAAGGCTAAACTACATTCAACACAAAGTAAAGTACTTGCACGAAAATGTTTTTTCCCTTTCCACACCATTTCAAATCTGTATTTTTCTCTCAACTTTTCACAAAGTGTGTTACTTGAAAGTTAGCTATACCTCTAACTTTCACACTTTTTGAAAGCGCCGTAAAAACTACTACATGCACAAAAAAAGTTTGCGCTAATTACTGAGATCACCATTAGAGGCCTCTGATGGGACTAGAATGTCGCATTTTTGTTTCCGGTTTACCATGGAAAAGAACAATTATTGCAGAAAATACCATGGAAAAGAACCATTATTGCAGAAAATACCATAGAAAAGAACCATTATTGCACAAAATTGCAGTATTTTAATTTGGCTTGCTTTCGTGTCAGAGCAAGCTTTTTAAATACATTTCTTACAAGAAGGGGGCAACTTTGTCTTTTTCTCACAACAAAATAAATGTCGTAAATGCTTCTCAAAATTGAGGCTTATTAAAAATTATTTAAGGTCCACAATGATCACTCATCTATCTAATCCGGGTATCATGGCTATAGAGCAGGAAATCACAGAGACCATCAATCGAAAATTAAAAGAGATTTTGCCCTGATGAAAATAGGAAAATACAATTTTAAAGAAGTTTTCTGTAAATAAATAAATAAAAAAGTTTCTTGTAAATAAAACAAAAAAAATTAATTACATTATGTACCTGCATTATGTACCTACCTATATAACTTTTTCCCCTTTTACTTAAAACTAAATTAAATGCTTTCATTTAATTTTTTTATGAAATTATTTATTTGTTTATTGATGAATTTAATTTATTAATAAACGAAAATAATTTAATGTAATTAATTTAACAAAATTTCAAAAGCTAAATAAATAAATAAATAAATAGAAAATAAATTACAAAACATAATCGAATTCAGTTTTTCTGAAGAATTTTAATTTATTTAATTAAAGTTTAATGGGAATTACCTACCGTTGTTTATTTGATATCCTCAGATAAGTAGAGAGAGATTGGGAAATCAGAGAGTAACCAATATGGGGAAAATGTTTAATTTTCGACTTCATTTTTG
Source organism: Cheilosia scutellata (assembly GCA_955612985.1). Classification (NCBI taxonomy): domain Eukaryota; kingdom Metazoa; phylum Arthropoda; class Insecta; order Diptera; family Syrphidae; genus Cheilosia; species Cheilosia scutellata. The sequence goes on from OY015313.1 coordinate 65,079,923, forward strand.
CTTCACTTGCTGGAAAGTAGTATCTACGAACAACAGTTGACAAATTTTGAAGAGAAATTTTACCAAGTTTATTGACATGCTAATGTTTAGGTATAACTGATTGAAACCGTAGACAACGGTGTTTTTTAATGTGTAAAAATATTACTAGGGGCGGCATAAATTGGGTCTGCCCCGGGCTACGCTACGTCACTGGGATAGTTGCATTGAGTGGAGATTGAGTATATTATATACCTAATCAAACCCTATGGAAGGTCAATAGTCGATGGCCGATGGAGTCGAGAAGAATGAGATTGATGTTGATAGCGTGGAGCTCTATTTAAATAATAGCTTGACAATTAATATTAGGTCTGTTTTTTTCCTCACCTATCTCAGTGAAGTAAAGTAAAGTAAGAAAATGTGCAAAAAAACAGTCCCCGACTGGTCCCCAACCACTTTTCTGAACAGTCGTTTTTACCCCTGAAAAGTAAACAGCTGACATTGCTGTCAAAATGGCCATCAATCAAAAATTCAATTTCAAAATCAAATTCCTTCTAGAAAACTGAATAATTAACCTTTTAGCGCAAAAAAAATAATGATTATCAATTTCTACAGAATATTTACTTTTTCTGCTTACTTTTTTTCTCTTGTAGGGTCTAAATAAAATCGCGAATTGTTGCCAAAGAAAGAAAAGCAAAAACACACGCGGGTGTGTTTGTTAGGTGAGTCCAAAAGAGTATTCACGCAAATTCCTCGAATTTAAAACTTTCACTCTAAAGAAGTTCTCACAATCTAAATTTTGGGGGAAAGTAGTTCATTACCAAAAATTATTTCATTGTATGATTTTATTTCGAAATCAGCTGTAATATTTTAACTGTCAGATTGCCCGTTGGTTTTGACTTTAATTTTGAGAAAAGATGGCCTTATTTATATATATTCTTGGAGAAAGAAACAATCAAATTGAACAGAAAACGCAATAAAAATTAAATAAATTATAAATTAACATTTTAAATTGTCCTTTTTATGTAAATTTGACTGTAAACATTTTTTAAATAAAGATTAAGACCACAAATTTTCAGTCGAAAAAACATATGAGAATGTGCGGAGAAATTAACAAATAAATCGAATCTCCATCGAAGTCAAAAGTTGGAATGTCAGTTGGCTGAAATCGAATGATTTTCATTTAAAAAAAAGAGTATGTAAATAATGCCTTCATTACATATCTACTTCAGTTAAAAAATCAACAGGGAATGCAAAATGGGAGGATGTGCTATTACAAAAAATGTATCCCATAATGACATTACATCAAAGATAACACACTAATTTTCAATTATTATAAGCCTAGGTGTATATAACTATATATTTTTCTAACAAAGTGCAACTTAAATAAAAACAGAAAATATTTAGTATTTTATTACTTTCCGTAATATTCAGTTGTTTTTTCGAAATTTGTTTAAAATATATGCACTTTATGCATTTTACACCCACCACAGCCGACACATATTATGTATCATAAATGGAGGCACTCTGTGAACACATCCAAATGACAACATCAAATGTGTTCCCCTGGTGTTCAGAATTGAAGAATGCTCCAAAGTTGGTCTTGCTGGAAATGAATAGCTTGTGTGAATCTCAGTGGTGTCAAATTGGGTGCAGTTGTTGTAATTGCGTGCTGAAAATCCTACTTTACTTAACTTCACTGAGATCAATGAGGAAAAAAACAGACCTATTGTACCAATTTATCTGATTCATTGCTGCATTGTCGGCATGATATCAATCTTCAACGATGTCCCACAAAAATTAGACCAAGGAAATGTCAAATCGCAGCTTCGCGGAGCCAAGTAATGTCATCAACGGTGTGCACTTTTTCTCTTCAAAATTCCACTAAAAGTTGATTAAAGCGGTACAAAGACGTATCTGACACAATAGGGTATTCTCAATAGCGTTTTTGTATTATTGGAAAGTACTACCTACCTATTACTTTTTTCGAGGCTTCTGACATACTTAACTCAACAAAATTAGTTTTTACACTTACCTACTTACATTTTTAGACAATCTTAGGTAGGTATTGTTCCAAAAGTGCACCTGTGATGACTGATAAAAATTGGACAAACGGGCGTGGCACCGCACATACAAAAAAACATTCAAAATCTTATATCTCGAAATCCGCCGACTCGATTGAGTTCAAATTTACAGACAATCTTAGGTATTGGCCCAGAAGTGCACCTCTGAAGATTGGTCAAGATTGGCTCCCATATACAAAAATCTATGGGGTGAAACTCGATAACCGCTGGGACGATTTTCATTATTTTTTGGTTTGGTTCGTATTGCAGTATTTCAGCTTTAGGCAGAAAGAAAATTTAAGAAAATCGGTTTACTCTCATTTTTCGCATTTTACGAAAGAACATTATTGTCTAAAACGTAAGCAATGCAATAATTTCTGTGCACGTGCAAAGAAGGTTGGATGAAGCTAGTAAGTAGTATCTATATATACATATAAACATTATACCATAGACTAAATGAGTTATAACTTATAACCTATGATTATTCTCTTGCAGTTCCTTGAATCACTCCAAATTAACTTTTTTAATAGGCAATCACCATCTCCACTTATCGAATCGTAATTATTTCACTCTACATCTCTAGGAACACTTAACACAAACAATCTCAAAAGTGAACTCAGTTATCGGATTGTTTTACAAGCCATATTCGCATTGGGAGCAGGATCACATTTAAATTTACCATTAATTTGTCACCTCTGCATTAACTTAGTAATCCTGTTTGCATGCCAGCTTAGTTGTCGGCAAGAATTTGCATTTTGGGTGTGGTTACTGCGATAAATTTTTATTTGGGGGCTTAAAGCAAAAGCTGTGTGCATATTGTTTTGGCTGACAATCTGATATGACGTGAAATTGACTGTGACGTTGAATTCAATTAACAATTTATTCGAAACAAATATGGAAACATAGGAAATTATTCTGTAATGAGCTGCGACTGAAATGGAATAAAATTGGTCTATTGTGTGCAACTTAACGCTAAGGAAGAGAAGAAAGCGCATATGGATTACCTAGGTTTATTTTATTTCCCTAACGAATTCTAGGAAGTATATATAGCCTATATAGCCTGTGTTGATTCCACAATCAATAACGAACAATGCGACGTCACAGATAGTATGGAAAGCGAGCACTTCGGTTAATTCAACCGAGCACTTCGGTTGATTCAACCGAGCACTTCGGTTAACTCAACCAAGCAGGTCGGTTAATTCAACCGAGGACTTCGGTTAATTCAAGCGCGTTAATTCAACCCAGCACTTCGGTTAATTCAACCGAGCACTTCGGTTAATTCAACCCAGCATTTCGGTTAACTCAACCAACCAGGTCGGTTAATTCAACCGAGGACTTCGGTTAATTCAACCATGGACTTCGGTAAATTCAACCGAGCACGTCGGTTAATTCAACCGAGCACTTCGGTTAATTCAACCGAGCACTTCGGTTAATTCAACCGAGGACTTCGATAAATTCAACCGAGCACTTCGGTTAATTCAACCGAGCACATCGGTTAATTCAACCGAGGACTTCGGTAAATTCAACCGAGCACTTCGGTTAATTCAACCGAGCACTTCGGTTGATTCAACCGAGCACATCGGTTGATTCAACCGAGCACTTCGGTTAATTCAACCGAGCAGGTCGGTTAATTCAACCGAGCACTTCGGTTAATTCAACCGAGCACGTCGGTTAATTCAACCGAGGACTTCGGTTAATTCAACCAAGGACTTCGGTTGATTCAACCGAGCACATTGGTTAATTGAACCGAGCACTTCGGTTAATTCAACCGAGGACTTCGGTAAATTCAACCGAGCACTTCGGTTAATTCAACCGAGCACATCGGTTGATTCAACCGAGCACATTGGTTAATTGAACCGAGCACTTCGGTTAATTCAACCGAGCGCGTCGGTTAATTCAACCGAGGACTTCGGTTAATTCAACCCAGCACTTCGTTTAATTCAACCGAGCACTTCGGTTAATTCAACCGAGGACTTCGGTTAATTCAACCGAGCAGGTCGGTTAATTCAACCGAGCACTTCGGTTAATTCAACCGACCACCTCGGTTGATTCAACCGAGCACATTGGTTAATTGAACCGAGCACTTCGGTTAATTCAACCGAGCGCGTCGGTTAATTCAACCGAGGACTTCGGTTAATTCAACCCAGCACTTCGGTTAATTCAACCGAGCACTTCGGTTAATTCAACCGAGGACTTCGGTTAATTCAACCAAGGACTTCGGTAAATTCAACCGAGCACTTCGGTTAATTCAACCGAGCACATCGGTTGATTCAACCGAGCACATTGGTTAATTGAACCGAGCACTTCGGTTAATTCAACCGAGCGCGTCGGTTAATTCAACCGAGGACTTCGGTTAATTCAACCCAGCACTTCGGTTAATTCAACCGAGCACATCGGTTGATTCAACCGAGCACATTGGTTAATTGAACCGAGCACTTCGGTTAATTCAACCGAGCGCGTCGGTTAATTCAACCGAGGACTTCGGTTAATTCAACCCAGCACTTCGGTTAATTCAACCGAGCACTTCGGTTAATTCAACCGAGGACTTCGGTTAATTCAACCAAGGACTTCGGTTGATTCAACCGAGCACATTGGTTAATTGAACCGAGCACTTCGGTTAATTCAACCGAGGACTTCGGTAAATTCAACCGAGCACTTCGGTTAATTCAACCGAGCACATCGGTTGATTCAACCGAGCACATTGGTTAATTGAACCGAGCACTTCGGTTAATTCAACCGAGCGCGTCGGTTAATTCAACCGAGGACTTCGGTTAATTCAACCCAGCACTTCGGTTAATTCAACCGAGCACTTCGGTTAATTCAACCGAGGACTTCGGTTAATTCAACCGAGCAGGTCGGTTAATTCAACCGAGCACTTCGGTTAATTCAACCGACCACCTCGGTTAAATCAACCGAGCACGTCGGTTAATTCAACCGAGCACTTCGGTTAATTCAACGGAGCACGTCGGTTAATTTAACCGAACATGTCGTTTAATTCAAACATGGACTTCGGTAAATTCAACCGAGCACTTCGGTTAATTCAACCGAGCACTTCGGTTAATTCAACCGAGCACTTCGGTTAATTCAACCGAGGACTTCGGTAAATTCAACCGAGCACTTCGGTTAATTCAACCGAGCACATCGGTTGATTCAACCGAGCACGTCGGTTAATTCAACCGAGCACTTCGGTTAATTCAAACGAGCACTTCGGTTGATTCAACCGACCACCTCGGTTAAATCAACCGAGCACGTCGGTTAATTCAACCGAGCACTTCGGTTAATTCAACCGAGCACGTCGGTTAATTTAACCGAGCAGGTCGGTTAATTCAACCGAGGACTTCGGTTAACTCAACCAAGCAGGTCGGTTAATTCAACCGAGGACTTCGGTTAATTCAACCGAGGACTTCGGTTAATTCAACCGAGCGCGTCGGTTAATTCAACCGAGGACTTCGGTTAATTCAACCCAGCACTTCGGTTAATTCAACCGAGCACGTCGGTTAATTCAACCGAGCGCGTCGGTTAATTCAACCGAGGACTTCGGTTAATTCAACCCAGCACGTCGGTTAATTCAACCGAGCACTTCGGTTAATTCAACCGAGGACTTCGGTTAATTCAACCCAGCACTTCGGTTAATTCAACCGAGCACTTCGGTTAATTCAAACGAGCAGGTCGGTTAATTCAACCGAGCACTTCGGTTAATTCAACCGACCACCTCGGTTAAATCAACCGAGCACGTCGGTTAATTCAACCAAGCACTTCGGTTAATTCAACGGAGCACGTCGGTTAATTTAACCGAGTAGGTCGTTTAATTCAACCGAGGACTTCGGTAAATTCAACCGAGCACTTCGGTTAATTCAACCGAGCAGGTCGGTTAATTCAACCGAGCAGGTCGGTTAATTCAACCGAGGACTTCGGTTAATTCAACCGAGCAGGTCGGTTAATTCATCCGAGCACTTCGGATGTTCTGCATTCCGAGTGAAATACATTTTTTTTCAATTCACTTCGAATACATTTTCGAAATGCCAAAATCAGCTGTTCGTATTTTTTAATTGATTATTTCGTCAAATTTGAAAATGTGAAAAACACAAATTTCTTTTAAATATGGACGGATTAATATTATTGTCAGTCATAAGAGAAAGGAGAGTGGAAAATCGAGGAGAAAGAGTTCGCAGGAAAGTTTTACGCGAAAAAGCCAACATTTTGGATCTTCCAGAAACAGTGTAAGTGTATAAATGCAACATAATTGTGGGGAATCATAAGTTAACTTGAATAATTGCAGTTTCAAAAGCAGCTTCAGACTGAGCAAAGAAGCATTTGTGTACATCTTGAGAGAAATAGATCCTGTGATAAAGTCATCTTCAATTCCTTTAACACTTAAATTAGCTGCAACACTTCGCTTTCTAGCTGAAGGCAGTTATCAGAGGTCAGTTGGAAAGGATTTTGATATAGGCTTAGGCAGATCTACCGTCAGTAAAGTGCTTTCTGAGGTACTAGATGCTCTGCAATTTAAGATATGTTCCAAATGGATAAAACTTCAAAGTACGCCAGAAGAAGAGCAAGAAGCGAAGTTGTTTTTTTTTGAAAAATATGGAATCCCAGGGGTAATTGGCTGTTTGGACGGAACGCATGTCAAAATTCTTAAACGCCGCCGAGAGTGCAACCTTTTTTATAATAGAAAAGGATATTTTAGCATTAATGCATTAGTTGTAAGTAGATTTTACATAATAAGTTAGTGATGTACAAAATTAAGTGTTAATTTTAGATTTGTGACCATAAAATGAAGTTAAAAGCTATCGATGCAACTCGCCCTGGTTCGAGCCATGATGCTTTGATATGGCAAATGAGTGATGCCAGGAATCATTTCGTTCAAAAACATGAAAGTGGTCGACGCGGCTCTTGGTTACTTGGTGATGCTGGTTTCGGTCTTGAACCATTTGTATTAACACCGTACAAATTCGCCCAACCACAAACAATGCAGTCAAATTTTAACAAAAAGCACGCATCAGCTAGAAATGTTGTGGAAAGGACAATTGGTAACTTAAAAACAAGGTTCAGGTGCTTGCTAAATACTTTGAGTTATGAACCAAGTAAAGCTGTTAAAATGATTAATGTTTGTTGTGCTCTTCACAATATTTGTAAAGAATACAATCTAGAACTAGAAGAAGGAGTAGAAGTTGTAGACCCAATAGAAGAGCCCATAGGAGGCGATCTCGAAAATGAAGGGTTTGGTGAGAACTTAGGTGAAGCAAGGAGAATTCGAGATTTTATAGCTCAAAGTCTCTGGGAATAAAAACATTATTTAAAAAAAGGACGTATATTTCATTTCATAACAAAAACAACTCAATTAACAGAAGCAACGAAAACTATTCAATTCATTTAACTAAATTAACAAAAAAAAAAACAAAATAGAAATAAAATCGGGGTGATCACAGAATCCGTCGTATTCGGAATTTTGCTACGAACCCGGAAAGAACTATCACAGAATCCGTCGTAGTGGAAATGTTTGCTAGGAATTTAATTCGTTTAACCGACATAGCACATTTTCAAAACCAATTCTGTGGTAGTTCTTTCGGGGTTCGTAGCAAAATTCCGAATACGACGGATTCTGTGATCACCCAGAATATGTATTCGAAAATGAATTTACATTAATTTTCGGAGCTTTGGTCTATCTGCAATTTCAACTCCTCAATTTCCAGTCGCCTTTTTTTGATTTGATTTTTTTCTTGGTTTATCCTCTCTGCTCTTAAATTATGGCGCATTGCTTCCGCCGTATGCTGCTTTATAGTGTTGGAAATTTCCTCCAACGAACGCTTTGTTTCTTCTTTTTGTGCTTTTAAGATGTTAGGAAGTTTCTCCAAAGATCGATAGATTCTTTTCAGACTACTCTTATTTTCCTTTGCAACGACTGCAGATGCTGAAATGTCTTTGGCAATTTTCATCAAGGTGACCTCCTGCGCATCCATGTAGTTTTGGAGCTGTTTTTCTACTCTTCCAACATTAGATCTAGGGGTTGGTGTTGGTAGACGTGCGACCGGTGGACTTTGAGCTGTGGGGTAGGGGCTGGAGGTACCTTCTGTCGCATGAATTGTATTTTCAGCTGGTACTTGGTCATCACCAAACGCAGTTGCTCCCTCAATTCCATCGACGACGCTATAAATATCGGTTATTTTCGCAATAGCGTCCTCGGTCGCCGAAATTGGTTGAATATTATTAGGCCCACCTCCGGTACTTTTAAGCTCCCTTTTATTGTGAGCAATTTTTTTCCTTATATTTAATTTCCAGTCCAACCAAACCTAAAAATTGTTTTGTTTTGAAAAATCATAGATACTTAAAGATGTATGTGCATAAAAACTTCGTACCTTTTTCCAGCCTCCTGGTTCCTTGGTTGGAGGACCTTCAACATTTAAAAGTTTTGTGAGGTCCTTCCACAATTCCTCCATATGCATTTTATCGCCCTTGAAGAATCCTTTGGCGATATCAATATGGCCTTCCATAAATTGCAGCAATATTTTTTCTTGCCGTGAGTTCTTATGTTTTCCCCTATAAACAACAATTCAATCAAATTTTAACACATTTATTTTTCATGTTTACTTACATTTTGCAAATTATCCCTTACAATGAAAGCTATTCACTACACGAAACAAAAGTGAATTGAATTCACTTCAAAATGGGGTATGTTCGGAATGCAGAACACCAAATTTCATGTTCGAAAAACCAATTCACCCTATTTCACATAATCCATTTTGAATGGAATACAGAACACCAAAATTCACTTTGTGCTTTGAATTCACAAAAAGTGGAATGCAGAACATGTGTGAATAATACTTAATTTATTTGTACTTTTTATTACCCACATCAATTCTTAATCGAACACTGAAAACCAGATTGATATAGTTTTCTTTAGTTTTTGAGAAAATGGAAAATTACTTCTATATGTTGCTCCGATTAGAGTACAAATTTCTTAGAAAATAGTACCTACCGCGCGCGAATTGCTACCCTTGTATCTTGAAATGTGTATGGAGGGCCATGTTGGCCCCCTGCAGCCCTCTGCTTGGGGTCACTGTATATTGCGTTGTCCCTCCGGGTTGGATTCGAATACTCTTCGGGCCGGAGCGTTGGTGTCCAATCGCTCGTCATGTCCTAGCCGTATTAGTCGATTGATACGTACTTTTCTGACCATATCGATGTCCCTGTACAGCTCGTAGAGTTCGCTGTTAAATATCATCATCCAAAGCCCGTCAAAGCAAACGGGACCGAAAATCACCAAGCCTTTGTTAACATCCATGCTTCTGCGTCATAGATCAGGACTGGGATGATGAGGGTCTTAATAGAGAGTCTCCTTAGTTTTGTTCCTTGACAAGGCCTTACTATTGTCACACACACCGACCATAACCACTATAAAAGCCTGCGACCATCCTGACTTCTGGCAGTTATTGTGTAGCATTCATCGTGATCGGTCGACAGTATAGTTTAAGTTCTTTTTATTTTATATACCTTACCTACTTATGTTTAAATAAAGATATTTTTTTTATAAAGACATTGTTCATCTAACACTATGCAGTTGCCTTCTTAAGCCAAAGAAACAGCGGTTGGTAAGTTTAACTCTTCATTTGATTTCTGCTGTGGTGTCATAATCAGATTCTCTCAAGTATGATGCTAAAGAAGTCACAAGACAGCGCATCACCTTGTCTAAATCCTTTTTTGACATCAAATGTCTCGGTGAAATTGTTTCCGACCTTTATGGAGCAGCGAGCGTTCTTAACCTTGACATGAATCTATATAGCTCGTCTCTATAAACGCTGCTATATACGCCGACTGTTGAGTGTTGACGTCACCGTTGATTCAATCGCGTGAATTCATCCGCCGTGCGCCCTCTTTCTGCGGGCTCATGTTAGACTTTTGAGGCTCGAGCAGAGCACATGCTAGCAGTGTTATTGCTATTTTCTTCCTGTTTGATTGACTCAGTGGAAATTCTAGGCCTTCTCAACATAAATGTTCCATCTACAGTGGGTTGCCAAATTAATAGGGACATTAATCCACATTTACCGGTTTTTTTGCGAGTAATCGGAATATTTTGGTCCAAATTTAATTTTAAACTGGTAATAGCAGCTACTTGTCTTTGGGAATGACTCGAATGAGTTAATAAAGTTCTTATTTCCGTTCTTTTTCTTGGAGTGATATCCATTCCTCGACTCATTCTGTTCCGAAAAAATGCCTAAAATCATTAAAAAAAAAGATTTTTTTTTTTAGAAAAGCTTTGCTTTAAACAAAATAAAGTGCATTACTTACGTTTCAATTAAAAGAAGTTAAAAAAATGTCCCCAATAAATTTTCAAAAAAAAAAACTTTTTTATTTTTGTTCTGCCTTTGATTGCACTTCAAGAATAAAACCGGTTTTTCCCCCGAATAAAACCATTTTGAATATCCGCCGACAGTGAAAAATAACCGTTAAGCACATAGACTGAGAAATAAAAATCACGAGGTACGCTTAGAACCAAAACAAAAGCTCAAAAGAACACTGAAACAATGTCCCTATTAATTTGGCAACCCACTGTATTAAGCTGCGATACACTAGATTTTTTTTGGAAAAGGCCACTCTCGTACAAACTGCGGTCAGGTCATTCTTCTTCAATCAATGTTTTAATGATATCGTAATCGTATAATGCTAATGTCAATTTAATCGATTTTGTGAAAATGTAATATTAATTTTGCGAATCACTGTATATTGATTACCAATTGTACCAACTGATGCATATACTCGTATATTAATGTCTTGTCACTTTTTGACTTTAACTTTCAGTTAATAAATATCTTTCTCTTCTTTATCAACCATCACCAAGTAAAGACCTTTTTATTTGATCTGGCTCAACAGGTTATGGGCCCAGCCTCATAGTTCACAAAAGGAAAAGTTAAATCCGCAATAATCTCGGTAATCTTAATATTTTTTCGCAAAGAAAATTTTTTCGGCATTGCAATAAATTAAAAATTTAAGATTGAGATCTAATTTTTGGTAAGATTTTGGTGCACGATATTTTTAATCTTTCATTCGACATGGATGCTGATTTACTGAAAATCGACAAATTTGTCTCAAGTGAGCAATGGAGCACCTGGAAGTTTCAGGTTAAAATTTTACTCAACGCTAGTAATCTTCTTGAGATTGTTACTGGAATAGAAGTTGCACCGGTAAACGATTCCAATATTAAGGCGGAGGATTTTGACAGAGAATTAAGATCTTGGGTGTCTAGGGATAGGAGAGCGCAGAAAATCATAGCTACGACCATAGGACATCAACCACTTGTTCATATTCTAAACTGCACGAACTCAAAGGATATGTGGACAAAATTGGCGGCTGTGTATGAACAAAAATCTGAAGCAAGTGTTCATATGCTACAGCAAAAGTTTTATTCTTTTGGGAGGAGTTCGGAAGATGATATTGCTACGCACATTTCAAAGTTGGAAACAATTGTCCAACAGCTCAGGGAAGCAGGAGAGACTGTGTCTCCAAGTATGGTAATGACCAAGATATTGATGACTCTACCGGCACGTTTTAATCATTTTTTCAGCGCTTGGGAGTCGACAGCATCACAGGAGAAAACGTTGGGAAATCTAACATCGAGGCTTATAATGGAAGAAACTCGATTGCAGTCATTTCATAAGAGTTCTTCTTCGTCGGGTGTGACATTGCAAAATGCTCAAGAACATAATGCATTATCAGCTCATCGATATATAAGAGGGGCGATGACAGACGAAAGTCCAAAAATTTCAGCAAAAAAGGCAAATGTTTTCTATGTAAAGAAACTGGACACTGGAAACGGGAATGCCCCATGAGAAATAAATCGGCGGTTAACTGTGCTCAAACGAGCGATTTTGATGCTTTTGTAGTAAACACTCCTGCACACGACATCAATGCTGTGACAATCGACGATTGGATACTTGACTCAGGTGCCAGTCATCATATGAGTTTTCGTCGCGAGTGGTTTAGCATTTTAGCAACTATAAATTACTTGAAAAGCCTATGCCTGTTATCATCGGTAACGGGGAAAAAATATTTGCTGTCGGAATAGGCAGTGTCAACGTTTTTGCATTCAATCAAAAGAAATGGATCGGAAAATGCCTAGAAGACGTTTACTTTGTCCCAAAATTAAAGAAGAATTTATTCTCCTCAGGCACTGTAATGGACAAAAGATATAAAATGGTATCTGATGAAAGAAAATGTGAAATTTTTAAAGATAATCGCATAGTGGCAGTGGGAGTACGATGTCGTAGGCTCTACAAGATGATGTTTCGTGTACAGGTGAATGACGACGATGGTGATGCTAAAGGTGGTCATAGAGAAGGAGAAGCAAGTGTAGTGATGAAAAGTGAGACTCTAGAGTTGTGGCATCAGAGATTCGGCCATTTGTGTGCAAAACAAGTAAGATCTGTGCTCAAGGACCGAGATATTCAGTTTGTGGATAACAAACAATTTTTCTGCGACTCCTGTGTATACGGAAAGCAGTCCAGGTTGCCTTTCAGTTATAGCGGGAACAGGGCTAAGTCGGCAGGTGAATTATTTCATTCGGATTTATGTGCTCCGATGCAAAATCCATCGATAGGCGGGTCAAAGTACTTCGTTTTATTTAAAGACGATTTTTCCCATTATAGATATGTTTATTTTATCAAAGAAAAAAGTGAATTTCCATCTATACTTCAGAACTTTCTGCACTCGGTGAATCTCGACATTAATAGACCAATAGCCACACTACGTTCTGATAACGGACTCGAATTCAAGAACAAGGACGTAGCGGAGATCTTACGACAGGGAAATATACGCCATCAAACCAGTGTTCCATACAATCCCGAACAAAATGGGCGTGCGGAGCGTGACATGAGGTTCATCGTTGAAATTGCTCGGACAATGTTACACGCAAAGAATCTTCCAATTATGCTGTGGGCAGAGGCAGTGAACACTGCGGTTTTCCTTATCAATAGGTATGGTCCAAGTCCTGAAAAACGAAAAAGTCCTTTCCAGCTTTGGTTTGAACGGGAACCCTCCATCGAAAACCTGAAAATATTTGGGACCGAGGTATTTGTTCATATCCCCAAAGAAAAGCGTCGAAAGTGGGACCGAAAGTCGCAGCATGGATACTTCGTTGGGTATCCTGAAAATCAGAAGGGATATCGTGTTTGGCTGTCTGAAACAAATAAGATCGATATTTCTCGCAATATAATCTTCAAAAATGAGTCTTATACTTCTCTCATTTCAGAACCCAGCAATCCTGAGACAGAAACAAGATCATTGATGGAGCTTGGTTCTGCTACGAAGCCAAACGATTCCGAGGAACATGAAAAATGTGATGAGTTGGAGTCAGAAGAATGCTACGAACCGGTACTTCCCAATGCAAAGGATCAGATGGATGATTTAGAGATGGATAAGCCAGTGAATTACCGAGAGCGACTTCGTAGTTACAAGCAAAGCGAAGTCTCGGCAACGACCAGCGTCCTAACAAACATGTTAGAAGGATACGCCTTTATAAATGAATGTTTCGAGCCCAGAGGTTATCGTGAAGCGATAGAGTCGGTGGATGCTGAGAAATGGAAGGCGGCAATGGACGAGGAAATTGATGCACTTCATCTAAATAAAACATGGGATCTTGTTTTTCTTCCAGGCAATAGAAAAGTGATCGACAACAAGTGGGTGTTCAAGGCTAAGCTGTCGAAGGATTCACAAATTAACCGCTACAAAGCTCGCCTTGTGGTGCGAGGTTTCACTCAAGAAGAAGGAACGGATTACGCAGAGACTTTCAGCCCAGTTGCCCGATTCGCATCTATCAGAGCCATTCTTGCGATTTCTGTTGCAGAGAATCTTGTGTTAAAGCAGTTTGACATCAAGACTGCATTTCTTAACGGCCAGCTGGAGGAGCTTATATACATGGCGCAGCCTGAGGGCTATGATGACGGAAGCGGACGTGTGTGTAAGCTGAACAAAAGCCTTTATGGGCTTAAACAGGCATCCAGATGTTGGAACTTAAAGTTCACTAAGCTTCTAGAAGAATTCAACCTTCGTCCATGTGCAGCGGACTCGTGCGTGTTTGTCCATCAATCAAGTAAAGGAAAGCTTTTAATGGCTTTATACATCGACGATGGACTCATTGCGGCAAGTGATGGGAGACTAACGATCCAGCTTATAAAATATTTGCAAACCTTTTTCGAGGTTAAGGTGTCTGACGCAGAATTTTATCTGGGACTTCAAATCAATCACAGGAGTGATGGCTCGATTCATCTTAGTCAATCCAGCTATTCGGAGAGATTGCTGCAGAAATTCAATATGTCTGATTGTCATCCTGTTTGCTCACCGGCGGAGGCATCGAAGCTTGCATCTTCAGACACTCATGTCGGCAAGTTTCCATTCCGAGAGGCTGTAGGAGGCCTTATGTACTTGGCAGTAGCAACACGACCAGACATCTCCTACGCTTTAGGAGTTGTATCAAGGCACTTGGACAATCCATCTGCGTGTGACGTGAACGCAATAAAACGTATTTTTAAATACGTGAAGGGGACTACAACTAATGGTATACTCTTTAAAAATAACTTTAAATTTAACATTGATTCTTACAGCGACGCTGATTACGCCGGAGATATTGAAACTCGGCGGTCTACAAGTGGTTTCGTTTTTCTGATTAACGAAACACCAATTTCTTGGGCGTCGCAAAGGCAGAAACGTGTGAGTTTGTCAACAACAGAAGCCGAATATGTTGCTGCATCTGAGGCCGTGAAGGAGCTAGTGTGGGTCAAGTCACTTTTTCAAGATCTTCTTCCTGAACGACAACTTCAAGCAGTACTCTTTATGGATAACCAGAGTGCTTTGAAACTGGTGAAAAATCCTCAATTCCACAAGCGGACCAAACATGTGGATATTCGCTATCATTTCATCAGAGAGAAGTTTAAAGAAGGCCTATTCGACTTGGTTTATGTGCCAACGCAGGA
This sequence comes from Cheilosia scutellata, assembly GCA_955612985.1. Classification (NCBI taxonomy): domain Eukaryota; kingdom Metazoa; phylum Arthropoda; class Insecta; order Diptera; family Syrphidae; genus Cheilosia; species Cheilosia scutellata. The sequence continues at coordinate 65,094,927 of OY015313.1, forward strand.
GCAGATTGCTGACATTCTCACCAAACCGTTGAGTAAAGTGAAATTTGAATATTTTTGCCAAAAGTTAAAAATTGTTTCTAAATGATTTGTTTGAATTACTAAAAAATTAAGTTTTTTGAATTTTGAATTGTTATAAAGTAAAGAATTTTGATGGTTAATTGTATAATGAATTAATATTAAGTGGGAGTGTGAAAATGTAATATTAATTTTGCGAATCACTGTATATTGATTACCAATTGTACCAACTGATGCATATACTCGTATATTAATGTCTTGTCACTTTTTGACTTTAACTTTCAGTTAATAAATATCTTTCTCTTCTTTATCAACCATCACCAAGTAAAGACCTTTTTATTTGATCTGGCTCAACAGATTTTAACTTGTCAATTTCCTCCATAAAAAGAAAATTACTTGATAATGTTCAGTCATAATTTGTTTGCTCTACGTTTACTTTGTATTTTCCTATTTCTCCTATTTAGTTTGTAATGTTATGAGCCAGAGTTCGAAAATAACTCTCAACCTTTATTTTCAATTGGTTTCTCACTGAGAGATATTATATTCGGCTTCGACATTAAGGTCTTGCTCTGAGATTTATTTATATATAATTACCTTTTCCCTCTTTGGTTGGTTTTAATTTTTAAATTTTAGATTTATCACTCCTTAGTTAACTTTTTCCATAAAAATTAGATGGAAATGATCACCCAAAGACCTCATTCTTCGAAAGTAAGTTAAAAAAAAAGTCAAAATTGTATTGAATTCAGTGTTGTCGTTCTTATTTAACACATGTAGCTATTGTCGATTGGGGGAAATTAGTTCTGTTGTGTAGATACTCAGGTTGTTTAGTTTCGATGACTTTTAGCAGGAAGGACAATGTTCGAAATTTCATTAGGCTATCGAGGCAGCACCCACATATGCTTTTAGAGAACGCAGAAACAGGATCGTAGTAACGCAGAGTTTAGACATAACCTAATTACCTAATTTTTTAGATTATTCCAGAGTTATTTCCCAGGAGTGAAAGAACTGAATTTGTTTTCATAGAACTAGGTTTTTTCTGTTCTAATTATCATAACGACTTGACATATTATTACATAAACTATGAATAAAGAAAATGGCTTTATACGGGATATCATCATCTGAATGGGTAATAAGAAATATTTTAAGAATTTTAGAATTAAGTTTGATTACAAGTAAACTCGCAAGGGTTTTAGCAATACCTTCTCTCATTACTTGTGTAGCCGGGACACTTTCACTTGCACTGAACTTCCTTAGACGAGTGTTAACCAATGACTCTTCAAATCACTAATGCAATTCCGCATGCGCTGCTAACTAATGTCAATAGTTATAGTGAAAAATGTACAAATGAGATTTTTTTTTTCTGTCAGTGATATCTCTCAGTGGTTGACCGAAACCATACAAAACAAAAATAAGGGTTTCTCTCTGAGCGTAACCAAAAAAAATACTGTGCAAAGAAACTGATTATTCTGCCCTATCGCGAATAATATTTCCCCCGGAATGTTTCCCATTCACCAATTTGATTTACATTGCTGACAAGGGAAAAAATTCCACCGGAATTTATTCACGATACCCCTAATTATGTGATCAAATTTAAAATTCTCAACAACTGAGAGTAATATTAAGACTTTCGAAAAGGTTGAGAGATACTTTCGAGCTCTAGTTATGACCTTATGTCTATGAAAGATTTTGTTCTTTGGTGTCAACAATTAATAAATAAAATAGACAGTCGCGCTTATAAGTATAGGAAGTTAAGCCCGGGGTGCGCGACCAGTACCCGGTGGTTACAATGGGTAAAATAAGCACAATTGATGTGTATGAAGCAGTTACAAGAAACTGGGCCAAGTTGATGCCTATCAGATTCTACCCTCTTTATACAGCACACAAAAATACCTATTACCCACAAACACCTCCGAAGTCAAAGTCTACTTATATAGGCAAATGACACACATTAAGACTAACCTTTACTTTCTGTATACAGGGGTCTCATCGCGTAACTTTTCAGACGATCATCGTCTCGACGATTGAACAAAACGACGTCGTTTTAAGTTTGCTTCATGTAACATCACAATCGCGTCGTTCAATCGAATCGTTCATCGTTTTCAGTTTGAGCGGGACTGTAAACAAACTGTGACAACTGAAAACTAATAAAAAGGGTATATAATTTGTGTGTGTTGTTGTCTTTTATGTGGAAATGTATGGATAGGTAAAAAGGTAAAAATTTCGTAGAATAAAAAAAAACGTTTTAATTGAAGATTTCTTGGACGTTTTTTAATCCATTGACATCGTAGCCATCCTTTGATGGAATTTGTTACTTTATGGCTTGATAGAAAGAAGACGAACCATATTTTGGGATATATATCATATTTGTTTCGAAATGTCACTAGAAAGCCCTAAAATATTAGAAATTTGAGTGATTTTTTTTTTCGCTTGGAAAAATTAAGATTTTAGTGCTTTCTGGTGACATTTCGAAATAAATATGGTATATATCCCAAAATATGGTTCGTCTTCTTTCTTTCAAGCCATAAAGTAACAAATTCCATCAAAGGATGGCTACGATGTCAATGGATTAAAAAACGTCCAAGAAATCTTCAATTGAGACGATTTTTTGCTCTCCGAAATAGCTAATGGCGATGGAAGTGCGTGACATTTACTAACGCTTTAATATCAGTTAAATAATATTTTTGTTCAACACCTTACATATATTACAACATATTATCTACATGCATCTCCGGTGCGGCAAAACAAAATATTCCAAAAACGATGAAACGATTGTAAAATAGCAATCGTTCAATCGCAATCGTTCAATCGCAATCGTTCAATCGTCTGTATTTGACAGTTCAATGAGTTATACGAAGCAATTGTGAATCGTCCAAAACGACGTCGTCCAGACGATTCAACCATTTTAGTGTTACACGAAGCAATACAATCGTCGAAACGACGTCGTCAGACGATCGTCGTCTTACGCGATGAGAGCCCAGTATACCTACTATATTTATTGGCAACAAAGTTACAAAGATGTGGCCGTCCTATCCAGTTGATAAAAGGTAACTGTAGGAATTCGCATTAAAACTATAAGAATAATTTGCTAAATTGAATAGTATTAAGTAATAACACTATTTAGCATAATGAACGCTGGTCTTACTTTACCTTGATATTTGTGCATTTTACTATTCATTCGTATTTCAACCCGCATAATTATACTACACACTGCATTGTTTAAGGAAACGTTTTTTTAAGTCGCCTTTTTCTCTTCGTTTAAGTTTTTTAGCCTGCGCAAGTTGGATCAACCCGCGTCTCACCACTTCCCGAGTTTTAAAATGTTTCAAATTCCGGCCGTCGCGGTCGCGTCGGCAATAAGTGAAGCATTTCGAAAAATCAACAACTTCTGTAATTAATCAACGTAACTTTTGAAACCCAGTTTTGCTCATTAGATAGGTACCGATAATTATGATATCATTAAACATGTTGCGGATTCTCATTTCCTGTCTATGTAAATGCGAATCAAATTCACTAATGGTAATTAATTAAGGTAGGGAGTATTTTGGTAACTAAAGCTGTGGGCTGTATTTTTAATACTATTACCTACTATTACCTACCTACCCCTGGGGTAGAAAGTAACCAACAGCGTGAGTAATTTTCAGAGTTAATGGCTATGCACAGAAGAGCTAAATTTGTAGCCCTTTAGCGTAATATATGTACATTTTTGATCCGGTTCTATATCTCCGATTTATGATTTACGCACATAGTGAACCACAACCACAACATCACTTCTCGCACATTCAGCCGGAAAATCGAATTTGTGTCTGGGTAGTTATATAGGTAGGTATTTTTTACACTAGTTTAGCGTACATTACAAATGCTTACAACATCAGGTGGGTGTTTTAAAAATCATTTGTTCGCATATGGCTTTCCAAATTCATTGAATGTATCTATTGTCCCTTCCATAATAATGAAAGTCCGTTCAACTTTCGGTCATCACTATAGGTACACGGAAGTATTCAGCCCACAGTGAAGAAGTTTTTGTTGAAAACCCCCATGCTGTGAAAAGCTGATTTGGTGCAGCAGTAGGGGTTCACATAGAAACAACTTCTCCCTGCATGCTATTTACACAGCCATCAAATGTAAAGTTCATTATGAACTACAAATGAGCCACGGAGAACAACTTTTATAGAGTACTGTGGATGTACAAGAATGTTTGAGGATACAACGTATCTGCGGATAGCAACATTTAGTTCTTGATGAGAGTTAATTATAATACTACAGTCTTTCGAGAGTCGACCAGCATGTTACAATCATCATTAAAATAAAGCTGTATACATTTAGTTGTAAAGTGAATTAATTTATTAGGTACTGGTACCGCGAGTGACAACTGAACACCTGAACTTCGAAACGGAAGCTGTAAAAGAAACGATCAAATAACTCTGCACACGTTTGGGGTGGTATGTATCTGGCTTTATAGTGTCAGAGTTAACAATCAGACGATATTATGCGCAGTAGAGCAAAGACAAACAACGGGAACGTGTCAAGTCAACGAGGCCCGAACAGAGACTTGCAGAGATGTGTAAGGAAACCTTTTAGTAGACTCACAGTCCGTGTTGAGGATATGAAAAAACCACCTCTGCAGACTATTAAACGGCGAAGAAGGCCGCTCATGAAGTGAGGGTACTGACCAAGTCGGCCTGCCCGACAATGTTTTTAAGACAGTGCGGGAGATGAGTTGGTGTATATAACTCCCGATCAGCATCGTTTGTCTGGTCGACAAGAAATAAGACCCTCTAAGTTGCGCTATCTGTAGCGGCATTAGTCTCCATAACATCGCGTACAAGATCCTGTCTGCCACATTGAAACCTCTGAAATCGTTTTCCTTTACAAGAACTGATTAGGGCTTTAGGCCTCAGTGAGGCTTTAAGCTATGTTAATCCAAAACCGACCAAATATTCGCAGTATGGAGACCCATCTGCTCGATCTATTTTAAGGCTGCATCAAAGGGCACGGTAGTGCCCCAGCCAAGTTCTCTAGTAAAGGCACTTCCCCTGTTTGCAGGAACAAACTCAGGCTGTTTTCGACCTCTAACTTCGGAACCAATTAAGACAAACTTTTCAAAAAAGCCAATCGAATTTTGTTTCACATTCGATCCTGAAAATAGCTAGGGTTGCAATCTTGTAACCATATCGGACACATTGCATGTTTTTTATACCTAGGTATAGGTACATAGGAATCCGTTTAACTCTAAATTTTGTTTCCTAAACCATTCTGCAATTGCATGTCATCGAAGAATAGCTGCCCAATTCAGCGAACACATTTTTGAGATTGATATAACATAAGCCTATACCGATGTCATTGGCTCTCTGCATATCAGCTTGTAGCAGAGAATTATGCTTCGCAACCAAAACGTATAATTGTCTAAACATATGTATTCCTAAATTGTACATATGGAGCTACGTACCTATAATGATAGAAGTAGAAACCACTTCAATTAGTTGACAAACAACTTTCCATCGCAAACGTTTATCTATCAACCATTAGACAGATGTTGCGAATTAGTAAGGAAGACGTTCATTCATTGTAGGTATGAAGCACTCCCAGTTATCAGTAGTATGTATCCACATAAACATCTACACTACAGCTTCTACTCGTATACAACCCTAAATTGTTCTGCAAACTAAAATGATTGCGGCTGAGCTAAATTAACTTTTGTGTACTTAGCTTTCAGGTCATGGCATACCTACGAGTACCTAAATGATTAATGTTAGATAAAATAACTTCGTTGGCTATTGGGCATTGGCATAATTTTTTTCTTATTGCCGTTAAGTACTAGTATAATAGTCGTTCTCGTATTATCGTTTTCATAAGTTATAACGTATTTTTGCTGTCTGCTATTTTTATATTCGCAAGACCAATTCAAGAATAATCTTGCTTGTGTAACCGAGCATCAAGAACGTTTATTAATTTATTATTAAGGGGGTTCGAATGTGGCACACGATTGCCTACAAAATATAACTCGAAACTATTGGAAAATATTGACAGTATAACTAAACAGTGGTGTTCGTCTCCAGAACGGATTTTCAATGCATTCTGCATGTTAGGGGAATCCCAACGTTCCATTAAAACAGGTGACTAGAAAATAGTTTCTAGGGGTTTTATTCAAGAGCGATGATACGGGCAATGCTGAGTTTTCCTGCAGAATTGGTCAAGCTGGGTCAATTTAGGACGGCTAGGTCATTTTGTTTCAGAAGGTCCGAAACTGGGGTCAAAGATAAGTCTGTCCTTGTCGGTCTTTAATTGGGTGCTTGGTTGCAATGCTGGTGTTACTCTCAGAAAGCTCCTTCTTTGTACGAAGCAAAGCAGTCCATGCTTCAGAGATTTGGTCACATATTCAATGCATGTATGGAATCCGTTCCAGGACAGGCGTCCTCTAGGTATACTCGAAATGAGATGGTTAGATCAAGTTGATAACCACTCCTCTACCCGTATGGGGATTGTCATTGATGATTTAGAGCTATGCAAGATCCGCAGAATCATCGTACACACGCATGTACTAAATAATATATATCATACTTTTTAATGTGCTCTTTTACACATTATCTACGGTTTGTGTCGTAGAAAATTGGTAATTGGTTTAGGATATTTTGTAAAATTCTGCTATTCGATTATGTCATGCTACATCATTATATGAAATGAAAATCATTGTTTCCTTAGGGAACTCGGATCATATTTTAGTATCAACAATCAAATTCTGTATCGACTCCACGAGAAGACTACTATAAGAAGCCTACATGACACCGCGTCTGGAAACGGACTTTGGCTAATTGACTTTGCTGAGGAATGTAATGCTAACATCAAACACACCAACACTGCTTTCACCATATCATAAAGCTATCAGCTAAATTGATCATATTGCTACAGATCTCCGAACTTTCATCGCGGAAATATCGAGGAAGGGAAGGTTCTATATGAAAGTTTTACCAAATGGTAAACGGGAACGTGTCAAGTCAACGAGGCCCGAACAGAGACTTGCAGCAATGTGTAAGGAAACCTTTTACAAGAACTGATTAAGGCTTTAGGCCTCAGTGAGGCTTTAGGCTATGTTAATCCAAAACCGACCAAATATTCGCAGTATGGAGACCCTGATGGAGAACACCCAAGATGGTCCATACCCACCACCTGTTCGATCTATTTTAAGGCTGCATCAAAGGGCACGGTAGTGCCCCAGCCAAGTTCTCTAGTAAAGGCACTTCCCCTGTTTGCAGGAACAAACTCAGGCTGTTTTCGACCTCTAACTTCGGAACCAATTAAGACAAACTTTTCAAAAAAGCCAATCGAACTTTTGTTTCACATTCGATCCTTAAAATAGCAAGGGTTGCAATCTTGTAACCATATCGGACACATTGCATGTTTTTTATACCTAGGTATAGGTACATAGGAATCCGTTTAACTCTAAATTTTGTTTCCTAAACCATTCTGCAATTGCATGTCATCGAAGAATAGCTGCCCAATTCAGCGAACACATTTTTGAGATTGATATAACATAAGCCTATACCGATGTCATTGGCTCTCTGCATATCAGCTTGTAGCAGAGAATTATGCTTCGCAACCAAAACGTATAATTGTCTAAACATATGTATTCCTAAATTGTACATATGGAGCTACGTACCTATAATGATAGAAGTAGAAACCACTTCAATTAGTTGACAAACAACTTTCCATCGCAAACGTTTATCTATCAACCATTAGACAGATGTTGCGAATTAGTAAGGAAGACGTTCATTCATTGTAGGTATGAAGCACTCCCAGTTATCAGTAGTATGTATCCACATAAACATCTACACTACAGCTTCTACTCGTATACAACCCTAAATTGTTCTGCAAACTAAAATGATTGCGGCTGAGCTAAATTAACTTTTGTGTACTTAGCTTTCAGGTCATGGCATACCTACGAGTACCTAAATGATTAATGTTAGATAAAATAACTTCGTTGGCTATTGGGCATTGGCATAATTTTTTTCTTATTGCCGTTAAGTACTAGTATAATAGTCGTTCTCGTATTATCGTTTTCATAAGTTATAACGTATTTTTGCTGTCTGCTATTTTTATATTCGCAAGACCAATTCAAGAATAATCTTGGTTGTGTAACCGAGCATCAAGAACGTTTATTAATTTATTATTAAGGTGGTTCGAATGTGACACACGATTGCCTACAAAATTTAACTCGAAACTATTGGAAAATGTTGACAGTATAACTAAACAGTGGTGTTCGTCTCCAGAACGGATTTTCAATGCATTCTGCATGTTAGGGGAATCCCAACGATTCCATTAAAACAGGTGACTAGAAAATAGTTTCTAGGGGTTTTATTCAAGAGCGATGATACGGGCAATGCTGAGTTTTCCTGCAGAATTGGTCAAGCTGGGTCAATTTAGGACGGCTAGGTCATTTTGTTTCAGAAGGTCCGAAACCGGGGTCAAAGATAAGTCTGTCCCTGTCGGTCTTTAATTGGGGGCTTGGTTGCATTGCTGGTGTTACTCTCAGAAAGCTCCTTCTTTGTACGAAGCAAAGCAGTCCATGCTTCAGAGATTTGGTCACATATTCAATGCATGTATGGAATCCGTTCCAGGACAGGCGTCCTCTAGGTATACTCGAAATGAGATGGTTAGATCAAGTTGATAACCACTCCTCTACCCGTATGGGGATTGTCATTGATGATTTAGAGCTATGCAAGATCCGCAGAATCATCGTACACACGCATGTACTAAATAATATATATCATACTTTTTAATGTGCTCTTTTACACATTACGGTTTGTGTCGTAGAAAATTGGTAATTGGTTTAGGATATTTTGTAAAATTCTGCTATTCGATTATGTCATGCTACATCATTATATGAAATGAAAATCATTGTTTCCTTAGGGAACTCGGATCATATTTTAGTATCAACAATCAAATTCTGTATCGACTCCACGAGAAGACTACTATAAGAAGCCTACATGACACCGCGTCTGGAAACGGACTTTGGCTAATTGACTTTGCTGAGGAATGTAATGCTAACATCAAACACACCAACACTGCTTTCACCATATCATAAAGCTATCAGCTAAATTGATCATATTGCTACAGATCTCCGAACTTTCATCGCGGAAATATCGAGGAAAGGAAGGTTCTATATGAAAGTTTTACCAAATGGTAAACGGGAACGTGTCAAGTCAACGAGGCCCGAACAGAGACTTGCAGCAATGTGTAAGGAAACCTTTTACAAGAACTGATTAAGGCTTTAGGCCTCAGTGAGGCTTTAGGCTATGTTAATCCAAAACCGACCAAATATTCGCAGTATGGAGACCCTGATGGAGAACACCCAAGATGGTCCATACCCACCACCTGTTCGATCTATTTTAAGGCTGCATCAAAGGGCACGGTAGTGCCCCAGCCAAGTTCTCTAGTAAAGGCACTTCCCCTGTTTGCAGGAACAAACACAGGCTGTTTTCGACCTCTAACTTCGGAACCAATTAAGGAAAAACCATCAAACTTGAAAATTTTACCAAGCTCATTAAAAATTTCCACCTTACAAAATTTCGTCTCTGTAGCATTAGTGGTTCTCAACATACAGGACTTCAAAAATCGCAAAAACCGTAACTGACTCACTAACTCACTTAGATGATGATCATCAAAATTATGAAGCACTTCCGGCCATCATAGAATAGTGAAAATTTGCAGAATGCTACATCCTGTGGTGCATACACTGGAAAAATTCGAAAACTTGAGATTTTCCATTCAGGGGGCGTGGTATACGCCCACTTTTGAAAATTGGTTATTATTTATTTGGGCCACTTCCCATTGCTGTAGAATGTTGAAATTTGGTAGAGCGGTAGGACCTGCATTGTACAAAAGAAGAAATATCAAAAATTAAAAATTGTCCATTAAAGGGGTGTGGAATCTGCCCACTTAAAATATGAATAGAAGTCAATCTACCTGCTGAATATAAATTTAATGAATAGTTTATAAGAAAGAAAGCCAAAGTGATGGTAGTCAGTTTCTATTGACATAGCGAGCACGTTTCAACGTTAATTTTTGTGCTTTTTTTGTTAATACTTAAAGCTTTAGTTTTAAATCTTCCTTCTGGTCAAATTACAACAATTAAATTAAATTTAATTTAAAAAAAAATTAAGTCTCTAGCATGCTTGGTTTGGCACCAGTGGGCAATAGAAAACCGACCTTAGGGGGTGTACTATTCAAGTGGCGCGGAGTGTATCTTCCCTTGGCCCAAAAGTATTCAATCTCCTTAATAATCAAATCCAAGTTTTTATGTAGTTAGGTTTGCTTCAGAATGGTTACCTACCATTAAATTGTTAACTTTTGGAAATGAAATATTCAGAACTATTGTTCTTCTAAACATAAATGTATGTAGCTATATATTTTATTTAGATACGTCATGTCGTCATGTTAAGTAATGCACTCTTCTTTCACTAATACCTACTCACCTCTATCACTCACAAAAATGTTCGATATAGTAATAGTCTTTATTTTAAGAAAACACGTTTTAGTTATAGAAATAGTTATAGAATTTAAATTATAATAATTTGTATAATAATACAAAAACACTAGGTACTGACTAACTTAAGTCTAAAATACATACTGACAAAGACTACGAAATTGGGACAACAATATATACTAGTTCGATCTCTCCACCTTTATCTATTCAAGAAACAAGAATATCAAGTTGGAGAGAGAGAACTTTTAACGGATAAAGTTCTTTTGCACACTTAAATAACAAGCGTGGAGAGAACATAGAGAAACAGGGAGAAGGGAAGGCAAAGGAGTATTTTATTACGTAACAATATCGACAAATCCGCACAGTGAACAGTTCTCCATGTGGGAACAAAAACAAAATGACTTTCTTTCAACTGTACTGCATACAGCGTTGTTATGTGGTCGTAAATATCGTAATTGTGACGATTTTGGAAAGCAAATACGACGCTCCGATTTTTGCTTGATTTGGCCTTATTTCTACGATTTGCTGATTTTTTGTTCCGATATTTACGATTTTGGAAGCAGTCAAATACGACGCATAAAATATATATAAAATTAAAAATTTCAAAACCCTGCCGTAACTATTTCCTTCCGGATTTTAAAACTACGAACGAACAAATTTAAAACCAAACGTGCAAATCAAGAAAAGTTTGAATTTATTTTCGCATTATTTTTAAATACTACACACAGGAAAGGCGAACAGAATCTTTATTAGTTTTGCACTTAATTTGTTCTAAGTTGTAGTCCTGTGGAAATATGTTTTCAGGAAGCTAGTTACAAAGTTTGCTTGTTTGCTATACATGCATGCATGCTATACAAGATGCTGTTTCCAAACTTAGACCAGCATGAAAATGTACACAACATACGTTGCATTCCATTTTAAGCCCTCCGACTCCAAACGTCAGTGTAGCGAACTCGTCTACTCATAATAAGAACTGCTTCAGGTTATTGATCGTTATGTTGCAAGTTGCTGCAAGTGAAGTTATACTTCTTTTGGCTTTTTTGCTACCTACATTACACAATTTCATTCGAAAATTCCGCCACTTACTTTGAAGATATGCGCCTTAATTCTATCTTAATTCTATCTATCGTTTGGATCACTGAAGAGGACTCTATTCACAGAGTAGCTAGTTATCATTTACGGACTACGACTACGGAGACAGTGCGTTACCCTGTATTTTAGAACTACTCATTGCCGCTTCCAAGTCATAGAAAAAACGCAGCCGTGTAGACCCCATTAAACTGTTTATCAAAATAAGTCGGACTGTATTTTTTAAGTAGCGAAAGCGTGGTGGTGGCGCATAGTACTAATAATTTTTTAGTAGATATCCATATACCATATTACATTTTACGAACGCAAATTGCGAAACTTCGAAATTGAATTTCAATATCTTGGGAATTACTGAATAGTTAAGGTAAGCGTTTAAAATGATTAATATTAGATAAGGCCCACAGTCCTGAAGCTTTTCAATCGCCTACCGTAGTAGTCAAAAATCCCAAACAAACATGCTAGCTGAACATAACCGCCTTGAATGGGGGAAGTGGGATTAACCCAGTTTTTAAATTGGTGGTCATTTGCGTCCAAAAATGCTGATGACTTTTTCGAGTTCGATATCAAAATAATCCCAATTTCTCAATTTTGGGACCTAGTTTGAATATTTAGGGCAAATGTGATTACCACAGTGCTACTACTGTTAAAATTTATAAGTATCTATACTTTAAGAGGTTCGCACCCAACTAATAGAAACTAAGTGTTTTTGTGTACTAAAAGCTATGGTTTAAGTGATCCTCGATGAGGTGCACTTTAAACAAGATTAGGTCCATTGTGTTTCGAATTTTCGTATAGAGAAAGAAGTTTCAGTAGAGAAAGACCGCGACTCAGGGAAGGGGACCTTAACCAACTTAGCGTGCGAAACTGGAGACAACTGGCCAAAGATCGTGCTGGCTGGAGACGCTTGTTGGTTGAGGTCCAGGTCCACCCCGGACTGTAGCACTACCTTAAGTAAGTAAGGAAGGTCCATTGTGTTGCCACTGAAAAGTATAGGTGATTACAATGTCTGCTCCTGGACTTCTGCACCTTCTGCAGAAGTCGTTGAAGAGTAGGTATACCTATCAATCGCACAGTGTCCGATTATGACATTTGTTAGAATGGCACATCTTTCTAAACACCCTAATACGTCCCTACACAATTTTTTACAAAATACGATAATTACGATTTTCACAATCCCAAAAATACGATTCTCAGAAAAAGTTTATAACAACACTGACTGCATATCACATTTCTGGCGCAAGTTCCGTCCGATAGTTGGCTAAAAGTCTGGAAGGGATATTGGGATTAGTGTAAATAAAAACAAAAATTACCTTACTTAGTTTTTTTTTACTTTTGCTTTTGGTTGAAATTTGGCGAATTCGAAAGGGTTATTATTTAATTAGCTGTCGTGGCCGTGGGTACAGAAGGAACCATTCAACCTGGGCGATGAAAGCCAAGACTTCCTTTCCAGCTGACCAAAATGAATTGAGGGTAGCAATATCCAAGCTGGAGTCCAACAAGTCTGCTGGACCGGACGGCTTAACTGCCGAGCTTTTCAAGGCAGCGGGAGATGGCTTGGTAAAAATCACACACCAAATAGTCAGAGATTTGGTCAGAGGAAAGTATGACTGATGAATGGAACCCTAGCATTGTTTGGCCGTTCCATAAGAAAGGAGACCCTCTAAACTGCGTCAACTATATAGGCATAAGTTTTCTTAACATCGCTTACAAGATCTTTTCTGCCGTGAACGCGCGCCTGAACCCATTTGTTAACGAATTGATGAATTGATTGGACCCTATCAGCGCGGTTTTAGGCCCGGTAAGTCCACAACCGACCAAATATACAACCTACGGTAGATCCTGGAGAAAACCCAAGAAGTCCAAATTCACCATCATCTATTTATCGATTTCAAGGCAGCATATGACAGTATCTATAGAGACAAGATATACAAGCCATGTATAGTTTTGGCATCCCTGCCAAACTAGTCAGATTGTGCAGAATGACAAAGGAGAACGCTCGCTGCTCCATAAAGGTTGGAAACGATCTCACCGAGACCTTTTATGTTAAAAACAAGGTGATGCGCTGTCATGTGACTTCTTCAACATCATTCTTGAGAAAATTGTGCGAAACTCGCAAGCCAACAACAGGTGCACAATTTTCCTAAAGTTTGTTCAATTACTTGCATAAGCTGAACACATCGACATCATTGACAGAACACAGCGAGCTGTCACTGGTGCGTTTACAGTATCAGTACAGAGGCGGCAAAAATGGGTTTAGTGGTGAATTAGGGCAAAACAAAATATATGCGGTCACCAAGAAGGGACACAGAACTCCGATGAATCGGACGGAATGTCACGATAGAAAGCTATAACTTTGAGGTAGTTTGGGACTTTATCAATCTCGGCTCCGCTATTATCTCTGAAAATAACATCATATCAGAAATCAAGCGAAGAATTACACTTGCCAACCGCTGTTATTTCTAAGAAGGCAATTGATTAGTAAAGGCCTTGTCGAGAATTTCCAATGATACTCTATATAAGACCCTCATTAGTCCTGCTTTTTGGTGCAGAATCATGGACGTTATCAAAGGCGGATGAAGATCTCCTTGGTCGCTTCGAACTCAAAATTCTTCGAGTGATTTCCGTTTGCGTTGACGGGCTTTTGAGAAGGAGATTTAACAGCAAACTCTACGAGCTGTACAGCGACATCGACTTGGTCAGAAAAGTACGCATCAGTCGTCTAAGATGCCTCGGACATGTAGAGCGAATGGCCTCCAACGCTCCGGCCCGAAGAGTCTTCGAATCCAACCCGGAGCGACAACGCAGTAGAGGAAGACCTTGCCTTAGGTGGCGCGTACAAAAATGAAAGACTCCAAAGCACAACATAAATCGGTTGAAATTCGTGTCTGTCACAAGTCCATCTTAACAACTTTACTGATTTCATAAACCTTATTTAGTCAAGTATGTAGGTACCTTACATATGCACATACTGGGTATACCTACCTATACATATTTAAAATAAATTCCAGTAGAAAATTGCATGCTTTCAAAACTTTTATTAAACAACATTTCTCGGTCATTATTTATATCAGTCATCTCACACGTGGTTAATGTGTGCATAGTTGGTAACAACGAGCACGAAAAAGCGTCCCCCGTCTGTACTACGCTTTGTGCAAATTGAACGTCTTCACGCTGCTGCAATAATAACACGAGTACTGTTGTGGGAGGGAGTTAGGGTAAAGTTGTGATTAATGCGTTGGCAATCTGGTTTCAAGGCGGTGAAAATGCAATTTACCAAATTGCACTAGTTCACGCCTTGCATGTGGGCGTTAGTGGGGTACAAATGATTTCGGGGATTGTTTTTGTTTCATTCGAGTTGTTGTGACTTTGTTATTCTCATGTGATGAATAAATCTATGTCACAAGGGCCGATTAACGAAAAAAGTAAAAATGAAAAATTAACATTTTTCGGTAAAGTTTTCGAATAGAATTGCACCAGAGGAAATCAAGTGTGTTTACTGTGTTCGTGTATATGAACTCATTAGTTTTATTCGCTGACAGCAGAGGTTTGTTTAACCGCTATGTCAACACATATCAGTAATATTCGGCGTGTTTTTTTTTACAATCCTTATAGGCTTAGATAAAACACAAAAAAAACGCCTTATTGTGATTTGGCAACACTATGCTAGTTGACATTTGACTTTAAAGCCGTTTTATTTCTGTCTTCACCAAAAAAATTAGCAGGCAGTCAATTAGTTTGTAAAATGATAAATGGCGAGAACAAGGTATAGCTATAGTCAATATAGGCATATTAAAATAGTTCCCAAATGCGAAGAAACACATTTAGTTTCAGATGGTTTATTTATTGTTGGAAATCTTTGCAGAAACAGCAAATTCCAGCCGGAGCGATTTGCAGGACGTAATGAATGTGCTTGCACTTTAATCTGATTCAGGATGATTCAAGTTCCAGTGGCTGTGCACAACTCCTTACTTGCACTGTAGCATTTCAGCAGTCCCAGTCTGGTCCCAGACCAAGTGTCCCTTCCTAGGTCCAAATTTTGAGTTGCAATCTTTCTTGTCCATTTTTTTATTGTTGATGTTTATTTTAATTTTTTTTTTTATGAGCGACTGGGACACCATGATTAGGATTACTGACATGCTGAGTAGTTTTGAACTTGGCTGGGGCACTTTTGAACGGCAGTATTTGTAATTGCTTTTGGCAGCTAATAAGCTAAAAGCTACCATGTAGGTACAAGCTTTGTAATTTTTTAATAAAATAAATTAACTTTATTTTTTCAATAAAAAAACAAAAAACAAAAACGACAGAAGCAAACTGAAATTCACAAATTACGAAATATTTTACAAATGACTGAAGAAACTCTATAGGTAAAAACAAAAGTGAGTTAGCTGTTCAGGAATTTCGGTGTTCTCGATGTTCCCGGATCGTTGATTGGTGGTGGCAGCTTAGCTTTTATTTCAATGCCACTTACAGACTTGTACAACCGTGTCCCAATAGGCCAAGCGATAGAAAAATTTGCTTACATAAATTATATTTTTCATATTTGTCAAAAACATACCTTTATACGGTTTCAAATGAAGTTGTGCCTTAAAGATATATTTTAAACAAAAAAAAAACTCGCCATAAAATCTTTACACTCTTATGGACCATACACAATACACAAGAGAGCGACAAACTTCCTACGAACGAACGAATATTCGCAAGTTTTGACAGTCCGTTCCTTTCCTAGGTCGCAACAGTTCGCGAATTTCAGACGTCAGTTTTTACCACAATAGACCACCAGCTTCGGCCAAAAATGAGAGATCCATAGATCCAGTTTCAAAAAGTTATTAGGTGGTTAAGTATGTGTGCCATATTTAAGTAAATGGAGGGAGAATTGGTCACGCATACACTGGCACTTAATAACATTTACAGTAATTTCTATGGTACAACACGTATTCACAGATAGAAAAAGAGGCGGCGATACTCATTTCAAAACTGGCTCTATGGAATTATCTTTTTTGCCCGAAGCTGGTGGTCGGGGAGAGTACGATAACTACGGCGCCAAAAATTGATAACGGTATTTTGTAGAGGGGTTAAATAAAAGCACTTTTTACTATGGGAGGGGGGGGGATCTATCTTACTCCGTTTAGGCGGGAGGGGTAATTTAAAGAAAATGATACTTTAAATGGAAAAAAATACATTAAAAAACAATGGCAAAACTTATAATAAAAGACTATCAGCCCTATTGCGAAGATCAACTATCAATTATTGATAGTTGATACTTATCAACCAATTTTTTGAAATGGTATTGCGAAGATCAATTGTCAATGAAGTGTTGATTGATTGTGAACGTCAACGTGCATCAATTAGCGATAGTCGGTTGACAAAACGGTATTGTGATTGTCAATCGTGAACAATTTTATTGGTAGCTGTCAATTTTTCAATCAATCGGAATTTCGGTGTTGATAAAGACGACTGTTAAAGAGAAATGTAAGTATTTTTAAAATTGTTGAAGATCAACGATGGCAGGTACCTTGTACAACATTTCCAATAACTTGATGATCAAATTAAATTTCTACATTTGTTTAGGTATAGATCGACCTGAAATGCAAAACAAAGAAGAAAAAGGTTGAAAAAAAGTCGAAATATCTGCGACTGGCGGTGGTCCAAACCAATGTCACCAGATTAATGATATGGAAGAGGCTGTGATTCGTATCCTTGAATTGAATACTTGCGTAATGAATTCGGGTTGAACGAACCAGATGCAGCGCTAATACCGAGCTCCAGTCAGCGAAGATCCCGAAATTATGTCATCCAAAGAGCAGAACAAACAACACCTCAAACAAAAGCAAAAGCAACACCTCGAAGCATTGCAATAGAATCGCATGACACTCTTAGAAGATACTTCTATTCAAAAACACTGTTATGACAACATGACAGAATAAGCCAAATTTCATTCCTACCTTCGGTTTTCCAGTTCCAAAAGTTTAGATGCACCTCGCAAACTCCTCGGTATAGAAGCCAATTCCGCGTAATTTGCACTCTTCAAATTAAAAATATTTTAGAACTGTCAAAATTGAGTTTTCATTCACAATAGCTTTATTTTTTGCGTTATGTTCACAATAGCTTATGTTTTTATCAATCGTATTTCGCAATACCAATATCAATCTTAATTGATAAAGTTTGTCAATCGTCAACCGATTGATAGTTGATCTTCGCAATAGGGGTGTATGTATCATTTTGGGAAGCCCGAAATCTGTCCTTTCATATTATTTTTAAATCAAGTTCTTTTTTTAAATATTTTTTGAAAAAAAAAAAAAAACAATTTCTAACATGAAATTTAAGGACAAAAATTGGGGTGAGTATAATAATTTTGGCGATGAAAACAACTAATGACGGATTTGTGTAAAGGAGTTAAATACAAGCATTTTTTACTATGAGAGGGGGGTCTATCTCGCTCGGGTTAGGCGGGAGGGGTAAATAAAAAAAAAATTATAAATAAAATTAAAATAAAATATTCAAAAACAATGGCAACACTTACAACAAAGAACTGTAGTATTTTTCAAAGCCAGGAATCTGTTCTAAGTTGTCTAAAATGCAAATCAGCAACATTTTTTCTACCAATGTGAAATTTCAGGCCAGAGACTGTATCTGAAGAATGTTGTTGACATTGGGTAAACTAATATAATTTAAAGAAAGTTTGCATATACTCAGCCTTGCACCCATCCCAAAATCCAACAGTGGCCCCAAGCAGGGGGGTTGCGCATACGCATTTCAAGGCGCAAGGGTAGCAATTTGTAATCTAAGCGGAGCGACATATAAAAGTAATTTTCAATTTTCTCAAAAATTAGAGGACATAAATCAATCTGGTTTTCAGTGTTCGATTAAGAATTGATTTAGGCAGTAAGAACTACAAACAATTTAAGTATCCATTTTCTCAATATTTATCTCATTGTTTATCAAATTATTTTTTTTTTATTTTAAGTATTATTTTTTTTAAATGCTTAATTTGCTAGGTTGTGGAACGCGAATTAAATGATGTGGATTGCGAATAAACTTTGACATTTCGCGCCAAGTGTTTTTTCGTTCGCGGTAAAAAGTTTGGAATTAGAAATTACGTTATTTAAACTGTTTATAAACTTGTTTTCTTAATACATTTTGATGGGATAATTAGTTATCCTCCTCTTGGAATAATTATTATTACATAGTAAATTAGTAGATACCATTTATCAACATTTAAAGCAATCGCAGATTGGTAGCATAGTTTTTATCTAGGCTTAAGGCATAAGCCCCGATGATTATCCGGGCTAACGAATCCTATATAGGATTGCGTATTTGTATGGAAACTTTGAAAAGCCCATATATGTTTGCAAAAAAAACGCGCCTATTATTATTGATTAGTGATCAACGCCCAGCCCAGCCAACGGTATCTAAGAGCTAGAAATCTGAAATTTTGAAACAAATTTTCATTTATGGCCAAAGTAAAAATTCGAACTCCAGGGTTAGTTTTCGTTCTATCGACTTAAAATTCGGTTTGTGTAGGTATATCTATATGTATCTATAATGAACCGAGCGACTAGCTTGCAAGTGTGTGTATACACTAAGAGCTGTCCAAACTCCTCGCTGCGACGAAAGGCGACGAAGAGAACCAGAGCCAGCGACCAAAAATTTGTTCAGCCTGTCGACTGTTCTATAAACCTCAGAAGAATGTTCCCCCGAGCCCCGGCGGGGGATAGCAATACTTTTCCACCGGCCATAGAGAAACGAATAATATAAGAGTTTCTCCACCACTATACCAAAAAGGGGTTTCTGCTTGGTAGTATAATGGACCGAGATTCGTCTGAGTGCTCCAGGACTTGGAATCCCATGGTTAGCAAAAAAAAGTAATTAAGAAGCATCGATTTATCCAGTTATGTAATGCAGATAAATTTAGCTGCTCTAACAAAATATAAATTTCTCAATACCGGCCTTAAAATTAGTAAGTACAAAGAATTTTGAAAAAAAAAACAGTTTTGAAACGGCTGCAGGAAATAAGACCCCAATGAAATAAGGCTCCAAATTTGGGGTGTTATTTCATAATGAAATAATACCCCAATTTCAAAAATGAAATAACACCCCAATTTGTTTTGTTTTTTTGTTATATTTCATTGCTTTTCTATTCAATATTGTCTTCTTAAAAAAAAATAAACCATATTATACTATGTGTTTTTAATTAAATAAAGACTTGCATCGAACTTTCAACAAGTTTTCTGCAATAAGGACAATTATAATACTCGAAGTTACTAGCAATTGCATCTGCTTGTAGTTTTAAATTATACACTCAGCACAAGTTTTTAAATGTTTGCATGGCAAAAATAAAATATTTGGAGCCGAGTCCATACAAACAATGCAATTACGATCGTCAGTTTTTGGTATGGAATTATTGACCGATTCTTCTTCATCTGAATCTTCGTCAGCGGAATCCTCATCTTCCTCTTCTTCGTCAAAAATGTCTTCTTTTGGCACCATGTTGGTGCAAATGTCATTGTTATCATACACCGCATCCGAGCAAGAGAAGTAGCTGCAGTTAACTTTCCTTGGTCCAATAGCAAAGTTGCTTCCTCAATCTTTCTATCCTTTTGTATATTGTTCTTTCGTCTTTTATACGTCATGGACCCGCCACTTTCATATATATATATGTAGGTACTCAAAAGACAAAATATATTATATACTAGCTGTACCCGCCCGGCTTTGCCAGTGCACAGAAATTGTATTGCTTAGATAGATCTTAGATAATAATGTTCTTTCGTAAGATTGTCTGTAAATTCGATCTCAATCAGTTCGGCGGTATTTGAGATATAAGATTTTGATTGTTTTTTTTTTTTTTGTTACCAATCTTCACAGCAACACTCCTGGGCCTATATCTAAGACTGTCTGTAAGTTTCAACTCAATCGATTTGGCGGTTTTCGATATATAAGATTTTGAATGTTTTTTTGTGTATCGGCGGTGCCACGCCCCTTTGTCCAATTTTTACCAGTCTTCACAGCAACACTCCCGGGCCAATACCTAAGATTATCTGTAAATTTTAACTTAATCTATTCCGTGCTTTTCGAGATATAAGAGTTTGAATGATTTTTTTATATGGGCTGTGCCACGCCCCCTTGTCCAATTTTGACCAAATAAAGCCTATATGTTGCCCATTGTTAAGGCCTACCTTTTCCAAAAAGACCATACCAATCGGGTTAGTATAGTTCTTACGTGATTGTGGAACAAAGAAAAAGTCTACAAATTTGTTATATGTATAGATATAGATACAATACATAATTATGATCCATTTATTACCATTATTAAATCAGCATCTTAAAGTAAAAAGTCTATTTTCGTTATTACGTCTATAACTACATATATGAATACCTACCTTCTCATTTCAACAATATACGAACCCTATAGTAATGTCTAGTACAGTATTACTTACATAAAAGTTCTTTGTACATACCCACTGAACTCTGAAACCAACTACTTTACCACCAAAACTCCAGTGAATATGGTCAAAACTACATTTGAATTCGTAAAGTTTCCTTAACTTTCAACCCAAAAGCCAGTGGATCCGATAATTCTTAGTTGCATTCAATAAAGGACTAACAAGTTTTTCCTTTGTGTCCACTATAATCTGCTTCTTTGTGTAATTATGCGTGTGAAAAAAGATTGCGAGCATTTACAGCTTGTCTTCTCAACTTCTTTTCTTCTCAACAAAAGTTACACAGATAGTTTGAAAAGATTTTTGTTTTCTTCATTGTCCACTGTCCATCCCAGTAGCCTAGTTGAAAACTTTGTCCCGGGAGATATTTGATTGCTTCCTTCTCAGAAGGAAGAAATGACCATTTCTGGAAGCTTGTATCCAATTAGGAAGTGTTCAACATATTGTTCGAATTTTGTATATTAGATACTCCAAAATTCCAAGCTAACTTTATGGGTCTACCTCCGGGCAAAATACACGTGTAAAACCAACATAATGTGGTCATTCCGAAGTCGTTAAGGGTAAAGAGATTAGCCGCAGTCATGAATCGGGTTATGCCGAATGTGTAGAGAATCTATAATTTTCTTTGTTCACCTCTTTACTTTCTATCTCCCTTTCTGTATGGAACTTCATATTTCCAACAATATGCTGCACACATATTTGGATTACCTACATAAACAATTTGACAGTAAATCTCCATCAATCTATTCACTTCACTTCCAAAGAAAAGGCAAATTTTCTTTACTTCGTATTATTTAACATGCCCTGCGCTGATGGACTTCATTCGACAAGTCCTTGTGGAGGAACAAAATGCTATGGGGTTTGAAAAGAATCGAAAATATGTCTGGAATTCTAATCATCAAGACCGAAACGAGTGAAATTGAATTTGAAATTTTATTCCCATACAAATGGGAATACCCTTTTATTGTCTGCTTTGAATTCAGGGTTCCCTAGTGCCTTAATCGTAAGAATTTCTTGCTATGCAAATATACAGGGTACTAAAAACCAAATTAAGTTGCCTTTATATTTGAATGTCTCAGGTGTTTTAACCGCAGGTGCCACAACATCAACAACCCTTACCGCTGGCTGAGCTTGTTTTATGTGTGCGTTCCGAATGGTTTGAAATTTGTGGACCAACGTTACTTGAAACATTGAAGTGATGACTGATGACGTCAACAAATAGAACAAAATTAAAGGGGACAATCAAATAATTCATTTTATTTGTGCCTATAACCAAAATTTTGGTAAAATAATAATCTCTTGTGTGTTATAAATTACACAGGCAAAATGCCACGAACATAATATTTAATACTGAGCTGAACATCTTTTAACACAAATACAGAGGTTGGCCCTGGCCATCTAGTGGTTTCTTTTTAAATCATAGGTCTTTTTGACACTGACAGCTGTTTCCGGCTCGAAATCTTGATAAAAAGTCAGTATCATACCTCCGGCTCCGTGGAACGAAATGAGTCGCTTTGCGCTTGAACAACGTTGGGAAATATTGAAAACTTATGTGAGTGCTGTCGCTGTGTAGCCCAAACAGTGCGTTTTTTGAAAGAAGTTTTGGCCGAAATGAAGCACCCACTGCGCCTGCTGTACACAGTACACAAGTTTGTTCGAGAGACTGATGGTATGTTAGTGGGTGCAGGAAAATAAGTCCCCAGGAATTAAGTCCACTGAGGGACCAAGTTCCCACCTAGTGGGAAATAAAACCACTTTCGTGAAGTGGACTTAGTTCCCATGTAAGATGGGAAATAAATTCCGAAAACTCCGAGTGGTTTTATTTCCCTCTCAATATACCCAATTTCGCACATATACTGCAAGTCTGACAGTAAACCCAAGCAGGGGGGTTGCGGGGGGCAGCATGCCCCCCCATACGTATTTAACTGATGTTGAATGTGTACTAAGTTCGCATAAGAAAGTGAGCTTAGTTCCCACCTCACATGGGAACCACGTTCACTTCACGAAAGTGGTTTTATTTCCCACTAGGTGGGAACTGAGTCCCTCAGTGGAACTGAGTCCCGGGGACTTATTTCCCTGCACCATGTTAGTGGACAACACTCATGGTCCCCGTCGTCATGTTAACCTACTTTTTTTTTACTTAAATTGAAGACATGATGGATTTGGACGACCTCTGGTTCACGAAGGATGCCGCTCCATGCCACACTCCAGATATTTTGCGCACCAAATCGTGTTATCAGCCGTCTTGGCGAGTCAATTTACCGCCTCGGAGCTGCGATTTGACCCCTTTGGACTTTTTTTTTGTGAGGAACCGTGAAGGACCGATGTTATGCCAACAATCCGGAAACGATTCAAGCACTTAAAATCATCCAAGCAATCCGTGAGCTACAGCCCGAAACTATTAACAAGGTCTTTGAAATTTGGAATGACAGAATGCGCTACTGCGAAGCCAGCCGAGGCAGCCACTTGAACGACGTTGTGTTCCTTAATTAATGGGAATGTTTGCTCTTACTAATAAAGCCATAATACATGGAACAAATTTAAGTCTGTTCATTTTATTGCATTTTTAAAATGAAACTTGTATTTGGCCCACCCTTTATTAGGAGCTGACATAGCATTTTAAAATATGTACATTATTTGTAATACCTAATGGGTTAGGGTGGCAGGCCACAACGAGAGCAGCCATACTTAGATCAGAATATATAGCCCAATTTTTATACCACTGAATCGAATAATAATCAAGACTGAGCTGCTGAGGTTTGGGAAAATCCGTCATTTTTTCTTGTTGTGTTGTCTGTTAGGCTGACTTCGCTGTTCTGAGTCCTGACTTGAACTTGAGCGGTTGATTCAAAAAGTTTATAGCTTTGGAATATGTGGGCACAGTAGCTTAGTATACTGAACTATTGTGTGAGGATTGTCAGGTTCGATACCTGGAAAGAAACAAATCCTCCACTGCATACAAGTCATGCAAAATGTTAGTCACGTAAGTCAGTACGTACACAACACATGGGTCTAATATTGGTCTTGTATAGAAGGTACCGGAACTACTCGATATATAGGTACCTATAGCCCATTTCCAATACCAACCTGACGACAGTAGAAAGAAGTCCTTTTTGGACGCTATCGTGTTTTCAACAGACAGACGGACCTGGCTACATCGATTCGGATTTTGATCCTGATTCAGAATATAATATACCTTATGGGCTATCCGGTGATTGCTTCTTGGCGTTACAAATGTGATGACAAAGGGAATATACATTATGTAGAATGTAGATTGTAGATTGTTTAATATTGGTTTTGTTCGGTACCAGAACTACTTTACTGACATAGAATTCAGAGTATTATATACTTTATGGGGTCTCCGGTGACACCTTCTTGGCGTTACAAATGTAATGGCAAAGTTAATACCTAGAAGCGCCCTATGAATTTTAAATTAGTTTTTGCTGGTAAATTAAAACGCTTTTCGTGGGTGTATACGTTTCGCACAAATATATAAAAATTTGATTTACTCCAAACCAATAAAGTTTTTAAGCGGACGCACGCTTTCGTCATTTGGACGCTTGCTTGCAGCTTGCATGTAAACAAACGAAGCTACATATGTGCATGCAACGGCAAAGTCGCATTGGCGACTACGAAATGAAGCGCAGGCCGAAGAAAAATTAATTTTATCTTGCGCGAACAAATACCTACTGCCATTTGCATTTTAAACAAAAAGCTTGTTCAAAAAAGCCCAAAATAACAACATCCATTCCACCTGTGCTGAATTATTTCTTGCACATTAACTCACATTACTGCAATGTTGGAACTTCAAGGGGAATCTAACTCAAAATATAGCAAAATAAAAAATCCGACTAGACCTACGCAAGTTCAATTCTTACCTACCTAATCTCAATATATTCCACCCTGTTCGTGTAAGTATAATTTCTTGCACATCCACTTACATTTTACAAAAGAATCAGTTCAAAAATCTCAAAACAAAAAAGTTCCACCCCGTACCGTATGTGCAGGTTTTATTTCTTGCACAGTCGGTCGCAAAATTTTCATAGGAAAATATGGCAAACAAAAAAATTCATTCCTACGGAATTGTTTGTGTTTAACGTGCAGGTTTTTGATTCTGCACATAAGGAGCAGTGTTCCCAGGTTGAGGGGAAAATCGCCATTTTTGCCTATTTTTTAAGACGAAAGGGGAAAAAAAGAGGACAGGGGGAAACAAATCCAAAAAGGGGAAACATTTTAAAATCCTATCAAAAACAGAATTTTTTAGAATAAATAAATGTTAATAACCTACAAAAGTAACCATTGTCAAGAAACGTGTCCATGCAACATCTAACTTTTTTGTTTGTTTTCTGAATGCATTCATTCTTTTGACATTTCATAAAACTATTACCATGGCCTTACCATGAACGTCGTGTCCGAGACAGGTAGATTTTGAGTGAGTATAGAAAGGAGATAGGTAGATCATACAGAAAATGGACCAAAAATCCACTTTCAGAAATAATTCTCGCATGGGCATGACATGGTTCTTTTTCGAAACCATAGCGCTTTCGATACAAATCTTTCTTCGGTATTTGCGTTGGTAGAGTGAGGACGTAAAAAGCGGGAGTCCGCTTTGGCTTTACCATAAAATTTTTGTATTTTCGATTTCATTCTTCCTGTCAAACTTTATTTCATTGCAATGAGGCGTTGTTTTTGGGTATAGCCAAGTCGATCGTGTGAATGAAAGTCATGTCCGTGTACTGGGCCACACATTCCTTCCTATGAAAGTCGTTTTGGGCGAGACAGGTCGATTTTAAGTGAGTAGAAAAGAGAGAAGCGATTTTCTCAACTAACCTTATGACACGACTTTCATTGGAAGGCATGCGTGGCTCATCGCTCATCACATAGTGTGTCCTTGCACTATGTCTAGATTCAAAATATTACGCGAATTTCTAAACAACGGTGGCACAACTTAATGGGTATGGGTAAGTGAAAATAATTCTTATTTTATTTAGGATTTTGAAATGAAGGAAGAGCCAACAAAAAAAAATAAAAATATCTCGCGCAATAGGATGCATTGCCCGAGTTCAAAAGCTGGTTACGCAAAGGTTTTTTTCTTCGGGGACAAAAAAGGGATTTTTTTGATTTTCAAAGGGAACAAAAAGTAATTTTGGTGTTAAGAAAAGGGGATTTTTTTCATAAGACCTGGGAACCCTGATATGGAGAGGAGATATATGGGAATGGGATTTCTCATATACGAAAAAAAAAGAGAATCCCTTTGTAAGAGAATCTATTTGTAAGAGAAACTTGTCACTTTTTTTCGTAGATGAGAATGGCGTTGCCATTGTGACTGCTTTCCAGTCAGATCTGACTGGATTTTATATGCATAGCTGGAAGATTTTTAAGATCCAGCCAGTTGGTTTTTTTAGCTGTATACGAATTTTGTTTGACTGTTTTTAAATGTTTCGAGTAATTTCATTTTTATCAGTGTACATTTTTAAATTCAAAGTGGCAAATGGCAATAGAACAAGTAACAAGTAAGTGTTATCATCGGCCTGGCCGATGCTTTGATACCCTCCACTGCATAAAAGTCATGCAAAATGTTCGCCATGCCATATTGGTTTGGTATAGGAGGTACCAGAACTACTTGACCGACATAGACAATTTTCAATACCAACCTGACGACGGTAAAAAGAAGTCCTCTCACAAAATTTCATTCGCCTATATCGATTCGTTTGGACGCTATCGTGATTTCAACAGACAGAGAGACACATGGGTCTAATAGTGGTTTTGTATGGGAGGTACCAGAACTACTTGACCGACATAGCCTATTTTCAATACCAACCTGGCGACGGTAAAAAGAAGTCCTCTTACAAAATTTCATTCGCCTATATCGATTCGTTTGGACGCTATCGTGATTTCAACAGACAGAGAGACACATGGGTCTAATAGTGGTTTTGTATGGGAGGTACCAGAACTACTTAACCGACATAGCCCATTTTCAATACCAACCTGACGACGGTAAAAAGAAGTCCTCTCACAAAATTTCATTCGCCGTGATCGATTCGTTTGGACGCTATCGTGATTTCAACAGACAGAGAGACACATGGGTCTAATAGTGGTTTTGTATGGGAGGTACCAGAACTACTTGACCGATATAGCCCATTTTCAATACCAACCTAACGACGGTAAAAAGAAGTCCTCTAACAAAATTTCATTCGCCTAGGTCGGTTCGTTTGGACGCTATCGTGTTTTCAACAGACGGACAGACGGACAGACGGACATGGCTAAATCGATTCAGAATGTGATCCTGATTCAGAATATATATACTTTATGGGGTCTCCGGTGACTCCTTCTTGGCGTTACAAATGTAATGGCAAAGTGAATATACCTTCCTGTGGAGGGTATAAAAAAAAATAAAAAGAAGAACAAAATTGCTTTAATTTCATTTTTTTGCTCTGAGCTTGGAATACAATTTATGCGTTTGTATTTACACAAGTACATATGTACTTGGCTTTTCCAAACAGATTTTTGATACTGAAAAGTGATCAGCTGTTGTGTGAGGTTCAACTTTCCTATACCGGCCGAAGTAACAAACAAATTGGTAGATAAGTACTAATATTACTTACAAAAAAAAAAAATACATTTTGTATTTCTTGCGGCAAGGTTCTTTTTAGATAAAAGGGGTACCTTTCTGGGACTTCTTGCAAATAAATTATGTTGCATAAGTCGACGACGAACTGTCACATCACTAACCGGGAGATTTAATTCCTCTTTGATTTCTTTTGCTGAAGCCAACGGATTAATCTTAGCATATCGCACAATTTGTCTATCCTCTAGCAAGTTAGTTTTCAATTTGCCACCACGTTTTTCCGGCTTCTTCTTATAATGAATGGCGTTAAATATCATAGGAGCTGTGCATCCAACAACTTTTTCAATTTCTTTGTATGTTTTGCCTTGATTTTTAAGTCTAACAATTAAACTTCTCTTTACGTCCGAGCAATGCTTTCCTCTACCCACTAAAATCAAAAAAAAGATTACAATTCCAACAATTTTTAATCAATAAAATATAACATAATTAATTACACTTACTGTTGATACGTTTTTTTTTTAATTTACTATTTTTATTTCTTTTTTTTTTCAAGTTCTTACATCCACCACTACTTTTTCTATGAACGGCCAATTTTCAACGCATCTTTCTAAAATTGTTAAAAGCAAATAAATTTTGACCGAAACTAACGGCATTCTTTTGCTATTCTCTTGTTTGCATTCTATTCTAAACAAAAAGTTTACATTTTTGTATTTTTCAACGGAAAAAGTACTGTTTCATTTGATTTAAGTTTTGTGTAGAGCAGCACTACTATTTTCATGAACACAACTGTATAATATTCACTTTGTCATTACGTTTGTAACGCCTAGAAGGAGTCACCGGATTTGATTAGGATCAAATTCTGAATCGATTCAGCCATGTCCGTCTGCCTGTCTACCTTTCGGTTGAAAACACTATAGCGTCCAAACGAATCGACTTAGTCGTAAGAAATTTTGTGAGATGACTTCTTTTTACGTTGGTATCTTAGGTTGGTATTAAAAATGGTACATGTCAATAAAGTAGTTCGGTTACTACTTCTTCCTGGGTAATGTGGAAAAGACTTATGCATGTGTGCAAATATGAAAAAAGGGCGCTTTCTGTAAATCTTGCACAGGGCGCTGGTTTGGTTGGGGCCGGCCCTGACTGTAGGACAGATAGACCAACAAAACAGTAAGTTTGAGAGGCTATTATTAAATTTAGCAAGATCATCTTTAGCGAGGGTTCGCACCCATATTTAATTATGTGGATGGTAGGTGGATGAGAGTAGACGTGATGCTGAGCGGCAATCCTTGTATATTAAGCGACAAACAACTGAGCGACTCATATCAAAAGTATATAGGTGCTCGACACACGACACACAATATATCGTCCGAGAATACCAAGCAGTACCGAAGAAGCCAGTCCCAGTATATGCTTGTGGTGTCTTTTATCGGAAGGTATTGGTAACAAAGGCCGAACGGAGCTATCATCCTGCCTGAAAGCGGCCCAATGATAAGCAATGTTTACCGGAAGGGAACACTGCTGTGTTTTCGGTTTTATATCTGTGGGATTCTGCGCTGCTCTTAAAATGTTGAAATGCAATAATTGGAACTGAGGTTTTTGTTTTGTGGCACTAGCGCAATTTACAATTGGATTTCTGTGGTATACTGCACTGTACATGAAATATGCAATTGGTCCGGATGGAATTTATCCGGCTATGCTGAAACAAGGTTTTAGGAAAAGGGGGACACTCAGTTTGTATGAGGCACATTTTTTTCATCCTATCGAGCGCTTTCAGAGCATAGTAGGTCTAGGTACCTCTATAACGGGAGCGAAGCCGCGGAAAAATTATGGTAATATATCGTCCCCTTTCTGCGTTAAGCACGTATCTACAAAACATCTATTCTTCAGGAATAATTAAACGCATGTATCAGTAAAATCTTTCTATTATTTATAATTTGACAGTTTGACTAACCTGGAGGTCAATATGATGTCAGCCTGTCAAAAACTGACATGATTTTTGACATGTGTATTGTGTTCGATTAAGGGAAGCTATTCTTTTTTTTAATTCCTGACGAATGAATGTTTTGTAGATACGTGCTTAACGCAGAAAGGGAACGATAATGTTGTTCAGAGGCCACTCTTATGAATGGTTGGTAAAAAAAAGTTATAAATATTTCAAATGCCCTAGTCCATACCTAGTTAAATTTATAATACAGTGTTTTGTAAAAATGGTGAGTATTGTAGTTCAAAGTTATACCTCTCCGGCTTTATATCTGACCAGTTTTTTTTACCATTAATAGTCAGTATTTTCGTGTAACACAAAGAAACATGATTAATGCATTATTATATCAGAAATTATGTGTGCGATCGAGTAGTGATTATTTTAAAGAAGCAGGTTCATTTTAATATTTCGCGTAAGTAGGTACTCCTGTTGACCAACAAGACCACATCGTTCCCCAATTCGCATAGGAATCTGCCACTAGATAGATATTCGTATCTTGTGCATTCGCGTGGGTTTTTGGCGAATCGTCAGTGATTCTTCTATCGACATGTGTATGGCCTGGTATTTGCAGATAAACTTGCCGGTGACCAAAATAGTGGGCGCAGTAGCGCAGTGGTTAGTGTGCTGGACTACTGTGCGAGGGATCCCAGGTTCGATTCCCGGAAAAACACAAATTACATCTTAAGGTTTTTTCTACAGCGCCACCTCTCGCGAACGTCTGACAAACATCCGAGAGTATAACTGTCATGAAAATGCTTCTCAATTCAGCCGTTCGGACTCGGCATAAAATTGTAGGTCCCTTCCATTCGTCCCAAAAATAGAAACTCACACAAAACGAATGGTTGCGAGAAGCTAGGCCTAGGGTGTCTACCGCCTGTTGCGCCACCTATTTATTTTTTTATTTTTGACCAAAATTTTCTTACAGACAACTTGAAATGACAATGAAATGCTAATCGTCTAGTTTGAGTTATTACAAATTTAAAGATTTGACCAACGTAAACGATACAAAGTTTCACTTTGCATACATTGACACGTAACACATATTTCAAATTCCAATATAGATAGGTACATCGAAAAGTAGTGGTCAGTAATGAATCCACGTTGCACTGCACTGCATCTCAGAATAGAGTGGCATCTATGACCAACATTTCAATAAAAACATAGAAACAAATGTAAAAATGTGAAACTTTTTAGAAAATCCTATAATAGCCTTTGGCATTATTTACTTTATTAGAAAAATGCTTTTGAAACTTTATACAAATGCCAGATCTAGCAGTAAAAATGCCGAAATGACATCAGTTCTACCACGTTCCTGAGCTTAGCGAAATTATTACCCGAAATGCGAAATTATGAGCTCCCTGTACATTGTACAAGACTGATAAATTCGTAAATGATAACCATTATACACATCACCTTTATCAGTCCAAAAAGGACATTACTTTTCCAAGTGTAATAGCTTCCACGGGGAAAGGTAATAATGGGCACACAAACTCCAATCTACAACCAAAGTTGTAGAAATGCTACAGAGCAGTCGTACTTTTATTGGGCATTCTGGTGATTATAGAATCTTTGGAGGCTAAATTCGAACTTTTCATACTCCGAACAATCATTTTTACCTCATTCGCACTATATTACCGCAATAATTCCAATGACAAATTTCAGATGCGACCACTTTAGTAATTATAATATATCTATCAAAATAATGACTGTTAGTCAGTCCTCTTTGTTTGGAAACTTTATACGAAAAAGTTATTGCCGGCATGTCGCCCGCTACCAGGATATCAAGTGGCAAGGATATTACACAAAACTTTCTGAGTAAAGACACAATAATAAATCAAGTCAAGCGAAGAAGAGCGAAAAAATGAAATAAAATACCTAATACAGTTAAGTTGTGACTGTGAGCCTTATTGCTGTTGTTTATATTTCCTACATGTGGTCGAATAAATGGCCATTCTTAATGAAGTAATATTGTGGGCATTATAGCCTGTCTTTTGATAAGTACCTACTATAGGTCTTAAGGAAACATTTAATAGGTAATAGCAACACTTTAAATGAGTTTGCAATAGTTAAAACACTGAGGATTATTAAGAATAAAGAAGTAAAAGTGTTATAATCGGCCTGTCCGATGCTTTGGTACCCTCCACTGTATGTACTGTACAGGTAAACGCATGTGTCTAATATTGGTTTTCCGTTTCCTCACACAAAATTTCATTTACCTAAGTCGATTCGTTTGGACGCTAGGGTGTTTTCAACAGACGGAGAGATACATGGGTCGAATACCGGACAACATTTCAGTCGCCTATAAGTTGATTCTTTTGGACGCTATTGTGATTTCAACAGACAGAGAGACACATGGGTCTAATAGTAGTTTTGTGTGGGAGGTACCAGAACTACTTGACCGACATAGTCCAATTTCAATACCAACCTGACGACGGTAAGACCTCTCACAAAATTTCATTCGCCTAGGTCGATTCGTTTGGACTCTATCGTGTTTTCAACAGACAGACAGACGGACATGGCTAAATTGATTCAGAATGTGATCCTGATTCAGAATATATATACTTTATAGGGGCTCCGGTGAATCCTTCTTGGCGTTACAAATGTACAGACGGGAAGCTGAACTTTGAAGTGGGTGACGTAAAGGCACTGCTGATGGGTGAAGATGAAGAGCTAAATATTGCGGAAGCTGATGGTAGTTAAAATGAATCAGCTACATTGACCTTACTGCTGTAGGTACTTGTCTGAGGTAAGCTTGGACACAGCACTAATTCAGGATTTCTGATTTTTTAAAATAGAGTTCATGGCTTGAGGTCTGAACACTACGAAGTATTCTAGTAATTCTAGCTAAGAAGTTGATTGGAAATCTATTTTTTCTACTCAGGTGCAGCAACAGAGACACAGCTGATGTGAAGCTTGGGATAAGAATTGTTCAAATGGAAACATTAGGTACCCTTACCTCAATTAACATGCTGCCACCTAATACCGTCCATGATTGTGCCGAAACGAGGAAAACTAGCACATCAATAGTGCCGGGTTGTGTTGCAAATGCACACAGCTGTATGGGGCTGTAAGAGGTTAATCATGGGTTGAATATATAATATTTCCACAAATCAAGTCTTGTGTAGTAGTGGAAGCTATCCCACTTTTCAAAATAGATCCTGATTTGACAGTGTAAGCGGCCAGTAAAAGCCTTTTAAATAGAAATTCTATTGAAATTAAGTTTAAGTCAATTCCCGTGTCAACTAATGGCTATTTGTATTCATAAGACATATTTTAATAATTATAAGGGTATCATCTTTATTCAGACATTTATTTGCTTTAATCCCCCAAAGCAGTAAACATTATTTAAATGGACATTCCAAAGCCAGGCTGCAGATGTTCCCATATCAGCTTAATAGTTACGACAAGTGAAGTGACACAGGCACTCTTTGCGAATGCTAATTTCATTCATATTAAATTGAAAATGAAAAAAAACTCCTAAGTGGATCAATCTTAAGGCAAAGTGTATCTCAAATTCTTTGACATTATTGAAAGTATGTACTAAGCCGAAGGGATGCATTTGTTACAACCCTCATTTGCATCTCTTGGAAAAATGTACCTAATTCTGATATTCAAATAGGAAAAGAATCAGCGTGGACTTGTGCGCCGTCCTTTTCTTCCAATTACAAGGACTTTGTTTCAATTGTAGGTAATTATTCCATTAGAGATTATTATTTCAGTAAAAAATGGGACAGCTTTTACATCGCGCTGAATTAATTACTCTTCTCTGTTCACTAAATGTAGCAGCTGTTCATCATTTCAGATAAGCAGACTACAAGACTAATTTTGTAATTGCGGACCAATGTTGAGTCAGTATTTTAAAGCATCATTTATTAATCTATTAAATATTATAAATTATGTCCAAAAATGTATTAGTCTTCTTTTTTTTACACAAACCAATTCTGATTCCGTTGGGAATCGTGCTTTTTGTAAAAATCGCCATAATTTGTCTGTGAGGTTAGGTGGCATTGAAATAAAGTGCACGACTGAATCGCATGAAACTTGCTTGTCTATTGCAACTTGCAAGTAAATTATTTAAGTGAGTAAAAGAAAGGATAGCATTAGTACGGAACCGGGAAGGTCCCGGCAAGTAGAGCTTGCACTCCGCGGCAATGTCACTTCAATAATCTCCGGGAAAAAGATTTCCTAGGCTATTAACAGCTTCTCTCCGTAGGTAAATCCGTGGAAACAGCTCTGCAATCTGCATACGTTGACATGTTCCATCGAGGATTCCCTCCGTCACAAGGAGTATATGGTTGCATTTCTTGACATTGAAAGCACTTTTAACAATGTTGATGCATCTGCAATCGCGCAAGCACTGTCAGCTCTGAACGCGGACACCTCGCTCAGGGAGTTGATTAATCTGATGCTCAATAGCCGGATCATCAACTTTAGTCTGAGCGGGGCATCTGCCAGAAGATCTGTCAGTAGAGGAACCCCACAAGGTGGCGTCCTGTCTCCCCTTCTCTGGAACTTAGTGGTCAATCAACTGCTGACATGCCTGGAAGCGGAGGGCTACAAGGTGATTGCATATGCGGATGATGTTGCTATTGCCGTGTCAGGAAAGTATCCAAATACCTTAAAAGAACTCCTACAACACGCTCTGCACACGCTAGTAAAATGGGCGAACCAATGTGTGCTGGGCGTTAACCCTCACAAGACCGAACTTGTTCTCTTTTCTAGAAAATACAAAATTCCGCACATTGACCCTCCATCTATAAATGGCATAAGCCTGACTTTCTCCAATGAAGCCAAGTACTTGGGTCTTATTCTAGACAGAAAGCTTAGCTGGAAGTCTAACATACAAGAAAGAGTTAAAAAAGCAATCGTAGCTCGCTTCTCTTGCAAAAAAACAATAGGAAATAAATGGGGCCTACAACCTCGCATCACCCAATGGCTATACATCTCGGTCATAAGGCCGATACTTACGTACGGTGTGGCTCTCTGGTGGACTGCCTTAGATAAAGCGACAAATCGCTATAAACTAGGCAAAGTCCAAAAAACCGCTTGCTTGTGTATCAGTGGAGCTCTTCGCACCACACCTTCTGCTGCACTTGACATCCTGTTTCACCTGGCTCCCATCGATATCTTCAGCAAACAAATGGCAGCATCTTCAGCAGTTCGTTTGAAAGCAATTTCACAGTGGACCAGCAAAACAACTGGCCATGCTACTATCTTAATTACATGATTCTCCCGAAAAACATCGATTACACCATACGAAAACTACAGTTTGATAAAAACTTTCAAATCTCCATTACCAATAGGTCATTCTGGGAGGAGGGGACATTCTTTGATGATGAGGCGGTTCAATTCTTAACAGATGGATCCAAAACGTACGATGGTGTAGGAGGTGTTGTTTTCTCTGATAGACTAAACCTCAGTCTTTCCTTCCGTCTCCCAGATCACTGTAGCGTTTTTCAGGCGGAAATAATGGCAATAAAGGAAGTCTTATCCTGGCTAAAAGAAAACGTGATATCCGCATCATCTCGGATAGTCAGGCTGCAATTAAGTGCCTGAAATCAGCCTCTATTAACTCTACTACAGCCGTAGACTGTCGCACGTCTCTCAGAGAGATGGCGGAGCAGTTCAACATTCACCTCTGCTGGGTGCCGGGGCACAGAGACATTCCAGGTAACTGTAAGGCTGACGAACTTGCCAAGCTCGGAACTACACTACCTAACGTACCAAGTAAATGTACTTTAGGTATCCCAATCGTTACGTGTAAACTTATAATAAAGCTGGATGCCATCCAAAGAACAAACCTTAGGTGGACATGTGGCACGACATGTCTAGCGACAAAACAGATCTGGCCAAAGCTGGATCTCAAACGTTCTAAGAATTTGATCTCTCTTGACAGGTATCGGCGCCACAATAGGTGTCATTACAGGACACTGACTTATAGGTAGACATGCAATAAGGCTTGCCGTACTCTCAAACGATTTTCGTAGAAGCTGCTTGGACGAAGAGGAGGAGGGAACTATTCAGCACTTCCTCTGCACTTGTCCGGCACTCTCCCGAAAACGGAAACTCAATTTGGGAGCCTCCTACTACAATGATCTAAACGATCTAACAAACCTGGACATTCGTAGTCTCCTTTGCTTCATCAGAAGCTGAAACTGGTTCAACGAGTAGGACGAAATCTTTAATAGATTCATGTGGTATCACAAGGGACCTAATTGGTCTAAGTGTGTCGGCCTTTTGGCGGCAGCCACTTCAACCTAACCTAACCTAACAGCTTCTCTCCGTTTAAATCCCCGGGCCCTGAATGCATTCTGCCTGTCATGCTATAAAGAACCAACAATACGTTGGCTGGTGTCAATCTTTAGCAGCTATTTAATACTAAACCATGTGTCCTACTATTATGGAGACGCGTTAGAGTGGTTTTTAGGAAAGTCAATGATTTCAGACCAATTAGTTTAACATCCTTTTGTGCTTAAAACCCTAGAGCGTCTTCTCGACATCTTTTACCTCTCTATCTACAAACTAAAGATACCGCATTAAGCAGTGCTATAAGACTGAAGGAGATGGGTGCTGGACTGCAAGGCCGTATCGTAGGAATGACCACAGCAACATCCTGGGGGGTTATTCCCAAATGCGCGGCGGATATGTTTTCATATCGGATTTGGCATTTTTATATTTCCAAAAGCGATAGCTTAGCTGTTTAGGTGACGAATTGCTGGCGGATTTTTTGCGGTTACAAAATAAAATAAATTCTGGTGTATGAAATGAGAACGCTGTCAAACTTTTGGGGGCAAAAATAGAAATTTGGAAGTCAGAATGAAAAAAACTGCAAAGCACTACAAACATCTGTTCGCTTTTGAAAATAAACAAAAGTTACAGTAGTGGCAAAGTTAATATCCATACCTTCCTATAGAGGGTATAAAAATAAGCAAATTTGAAAAGACATATATAAATTTGAATTTCTACGTTGTTTCCCTTCAAAAATTTCGAATTTATTAAATAGTATTTAAAATATTTAAAATTTAAATTGTGGGACGTACAAATGTCTCGTATTTAATTTTTAGTCCCGTATTTCCATTATAAACTTTTTAAATTTTTATTCAAACATTAATTTTATTAGGATTAAAAAAAAAATGCATTTCCACTAAGGCCTATCGCTCACTCTTCAACATGAAATATAGTTTGCACACGACACAACAAATAGTTCAAATAAAGTTTTTACAAAAGAAATAGTGGACAAATGTTTAATAATTATTAAGCATGTGATTGTATCCTGTTTTGATTTAAAGCTACGACGTGAATACCGATGCTTTCGCTTGAGATGTAAGAATTAAGCTAAGGAAAATGAAGATACATTTGAATGGGGGCTTAATTTTAGGACAGCGCAGCTACCAAACTTAAAAAAAAGATTTTAGGGCCCTATACTGGGGGGTTATTCCCAAATGCGCTGCGGATAAGTATATATTGGGGTCGCGGATCGCACAGTTTATGTGTTCATATTACCTGAAAAAGTATACTGAAAGGGTATTTGGTGTCTTCTTTATTGCTGTACGTAATTACAATTTAACATGGAATCATCATAGCTTGATTCAGGAGAAATAATGTAGTTAGTTAGTCAATCGAAAAGTTACTGAAAGACAGTTTTCAAGTTGGGTTTCAACAGGAGCATTTGTCTTAGACATGTGTACGACAAATGAGTGCAACATGTTTTCTCCCTATTGTGTTGTTTTTACGCCATGACCCATGAAGGAAGGAAGCAAGTTTGTAGATTGTGTTTTCCCTTCAATAAGTAGTAATTTATGGAATAATCTAATACAAGGGTTTGGTTTAATTCTTTTTGTTGCTACAATTTTCATATTTCTTCTAAAATTGTGTAACGGCTTCCCTTTGTAATTTTATGACGAAATAAAAATCTAGCTATCTGTCTATTTCTATACGGAGACGCGGCATTTCACAGAAATTATTTGTAGAACCCAAATTGGGAGTTCGAATTTGTATAGGGAGAATTATTTATCTCAACTTACTGTGTAACTCGAGGCTGTGCAAAACTGTCACTGCGAGATTTGCATTATAGTTTTAATATTATGAAACAAAAATTTGTAGCTAAATATAGTTTTTTGAAATCATTTAGAAACACTTGTTTTCTTCAGTATCTACCCTTAATTTGTTTGAAAAACTAACACCCACCGCTTTGAACTTATTTTTGGATATTTTAGATATTTTGTAATTGTATTGGAATCGGACGCGGAATCGCGAATTTGAACGAGTCCTCGATACGCCTTATATGACAGGAAACTTAAATACATAACATCAAAGCCATTTTGGATTGGCAACCGAGCGCTAGGTACACAAATTAAATTATATTTGTTATGAGCTATCTGATCAATAAAATAAATCACATGCGGCAGAGAATTGGTATCTTTAACACAAAATATGAATTATGACAAAACCTGAAGTGGAATACTTTTATGAAATTCAATTTAAAATTAAAAGTTAAAATCTTAACATACAATAATGAAATTATACAGATCTTTAAAAAATTAACTAAAAACCAGTAAGACAATTATCTTCGACTATGCCGAAGCTCAAATACCCGGTACTATATTAGGCGTATTTTTTGGGAAGTGAGTATAACAAAATCAAAAGTGAGTATAACCGTTTTGCATGTAAAACCAAAAGTGGGTATAACAAAACCAAAAGTGAGTATACCAGTTTTGCATGTAAAAGTAAAAGTGAACTAGCTATAGATTTCCAAAAAATACGCCTATTATTGTAAAATAAAAAAATATTTTAGTATTAAAAAATTATATATTTGTATGGGAGGTATGGGTAGTTTTTATTCGATCAAACTCCTTTTTTGTCAAAAAATTTTAAATATTATTAAAACAATACGTGCAAAGTTTAAACTTGCTATCTTTACTGTAGCTATTTAAATTTAATTTTTAACATAAAAAGCTATATAAATTTGATACTTTTGTATGGGAGGTAGTAGTAGTTTTCATCCGATCTTGCTCATCTTCGAACTTAGCCTCAGTCTGGTGGATAAAAGCTTACGTACCAAATTTCAAGTCGATAGCTCTTAAATTACGGCCGTAATCGTGCGGACAGACAGACGGACAGACGGACAGACAGACGGACATCGCTAGATCGACTAAGAAAGTGATGCTGATCAATAATATATATAGTTTGTCATACCTACAACGCCTCCTTATGGGCGTTACAAATGGAATGACAAAGTGAATATACCCTCACCACAGTGTGGTACCGGGTATAATCACCACAGTGTGGTACCGGGTATAATTAGTAAATATCTTCTCATCTGGAAGGTGCCTCAATATCTTTAAAAAATAAGGTAAGGTAAGGTCGTCACTCACACTCCGCTATGGGTATGTCAATAACTGTCTGGCTAAAGTTTATCTAATTATATTTACTCTGTGGTATTTAGCAGTATAATATTTTCAGTCAATAAAAATGAAACTTTAAAAGTAAAAAAAAATAGAAAAAAACGTTTCCGCAGAAAAATTATTAGTTTACAGTACATCTTAGAATAAGTCAATTAAAAAAAAAAAAAAAAACAACGGTGAGTACAACACTATGAAACACGAGAAATATATGTGTGTGATCGAAGTCGAGGAGAGATTATTTTAAAGAAGCAAGTCCGGTTCAATATTTCGAGTGAGTATAAGTACTCCCTTTTACCACAAAGACCACATTGTTCCCCAAAACAACAAAACTTCCACTAGATGTTCGCATTTTGTTCATTATTGTGGGTTTTTGGCAAATCGCCAGCGATTCTCCCATCGACATTGTGTATCGCTTGGGATTTTCAGATGAAGGCAAACGAAATGTCCCTCAAGAGAACTTGAAATGCCATATACATAAGTATATATAAA
Source organism: Cheilosia scutellata (assembly GCA_955612985.1). Taxonomy (NCBI): domain Eukaryota; kingdom Metazoa; phylum Arthropoda; class Insecta; order Diptera; family Syrphidae; genus Cheilosia; species Cheilosia scutellata. The sequence goes on from OY015313.1 coordinate 65,134,390, forward strand.
TGACATTATACGAACGCGCTACGATTTAGGTTCATTAAATGTTATAAAATATGTCCATATACTAAAACACCTATCTCGCATTCCAATACCTCGAAAATTAGTATTAATACGTCCTCGTTGCACTGTGCTGCATCTTAAAATAGGGTTGCTTAGAATAATGTAGATATGGTATAGCAAACATTTCAATAAAAAATTAACAAAATTTAAACATGATAACAATTTTAGAAAATGCTGAAAAAGCATTTTTGAAATTTTACTTTATTATAAAAATGCTTGCAAGACTTTAGAAATGCTACATCTAGCATTAAGACTCCGAAATGGCATCACTCTTTTGCCCGACATGACTGCATGACCATTCCGCCTATCTACGCAAAGTGTAACATTTGCTTCGCACAACATAAACATAGCCAAATCATTTCACATTTAGATAGCACTGTAGATCTCGAATCATTAAGTACTAAACTTAAGTAAAAGCTAAAAAATGTTTTAAAGTTATTAGATAAGGTGCATTGGTTAGTTTAGTGCTTACATTAGTATTCATTAAGTGATAAACTCATTTGGTTTGAAGTAAAATCAAAACAATGGAATTCGACGTCGTTGGAAGACCTTTTACTACAAACCAATAATACAATTTTCAAAATATCTCGAATGGTCAAGTTGTCGTTATTGGAAAACCCGATATATTGACTGTTTTTATATTGTTTGTTTGTTCTTTTGTTATTTATGATTCCGTAATAACGCTGTCATCTGGTTGTGTAAAGCAATACTGAAAGTTTATAGTGAGAGAGCACAGTTTTTCTTTGTCTATCTGCTCTATTATGTAAACAGTTGCATTGTGTAGACTTTAGTCTATAACATTATGTGCATATTGTGGAACTGCATCCAAGCAAGATTTGCATTATCGGTGAGGGCATATTATTTGTTTTTAGTCTTAAGGTGCTAGTACACGGTATGTAGCACGCCACATATATATGTGGCTCTGACGTAATTTTGACGTCAGCGTGTGGAGCCAATAGATAAATGCCGTGTATAATCTCTCTTTGTGCACTCTCTCGTGACGTCAGATAGACATATACATATATGTAGCGTGCTACATACAGTGTACTAGCACATTTACTATATTTCATGATGTGCAGTGGTCGCGAAGGGTCACAAATAATTTTCGGTTTAAAGCTTGTGATTAGTAGCTTGTAGTCATGAGAGAAATAATTAATTTTCCTGTCGCTGTCGGTGGCACAACAGGATTGATGCAGCTAGATTCTTAGCTGCAAGTTTAATTGTTAAATTTGCAAAAAAAATAAAACAAAAAAAGTAAACAATCCCTTTGGGTAAATTTTCTTTATTGTCGATTGCGCAAGAATTATATACATCTATTTGCGATGAAAGCTCGATCTCTACTGCCTATTTTTTCGCAATCGTCGTCATCGGCCCCAACCCAACCACCACCTCTTCGTACTCGCCAAATGCACTTGATGTCATCACAATGGGAACGGGAAGATAGCTCAAGTTCTCGTTCTTTTCGGTCCCTACTACCGCTACTCGGCAGCGACCATCGATGCTGGTTCTTGTGCTAGCCCTTGCACTGGTGTTTGACGTAGTTCAGCTCGTCGTCGTTGTCGGTCGCAACTCCCGCTATATGTGTGAGCGATGATGATGTAGTTTGTGCGAAAACTTGTGCCTGCAATTACAAATTCGAAACGAAATATTTTCCAGCTCGTTGTCGGTCGCAACTACCGCTATTTGGGAGCGGCCGATCGATGATGATGATGATGTGGTGTTACGTATTGGCAAGTGCATTAAATTGGTGCCGTTGGCTTGACATCAGTGGTGCAATATGATTTGATTATGCTATTATACAATGCGAGTTATTGTGTAATTGGTGCGAATTCTTATAAGTAAATTTGACTTGAATCTGCGAGCAGCAACAAGGATCATTGGGACGACATTTATACCTACGAGGAATACATGATGGAAAGATGCCTTCTACTTCCACCGATAAGAGGTAAGAAAAACAATCCTGTTGTTATAATATTTCATAATTTTAATCTATACCTACATTCCTTCGGGGTGAAACTCGATGACAGCATGACACGATAACCGCTGCGCCGATTTTCGTGATACTTTTTTTTATAACGGGGTGAAACTCAATGGCGTTATAATTTAACCATTTATTCGCATTTTACGAAGAAAGAAAATTCCGGAAAATCGATTTATTCATAAATTTTGCATTGTGAAAAATAATAGGGACACATTGAGGTATATCGTAAGAATACAAAGAACAAGAATATTTTCATTAAGTCTAGAGTTGTAGTGTTTTTATTTTTAAAAACGCTTATGTTATGTTATGATAATAGTATTTTACTCTATCGACATCCCAACAAATAATTTAATGTGCCGATTCTAACCAATTTATGGTAATTTAAACAGAATTGTGTTTTGAACAATAATTTTTATGCAAGTGTCCCTATTAGGTATTTTTCACATGACTGTATGTATTAGCATTTTACGATATGTGGCGTTGGGGGTGTCAAACTGCTTTATTTGTGTATGATCTAGACAAAAACGAAAAATGTCGATTATCATAAAGCACTGCAGTCCTAAACCGATGAATCGCTACGATTTGAATGAAACACGACGAATGTTTACTAAATTTAAAGTTTTTAGTTCAGTCAAGCTTACATACTTACATTACATTAAATTTGACTACATTTGCAAAACGAAATAAAACATAATGAATCAGTTGAATAACATTTGAATATAATTTATTGAATGGCTTTTTTACCAAACAAAATTTGACCACCGTGTGAAATGTCACAACAACTGGAAATAACTGGAGCCAGATCACGTAAAATAAAAATGATTGAACGATATCGTTTTCAAGCATGCTGTCTCTATCATATCTGTGGCAATAAACAGAGAGTGCTATTTTCGAAGCAATGTCGTTCGATCGTTTTCATTTTACGTCATCTGGCTCGACTTGTTTCCAGTTTTTGTGACAAATCACACGGTGTTTGGTTGGTAAAAAAGACAACTGTTGCGGGAAAAACGGAGTTATGTCGGGTCCAACTAGTTTTTCATAATAAAACAATACGTTATAATTTTTCCAAAATTTTTAACTTCAGCATTATATGTTATGAACAGAATAGTCAAGTCAACAATGAAAGCAGTAGCTCGGTTACGTCGAACCCGAGCTCTTCTAATAAACGAAGGACGCACAACAGAAGAGCCCAACGTGTTGCCAACACGCACCTTTGTTCAAAAGACAGACACGAACAAATCCATCGGGTACGAAAATGATCGCGCTTAACCAAAAGCCTATTGTTTTCTGCTCTAGCAAAGGTTTTCTTCAAATTATGGCTGTGGTGGAGACAAACTATAGGCCGGTAATCCAGTTAAAGACGAGGCAATCAAAAAACAACTCCAATATCTAAGACAGAACGCCATAAAGTTTATAAATGAAAATATCGGCAGGGCTTCTGGACTGCGGAGTTTAATGCACGTCCGACTGTTGGACTTCAGCAACACAGGCATCATATAAACAATGATAGCACATTTAATTTACAACGATTGTTGTTACCGATAACGCTGCTTTATCGTAAAAGCTTTTGAATCTCTGGAACAGGTACAAGAAAAGTTAATTTGTGCTGCTCACAGTCCCCAATTAGAAGAAATGAAATCAATCTCTAGCAGAGTACATCCAAAGCTTGATTGAGAAAGCCAGTAAAATATTTGGGCATTGAAAACATGCCAACGTTGCGAAATATGCTTGGGAGGAAAAACAGAAGCAATTAACGTTGCCAGTACTATTTCAGAACATGAGTCGATATATTTTCAAGAACTCGCAAACTTCCTCCAGCTTGTGCACTTACTCACTAATTTTCTTAGTACTGAAAACTCACTGGCATCCATGGTTCGATCACTTTTGTATAAATTGGTAGAAAACCATATGATGGCATATTAAAATGACTCTGATATGGTAAGTCATTTTAAAAGCAAAAGCAGAAGAAACGACAGAGGTTGCATTGACAATGCGATTGCTCATCTGACACAATTTCTGCAAGACAAATTGCCTCTTTACTTGATCCGCGTTACAAGGACCTTGCACATGAAGATTATAGCTTAAGAGTCGCCATACGAGAGAAATTAAAACAACTTCTTTCAGCCTTGCTTGCTCAGATAGAAAATAATAGGGCGTGTTATAGTAGTAACACAATCTAAGATGGAATAGAAAACTTTAGAATTCCTATATGAAATAACAGGTACTAATCGAAACGAGCTCCAGTTAAAGTTTGACCTTAACCTATACGAATGGTAGAAATATAGCCTTTGCGGATTTAGCAGGGCACTACTTCTCCATACCAGCATATTAACTTTCGCACTAAGATTTCACGATCAATTGTCTCAAAAGCTCTTTGAAAGTCCAGAAAGACAGCAATTATTATGTTACCTTTATGTCTATGCTGTTTAAAGTTCATAATAACCCAATTTAGAGATGTTTCACAAGAGTGACCTCTGACCTGGTCTAAAACCAGACTGATTTTCTAACAGTAGGTATGTTGTTTTCCACCACAAAATTAAAAAATTGTTTGTAAGCTGTTTTTTCAATAATTTTTTCCACTATAGGCATCATATTTATAGGCCTAAATTTATCACATTTTATTGTTTTACTTTCTTTGTGAATTGGAATAACAGTCGTTTCTTTTAGATTTCGTGGAAATTCGCCCTTACTGCGTATTATTCACTCAGTTTATAAATACAAGGTTAAAACGCTTTTCAACAAAAAAAAAATAATAATAAACCTGAATAAACCATCTGTTTTAAACGAAAAATTTAAACCTTCCTACGTAATATTCACTCGATTTACCTGGTTTAAGCTTTTGGTTTATTTTGGTTAATTTTAAGTACTAAAAACTATTTTAAACCTCGCGTTTGACAGTTCGTGCAAAGTATGCGTGTTAATATTCAAATGTGATGTGTGAATTGTGAAGAAGGTAAGAGAATATTCTGAAGCGTTTCAATTAATTTTTAGTTGTGGTTTTCATTTCGTTTATAGAAATAATTTGTAAAATTTATAAAATGCTACGCGGAAGGCAATTAAAGTGAATAAGGCATCCGTGAACATGAACATGAAGCCAGAAAAAATAACGAAAGCGGATGATACAAATTCGGTGAAATCGAAATCGAATACAGTGAAATGTAGAACACACAAATTCATTTCCGATTTGATTTCGAGTGGAACCTAGCAGATAGTTTTATTCGTCTTTGTACATAATATAATTAAAAGCTTTATCATGGTTTATTTTAAATTCAGTGCAATTATTATGGTTCAGTTTTATGTAATCCTTGCATAACAAGATTCCATTCAATGTGGGTGCTTGCAGCTTATTCCTAATCTTTGTCTGATGATATGGGAACTGATAATATGGACATGACAAAAATTTTGAAGACTGGAAAACACTCGCTTCCATCGCCACGTTTTAAAGAAAATATTTTATTCCAAAAATTGTCTAACAACATAATTTTCATTTACGTCAATGTTAGAAAAATTTAATTTTCGAAGCTCTCGCCACTCGTCATCTAAGTCCTGAGTATTTTTTGTATCTATAACATTGGGGAAAAACTTGAGAAGGGATCCAACAGACACATTTTTTCCATGGAGAACATTGTTAGGTGAAATTAATTCAAATTAAATAAGTAAGTCATTTCCGAAATCAATTTTTTTAATAAATGCTTGCATAAATCTTTATAGAATGTGAGACAGTTATGCTGAAACTCTTTTTGATCGGTTTCATTTAAGATATGGGAAGATTTTAATGCGACTGTTATATTTGCGCCTAAATCCTTAAAGATACTGTCGTCATCCGGATTAATATTATGAAAGCATTCATCAATTTCTGAGTTCAGAAGGTGTATTTGGGGGGACTCACTTTGAAAACATTTTTTACAATTGAAGTTGATTTCGTCCTAGCACTAGCATATGCAAATTTTTTTTTTTAATTTTAAAATCAGGAATAGCATTTTTTAATAAAGGCATTGCGAGGAAAGAGATATTATGCTCTGTAAGAAATGCCGATAAATGGCACTCTATTTGAGTTACTAATTTATTTTTTGTACCTGCCTGTTGAGAAAAAATGGGCGATTTTTCCTGCATTTTTATCTCATTCGCTTTTGATAAATGCTTAGAACAAGCAAATCCTTTTAATTTGCAATTGCAAACTGTGCAATTGATTACATATTCTAACGTCTCCAACCAGGGATACTTTGCTCGATCGATCAGTTTTTTTTTGTATAGGGGAAGCCGGGGCATAACGGGCCTCTTAAGGATTATTTAAAATAAAAACTCCAAAAATTTGTTTTTTATCTCCAAACTAATTTTATTATGAAAAGGACTTATTAATACGTTAATATAAAAAAAGGAAGATAAGTAAATATAAATAATTCAGTATGTTTTATGAAATTATTAAAATGATTGAATTTGCCCATTGTGCCCCGGTGCTGGGGCACAATGAACATAGGTGGGGCATGATGGGCACGAGGCTAAATTGGGTTGCAACGCGAGCAAATGTGGCTGGATTCATCGTCAACATCATCCTCCCCAGCACAAGAACAATGCGCCCACTTACCACAGGCTCTGCAGGAAACCCATCCTTCTGTAGACTGAGAGTATAAATACCCACAATATAAGCACTCTTCGTCCTCCTCGCTTTCGGAAGATTCTTCCTTCGTCATCATTTTCTTTTTTGTAGTGGCTTTTTTCTTTTTCATAATGAAGGCCTTGGTGGATTCAGCCTCAAGCTGCGCCTTGTAAGGAGAGCTTGTTATTACTGCGGTCCTTCCTCGGCGCTTAGAAACTCTTTTTTTTGCAGATGTTTTGGGAACTGGTACAATAGAAGATGGAGAAAACTTTTGGAAAGAAGTTGAAGACGTTGGCTCATCGTTATCCATCAAAACGGGTTCTTGTGAAACAGTGTTTGGCGATAAAATTAATGGGTCGATGGGTGTTGATGAGCGTGGTGGCAGCATTTCTGGGTTAACAATAGGAGTTTCATCTAGAAGTAGGGGCTCCTCCTCATTTGGAATGTCCGTGGTTTCACATGGCAAAAAGTCATGGTCTTCGAATACATTTGGATTTACGGGCCATATTCCAGTCTTTCGAAAGCCGTTTATCGCGATTAACATTGTGGCAGCTCTTAAATAGGCCTTACCGAATAACTGACCTACTTGATAGTGGGTAACTGTTCTTCCAGGGTGTTGTCTAAGCCATTTCTTTACCTCATCTCCATAATATGAACTCAGGGGCTTCATAAAGCTTACATCCAAAGGTTGCAACCGATGAGTGCAATGTGGTGGAAAACACAACATGACCACACCACTGGCCCTTGCTACATCTATGACTTCAATGCTCTTAACGTGGCTTGCATGTCCATCTAAAAGTAACAATACGGGTTGATCTTTTGTTGCCCCTGACCATTCAATAAACTTTTTGAACCACTTTAAGAACGCCTCTTTAGTAATCCATCCATTTTGGTTACACTCGGCCCATGAATTAGGCGGTGTTCCATCCATTAGTTCGGCTTTCATTCTTTTCCGAGGGAAAATAAACATTGGTGGCATGTACGAACCATCAGCGCTCATGCAAATTTCCACGGTAAGTAGCTGTCCTCGCTCTGATGAAGAAAGCGATCCTACTTGTTTTCTCCCTTTTGTTGCCAAAATTTTCCCCAGACTCTTCGCGACTGTTGTGATGCCTGTTTCGTCAACATTGAATATCCTATTTGACGAAAATCCATGTTTTTCAATACATTCCTCTAGCAATTGAAAAAAGTTTCCGACAGCGACACGGTTAAATCCCATAGCTCGAGCTGCAGATGTTGCTTCTGGTTTTCTTAAGGAAACCGTTGCGTTTCGTTTTAAAAAGTTGTGTGCCCAATCTTCTCCAGCCATGCGTGTTGCAGAGTCAAAATTATTAGGAAGTTCATTCTTTTCGGCTAGTTCATATGCCAGTTCTCGGAATTCCTTCATAGAAAAGCCAAACAAGCGCCCTGCCATATCCTTAACATATTCGGCTAACTCTTTTTCACCGAAAAAACTGGTTTAAAATTTCCCACTTTTGTTACCACAAGTGAAGCGTCGGGGTTTAAATCTGCTTTTTTTATGAACCTTTGCAAAGTTGTTCGAGGAATTTCGTAGTTCCGTGCAGCTGCCTTACAGCTCATTTTATTTGTTTTGACGTCTTCAACAGCTCGTCGCATATTGTCTACGCTCCATTCTTGCCGGTTAGTCTTTTTCACATAATTGCGAACCATCTAAAACATAAAAATAATGTTGATAGAATAATACAAACTAAAGCCATGACTATAAAATTATTGGGGCATAATGGGCACCCATGCCCAATATGCCTCGCCCATTCTGCCCCATATCATATTCTACTTTAGATCTATAAAAATTTATTTTCACCTTAACTGTACAAAAGAAATAAATAGATTTATACAAAGAAAAATGTACTTACGTTGATATTAATTTATGAAAATCCAGATTAAAATTGATCTTCTTTTCAAAAAATACACTTTACTTCACTTTAAAATAACTTCAACTGACTGAAAAAGCTCTTTTTAGCCAAAACACAGCACACATGTCACTTTTGTTCAAAAAGGGTTTTCCCCTCATTTGTCAGCTTTAAATTAAAGAAGACGGCCTACTTATAGAGTTTTCACTTTATTCAACAGAGAAATATAGAGGATGCCCATTTTGCCCCGGGGGCCTGTTATGCCCCGGCTTCCCCTACTATTTCTTTTAATTTTGCAAAAAAAAGTCAACACTTTTGCAATTCAATTTTGTTTAAAATGCGAAACAAAGTATTTCATTTCGATAGGTTACTGCGTTCAGTCTGTTTGAACATTTGAAGATAAAAGTAGAGTTGAATACGAAAATGACAGCATACAGCGAATTCAAGTGTACAAAAATTGCGATGAACAGATTTTGTTACATATTGCGTATGCAGACAAAATCTGCCTTGCAGATTTTTTATTAAAGTCTGCAACTGGGTTTATTAAAGTCTGCAACTGGGTTAAAAATTTGCAAAATGCAGACAAATCTGCACTTATGGCAACGCTGCACCCAACCCACTACATTTGTTTCAACCACTGAACCTTCGATGTCGGGTGGTCTTGGGTTAGCATCATCGCCGACACCACGATCAAAACAAATTATGCCAGCTTCTTTCCACCATTAACTCAGTTCTTCGCTACATATAATATGCATGGACATAAAAAGAGAAGAGCTCGAGCTTAAAATAAAACAGGCTCAATTTTGGGTCGAAGCCGTTTCAGCCTTGCAATCCAACAAGGTAGGTACCTACAATCAATAAATTGTTTTCCATTTTTATTTATTTTTCTAGGCGACTATTTTGGACATAGCCAATGTGACCTCCTCAATGCAAGGAGGAGGAGAAGCCGCAACGGCTTTCATTCCCGAAAACGCGCAAGTAATGTTTTCGATATAAGGGAGGTCGAAATTGCCTACGTCGAAGAGGATATTCAAGTCGAAAACGTTATGATTTACTTATCATCACCAATAGATGCAAAAACAGAAACATCCATATAATTAAAAGTTTTATTTCATTTAATGAATAAATAATTTGTATTAACTTGCCATTGCTTTAATTTATTATCGGTCCCGATTTCTGGACATTGGACAATCGTTTAGCGAAAACTTGAACTATTGCAGGGCGAACATTTTGGCGTTCCCCAGTTGCTGGCGGTGGTAATACCGGCGCTGATACAGGCGGTGCTGTTTCCACAGAGTACTGGTTATTAGTGGTCAACCGAGTTCGCTGGCAAAGGCAAATCATCTACGTTGTCTGGGATGGAAATACCAATATATTCGACTGCCTTTTGTTCAATGTTACCCCAGGCCAGCGTAAAGCAGCTAGCAATTTTTACTCTGCGGTCAATTCACGTGAACTGAAAAATGGAATATAGTATACCGATGGACAAAAAATGTATGAAACAATGCTAACATACCCACGCATATCACCTTCGATGCAGTCGCAAACCATGACCATGACGTGCAGACGACAAAACGCTTCTTTCTGCAGCCGGACGTAGTCGAAATCGTCAACTTTGGCACGTCACGTACCACCACCTAACGCACATCTTCCTCTTCTGATGAGGACATCATCATTTCTTAAACGTCAGACAAAAATCCATTACTATTTAGCCAGTTGTTGCAAAACAGTCAAAAACAAAAACAAATAACTTGCACTTAAAAGTCGAATTTCGCTTTAACAAAACGCACTCTCTAAAGTTCAGTTGTAAATTGAGTGGAATATTATGGAAGCTGATTTAAACCTACAGAAAAATTACGTAAACCGGTCGTCGGAGTGCAGTTTTAAATCGAAGTGGTTTATCTGACAACAGTTTTAAAAAATGACGTTTAAAAGGTTTAACTCGAGTGAATAATACGGAAATACAAATTTATATGGTTTAAAAAAAGTCTAAACCACCGTTTATAATTTTAATAACTATAATCGGACCAATAATATCAAAGCAGTCTAAAATAATTTGTATATTTAATTTTGTTGCGTCCTTCTTATTTTTTATATTTTTACATATTAGTCCAGCAGAAATAGGATTCGAACAAAAAAAAAATTCGTTACACTACTCTGACAGCGGAATATTGTGGAACAAAAACAGGACAAAAAAATCGAACCGACAGCAGCTATCCGGAGTGCACATATTAATACATTTTATCACAGTCTGTTTTTGAACACATTCTATGAGAGCTACCTGCAAACTTTAATGGAATCGGGCCAAAAATCTCAATTTAGGTCTATGATAAGAGACAAATATCATAGACCTAAATTGAGATTTTTGGTATTTAAGCAACTCAACCACTTTTTTTCCTTATTGCGCGTAATTCTTTCCACAGGAATCTTCACAACAATCGATTCATGAATCATGATCACTGATTTTTAGATCTGACACAATTTCTGCAGATATATTTTGGTCTGCCGGCACTAACACATAATCAACGAGTGTATGAGTGCATTTATTTATTAACCCTCACATGGACAGTATCTACCCGGGTAGATATTTGAATTTTCAACTCTAAATATCTCTTCGGTTTTTTATTAGATTTTAATGCAGTTTCGAATCAGTGACTAAATTATTGTTTTGTTGAAGAAAATTATGAAAAAAATTGTGTGAGAAACAAAGTCCTTTCTTACTATTTTTTAAGTTTTGTCTTTTTTTTTTGTCTTACATGGACAGTATCTACCCTGGTAGATATTCGTTGAATTTACATGCGAAATGTGGATACAAAAATACATGTTTGCACCAAGTAGAGCCTAAAAGTAAACTAAAGTAGGTATATTGTATGAGACATACAAAATATGCGTACCAAATAAAATAATAAAATACGATTTATTGCGAAATAGCTTTGAAGCGCCTCACCGATATCGTTGCTCGATAAAAGGGAGCGCTCTGCTTGAAAGTAAAGCTGTTATCTGGAAAATAGGCACAATCAAACATAAAAAAATAAAGAGAATGAATGCAAAAGGCTAATATTGAAAGAAAAACTATAACCTAATGCAAAAAACTCATACAGAATGCGTGAGATTTTGTTTATCTACCCGGGTAGATACTGTCCATGTAAGTACATAAAAAATTCCATCCATGTGAGGGTTAACTGTTTAATATTATTTATCACAAACACTTCATTCGTAGTCCAGTGGGTCTGTGGCCTATTTCACCAACTTACAAACTTGTATTTACAAGTATTTTTCTACAAAATCTGTAGAAACATTACAAATTTGCTTTAAAAATAATTGTGGTGAAACAGAATTTGTCTCTTTTTCTAACAAAATTGTCAAAAAATAATTGTAAATACAAATTTGTAAGTTGGGGAAATAGGCCACTCTAGTATTTTGTATTTTCTAGCAAGTTAATATTGAAATCACCCATAATTAACAAATTGTTACAAGTAAGTACCTTTCGGTCCAACCAATCTGAAAAAAAATAACAAAACTCGCGTTGAACTGCTAGGTAATCTATATATATACTACAGCGATTGTTATTGCAAATTCACTCGAATACACTTCTATAATGAGCAACCATATTTTCATTGGAACACTAATCTCCTCTAGATTTCTGTATTGAAGCCATTTTTTAGTGCAACACCTTCCGTATGCCTACTAGAACTGTTACATCTAAACGGGGTCCAGTAATTTTCAATACTTATTTCATCATCTTTGATATCATGTGTTAAATGCGTTTCAGATAAAGCTATAACATCAAAGTTATTATTAATTATAATTACCATGGATTCAGTTTCATTAATAGTTCGTTGTTATACCTTGTGCATTTAAATATAAACAAGAAATATTTTTTAATTTCTAGTACCTACTCAATTTTATCCTTAAGTACTTTAAGTTGCCTTATAAAAACTGGGCAACCTTTATCATTGGCACTATGATTACAGTCCGTAGGAGGCACGAACCTTTGTACAGTTTACACATTTAATTTCACTGCTACTACAATCCCTCACCCCCACACCTGATGCAAGCCACTTTATTTTTACAGTCACTTGCTTTGTGATTGAAACCTTGACAATTAAAACATCTTCGCAGATTAAAATACTCACTGACATAGCATTTTACCCATCCTATTTTAATCATATCCATATAACTTATTAATTTGAAACTTGCTGTACGACCGAAGTGTTTTTCGTGTCGCCAACCTTGGGATCTCTTTGAATCCTTCGATTAAGGAAGAGCTGATCCTGGTTGTGTTCGTTAACCGATTGTAAACGGATGCGAATTGTTCTTTTTAATAGACCACAAAGGGCTTTACCGATCCTGCAACTATATGCAACTTTACCGAACAATAGGTAACCTTGAAGTTGACCGATGCAACGACGACGAGTAGAGCGAAAGCGAAGATAAAAGAAAGACGGTGTTTCCCCTTTGGGTTTCAAATACAAAAAGTTTTTGAGCTTTATTCGCTGTGCGTATTTATACAAAAAGTGCGTACGCGGTTTCTTACTTTAGTGAGAGAGACTACGTTATTTTTAAATGTTTAAATGTTATGGCGAATTCAAGTAAAAATTAATATGGTGACTGGTCTAAATTGACCGCCAGATTTAAATATAATTATGAAACTAGATAGACAATTCGATACAATACTTCAGTACAATAATTCAGAAATTATTAATAACTATAATATTATGGCCATGCTGATGATAACGATGATGACGATGATTGCGATGATGATGATGATGACTATGATGGCGATGATGACGATAATCTGCCCCAACACTTGCATTGTCTACTTCCATCACAACCTTTAGATTTCTCCTACTTACTTACTTAAGGTGGCGCTACAGTCCGGGGTGGACCTGGGCCTCAACCAACAAGCGTCTCCAGCCAGCACGATCTTTGGCCAGCTGCCTCCAGTTTCGCACGCTAAGTTGGTTGAGGTCCCTTTCCACTTGCGTGCGCCACCTGAGTCGCGGTCTTCCTCTACTGCGCCGTCCCTCGGGTGTGGATTCGAAGATCTTCCGGGCCGGAGCATTCACGTCCATTCGCTCTACATGACCCAGCCACCGCAGTCGTTGGACCTTCACTCTTCTGGCTAGGTCGATGTCGCTGTACAGCCCGTACAGTTCGTCGTTGTATCTCCTCCTCCATTCACCGTCTATGCAGACGGGACCGAAAATTACTCGAAGAATTTTCCTCTCGAAGCAGCCAAGAGTAGCCTCATCCACTTTTGATAGAGTCCATGCCTCTGCACCATAAAGTAGGACAGGGATGATTAGGGTCTTATAAAGGGTCACTTTAGTTGTTCGAGAGAGGGCTTTGCTACTCAATTGCTTTCTTAGCCCAAAGAAACAGCGATTGGCAAGAGTTATTCTTCGTTTAATCTCAGCGCTGGTGTCATTGTCTGAGTTCATAGCGGAGCCTAGGTAGACAAAGTCCTTTACCACTTCAAAGTTATATCTGTCTATAGTGACGTTCTGTCCAAGACGTCGGTGTTGGGTGTCCTTTCTTGATGACAGCATATACTTTGACTTGCCCTCATTGACCGCCAAACCCATTTTCGCCGCTTCCGTCTCAATGCCAACGAACGCGCCAGTGACATCACGCTGCGTTCTGCCGATTATGTCGATGTCGTCGGCGTAGGCGAGTAGGTGGACGGACTTTTGAAAGATAGTGCCTCTGGTGTTAGCGTTTGAGTTTTGCACTATTCTTTCAAGAACGATGTTGAAGAAGTCACATGACAGCGCATCGCCTTGTCTAAATCCTTTTTTGACATCGAAGGTCTCGGTGAGTTCTTTACCGACCTTGATGGAGCAGCGTGCGTTCTCCATTGTCATCCTGCACAAACGGACGAGTTTGGCAGGGATGCCAAAACTAGACATTGCTCTGTATAGCTCGTCTCTATAAATGCTATCATAGGCGGCTTTAAAATCGATGAAAAGATGGTGGGTATCGATTTGGACTTCCTGGGTTTTTTCCAAGATCTGCCGCAGTGTGAATATTTGGTCGATGGTAGACTTTCCTGGCCTGAAGCCACACTGATAGGGACCAATCAGGTTGTTGACGAAAGGCTTCAGGCGTTCACACAACACGGCAGATAGGATCTTGTAGGCGATGTTAAGAACTAATCCCTCTGTAGTTGGCGCAGTTCAAAGGGTCTCCTTTCTTGAGGATCGGGCAAACAATGCTGAGGTTCCATTCATCGGGCATACTTTCCTCCGACCATATTTTACAGATGAGTTGGTGCATACTCCTAACCAAGTCATCGCCTGCCGCTTTGAATAGCTCGGCGGTTAGGCCATCTGCTCCAGCGGCTTTGTTGGACTTGAGCTTAGATATGGCTATCTTCACTTCGTCCAGGTCGGGTGGACGGAATTGTTGGTCTTCATCGTCCAGGTTGAATGGTTCATTCTGTCTGACAGCGGTATTTACTTCGTCATCGCCGTTAAACAGTCTGCAGAAGTAGTTCTTCCATATCCTCAGCATCGACTGCGATTCTACTATGATGTTCCCTTGTTCGTCCTTGCAGGCTTCGGTTCGGGCTCTGTAGCCTTGGCAGCTTCTTTTTACCCTTTGGTAAAACTTCCGAACCTCATTCCTGCTGTAACATCTCTCTATTTCCTCGATCGCGCGCTTCTCGTGCTCTTTCTTTTTCCTCCTGAGAAGCCGGTGTTCGTCTCTTCTTTTCTGCGCGTAGAGCTCACGGGCAGCTCGGGTCCTTCTTTGCAGCGCCGCTTTGTATGCCTCTTGTTTCGCTGCATGTGCTTGCACTCGTCGTCGAACCAGGGGTTTCGTTGTGGTGGTCGAGTGAAACCAAGCACATCAGAGGCGGCGTCTCTGATGGCTTTTTGGCAATGTTGCCACTGGTCTTCAATACTTGATGCTGGCTGCATAGAACCTCTTGAGAGATTGAGAGAGACTCGATCGGAGAAGGATCTGGTGATCTCTTGCGATTTTAGCCGTCCGACGTCAAACTTCCTCACAGTATTTACTTGTCTTGGCGGTGTTCGGGATATCCGAAGGCGTACCTTGGCTACAACAAGGTAGTGGTCCGAGTCAATGTTGGCCCCTCGGAACGTTCGGACATCCATAATACTGGAGGAGTGCCTTGCGTCGATCGCAATGTGGTCAATCTGGTTGACGGTTGATTGATCGGGAGATCTCCATGTGCCTTTATGAATATCGAGATGCGGGAATTTAGATTTCTCCACCAGTTTTTATTTTTGAATGATTTATTTCACTATTTTCAGATCAGAACAAACAAAGTTTTGGTTAACTTTATAATCAGCATTTAATTTACTTTCAATTTCCTTTTTTAATTTCTCCGTTGAGACTTTATCGGCACTCTTGATAACAATACCCCCATTGTTTTTGTTTATCACACTATTGATGTTGAGATTGGTTGGATCAATGCAATTTTTTGATTCTTTTCTCGTTTCTTCCGATTGTTGCTTTTTTTGGGATAAACAATAACAGCTGGTTAATTTTTATTTACTTTCTCTGAAGGTTGTTTTAGCATTGACGCATACGAAACCGTTTTATTTACCGACATTATTTTTTTTCTCTCACTATATAATTTTTTATATCGCGTACACTCTCTAATACAACTTGATTATTTTTAGTTATCTTTCCCACATCGTTACACAATTTTTCACTCTGATCATTAACATATCTACTCTCTATAAGCACTAATTTTTTCCATTTCTTTTACACTCATTTCACATGATTCTTGTGCATTTTTCATTGTCTTCAGTCAAGCCATATACGTTGTGGCTCAATTGCTTGCATTAGGTTTTTGATTTCTTCTTCATTTCTTTTCAGCGCTTCACCGAACTCACTCTTATATTCTTATAAGTATTTACTATTTTTTTGTTACAGCTTCTTGCATGTCTTTTAACACCATATCAACATTTGATATAATACAGCATGCAATCATCACACATAAGCCTCACCATCGGTGAAGTGTCAAACACATTGCTACCGTATCGATCGAGACCGCTACATGCAAGAGTGAGATGGTAACTTTTGCCACACACACCCATGCAGTCCACTCCCGATTCACCACTAACAGATTTTTTGCATTTACTGCAGCTCTTCATTTTAAATTAATCAAATTAATAAAGGGATTTATGATTCCCGACGCAAATTTTGCGATCGTCGCTCACAAAAGGAAACCGGCACACGATGCGTGCACAAAGTTCAGTATTTCACCTTTATTATTAATTCAAGTTTATTTATTTTGTCCACCATATATCAATCACACAGGTCTGTACTCTTCGAGCTCTCTCTATGCACAGTTCGAGCGATTCTTTCAATAGGCATGTTTTTTTTAAACCTCGCCAGCCAGCCGAGTTTTAGTATAAAATTATGCATTTGGTAAAAATATTTGCTACATTCTGACATTTTTCTCTGAAATGTTGTATGCATGAAACTACATAGTACAAAAATGCGTAAAAATAAATCGTGTACCTACCCCAGAACTTCAGAGCTATCAAAATAGAAACGAATCCATGGCGTCGATAGCGAAAAGATTTGGTTGTTCTACGAAGCTTGTTTTCGGGGAAATACTAGAAGTTTTGAGAACCGCAAAAGAATGAAGATTGGACTCAAAACTACAAAGAGAGGTTTGCCAGACAAGTAGCCAATCGAATTTTAATGTCCATAAAAATTAGGGAGATTATTGCACCTAAACTCCATCAAGAACTCACTGCCTTGGCGCTGAAGAGCTTTTCGAAAACATTAAGGAGGTCTGGTCAGTGTGCTGCACTACTCTGCGAGGGATCCCAGGTTCGATCCCCGGAAAACACAAATTACATCTTAAGGTTTTTTTTCACTGCACCACCCTCTCGAGAACGTCTGACAAACATCCGAGACTCTGTCCTGAAAAAGCATAAAATTGTAGGTCCCTTCCATTCGTCCCAAAAATAAAAACTCACAAAACAAATGGTTGTGCGAAGCTAGTCCTAAGGTGCCTATACAGACTGCTGCGCCAAATGTATATCCATTTATTTATAAGATGCCGGATTTTAGATGAAAGTCTTCAGAATAGATTGACTGCTGTTTAAAAAAAATAAAGGATTCCACTAAATATTGGAATTTTAAATTTTTTGTTATTTTGTGGCAAACTCGAATATGAGTTAAGATGTTTTTGAATTTTTTTTTTAATTATCTACTAGATTTATATATTTAAAAAAATGCTAAATAATTGCGTTTTCTATAACTACGAAAAATGGGATACGTACGGACAACGAAGTGCTCCGCAAGGAATTTCTCTCCAGAAAAGTGTTCCGCGACCAAAAAAGATTGGGAACCGCTGATTTAAGCAAATTGTACGGAAATTCTAAGCCACTTGTTGCCTTCAGCGCCACCTGTTTGTTCATTGTGAATTGAATTTAGCCAGCTACCAGCCAGCCGCTATCCGACTGGGGAGGAAATCAAGAGTTGTTGCCAGCAGTTGCCTGCATATTTTTGCATAGGGTCCTCTCCACCAAGTCTCCTCCGTACATTTATCAAAAACTAGAATTTTCTCGATCTAATAGAACCATGAACATTAACATTCCTTCCTACAAATATCTTAACTCTTCCAGACTGTTTTATATTCACGCAATTAGGCTATGGAATTCTTTGCCTTTGCATATTAAATGTATAATTAGATCCGCTAAATTTAAATCTGAAGTTATAAATTTTTTCTCAACACAGCAATAACCTCTTTTTTTATCTTTTCCTTTCTATTTTCTTTTCTCTTCCTCCCTATTTATAATTTTTTTTTCTGTAATCTTCCTGTTTTCTCTTAAACTTAAGCCACTGTTAGTTTTAATTTTTAGTTTTAAGAACATTGTAAACTTATTTAAACCTTCTTTGTACTATAAAAGACCAAGTCTTATTGTACTTATATTATTTAATAATAAATTGAATTGAATTGAATTGAATTGCCAGCAGGTTGTTGTTTTAATTGGCATATGAAATGTAGCGCAACTGGCAACCACTGGCTGGCGGGGTTTCATAAAAACGCACCTTATGTCACTCATCAACTGGTCTGTTCATGCACTCTTTAACTGCATTAGATCTGCAGCAGGCATTCTTGTCGAATAGTAGGGAAAACATATTTTTATAAATTATTAAAAATATGTAAATTACAGTTTTTTAGACAAGCTTACAGTTTTTAAAATGACCTCCTAGTACAAATTACAGTTTTTTTTAAAGCTCAGATTTGAAAGAATAAATTAAAATGTGCTTTAAATCGAAATGCTTCGTATTTAAGCATGTTATTTTATTTAAAATGAATTGTTTTGTGTTATTTTTGTTTAATAAAACTAAAAAAAACCGTAATTTCAAAAAAATCGCTTGGTTTTTGAAGGTTACAGTTTTTTGGTTGAAAATACAGTTGTTTTTTTTTTGGGAATTTACAGTTTTTTGAAAAAAAAATCTGGCATTGCTTGTGCATCTAATTCTACTACATATACTACTCACACACGGGCGGCTTAGTATTTGCACCGCTACAGAATTATCTTTAACAATAAGCTAACTATGCAAAAACTATAGGTGACTTTCAACTCAATTTCAAACAATTTTTTTCTCAATATTCGTAAATTTGATCATATTTCATCTGAAGCTCATCAACATCTTGGATGTAACGTGGATACTTCTTTCAAATATCTTTGCTGTGCTTTGCTCTTTAAAACTATCCACGTGAAGGAACCTCTCTACTTGTTTGATAAAATTAATTTCTGTTCATCAAATCCCTACACAGTTTTGCGTCCTGCAACTTTTACCTGCTTCACATCACGCAGGCAATTTTTCATTTATGCTGTCAGACTCTGGAATGATCTACCCATTCCTAGGAAGTCTTTTCTTTAATCGAACGCCGTAAATTCCTTTTATGTAGCTTGTTTCAAATAACTCTCCAGTTTGAACTGATTTAACTTTCTTGTTTTAATAGGTTGGTTGCGATGTTATATTTTTTTTTATATTAAGGCGTTCTTTTCTTTTATTTATGTATTTTCTTTTAGTTCATCGGAAATTACTTAAAAAGTATTGAGAACAAATGGTGGACTTAAATAGATAACTGTTTCATTCTACTTTACTGACTAATATTGGATAACCTGCATAAAATACACTTATGACATTACGTCATATGCTTACACATACACACCAAGTAGAACTTACGTAAAAGCCCACATTAAGACCCAATAAAGTATACGAGAACGACTATATAATTCCCACTTGTTACGAAATGCTGACTATCGTAAGTGCTGAAACAATCACGCAATCACCTTAGGACGGACGGTCGAGTAAAAAGTCTATTTTTACTGAGAATCACGAAGCCAATATGTTCACATCACACTTACGTAAAAGCAATGAAAATTCCCAGTACTCGTTTGTGAAATGTTATGAATAAATTCTCAAAGGAATTCAAGGATAATTTTGTGGTGAATCAACTGAAGCGTTTTGAAAATCGTGTGTCCAACGATTTGAGTATCAAAACGAAATGCAGTTTTTTTGTAAATTCCCGAGGTGAGAAAAAGTTAAATTTATTGCGAAACCTGTTGTTGTTTTTGGTTTTGGTTGGGCTATACCTCGCATTATGAGATTTAGTTGGTACCTAGTGTGGCGTCCATAAGTTTACGTAGTAGATAAAATGGTTTATTTTTTTTTCTATTGCGCTTGTGCGATTAGAAAAGGATCCATAAAATAATGGATTTCATCATTCACGCATGTTGGCACCGGGTTTTGTGTGATTCGTTTTGCTGGATTTCCCATTTGATTTGTTAAAATGCTGTTTACAAAATTAAACAGGTCCATTTAGAATCCAATTTAAAAATACATACTAGATAATGTAATCTAAAAATTGTATTTATATAAATTTAGTTTTATCGGTCTTAATCTACTTCATCTTGACAAAGCCCTACGTAAGCTTTCCTATATGTTTGCTATACAGTATACTATACAGTATCTTTTGCAGTGAATGCATTTAAATTCGGCTGAATCGTTGACGAATTTTCGTTTGTTTAGTAAAACAATTTATACATGCATACTATTTGACGAAATTTCCCAAAAATTCTATATACCTACTCAAGTAGGTAGTTCTAGATAAAATTCGAACTATGGGTATTCGCACCTTAATGCATTTATGATGCACTTTCGAAAGAATTTTCCTTCATCAAACCCTACGTTGATATTCGATACACTTCGTTGGAGTGCTGATGGCATTTAGTAATTGCGATAACTCCTACTTCGGTTTTCGTATACCTTAAACAAATCGATTTCCTCCCCCAAATCGATTTCAAGTGAGAAAATTTAGCTTCGTTTGCTCTGGGTCGTAACTTGTTATTACCTTTCTGTTGCTTCGAATATGACTACATAAACGAAGGCTATCCCCCATGAGTTCTTACGACTGTTTAGTCCCAACAAGCTTAAATTGCTTATAGTTGTGTTGTCCTTGCTTATGCCGCTCTGTGGGGAATATATGATTACATGACGATGGATAGAGCTGTTGACCCTTTTATGGACATGATTGCTTTTCCACACACATAATCGTAAAAATTGTAGGGATAATCTAGGTGTAACAAGGCCTTCGGATAGGGTGTACATGATAATAAATCAATTACCTCGTACTAAGCAGTGTAAGGATTACGCCTTTTAGATATGCGAGTTTACTTAATTGAAAGTTACTCATACGCCTCAGTAACGTACAAAACAAATGAGATGGTGATCTGTTAGTAATATTTTAGCTGCAATTTTAAGCATACGTGCGTTTTATTTAAACAATGAGATTATATCCGTGGTTTGCAACTCGCATTGGGGTGGCTGTGGCTGTGTACTACAACCACGAGTGTTGGAGCGGCTTTAAGCGGCTTAACGCGATCGAAAAATAGTTTTCAAAAAATAATAAACACACTTACGAGCGAACAAATCTTCTATATCTATTCTATACCTATCGATTTACTCGCTGGAGAAAAAAAAAACGCTATAAGAACCTAGCGAATCCGAAATGGCCGGGTACCTATACCACGATAAAGGAAGATACGAAAGAAAATGCAGTATTACAACCTGGCAACAACAATGGAACGAAACGTTAAAGGAAAAGGATCTCATGAAAGTGATCGTTATATGAACTCATGGTGAAACAAATTTCTATCTGACCCAGTTCTAAACGGGTCATGGCTGTTACAAAGAATATATCATTAAAAGTGGACATACGAAAACATTCCAAACTGTCCACATTAAGAAACCGTTTCGGAAAATGCGGAACACGTGTTCTCCATTTTCCACGGTACAAAACTTGCGGGACCCACTCCTGATAATAGCCGTTTTTTATTATCAGCGTGATCTGATCCGGATCAGATCCATGCGTAGCGTATACTCAGCGATCTTAAGGGTTTGTAGCGTCAACGTAAAGTGAATAGCTGAAATAATAGAGTAAGCTAATTTGGCTTTATATCGACTTTATATAAATTTATAGCCTGGTACAACAGTGCACAATCTCACCATGCTCGCATTTTTAACAATGCAATTTGACTAAATATTTAGAACCAAAACGTTCGTGTTGAACGCACTACGAGCCCGTACATTAGGTAGATAATCAACTCACTAAGTCCTCGTTCGTACACCTAACTCAAACAATTACAATTATAATTAGTTTTTATTGCGACTTATTTCTTTGATAGCTATGAGTCTATGACTAATATAATGACTGGGTAAGGAAGTATAAAAATTTATTTTTTTACAATTGAATCTGTTTTAATATATCTAAGTATGAAAAAGTTAATTACGTTCTACGTACACTTGCTCCCGGCATAACTTCAATATTGCTTCAAAGAGCACTTAAAACTAAAATATATGACTAGATATAAGGTAGATATTAGGTCAATAATTCTTAACCCTAGAATGCATAAGGGTTTTTGAATAACGTTAACACATATGGGGTTCCTGAGCACCCCAGCGCTTTGGGTTGAAAATGCCAGCAACTTATAATACAATCTTATACAATTTAGTTATTTTATTTTAAAGTAATGTATTTA
This sequence comes from Cheilosia scutellata, assembly GCA_955612985.1. Classification (NCBI taxonomy): domain Eukaryota; kingdom Metazoa; phylum Arthropoda; class Insecta; order Diptera; family Syrphidae; genus Cheilosia; species Cheilosia scutellata. The sequence goes on from OY015313.1 coordinate 65,156,947, forward strand.
TTGACTAAATTAACAAAAAAAATACATTTCATTCACAGCCTTAGTAATTAAAAAAAAATAATGACAGTGGTTAAGTGGTATGACCATATAGTGTTTTTAAAAATGCAAGAAAATGTAGATTTTTAAGCTTGAATCTTCAAAATTTTTTTTTTTGTTTCTGAAAGGAGACATATATGGCAACATACGCATATGTAAAAAGTTTTGATTTTGTAAGTTCTACCCGCATATTTTTAATCCTTTTTTTTCAACATAATAATGACAGCTATGTATGTACAGTATGCCATACTTCGCACCACTTCGCAGCGGCGGTTTGGGCAAATGTGCCTTTGGCAAGTACCGCACGCCATTTTTGTCTTTTTTCACGTGTCATAGGATATAAAAAGCACATTCCCTGCTTTGGAATCTTCTTTTGAGGTTCTCTTAATGAAATATCCTTGCAATGGATGGTACTGCAATTGTGGAACATTTGTAATATAATTCTGAAATGATTCATTAACTTACCTTGCTAGAGTTCCAAAAATTTAAGAAATAATTCACTTGTCTTTCAAAAAAAAATTACACTAACACATATGGGGTGCCAGACTGCCAGCACTGAAGCAATACTAGCTGAAGCAATACTAGGAAAAAGATGGAGAGTGGGGACAAAGAAATACTGCGCGGTTGTGACGCTGGACGTTAAAAATGCCTTTAACTCGGCGAACTGGTCATGTATTAGGAGGTCGCTGGCCAGAATGGAAGCGCCGGTGTACTTGCGGAGCATAGTTGCAAATTACTTTACTGATAGAAAGTTAAGGTATCAGACTGACAATGGGGTTAAGTGCTACAACGTTACCGCGGGAGTACCACAAGGCTCTGTTCTAGGACCTCTCCTGTGGAATACAATGTATGACGGAGTCCTGCGACTAACGCTGCCTCAAGAAGTTAAGGTGATCGGTTTCGCTGGCGATATCGCCGTGGTAACGGTGGCCAAGCACATTCACGAGATAGAATCCGCTACGGATGAAGCAGTTGCCAAAATAAAAAAATGGCTGGAGTCCGCTGGCTTAGAACTAGCTGACCACAAGACCGAGGCTGTCTTGATAACCAGCCGAAAGTCTGTGGAGTTTGCAAATTTCCGGGTTGGGAATCAAACCATTAGGTCTAAGGAGTCTCTAATGTACCTGGGAGTAATGCTCGACAATAGGCTAAACTTTAAAACGCACATCCAGTACGCCGGCAGGAAGGCCTCACAGATGCAAGCAAGAGCAAACGGGGACTGCAACTACCACCTTACGCAGTTCTTATCGGGGCACGGCGGCTATCGGAAATACCTTCACCGAGTTGGTCACGATAGCTCGCCTTTCTGTCCCGAATGCCCAGACGAAGAAGAAGATACGGAGCACGCAATGTTCCATTGTAGGCGCTTTGCAGGGGGAAGAGCGAACTTACCAAACCCCCAAAAGTCTAATAAGCCATATGCTAAGGTCAGAAGATGACTGGCTGGAGGTATGCTCCTTTATAACGAGTGTACACGAAGAATTACGGAGACTTGAAAGACTCAGAAGAGCCGAAATGGCCGACCCAGAGGATCTAGCATGATTTGCTAACCAGCCCCGCGAAGTAATACCTAACGGCAGTCCCGCGGGGAGAGTGGTTGAAGGAAATAGGGTGTGGATTAGTACGTCAGGCGCACTCCTGGCATCGATCATTCGGGTTTGCGAATCGTGCATGTTGGTAGCACGGGCTACCGCATCTTTAGAAGACTACCACATCCATTGGCGCAACCAAAAAAAAAAAAAAAACTGCCAGCACACCCCACAGTGACCACGATATCTACAGTCCGGGGAGAGGAAATGCACATGCACTAAACTTCTTTCAGGAATAAAGTAATAACGAAATAAATTAAAGTCACGGCACTCTTCAAAAATAACTACTTTTATTTTAAAAAATATAACCGTTTTAATTTTGAAGTGGGGTGCGCACGCATTCTAGGGTTAACACAGTGTGTAAGTAATTAACAATTGTAAATGCATGTGTGTACATATACCTATAGTAATTCACTTTAGCTTATGATCTGCTTAAAGAAACCCATATTGAAGGCATAATATGCAGAGCAAAGGCTGTAGTGGTTAGAAAAAAGTTTGGGGAGAGTACGATAACTACGGCGCCAAAAATTGATAACGGTATTTTGTAGAGGGGTTAAATACAAGCACTTTTTACTATGGGAGGGGGGGGGTCTATCTTACTCCGTTTAGGCGGGAGGGGTAATTTAAAGAAAAAGATACTTTAAATGGAAAAAAATACATTAAAAAACAATAGCAACACTTATAATAAAAAACTATAACATTTTATAAAGCCCAGAATCTGTTCTTTTATATTATTTTTAAATCAAGTTATTCCCTTAAATAGTTTTTGAAAAAAACAATTTCAAACTTGAAATTTTAGGACAAAAATTGGGGTGAGTAAAATAATTTTGGCGATGAAAACTAATGACGGATTTATGTAGAGGAGTTAAATACAAACATTTTTTACTATTGGAGGGGGGGTCTATCTCGCTCCGGTTAGGCGGGAGGGGTAATTAAAAAAAAAATTATAAATAAAATTAAAATAAAATATTAAAAAACAATGGCAACACTTACCACAAAGAACTATAGTATTTTTCAAAGCCAGGAATTTTTTCTAAATTGTCTAAAATGCAAATCAGCAAAATTTTGTCTACCAATGTGAAATTTCTGGCCAGAGATTGTATCTGAAGAATGTTGTTGATATTGGGTAAACTAATATAATTAAAAGAAAGTTTGCATATACTCAGCCTTGCACCCATCCCAAAATCCAACAGTGACCCCAAGCAGGGGGGTTGCAGGGGGGCAGCATGTCCCCCCATACGCATTTCAAGGCGCAAGGGTAGCAATTTATACTCTAAGCGGAGCAACATATAAAAGTAATTTTCCATTTTCTCAAAAATTATAAGACATAAATCAATCTGGTTTTGAGTGTTCGATTAAGAATTGACTTAGGCAGTAAAAACTATAAACAAATTAAGTATCTATTTACTCAATATTGAAAAAAATCAGCAAAAAACTTTTTTTTTTAATTTTTTTCCTTAAATTTCAAGTTTGAAAGTATTTTTTTCAAAAACTATTAACAGCTATACCTTGATTTAAAAATTATATCAAAGAACAGATTCCTGGCTTACAAAATTCATAAAGTCCTTTATTGTAAGTGTTGCCATTGTTTCTCAATTTATTTTTTTTCATTTTAAGTATTATTTTTTTTTAAATTGCCCCTCCCGCCTAAACGAAGCCAGATAGACCCCCCCCCCTCCCATAGTAAAAAATGCTTGTATTTAACCCCTCTACAAAATACCGTTATCAATTTTTGGCGCCGTAGTTATCGTACTCGTGCCAAAAGTTTTGTAGGTATACTGTAAGAAGTAATAGTAAAAGCCATTTTTTGTCAGACAAAAATGGTCAAAAATGGTCGATTTTTCTCTAAAATAAACTTTTTCTTTGATAGCAAGTACCCCAGAAGAAAAAATCCATCGTTTTGTAGCTGCCCAGATGTAACCGAAGTGCTTTAGACTTTTATGCGCTACTTAATTGTCTTTTCAAAATGCCCAAAACAGTTTTTGTACCTATAATAGTTTAGAAGTTATAGCGTTTTAAGATGTAACACCTCCAAATTAGAGGACACCTACTTTGATGGGCTATAACTGGAAATACGATGAAAATAGACCCCCCCCCCACCCCTGTCATACAATTTTTTGTTCGGCATAACTTCAGGAATCTTCCCTTAAAAGGTTTGTCCTTCTTAACTGGGACACCCTGTATACTCAACAAAATAATGTATTGTGACGTTTCAGACTTGAATTGCAAATAACAAATATATTTTGCGAATTATTGGAATTTAAGAAATTGGACGCAGGTAAATACTTATTATTGAATCCAACTATTAATAAACTAAAGTACCTAACAAATTATGTAAATACAGCTTTCCTTCTTCTATATACCTTGAAGATAAAACAATGTAGTAGGTACGAATAAACGAAACACACAGCGAAAACATTTCAATATGTTTTGAAGCTTTAGCGTCGTTCGCTTTTCATTTTCATTGAAATTAATCTGAGGTACCTACCAATAACGAAAATAATAAGGTCACTAGTACACAAAACAAACTGCCCAAGGACATTATTTATATATAAGTATTCTACAGTTTACACGTATTCGTGTAATATTGAGTAATAAATACATTTTACTGTTTGAAGCTGGATTATCTGCATTATCTATACATAATGAATGTTTGTTTTAGTAGCTTCAGGGCATCATAACAGTCGATGATAACATGACGATAACTTCGAAAATGATAGAAATAAGCAAACATTTATTGATGAAGGCGAAATGTACAGATGACGACCTTGAAGAAGAAAGCAAAGTTCAAAATTAGGGTAACAATTTCTTTAGTCGGATTTGTTCCGAAAATCTACGAGATACACTTCTTCAGCATTGCAGTCATTAGGCGTATTTTTCTGAAACAGTCACCAACCAGTAATTTCCAGTATAGGCACATTTCACATGTTAAATAAAAAAATAATCTGCTGGCTTCAACTCTTGATTTTCTCCCCAGGACGAGAGCTGCTGGCTGGGTGCTGGCTAGGAATAGGAATTCACAAAAAAGTGGCGCAAAACAGCGTTACCGATGGACAATTTGAAAATGTCTCCGAAAAATGTCGCCCGAGCCAAAAAATGCATCCCACCCAATTTAACGAAAAAAAACTACTCTCAGGTTTAAATTATAGAGTTTATTAAAAAAAAGAGAATTTATTTTATAAATGAAATAAATGCTAAATAAAAAAAACAAAAAATAAAGAAAAAATAACAGTTCATGTAGTGTAGAGAGTTCTTCTTTGTAGCGTGTGCGTTAGTCTCGCGAAAACTCAAAAATAGCTAAATCGATTTGGATGATTCTTCTTTTGCTTTAACCTTCATCTTGACGGTATACACCCGGGTGTAGATCCCAGTTTTCACCTTTAAATATCTCTGTTATTTTTTTACCAATTCTAAAATCGTTTTAGCTCAGTGACTGAATTGATCTGTACTCTCGGAAAAAAGATAATTTAAAAAATTTTGTGATATTTTATTTTGCAGAAATTTCTAAATTTCTAAATTCTAAAAACACCTGGGTGTAGATTTACATTTACCCGAAGTTGTATGTAGAATTCGTCTTCAAAGATTGTTAAACCTAAGGATAATATTGACAATATGCACGCTCAAGTAGAATCTTGCGTTTGTTTGTATTGCAATCACTTGTTTCTGTAGTAGGTAAATACTGTAATGTTCAAAAGTTCAATTAATGAAAGACAATTTCTACACCGGGGTGTTCGCTGTCAGGATAAGGAGTTTTTATTTAGCGACAAAGTGAAGGTTAATCAGGAGTGGCTTAGAAAATTCGGAAAACCCTAAATGAAAAGCCGGAAAATCGAAAAAATTTTAATTTCCATTTTGTATGGGAATATACATCACCACTGTTCGCAAAATTCGAAAACCACCAAACCGATTGATCTCAATTTTAGGAGAATCTTTGTTACTGGCCCAAAGGAGTTTTTGGGAAGTTTGGTCAATATTGAACAAAGGGGTGTGATTTTTTTTTTTTTTTTTTTTTTTTTTTGTCGGAGGTTGTTACTATCCGATGGAGCACTCAGACACAACTACTGGTCCATTGTACTGCCAAACAGACACCTTACATTGCTGTACTTAGTTTTCCCGTCTTTCGAAGAAAGATAAGAAGGAGCTTCAGTGATGAAGAGCTTAGATGTTCGGCACTCACCACGTCAGCCCCAAAAATCCGCCACCTGATGCGAGCAAAGGCAGGACAACTACAGAGGAAGTGTTCCGCCGTATCATCGTCCTCTCCACAAGCAGGACAGATGGTGGTGTCGCTCAAGCCCAATACATTTAAGTGTTTGGCGAAAGCTTGGTGGCCCGAAAGGACGCCCACAAGCAGTCTACAGTCGATTCTCCTGAGAGACAGAAGAAAGGACGCGGACCTTTTGCAGATGTCCGGAAGCAGTCGCTTGGCCTGTCTGCACCCAGCACAATCACGCCACCGACGCTCGTGTTTGCGAGAAACCCAAATATCGATGGATGACCCAACCACAGATGCAGGCAGACCCAGCGCGGGTTCAGGTCCTGAAAGAGCTTCTTCTGAACCCAGCCTGGCAAGCCCATCAGCGATCTCATTTCCCTGGATACCAGTGTGACCTGGGACCCAAACAAGTTTGACCGTGTTTAGCCTACCGACCAAGTTCAAAGCAAGCTTGAGTTCGAGCACTAGCTTGGACGAGGTGAGAGGGTTAAGCAGCGCTTTTAGTGCAGCCTGGCTGTCACTGCAAACGCATATACTTTTAGCCCTCCACCTGTTTGTCACAATATAGCGCATAGCCATAAGGATAGCGAAAATCTCCGCCTGGAAGACAGTCGCGTGGTTACCTAAAAGGTAGTGTAGTCTAATGTTCTCGCATTCCACGAAGACTCCAGAACCAGACCCCTGTCCGGTTTTAGAGCCATCCGTGAATACACGATGGCATTCTTTCCCTGGCTCAGAGTCCGGCCGAAGCCATTCCGTTGCCTGAGGAAAGTTGACGTGGTAGTTTTGTCGCAGTAGGATTTCTGGTGTCATTGCATCAGACGGCATATCCATAAGACAGGGGTCAAAGGATAATTCTCGCACAAGTTCATCAAAATTCCAATGCGCGTGGTACCAAAAGCCACCTCTCTTTAAACGGGAAATGGTTTTCAGTGTACACCCCATGATAAAAATATCAAGGGGGGGGAGGTTCATCATAGCATCTAGAGCAGAACCCGGGGTGCTGGGGAAGGCCCCTGTGCAGCCAAGGCAAACTGTTCTTTGGAGTTTGGCGAAAGAGGCAGTAACACGTTTCCGCGAAAGCCTGTTCCACCACACAACCGATGCATATGAGAGAAGTGGTCTTACCATTGCCGTATAGATCCAAAGGACCCTTTTCGGAGATAAGCCCCATGTCTTACCAAAAGCGCCTTTGCACTGCCAGAAAGTCGACAGCGCTTTATCGGTTTTCGATTCAACATGCTTGGACCAAAGAAGTTTTCTATCGAGGATTACTCCAAGATATTTGACTTCGTCAGGGATCGGGATAGTGACACCTTTTAGCACAAGTTGAGTCAGACCAGTGAAGTTCCTCCTCCTCGTGAAGAGAACAACCGTAGTTTTAAGAGGATTCACTGAAAGCCCATTTCTTGTGCACCAATCATCGATCAAGCCCAAGGATCTCTGCGCCTGAGAGCAGACAGTCCTTAGGTTCGAGCCGACAGACAGAACGGCGACATCGTCCGCGTAGGCTTGTGTGTATGTAGGTTCCAGGAAGATTGAGTAACGTTAGCAGAGAGTCTACTACCATACACCATAAAAGGGGAGACAGAACACCACCTTGTGGGCAGCCCCTGTTTACCCCTGTCATGACGCATTTGCCACAATCCGCCTCGGCAATCAACGTCCTGTACATTAGCATTGCTTTAATCCACAACACCAATGTTTCATCTATACCGTGATGTCTAGCTGCGTTACACATGCTGTCAAAAGTCGCATTATCAAAAGCACCCTCAATATCGACGAAAATACCCAACGCGTACTCCTTCCGATCAAGAGCGCTTTCGATCCTACCAACAAGGTTCTGAAGCGCAGTTTCACAGGATTTTCCGCGCTGATAAGCATGTTGCATCTCAGAAAGAGGATGCGATCGAAGAGCAACATTGCGCACGTGCAGCTCAACCAGTCTTTCCAAACTTTTCAGCAGGAAGGAAGACAGACTTATGGGTCTGAAACTTTTGGCGAGAGTGTAGTCAGTCTTACCGATTTTTGGTATGAACACGACTTTAACCATACGCCAAAGAGAAGGTATGTAGGCCAAGGCCAAGCTAGCGGTGAAAATTCTTTTCAACGTCGGCATCAGCTGACTAAAACCTTGTTTCAGCATAGCCGGGTAATTTCCATCCGGACCAGGTGCCTTGAAACTCTCAAACGATGCAATTGCATATTTGATAGCGTCATCCGTCACCACTCTGGATGCAATATACCAGCTACGCCGCGTGGTGTTTGTCCGTTCCGTGGTGGCCACCGTTTCCGGTACCACTGAAGAGCGCGTAGTGATCTGATTTCCCGGGAAATGAGTCTCCAACAGAAGACTGAAAGTCTCCGCCTTTGTCTCAGTGTAGGTGCCATCAGATTTTTGGAGCGATTCCAGTTTACTTGGTCTGTCCCTTTTGAGGACTTTAACAAGTCTACTGGTTGCACTTAGTGATTCGACCTCCTCACAAAATTTCCTATAAGAGTCATTTTTCGATTTACGAATCAGTCTCTTAAATTCTTTTTGCTTCGATCGATACAGATTCCAGTCTTCTTCTAAGTTGGTTTTGTCAGATGTCAGACGATAGGATGAAATCCAGAAGACGATCTCCTCGTATATTGCATTTGCTGCTGCCCCAAACAGTGTTTTGAGCATTAGCATCGCAACATAAGACAAGACCAATCTTTTTGACCTCGCAGTACTCTATGAGCTCAACAATTGCCTTTGGTGGTGGAGGAATTAGAGAGTCGTAGGGGAAGTAAGCCGATGCAACAACAAAGGTTTCCTAATTGCCATTTGCATGGTAAGTGATAGTTGCAGCAACCAAATCTTGGCCACAAAACCGTTTGATTTTAACTGCCGTGAGGGATTTCGATACAACAAGACATGTCCTAGGTCTCTCGGACAGTTCATCGTAAAGAACATGGTATGCACCGCTCAACTCACCAAGGCCACAGATGCGATTTTTCCACACCCATGGTTCCTGGATGGATGTTATGCGGTTTTTTGTCCTACTGACAGCAAGCCTCCTACTTAAAAGAGCAGTAGCAGCCTTACAGTGTTGTAGGTTGATCTGAGTGAACAAAATGGATGTAAACTCTGGGTTACGACCACTATTAGCACTACTTGACATTGAAATGGAAATTAATCCTACCAAGGTGCAGATAGGGACGCATGTCGTACCTAGACTTGATGATCTCGGCAGAAGCCTTGTCTATGCTCACAACCAGAGAGCTACCATCTTCATCGTGACGGTTTTTACTCTGCCTGTGAGAACGGACAATCCAGGCTTTTGTGTCGAGACCAGGATTCTGGGCATGCAAACGCGTTAGCACGTCCGCCGATTTCCCCAGTTTCCCAGGAATCCAGCAGACAGCACGCGTGAGCTTGGGTGGTTTGTAGACCTCAAAAATTGTGGTCCCGTGGGGAGGGATCTTCGGCACCATGTTGCTGACCCATTTCGAGGTAAGCTGCGAGGAGGTATTCACCGTGAAGGTTCCGTCCTTGAACTCACATCCCTCAACCTGGATACAAGCATTAGTTGCCGCGGCAAGCTCCAAAAGATGGGCTTTACAGTGTTTGCACTCTGCATCGCTCATGCTATTGTCATTGCCTGCTTTCCCTATACGAACTGCTAGAGAGGAGACAGCGGCATCTTTGTAGGATGGCCTCTTGTCCCGCACCTTAGCTGTTCTGCGTTCGAAAGAAGCACTCTGACCGACAGAGCCATCCGCATCAACAAAGTTCTGTCCGCTGGTACTGCAACCTGGGTTGGTTTCAGCACCTGCATCATTCAGTACCAGTGCACGGGTAGCTCCAACGATTGGAGGGCCTCGGGAGCTCTCGCCTGTAGGTGCGATCGCGACGTTCAGTTTCCTTCCGCCAGTACTGCTTCCATTTCTGGTAGAAGCACCGGCTTCATTAGGAGACCGCACGCGGACAGACTCACAGACTTGAGGGGGGTTTATTCTCTTTTCGAGCTTGGGTCGCTTCTTCTTGCTTTTCGGGTAGGCAGAAGAGGAGGCAGCGTCAGATCCAAGGGGTTGGTTGGCTTCAGTTGGTGAGACTTCCACCGACCGGTTCCTTTTCAAAGGCGCCGCCGAAGAGCTGACGGATGTGCTTGCGCCTTCAGCAGGTGCAGCTTCTTTGCGCCGCAGATCCCTCAGCTTCTTCCTTTTCCTTTTCCGCTGTCCCTTAGACAGGCACAGCTCAAGGACCGCCTCTTCAGGAGCCCGTTCAACCAAGGTGTCCCGGGTCTGACCGTCAGTGGCAGTGCAGTGAGCCACAGCTTGTCTCATGCTCAATTTGCCGAATGAATCAGACATAGAGCCGCATGAGTCGCTTGTGAATTCAGGTATGAATGTTGGGACCTCCAGAATCCGTGTCCCGGCCGTAGTCGAGAAGACTACGGGTGGATTTTGGCTATTGCCATTACCACCTAGAGTAATCAATGTTTCTCCATTCATAACGTTTTTTGAGTGTTTACCACTGGCTCCTGTGGGAGGGATTTACTGAGGATAGGCTAGCCGTTGCCTCAAACCCTTGGTTGGATTTTAGTCGCCTCTTACGACAGGCATGCCTACCTCGGGTATATTCTAACCCCTACCCGAAGGGGGAAAGGGGTGTGATACTTCTCATACAAAAAATTTAGCTTTGAAATTTGGTAAATTTACCTCAATTTTTATATGTAAATAAAAGGCATTGAATGCATTTGAATACGAACGAGTTTCATTCATCACCAAATGAAACTTAAACTGTAGACAGTGCGGGCAATATTGGCCATCTCAATGAACTGGAGTTGGAAGGTTGATTGGGATTCATAATCGCAGAGATAAGTTTTAGGTGTTACGAAGTTCACCGGGACGCATGCAAATATGGGAAGAGTTATTAAAGAAGAAAACACACGCAAATATGTATTTCTTTTTTCAAAATTGTTGGGTGTTATTTGACAAATAAATTGAAGTTTTGAAAATGCGTCCCAATGTCGCCTGAATTTGTGAAAGGGGTCCAAAAAACGCTTTTTTCGAATTGTGCTCGCCACGCGTACCGACAGAAGAAAAGTCGCCATTTGGCCCATGTCGCCCATCGCCTCGGTAATACTGGCGCAGAAAGCAACAAGTGGCTTAGAAAGCAGCTGACACCTTCCCAAGGGAGAACAACGCATAGAATGCATGGACACACATGTCGTGGGCATGGCTTTCATTACCATGAACGACTTGGAAAACAAAAGTTTCACCTAGTTTATTGGTGAAAAGTGCTTATAGCAAAGTGCGAAATACAAAACATTGCTGAATTGAAATTTAGTGTCTGTTAAAAGAGTTTGCAAAACTTAAAAATTCAAAACTTATCCAAGAAATCTATACTCTAAGCAGAGCAACATCCTAAAAGTAATTTTCATTTTCTCAGAAACTAGAAGACATAAATTAATTTGGTTTTCAGTGTTCGATTAAGAATTAATTTCGGCAGTAAAAACTTTTAAAATTCATTTTAAGTATTATTTTTTTTAAACTACCCCACCCGCATAAACGGAACGAGACAGACCCTCCTTCCATAGTAAAAAAAAACGCTTGTATTTAGCTCCTCTACATAAGACCATTATTCATTTTTGGGGCCTAAGTTGTCGTACTCGCGCCAAGATTGGTATTGAAAGCGCAATGGTGAGCAAAAGAACCTTCATGCCCATGCGAGAATTATTTCTGAAAGTAGATTTCCGTTGCATTTTTGTGCCATCAACCTCATCTTTCTACTCATTCAAAACGTGCTCAAAACCTACCTGTCTCGCTGGGCACGACGTTCATGAGATGGCACAAGTGCACAGTGCAAACTTTACTATTCCTGTACCTGCCAAACTTAATTTCATTGGAATGACGCCTTGTTTTTGTGTTTAGCCAAATCGTTCATAGGAATGAAAGTCATGCCCATGGACGTGTGTCCATGCACAAAGGAAATCATGTGTACCAACTCGTGTAAAAGTTCGGCTAGCTTCAGCTTGCTGGAAATTCCCCCAATGAACTGCTGGCTGGCGATTTGTGCACAGTCTTTCAAGAAAGTATAGTGCAGGCCCAGGACCCCAATTCTCAAATTCCGCATTACGCAACTCGTATACGAGCAAATCCGCCTGAAATTTTCGCATACGAAAAAAATTGGTATTCTCAAAGTTTTTTCCACCTCTGCGAAAATTGTATTCACCTCTCGCATGAGGTAGAATTTTACGTCGAAATGTAGATACCTACTTTTTGTGCAAAGAAAAAAAAAACTATGTATTCAAATTGGCTAAGAAATATTGTTGAAAAAAAAAAAAAACATTTTGCGATTGTGTGTGGTTGGTTCTAATTTAAGTTAATATTTAATTGTGTTTTTACAATGGCTACATTGGGCGAAATGAGATTAGCATTTGTTCAGTTGGCAATGGAGCAGTTGGAGCAACTTCAAATATACCGAGATATCCGAGAACCCCAAGACTGTTTTGAACTTTTCGACACAAAATTTATGAAATTATTTCGGTTAAACTAGCGCTCGGCACAGGATTTCTTGGCTACTCATATGATTGACTAATTTAGATCAAACGCTTTATGTAACTGCTGAAGAACCTTCTTCTTTTGTTTTCCTTCCATTTTAATTATTTTTGCTTCATCACAATAAATTATTTCACACAGAAATTAAAAAATCAAATTTTCAAACTCACAATTCCGTATGCGAGAAGCAAATCCGCCTAGAAAAAGCAGACGAGTAACATTCGAAGAGAAATTCTCGTATGCGGAATTTGAGAATTGCAAATTTCAGTCTTTCGCATGAAATTGGATATTTTGACAGATAAACGTATGCGAGAATTTTTGAGAATTGACCCCCAGGCAGTTAAACAAAGATTTATATTAAAATGCTATTATGTCCTTTTTGTAGGCACATTTTTTTAATAGCGCAAAAGTAGGTAGATACTTTTAGAAGTTTTTTTTTTTTAAATGTGTTTATGTATTCCTACACCATACTAACATTATACAAAATTCGAAATTAACTCTATAATATTATCTGTCCGTCTATACATAGGTAGATAAAGGTAATATTTTTTTTTCGATTAGTAGCTCAGTCTGCTATAGTATGATCTTTGCTGAGATTCCCGTGCTTCACAAACAAATTGATCATATCTATATTTTTGAACTGTTTTCACCAATTGGGCGTTAGACATATTTTTCAGAGATACTAACTGCTCCTTAGGTACTTTCTTCGGTACCTCGGTTTCCTGCGCGATATATAAACATAAAAGAAGAAACTAACTGACTGTGAAGGAATCTGTGTACCAAATCCTGAGGACTTCGCTAGTTTTATATATGAGTGTGATTTTTTTTTTTGTAAATGTACAAAAGAAAAAACGTTTCATGAAAAAGTATGTTCACATATTCATGTGATGTTTAAGTAGTTTTTCTATTTGTTACATTGTAATTGTGATTTGTACTACCAACAAATTTCGTTTAGCATTATTAGTCTACGAATAATTAAAAGAAAAACCGGTCAACTGCGAGTCACTCGCGCACCGAAGGTTCCGTACGTACGTAGTACTAGTGAATTGCATTTACATCATCTGTTAGTTCATATAGGTACAGTATGTTATATATTATACGTTCATGAATTCTAACTTTCTTCTTGTTACCAAATTTTATGAAACTCTATTATATAGATATACATACTTAATGAATTAAAATTGTACCTTGCTCTTGATTTAGTAGTGAACTTTAAAAATCGGAGGATGTAATAGGTTGTGCACCCCTGCCTTTCTATGTACTAAACTAACTATATACATTTATATATGTGATCCTCAATAGAACTGCCAAGACAAAATAAAGCGCATTGTTGTACTAACCACGGACGTGTCAACTTCTCATTTTGTATCGTACATAACACAGTAGGTACATGCATAGTTAAGACCACAAACCAGTAAGAACTAGACCGCCAGCTTAGGCCAAAAATGAGAGTTTCATAGAGCCAGTTTCAAAAAGTTACTGCGTGGTTAAGTATGGGTGCAATGTAAAAGTAAACGGAGGGTGAATTTGGTCACGCATACACTGGCACATAGTAACATTTACCGTTATTCGGTGGTAACTTTGAAATAATTCAAATAATTTTCCGTTATCGGGACGTGTTAAGCAAATTGTGTGTTCGGTGTGGTGAATTTATTACGAACTTATATTTCATTAAAAAGCATAATAAATATAAATGGGTCGTTACTGTAATAATGCGAATTCATTTGACATTTTTACGAAAAAATATTAGTTTAAGCTGCAAAACTAAAATGCGTGACACGCATCAGGAAAAAATCATCAAACATGATTTTTTAGTGTTGCTGATACAAATTTAGACTTTTTTCTATATATTTTAACTAAAATTTATTTATTCTCTTTGATTGTTTATTTTATTAAAGTGTATCTACTGAGTTTTGGAATAAATAATTTAAAAAAAGGAGAGAGAAAATTCGTTTTGTGAGGCTTTATGTTTATTGTTTTATTTCAACTACATACAAGGAAAATGTCATGAATTGATTTTGAACAATTATAAATTAGTTGGTCATCGGAATTTAATCAAATTTTACGTCCTAAAAAAGAAATACGTTTTGTACACACAGAAGACCAAATCGTAAGTGCGCATTGGCATATCGGCTTATATCACAAGAAATCTGCATCAGGTGTAAATAAGAATTTAATAACTTATACATTCATAATTATCCGGGCTAACGAAATCTATATAGAATTGAATTTGTATGAAATTATTTTTCTAAGCCTATATAGAATAGCCAAAAAAACACACCAAGTGCAATATTTAGGAATACTCAGCCTTATTTATAAACTTTCTACACTCTCTATAATGCTCTAAACGCAAAAATATATATGACTACAATATATATTATATTGTATAAAGTTTATAAATAAGGCAGAGTATTCCTAAATATTGCACTTGGTGTGTTTTTTTGGCTATTCTATATAGGCTTAGAAAAATAATTTCATACAAATTCAATTCTATATAGATTTCGTTAGCCCGGATAATTATCGGGGCTTATTCTTTAGCCCCGATAAAAACTGTGCAACAACTGTGTGGCAAATAGACCTGGTTTATATCTATTGTACCATAAAAACAAAAGAATAGGTATGCAAACAACTTTTGATCTAAATTCCAAATATGTGCCGTTCAATCACCTTAAAACTGAATTTTTAAAACTTGGGTCCTTGACCTGAAATTTCAGATATCTGCTGCTCAATAAAACATACAAACAAAAATGACTTTAAGCATTTAATGCACTGTACAAATATACTTTCAATAAAAATAAATGCATTTTCTTTAAAATATACAACAAAATGGTAAAAACAGTGAAAAATTATATCAACAAAACTGTAACGATTAGGTTTTTACTGGTTATTTTATGTGGTGTATTGGGACAAAAATCAATATTTTTTTTGATCTAGATGACTTTTTCATGTTCCATTGGGCAAAAAAATCAACCTTTTTTTGATCTAGATCACACATACTCTCACTAATACCAATATATTTGAATTTGAATTTATTTTCAAAACGAAATTACTAAAACCCTCTTGAAAAGCAATTATTCAGAACAATAACGTAAATAATGGACATGGACTTAAAATTGGAGCAATTGCTATCATCTTCGTCATATTATTCTTCTTCCTCGTCATTTGTGGATTTCGATTCTTCCATATTATGAAGTTCGTATGTTTCCACCGACAAACGAAAACAATTTGCACAGCCGATGTACTGAGAAATAACGCACGAATACAATTACATTTTACTAATGCATGCTTTCATGTTCCATTTGCCATGAAAAATTTGAGATCTGAAATAAAAATCTGATGTTCCCAATGGAAAATCACATAAATCATTTATTGATTTTTGCTGTTTACAATAAAAAAAATTAATTGAAATCGAATTTTTGGAACGCATCCATCAGCAAATCGAAACTCCCAACAGCTGATCGAAACTCACCATAAAAAAACCTACTGTCATTAAATTATTTAAATTCGATTTCTTGTGGAAGTGGAAGTTTTAATTTTTTTTACTTGGCCTCTTTGGCATCGTGGCGTTAAAAATCGAAGCACTGGTGGCACCATCAACGATTTGTGGGACAAAGATATGGACGCTTAAGTAGAACGCACGAAAACCCGTCCTCTAGCTAGAGGCGAAATTTCTCAATTCGACGCAGTTGTGTTTCTTTCAGCGCAACTCAGTCTCGGGCTGCTTATTTTGCTAGAACTGAATTTACAGTCGATTCTCGGTGCTTGTTCCTTGAGCTTGGTCATCACATATCCGCTGATGAAGCGCATAACTTATTGGCCACAGCTGGTGCTCGGGATGTCGTTCAATTGGGGTGCCCTCTTGGCGTACTACACCGCTGTATTTGTCGGGCATCTGCTGGACGATAGTCTATGACATTAAGGTTGTTCATACTCCTGGGCATACTACCGATCATGTGATACTAACAATGAGCGATGTAACTCTATTTAGTGGTGACTGTATTCTAGGTGAGTCCGAATGAGTATACAATACCCCTTATAATAATTATAAAACCAAATTATATAGGCGAGGGAACCGCAGTCTTCGAGGATCTCTATGAGTACATGAAGAGCTTGAAGCATATTTTGGAAATTAAACCTTCCGTGATTTATCCTGGTCATGTGAAATTGTGAACAACATCAATGTATGATTAAAGCCCTATTCCAAAAAAAAGATTCTTATACTTTTCCCTTTCCAGGATCCAGTTGATAAAATCCGGTATTACATTGACCATCGCAGCAAAAGAGAAAATCAAATCATTCAATACTTTAAAGGTAACTCTGATGACGACCACACTGCAATCGAAGTAGTGAAAGCCATATACAAGGAGACACCTGAGGCGCTTTGGACAGCGGCTGCCTTTAATGTTGGACACCACCTTAGGAAATTGAAAAGAGAGGGGCTGTTGCATAATTCCGATTCTGTCAACCATACGGAAGCTCGACGGAGAATAGTCACGAAAAGAAAGAATTCACTATAAACATACGCAAAAGCTTAAGTGTAACGTTTTTATTTCTTAAATAAAAAGTATTTCTATTCCCCTTCGTATGTTATCGTGGGATCCTTAAAGCAGTGCACTTCTTCAAATCAAATGTCTTCGGGCAGTGGTGCGCTCTTCTCGTCGTTAAAGTTTGTAGGCACGGGCGGGCCATTATCTCTTGGTTTTCTAAGGCAGAATTGTATCGTAGATGTGGAGATGTTGATCCATGTGTACAAACATTTGGTCGCTGCAAGGGAACATTTAAGTGTGTCAATTTGTGAAAACATAATATGTTCAAAGGGATTTACCTTTTCATCGAGTTTCATAAACCCTGTCGTAAGGATGATCCACCGCATGTGCATATTCAATGACTGCCACGGAGTTATCATCACAGACAGTGGGAGATTCAACACCTACAGGTATATGGGGTACAACGCTACGCGAGCGACGTACATCCTCGTCCTATTCGTCGCAGTAGCTTCTTCAAGTATACAAATTAGAATTTGGTTTGATAGGCTTAAACAAATACCGAACCCACTTGTCGGATATAAAGCGCCAAAGAAATAGCAAATCGTTCTCAAAGGGTATCCGAGGCCTCTCGCGATGATTACTCTCTCCTGCTAGCCACTGGCGGAGATTGCGTACATGATTTTGATAATCGTAACGCAAAATCAACCACATTTCCCGGCAGGTAGTAGCTGAAATTGAAAGTGGTACTCAAATGATTAAGTAAGTCCACAATGTATCTAATTACCATCCAGCATCCAACCTTTGGAGTTTTCCTATTCTCACCCATGATCGGGTTTTTCTTGCAATGTTCCCAAACGATGGGTGCGCTGGATCGTAGAGCACGCGCCGCTTTCTCATGGATGCAATTAGTTTCCTTTTGAACTTGCTGGTGATATAGACGGGGGTCTACGAAGCTGACATAGTCTTAAAAGTGAAGAAAATTTAAATGTTGTGTTTCTATATTAGTACAACGGAGAAACTGAATGTACACGCAAAGGATATCGTACATTCTCAAAGCGAACAATTAAATACTCACATTTTCACCATCTAAATATTCGTTGTCGATTTTCTCTGAACCATCCATTGGCGAAACGTAATCCTCAGAATAGTCGTCATCGTTTAAAATTTCCTGTAGGTAACCATGAAATAGTGTAATGAAACCAGTGTGTACTGGTTATAATATAATACCATCGACATATCGTCAGCAACCGATGTCGCACTGTTCTTGTTATTGTTGGTAAGATCGGCAATGCAATGCACCTTAGCCAATACATCATCGAAGTCGAGAGGGTCGCTGTTTAGATTCTGTGAAAGGTAAACAAACAACTTTTAGAATATAGTCACATAATAAGTAAACACAATAAATCGTACCTTTTCTGCTGGTTTATCATTATTTAAGGGGTATCCGCTCATACGATTGTCTTTGAGTCTTGGAAATTGGTTTGCCAAGCTTCACAGATTCCAGATATTTGTATAATATGGGAATCTTTCGTAATTAGATTCTCGTCATCGTGAATTTTCCATGATTTATGAAGAACTTTTACAATTTAAAAACACTTGCACAAAATACGCAGCAGGTTTCACAAAAAAATGTTTTTATTTTAGCTGAAATGTCAACGGGACAAAATTCAACACGGCATTATGACAGCTTGATGACAGTTCAATTATTTCACCTCCCGCCATTTAGAATTTATTTTTTTTGCTTATTCACACGTATTCACAGATAGAAAAAGAGGCGGAGCTACTTATTTGAAAACTGGCTCTATGAAACTCTCATTTTTGGCCGAAGCTGGCGGTCTATTTCTCTCTGGTTTGTGGTTAAGACCGCCGTCATCGTCACTGTCGTCAGTTAAATCCACCGACTCGGCTCCACCTAACTAGCAATAACAAAATACGAATACAAAGAGCATCCATGTGAAATAAAATTAGGACCGCGGCCGAGCAGAGAGCACCATCAACCAATAATAATGAATGAGTAATGGATATGCAAAGGAAGTGAAACATGAAAGTTCCAATCCAATTAGAGCGTATTTTATAGGTATGGCAATTGACCAATTTTTGTAAATCTTCTAAAAACATTTCGGCAAAATAGCCCTCATATACATACTCAGCGGAATTAATAAAAAAGCCCTATCCGCTCTTTAAAACATATTTTAGCTACCATACGGATAGTGGACTTATTCGTTTGATAACTTTTATTATTAATAAGTACATCTTATATCCATATTAGCTATCCACTCTTTATCACTAAACGCACGGCAGCACTGCGTCCAAACTGTACTAAACATGGTTGTAAATCTGTCATATTCCATCAGCTGACACTATCATGCTCAGAGCATTTTGGTTTGCGAATTTTAGATTCTCTCTGAAATTCTCTTCCAGCTTTTAAATTTCTCGCATCCAATCGAACTTTTTGTTGGTATACATGTATTTGAAATATGTGTATAGTAAATTAACTGTGTGTGCAAGTTAACCACTCTCTATACGCCGAATTCGTTGAATTAAGTTATCCGCTCCTTAAAACATGTCAGTGAAAGCTAAGATATGTTTATTAATAATATTTACGACTTAAAAGATGTTTTAGAGCTAATTCGCCACTATGCGGTATTTATTAATACGGGGGACTATCTACAAACATGATCTACATAAAACTGGTATATGTATTTTTTGTAAATCAAGAAATAAACAGCGAAATTAAAAAAACGCGCATAAATGAATGGAGATGGCCGAGCGCGAGAGAAGAAACAAAAGTGTGTATGTACATATGTGTGTGACGTGTGTACAAGAGAATGAGTATTTATTGAAGTTCCAATTCCAATTGGAAAGGATTCAGATTAACAGCCGAAGTGCCGTCTGCCGATGATGCCATGCCGATGCCGCGCCTCCGACCGACACACACCGAGCGAGCCAGGCCCAGGACCGAGAGCGAGAGCGAAAAAAGAAACAATATTATGTATGTGTGTGTATGAAAATGAGTATTTCTTGGAGTTCCAATTCCAATTGGAAAGGAAACGTTTAAGATAACACGCTTATGAATTACATATTTCACATATTTTTGTAAATACATATCTTGTAAAATATTAACTTTTCGGCAAAACAGTCTTCAGCACATATATAGCTACGAATATGATCTACAAAGTAGGATCATGATTTTTGGTGTAAATCAAGAAAAAAAAAATGTTTATTTGTGCGAATGAAAATATTTTTCGCTAAATTTCTTATTATTCTAAACCTAATCAATGTATCGCTATTTGCCGTTTAACTAGAGGTTATACCGAATGATGTGTGCAAATTTCAGCCTTCTACATCAATCAGTTCTTGAGATAGACCAGGTACAAAATTGCCTAAGTTTATTGGGACAGACATCGTAGCGAAAGCAATAAGGTTCTTCCATTTGGAAACGGAACCTTAAAAACGGTATTATTAATATTCAATAATCTGAAATGATTTTTATTAGAACAGCTATCAATTTTCGAAATTAATACAAAAATACCGAAATGCATAGGAAGACGTATTGTAAATATAAATAGTATCTACTGAAAATAGACCCGAATTGTTTGATACGGCATTACTAATTTTCGTATGAATTTGACAAAACACCACAATTTGTAGATTTCCTAATTCGTGTTTCGATTTTTGCTTCTAATAAGCGTTTTAAAGCCTTTGGGAGGAATCTGATGGGCGAATTTAATTGTAATTTGGGTATAAATTCGTTTAGAATAATTTATTCGGCATAAACATGATCAGTGGTCTTGTTTCAGCGAAGCCAAATTATGAAATTTGAATCCTGCAATGACAGAAAATGTAATAGATCCCAATAAAGTTATCGTTATAGGGTTTGATTATTATAGACTAAGAGCCCACAGTAATTTTTGGGTGTGATTGATAACACCAAATAACTCACATAATTAGGTAGGTCTTAAGTAGTTGTTCCTAAATGTTACCGTCTTGCATGCTGTAGTGGGGGCCATTGTGAGTAATACCATGTCAAAAATGAATTTTTTTCTGAATTACAAATAATTGGTATAACAACTTTAATATAATTTCAAAATGTAGAGTTAAGTGCCCTGATTACCAATATGGTGGTCCAAGACGTTTTGCAGGCGTCCTTCTGCCTGCAAGACGCTCTTAAAGCAACCTAAAAATCGATTTTTTAAAAATTGTGGTAACACTTTTTTTTCTTCTCCTATATAGGTATAGAACTAGCCATTCTGATGACAAATATGGTGGTCCAAGACGTTTTGCCGATTTTTAGCCTACTTTAAGAGCGTCTTGTAGGCGCAAGGCCACCCGCAAAACGTCTTGGACCACCATATTGGTAATCAGGGCACTTAACTCCACATATGGTCCAAGACGTTTTGCACCCTGCTACCTGAAAAACGTCTTGGACCACCATATTTGTCATCAGGATGGTTAGTTCTATATATATGAGAAGAAAAAAAAGTGTTATCACAATTTTTAAAGAATCGATTTAAGAGCGTCTTGTAGGCAGAATGACGCCTGTAAAACGTCTTTTAATTCAGAAAAAATCCATTTTTGACATGGTATTACTCACAATGGCCCCCACTACAGCATGCAAGACGGTAACATTTAGGAACAACTACTTAAGACCTACCTAATTATGTGAGTTATTTGGTGTTTTCAATCACACCCAAAAATTACTGTGGGCTCTCGGTCTATTAGTAAGGCCGAATAAGTATTTTTTACATACGTGATTTTACGTAAACTAGAGGTAGAAGAATTATCACCCACTTGAGTACTGTATATTTGTATAGATTTACCTTGACGATTGATACTCCGTCCTTCGCCATTCCCAATTTGATATTTTATCAATTTTACTGAGAAAAGTAAGGAAACAAACCTACTTTTTGAAAATTTATATAAGCCTCTATTATTGCCCCCATATAGGTATGGTCAGTGACTCATCAGTATAAGACCACCACATCTGACGGTGAATAAACCTTAAAACTAAACTCCAGTATATATAAATTCTGTGATAATAATTCGTTTTAAGGTAGCATGAGAATAATAATAATACGACAGATACAAGTATCTTCTTTGTCGAGGACATTCTTGCCACTGACTGAAAACCATATTCAATCCACGAACAATGGTTTCCAATTTAAGGAGAACCAAAATAATCCCCTATTTTGTTTTGGGGGAATATTTTGGAGACTGCGTATTTGTTGCAAGTGGGGAAATCAGTTCGATGAAATAAATGTCAGATTGGTAGGTAGTCACCACATCACCTGACGAGTTCGGGACTTGTTGCACGTTCTCAAGGTTCTAATGATGTTCAGCCACTTATCAAAGAAATCTATTTTGATTTATATTTTTAAAAGGATAAAGGTATTTCAGATAGAAAACAATTTTGCGTTCTTATTTTCATCGTTTTGTCATTTAAAGGTTTTATAAGTACATACCTATGTACCTATATGTATTGAACTGCATTTACTTTTTAGTGATCGGTAACATGATACATAATATATGAATATGGTAGATATAGTTCGGTATATACTTATCTGCTAAAATGAATTAAGTATTTTATTACATCATTAGATTGTCATTTATTCATTGACAGACCTACTCATATATCGATGGAAACCAATGTGGACGACTTTTTAAGGTATCCACCCATACACATCTTTCTTCAATATGACGTTCAAGTCATGAAACCACTTTATTGGCTGCACGTTATCGCACAAGTGAGTTTAACTATCCTCCCCACAATTCGATTTCGATACATAATGGTAGGTAGGTAATGCATTTGCTATTATTCCACATAATATGAATTAAGCTTTCAATAAAGGGACATCCTTTAACTGAGTTAGAACCTTAAACGAGTAAATACTGGTCGACATGTATTTTTTGGAAAACCATGACTATAAAAGGCAGCATTTAATTTGATGCAGTAGGGGGAAAGCGGGAGACTTGAGACACTCTCAATAGCCGTTTTTTATTATCAGCTATGATCCATATAGATCATCGATTTACATGCACTTACAACAACAACATGTGATCCTGCTTTTCATCGAGATCACGAAATATGATCTGAAAATTAATTCAACTATTTCTCGTTGTTGTTTCGTGGCGTTGTTTATTTCATTCACTAAAGGTTGGTGTCCCTGTACATTATAGCCACACAGTAATGTTGCCAGACCAAAATGTGAACCACAATTAACAACACAAAAAATCAATTAGCATTTTTTCAAATTCGAATAAGTTACTACTCCGACTTTCGAGATGTTTTGTTTCGCTATATAGCATAGAAATATAAATGGAAATATTAGTAGAATATATTGTAGTAGTAGGTACAATACAGTTAATTATAATGCTTATTTGATCTTAACATTTGAACATAGTTTCCCCAAAAAAATATTCAATGCTAAATGTATGCGGATTTGTATCCATATGGTAACACCCCGACACAACAAGCGAAATGTCAAACTCAAATATGAGCAAGTGCAATGGAGAAATCATCGCATTGTGACGTCACATTGTACCGTGTGGCTGCAAGATGGCTGGTGGCAATACGAAATTTGTCATAATTGGTATTGGATTTTATATGTTTGTTGCCACAACTCAATCAATGATCCAGTTTGTTTTATTTTCATGATCTGATCCGGATCAGATCACGCTGATAATAAAAAACGGCTAATGACTCGCTTAAATTCCATTCAAATCCAATGTATTCAGATACTTGCAAACAAAAGGAATTCTAAATCGTCCGTTCACTGGTGGAGGAGAAAAGGTGTTTTTCAGTACGAAAACTTCAAAAAAATATATATGTATTTTCTCCATAAAATTTATGTGGAACATGGTTTGTAAATAATATTAATGTTAGGTACCTAATAATATTGATATTTGACTTTGTAAATATTAGCATAAAACCATGCTGGCATGTACGTATTTTACAATAGTTATAAATGTTATTTTGTTAAAAAATGTAAACGGGACACTTGAGACAGTTTCTGAAGGGGAAGTTGATCAGTGGCTTAATGCCTAAGTGATAATTTATAAAAAATTAAGTTATTTATTAATTTTTGTTTTGTTTCGGAAGTCCATTTAGTTTTCTTACCTTTATTTTATGTTTGAAAACTTAATTACTTATTTTTTTTAAATACATAATATAAACGTTTCTAACATTTTATTATAATTTTTTAATTTTTTTATTTTAAAACATTAAACATAACTTTTTGTTTGTTGATAATACCCCCGCTTTCCCCCTACCTTTGTATGTAGGTATGTGATCAAAATGGCAAACAATGGTTTATTACGTCCAGGGAGTAGCTATGCATTTGCCGATATGTGCCGAAATATGTGCTATATTCGTCGATATTGACATATACGACCCAAACGCAAAATAGTTGGTCTATTATTGAATATACAGATTAATCTTTTTTCATACTTAAATTTATTGTGGTTGTAAATAGTTATTTATTTAAAAATGTGTGTCATGTAGTACAGTAATTATTCTTAGTAAATTAGGCTAAATGAAACAAAATTTAAAAAAAACCGCCGTTACGATTTTCTCTATTATCTCAAACAAAGATAGGTGCATAAGAGTTGGTCTACTCTCTTTTGAATGCAAAATGCTTGGTCTATTACTATTTAAATAGTGTTTTGGTGAACCGTTATGAAATAAATGGCATAAACCCTATTTGTTGTTGAATGATCTCTGTTTTTATGCAAGTAGGCATCAGTTTCATGTTCACCATGGCGAGTGGCGTTGCATTATTACGAGTCCTAAAATAATCGATAATTAAGCCATTTAAAACGGGATTGTCGAGTTATAAAATTGCTCAGAACGCTCATCAGTGCAGAACAGTATTACAAAATTCAAAAAATTGGAAAATGTTGAGACAAGTAAAAAAACTGCGCGTCCACCGATAGCAATACCTCGTTATTGCCGGGTTTTAAAGAAAATAATAAAAGAAAATCGGCGCAAAACTGCTGCAGCAATAACTTTCCAATGGAGAGAACAAATTCAAAAAAGCATTTCGATCGACCCTCGTAAGCGGACGATGAAAAAAATGGGATATAAATTTTATAAGGTTTTTTGAATTTTACAAAATATAAAGCTTCTCAATTCATTAAAAACACAGGCAAAAGAAAAACTACTTTTGATACCTAAGCAGAAGAAAAAACGACTTGAGTGGGCCAAACAACAGATTCGAAGATTCGAAGTCTGCGTTGGTGACGAACGCATACGTGTGGTAAGAAATTCAAAATAAGCCTTTCACAAAGACTGCCTGAAGCAACAGTCAAGTTCCCAGCTCCTCTAATGGTATGGGGATGCACGTCTGGGCGTGGCATGGACAATTTACATTTTGTCAATGGACTGGTCAATGCTGCCAAGTACCAAGACATTTTAGAAGAAGAGCTTCTTTCATCAATAACTCGTCTTCAACCAAGTGAGGGAGACTATATTTCCCAACAGGACGATGCTTCTTGACATACTGCTAGATCGACAATGGCGTGGTTAACTGCTGAAGGAATTCCTTTAGTGTAATGGCCTTCCAGCAGCCCTGACCTTTCACCAATCGAAACCGTTTGGCATAAAATGAAGCAAAAACTGCGACAAGAACCAGCTCGGACACTTCCAAAATTAAGGGCCAAGATAACAAATATCTGGGAAACTTTCGGCTCCGTAGAGTGTCAAAAATTAGTTCACACTATGCCACGGCGCTTAGAAGCTGTTATTAATGCCAGAGGTGCAGTAATACAGTGGTAAAATGAAAATAAAGACTGGTAGACTAACTATTTTGCGTCGTAAAAAGTCTTCAATAAGTTATTCAGTTTTATAAGCTCACTCCATAACATTATTTCAATGAAGTCGCCTTCTTTTTATCACCTTTTAAGAATAAATAAATCTTTATATAATCAACAAAAAAATGTGGTCTAGTTGGAAATAATTCAAGAATCAGCACATGTTTTTATTTTATCTTCGGTAGACCAACTATTTTGCGTTTGGGCTCGTAGCTACAGTTGCTACACCTTTAAAGCTCTCTAAATTTAATTCATTTTAATGATTTATTAAACGCTCGATTAAAGTTGTTCTTCCTGTCATTTCAAGCGCATGAAATCTTAATATAGCTATTGCCAAATATGTATTCTTTCCTTGAGATGTCTGTTTTCTGGCTTCTGGTCAGGAAAGCCCGATTAGCGCTCGAGTGCAGTTTTGAGAGAAAAATTGAAGTAAAGCCCAAAACCAGCCTTTGGGGTTGACGAAATTAATTGCGTTTGTGAATGTATGATGCCTGATGATGCCTAAGAGTGTTTGCCTAATATGCTGTGTTTAGTTTTGGCTGAAGCCTAGCACACGCACAACTAGACTAGGTACTAGAGTAAATCACTGTTTCACTCTCATTAGGGTCTGATGCGGTGCGCATCTACGGCGGTGGGTTTTTGGGATAGGAAAAGCTTGGTTGCGTGAGATCATAATGGCCGGTGGACATTAATTTAATCTAGTGACGTATTCACGTGAAAGGAAGTCTTCAGGCCAATTCATTGGCTCTCTCACTCCCCCTATAACCTAGCCGGGAACCTAGGCGAAAAAATTTCTAACGAACCCATGGCTAGCCCGCGGCAGTGTCTCCCTGGAATCTTCAACATGCTTGGACATAGACATTGGTAGAATTGAGTGCCTTAATCGCTTTATTGCTATTGACGAAGATAGTTATTTTTGTCTGAAACGCTGACTGCGATGGAAATAGGGTTACCACATGCCCCCCAATTGAAATGAATTTACGTCTTAAAAATTAATTTTGTAAAATAGAAAATTGGAAAGGGAATCTTCATTAGAAAAAAATATCTTCCATTTTCCCTATTTCCTTCTTTTTGGGATTTGCGAAACCGTGGTGAACACAAATGTTGGGCCAGTTTAAAATTTCCTGATAAAGTTTCGGATAGTTGTCTGACAGATAACGCTATCCACCAGATAAAAGTTGCTGATATTTTTTTTCTTGTTTCATCGTCAAAGTCTCTGATAAAATGGTAGAAAATGTATCAGTCACTAATTGTTTGACCGGATGGCAATGCTGTTTTTTATCGTTTAGATACATTATGTCATTTGTTTTGTCCCTTAATTTACTTCGAGTTTTCTAGAAGCTTAACCAGATTCAATAATTTTTTAATAATTTGTGTTGTTCTATTTTTGGTAATTTAGCATGGATAAATATTAATTCATTCATTCATTTTCGGTAGCCCGCTTATCACTTAAGTGGGTTGGAGGTGTAGGTTGCTCAAGTAGTGGACCTTCCATAGCTCTCAATTCTCCGCCATCGACTCTAAATCATCAATCATTTCATTATCCATACGGGTAAAGGAGAGATTATGAACGTGATCTAACCATCTCATCCGGGGTCTACCTATAGGACGCCTGCTTGATGGTACGGATTCCATAGCAGGTCGTGGTATCCTGGTTTAACATGACCAAACCACTAAAACATGGACCGTATTCTAGTGTTTCTAAGACGATCTCTACGAGATCCTATACACTACTCGAGTGTAGGAAGGGCCAGACCTTGACTCAAATTACTCATATGTGTTGCTTATACTTGATAATTAAATAATAATGAAGGAACGGAATCAACTCCTAGTCAACAAGCTCACTGACTGGACATATTTCAGATATTTACTAGAGGAACGGATTGAACTATCCACAGTTATTGGTACAATGAATAGAGCAACTACAAAATTAAGTACATACATTCACTCTAGATTACACAAATGGCTGCTTGAACGTCTGAATCAATTATAAAAAGAAACGTATATCCCAAGGAAATATGCGACATTATATCAGAAAAGAGGAGAGCTCGTAAACGCTGCCAATTGTCGAGAGCGCTAAGTGATAAGACAAGACAAGTCTAAAAATTAACTTAGAAAAAAGATCAAAAACATGAAAGATTTGTATGCGGAAAGATACCTTACAGTCTGCGAATAAAGGGTACAGTAGATGGCACCCATAAGGAAATTTTGACTTTAATCAAGCGTAGATTTGTTATTTTAAACGCGATTTTCAAATGTTATACCATTATATGTTCCTTAAGGAATTTTATTTTTAGTAAAAATTTAATTTTCGAGTTAAGTGGTTTCAATTTGGAATTAAATGGATATTAAAAAATTAGTCTCAAAACCTGCAGTAGTTGGCACTCCTGTACAGTAGTTGGCACTAAAATTGTATGATAAAACAATATCTAACGATTTATTAAAATGCATTTAGTGCTCCTTTATTTGAAATTTATAAAAATGATATTAATTAGTTATATTAATATTATTACCTACTATTATTATTTAAAAAAAAAAATAAAAAATATAAATGCATTTCTCCGCGTTTCTTAAAAATAGCACCAAGTTGATATTAAATAGCATATAGCTTGGTATGCTGCAAACTTCCGAAGGTCTCTTCTTTGAAATCGGTTGTTTTGTTATTGCCGAAAGAGGTAGCCCACACCGATCCGCATCATAGGTTTTCTTCTCTTTAGGCATTTTCAAAAATCTGAAACAAATAACCGTCGTATACTACAGTTGTTGGCACCATTAAAAGTATAGTTATTGGCAGTGTCAACAGCTGTAGTCCCATATGAACCAGTTACTGGCACCCCCTGGCAATAATTAAAACAATTGCTTTTTTTAATACAGTTATTGGCACCCCTCTTATTTAATATATTAGCAAATAATATGAATATTTAAACTTAAATTAATAATATTTAACATATTGCCATTTAAAATAGCAAAAGTTTTTGTACTTATTTTAAGGATTTAAGAAAAAATTTGTACTTAACAAATTGGAAGTCCTTATTAAAATTCGCAAGATTTCACCCAAACAAAAATTACACTTAAGCTTAGATCAGACGATTTATGTATATACACAAATTTCATTTGTTTAAAAAATACACAAATTCTAAAAAAATCGTATTGAAAAGCGATTTGTGTATTCCACAAATGTTTGTGGCTCAGACGATTTGTATATTTTGTTCTAAATACACAAATTTTATTTACACAAATGGAATTTGTGGACATTTCTGTATAGGTCAGATTGTTTTTTATTCGCTCGTGTTTGACGTATATTCAATAAAAATAAATAAAAAAATTTATTGGATTCGGTCAGGTTTCAAATTTAACAAAGTTGAAAATAGAAGGTGTTGCGGTTATTTTGGCCGCGTATTAACTCAAAAGTGAAACGCAAGACGAAAGCCAACAAGTCGTCGAGTTGCAGAGAGCAGTCAGTCCACCACCTTGAGGGCAGGCTCTGTTTATCCCTGTCATTACGCATTTGCCACAATCCGCTTCGGCAATCAACGTCCTGTACATTAGCATTGCTTTAATCCACAACACCAATGTTTCATCTACACCATCATGTCTGGCTGCATAGCACATGCTATCAAAGGTCACATTATCAAAAGCACCCTCAATATCCTACCAACGAGGTGCTGAAGCGCAGTTTCACAGGATTTTCCGCGCTGATAAGCATGTTGCATCTCAGAAAGAGGATGCAATCAAAGAGCAACATTGCGCACGTGCAGCTCAACCAGTCTCTCCAAGCTTTTCAGCAGGAAGGAAGACAGACTTATGGGTCTGAAACTTTTGGCGAGATTGTAGTCGGTCTTACCGATTTTTGGTATGAGCACGACTTTAACCATACGCCAAGGAGAAGGTATGTATGCCAAGGCCAAGCTTGCGGTGAAAATTATTTTCAACGTCGGCATCAGCTGACTAAAACCTTGTTCCAGCATAGTTGGATAAATTCCATCTGGACCAGGTGACTCTCAAACGATGCAATTGCATATTCCATGTACAGTGCAGTATAGCACAGAAATTCAATTGTAAATTGCGCTAGTGCCACAAAACAAAAACCTCAGTTCCAATTGCATTTCAACATTTCAAGAGCAGCGCAGAATCCCACAGATATAAAACCGAAAACACAGCAGTGTTCCTGTAAATATTGCTTATCGTTGGGCAGCTTTCAGGCACCCATGAACCACTCTTTATCGGCCTTATTTTTATACTTTCTCTCCATGACCACCGTACCATGTTCATATTCGTCACTATCACTGCCACAGGATAGTTCCATGCACTTTCTGTTCTTATTAATCATGCACGGAACAGCGCATGATACCTGCATACTGGTTCAATATCCGGTCGATGGACCAGGATAATATGGATAACATGGTCAAGCATGTTTTCCCACAAAAACGTTAACGGTAATTTCAAAACCATTTATTTGGTATTTCCATTGAAAGTGCAGATGCTAAAATGTATATATGTACATATCTATCTGGGTTCTTGAGTATGAAAACTTGAATGGTAGTTTCATTACCAAATGACAAAAATCTTATTACCATGTCATAAATCATGCCCATTATCCATGTCCATCCTCATTTAATTGTATTATCAAAACAATTTGTGTATGCGCACGAAATTTGTGTATGCGAAATTTTTCAGAATACACAAACAATAGGACATACACAAATGGTACACAAATCTACACAAATCGTCATAAATTATTTTCTATACCCGATCAAAGGATTTGTGTATCTACACAAATTCGATTTGTGTTTTCAATACACAAATGATACACAAATCATTTGTGTATGCCATTTGTGTTTATAAAATTTGTGGTTCAGACTGTTTGTGTATTTTTTCGAAAAGAATTCCCAAATTTATACACAAATATTTGTGTATACATATACACATATCGTGTGATATTAGCTTTATAGGCGTTTAAACTTTTATTTATAAATATCGACTGAAGAGAGCATCTCTATATATATAAAACAAAGTGGAAAAAACTGTATGTTTCCCTCTGTAGCCCGGAAATTTCAACCAATTCAGTTGATATTTTTTTTATAATGTCGGTAATTACGGTGGTCGGGCAATAGGCTAAACAAATTCAAAATCGGACAAAGGGGCGTGGCACCGCCCATACAAAAAAAAACATTCAAAATCATATATCTCGAAAACCACCTAATGGATTGAGCTCAAACTTACAGGCTCTTAGGTATTGGCAGTTAGGTGCTTCTGTGAAGATTGGTCAAAATCGGACAAAGGGGCGTGGCACCGCTCATACAAAAAAAAACATTCAAAATCGTATATCTCGAAAAACAACGAATAAATTGAGCTCAAACTTACAGATAATCTTAGGTATTGGCCGCAGAGTGCTCCTGTGAAGATTGGTCAAAGTTAGACAAAGGGGCGTGGCAGATCTTATACAAAAAACATTCAAAATCGTATATCTCGAAGACCACCGAATGGATTGGGCTCAAACTTACAGATAATCTTAGGTATTGGCCCTGAAGTGCTCTGAGGTATTGGTTCTAGAGTGCTTCCGTGAAGATTGGTCAAAATTGGACAAAGGGGCGTGGCACCTCCTATACAAATAAAAACATTCAAAATCGTATACCTCCTAAACAAAAAAAAAAATCTTCTATGGGGTGAAACTCGATGAAGTTATATCTCTATAACCGCTGGGCCGATTTTCATGAGTCTTTTTTTTGTTTTGTTCGTATTGCTGTATTTCAGGTTTAGGCAGAAAGAAAGTTCCAGTTTATTCTCATTTCTCGCATTTTACGAAAGAACATCTGTGCACGGGCCAAGTCGGCGGGTACAGCTATCTCTATATATATAAAACAAAGTGGAAAAAGCTATACGTTTCCCTCTGTCGCCCGTAATTTTGAACCAATTGAGTTGATTTTTTTAAATGTCGGTAATTACGATAGGCCAAAAAATTGAAAAATAAAAATTGTAAAAATTAATAAAAGGCCTGGCGAAGCCGGCGGGGGTTCAGCTAGTTTAATATAAGATCTACTGGAAAATAATACAAATTTATTATATTATTGGAAAAAACAAAATCTTTATTGAAAGAAGTAACCGGAACAGAGCAAATCGCTATTGAACAGAGGGGTGCCAACTATACTGTATCATAAAAAAGGGGCGTCAACTACTGTATCCGTTACGCTAGGCCCTAAGTATACTGAATGCGGCCTTTCTTGTGACTAGATTTTTTGTCGGTTACTTCCTAATGCGTCAACAACTAATGCCGTATTTGATTATTCAGTACTCAAAGAACACTTTTTTTTTGCTCTCCGTCTTTTTTTGTTCGATTGGAATCAAGAGCACTTTTCCGACTATTAATTTACAAATTTTTATAAATTATTGGTTTGGTTTGGTTTGGTTTACGGGTTGGTGAAGCTGAGTAGCCTCTTCTTCACCCCACTCAGGTCCTCGTGGACCCATTGTGATACCCTTCGATGGGGTTAGCCGCGTTGTAATGGCTTTGTTTCATCCTTCCCATGGTTACTCGACCTTGTCCAGCCATCCCGCTGTCCTCAGAAACCTGTAAAGATTAGACATTGAGACGTTAGAGAGTTCTTGGATATCCTGGAAGTAGTAACTTCCAAGTGTTCTGTTCCTCAAGTGACAGAGACTTGGGCAGTGACAGAGAAAGTGAGGTGTGTCCTCGTGAACCTCCTCTTCATCGCAGCCTCTACAAATGTCGTCATTCTTGAGATTTTGTTTCATTGCGTGGCTTCTTAGAAGGTTGTGACCAGTGAGGGCGCCAACTAACTTGGACAGCGATATTCTGTCATATCGTAGCAGTTTGTTGGTCCTGCTTTTATTGTATTCTGGCCACATCTTCCGTGATATGTCGCAGGTGGTTAGTGTTTTCCACCTGATGATGGCTTTCATTCGGATCTTATATTCCACTCGCTCTTTGAGACTGCAGATCGGTGGTTTGATCGACTGAAGTGCCTGGTCTAGGTCCATTGCAGAGCCATTTCTTGCCAATTCGTCAGCTCTCTCGTTGCCGGTTATGTCCCTGTGTCCAGGAACCCAGCAGAGAACCGTATTATGCTGCGAGCCAAGAACCTTGAGCTCTTCGCGACAGCGGCGAACTAGTTTTGATTTTATCTCATTAGTAGAGATTGCTTTGATAGCCGCCTGGCTGTCAATGAATATGGTAATATCACTCCGTGGTATTGCCATTATTGACACCATGCTTGCCACCTCCGCGACCGCCAGTACCTCAGCTTGGAAAACACTACAGTAATCAGGAAGCCTGATTGAACTATGTATGTTGAGTTCCTCTGAGAATAATCCGGCTCCAGTTCCACATTCCATCTTTGATCCGTCAGTGTAGATGGCTATTGACTTCGTTTCCGTGGGTTCGTTCCTGTCCCATTCTTCCCTACTCGGGAACCGGCAGGAGAATGGTTTATGGAAGTCTAGGTATGGTGACATATAGTCAGAGCTGATGTCACTCCCTACGTATTCCTTGAGAATCCGCGCATGCCCAAAGAGACTGGGGATCCAGCATTTTGTCTGGCTTATTCTCAGGGCACTTTTGGCAGCCGATTCTTGTATATATAGATCTATAGGTGGCAGGTTAAGAAGCGTTTCCAACCCAGCAGTCGGTGTTGTTCTCAACGCACTAGTTGTTCCTATACATGCCAGTCTTTGTATTTTTGTCATTGCCTTAAGATTGGTTACCTTGTCTGTGGCTTTCCACCAGACTATGTTGCCATATGTGAGTATTGGGCGTACGATTGCCGTATACATCCACAGAATTATCTTCGGGTTAGGTCCCCAGTTTCTGCCGAAGATACGATTGCATGCATAAAATGCATTCGATGCCTTTTTAACTCGTTCATTGACATTTAGTTTCCAATTAAGTTTTCTGTCGAGAATTATTCCCAGATATTTCGCACTCTCTGCCACCTGCAGGGGTATTCCCTCAATAGTTGGTGGTTCAAAGTGTGGTATGTTTCTTCTGTTTGAAAACAGCACGAGTTCGGTCTTCTGGGGGTTCACCCCAAGGCCACAATGTTTTGTCCACAGATTAAGTGTCCGCAGTGAGCTTCCTAATAACTCATTTATAGTTGGTAGGAATTTTCCTGTCGCCAGCAGTACTACATCGTCCGCATAAGCGACGGCTTTTACTCCACTGTGTTTGAGTTTCATGAGTACTTCATTGATGACGAGAACCCAAAGTAGGGGAGAAATGACTCCTCCCTGTGGTGTGCCTCTGGAGGCAGTTACTTGTACTTCAATGTCACCTAATCTCGCATTGATATTCCTTTCATTGAGCAGGCTCATGATCACGTTAGTGAGAGATATTTCAACGTTGGAATTCTGCAGCGCCCTCTTCACTGCACACGTTTTGACATTATTGAACGCTCCCTCAATGTCTAAAAACGCGGCTAGTGTATATTCTTTATCTTTTAATGATTTTTCTATAGTGCTGACGACATCATGCAGCGCTGTTTCCACTCCTCGGCCTTTTGTGTAAGCATGTTGAGCTGTGGAGATCGCGCTGTTGTCTAGCCGACTGCGAATATGAATATTCACCAGTTTTTCGAAGGTTTTCAAGATAAAAGATGTTAGACTTATGGGTCTGAAATCCTTAGCAGTGGTATGACTAGGTTTCCCTGCTTTAGGGATGAAGACTACTTTCACTTCCCGCCAGGCTTTTGGGATGTAGCCATATTCCAGGCTGCTTATGAAAAGTCGATTGAGAACCGGTACGATAATGGTCTTTGTCTTCTGTAGCATGATTGGAAATATCCCATCACCTCCTGGGGATTTGAAGGGAGAGAATGTGTCAATCGCCCAGTGTATTTTATCGTTGGTTATGATTTCTTCCGGAACTGTCGAAGCCGTTGCCGGGACATTATACATAGCCTGTGTGTTACTCTGTTTCGGGATACATCCCGGAAAATGAGTTTTCAGTAAGAGACTAAGAGTCTCTGTGCAGGACTGTGTCCAATTTCCGTTGCCGTCCTTGAGATATCCAGGGACTGCAGGTTCTTTGGACAGGATTTTTCTAAGCCTAGCTGATTCTGTGGTGTTTTCTATATCATCACAGAACGAGCGCCAGGTTATGCGTTTGGCACTTGTCACAGCTTTTTTGAAATTCCTCTGACTGGCTTTATATGAATCCCAATCTGTTGGGGAATTGGTGGATTTCGCCGCGTTGAAGAGTGCTCTTGTCTTCTGCCTGATCTTTTGGAGATCTTTTGTCCACCACGGTGGAGACTTCCTATTCTTTATGGTCCATAGAGGACAGGCTTTATGGAATGCACCTTTCAGAACTCTGTTTAGAGTATCTGTGGCTATGTCAATCTCTTCCGGTGAGCCTAATGTAAGCCGTTGCAGTTTCTTGGTATGTCTACCTACTTCTTCAGAGAACTTTACCCAGTCTGTTCTCCTTGGATTCCTGCATTTGCTTAATGGTTTCATCGTTTCGTCAATTAGGAATTCTATAATCATGTGGTCTGATAGGGATGCTTCCAGGGAAACTTTCCATTCTCGCACAGTGAGAGTTTGTGAGTTATTGTATAGTGTGATGTCTAATACCTCACTCCTATTCCTGGTTATGAACGTTGGTTCATTGCCGATATTTGCTATCATCAAGTTATTTTCAATAATAAATTCAAAAAGGGACTCACCTCGCGCATTTATGTCAGTGCTTCCCCACTGAGCATGATGTGAGTTGGCATCGCAGCCTAGAACAATGCCCCATTTCTTGCGTTCTGCTTCCTTTACCAGTGCACTTGTTAGCTCGGACGGTGGACTATCTTGTGAGTCGAACGGCATATATATTGCCGCCAGTATCATTGTGATTTTCCCTCGTCTCTCCCAGGTGACAGCTGTTTGGTCTTTATAAATTATTAACTTAATGCCAGATTTCGAATATTAAATTTAACATTCAACCAGTGAGTAGAATTCGATTGTGTAGGCAATATCTGAAATCCGAGAGAAGAAACTTAAATGCCCAATCGAAAACGCTAAAAAAACTGTTCTCGTGATCAATAAAGATCAATAAATATTCAAACAGATCGATATGAAAAACTAATAATTTTTTTTTTAAATAAAAATCTTTCTTTAAAAATCTACTGCGCAAAAATTGGTTTTACTGCTGTTTTTTGAAAAATCTACTGCACAAATGACTAAGTTGACTAAACATTAGTAAAAAAATGTTGCTCGTATTTACATTAGGTATATACAAACTAAATTAATTCAGATATGTAGGTACTTGATAATCGTTACTTTATGAACAATTAAAATCACAACATCGGAATATAACATTATACATTGGTGCCGCTCTATAAAATTCAAGAAAAACATAATAATCCTGTGTCACGGTGCAATGGTAATAAGAGATTCCACTTTTGGTAACAGACCAGATAGACTAAATGGTAGAAACGGCAACACTGAGTGAAAGCTATCCCGTCACAGTTTTGCTGAACTCGCTAAAAGTTGCTTCAACAACCCAACGATTATAAGTTGTTTTCGAGGTTTTTTTCATCGAAACCTACTTCAAGCAACAGGTTGTGAAAACGGATCATGAATGGGAGTGTTTTCGCGAAAACCCAGTTTTCGGTTTTGGTGTGAATATAGAGTGTACCTACGTTTTTATTTAAATAATAAAAAAACGTTTGCTTTACCACAAGGGTGTATGTATTTTTATAAATTGTTTCGGCGACAATCGTATTAAATTTTAAGTGTTTTAGCCCCTGTTCTGTTTTAGTTTGTATAAACCGGCTTACCTCAGTGCAATTTCTCTGCATTCAGAAATGTTTTTTATATTATACAACCAAAGTACATTCGAGTCAAAAGTTTCCATAAAATAAAATAATGGAAAGCATTTCAGTCCAATCCTACATCAACTAAGCCAAATAATACCTACTCGTAAGAGACTTGAACCACTTATCCAACACCCTTGCAAACATCTACACAAAACTACAACTATGTACTCACCGAACCCTTGGGCGTACTGGTGCGAGATAATACTTTTTGAACAAAACTATTTGAGTAAAAGAACTTCAAAACATTAATCTTACCTCACAGAATTTCAAGGAGTAGGTAAGTTGAATTGAAAGGCGTTTCGCTTGCCAAACATTGGTATAGCTATTTATGAAGTTGAGAGAAGTAAGCAATGGATTACAAATACAATTCCCATCACGGGCGGATTACCTTGTATCTTATCCTCTTTGCAATCTTAATGTAGTCTCGCAGTCACAACCCTATCAAATTTATAATTCTGGTTAAAGGCCGTGTCGTTCAGTTGATGGCCTTGAGGTTTTCCCGATAAGTAAAAAAACAACGGAAGAGTTACAATTTAATTTCACTGATTTATCCCATGTCATTTATACAATACTGTATGTTATTTAATTTTTATTTATTTAAACTTTGAGCATTGATTTGATATTATTTTTCAATACAGTATGGAGAGCAAATGTTAGTTTTCTTGAAGTAAGTATTTTATAAGAAGTAGGAACTCCAAATGAAATTCGATGCGTTTTTATTTCGTTTATCCTTTTTGGGAACACGCAGCAACATCATTAATAATCACATTCGACATCAGTGCGACAGCAAGATGTCGACGTCGGACGTTGGATCGATCCTACGACGCGACGTGTACTTGGACCGAGATATCGACAAAACAGAATGCCCTAAGGAGATTATAAGGTAGGTAGACATGTCTAATAGAAACATGGCATCTAAAATTGGGCCATAAAAAAGATTGCCAATGATTATGTCATCATAGCTAGATATGAACCGCTACACTTAACTCAAAAAATGGGATATAATTGGGAATAAAATAGTCACACAAGATACATGTATGGGTAGGCGCAGGGTCATAAGTCCACAGGCCAAAAGTCCACAATGGACTTTTGACCCACTCGAGTGGGTTAAAAGTCCACAAATCAATTATGAACTAATAACCCACCCACGTGGGCCAAAAGTCCACACGAAATTCTTGTGGACTTTTGACTCATCTATTGTGGTGTTATGGCTCACTATAGTGGGTCATAAGTCCACAATTGTAAATTTTTGTAGTAAGGCAAAAACCAACGGGTTTCGTTAATTTTCTCTTGTGTAATTTGTCTCTTGGACAATATTTCAGGAGCGGATTCCCATAAAATATCAAAACATTTTTACAAGCATGCATGGGATTGTAGAATTTTATTAGTAGCTTTTAGGCAGTTTTTCTTTTCAGTCAGGCGTGCGTGTCCGTTTTTTTTCAACCTGAGAGAGTACCGGTAAACTAACCTTCAGTATTTAAAAAAAATGAAAAATTCGCGCGAATCTACATCTAAATATATATTACGTTATCTAATGCTAAAAATCTACAGACCATTTTTTTTAAATATAGTTTTTAAAATTAATGCTCAACAAAGACCTTTAGATTTTGAGCATTAGATAAATAATAGTTATGTCTCACTTCAGTTTCAAATATTGTATATGCAAGTCAAGCAGACTGTTGTAGGTGGCAAGTCCTGTTATGCAAACTCCATACGAGAAATAAACTTTTCTTTTGCGTGTGAAGAATCCAAAGGCGTAGCCAAAAAAAAATGTTGAGCAAGGGAGGATCGATTTGGGGTGTGAAAATTAAAAATTCGCGCGAATTTTTAATTTTCACACCCCAAATCGATCCTCCCTTGCTCAACATTTTTTTTTGGCTACGCCTTTAGGATCTTTAAAATCGATCCTCCATTTCGCAATTGTTTCTTTGCTATGCCTTTGGATTATTTACATGCCCAAGTTTCCTTCTCCTATTATGTAGTGTGCCAGAACTTACCGTTTAAAATAGTCTACCTACCTTGCAGATATGCAGTGAAAAGTGGAATAAAGTCGCTTTACCAAAGCGTCATAATCCCAATTGAAAGAAATTGGCTTTACGTCACTTTCACTAAGCTACATAAGGCCAAATTTAGAGATTTGGTCTTATCACACTTGGCCTTATGTCACGCCACCATAAATTTACGAAAAATGTGTTTGGTAGGACATATCTAAGTTCCGACTTTATGGGACTTACGTTACGCTGGTATGGGACATATCATTATCATATAGTTATTTCCCTGCACCATTTTATATAAAGCGTTTGAAAAATTCGCGCGAATTTTTCACTATTACTTTAAAAACTTCTCAACTTTTTTGTACGTTTTTTTTTTTTTGTACGTATAATGTCTGTATATATATACCTACATACATATATTATTTATTCTTTTGAATCATAATAATGTGTACTTAAACTTGACCAATCAAAAAACTAAACATTGTCATACCTTTCACTTTGTTTTAATACAATATAATATGGCATACGAATAATTGTGGACTTATGGCCTACTTCATTTTTGAGATTGTGAGACTATGACCCGAAATAATTGTGGATTTATGGCCCACCTGGGTGGGTTATAAGTTCACAATTGATTTGTGGACTTATAACCCACTCGAGTGGGTCAAAAGTCCATTGTGGACTTCTGGCCTGTGGACTTATGACCCTGCGCCGTATGGGTACATTGTAGTTAGGGTAAAAATACATACTGGCATTTTAGGTATAGTATACACCCTGTTTTTTTTGTCATGACCACGTGGAGGGAAGCGGAGAAAATTGAGATAATAAGACAGGCGATTCCAATGTACATGGCTTTTTAAGTGCCTGCGAGTTCCTATGGGGATTAGGTTAAGCTCGTTTGCATTCCTGGCATCACGCGAGTATTTCGAATGGAGCTGACAAATTAAAGACATAACATTAAAATGCGCGCGGTATTTCGTTCATGTTCCGACATTCATTTTATTATAAGCAGGTCAATGATCCCAGCAGAGCCTCACCAATGATAAATTAAATAAGGTTGTACATAATACATGTCATTATTTTGTTATAATATAAAAACAGATAATGAAATAACCAGTAAAGATAATAAATAAAAAAATGTAGATTTTTGTCGATTCTATGAACAGCAACGTCACTCAAATTATTATTGAAATCAAACATTTAACCTGGACACTAAAAATGACTAGCTACATATCGTTACTTTCAGAGCAAAGTGACATTTGACATAAGTTGAGATTTGTAATTTTTTAGGAAGACCACAATAAAGATAACAAATTTTTCCTGTCCAATCGGCATAATTCTACTTCTTCTATTTCCCAAGTTTTGAAAAAGTACGTCCTTTCGAATTCTCAATAAAGTCCTCATAATTTTTTGTACCTTAATGCAATTTTTTGGTTTATGAACATTTTACGACAAAATTACACTTTCGAGCTGTGCATGCAGATTTACCACTCAGTGTCGACGTGTTAGTAGACTCCAAAAACGACATACGTACAAAACATTGGCCATTCTTCTGTCTCTGTCATTGCTTGCAGAAAAACTGACTTTTTAAAAAATTGAACATGAACATCGCAGGCTCGAGATTTTATGAGACTTTTGAGAAAACTTTTAGAACGCCAAAATTAAGGTATATACGAAAATTCAGCTTATTATCTCTCATTCCGAGGTTGAACCCTTTTTATACCCGGTACCACACTGTGCTGAGGGTATATTCACTTTGACATTCCATTTGTAACGCACATAAGGAGGCGTTGTAGGTATGTCAAACTATATATATTACTAGCTGAACCCCCGCCGGCTTCGCCAGGCCTTTTATTGCTTTTTACAATTTTTATTTTTCAATTTTTTGGCCTATCGTAATTACCGACATTTAAAAAAAATCAACTCAATTGGTTCAAAATATAGTTTTTTCCACTTTGTTTTATATATATAGAGATAGCTGTACCCGCCGACTTGGCCCGTGCACAGATGTTCTTTCGTAAAATGCGAGAAATGAGAATAAACTGGAACTTTCTTTCTGCCTAAACCTGAAATACAGCAATACGAACAAAACAAAAAAAAGACTCATGAAAATCGGCCCAGCGGTTATAGAGATATAACTTCATCGAGTTTCACCCCATAGAAGATTTTTTTTTTGTTTAGGAGGTATACGATTTTGAATGTTTTTTTTTTGTATGGGAGGTGCCACGCCCCTTTGTCCAATTTTGACCAATTTTCACGGAAGCACTCTAGAACCAATACCTAAAAGCACTTCAGGGCCAATACCTAAGATTATCTGTAAGTTTGAGCCCAATCCATTCGGTGGTTTTCGAGATATACGATTTTGAATGTTTTTTGTATAAGATCTGCCACGCCCCTTTGTCTAACTTTGACCAATCTTCACAGGAGCACTTCAGGGCCAATACCTAAGATTATCTGTAAGTTTGAGCCCAATCGATTCGGTGGTTTTCGAGATATACGATTTTGAATGTGTTTTTGGTATAGGAGGTGCCACGCCCCTTTGTCCAACTTTGACCAATCTTCACGGAAGCACTCTACAACCAATACCTAAGATTATCTTTAAGTTTGAGCTCAAATGATTCGGTAGTTTTCGATATACAGTCAACTCTCGATTAACCGGGGTGCTCGGGACCGAGCTCATACCGGAAAATCGAAAATCCCGGATAATCGAAAATGATATTCTCAAAGAGGAAACCCACTTTATGCAATGTTTTACCATTATTAGTAAATCGATTTACATACTGAATCAGAAAAATTAACAGAAGAATGCAAACAAAAACAAACAAAACCTTGTATGTTAGGTTTCGTTGGTTTTTGTTTGCAAGAATTAAAGAAATTTATTGAAAATGATCACGGATAATAGAGTAAATCCTGGATAATCGATTTCTAAATATATAAATTTTAATTAATTTTTGACAAAAAATTTCCCGGTTAATAGGGTTCCCGGTTAATAGAATGCCGGATAATCGAGAGTTGACTGTATACGATTTTGAATGTTTTTTTTGTATGGGAGGTGCCACGCCCCTTTGTCCGATTTTGACCAATCTTCACAGGAGCACTTAACTGCCAATACCTAAGATTGCCTGTAAGTTTGAGCTCAATCCATTTGGTGGTTTTCGAGATATATGATTTTGAATGTTTTTTTTGTATGGGTGGTGCCACACCCCTTTGTCCGATTTTGAATTTGTTTAGCCTATTGCCCGACCACCGTAATTACCGACATTATAAAAAAAAATCAACTAAATTGGTTGAAATGTACGGGCTACAGAGGGAAACATACAGTTTTTTCCACTTTGTTTTATATATATAGAGATTGATCAGCATCACTTTCTTAGTCGATCTAGCGATGTCCATCTGTCTTACGGCCTTAATTTAAGAGCTATCGACTTGAAATACGTAAGCTTTTATCCAACAAACTGATGCTAAGTTCGAAAATGAGCAAGATCGGATGAAAACTACTACTACCTCCCATACAAAAATATCGGATTTATATAGCTTTTTGATGTTAAAAATTAAATTTAAATAGCTACAGTAAAGATAGCAAGTTTAAACTTTGCACATATTGTTTTAATAATATTTGAATTTTTTTTTGGTAAAAACATATTTTCTTCTATTTGTCCTGTTTTCATTACGGACTTTACCAATACCTGTTGTTTTTTTGTTCTTTTTATTAAAATTTACAATGCATGCAGTATTTTTTGTCCAACCTGATCACATCCCCTATTTCACCACCTCCGCTACAAAATATCGATGTGTCCGTAGGCAGATCTATAAAAATGGTTCTTGCAATATGTTGCATAATTTTTTAGTAAAGCGAAATAAAGTGGCAGCCATAGAGACGTTGATCGTGAAATCGAAGGTCGCGGTGGTGAAATTTTAGAAGGAATTTAGAGCGTCGCTCATCGCGAACAAAATAATTTTACAGATATTGTAAATCGCGGCACACGTAACAGTGCAAATGGGATCGAAGTCAGAGAAATTTTTAAAAATTATTTTTCGTTGCCAGAAGGGGAACTGGAATGGCAATATCGAGCAGTGATGCGTGGCATAATACCATCCGAATTTTAAATATAAAAACATACCAGATTTGATCTAAAAAGCCTTGAGTCGCTTTTCATCACCCGATCCAAAAACTTCATCTCTGCAAACAAAGGATTGAGGCGCTTGTACAAGGTGGCGCAAAAATAACCTTCCGATGTTTTTTGGCTGTAATTTAAAAAAAAATTAAAAACTTTGATTCTTCTTGTGGATTATTTTTATTTGGTCTTTTAATTTTTTTTACATCAAGTCGAGAATATGATGTCATGTAAATGGCCGCCGCCACAGTTGATTGTCATTTGAGCCCTTTTTATGGCATTTTCCACCATCACTTTGGCCAAAACTTCCGGCGATAGGTCCTCACATTCTTGACGGATATTGTCTTTAAGAGCTGCAAGAGTCTGAGGCTTGTTGACATAAACCCGCGACTTCAAAAAGCCCACAAAAAGAAGTCTGGAGCGGTCAAATCAGGCGATCTTGCTGGCCAGTGCAAATCGCCAAAACGGGAGATTAGGCGCCCGGGAAATGCATCCTTCAGAATACCGGTTGTGGCACGTGCAGTGTGTGCCGTTGCACCGTCCTGGTGGAACCATATGTTTTCCAATCCCAATTCATCAAGTTGCGGCAAAAAGAACTCGTTGATCATTGCTCTGTAGCGCTCACCATTCACAGTAACCGTTTGGCCCGCGACGTCTTCGAAGAAAAAAGGTCCATGACATCTTCGGCGGCTACAGCAGCAATATTCTCTGCAGAACGGCTACTCCGGGGTCTGCCACGCCTGGCAGCATCTCGTGTTGTGCCAGTCTCTTCGAGGCGAGCGGCTAAACGTCGCAGTGTTTCACCAGTAGGCGTTGGACGGCTAGGAAATCTGCTACGAAATTCACGTTGTGCCAAAGTCACCGACCGATTATTGCTCAAATAAATAGTCACCAATATTCCGCGTTCTGGAGCAGTGTAGCGTAACATTGTTTATTAACGTGTATTTCGCATGTGTTTACTACACAAATGTCAAAACAGAACTGACATTAGGGGCCAATCGCAAAATTTATAGCATTTTCTGATAGGAGGATTACTTTTGCGCCACCTTGTAGTATGTCGCACTTGACTCAGCAGGCGCTATGTTCATTGATAAGAAAAGGATTTTTTTTTACGAGTTGTATGATGTTTCGAAAAGAAAAGGATCAT
This sequence comes from Cheilosia scutellata, assembly GCA_955612985.1. NCBI lineage: Eukaryota > Metazoa > Arthropoda > Insecta > Diptera > Syrphidae > Cheilosia > Cheilosia scutellata. The sequence continues at coordinate 65,200,690 of OY015313.1, forward strand.
TGTTTGAATGTTTATTAACATGTGTAGAGTGTAGGGTAAGCGATGTAGCGCTCAAGATGGGACATGATAATTTTTTTATGTAAAATTGGTGCAACGCATTCGACGTTAGCCGAATTTTCATTTTTTTTTGTCGTAGTAGTCACATACGGTATACCTACATTTTTTTTAAAGAGGGGTAGAATATTAGGATAACGAATATAAGGGCCTGTCGGTTATCTATTTCTGCCTAGTTGTGAAAGACTATTCGAGTATAATATTCGTCGTGTGTATTACGTGTCAATTTTCGATAAATAATAAATTCAGTTTCAACATATTCTTTTTATTTTCTTAAATTCCATCGATTTTAAAAAGCATTTAAAAAATTATATTTCAAAAAATATTTGCAATAATTGCAATAAGTGTAGTGTTTTCTTTAAAACAAAAAAAAAACGTAACTAAATAAAAAACAAATTGAACGATATTCAAAAAACTAAAAGTGCTAAAAAAGTGTGTTATCCTTTTATAAGTAATATTTGCTAAATAAAAAAAAAACAAACAAAAAATGTTTTACTCATGTGAAATTTGCGACAAAGTGTTCGATAGAAAGTGGGTTCTGACTAGACACGTCAGAAGCATCCATGAACGCAAGAGGATGACCTGCGGTTTGTGTGCAGCAGTATTTAAGAGAGTGGACAATCTCAAAGTACACTTGAGAGTAAAGCATGCCACGATCTAAAAACAGGAGGTAAACGATAATATATTTTACAACGATGTTGTACCATCTACCATATTGGGTGGTCAACCACGATGTAACACAACAACGTAACAACGGTGGGGAGGAAATTTGTGTGCGGATGATGTGCGCATGCTGCGTATGTTATCGATGATCTACATCAACATCATCGGGATATTCACCATATTAATGAATGTGCCGAAGATTACGTATTCGAATGCGATAATACGCCACCATCAGAGGGAGATTTATTTGATGATGAGCGTCCATCAACATCGAGAGCTAGCGTTCGGAGAAGGTTGGATGATGACGAACAACCATCGACGTCAGCAGCCAGCAAAAAGAAACGTCAGACAACGACCAATCATTGCACAGCATGCAATGAGAATGTGGAGTAGAGGAATTGGATGCACCACCAGCGAAAAACTCTGTTGCAAATGAAGACGAAGGCAACCTCGATGTGGGGCTTTTGTTAGAACTTATAATAAGCGAATAAATTTATTAACTAAAATCTATTAAATTTAATATTGAGGGTCACGGTGGTTTCGTGAAAAATTGCCTCGAAAACATAAAATGTAGTAGGGCATATGATTCTTCACCAACCTCTTACAATAAAATTAATTTTCTTGCATTAAACAATAAGCTTTTATATGAAAGTTGGGATAGTGTTTATGCGGCACAAAATGCTTCTATAGCATATGAAATTTTTCTTAAAATTTTAAAAAGATACATTGGTTCTTCTACCTTAACCTTATCACGTAAAAAATCAGAATATCGTCTTAAACCCTGGATAACTCGCTCCCTTATCAAAAAAATAAATATTAAACACAAATTGAGGAAAAAATGTTGGAAACATCCAATGAATAACAGTTTAAAAAGTCGCTTCAGAAATTTTTGTAAAAAAGTGAATAAGGAAGTGATTAATGCGCGGGATATGTATTATCGTTCCAAAATACTAAATGCAAATGGAAATCTTAAGAAGGAGTGACAAGTCGTTAACAGTATTATTAGTCGAAAAGTTAATACTAGCACTGATCCTATCGTACTGAATATCGGAGGTACAGACATTTTGAATCCTTTGGAAATAGCCAACGAGTTTAGCAATTACTTCGCCTCCATTGGAGAATCCTCTTTTTCAGATAGCTCGCAAACTTCATGTAATTGTTGCACTAAGCCTGTTACTATATGTAATGGCCTCGGAAACAGCTTCGTTTTTGAGCCTATTACAGGATTTGAATTGTTAAAAACTATTAATTCTCTGCCTAACTCTAATTCGTGTGGTAGTGATGAGATCTCGAATTTGGTTCTAAAGAATATTGGTCTCAATTTAGTAGATATTTTGTGTTACCTATTTAATTTCAGCATTATGTCTGGTACTTTTCCCACTGATTTGAAATGCGCCATAGTAATTCCATTACTTAAAAAAGGTAATAAATCAGACACATCCAATTATAGACCAATTTCGTTGTTGTCTACTATTTCCAAAGTTTTTGAAAAAGTAGTTAAAACGAGAATCTTAGCCTATCTCAATAATTTTGATTTTTTTAGTCCCCTACAGTTTGGTTTTCGGACTGGCCATTCCACCGAGGATGCTCTACTGGACTTCTGCTCTATATTATATAAAGGTCTAGATGACAAACTTTTCTGCGCTGGCCTATTTGTCGACATTACCAAGGCGTTCGATATGGTTGATCATGTAATTCTCCTAGATAAATTATATAAGGCCGGATTCAGAGGATTCATCTACAATTGGTTTGAGTCATATCTTAAAGATAGAATACATCGAGTTAAAGTTGGAAGCAGTATAAGCAGTCCTAAAACGAATAACCTGGGAGTACCCCAAGGCTCTGTACTTGGTCCAATCTTATTCCTAATATATATAAATTCCTTATTTTCACTTCCATTTTTGGGTAAAACTAAAGCCTTTGCCGATGACCTTGGTATTGCTTATTGTTCTGTCAGTCCTTTAGATTTAATATCTAACATAAACCATGACGTATCTTTACTAAGATGCTGGTTTGCAGAAAACAGGCTAATTGTTAGTAGCAAAACCAAACAGATGTATTTCAGTCTAACTGAACAGGAGTTCCCCGACTCAGAAATAGTTTTTCATTCCCATGATTGCGTTAATCATAAGCCTGCCGAACAACATCTGCAGTTTCCAAAATGATCCATCTTTCAATAGAAACGCAGATTGCAGTTCTAACTGCTTCAAAATTGAAAGCGTTGATAGTTTTAAGTACCTTGGTGTTACTATTGACCAAAATTTGAACTGGTCCACGCACATTTCTCTTTTGAAAAAATATCTTCTTTCATCTACTCGTTGTTTCTTTCGTCTTAGAAAGTACTGCTTCTCTGACACAATGAAAATGGTCTATTATGGCTTATTCCATTCAAGATTGCAATATGGACTCTGTAGTTGGGGTGGCGCATATTTTAATAAGATCCAGCAATTAACAGTTATACAAAAATCTGCTATACGTAAAGTTTGTAGCTCTCGTCGTTTAGCTCACACTATGGAATTGTTTAGGTCGTTGAAGATTCTTCCGTTGCGACATTTATATTACTTCAAAGTACTTAAGGTATTTTTTATGAGAGGCGGGTATCTGGAAAGTCCGATTTCTGACTTTCGCTGCTTACGAAGCTATTCGAACTTCACCGTGAATTTACCTTCGTTTCGCACTACAAGTTACAGAAACTTCTACTCCATTGTTTCTCGCAAACTTTTCAACTCCTTACCATTTGATATTCGGTCCATAAGAAATTTCCGCACGTTTACAAAACTAACGAAAATCTGGCTCCTTGGATTCAACCATGATGAAATCAAAACGCTATTACGCTATATTGCATAGTAACAATAATTTTTTTTAATAATATAGAAAAGAATTGCTTATTTGCTAAATTTAGTTGTTTAAGTAGCTGTAATAGATACTGTTTGAATTTATTCTCTTTTATTGATTTTTATCTCTTTTATTTATTTTTATTTTTTTTTTTTCCTTTTTTGTCACATGTTAAAGATTGCATTTTCTCTCTTTCTTAAATTGCTGTAATTTTCCAATCTTAACTTTCATTCTTTTTCTTTTTATCGACCTTTGTACACCCCACAAAGTTAAATATATATAATGTGACATCATCTCTATTTTTCTCAAATACAGATGTCACTAACTATTCTGTATGTACTAGCTATATTAAAAACTTGCTTTGTATTTTTGTAATTTTTCATACTTGTACATATTTGAATAAAGAATTAATTGAATAGAAAAAAAAAAATAGAATTGAATAGAAAAATTTCTGCTGAACTTGAAGAATTTCAAGAAAAGGATAGCGGCTGGGCTCTGTTGTCATTCAACATAATTGATATTAATATTAATAAATATCAGCCGCTAAGGGGTTCGGTTTATTTCCCATTGCCGAAGTGTATATCGAATAAACATGCATGCAGTAATGTGCGGAACAATGACGAATATTGTTTTAAATGGTCAATTATCGCGGCACTCAGCAACACAGCATCAGACAATCGGCAAAGAAGTTCAAAATATATGATTCCTAATATTGCTGCAGAAGTTATTGCTGTGGATGATTACTCACTCGATTTCAGTAATATGGAGTTCCCGCAGAAAATAGCTGATGTCGCGATATTTGATCATGATTTTGATGATGATGTCGCGAACAATGCAAATATAAGCATTAATGTATTCGGTTACGAATCATCGGGTAAAGAAGACGGAGAGCTACAAATTGTGGGGCCATACTACCACACAGCTGAAGAAAAGGAAACGCACATTAATCTACTTTTTTGCGAGCAGGGTGCTAAAACGCACTATGTTTATATAAAGAACATGTCGCGTCTGCTAAGAAGTCAGCAAACATCGTACACGCGAAAAACATCCATTTGCAACGGATGTTTGCTGAGGTTTAAAGACTCGGAATGTCTGAAAGAGCATAAACCCGAATGTAAAAAAGTAGTAACAGTACTACCGGATGAAGGCGATAATATACTGGAACTCAAAAACCACGAGAAGAAATTAACTGTCCCGTTCGTAGTGTATGCCGACTTTGAAGCTATATTGTCCCCTATTAATAGCTGTAAGCCGAATGTGAATAAACATTCAAACAAGGATCTTTTCCTTTTCGAAACACCATAAAACTCGTAAAAAAAATAACCTTTTCTTATCCATGAACATTACGCCTGCTTAGTCCAGTACAGCGAAACATACTACAAACAGTCATTCATTCACACAAATTATACCCACAAGAAAAATGCATTCAAATAATTACCCCTTTCTTTTCGAAACACCATAAAACTCATTAAAAAATATCCTGCTGAGACAAGTGCGACGAAACAAACTACAAACAGTCATTCATTCACACAAATTACACCTATAAGAAAAGTGCTCCTGCGACTACCCCAGAACTGATCTAAGACCCAACGGCGGGCATACGCATATGATATTCATACAAACAAATTATACCTACACAAGAAAAATATACCTCTGTCAACCAGCATGCTACCTGCGCACACATCTACAACAGAACAGACCTAATACTACTCGATGTGCATGCCTGAGGTTGCAACCTGCACCTGTGCCAGAACATATATATAAGACTACTACTTACATATTATAATAAAATATAGATGGTGAAGGCAAAACTTAATTACCCCTCTGTTGCTTGTATTTAACGCCTCTACATAAATTTATCATTAGTTTTCATCGCCAAAATTATTTTACTCACCCCAAATTTTGTCCTTAAATTTCAAGTTTGAAATTTTTTTTTTCAAAAACTATTTAAGGTAGGTAATAACTTGATTTAAAAATAATATGAAAGAACAGATTCCGGACTTTCTAAAATGATATAGTCTATCATATTATATTATTATAATTGTTGCCATTGTTTTTTAATGTAGATATTTTTTTCCATTTAAAGTATCATTTTCTTTAAGTTACCCCTCCCGCCTAAACGGAGTAAGATAGAACCCCCTCCCATAGTATTGTATTTAACCCCTCTACAAAATACCGTTATACATTTTTGGCGCCGTAGTTATCGTACTCTCCCCCTTTAGTTAACTGCACAGTCAGAATATTCGAAATGACTGGTGACTATAGTATTGTAGTTTTAAAGTTAAAGTCTTTGAGTAAGTCAAAAGACTTATAAATTAAGTCTATTTAGTCAATTAACTGCAATCTTTACAACTAAGATGACGATCACTCTATGTTGGTATTAAACAATTATTCTATTACATCGATCTCGCTTGGTTGGTATGTTAGGTATGTCCTGTTTTAAAGTTATATCTACCCAATATGTCGGCATGGGTTGGATTTAATAATATGATTTATCAGGACAACAGTTCCAAACAAAAAGTTTCTTATCTTACAATAATTAATGCATCACCAACAAATATATCTGTTATCTTTGAAAGAATGAGACAGGCTAAAAAAGTACCTAGCTGAGGAATGTAATGAAGAATATACATAAGGACGTCACGTACGATTTAGCTATCGCGAAAGTTCCTCTTCAAATACGAAGTACGGAGAAACCACAATTCGACAATTTATTCATTCACTTTGTATCATTTCATATAATGATGGCGTATTTTAAAGCAGTTGGCAAATTTAGTGACAGTGTGGAATAACTAACATCATGTTCATGGCCAATGCGAATTTATTGGCCAACGGTTCAATAAACAGCTTTATAACTGAAAAACGTTTTAATAATTACAAACGTCTTCATCCTCTTCTATATTTGGGTCTTAAAATACTACAATCTGAAAGTTTTATTGAACAGTATGATATTCAAGTGCCTAATGATAACAATTATTATTTATTATAATTTAGTAATGAATAATGAAAAATCAACCAATCCAACATTCTTCGCAGCTTCAAAGCTTAATTGCTCACATCAAGCAAAACATGATTCCGTTTTCAAGAGATTCTGACGAAAATGTATTATATAATAATTCAACAGCACAATAAAATATATTGACAATATATTGATAAATTTTATCTTATCCATTAATACCATCAGCCCCACTAGCTTTGTGCCATATAGATGGAGTGATTTGTTAGACAAATAATCGTTAAATATGTTGCAGAAAGAAATCGATAGTAACCCACCAGAACGATGTGACGTATTCATTTACGACGTTTTTTTTATGCACTCAATAAGAGATGTACCATCGACATTTTAAAATAGTATATTTGAACGTTTTCAAATAAATTGACCTGATCAAATATGTCCCCTGAAAATCTCTGAAGCATTGAAAAATAGTTATCTACTTTAAAGAAGCGTTAGCTGAATTCATTCTTGAAGATTGAATATTAGCTATGTGAATTCTATAGACTGTTATAAATATGAAGTCCGTCAGGATAAAGTCGTAAGAACAGCAGAGCCATACTTGACATGTCCAGAGTCCGGACCATGAAGACATGGTGACACGAAAATCGTGTTTCATGCGTGTAACTTCAATGTTGATGCTCATGTCATGATCAAATGGACAGATGCACAAATAGTCTGAGAATTATTTTGGAAAATATTAATTTTCTTCAAAGCGACATAAATGCACGTTAGTACTGGAAACTATGAACAATTCATTAATATCAGTAAATTAAATAAAACATTGGGTCCACGTTTATGTTCTTCGTTGCCTGGTTTTCATGCCCTCACATGTTGTGATTTTAATTCAGCTTTCTATCGAAAAGGAAAGAAAAAAACCGTTACAGATGTTACGAAATTTTCAAAAGTATATATTTAAGCCGTGACTGACATTACAAATTAATTTACCCAATTATAGCTAACTCGGATCAGGTTTTTGCAACAAGGAAAGGAATTAAAGATATCAATATCGATCGCTTAACCATTTTAGCGAAAACATATGGCAATAATGATAATGACAATGTACAGTGATTAGAAAAAATTATTGACAGTTCTATATGTTCCCGCCTTGTAAATCTGAGTGCATCAACATTTTCCTCATATACATCGCCCATCTTTGGAGTCATGATCAATGCTCATCTTAAAATGCCGCTTAATTCATCAAGCGAATCGTGTCCTGTGAGCAAGTTGTCAACATAAAACTTCGTTTTGATGACCATCGCAGCAAAAGGAAATTGTTTTTATTCATCGATCGACAACTGCTTTAATGCTTTAATGAGCCGCGTTTTCGTTTAATTTTTATTTGACAGCGATGGTGATGAGCATGGTTTTAACAGTTCATCTAACAACATTTCAACTACCAGTACTGACTCCTCTTTTGATGCACAAGTCCAAAATCATCATACAAGAAGGCGAGGTAACATGCTGAGGTGTTGTTGCTTGTTGGCTGTGTAAAATCGAAAGCAATTAATACGGAACATTTTGTTTCGAAGGATTATTTATTTCTTACCATCAAAATTACCCTGATCGTCTTCAATATTTCTCGAGTTTGTTGGCAAACCAATAATGGGCGTTCCATTAAGGTTGATTGTAGATATGTTGGTTTTGCAATTCCGGCCGCGATCAGCGCTGCCCCCCTAAGAGGTCGAAAATGTAGTACGGGGACTTTTAAAATGTAATATAATGTAGTACAATTTGAAAAAAAAAAAAAAAAAAAAAAAAAAAAAAACACGAATAATTACTTTATAATGATTCTTTTAAGTAAATAAACATGAATTCATACAATTAAGAAAGAATTAAATACATATTATAATAACACAGCTCGAAAAATAATCACAGAAACTAAAATTATTATTACATGTTACTAAGTAGGTACATAGTACCTACCTACAATAAAAAAGAAAAATAAAAACTATAATACGTGTAAAAATTATTTTGGACAATGGTTGGCATTGTGATAGAAAAAAGTTTTTGCATATGTTAATAAGGATTCAGGCGGATTATATACATTTCCCTGATCCCTGACTAATTCCTTGTCCTTTATTTTGGAATTATCTTCAAAAGTTGCAAAATGTTTTGTCAATTGGCCTTACTTCCTTCTTTGTCTTTTCTTTAATTATGTGCAAAGACGGTGATTCGTGCCTTTTCAGGTGACTGACACTTGTTGTTTGTTAATGATTTATTGCAAAGGACACAAAAAGCAAGCTCATCAACGCATTTAAGCCAATCAAAATCTGACTCCCACAACTCCCTGTATTTTTGTTGCCGAGGACCATACGAATTATTATTAATATCGTTGACTTCCTTTTGCCTGCGAAAAAAATGAACGACTGTAACTTCTTTACCTACATTAAAAAAATATCTTTATCTACGTTTCTTCATTTCTTTCTTCCGCTTCAATTTCTTGGGTTTCCTCAATTTCCAAATTTTTTGCCGGTATATTTCTGCATCTTTCTGCATTTTCTGTTTGTTTATATTCATTATTTCTGAAAATTATGAATACATTATTTCCTAAAATCGGAATAAGTTTAATATGTGATAATAATACTTCTCTTTTGGCACTGTTAAAATATATTTTCATCGTTGCATGAATTGTCCTCGTCCACTCAGTACTCACTCGCTATAAATGTCCAAAATAATGCAGACGCCGAGCAAATGCAAATGACAAAGACAATAACAAATAACTTGAGCTTAGTACTATACTAATAGATAAACTTCCAATAAACGAGGAAGTAAAACTGGAGTGTGAGAAATTGTAGTACAAAGTACGCAATTAATAATTGTACTTACTCACTTTTTTTACCAACAAAATGTAGTACAAACGCAAGGGGCAGCACTGGCCGCGATCCGAAAAGTCCCTGCATTAGATCGTGGAACGGAGCGTTGCTGGCTGATTCCCCTGTTATGCTGTTGTTGTCCTTTGTTCTTTGTAGCTTTAAACGGTTTCAAAAATTTTTTTAATTTCGTGGAAAGCATGCTGGCGCCGGCCGGCGCACAGTGGGGCAGCCCATATACCAATGTTGGCAAAAAATAAAAAAATCAAATTATCAAGATAAGCAAATACTGTTGTAATTCCGTTACATTACATTCAAGTGCATGATGCTCGTCAATAATTAACTTTGTTACATGCCCACCCACTCTCTGACGTTTAGTTGACTCTAGACTGCGGTTGTAGCTTACACGTGTGTTTTAACAAGTGATTTAAATAGTCAATTATTTGTATAGTCACAATTTGTGTATAAGTAACGGAAAAATTTTGATTTAACATGGAATCGACAGCTTCATGTATGTGCTTAATATTTCAAGTGTTGTAATTTTTTTTTTATTAAAGTCAGGTATTTCGTATAATTATTGGAAATTATATATATTTATTTCAAGAAAATGTAAAGCTCCATTATAAGTCATTAAGGTTAAAGTATATTTCTACATGCTTCTACACCGAGATTCTAACATTATGTTATACCTGCACTCATGTAGTATATGTTTATAAAAAAAATCGCCTTTTTTTTATTTTTATTTTTTTTTGCTAATGATCACTAAATAAAATTTTGTTAGAATATTCGTTCATAAGTCTAAATCGCTCTAATTTGCTGTAGGTTCGCATTCAAGGGATTTGTTTCTCACTAGAATGGAGTTATTTAATATAATGAAGATGTCAGGATATCAAAAATTGAATGAAAAAATTAAATTTTTAAAGGACCATCTTCACGACCGAACCAATTGTTCTGACGTTAAGATAAATGAACTTAACCGTAAAATTTCAATATTTTCAGCTTTATTCAAAGAAAAATGTTTACAGGTCTGTAAATTATTTTCGTCATGATTGATGGAAAAGTTTGTAATGTTTTAACTGAAACCACCTTAACCCGAAAATGTTATTTATGTGGTGCAACTTCGAAGCAATTCAACAAAATCGAAGACATGATTTCAAGACCAGTAAAAACAGAACACTTAGCTTTTAGAATGTCTGTTTAACATGGTTGGATACGACTGTTTGAATGCCTTCTGCATTTAGGATACAAATTACCCATTAAAAAATGGCAAGCTCGCGAAAGTGACAAAGAAGTCGTGGCAGCAAATAAGTCCCGAATTCAAAGGGAATTTCGAGAACGATGTGGATTAATTATCGATCAACCAAAACAGGTATTTGGTAACACAAACGATGGCAACACAGCAAGACGGTTTTTCCAAAACCCTGAACTCTCAGCCGAAATAACAAAAATAGACATAGAACTTATAAAAAAAATTCACACAATAATGATTGTAGTTGCCAGTGGATAATGATATTGATTTAAAAAAGGGTATTTGCACATGTCACATCAACATGCTTCGTCAATTAATACCCCTGGTATCATATGCCCCAACTTTGCATAAATATTTTATTCGTGGCCAAAAAATTATACCATCTTCACTGTTGCCGATCAGCCAACTTTCGGAGGAAGCGCGCAACAAAGGTTTTAAAAATGTCCGGGAAAACTTCTCAAGAAAATCAAGCCGTAAAAAAACGTATGAAGATGTACCTACCTATTTAATTTATTTTTACTGAGTTCGGATCCCATTATAACATCCAAGCAAAAATTGCTTAAAAAAAATTCCTGTCTTTTCCCAAAGAAGCACTCAGACTCAACTTGTTAAAACTCCGAAGTGTCCAGGAATCAAACGCTCTTCCTGAGTCTGATGAGTCTGGAGTTAAAATTGATGACAGTGATGATAGTTGATAGTGATGATATCTTAGGATATGATAACAGTTTTTGTTTATTTTTTGTATTTAATGGACAAATTTAATTCAATTGTTTTTTATTTATTTATTTATAAGTCTCAATAACGTATGAACAATTTAAAAAATGGTTTTACTTATTTGTTTTTCTTCACAACAAAAGGGGGCGTAAAAGTGGGTGGGGAAAGCAAGTATAGGTGATAATAATTGCATCTTCAAAAAGCTTCTTTAAGTGTTTAATTTTGAAAAATAGACACATTTCAGAAAAGTGGGCGTTTTAGTGGGCGTGTCGGGTGGACGGGTTTAAAAATATTTTGGGACTGGTCTCAGAAGCTATCCTGAAAAATTTCAGGTTTTTAGCTGTAACTGCTGATTTGATGCCACATTTTAAGGCATTCTGCCCCACTGTGCGGCGGTTGTTGACTAACTCTGCGTAGTTATTATATAAATTTATAAGAATGTTTCGTTCCATTTATTAAATCAAGAACTTTCATTACAAGTACTCCATCTGCCAAAAGATCTGCCAACACGTTCGGCATATCATGCTTCTTCTTTCGCGGATGCAGGAACTCGCTTTCCCTCGTTGCATCCGCAAGGAGAAAAGCGATTTTTTCATCCTTCGTCCAAATTCTTCTTTGTTTTAAAAAGATTTGTTAAAACCTTATTTATGAAAGCAATTTTACACTTACGATTTATTTGTATTTCCATATCCATATCCATAGCTAAACGTTTGAGTTTTGGCTTTTGGATGCCATTTGCGCACAGCCGTTTCTCTGTATTTAAATTTTTTATAATGGCGTTGCCATTCGTGGGTTTTATATAGTTTTATTAAAATTTTAGAAATTTCAAACAACATCAAACTGCACATCTTATCTTTGATACTGTAACTGAATTGCTGGAAACTACACTAATGTGCAGAAGGCATATTTAGTTTTGCACAGAACAAATAGCGCAGAACAAATGTGGAAACATTTAAAAGTATTGAATAGGTTTGGGTTCTGGGATTTGATATCTGGGATCACGAAAATTGAACCCGATAGAACGCAGGATCTCGTAGATTTCGTGTATTGCTGGTAAATGGATGATACATAACGTGACCAACTCTTTGACAGGTCAGCGCTGTAAAACCGAGACTGAAAAACTGTATAAAAACTGTACCATTTTAACAGCGAATTATACATTTTTTTAACTATTGAAATAACATTTCTAAGAAGTGGTGTGGCAGTGGCGTGGTGACCAAGTGGCAGGTGGCATAGGAGTGGTGTGTCGATGAAACGCCGGCGAATTGATTTAACGCACACTGAAGAGGCAAACAACGTATGGCGCTGGTGCTACCGATTCATCAGTTTTTAAAAAAATTTTGCCATTCGTCAGCGGAAAGCAAAATTGGTCTAAGTCACAAAAACGAAATTTTACAGGGGACAATCATTTAGTTTCAAATACAATTATTGCCATATCTATTGGCTGCGTTTTAGCTTATATAATTTTTTTAAGTTCTCTTTCCAATGTATATTTTGTAATAATTTTAAAAACAAAGAACCCAAGAATGGACATAGAACAACTCCCATACAAGTGTGCATCATCATAAAAAAAAATTGGACTTAGAACAAAATATGGTAGTTAGAACAATCGAGAACTACGGTGTTGGCAATTAAAGTATATGACTCACCCCTTCATGTAGTGTTCTATGTCCAATTTTAAATTCAAATTTGTTCAAAAAAGTGCATTTCTGATTATCTCTTCAGAAAATATACAAAACGTAGCATTGGACACAAATTTATTTATTGAAATAAACAAAAATAAAAGCCTGCTTAACATCGTTTGTCTATAAAGAAATAAACTTAAACGATCCTTTACATACAAAATTACCAGTTAAATCATACATTCATCACATCACACTACTATATTATAAAGATAAAGAGGTAATCTTTCATTGTAGGGGGTAAGAATGAGAACTGAAACCACTGAACTGATTTCAAAATGTCTTTCACGTGCCATCCGCTAGATAGCCCTGAATACCCAAATCTCAAAATTATACAATCTGCCCTAGCGAGGTATCGGTCGGAACAGAAAATTCTCCGATTTCATACGAATCGGGGGATTTTTGCTTCAAGATATTCTTCCGAATACATGCGTTTTGGGTTTTAGTGCCATCAAGTGCGTTTTTGATTGATATTTTTGACAGTTTCTTACGAATTTTCTTCCGATATGCTACGACAGGAATTGGTTGCGGAATTTGTGTACGATTTGGAGAGAAATATTGATAAATAAAAGGAACAAAGAAAAAACATTTTAACAAAGTAGGTAATTGGTTGTATCTGTTGCTTAAATGTATGCTTCCAGGGCAAAAGCAAATAAAAAAACAAGGACCAAATAGGAAAACCCGGGTGTAGCACGAAACAACATCCTGTCATATCAATGCGTCGTCACATTTTAATTACTATTCTTTTCCGAAGACGGATGCCTCGAATGTAATACTTATGATATGAGAGCCACCGACTAAGTATGGAAGGCAAGATCATATTTCATAAAATACAACTAAACTAATATCTATCATGCTGGTATACCTATACCTAAATACTTCTCATTTAAAAACTGTTCATAAAATTGTCCATTATCTGTAGGCACCCAATTGTACATTTACGAGTATTTTCTTTTCCTTAGAAATAAAACCTCCGATTGATGTTATTATTATTTGAAGCAAAACATTTACTTTCTTTTGATTTTTTAACCTTTTGTTGTTAAGAAATAAAGAAACAGTTTCTAATATTACGCTCCATTAGGTTCGTTCGTGTACTTTCAGCATAGAAAAATGAAAAATGTCAAATCTCAAAAATCGAGAGAGAAATCTCTCAATTTACAGAAAAGTACCTGACCGGTTTTCTTACAAAAAGTTTAAGAAATGTCATTTCGACATTCGTAAAATAAACGTTAACTGCAGAATCTACAAAATAAGTTGGATTTGATTTTTTTATAAGCTAAAATACCTATTAAAAGTGGGTTTTTAAGTTGAAGAGACAAAAACAGTAAACCATGCTTTTACAGAGCTCGGCTTGTGTCAAGAGGTTGCCAGCAAGAGTTTGGCGTCGACTATGAGCAAACGTTTGCTCCAGGGGCAAGGCTAGCGGCTATTCGTACTGTCATTTCAGTAGCGATTCACAAAGGCTACATTATAAGTCAAATGGACGTGAAGACGGCGTTTCTGAACGGCGAATTGAAAGAGCCCATTCCTGAAGGCATGAAGACAAAACCGGGTGTGGTCTGCAAATTACAGAAGGCTCTGCAATCTGCATAGAATAAAGCAGTCACCGCTCTGTTGGTATCGAAAATTCGATGCTGCTGTTAAAATTGGTTTCTCGAGATCTCAACATAACTATTGTGTGTACGTCGGACATCACGAAGGGTATGTAGCGTATATGGTCTCATATGTTGACGACCTTTTACTAATAAGTGCAAATGAAAAGCAACATTATGAAGTACAGAATTTGCTTATAAATGAATTCGAGATTAAAGAGTCAACAGTATTCGAACAATTGCTTGGTATAGGATTATAGGAATAACGTACAATAAAGGAGAAGCTTGCCAATAGGCATGTCATAGAAAAAAGCAATCACTAATCTGTTGACATAATTTGAAGATAAACGATTGCAATGGCGTTTCTACTCTCATGGACCCGTCAGCACATTTAAAGAAATAGGATACTAATATAAAGAGTTCATCGGAAAAGTTATGTACTTGATGTTGTGTAGGTATCAGACCAGACGTATGCTTTGCTATATCTCAGCTCAGTCGTTATCGAGTTTCCCCGGGAGTTAAACACGGGCAAAGTGCTAAAAGATTGGTGAGATACCTCAAAAAAACCATTGATTAACACCACTTTTTATTTATTTTAAAATAACAGGAAACAGCTATCATACAAAATCGTATTTGAAAAACGTTGAACAATGTATATTTAATTTTCTTATTTTACATTGTTTTTTTTTTCTGTGTGTTATTGATAAGAACTTTCCGCGTGCCTATGGTCAAAAAGTACATATGCTCATTTTTGGAGCGTTCTGGATTATAGAAGTCTCCCCATGGTCGTTGTCCTCGATTTTTGCCTGAACACCAGCAAACGTATAGAAGGCTAAATCTAGGTCTATATAGCCTCCATGCGCCACTTGGAGTTTGGGGAAGGGTCCCTGTTAGCTTTTAGGGTGAATAACCTAAGCCTGTCGATTAATTGATCCATGGCAACTAATCGTCGCATTTTAAGGACTTCAAGTGCCTTCAATTTCTTCTGATTGATCTTAATAGCAGTAGCATTAGTAGGCACCAGATGCTCCACGTTGCTCAGCAAGAGTTCATTTCGCTGATAAACCCTCTCCTTATTCTTCAGCCATAATAATTTAATTGGATAACTCGCGATATATTTTAACTGGTACGACAATTTTAGTTAATTTTGTTACAAATACGTCGAGGTCACCAAACAATTTTGAGAGAAAGAAATCGTTAGTTCAATTAATTAATTAAATTCAATCGGTTGAAAAATATAGTTAAAAGGTTAACATTATAAAGGCATGATCACATTTGAATTAATATAATTAATATTTTAATAGATTATAAGCCATTACAGCAATAATTTAGTAATTTAAGTTCAATAGGCGCAGTAGCGCAGTGATTAGTGTGCTGGACTACTGTGTAAGGGTTCACCGGAAAAACACAAATTACATCTTAAGGTTTTTTCTACTGCGCCACCTCCCGCGAACGTCTGACAAACATCCGAGAGTATAATTGTCCTGAAAAAGCTTCTCAATTCAGCCGTTCGGACTCGGCATAAAATTGTAGGTCCCTTCCATTCGTCCCAAAAATGAAACTCACACAAACAAATGGTTGTGAGAAGCTAGGCCTGTGTATACTGTATAGTTCAATAGTTTTAGTAGAATATAATAGATATGAAATTATAATGAAACAGAAATAAATATAGGTATCTACGCAGGTATTTTCCAACTCAAACTGGAAGACCAATTTTAGACAACTTTATCGGTCAACTGGGACCATATATTGGCAATAATGCGACATTATGCACTAAACTCACCATTAAAGTCGACGAATACTATTTTGATGCTATTTAGATCTAGAATCTTAAAGTGAAAGTGTAGTAATTCAACACAAAGCAAAAAATGACAGCTGAATGATCGACCTGAACATATCAAAACAAAACCTAATTGGCCTTAAATGTTCCCATTAATTTTCTTTAATGACAAATTGCCATCATGTATTCTCTAATTTGGAACATAACCAAACCACCCACCCGGTGGCGACACTTTAACCCTCGTTAGCCAGCAATTTGCCCATTACTCAACTGTCGGTGTTATCGTGGTGGCTCTACAGGAGATACTATAACAATCAATTAATCAATATTGACGACTCTAGCTGTGCTTAATCAATTGTGTGGAAAAGCAGTGCTTTCTCTCTGGGTAAATTAAACCGCCGCGCCGCCAAACGAATGTGATAGGATTGTTGTAATCCTAGCAGTGGGAATAATTTAATTGCCCTTCAACAGATTCAATGCTCCTTAAGAGGACTATAGGTAGGTACCTACATAAACTTTGAAGAAAAATATGGTTGCAACATCTCAGTCCGTCCTATTTATAAGTGTACAATTTCAACTTCGGGGGCAAATTTCCAATTAAAATTCCTTATGAATATTTCAATTCCGAGAAACTTGAAATGTTATCCTGCGGATTTGTGGAGTAATTTAGTATTTTCTTTAGAAACGGGACGGCGATATAGGGAGCGAGGTAAACAAGGAATGAAATTCATTTATTATGCCCAATTTCTGCTCGTCCGATATTGATAGCCTTCCGGTTAAAATTAAATTGCAGAGCCATTTTTAATTGCATCCTCCAGTGGACGACATTGGGACATGGGACATGTTTTCAGAGATATATTGAATATCACATCCACATCAGAAGAAGGGAATATATTGATTATGTGTCTTACTTGCTTTAGCTATTCCATTCTGGTAGGTAGGTTATACCAAATAGCTATATCTACGTCAGACCACTGCAAAATATCTCTTGAGCTATGGATCAATCAATTCATCCTTGTTGAATGAACAAGATGCTTCTCGGAATTCTAAATGGACTTGCGAAGGGAAGTGAATTGATATGAGGAATTTCATTGAAAGGGTTATCCAAAAAAAAAGGTCTGCCATTTCGTCCCGTTATTTATCTGTATCACGTTTAACAGCAATGCTCTGCTACATAAATGATGAAACCTTTTTTCATTGACCATTTTATGGCTGTTATACAGTTCAATTGTTTGCCTTTCTATAGCGGATGCTAACATTTTGGGCTCTTTTGCTGGTAGCCTTCCCATTTAAGTTACGGTCCAATACAGTGATAGTAATCGTGTCAGAAGCCAAGTAGGAACGTGTTAGTCATTTTAATGTTGCCCAGTAGGTAGACTAAGAGTCTTAATAGAACCCTTAATATTATCGTCAAGTTTCCACAACTGAATTGTGTGTTGTTCAGACTCACTGATATTACTCTTATCGCGACTCTTGTTAAGAGAACATGAGTTAACCTTTTATAAAGTCTATGAAGAGTTTTCCCTTGGCTTTTCCCCATGTAACTTATAATTATGACCATATTCAAGTCTCATTTTTGATTTGTCGAATTTGTCAATCAAAATTGCCACATTTAAAGTGCAACTTATCCGCAGATGATTCTTCAAATTCAATTTTTGATACAGTTTACGCTCTGATAACATAATTATTCATTACATTATAATAGGCCGGAATTTGCATTACGCTCAATTGAGATCGTTACCGCGCCATGACTTTCTTTGGAAATATGAATGACAATAATCCGAGTCAGATGTAGTTTATATAAAATGGCTGTTTTACGATGAAACGTGAGAGCGAAGCGATAGCGATATCGAGTCTGGTGCAAATTGTCAAATAATTTCCATTTAAAAATAATGTATGTAGCCAAAATGTAGTAGATTCTGTTATGGATGTTCAAAATATGAAAATAAATTATTTTGTAGGTATATCACTCTTTGCAAAGACATTGTAGTCTTTGCGCTCTACTGGAAAGTGAGTGTGCAAAGTGTTCCACAGAATTTAATCATCTTTGCACTTCTGTCTTATCACTTTTCACTTTGCATTGCTAAATAGAACTTGTTAAAATGAGCCGCAAAATAAAAATTGGAAAAAAACTTGAAGTGTTACACCTGATTAAAGAAAAAAAAAAGATATTTTATTTGCTAGTTTTCAAAACAATAAACTAGGTATTTTTTATAGAATTATTATAAATACAGTCAGTGGCAAAATTATTTGCACAAAAGTAAAGTTAACCTAATCATAAATTTGAACTTATACTTCATGTAAATTTTGGCATCAATGGAAAGGTCATTTAAATTCCGTTTGAATGATACAAAATTTTCCTTCCCATTAAGTACCCATTGAAAATTTAGAAATTTTGTAAAAGTCTACTTTTTCCTCGGTCTCAACAAAAAAAAAATGTTTTGATGCAAAAAGTTTTTCAAAAATCTCTTCGCTAATATTTTTTATGATTTTTTGAAAATTGCTAAAAATGACTATTTTAGCCACTTTTTCCTCCTTTTCAACAAAATTTTTCTGAGATCATCCCATTCAAAAAATCATAATGCGATATTCTGGTGATCAACGGTATCAATTTCGTTTTGTTTTTTCGTTTTGAGATAATCTATTATTTTATATATTAAATTTGAATAAAATTCTCGTACACTCAAAACCCGTTCTATACAGCTATGCGTGTTATCTACCTCCTGAAATATTGGAATGGCCAGGTGTAGAGAACTTCATATTAATGCTTTTTAAAATTTGGATTAGATCTTAAGAAATCTGCTATAGCATATGTCATCAAAGGATTGCGATCTTGCGGAATACACGAATCACTCCAAAGACATGGCTCAGATATATCTGGACAGTCTTTAACAGTCTATTTAACATTTTTCTAAGACCATTGGCAATGTCATTTCCGCTTCTTCCCATTCGGCTCTCGTCCCGGTCCCACAAGCAGCAATACACTTTTTTTTATTGACTGAAAGGTGTGCCGTTAGATTGTAGACATTAAGTTTTGAGTGGTAAAAAAAACTTACGTCAGCTTTGGGCATGTTAAACAATTTTGCATGTCGCAACAGAGGACAGGAATTTGGCTTTCTCTATCAGTTTTTTATACCCGGTACCACACTGTGGTGAGGGTATATTCACTTTGTCATTCCATTTGTAACGCCCATAAGGAGGCGTTGTAGGTATGACAAACTATATATATTATTGATCAGCATCACTTTCTTAGTCGATCTAGCGATGTCCGTCTGTCTGTCTGTCCGTCTGTCCGCACGATTACGGCCGTAATTTAAGAGCTATCGATTTGAAATTTGGTACGTAAGCTTTTATCCACCAAACTGAGGCTAAGTTCGAAGATGAGCAAGATCGGATGAAAACTACTACTACCTCCCATACAAAAATATCAGATTTATATAGCTTTTTATGTTAAAAATTAAATTTAAATAGCTACAGTAAAGAAAGCAAGTTTAAACTTTGCACATATTGTTTTAATAATATTTAAAAAATTTTGACAAAAAATGAGCTTGGTCGAATAAAAAGTACCCATACCTCCCATACAAATATATAATTTTTTAATATGTACTTAAATTTTTTTTTTATTTTACAATAATATAGTACCGGGTATTTGAGCTTCGGCATAGTCGAAGATAATTGTCTTACTGGTTCTATTTACAAAAGCCACTTTTTTTTTTAAAGGTGATCATATTTGGCTTCTAGATCTAGATCATCTGAAACATTTGCCTTAGTTATTTCCATCCGATATTCATCACAGAGATCACATCTGTCTTTTTTTTTGGCTAATGGAATTCTAAATTATGAAAATATTGCGATATATGCAATTTCACAGCTTTCTTTTCCACAACTCCTTGTTCTTTCAGGTATTGCTTTTGATTTTTTTTTCTGCAATAGTGGGACTCAATTTTCGGAAATGTATTTATATGTTCATTTACGGACGCCAGCAATGTGATCTTTTGGAGTAGCGTATTTTGCATGCCCTGCCTGCAAACTTTTTGATAGAGTATCTACCACATATGCTCAGACTCTCCTTTGCCTTATGAACATTATAAATTCTTGGTTGGCTTATATCGATAGTAGACAGGTAGAAAACTTTAAAAACATGAATCCTGCACCATCGCAGTTCAAAAAAATATATAAAAGTTTTTTCTTTTTTTAAACTTTGTTTTTTGAGATCGCTTCGCCTTTCAGGAATTAATTTGACTGATGTTTTGAGTAAATAGTGCTTTTTACCTTCAGTATCTAGCTGGTCAAAGATGTTAATTAAAGCATTTCTTTCAGTCTCAGCTAAAAGGCAGCAACATTTAAATTTGCAATTGTTTAAACAATCTTTAACAACTTGCCTGGCAGGAACAATCTTATTTCTACTAGATACGTAGCTCTTACCTTCCTCGCGCAGCTTCTTCTTAATACTTATTACATTTCAATATCGTTCTTTGCTCTTTTTCTGGATTTCTTTACTTCCTGTTCTTCTGGCTCTAAAGCATCAAGTCCAAATTATTTAGATTCTCCCCCAGCTCCAAATTGTCATCAAGCCCATGCTCCAATGATTCTAATTCTTCTCCATGAGATAAAGGTAAATATAAATAAATTTGATATTTTAACGTAAAATGGTTATAAACAAAAGTATTTTTAAGTAAAATTTTTATTTTATAGAAAAATGGAAAAATATACACTCACGGATATGGAATCGTGCGGCTCAGTCACAGTAGAATGTGCATGCATCAGATATTATTGAAAGAGCTCGGACTGTTTTTATGCTAAGTAAACAAGTAGGTATTTTGCAGATGTAAATTTTCTTTCCCAAGTTTGTAAAGAAGCGGTCGAGAACGAGATTGGAGGGTAAAATGGCAACGATCCTGGTCTGCCTCAAGAATTCACCGACACCGAGCCTCTTCGTATGTTTTCACTTTTCAATAACTTATTGTTGTTTTATTTACTAATCATTTACACTTTTTTTAGAACCCAACCTGGTCCGATGCTTCCACGAAATTGCTAATTTCCCTTTTAAAGGATTACAAGCCCAAATTGGGCAATTCACAGAAAGTTCAAACGAAAAAGAAATGTTTACATTGATTCGTAAGGACATGGAGAAGGAAGGATACTCCTACACATATGCCCAAATCAAAAACAAGGCGAAAGGATTAGTAAAGGCCTACAAAAGAAAAGTAGATAACAACAATAAAACTGGGAGCGAACGAATGGTTTGCAAGTACATACATACAAGGAGTGAGTATACATATATTTATACAAATTGAAAAGAACATTAGGTATCTAATAATTGATTTTTAATTTTATTTGTAGTGAGTTGGATAGTCTTTTCAGACATCGGGCATACATGGTACATCCAGTAGTTTTACTGGGTTCTACCAATGCAGAAATATGCAAAAAAAAAAATAGTAACTGCTTAAATTCTGTAATGACGTTCCAGTATAAATGAAATACTTATATTCAGGTGAAATATGAGAGAAATGCGAGACACCACGTGCGAGTAAGGACCAATGTTTGGCATCGACGTCGCAAAGTGCTTTGGCCTCCTTATCGCCGACAGGTTTGCCAGGATTTTCGAAGAGAAGGAAGACTGCCGATACCTCCCTGGAGTACAAGCTCAAAAAATTGGCGCATGAAGATGACAAGCTAAAAGCTTATAGGTAAACAACAAACGGAATTTTTAAAAGAAGAGTAAAAAAAACAAATGACCTTCTGGAAAAATTATACGAACGACTTGGCCGTAATAAATTGTGATATATTTTTTTAATTAGTGTACATAGTTATACACTCCGCGGCACTTGAATAGCGCACGCCCGAGGGTCGGTTTTCTATCGCCCACTGGTCCCAAACGAAGCATGTTATAGACTTAATTTCTTTTTTAAATTAAAGTTAATTTAATTATTGTGATTTGACCGGAAGGAAGATTTAAAACTGAACCTCTAAATATTAACAAAAAATTATTAACTAAAGACCGAGAAAATGTGGGGCCCTAATTTTGCGCCACTTGAATAGAACACTTAAACGAAAAAAAAAAAACATTTTAGAGAATTCTGCTACTTTTTAACACAAACTTTACCTAAATTTAAGGTAATTGGAGTATTTTAGATTTTAAAAAAATTGTTCAATTGTGCTTTGAGCCACCTTTCTGCTCTAAAATTCACACATCCGGTTTGAAAGGGATGCATATACAAATTGGTCAAAAAATTTAGCGAAATCGAGCTCCAAGCTAATGCGATGGCTTGGGCTAGATTAGATACAGTCTAATATTGTTGTCCCGATCCATAAATTTGACGTGTCAACCATTGCCAAACATTTTCGATGATATTCAAATCCGGTGAGTAGGCCTTTCAGCTTAATAGCTCCACAATTTGGCTCTATAAAAACGTTTTAACAACCCCGGCAGTATATGTATGGCGCTTTATCATGTTGTTAGATTTCCGGCAGATGTCCGAAAAGGTTATGAGAACATGTTAAAGCCTTTTAAGACAATTCATTGTGGTTGACAAAAATTGTAATTTGCAGGTGCTATAATATGAAACGGCCCCCACAACCTTCACACCTTTAACTCTACTATCCTGCCGGTCCAAATGATTAATCTCTTTGCGGAGGTTATGGAAATATGTAGTAGCTATAGCCATCGGTGCCTTCCAAATTAATTTTTTTGTCTGAGAAAACCACACAATGAAACCTCAGGTCACATGTGCGCTACAAAAACGGAGACTTTGCGCTTGTCGGACCAGGTTAAGTGGTGATTTCTTCTTGATTTTTAGTCTTTTTATATGCTTAGCATTCGAAATAATACGACAAATAGTTGTGAGAATTCTTTTGATACCTACCACATTTTTTCCAGATTTTTTGAAAAAAAAAAATCGTCAGAAGTTGACGCCTTTTTTAATATAAGTCGCCTTTCCGCCTTAGTAAGCACACTGTGTATGCGGCCTTTCATGTTTTTATTCATAGTTGACTCATTACTTAAACATATGGTCATAATCATAACTTTTCGGCTCCTCCCGATTTTCTTAGCTAATTTGACAATAAATAGGCGAGCGTCCTTTAAACTTTGATTTGTCCTCTTTCCGCCTCGGTTAAGGCTTTTTCTAAACCCATTTTATTTTTTTTTTTTTGTAAATTAAATTGTTGAAATTAGCAAAAAAATGCAATCAAAGAAAAATATGAGTCCACGTGCCAAAGATAACGGTCAAACTAAATGCATGTTCTATTCAAGTGGCGCAAAATAAATACCCCATATTTTTCCGGTGTTTAGTTAAAAATGTTTTGTTAATACTTAAAGCTTAAATTTTAAATCTTCCTTCTGTTCAATTCACAACAATTTAATGAACTTTGGTTTAAAAAAAATCAAGTCTCTAGCATGCTTGGTTTGGGACCAATGGGCGATAGAAAACCGACCTTAGGGGGTGTGCTATTCAAGTGGCGCGGAGTGTAAATTATATTGAATTGTGATTTTTATTTTTGTTTAAATGAATTCCCCTTTTTTTACTGCTATGTTCTATGTTTTTTTTCATCATAAATAAATAATAATAATAAATTTGTAGTTGTAACGATATTTAATCGACGTTGAACGTAAAGCTCCCGGCATATGCCATCACGCTTCACCTTTCCAGCAGTGTTATCAGCGCACCAATATTCAGAAGAATGATCTTCGGCATCGGCAGTCAGATCTCAGATCTACACTTGACGGTAACGTTGTTTGACAATCCCAAAATTGTGTTCTATCACAACACTCTAGGAACTCAAACACTTGTTGTAATTTATTTGTGCAGGTGTCATTATGACCATTATGTATGAGGACAAATTTACTGCATGGGTAAGCAGAATCTCAAAAAATGTGATAACCTGTAAATAGTTTAGTTATATCTAGCGATAGGGTAGCTACTTCTGATATAAATTATGTAATTATGAAAATAAATAAATTTCTAAAAATTCGGCTGTCATGGACTGACCCTGGAAACCCAACGAATTATGTCAATGCATTTCTTATGTTCGTTGCATATTCTCTGCAAACAGATGCTGAAATTATTCTTCCTGTCCAGGTAGTCATCTTTACTAAGTTGTGGGGAATCAATCGCGATATGGGTTCCATCAATTGCTCCTGGGAATACAAATATATGTAAATACACATTTCAAGAGAATATCTTAGTACAATTTCATCGTTAGGCAATTTAAAAGCCATATCGGAAAGCCCACTAAGAAAATAAGTCACGCGGCTTATTATTAGGAAAACCGTTGATGTGGAGACATTAAATCTATCGGATAAGCAATGGATGTGATTTATTCTAAAGTGTCGTATGAACTTTGCGGAAGTATAATTTGGGATAATCGTCTCAAAATAATTGAGAATGCTTGTCCTCCGAATTTTCGTTGGAATATACTCCTCTTCACTGGAATTCGAGCTGAATAGTCGTCTGCATTTTCATTGGTATCTGCTAATTGCAGTATGGTAAGCACTACATCAGGATTTATTTCACTCATTTTAATGTAAAATTTTTAATTGCTTATCTTTAATCGTCGCTCACCAAAAGATACTTGCACTTTATCAATGTCAAAAATATATTCGATATAGGAGTCGAATTTTCAAGGTTGTTCAGGTTTTTTGACAGCCATGAAAATTTACTGGCACTTCTCAGTGCGCACTAGGGCTGGCCACGTCGAACAAACCTATTTTGTTTTTGAAGTAAGTCAAAATTACAAAAGGGTATGTGAGAATTTCAAAAACACAAAGTTCTATCACCACAAATCTTAATGTTAATAGATTTTGAATGTGATTAAAGGACAAAGTTCTAGGTATATGCAGATTTTGTTGAATAGAACTTTGTTACAGCCACAAGGTTAAACATTTGGTATGATAGAAGTTTGGTTTTCTTTAGATTTAATATCGCACGAGGGTTAAAGGGCCACGTTATAGGGCTTAAACATAAGTACTCTCGATAACGAGTATTTTGGTACCAAAAACTCATATTTTTCAAAAATGGCTAATAGAACTGAACTCTGAGGTGACGAAGTGATAATGGAATATTTGAGAATTACAAATTTTAGCAGAATTTTTAGACAATAAAATACTTCATGAAAACCACTACCAGGAACTAATGATCCAGTGCCTCATCGACTTATAGGTGATGAATGGTTTGGTTTATGAACGTATTCGATGCGTCCTTATCCCAAAGCCAGTACAGATATCCGTGCGGTAGATGAGAGAAAGAAAACTTTCAATAAACGACTTTGAAGGGCACGACGTGATGTCAAGAACACGTTTGGCATTCTTGCACAAAAGAAGTGGAATATCTTTTTAAGACCAATCGAAAGTGAAGTCGAAAAGGCAGTAGGTACATGTTGTAGAAGCGGCATGTGCTCTTCACGATAACATCAAAACAAAACAACGAACAACTACTATTAATTATACGGAAAGTGAAACTAAGCTTATTCAAGCCCTGACAAGTGACAACACGAAGGCCAATTAACCGAAAGATCCATAACTGCTGAATTTCAAACACGTGAAAAATTTGTATCCTACTTTAACAATGATCCTTTATAAACAAATAAATAAATAAATTGGGCGATTGGTCGTATAAAATGTCTGTGTTTTATGTTCTCGTTTACAGAAATTCCAAAGTTTGACCAAAATAAATGCAAGCAAAAATATGCTTACCCTTCTAATTTATTTATCTACGTCATCAGTGCCCAATGGACATTTTGACATTTGGCATTTACGCGTGTTTTATATGGAACGATTTGTGTTGTTCCTATAAATCTATATATACAGGGTGTCCCAGTTAAGAAGTATAATCCTTTAAGGGGTGATTCCTGGAGCTCTGCCGAACAAAAAATTGTATGGCAGGGGGGGGGTCTATTTTCATCGTATTTCCCGTTATAGCCCTTCAAAGTAGGTGACCTCTAATTTGGAGGTGTTACGACTAGAATCGCTATAACTTCTAAACTGTTATAGCTACAAAAATTGTTTTGTACATATTTAAAATAACTATTTTAGGCAGAACAACGTTTGCCGGGTCAGCTAGTGTTTAAATAAAATGTAAAATATTAGAAGATATAATTTCGGAATTGTGTGAATATGTTTGGAAAAACATTTATCATCCGTATACCTAGAATTTTTTTTTTTTTTTTTTTTTTGTTCCTACAGATGTAGATTTAATTATTTTCTGCTTTACTCGACTCGTCGGCGTCGTATGAAAAAACTTGTGTTTTCAATCGAATGAGAATAAAATCCTTAACTGCTGCGTTCTCGAGAAGACCCAGCGGAAAACATTGAACACATTGGTAAATCATGTATGGAAAAAAACAACGGCCCCAATATTGAGCCTTGTGGGCCTCTTCTGCTCAAATTGAGAAGTTCAGATTCGGAAGAGTTTGCTACTACTGCCTGAGATCTGCCGTTAAGATATGTATGAAATAGTTTAGTGAAAGGAATAGAAAATTGAATTGCCCGATTAACTATGGTTGACCGTATCAAATGTCTTATAGAAAAATCTAGAAGAATGAGAAAAATTAAGTTATCGTCAACAGCTTCTAACTTTTTGACAAAAACGGAAGAATGGCAATTTGGTCTAGATTCTGTTTGATTTTTGGGAAGTGATATAATTTTATCTTGTTTCCAAGCAGAAGGAAGCACATTCAACATCAAAATTGTGTTAAAAAGATGTGAGGATATTTTACGATATATGGAAGTACTATTATGTATAGCTTTTATGAATACTGGATGAATTTCATCAAGTCCAACTGAATTTGATTTTATAGATATCCAGCTTTCTAGGACGTCAATATCAATGGGTGGGCGATATTGTACTTACCGAAAAAATATTTAACGTACTCATCATGAATAAGGGACGAATCCTACAACAACAATAACGAAAAGTGATATAAAGGATAATTCATCTAAAACTGTTGTAAGCATTGTAACGTCGACGTTTTGGTTGGCCCTATACACCTAGCATAGCAGGATTTTGTTATGTTTACAAATTATTTCTACAAAAATAAAGTCAATCCTACCACAGGGTGGAGCTTTCCTTATAAACTTATAAGTCAATTTTCTGCGGACAAAAAAAGCTGCCCTCTCCCAATACTACCACACCATTCTTAATTGAGAAAAAAATCACCATCCTTTCGCATAGGAAGTAGGTATAAGCTACAGATTGTATTCGAAAACAAACAAATTATAACATGGAGTTAAGTGTAATTATAAACGCGGTTTATGACATATAAAAAAAAAAATGAATCCCTACAAGTAGATATAAAATTAAAATTCATACATAGTAATATATGAACAAAAAAATGTTATAAGTTATATATATCAGTGTCCCAATCCTAATTACTGGTCCTGTTGTTATCTTTTGCATTTTGTTGTTGTACGTAACGTTCAGCGGTCTCGATTCATTTTGAAACATCATTTACGGTTTTCTTGACGTATAGAAAATATAACTTTTATAATTTGCTGAGATAAATCTTATTATAATTGGTACTGCGAACGAATTTTTATTAGACTTTAGATAGACGGTATGTTAATAAAGTTGGCACATAGTTGATGGAAAAAATATTCAAATATGCGAATGCGTTACTCATAGTTTCTTTGTGGGTTTTTATTATACCCTCCACAGGAAGGTATATTCACTTTGCCATTACATTTGTAACGCCACGAAGGAGTCACCGGAGACCCCATAAAGTATATATATTCTGAATCAGGATCACATTCTGAATTGATTTAGCCATGTCCGTCTGTCTGTCCGTCTGTTGAAAACACGATAGCGTCCAAACGAACCGACCTAGGCGAATGAAATTTTGTTAGAGGACTTCTTTTTACCGTCGTTAGGTTGGTATTGAAAATGGGCTATGTCGATCAAGTAGTTCTGGTACCTCCCATACAAAACCACTATTAGACAAATGTGTCTCTCTGTCAGTTGAAAACACGATAGTGTCCAAAGGAATCGACATAGGTGAATACAATTTTGTGAGAGGACTTCTTTTTATCGTCGTCAGGTTCCTATTGAAAATTGTCTATGTCCTTCAAGTAGTTCTGGTACCTCCCATACAAAACCCACATTAGACACATGCATGTACAATACATACTAACTCGCATGGCAAACATTTTGCTTGCCTTTTATGCAGTGGAGGGTATCAAAGCATCGGCCAAGCCGATGATAACACTTTTACTTGTTTTTTGTATTGCCTCGAAGAGTTTTTGTACCTGTTCTTGTGACAATCGCTTGTTTACACCCTCAAGAGATAAATGCCTAATTCTGTGTCGATTTTTTGCGTTATTCCTTTCTCAGAGGTCAGAGACGTTGATTTGTGATGCAATTTCTCAAGTTTTTGGAAGATTGTGTCTTTAGCATGACATTCTTTATTCAGCAATTGTGTCATTGCATTAGTGATTTAAAAGGTGGGTATTGCACTTGCTTTTCTGTGATGGATTGTCGATGGGTCCGTCGTCCGTGAGAGTATTGGAATTTTTATTACTACCCTCTTCATTATGGATTTAAATACTGTCGACTTAAAAACACTAGTCAACAAAAAAAAATATTTTTTTTATATCGCAAATAATTTCATGTGAATCGTGTTCTATGTGCTAGAAATATTGCAGAAAGTCAAATATATACCTACCTAAGCAGTTTTTATTGTAATGCTCTGTGGTACACAACATTTTTGTTTTTCCAGAAATCGTATTGGCTAGAACCTAGATAATATTCTTGACTTTCAGGACAATGCATGGGGCGGGTTTTAATTATGAACACTGAGCAAAATTTTTTTTTTTATTTTTTTTCTAGCATAAATTGGCTTAAAAACACAAATCTAATATATTTTTCTTGAGGAAATAAATAATTTTTAATTTTTTTTTTCTAAATTTTAATACCTAATATTTTAATATTTAATATTTTTTTTATTTTATTTTTTTTTGTAATAAAACCATGTTTATGTGACTCATTCCAGTTACGTAGCTGAATAAAACTGACAGATAATCGCCTGTAAAAAAGGCAGGTGTATTTAAGGTATGGGGAGGGTGGCTCGCTAACTGCATTTTAACCCTATTTCTCGCAGGGTTTAGCCGATCACGCTCACGCTCTGGCAGGCGCATGGAGCTAAAGTTTAATTATATTTACTCTGGGTCATTTAGCAGTAGGTATAATATTTTCAATCAATAAAAATACATGTACATGCACTTTTCTGCGAAAATTGAAAACTTTAAAACGGAACGGATTTTGATGACGTAAAAAATTAACTAAAATATTTAAAATATATATCTCCAATTATTGCACAGAATATAAGCCTAAAATGTACGTCTACTCGTACATAATTTTAAAAATATGAATTTTTCGGAATTCAAATATTCTACCGGTTTTAGACGTAGTATGTAAGGAAAATAATATTTTTGGGGTAATAGGAGTGAGTGTGCCTACGAAATGTACCAGGTACCTACATACTTTTTACGATATATTTTTGGTGTTGACTGATGTAATCAATAATATTATATATCTACTTCTGGCTGCACTCGTCGTAGCTTCTCACCGTAACCTAATCTAACCTAATACGCGAACTACAACTATCTTGTTGGCCTCATAAACCTAAGACGCATTCTATTCGATCACATACTGACCACGTAACAACTTTCGCTTCCTAATTACAGATTATTGCCTTCCAACGCATTAAAAACTAATAAAACTACCCACATGGTATATCAAATTGTTTACTTTCATTCAACACATCGAAAAACAAATAACAACATCCACATGCCGCTTTCCACGTACGCATAACAAATCTCTCACCAGCCAGCGCAATGTAGGACTTTATTTTTGACGCCACAGGAAGCATTTCCTAATACAGTCGGACCCGAATAATATCACATCGCTTAGAAGCACAAATCGCTTTAAATCACAAAATGTTTAAGCCAGATGCCTTTTTTACATAATTTGTATTGGAATTATATCTCTTTATAGCATATCGCTTAGTATCACAACCCGCATAAAGTCATTCGAAAATAAGCCTGACAAAATACTTTTCTAGTAAATTTGTTTCGCTTAATATCACACATATTAATGAAAATGTAGTTGCCACACATATTGTCTTTGGAAGTATACTTTTACGTGATTGAGTAGTCAAAGATAATATTTCAAACGTAATTACAACTACATACTCATCTTTTGTGCTTATTATGTACCTACTTAAACTTCACTTCACATTCTCTGTATTTTTTTCTTTGGACTGTCACTTATATTGGATTCTTGTTTTCAAATTCGAATTGTGCTGTTGCTCTTTCAATAAAGGTGATTAATTTACGCGTATTCTTATCAGAAATCAGCAACATGAATGCAGGAAAATACAAAAGAAAACCACTTTCAGTAAAGCAAAAGATTGATATCCTAGAATATCTAAAAAATGGTGAAACCAGGAAAAATGTTGCACATAAATTTAACTGCGATGTTTCCACCATTTCAAAAATTGCGAAGAATGAAACTCAAATTAGAAAAATAACTCTGGAGTGTGGAAATATTCAAAGACAACGTATGCGGACAGGTATGCATGTGGTCTCAAATCTGAAATTTTAAAATCATAAACAATTGTTTGACTAGGAATATATGAAGAAATTGATAACTCTATGATTATTTGGTTCCGGGAAATGAGAACTAAGAATGCAGTAGTGAATGGTCCAATGCTTAAAGAACAGGCAATCAAATTTGCTCAATTGCTTAACATAGAACACTTTGAGGCTAGTAACGGATGGCTCACACGATGGAAACAGCGTCATAACATAATTTTTCAAAAAATTCAAGGAGAAAGGGCTGACGCTGACAATTTCATGGCGAATGATTGGATCAGGAATACGTTGCCAACCTTGATTACAAATTATTGTCCTGCAAATGTGTTTAACGCTGATGAAAGTGGTTTATGTTATCGTGCTTTACCTAGTGGAACAATGGCTTTTAAAGGGGAAAATCCTACTGGTGGTAAAATGCAGAAGGACAGAATAACTTTGCTGTTTTTAGTAAATATGGATGGCTCCGAAAAAAACATTTTTGCGATTGGTCGTGCAAAGCAGCCGCATTCCTTTAGAGGAAAGAATGTTCCAATTAAATATTTCTCCAATAGGAAGTCTTGGATGACTAGTGCTATCTGGACAGAAATTCTATCTGACTGGGACAAAAAATTACAAAAGGAGAAACGAAATGTTCTTCTGCTCGCGGATAACGCTGCTTGTCACAAACTTTTAGACGGTCTAAAGCTTTCAAATATAGCATTGCATTTTTTACCACCAAACACCACATCCCTTATTCAGCCCTTAGACCAGGGTATAATCCGCTGTTTCAAAGTGTATTATAGGCAAATAATAGTAAGGCGACAGCTTTTGGCATTGGAAAGAGGACAGTCATTACGTGAATTTGCAAAAACAGTGAATGTTTTGGAGGCTTTGAAATTTGTGAAGCGCTCTTGGTGGCTGATAACACCGACAACAATTAAGAACTGCTTTATAAAAGCTGGTTTTGATACCTCTAGTCAAGTGCACTGCGAATCAGAAGAGGCAATCGTTCAGCTTCCTATTTCAGGCGAGGAATTTGAGCAATATGTAGACTGCGATTCAAATGTTGAATGCTATGGAGAGCTGTCAGCAGAGGAAATATTGGAGGAAGTCAGATCTTCTAGTAGAGTTACTGAAGAAGACGGTGATAATGATGAAGAAGAGTTCGATGCAGCTGTAAATAAACCTCAAATATCTAGTAAAGAAGCAATCATTGCACTTTCTTCATTAAGACTGTATTTTGAAGCTAAAAATGAGGAAACGAATCACATAGATGAGGTTGAAGAGCAACTGGTCAGAATTTCTTTTTCTAATTTGGTTCAAATGAAAATTTCTGATTACTACAAACAAGTAGAGTAAATCTCTTCTGAAAAAACATTTCATTTATTTTTTGTTATTTTTCATTTTTTTAAAGTGAAATAAAAAACGTTGAATTAAAATTGTTGTTTATTTTTATGATTTTGATGCGTTCCTCTCCATTATCTTGCTTTAGAAAAAATGTATATTCTTTTCCCCGATAAGAGCACAGCCTGCTTATAGTCACAAAGTTCGGCTGCCCGGTTGATGTGACTATATCCGGGTCCGACTGTACATATTATATTCTAACAAAATTACTTTTGGTTTATATATTCTGCAGCTGTGTTGTGCCAAATAGCACGTAACAATCATTAAATAAACCATCATGTGTATGCAATATATTGTAACACACAAAAAATCTCGAAATTAACTACCTACCTATTATCATATATATAATTTACCCTTACTGACTCTGTAACGCTCCTTACTTTTAATATATATTTTTTTATATTAAATAAAAGTAGGCGGTGGGTATTTGAATAAATTTTAAAATTTTCCAAATTTGAGTTTTCTGATTATTCAAATACCCACCGCCTACTTTTTTACTTTTGTATTTAAATTTTCTTCATGGTTCAAACCTTCAAACTTAATGAAACTGATGCTAGGCAGTGAAGTGAAAACGAAATTGGCAAATTCGCCCAAACCCTTTGCCCTAGAAAGCTGAAATTTTGCACAGAGGTTCCCTTTAAATTTTGGAAATTTTGCTTTGGGCCGAGTTATTGCCAATGATACCAATGAGACCTCACGAGCCGTTCGTCGTATCAATTTGAAATTTTTACATTGATTAAGCTTGGTACGCTGCTCGAGCTAAATTTTGACTTCCATAAAAAATTCATCCCAAAAATTTTCTGAGCTAGATTTAAGCGAAAATTCATTTCAGACTGTTCTGCATGTATCTGTCACAATTGAGCTCGCCCATTAATTGTTCGGCACATTTTTTCACACTAAATTTTGACAGATCATGTTGGTTTTTTTCCTGTTGTGTTGCGGAAAAGTAAATAAGGATTCAATGAATACCTCGATGAGAGATCCTTTGAAAGTGATAAATTTGAGACAAGGAATAGCAGACAAGGAAAAAAGAAAGAGCAACGAAAATATAACACTTTTTCGTGTCGATGAATTTTTTTAAGGAAGTTATTTTCAACGAACAGCTGTTTTCTGTAACACTATTATAGTCCACAGCGCAATCTATATCAAAATTTATCTAGGATTCTAGCTAATATTTGGAGAGAAAAATTGGAGAGCATAGATATATATGATATTTGAAAGCCTGAGGGCTGCGCGAGCGAAGCCGCGGGGAGAACAGTGTAGCCAACTTAGGGGTTTTCCCCCTAAATTTAGGGTAAAAAAAGGAAATGGGGGGTTTTTTAGGGTAAAAATTTTTTTTTAAATTGAGCACCAACAGATCTGCTTAGTGTGTACCTGAGCTAAATTTAATGATAGTAACAACATCTGTGGTGAGTAGTGTACTTTTTTTTTTTTTTTTTTTTTTTTTTTTTTTTGTCGGAGGTTGTTACTATCCGATGGAGCACTCAGACACAACTACTGGTCCATTGTACTGCCAAACAGACACCTTACATTGCTGTACTTAGTTTTCCCGTCTTTCGAAGAAAGATAAGAAGGAGCTTCAGTGATGAAGAGCTTAGATGTTCGGCACTCACCACGTCAGCCCCAAAAATCCGCCACCTGATGCGAGCAAAGGCAGGACAACTACAGAGGAAGTGTTCCGCCGTATCATCGTCCTCTCCACAAGCAGGACAGATGGTGGTGTCGCTCAAGCCCAATACATTTAAGTGTTTGGCGAAAGCTTGGTGGCCCGAAAGGACGCCCACAAGCAGTCTACAGTCGATTCTCCTGAGAGACAGAAGAAAGGACGCGGACCTTTTGCAGATGTCCGGAAGCAGTCGCTTGGCCTGTCTGCACCCAGCACAATCACGCCACCGACGCTCGTGTTTGCGAGAAACCCAAATATCGATGGATGACCCAACCACAGATGCAGGCAGACCCAGCGCGGGTTCAGGTCCTGAAAGAGCTTCTTCTGAACCCAGCCTGGCAAGCCCATCAGCGATCTCATTTCCCTGGATACCAGTGTGACCTGGGACCCAAACAAGTTTGACCGTGTTTAGCCTACCGACCAAGTTCAAAGCAAGCTTGAGTTCGAGCACTAGCTTGGACGAGGTGAGAGGGTTAAGCAGCGCCTTTAGTGCAGCCTGGCTGTCACTGCAAACGCATATACTTTTAGCCCTCCACCTGTTTGTCACAATATAGCGCATAGCCATAAGGATAGCGAAAATCTCCGCCTGGAAGACAGTCGCGTGGTTACCTAAAGGGTAGTGTAGTCTAATGTTCTCGCATTCCACGAAGACTCCAGAACCAGACCCCTGTCCGGTTTTAGAGCCATCCGTGAATACACGATGGCATTCTTTCCCTGGCTCAGAGTCCGGCCGAAGCCATTCCGTTGCCTGAGGAAAGTTGACGTGGTAGTTTTGTCGCAGTAGGATTTCTGGTGTCATTGCATCAGACGGCATATCCATAAGACAGGGGTCAAAGGATAATTCTCGCACAAGTTCATCAAAATTCCAATGCGCGTGGTACCAAAAGCCACCTCTCTTTAAACGGGAGATGGTTTTCAGTGTACACCCCATGATAAAAATATCAAGGGGGGGGAGGTTCATCATAGCATCTAGAGCAGAACCCGGGGTGCTGGGGAAGGCCCCTGTGCAGCCAAGGCAAACTGTTCTTTGGAGTTTGGCGAAAGAGGCAGTAACACGTTTCCGCGAAAGCCTGTTCCACCACACAACCGATGCATATGAGAGAAGTGGTCTTACCATTGCCGTATAGATCCAAAGGACCCTTTTCGGAGATAAGCCCCATGTCTTACCAAAAGCGCCTTTGCACTGCCAGAAAGTCGACAGCGCTTTATCGGTTTTCGATTCAACATGCTTGGACCAAAGAAGTTTTCTATCGAGGATTACTCCAAGATATTTGACTTCGTCAGAGATCGGGATAGTGACACCTTTTAGCACAAGTTGAGTCAGACCAGTGAAGTTCCTCCTCCTCGTGAAGAGAACAACCGTAGTTTTAAGAGGATTCACTGAAAGCCCATTTCTTGTGCACCAATCATCGATCAAGCCCAAGGATCTCTGCGCCTGAGAGCAGACAGTCCTTAGGTTCGAGCCGACAGACAGAACGGCGACATCGTCCGCGTAGGCTTGTGTGTAGGTTCCAGGAAGATTGAGTAACGTTAGCAGAGAGTCTACTACCATACACCATAAAAGGGGAGACAGAACACCACCTTGTGGGCAGCCCCTGTTTACCCCTGTCATGACGCATTTGCCACAATCCGCCTCGGCAATCAACGTCCTGTACATTAGCATTGCTTTAATCCACAACACCAATGTTTCATCTATACCGTGATGTCTAGCTGCGTTACACATGCTGTCAAAAGTCGCATTATCAAAAGCACCCTCAATATCGACGAAAATACCCAACGCGTACTCCTTCCGATCAAGAGCGCTTTCGATCCTACCAACAAGGTTCTGAAGCGCAGTTTCACAGGATTTTCCGCGCTGATAAGCATGTTGCATCTCAGAAAGAGGATGCGATCGAAGAGCAACATTGCGCACGTGCAGCTCAACCAGTCTTTCCAAACTTTTCAGCAGGAAGGAAGACAGACTTATGGGTCTGAAACTTTTGGCGAGAGTGTAGTCAGTCTTACCGATTTTTGGTATGAACACGACTTTAACCATACGCCAAAGAGAAGGTATGTAGGCCAAGGCCAAGCTAGCGGTGAAAATTCTTTTCAACGTCGGCATCAGCTGACTAAAACCTTGTTTCAGCATAGCCGGGTAAATTCCATCCGGACCAGGTGCCTTGAAACTCTCAAACGATGCAATTGCATATTTGATAGCGTCATCCGTCACCACTCTGGATGCAATATACCAGCTACGCCGCGTGGTGTTTGTCCGTTCCGTGGTGGCCACCGTTTCCGGTACCACTGAAGAGCGCGTAGTGATCTGATTTCCCGGGAAATGAGTCTCCAACAGAAGACTGAAAGTCTCCGCCTTTGTCTCAGTGTAGGTGCCATCAGATTTTTGGAGCGATTCCAGTTTACTTGGTCTGTCCCTTTTGAGGACTTTAACAAGTCTACTGGTTGCACTTAGTGATTCGACCTCCTCACAAAATTTCCTATAAGAGTCATTTTTCGATTTACGAATCAGTCTCTTAAATTCTTTTTGCTTCGATCGATACAGATTCCAGTCTTCTTCTAAGTTGGTTTTTAAAGACCGATTTAGGAGCTTCCTGGTTTCTCTGCGAATACGCTGCAGTTCGGTATTCCACCAAGGTACCGGTTTTCTGCAGGAGTTTTTTGTAACCGGACACGCTTGTTCAAAACAACGGATAAGGACGCTGTTCAGATCCTGAGCAGACCTCTCTACCCCTTGTATTGACCTTAATTTAAGTGGAGCTTTAACAGAATTGCCAAGTTCCTCCTTAAACCGTGCCCAATTCGTTTTTCTCGGATTTCTCCTCTCTTGCGAAGGTGAAACTTCACAGTAGATTTGAAATTCGATGTATCTGTGATCTGACAAAGTGCTATCTGGCGATACCCTCCAATTGATGATAGTCTTGGAATGCCTGTTGGACAGGGTAATATCGATTACTTGCTGTCTCCTGGCTGTAACAAATGTAGGCCGACGACCCACATTGTTGATGGTGATGTCAGACGATAGGATGAAATCCAGAAGACGATCTCCTCGTATATTGCATTTGCTGCTGCCCCAAAACAGTGTTTTGAGCATTAGCATCGCAACATAAGACAAGACCAATCTTTTTGACCTCGCAGTACTCTATGAGCTCAACAATTGCCTTTGGTGGTGGAGGAATTAGAGAGTCATAGGGGAAGTAAGCCGATGCAACAACAAAGGTTTCCCAATTGCCATTTGCATGGTAAGTGATAGTTGCAGCAACCAAATCTTGGCCACAAAACCGTTTGATTTTAACTGCCGTGAGGGATTTCGATACAACAAGACATGTCCTAGGTCTCTCGGACAGTTCATCGTAAAGAACATGGTATGCACCGCTCAACTCACCAAGGCCACAGATGCGATTTTTCCACACCCATGGTTCCTGGATGGATGTTATGCGGTTTTTTGTCCTACTGACAGCAAGCCTCCTACTTAAAAGAGCAGTAGCAGCCTTACAGTGTTGTAGGTTGATCTGAGTGAACAAAATGGATGTAAACTCTGGGTTACGACCACTATTAGCACTACTTGACATTGAAATGGAAATTAATCCTACCAAGGTGCAGATAGGGACGCATGTCGTACCTAGACTTGATGATCTCGGCAGAAGCCTTGTCTATGCTCACAACCAGAGAGCTACCATCTTCATCGTGACGGTTTTTACTCTGCCTGTGAGAACGGACAATCCAGGCTTTTGTGTCGAGACCAGGATTCTGGGCATGCAAACGCGTTAGCACGTCCGCCGATTTCCCCAGTTTCCCAGGAATCCAGCAGACAGCACGCGTGAGCTTGGGTGGTTTGTAGACCTCAAAAATTGTGGTCCCGTGGGGAGGGATCTTCGGCACCATGTTGCTGACCCATTTCGAGGTAAGCTGCGAGGAGGTATTCACCGTGAAGGTTCCGTCCTTGAACTCACATCCCTCAACCTGGATACAAGCATTAGTTGCCGCGGCAAGCTCCAAAAGATGTGCTTTACAGTGTTTGCACTCTGCATCGCTCATGCTATTGTCATTGCCTGCTTTCCCTATACGAACTGCTAGAGAGGAGACAGCGGCATCTTTGTAGGATGGCCTCTTGTCCCGCACCTTAGCTGTTCTGCGTTCGAAAGAAGCACTCTGACCGACAGAGCCATCCGCATCAACAAAGTTCTGTCCGCTGGTACTGCAACCTGGGTTGGTTTCAGCACCTGCATCATTCAGTACCAGTGCACAGGTAGCTCCAACGATTGGAGGGCCTCGGGAGCTCTCGCCTGTAGGTGCGATTGCGACGTCCAGTTTCCTTCCGCCAGTACTGCTTCCATTTCTGGTAGAAGCACCGGCTTCATTAGGAGACCGCACGCGGACAGACTCACAGACTTGAGGGGGGTTTATTCTCTTTTCGAGCTTGGGTCGCTTCTTCTTGCTTTTCGGGTAGGCAGAAGAGGAGGCAGCGTCAGATCCAAGGGGTTGGTTGGCTTCAGTTGGTGAGACTTCCACCGACCGGTTCCTTTTCAAAGGCGCCGCCGAAGAGCTGACGGATGTGCTTGCGCCTTCAGCAGGTGCAGCTTCTTTGCGCCGCAGATCCCTCAGCTTCTTCCTTTTCCTTTTCCGCTGTCCCTTAGACAGGCACAGCTCAGGGACCGCCTCTTCAGGAGCCCGTTCAACCAAGGTGTCCCGGGTCTGACCGTCAGTGGCAGTGCAGTGAGCCACAGCTTGTCTCATGCTCAATTTGCCGAATGAATCAGACATAGAGCCGCATGAGTCGCTAGTGAATTCAGGTATGAATGTTGGGACCTCCAGAATCCGTGTCCCGGCCGTAGTCGAGAAGACTACGGGTGGATTTTGGCTATTGCCATTACCACCTAGAGTAATCAATTCCTTTTGTTTCTCCATTCATAACGTTTTTTGAGTGTTTACCACTGGCTCCTGTGGGAGGGATTTACTGAGGATAGGCTAGCCGTTGCCTCAAACCCTTAGTTGGATTTTAGTCGCCTCTTACGACAGGCATGCCTACCTCGGGTATATTCTAACCCCTACCCGAAGGGGACGAGTAGTGTACTTACTGCAACACCAGAATATTTGACAGCTAATCAGCTGTACATCTCATACATTAATTTGTTCAGAAAACAGAAAATATGCCGAAAGAAAAAAAAAAAAAAATTGTCAATGTATGGGAGTGCGATGTTTTATTGAAAGGTATGTCTTACATTTTTATTAAATTATTTTATAAAGAAGTACCTATGCATATCGTTTAGATTGGATATCGCCAAATCCATAATAATTTTCCAAATAAAGTAAATAAATCAAAGTTTATTTAAGTTTTTAATGAAAGTATTTTAATTTATTTAAAATTACAGAATCTACACTTAAAAATACTAAAAATTTTATAAATGTCAGTTTAGGGGGTTTTGCCTTAATTTTAGGGGGTTTTGACATCACTTTTAGGGGGAAAACATTTCAAATGTTGGCTACACTGGGAGAAACTAGTGTAAATTATAGCTTTGAATGAGTAGCTATGCTCAAGCGCATACCTTATATACGCACTTATAATGTTTAGGTTCGATATAATTTTGCAGGTATTACGTATACATATAATTACTTTTATAACTTATTCGGAAATTGGGTCAACACATGTAATTTTTATTTGATATTATTTTATGAAAAAAGCAATTTGTTTGTACAGAGTCATTTTTTAAGCGGAATGAAACTAACGCAAATAAACCATCTACACTCCGTCCAACCCACGGTATAAATCATTCCATGTATAATTAAATAATTAGTGGATATACTCTGCTCTTGAAAACGTCACACGAAAATAAAAATGGCAGGGCGAGCGACCACTTTTTTTTAAACACTTCTCTCGGGAAAGGCGAACCTATAACGCTTTAACAGCGCCTGGTACAGCCTGTGGGCTGCTCAAAAGTTGCATTTCGGGGGATAATGTCTTTGAGTTCCTCGGAGCTCTACCATGGAAGTACCTATAGAACAAGCATAGGTCAGCGACTTGTCTTCTGTGCGCACCAACGGTTGTAGATTTGATGTGAGTGTAGGGTCTCCAATAAGTCGAACTGCTCGTCTCTGTATGCTGTCAAGTAGGTTAAGTGAATGTTTTGGGGCCGAGCTCCATATATGGGAACAATACTCCAGGCCTGGTCTAACCTGAGCTTTGTACTTTTTTAAGTACTCCTTATTGAAGAATTTACAGCTCTTCTCGGCTGAAATGATGTTCGCGAATAAAACCTGTCGCCAATAACCTCCTCGGCCCTTATCAGTGGTGGTTAGATCAAAATAGTCAACTATAAATTAATCTTCATTCCGGCAAACCCGAAAAATCGCAGAAATATCAAACCAATATAGCTACACAACACATCTTTATCTAATTAAGTCAGCTACAAAGGAAAAAAGTGGGGATTGAGTCCAACAATGATGCATTGGTTATACATTATACTTATACGTTATACAACATGGTGTGGTTACCTATGGGGTAATAGTGCGCTTCGGCTAACTAACGCAGGGTTCTTAAAAACCAGACAGGTAGGACATACCTAGCTCCATACTAATGGAATCGTTCTCCAACATCCCCGATAAAACGGATGAAAGTCTGGGTGAAATTGACTTCGACTGGAATGCCGTTTCGAATGATAATGAAATTTCATTAAAAAAGGAGGGTACAGGGTAAGGAATGTAGATACTCTAGGGATATAGGCCTAGAAGTGTCATTAAGACTTCCGGATACAGAACCAAGTCAGATTGTGTTGGGTACCCGGACAAAGTGATATTGAGGGTAACAAAAGGGCTGATGTTCTGCGTTCCACTTAATGAAACTATTGAGGGCATAAGACCACCAATAGCCGTGGCCAATAGAATTATTCTCGAGAAAATTAAAAATAGGGCAGAGATGGTTCCTCGGTCCAAAAAAAAAATGTTTTGATGCAAAAAGTTTCTTCAAACAATTATAATAGTGACTGCAAACATTTTTTTTCAAAAATCTCTGCGCTAATATTTTTTATGATTTTTTCAATGGGATGATCTCAAAAAAATTTTGTGTGAAAAGGAGGAAAAAGTGGCTAAATTAGCAATTTTTAAAAATATTTGCGAAGAGTTTTTAGAAAAAAATTTGTTTGCAGTCACTATTAGAATTGTTTGAAGAAACTTTTTCCATCAAAACATTTTTTTTGACAGAGGAAAAAAGTCAAAAAAGTAGACTTTTACAAAAGTTCTAAATTTGCAATGGGTACTTATTAATGGGTTAAGGAAAGTTTAGTATCATTCAAACGGAATTTAAATGACCTTTCCATTGATGATAAAATTTACATGAAGTAAGTTCAAATTTATGAGTAGATTAACTTTACTTTTGTGCAAATAATTTTGCCACTGACTGTATGTAGTTGAATATAGTTTATGAATCTAGGGTTAAAAAACATCAAACTTTACGTTTTAATCAGAAAGTTCTAAAATAAAAGAAATAAAAAACAAGTAAAAGTGTCATCATCGTCCTGGCCGATGCCTTTATACAAGTCATGCAAAATGTTAGCCATGATTGTGAGTTACTAACTACGACACGCATGGACGGATATGGGTCTACTCTAATATTGGTTTTGTATGCGAGGCGCCAGAACTACTCGACCGATAATAGCCCAATTGACGAAAGTAAAAAGAAGTTCTCTCACAAAATTTAATTTGTCTAGGTCGATATAAACGGTTTATCTGCCGAGCTTTTTAAGGCAGCGGGAGATGACTTGGTAGAGAGCATACACCAACTCGTTTTTAAAATTTGGTCAGAGGAAAGTCTGCCTGATCAATGGAGCCTCAGCATTGTTTGCCCGATCCATAAGAAAGGAGACCCTCTAAACCGCGCCAACTATAGAGACATCAGTCTCCTTAACATCGCTTACAAGATCCTGTCTGCCGTACTGTGTGAGCGCCTGAAACTATTTGTCAACGAACTGATTGGACCCTATCAGTGCAGTTTTAGGCCTGGTAAGACCACAACCGACTAAATATTCACACTACGGCAGATCCTGGAGAAAACCCAAGAATTCCAAATCGATACTCACCATCTATTTATCGATTTTAAAGCCGCATATGACAGCATTTATAGAGACGAGCTACACAGAGCCATGTTTAGTTTTGGCATCCCTGCCAAACTTGTCAGATTGTGCAGAATGACGATGGAGAACGCTCGTGCTCCGTAAAGGTCGGAAACAATCTCACAATCAACAATCTTTTTAAAAAAGGAGGTGGAAGAAATTGTGCAAATGAAAGATGGAAATTAAACGGTGAGCTTATCCAAGTGGTTTAAGAGTATAAATACCTAGGGGTCTATTTTACGAAAAGCCTTAATATGGAGAAACACCTCAATTAAAAATTGACCAAGTCAAAAACTGCTATAAACGTGGCATGGAGAAAATGCCTCAGCAACAGATTTGTCGCGCATATTAGGATGTACAAAGTTTTCGAATCTGTGTCGGAATCTATCCTCCTATACGCAGCACAAATTTGGGGTGGCAAGAGGTATGATATGTTGTGAGCCAGGGTCGAGCCACGGTGGCAGCTTCGGCAAAGGTGAGGAGGGCGCGGCATGCTAGTGGTTGCTCGGCTAGAGCTCGTCGGACGGGGGGTGTTCTTGCCCCCTCACCTTATGCCACCTGCTCAACAAACATTTATTTCATGCCATTTTATAAAAGAAAGAGAAAAAAAAATGGGAGAGCTACTCTACTTTGCCATCGGACAGACAAAAAGGACCTTTAAAATGAAAGAGAGAAAGAAGAAGAAAATGTCCAAGGACTTCTGCCAACACCTTGGAGAAAGTACGGGAGAGACACCGCGAAGCTAACCTAACTAGCCTAAACTATAACTAAACTAAACTAAAAGTAAAAACTATGCCCTAAACTACACCTACTATAACTTAAAATTAACCTATCTACACTTATCCTAACCGCAACTTGTTCTCCCAAGGTCTCTCCAAGATAGAGGTTCGTCACAAGCTCAAAACACGCCTGGTGTTAATGGCGAGGGATGGCCAACCCACCCTTCATGTCCTTAGACATATCCAATAGCTATCTCTCTGGCCGATTCTGTGACAGATAGCCCCTTAAAGAGCCCTCCAGTCACAACACTATCGAAACGGTAAAGTAGGTTCGTCACATAAAGTCGTCAGGTAGTTTACGTTCGTACTGTCATAGTCCATCTAACAAAAGGACGGCCTTCCCAAATATACAATGACGTGACGTGACATTTACGAACTTTGACGACGGGACATGACGACTAACTAGCTACTTTTCCGATACAGGTTGTTACTGGAGGATACAGTGAGGGGCTATCACTCACAACATCGGCCGGAGTGATAGCGATTGGATTATGTCACCGGACATAAGGGTGGGATGGCCAATCCTTGCCAACAACATCTGGCAGGTCTCCGGTTCATAAAGAACCTTTACCCTGGATGGACAATTGGAAGAAAGTTGCGTTTAGGGTAAGAGTAGGCTAGTTTTAAGTTAGTGTAGCTGTAGTATGGGGACTAGATTAAGTGATATATATGGTATAGATTAGGATTAGGATAGTTAGAATTAGTTTCGCGGTTCTTTCCCGTCCTCCCTCAGGGGTATTGGCACAGGTCCTTAAACTCTTTTCTTCTCTTCACTCTTCTTTTCTTTCCTATCTTTTTTAGTCCGTCCGAATTCTGATTAGAGTAGCTTTCTTCTTCTATTGCTTTTCCTTTTTTTTTTTTTTGATTTTTGGCATGGATAATAGTTGTTGAGCAGGTGGTAAATGGTGAGGGGGCAAGAACACCCCCGTCCGACGAGCTCTAGCCGAGCAACCACAAGCATGCCGCGCCCTCCTCAC
This sequence comes from Cheilosia scutellata, assembly GCA_955612985.1. NCBI lineage: Eukaryota > Metazoa > Arthropoda > Insecta > Diptera > Syrphidae > Cheilosia > Cheilosia scutellata. The sequence continues at coordinate 65,244,555 of OY015313.1, forward strand.
CTTTGCCGAAGCTGCCCCTGTGGCTCGACCCTGGCTCACAACAGATACAGTGGAAAAGCTACTCAGATATTATCTAAAGAAAACTTTTCACCTACCATCGAAAACGCCGAATTATATCCTAATCTTAATAACCTTAAACGACAGGTGGATTACATTCTCCATTCGATTACCAAAAAAAGCAATGGAGTATACTTTTCAAAAGAAAATTGGATGGCACAAATATTGGTTGGAACTGGCTAGTGGTTTTGGTATAGAACTATTCCTCGAGGATTCATCAACCAGTTGGAAGCCGCAGTTGTAAAAATTTATTTCTCAGGTGGACGGAAAGATCAGAGAGGAATTCGGGAATAAGGCAACGAGGTCACTCCACAGATCAATTTATAGTCAATTGTGCCATAACCTGCAGGAAAAAAACTACTTTCGTGATGAACACGCCACTGACGAAATAGCAACATTGTTAAAGCTACGTAGAGAGCTCCTGAGATTAAACTACATGCCTCACAGATATGATTTACCGGTAATCTGTAGTATGTGCAATCTGGAAGAAAGGGAGGACATAATTCCATTTTGTTGGCAGGTGCCCAATACTGCGAGAATCGAGGTCTATTCTTGGAAGCGATGGGGAGAGTACGATAACTACGGCGCCAAAAATTGATAACGGTATTTTGTAGAGGGGTTAAATACAAGCACTTTTTACTATGTGTGGGGGGGGGTCTATCTTACTCCGTTTAGGCGGGAGGGGTAATTTAAAGAAAATGATACTTTAAATGAAAAAAAATACATTAAAAAACAATGGCAACACTTATAATAAAAGACTATATCATTTTAGAAAGCCCAGAATCTGTTCTTTCATATTATTTTTAAATCAAGTTATTCCCTTAAATAGTTTTTGAAAAAAACAATTTCAAACTTGAAATTTTATGACAAAAACTGAGGTGAGTAAAATAATTTTGGCGATGAAAACTAATGACGGATTTATGTAGAGGAGTTAAATACAAACATTTTTTTACTATGGGAGGGGGGGTCTATCTCGCTCCGGTTAGGGGGGAGGGGTAATTAAAAAAAAAAGTATAAATAAAATTAAAATAAAATATTAAAAAAAACAATGGCAACACTTACCACAAAGAACTATAGTATTTTTCAAAGCCAGGAATCCGTTCTAAATTGTCTAAAACGCAAATCAGCAAAATTTTGTCTATCAATGTGAAATTTCTGGCCAGAGACTGTATCTGAAGAATGTTGTTGATATTGGGTAAACTAATATAATTAAAAGAAATTACTCAGCCTTGCACCCATCCCAAAATCCAACAGTGACCCCAAGCAGGGGGGTTGCAGGGGGGCAGCATGTCCCCCCATACGCATTTCAAGGCGCAAGGGTAGCAATTTGTACTCTAAGCGGAGCCACATATAAAAGTAATTTTCAATTTTCTCAAAAATTAGTGGACATAAATCAATCTGGTTTTGAGTGTTCGATTAAGAATTGATTTAGGCAGTAAAAACTACAAACAAATTAAGTATCTATTTGCTCAATATTGAAAAAATCAGCATAAAACTTTTTTTTTTTAAATTTTTTTCCTTAAATTTCAAGTTTGAAAGTATTTTTTTCAAAAACTATTAACAGCTATAACTTGATTTAAAAATAATATCAAAGAACATATTCCTGGCTTCCAAAAATCCTAAAGTCCTTTATTGTAAGTGTTGCCATTGTTTCTCAATTAATTTTTTTTTATTTTAATTATTATTTTCTTTAAATTGCCCCTCCCGCCTAAACGAAGCCAGATAGACCCCCCTCCTCCCATAGTAAAAAATACTTGTATTTAACCCCTCTACAAAATACCGTTAACAATTTTTGGCGCCGTAGTTATCGTACTCGTGCCGAAGCGATCTCTTATCTGAGGATCAATTCATAGATGTCCTAAATGAGATAAATGTTCCGATACTTACTAAGTAGGTACTGCAAAACTGCTCTACAATATAGGGAAAATATTATAAATGAAAACTTTTAGTATAGCATTCAATATTTTTTATTTTTTATATATGTATATATTTATGTTTTGTCAACCCGGCAGACGGCAATACCATGTCAAATGATTTTTTTTATAATTAATGTTGAAATATTTTAAATAAATAAGAAAATTTTAATTTCAATTTAAAATTTTTCAACAATCTCACCGAGACCTTTGATATCAAAAAAGGATTTAGACAAGGTGATGCGCTGTCATGTGTATTTTTCAATATCATTCTTGAGAAAATTGTGCGAAACTCGCAAGCCAACACCAGGGGCACAATTTTTCAAAAGTCTGTACAACTACTTGCTTATGCTGACGACAGCGAGCTGTCACTGGTGCGTTTGCAAGTATTAGCACAGAAGCGGCAAAAATGGGTTTAGTGGTGAATGAAGGCAAAACAAAATATATGTTGTCAACAAGAAGGGACACACAACATCGACGAATCGGACAGAACGTCACGATAGACAGCTATAACTTTGAGGTAGTTAGGGACTTTGTCTACCTCGGCTCCGCTATTAACTCTGAAAATGACATCACATCAGAAATCAAGCGAAGAATTACACTCGCCAACCGCTGTTACTTTGGCCTAAGAAGGCAATTGATTACTAAGGCCTTGTAGAGAAACACCAAATAGAGTCTATATAAGACCCTCATCACCCCAGTCCTGCTCTATTGCGCAGAATCATGGACATTATCAAAGGCGGATGAAGATCTCCTTGGTCGCTTCGAACGCAAAATTCTTCGAGTGATTTTCGAACTCTACGAGCTGTACAGCGACATCGACCTGGTCAGAAAAGTACGTATCAGTCGACTAAGATGGCTAGCACATGTAGAGCGAATGGACACCAACGCTCCGGCCCGAAGAGTCTTCGATTCCAACCCGGAGGTACAACGCAGTAGAGGAATGCCTCGCCTTAGGTGGCGCGCACAAGTGGAAGGGGACCTCAACCAACTTGGAGTGCGCAACTGGAGGCGGTTAGCCAAAGATCGTGCTAACTGGAGAGGCCTGTTGGTGACTCCTTCTTGATGTTACAAATGTAATGATAATTAATTGAATATACCTTCCTGTGGGGGGGGGGGGGGGTATAAAAAACTAATATTCAGTTCTCACTCTAAAAAAAACACCCAATGTGAGGTGGAAAGGTGTCTGTCTATCACATGGATTATAAGTTAACGATTACAATCCAGCTACATATTTACAATTTAGTAATATGATACACAGAAGGATTCAACAATGAAATATCAAAAATGGCTATTGTAAACCAAAATTGTTTGTCAGCTTTTAACTTTAATGATTATATTTCAATCACAATGTTTGGTCCATAACCCATCCATTCATACTATTTCCATATGAAGGGAAGATGTATACCTAATAACAATAGGAACATTTGCATAACTACGAGTAGCTATGCTGCTCCTAAAATATTAACATTTATATCTACACATGAATCCGTAAAATGTAATGACGTTCGCTAACGTTTTCAATTCTGCGCTTATAAATTAGAAGTGCCTGCACCTCGCATACGTCATATAATTTTATTACAAATTTGTATTTTATTTTTAGATATATCTACACTCTGCGCCACTTGATTAAAACACCCTGTATGTCACAAATTAAGCATGCTAGAGACTTATTTTATGTTTAAATTAAAGTTAATTTCATTTTTAAGATTTAAATGAAAGAAGAGAGATTTAAAACTAAAGCCTTAATTATCAACAACAAATTATTAACTAAAAACCTGCAAAATAATTTTGAGCCACTTGAATAGAACATTTAATGGAAAACAATACATTTTAGAGAATTCTGCTTCTTTTTAACACCAACATTTACTTAAATTGAAGGTGTTTTGAGCCACCTTTCTTCTCCAAAATTCACATAACCGGTTTGGAAGGGATGCATACAAATTGGCTAAATAATTAAGCCAAATCGAGCTACAAGCTCATTCGGTGGCTCGGGATCGGGATAGTTCAGATATAGTCGAATATTGTTATCCCGATCCATATACTTGATAAGTCAACCATCCCCAAATATTTTCTTATGAAAGTACCTGAGAGCAGTTAGTATATCAGTTATCTAAAACCATACGTCTAAAATGGTTTACATTTTTTTTAATATTGACTTAGATTTGACTAAATATTTTTTACTTCTTTGCTAAATACGCTGCTCGAGCGAAACTAAATTTTAGGTGCTCTCAAATTTTTCTTTCCATATATTAGCAAGAATCCTAGCTAAATTTTTACATATAGTGCGCTCTGGACTATAAGTATCACAAAAAATAGCTGTTCGATCAAAATAGCTTCCTTCAAAAATTCATAGACGCGAAAAAGTGTTATATTTTCGTTGCACTTTCTTTTTTTCTTGTCTGCTATTGCTTGATCTCAAATTTAGCACTTTCAAAGGATTTCTCATCGAGGTATTCATTGAATCCTTATTAATTTTCCGCAACACAAAAACACAACAGGAAAAAAACCGACATGGTCTGTTAAAATTTAGCGTGAAAAAATGTGATGAACAATTAATGGGCGAGCTAAATTGTGACAGATACATGCAGTACAGTCTTAAATGAATTTTCGCTTAAATAAAGTTCAGCAAAATTTTGGGGACAATTTTGTGTGGGAGCTAAAATTTAGCTCGAACAGCGTACTAAGCTTTATCAATGTAGAAAATTTTAAATTGATACGACGAATGGATCGTGAGGCCTCATTGGGATCATGGACAATTTTTGATATTTGATATTTGTTTATTTATTTATTGACAAACATTTACAAAGATTACAATATGTATCTATAATGACGTAAATGTGATCATGGTATCAAGGTATATAGTTATTTATTATTAGAATTATGATTTATTTAATATAATTAAGCATTTAATAAATAAAATTTAAATTTACTAATCAAATTATTACAAAGAAAAAATTAAAGAAGAAAGAAAATTAATGAAATACAACATTTAACAATAAGATAAATTAATTAAAATTAATAAAAATTAATAAATTAAAAGATCAAAATTGAGAAGCCCTAACACCTATAATTGCCAGCCAAGTATGAGAACAGAGAAACACTAAAACTATCAACAAAACAGAGTCTTCTTATGCCAAGAGGAAGAGAGTTCCATAAGCGAATGGCGTAAACACAAAATTGTCTTTCGGTTGTGATTGTGGTTTGGATTGTGGAAAAAGTTAGTTTCCGATATAGATATTCTGGATTCCGTGACATTATAATTTTATGTAAGTATTTGATCGCACAATAGTCCATGTATTTATCAGTGGTAGACCCAGAATCCTACTTTTATATGGGGTTATGTGATCTTGGCGCTTTAGACCGTACACATAACGAGTAACATTATTAAAGGCGACATTAAGATTTCTTCAGATTCTGCATTACAGTACATTGCCACTTCAGATCCAAATGAACAAATTGGAACAGTAAGGGATTTAAATAACATTAATCTAGTTTTTACAGGGGTATAGTACTGCGATATATACAGATTACGTAGACATCCATAAATTTTTCCTACAACAATACGAACATGAAGATCCCATCTTAAATTTGTATCGAACCAAATGCCAAGATTTTTGGCCTTATCAACTAACTCTATCCGTTCATTTCCTAGATATATATTCGGGAAATCGAATATAAATCGTTTTTTGATATTAATAGACATTTTGATTTTTTGGGGTTCAGGCATAGTTCGTTTTTCTTTGTCCATTGAAATATACTTTCAAGGTCATTATTTATCTTAAAAATGGCATCCTCAATTAGTCCTATTCTACAACTAAAATACATTTGAACATCGTCAGCATACATATGAACGGAAGAAAATAGAATGCTTTCGGGGAGATCATTTATAAACCCAAGATAGATCCTTGTGGGACACCAGTAAATGTACATTTAAAATTCGACATGGAATTTCCGGCCACAACTGCCTGTTTTCTACCGGATATGTAGGAGTTTATTAATTCAGCTGCTGAAGACGAAAAATGAAATTGTGTCAGTAGTTTTGTTACAAGTTTTGAATGATTAACCGTATCAAAAGCTTTAGAAAAATCTAGTATTTTTGCAACGAGATTCTTAAATCATCCTTTATCAGCGCAGAAGTACAGCTGTGCTGGTTTCGAAAACCTGATTGGTATTGGCAAAGTAAGGCATTGCGGTGCAGATGAAAAGATATTTGTTTATGAATAATTTTATAATACGTGGCACTATATGCCTGTAGAAGAGCATTCGGCAACACATGGGGTTTCAGGCCGCACGTGGTACACTGGTTGTATAACGCGATAGTGCGGCCCATCCTAACATATGGTACAATCGTGTGGTGGAAGGCCACAGAGAAAAAATACCATCTCTCAAGCCTCACTAAAGTCCAAAGGGCGGCATGCATTGGGATAACGGGTTCACTACGAACAACACCCACCGCAGCAATGGAGGTGATGCTAAACCTCACCTCTCTGGATATTTACTGTAGCAGTAGAGCGGTCAAAACCGCAATCAGACTAAGAGAGTCTGGAATATGGTCATCCAAATCCTATGGGCACGCGTCCATCGAAGCAGAATGGAGCACGGCGAAGGAGAAGATAACCACAGACTATCTACCACCCACACTCGCTTTTGAAAGGAGATTCACAACCAGAATTCCGGACAGAAGTGAATGGGAGCATAATGCAGTTACAGAAGAAGGGGAGATAGCCCTCTATACCGATGGTTCTAAGATGGATGTTGGTACGGGAGCGGGCATCTTCAGCGAAACACTAAACCTGCGAGAATCATTTCGGATCAACGATGACTGTAGTGTGTTTCAAGCGGAAATTTCTGCTATAACCCTAGCGGCAAAGGACCTAATGAGACGACATATCGCCGATAAACAAGTCACTATATACTCTGACAGCCAAGCGGCCATAAAAGCCATGGAGTCAGTCGTGGTGAAGTCGAGGGCAGTAAGTCATTGCAAGAAATACCTGGACGAACTATCGCAAGCCAACACGGTGACCCTATGCTGGGTACCGGGGCATATGGATATTCCGGGTAATGAAGAGGCGGATGAGACAGCAAGGAACGGGTCGAAGATGCATGCATCAATGGCCCTAAAATCTGTAAAAACTCCGCTAAGCACGGTTGCTAGGAAGATTGACATTGAATCCTTGAGTAGAACAAATCTACGCTGGACCAATCTCAATACCTGCAGGCATGCAAAAGAATTATGGCCAGAAGTGAGCAAAAAGACATCCAAATTCATGATCGGACTTAGCCGCAAAGATATCCGCATACTCACGGGGGTCATTACTGGACACTGTGCGATAGGGGTACACGCAGAAAGGCTGGGTATACTGCATAATGACTTTTGCAGAAGCTGCAGAGACGTTGAAGAAATAGAATCTGTTCGTCATCTGCTTTTCGAATGCCCAGCCCTTAAAAACAGTAGACAGAGGATTCTCAACAGCTTGTTCTTCGATGAGCTAGGAGATCTGGAGAATGTTGATCTTAAAGAACTCCTGAGATTCATACTCAAATCGGGGTGGTTCCAGTAGGTCAACAAACTCCAAAACCCTTCGGTTACTCCTAGGACAAGCCGGAAATCCGGACACGAGAGCTTGCGATTGCCTGTGATTAATACTAAATCTAGGCGACTCAAACAAAAGCGGTATATTATTTGTCTCCAACAGGTATGAAATGGAAGGTTCCCGTGACTGGACACAATGGACCCAACTGCTGGTCTAAGTGAAGCTGTGGCAGCCGCCACAAGAGCACCCAATTACCTACCTACCTACCATGAATAATTTTCTAAAACAAGTTGGTCAGAAACGGTAAAATTGAGATTGGACGAAATTCAGGTGGTATCTGTGAAGTTTGCCTTTGGAAGAGGTATTATTTTAGCGATTTTCCAAGCGCTAGGAACACAGGATGTCACTAAAACCGTATTAAATATGTGGGTTAGCACTGGGAGAATAAAAGGAAGTATAGTTTTAATAAATAAGGGGTGAATTTCATCAAGACCTGCGGATTTAGGACTAATCCTCATGGTCATGCTCAATACTGCCTCAACAACGTCTGCTTGGTTCACCCTATAAAATTCAAAACCAGCATTAGTTGTAGTTAACGCATTAGTAGGGTACACGTTTTCTGGTAGAGTCATAGGACTCTGCTATGAGGCTATTTAGATCAATCTCAGAGAGATCAAACTCTTGTTTGCTACCAATTATAGTGCCTCGAATATTCCTCCATAAAGTCTTTGATGGCAAATTACTATCAAGGAATAAAAACTACGCTTATTATTTATTTTAAAATTAACGACTTTTCTAAGCCTGCGAAACTCTTTATACAGCTCGGGCACTCTAAACTTTTTTCATCTCCTAAACGCCAAATCACGTGTGTTTTTGAGCCCCATGATCTCAGGAGTAAACCAAGACATGATCTTATTTTTAATCACTTTGGTTTTAATTGGAACGTGTGTATTAAACAAGTTCAGAATTATAGCATTAAATATATCAATTTGTTCATTAGACGTCGGCATTTTATAAAAACTTTCCCAGTTTACTCTTTCTAAATCAGCCCGAAGTAAATTAACATTTAGCGATTTGAAATTTCTAAATGTGACAGACCGCGGTGTCTTGGAAAACGACATATTAAAACTTGCAAAACTTATGTCATGTTTGGAAAACATTGGAGCCGAACATTGATTGAAAAAAACGTGTTTGTAAAGTGAGTGGGTTATAAGAAGTTACTAGTGAACTTGGCACTACCGTGCCCTTTGATCGTTTTGTAATTTTGTTATCAAACGTTTTGCAGATTGTTGATTTTTCTAAGAAAAACTTTTTTAGACCAAAAGCCCGCAGTAATTTTTTTTCGTGAAAGTTAACCAAATGATTTGCACATTAATATTAAGCCTTGATGAAAGTGATTTTAAATCTTATCGTCCGGCAGCATATCGTTGTAGCTAAAGAGAGTAATAATATATCAAAAATGCGTTATTTTCCAAAATCGGAATAATAAAGGTAACCACTTGGCTCAAGTCTTAAATAACAGTACTTAACCCCTTAGGGATATATCGATTCAAGGCGTTTTAAGTGTCGCCAAGGTCTTCCCAATCGTACTCGAAGTTTGTACAAAGTTCCAATTTTGAATAATTTATGTAACCACACAAATTTCTAGTAAAACATAACAGAATAAACATGCAACACAAATTTAACAGTGCAAGACGTTTTCCTTGTCGCCAAGTCCTTGCCAGACACTTTCAAATGATCGAGATCCGCTAAAAAATACCATTTATTTCTTAATAGAACTTAAATTTAAATAATTAACGTAACCACTTTAAAATTTCGCAAATCATAGAACACGGCCTAATCCAACCACATAATTCCAATAAGACGGTTTCTTATCGCTGTAAACTGTGTAAATGACATTACATCAGAGATCAACCGAGAATATAAGCTGCCAATCGCTATATCTTTATACTAAAAATGTAATTGATTAGTAAAGCCTCGTAAAGAAACACTAAGGACCCTTTATACAAGACCCTGATTATATCAGCCCTGCTCTGTTGCACTCTGTTGAAGTATGGGCAAAGTTGTTGTTGTGGGTAGTTGTTGAGCGATTTGCATCCCGATTAGGCACGTTTAAAGGCATTGCACCTTCAGACGGGGAGATTTATTAATACTCCTAGAAATGTTCAGCGACAGTAACACATTCGCACCCGTTTGCTCGATGAGTGAGAGTGTCACTCGTGCACCAAAGGTTTCGTACCTAAGTACATCAGCAGTAAGTTCATATAAATACCTGAATAGTTAAGGCATAGTTTCCCTAACGTCATGTCAGTTTAAATTTAAACGTCAGCCTTTGTGTAGGTTTACTAGAGGTTATACCAAGGGTTCCCAATCTTTTTCATACTACGACTCCCTAGAGAGGTTGAAATATTTTTGCGACGCCCTTATACAAGCACAGATATTTACATAATTATGTAGAAGCTGGATCTTACTGAAAACTCACAAAATTTTTTTTCAATAAGGACGGGTCGACGTTGAAATATCGTCGTCCCATATTTATGGTAATTTTGCTTGTTAACATACCCGCATTCATCTAAAAATGCGGCTCGTCGTTAAAGATAATTTTTCGGCCAAAATTGGGTTCCTCTTCCAAACGCTCCGAAGCCAAGTCAGCAAACAAACGGCTTTGTCTATGTTCATATCTTTGAGCTCCTGGATTAGTTGTATCTTGTACGGCCGTAAGCCCAAATCCCGATGCAAAGTTCGCCAACTTGGAATTTGCGAAAGACCGATTTCTTGTGCACGGCGAGTAATTGACACCCTCGGATTCTCCTGTACACTCTAATGAACCGCGACAATTCTCTCCAATTGAAAACCCCTTATTTAATGTTGAGTGCCAAGCAAATATACAAGTGCCCAGTGATGCCAACCCTAATTTTCAAAAGTCTGTAGATGAAAGATACAAATTCTATAGAATTCTGTATTTATGCTTGATGAAATTCTGTAGAAATCCAGACTTTTTTAACATATTAAAAGTGTTTAAAATGTGACTTTTGGGTGCCTTTAAAGTTTAAACATAGATTTTTAATTGAAATCGATAATACTCGCGCAATTTTTCTAAAAAAGTTTAAATTGTCCGAAACAGGCGCTATTTTGTGTGACAAACAATGAACGTATTGTTTAAGAGCATTTATTAGAAAAGCGACAATTGACAACTGAACTGACTAACAGACTATGACGAGTTTCTTGGTAGGTACCTATCAACTTTGAGTGAGTAGGTACTTAAAAAGTATTGCCCTGCCAGGGTGTTGCGACGCACAGTTAGGGAACTCCTGGGTTATACAATATATATACATTATACATACATACAACATACAACATACGCATACCTGAAGTTGTGAGCAAATTTCAGCCTTCTACAACAATTGGTTTTTGAGAAAGACCTAGGCACAAAATTGGCTAGTGGGTTCGAACAGAAGGACTGACATCATAGCGAAAACAATAAGGTTCCATTTTGTCCCTATGGGAACGGATCCCTAAAAATAGTTTTGCCAAAAATGAACTTTATGTCATTTTGACGAACGTTTTTTATATCATCGACATACAAAAGGCACAATAACTTTCTTAGCTGGAAGCAAAGGATAGCTATTTAATATTTAACCCTTAAATGCCCAAGGAAGTCGATTTTGTTAGAAAAAATATATTATATGTAAAGTACCACAAAAACAACAAATCCTTTGTTAAAAAAATTATTAGAATTTTTTTGACGAAGTTATTGACAAAAAACTGGTTGTATCTTTAAAGATACACTGGGCATTAACCCCCCATAGCCATTCTGAGAGAAAATTGTTACGGATGAGAAAAAAAAATTAACTGTTTTTAGATAGATGGGTATAAAAGTGCAGTAATAGAAGATTGCAACATTTTGTGATAGTTTGGTTTATTCAAATATGGATATATGTATATATATATATGATATATTGGAAAAATATTAGAAATGGCAAAAGTTTATTATTTAGTAAATTAAAACAAAATATTTGAATGGAAAAATTGTAAAACACAAAAACGAAAGATGTAGAAAGTTTAATGAAATATTCAACAAGTAGGTAATTTAGCAAAATTACTGAATTATGATACTTGTAAAGCCAATTTTGTTTTTGGTAATAATCATACATTTACCTAAGAGTCTAGTTTTTATGAGAAGCAAACGATGAATTCGTATTAGAACCATTCGCTTCATTGTATGGCTCCATGTTTGGAAGGTTGGACAGAACCATGACTGAACTAAGAGTCTACAACCTCCGGCTAAAGTCGATAAGTCTCATATGGTTGTGCTTATGGCGGTCCTTGTTGATCCTTTATGCAATATCCAAGCATAGAGTATCCACGTCATGCATATGATAGAACATGTTTGTTGACTTTGGGCTTTCAGCTGAAGATTTCGAGGGTACCATGCATATTTATGGATATCCTTGTATGGAAGAATCTATGAAACTGCCACTTGCATAGCAGAACAATAAGCCCTTTCTCTTCTATGCTAGGTATGAAAAAACTAGTTTCCCAGAAAATTGTTTCGCGTGCGTGCCATGCCATGATACTCTCAGAGTATGATGTGATTGTGATGTCTTTCTCGACACCTTATGTCATTACAGAATCTACACAGATCCGTCTCTGAAAGTCATAGTCTTTGGAATGCTTCCTTAGAAGACAGTTGCCAGACTGGGTCTATTACTATTCTCAAGTTTGTTATGTCTATCCTAAGTCGATACCTTTGTTAATAAACCGTAAGTGTTATGCATTACTGGCGCATAGCTCGTCCACCTTCTGACCACAATAATGGTTTCAAAAGGCAGTAATTCAGCAGGCTTGAAAATATCCGAGACTTGCTTTATTCGTCTTGTCATTGTGGGTATGGGTGTGCGCTTCATTATCCATTGGTAGATAAACCTAGCCATGTTACCTGACCCCAGGTATGTACATATTCCAATACTAGCTGTACCCGTGCACAGAAATTGTATTATGCGTAAACCTAAAATACAGCAATACGAACAAAACAAAAGAAGAATAATGAAAATCGGCCCAGCGGTTATCGAGTTATAACGTAATTGAGTTTTACCCCATGGAAGATGTTTTTATATGGGCGGTGCCACGCCCCTTTGTCCAATTTTGACCAATCTTCACAGCACTACTCCTAGGCCAATACCTAGGATTCTCTGTAAGTTTCAACTCAATCGATTCGGCGGTTTTCGAGATATCAGAATTTTAATGTTTTTTTTGTATGGGCGGTGCCACACCCCTTTGTCCAATTTTGACCAAATAAAAGCCTGTATAGAATAAAATAAACTAGCTTGCACTTCGTAACGATACAGAAATAAAATGATTACACTACAAATGCAGATACATGCAAAATCTAACCGGAATCATGAAAGAGGCCGCAGTGCCCAGTGTATCTTTAAAGATACAACCATTTACCGTTCCATTTTATGAGCTGGGTATCTTGTATTAGGTTCAAATAGCTGAATATCACTTCACATCATATATTTACAACCGCTAATAATTTTTTTATCATAGTCGTGTTACCATTTACAAAAATATTAAATAAAGAAAAAAATTTTATTTTTATTTTTGTTAAAAAATAAAAATTCCGTTATTTTGTTAATAGTTATTTTAATTTTAAAGTTTCAGCTCTTATTTTTTTACACTAGATAGGTTTTGAGTCAATAAAACCAAAATCATAAGCACAAAGTACATAAAGTCAACAGAAACGGAGAAATAAATTTTTTAATGGTTGTATCTTTAAAGATACACTGGGCATTTAAGGGTTAATTAATTTACGTCAAATTAATACGAGGGAAAAATTCAAGCTTACGAATATTCCTTAAATACACTTAACGCCCTTTCCCTTTATACTGCTTGTAGTAGTAGTATAGAGTTCAAATGATGAAGTTTTAAACTGGTTAAGTTGAAAGTTCTTTTTGAAATCGTTAAGGGAAATGACTTAAGTAGAAACTTTCTTACACATTCTACGATATTGCATTTATAATCATTCGATAGGGTTAATACTGTGCTGTAGAATAATTTTGCACTTCCACGATTTAGGTTAAACCATTTTTCAACAGACCTTTCCCACAAGAGCAAGTGCAATGATTTAGTTGGAAAAGTTTGATAGGATTTGTGATAAATCGACGGGTTGTTATAATTTTCGAAAGTCATGCATGGTTTCATCCTTCTTCTTTTAAAGTATCTACAGCTTACCCCATTAAAAGATTAAACTGACTCACAAGAAAAATATACAAAAGTTATATGTATTAGCATATTTTTCCTTGAGTAAAATATGTTTTGAATAAATTTACTGAGTGTAGAAATAAGTTGTGGTTGTGGCGTTATTTTATTTCATTTAAATATGTTAAGGAGAACTGAAACATCTCGTCAAGATCCTTAACTGTTTATGGCTGACAATTTGCTTCAGAGAAAAGAAACAGCTTGCTTCACTTGACGAGAGATGGTATATTTTCTGTTACATATTTTAATATGGTAATGCAATGCAGGATGTAGAAATAGACTCACAAGTTGTTCAATTTTTACTTGAAAGCAATATGTAACTTCATACCTAGGTACTTTATAATATGTTTGCATTAAAATGTTTGCATTTTATAGAGAAAAATATTCAATGAAATATTTCTAGCGGTGAAACAAGAAATTATAAAAAAAACCGGACAAGTGTGAGTATCACTCGCTCACCGAAGGTTCCGTACTTGGCCAGAGTTGGTGTCTTGTCTTGAAAACTTTGGTGAGTCGGTTGTTCTTTGATTTGATAGACCTAGGTACAAAATTAAACAGTTTTTTGTATGAAGGAAAATATTTTTTTTCACCAAATTACTAATTACTCCAAAACCAGTCAATGTATCGGTTTTTGTCGTTTAACTAGATGTTATACGTATACTACTCGTATACCTAATGATGTGTGGAAATTTCAACCTTCTACGTTAGTTTTTGAGTGAGAATAGTTTTTGTGTGGATAATTATAAAAATTCGCCTCGCGTGCAGCTAGTCTCAGATACGAAAAAAGGACTTGAAACATTTCCACATAATGGAGTTAATTTAGGATCTAAATATATTTATTGTGGGATATTCATATTATGTACCTTGCACTCATTGAAATTTTATGGCATACTTTAGAGGAGGAGTTGTTCCGAATATTTAGGTACGTAGCTTAATTTTGAAAATGCGATATTAGTGATAAATGATAATTGATCCTGCCACACTCAGAGAAAAATCCTGTGTAATATTGCCTTATTTATTAATTATTTATTTATTATTTCTCTTTAAAAATAAGCCCATTTATGTACGATTGTACGGGTTAAGGAAAGTTTTGTATCATTTAAACGGAATTTAATTGACCTTTCCATTGGTGCCAAAATGTACATGAAGTAAGTTTCAATTTATGAGCAGAATTAACTTCAGTTTTGTCAAAATACTTGTGCCGGCCACTGTAAGTAATTTTGACTTAAGTCTTAAATATTTCGGAAGCTGTTTAACTTCACCTTAGGCCTAAAGGCCTGTTGCCTTAAATATAAGAATACACACCTTTATCCGTCTTCAATTTTGTAAAGTTGCCTTAAGCCTAATGTAGTTTTGCCTTAACTTTCGGAATTGCAATTAAATTAATAGTTCAATTACCAACCCGGTAAAAATAAGTATCCCGTAAAGCAAAGGTTTCATTGTGTGCTTACATTTTTAAACAAAACATCGGTAATACGTAATTACAAACAGTGCCGTAACTAGGCTTTTATGCGCCCTGTGCGAGCTCCTATATTTGCGCCCTCGAAAAATATACTGATTTTGGGAGGTTCGGATATCTAATTTTTTGTTTAGTTTCTTATTAGAATTAAAAATATATTAACTTTAGGCAAACAAAACAAATATATTTGCCAAAATATGTATAGGTACATACAGGTAGGTATAATAGACATAAAACACCAGTAAACGTAAACAAAATAAGACAACTATATTTACTTAAAGATTTACTCTACGTCTACGGGCTTTCCTCATAGCGAAGTCTTTAATGACATCACAATACGACAGGAGTCGCGCTACGTTAGCTTCAATCCACAAAATTTCTAGGCCAGATAACCTTTCCTGACTCATCGTTGAGCGCAAGTATGTCTTTATCAGTTTGAGTTTACTGAATGATCATTCACAAGAAGCTACAGTCGTTAAAAAAAGGTTTATAGCTACTAATACGATTGGAAACATTTCCTTTAAGTCCAGTTCTACTATCCTGTTAAGAAGACTTAGGCTTGAATGACATTCGCATTTTTCAAATAATGAAGTCGCTTCAATTTGATTCTTCAAAGTTTTTATTTCGGCCCAAAATAAAATATGGCGTTTATGTCATATCAACTTCTACTATACTTAATGCCCGCGTTCCATTAATCCGCTAGATGACTAGCGGCATACCAAACTCCATACAAAAAAACTGATATTTCACAATATGTGCTAGAGTTCTAGCGCAAATGCTGAAATGTCAGTTTTTTTATATGGAGTTTGGCATGCCGCTAGTCATCTAGCGGTCAATGGAACGCGGGCAATCTCTGATTTGGGTTTAAGGCCCCTATTGTGAGTGTCCATAATTGATCGTTGAGCGATAACTGTCGATCGTCGATTGTAAATTTTAGTATTGTGATTGTCGACTGCGATTGATATTTGTCGATTTGACAGTCGATTACAAATATCTGGTCAATGGAAGTTAAAAAAATGTTGAGCGTACGAATAGCTAAAATCAATGGACGCAATCGACAATTGTCGTGACGTTCGTTGATCGAAAATCACAATAAGGGCCTAAGTTCGAATGTTTTTTTTTTTGATTGCTTGTGGAACTGGTTTTAACGTCGGTCGGCGTGAATTTTGAATAAACTTGTGACAATTCGCACCAAGGGTGTTATCCTTCGAAGCAAACATTTTTAGTTCGAAATTTAGTTTTTTAAACTCTTTTCAAACTTGTTTTTCCCATATTTTGATGGATTATTTTTTGTTCTAGGTACGCTTGCAATAGTAAAGTGAGCAATTTTTTGTTTATATAAATGCATCAAAAGTGGTTTGTTCGCATATTATCAATTCGTTCGTTCATTCTTATGTGAATATTCGGATCAATCAGCTTTCATGTTCCATTTGCCACGAAAAATCTAAGATCTGAAATAAAAATCTGATGTGCCCAATGGAAAATCATATAAGAAATTGGATTTTTAAAATTATGGAATATAAATAAGCACGAAAATGCAATAACAACAAACATATTCTGATTTTTTACTTTTGCCGTATGCGTGTAATTGAAGTTGGGGAAAAAAGGCAAACATTTCCAATTTCCAATCCAATAGGTATAGCCCGTCCCAACTTAAGTGAAAATTTCTTGCGCAGGTCTCTTCACATTAGGGATTTTATTCTCTTACCTACAACAAAACTACTTTTCCAACCAGAAGTACAGCTAAAAAAAATATGTGCGCATTTCAAACAACAAGCATACCCCTGCTCGCGAAGATTATCTCACTCGATCGACGAGCGAGCCATGACCAGCGTTGTGCTGAAGTACCCAATTGGGTAATTTGGCTCAAGTATTTCAACTTTGGCTCAATGCTCCGAGCCAAAGAGAAATGGCTCACATTTTTATTAAGACTTAAACTTCGTTCTTAAAAAAGAAAACGAATGTTAAAAAAATTAAATTTACTCAACTGAACCCCGTCACAAAACAATCGCTTGTTAAAGAGATTCAACCAAGTAAACGCACTCATTCAGCATTTCATATTCCTATCCTATCGGGAATAATGTATGGAAATGTTTCCCATTAGAGACGAACTATACAGAGTCATGTCGCTGACCCGAAGAGTCTTTGATTCCAACTCGGAGGGACAGTTGCACCCCGGACTGTAGCCCGGACTGTAGCTCCATCTAAGTATAAGTAACAAAAAGATCTCTGACAGACATTGACATCAGGCATATTTGTTTCGTTTGTCTATAGATATCCTTCAGAGTGGTGTCATGGATTATGGCTGTACCTCCCCGTATTAGAGCCAGCATCTGTTTGAGGGTTGATTCTCTGGTAGACTAACCATTTTGAGCCCAATAGTCTTACTCTTGTTGCGAAATATATGAAGCGATTTCCACGTCTTCAAGGTATGGCCTGCAAGCTTCATTCTCCAGAAATGTCATCGTCTTTAGATGATACTTGAAGTTACCTTATGCTAGTTACCTTTGGCTAGAAGCCAAAACATTTCCACGGGCACAGAAGTAGACTTCTTAACCAAGTTAACTTAGAAATAACAGAACTTTTTAAATACTGACAATGTAATCAGGATATTAAGGCGGGTGTAAGACCTCTTGATCTATAAGAGCTAGCTAAGACCAAGAAAGTAGGTAATATTTTCAATCAAAATTTAAAGAAATCCGACAAACGGCGGATTTATCTTCTCAATTTTTAAAATGACTCAAAAAAAATAAATTGCCTAGATATTAGTCGAACGACTTCTGGAGTTTTTTTTAGATCGGTTTAAGGTCCCTCATTCTTCCAGAAGCATCCCGTAATCGCGTAATAGTTCTGCAATGTTTTTCGATGATTTTGCCTTCCAGCGAACTACCAAACAAAAAAAAATTTAAAGAAATCTGAACAAGTAAAGCACCCCCCCCCCTTTCTCTTAAATAAAGTGGCTCAAACTTATGTGAAATGGCTCGGAGAATGGCTCAACTCCAAACTTTCTGCGGAACAACGCTGGCCATGACTGATTGTCCACACAGCAGCAGCACAGCACCGTCGTTTGCCTATGCCAAAGATACACATTTACCCACCCCAAAGGAGAGGGAAATTTGCTGGGTGTTGCACTTCTCAAATAGCTATGTGTTGAGTAATGAAAGCCAGAGTTCTGAGTAACTTTACTATAACAGCATGGAACCCACTATGTGTTAAAAAGGGTTGATATGGAATTTTCGGTATACTTTGTGATAAAGTAGAGAAAAGCATTAACAATTTCGTGCGATCAAAATTCCTTAAGAGAAAAAAATGTACCTTAAATAAAGTGCTACTGCGCATGTTGGGATCTTTCTTTTGCTTTGGGACGGACTATATCTTGTACGTACCTATGTATAAGAGGTTGCTGGTGCATTGGGTATTGTGTGTGTGATTTTGATTGTGTACTTCATGATTCATGAGAGGTAGGAAAACACTTTTTTCGTTCTAATTTCGGTTTCTCGACTGACGCTAATTGGACTGCATTTTAAATCAAAGTTTATATTCAAGACATCTGCAACCTTTTTATAGGTAGCTAATATTTTTATTAGTAAACATATCTTGTTTGGGTTTGTAATTTTGCCAGACTTACGAGTGTCACAGTTTAACGATCTTTCAACCCAATTACCTAAAAGTTGGTCCTGGTCATTTTTGCGCCCTCCTGGTCCTACGCCCTGTGCCTGGGCACCGCTGGCACCGCCCTAGTTACGGCACTGATTACAAAATTACAAAATTAAAACTGTGTGCTAGCTTCTATTACAATATTAAAGTGACTTTTATAATATGTAGTTTCAATAGTTTCTATTATGGACTATAACTGCTGATGAAAAACAACATCCTCCGTTCATTATTGCCAACTTTTTAGTTCTAGGAAAAATTTTCAAAATGTCCTAGAAAAAATGAAGCTCAACACAAATGTTGTCGAGGAATGTAATGTAATAAAGAATGTAAGTTTTGTTTAATAAAATTGAGGACAAAGAAGTTTATGTTTAAAAAAATGATGTTTATACCCGGTACCACACTGTGGTGAGGGTATATTCACTTTGTCATTCCATTTGTAACGCCCATAAGGAGGCGTTGTAGGTATGACAAACTATATATATTATTGATCAGCATCACTTTCTTAGTCGAACTAACGATGTCCGTCTGTCTGTCTGTCTGTCTGTCTGTCCGCACGATTACGGCCGTAATTTAAGAGCTATCGACTTGAAATTTGGTATGTAAGCTTTTATCCACCAAACTGAGGCTAAGTTCGAAGATGAGCAAGATCGGATGAAAACTACTACTACCTCCCATACAAAAATATCAGATTTATATAGCTTTTTATGTTAAAAATTAAATTTAAATAGCTACAGTAAAGATAGCAAGTTTAAACTTTGCACATATTGTTTTAATAATATTTAAAAAATTTTGACAAAAAATGAGCTTGGTCGAATAAAAAGTACACACACCTCCCATACAAAAAATATATAATTTTTTAATACTAAAATATTTTTTTTATTTTACAATAATATAGTACCGGGTATTTGAGCTTCGGCATAGTCGAAGATAATTGTCTTACTGGTTTTATTATAGTTTTTTAGGATGAATGTGATGACTCGTGGGATATTTCAATAAAACAGTTGATGGAAGCCATTCGAATATGCAGAAATATGAGCAATAATAATTAATAAAATTGAGGACAAAGAAGTTTATGTTTAAAAAAATGATGTTTTTATTATAGTTTTTTAGGATGAAAGTGATGACTCGTGGGATATTTCAATAAAACAGTTGATGGAAGCCATTCGAATATGCAGAAATATGAGCAACGAAAATAATGATGCAACATGCAAGCCTTAATAAAAATTGTGAAATGGTCCGGTATAAATAAATAATATAATATAATAAAATAAATAATTTTACTTTCAATTAGGATAATGGCTAAAAGACATCTATAATTGAACACACTTTAGGCTAGCAAATAAACAATCTTGCAAAAATTTGGCAATTTCTAAGGCAAAAACATTTTGTGGTTAAGGCAATTCAACACATTATATAAAATAATGTGTGGCATGCATATGCATTATGCTCCAAAATGCGTTTCGCCGCGATGTGGTAGGTGGGCTCAGTAGACGAACCACCACATCTGCTTAGACGCACATTTTACTCGATGTTTACCGAGAATATCATGTTTTTCACAGCCAAAAGTGACGGTGAACCATAAACCTAGATACGTGTCGGTAGAAGACAAAAACCGTATAGGGTTTATTTAGCCGGATGCCTGGCAGAATCAAAATATGTAATAGAAACACACATTGGGTCGTATGCAAAGCAATAGCTCAGTCTCAATGAGATTGAGCTGTGAGACAGAGCAAAAGGTATTGAGACTGAGCGTTTGGAATGAGCAAAAGCTCGATCTGGTATGCGAAACCTTTGTCTCAGTTCGTTGTCTCAGTCTCTGCGAAGATAACTTTATAGAGTGAGTGTAGCAAAGAGAAAACAACAATTAAAAGGGCAATTGATGAAAACAACAGTTTTCTTGTGCAGTTTATTGAAGACAACAGCTTCTCAAAAAGCCAAGTACCGAAAATTAAAAAAAAATGTCGCTTTACAAACATATAAAATGTATGAAAGCAGATCTAGGCTTAAAGACAAATGTGATGTAAATAAAACGGGAAATATAAAGATTCACAGGATATTCTATCCAGTCTTCACTTCGCCAACATTTTTTTCCGCAACTTCACTAACTATTCTGCATTAACTTCTGGATTAACTTATTTTAAAAATTAAAATCTTTGATAATGCCACTTTGAAATGGCGGAACTAAAAAAGCGGGGCTTGGACTATTTAGTACCTAGAGCTAGAGTTTCAAAGGAAAATAGGTACCTACAATCCTACATCTATATATATAAAAATGAGTTCTAAAATGTGTTCGGATACGTATAACTTGAAAACCACTGACTCTATTGCGCCCATATTTACAGATAATCTTAGGTATTAGCCCAGGAGTGCACTGAAGGAGATTGGACATAATTGGATAAAGGGGCGTGGCACCTGTTGCTGTGAAGATTGTTTAAAATTGGACAAAGGGCGTGGCCCCGCCCATACAAAAAAAACATTCAAAGCTTATATCTCGAAAACTGCCGAATCGATTGAGCTTAAATTTACAGATAATCTTAGGTATTGGCCCAGGAGTGCTCCTCTGAAGATTGGTCAAAATTGGACAAAGGGTGTGGCACAGCCCATACAAAAATAAAAAAAAACAAAATCTTATATCTCGAAAACCATCGAATCGATTGAGTTGAAACTTACCGACAATCCTAGGTATTGGCCCAGGAGTGCTTCTCTGAAGATTGGTCAAAATTGGACAAAGGGCGTGGCACCGCCCATACAAAAAAACATTCAAAATCTTATATGTATCTCGAAAACCACCGAATCGATTGAGTTGAAACTTACAGATAATCCTAGGTATTGGCCCAGGAGTGTTGCTGTGAAGATTGGTCAAAATTGGACAAAGGGTGTGGCACCGCTCATACAAAAAAAAAAAACATTCAAAATATTATATCTCGAAAACCACCTAATCAATTCAGTTCGAATTTGTGGACAATCAAAGGTATTGGCCCAGGAGTGGTCATTGGCCAAAATTGGACAAAGGGACATGGCGCAACCAAATTGGATACTTTCTTCTACGGGTTTGTTCGTAATTGCTACCCGAAGGTTTAAGGGAAAAAAACGTAAAAGTATTCGATTTGTTTTGTTTCTCAAATTGATTTCCAAATTTCAATTGTATCTTTTTCGTGCGTTAACTTTCTTCACTGGGCTATTTCAAAGTTAAATCATTGATAGTGAAAAATTTATGTGCGATTTATACAAAATGATGATCATTTACAGTTCGATATTTGTTACGATGCGAAGAAGAGACAATGGTAACAGGGTAACAGTAGCCGGCGTTCTCAGAATGGCCGCTGAACCAGTGAAGCTTGGAACAAAAAATATCAAACTAAATCTAGAAACATTTTTAGGCAGAACAGCGTTTGCCGGGTCAGCTAGTCCTATATAAAACCGGTACTTCTGTATTTTAAATAAACAAATAAACAAATTCAAAATCATTACCCTCTTTTTTTCTTTGTTAATGTGGAAGGCTATTGTTGCAAATGTCTGCGTAGTTATTTTGGTAATGATATCGACATTCAAAAAATTGGAACTTGGTTTGAAAATAGTATTATTATTCATGGTCAGAAAACGCTGTCAAAATATTCGCCCGAATTTTGATCTATAAAAATTGATAGATGATTTATGGAAAGTGCTTCTATTTTTGAAATCAGAAGTGGAAAGGGTTCAAAATGGGGAAAAATTAGGGAAGACTGAGCGAAAGCATTTTGCATACCACCCACACCCATTATTATTATAATAAGTTGACACTGCTCCACTTTATTCATATTTTGATTTTTCAAATGTGAAATTATTTTGCAATTCAAATTCAACACAGTTATTGGCTAAAAATATTGGCAAAAATCACCTTAGTCTTAGGAATTGATAATTCAGGCTATATCTACACTGATGTGGCGGAGTATTTGCCTAAGCAATTTACCTAACGCAACTTGCCTTAAAACTAAGTATAAGCTCAAAACGGCCTTAGGACTTATGAAAGTTTGCACTCGATTTAGGTAAATTTTACACATGTTTTTCTTTGAGTGGCAAGGAGATGCATAAATTTCTTGGGATGGATGGGTTTGTTTTCGAAGAGGCGGTGTGCTATGTCTACCTAACAGTAAATGCGAGGCAATTTCAAGTATTTGTCTAGGTCCTCCTCAGTGAGAGATCTAATTCGCTCGCATCTTTGACTGCGTTATGCAATTGCATGTGCATCCACAGCATTGTCGAAAGTCGGAGGATAATTTATGAGCCCTGTCATCTAAACTAAACAGGTCATTGGTATGTAGAAGAATATAGAGCTGGGTAAGTGATAACTGATAAGTATGGGTTACAATGCTGAAGAATAACGTCTGGGAATCCATATTCCCTTTATATTACCATGATGAGCATGGTAGTAAAACTGTTAGTTTTAACTTTTCTTTTCGACCGAGCAAAAAAATTCGACAAAATTGTCGAGAGAAGGAAAAGGTGCAAGGGAAGAGTAATTAAAGTTATTTATTGCCTCTGCAATACCAATCACACGTCCAATAAGATTTTTACTGATTCTCTAGTTGTCTTGTGAATAGTCTTTGGCGCTTCCATAGTTTGTGGTTGCATCTATTTCGACGACACACAAAATAAGATAGGTATAATATTTAGTTCTTTGGTTGTTACCACCGTTGTTGAAACATGGTTTGCTCGAACCTGATTTTTTGTTCGAGTTAGGAATATGTATTTACTTAGAATACCTAAATAGAAATGCTATTATGCAAACCTCAATTTTGCAATGGTGATGCTGCACTTGCATTATTCTAACAACTATGGCGTACCTTTTATTTTCAAGAGGTCTTAACTGTAGTTGTCGATATGCGAATCCTGCATGATTCTTTCAAATTTTAAGAAACACAATATTGCAGTCAAATTCAAGGTTTCGGTTGTTTTATTTTCCACGAGTTGCATATACATAGATAGAGATACCCCTATAAATCAAGATTCAAGCTTACTTAGCAAACGACGTAAAATATTTACACATAAAATCTGAAAACCTGTTCTAAATACAAAATAACGCTTTTTCATATTCGCGTGAGGGTAAGTTGCTACGTGAGGGATTTATTTTGTAGACGCCTTTTGCAGTTTATTACGAGTGTGCACAAGCACAATATATGTACAATATTTCGTTGCACAAGTAGTGCACATTTGCATTTCGAATGCAATGCATGCCCTCGCGTAAACACAATCCTACACCTGAACCCGTTGTATGAAGGGAAACGAGTAAACTTCTTTGAAATAGGTAATTTCTTATTTCTAGGTATAACTTTGAGAATATTATTTGAATACAAATACAGGGATTGCCTGATGATTCCTTGTAGACGCTTAGGGTACTGGAATTGGAATACTGTGGATGTGCTTCGCCTTTATTTAACTTCCGTTGTTTCAGTATACCTACTATTCGCAATAAAGTAGTTGTGTTTATTTGTGTCTGTTTAAATGCGAAGATTACAATTCTGTTTCCAACTTTTAGAGGAAAGAGTTGAACAAGATAGGCTGCAGTTTTTAACATATTAATGAAGATACGATGACATACTGAATTTGATATTTTGCAACGAAGGACCAATAATGCTTCAGTAGTGTAAAAATCATTTAAAAAAGAAAATCAAAATTAAACTCTATTCGACTTAAGTGTACATATGTATGCAACCTTTCCTTTATTGAACTATGTATTTACAAGCCGACATATGGAAGATAATCTGGATGATATTGTGTGCCCGAATTGTACTGTACAGCTGGTTGATTTATATAGGTACTAATGGGTAAGCCACCGCTGCTTCGGAGAACTTCAATATTATATCTGTTGAAATGGTCGGCACGAGCTGCTGCAACTTCTGGCGTGTATTCTACTGGAACACTGATATCTTCTCCCAATTGAATTCTTCGGACGCTCTCCATGTGTTGGGCTTTGGCGGCTGCTACTACTGGTGTATCCCGCACTATCACGGCCGATGGAGTTTTTTCATTAATTTCTCCTACTTCTCCTGTCTCTGGAATTCTTCCAATTCTTGGAACATTTGTTCCAGAAACCAGAAATCCATTATGCTTATCAGCGGTATATGTAACTTTTTGAATTTGACCATTAGCATCAACATACGTGTAAGCACCGCGAACAACTCCTTCTTGAGAACGTTCCTCCTGTCGAGCAGTGCGCCCATCATTGTAACCAAAGTGATATCCGCCTAATTCGTTGACTGTGTGGAAGTTACTTTCAATAAGACCTGCAGGATTAACAGAAATTGAGTGAGCACTTGTAGCCAGAGCGGCAAAAATTATGATTGTTTTAAAGGTCCTCATTATCTGGCTTTACTATTTTTATGCGGGATTGTGCACACAAAGAAAGAATACAATCGACTGATATTATTCAAATACGAAACATGCTTTTTATACTCGAAGTAATATGTGAGTTCAAAAAACTAAGTGGGAGGCAAAATTAGAGGGAATTTTTTGGAATTTCCATGGTTTGTATTTGTGGTGTGGACTAGCAGGTTTTTTTGTTTATCTATCGAAATGTTTGGAAGAAGCTAAGAAAGATTCTGTAGGAAGCTTAAATTTAAAATATATTAATACCTGGTACAAAACCTTTAAATCTCGATATATTGAACTAAAAAAAAACTGTTCACTAGATCGAGGATGTTTCGAATAAGTTGAATTAAGATGTTGATAGCGGGTTAAGTTAAGACTATCAACCACCGTATTGGTGAATAATTAGGTTTTCGATCTCACAACCTGATACAGAGTATTAAAAACGAGCGTCAATAATTGTCTGACTTTCTCAGTGTCTTAGCATAAAATGTGGGTCGTCGGCCTACATTTGTTACAGCCAGGAGACAGCAAGTAATCGATATTACCCTGTCCAACTGGCATTCCAAGACTATCATAAATTGGAGGGTATCGCCAGATATCACTTTGTCAGATCATAGATACATCGAATTTCAAATCTACTGTGAAGTTTCACCTTCGCAAGAGAGGAGAAATTCGAGAAAAACGAATTAGTCACGGTTTAGGGAGGAACTTGACAATTCTGTTAAAGTTCCACTTAAACTAAGGTCAATACAGGGGGTAGAGAAGTCTGCTCAGGATCTGAACAGCGTCCTTATCCGTTGTTTTGAACAAGGGTGTCCGGTTACAAAAAACTCCTGCAGAAAACCGGTACCCTGGTGGAATATCGAACTGCAGCGTATTCGCAGATAAACCAGGAAGCTCCTAAATCGGTCTTTAAAAACCGACTTAGAAGTAGACTGGAATCTGTATCGATCGAAGCAAAAAGAATTTAAGAGACTGATTCGTAAATCGAAAAATGACTTTTATATAGGAAATTTTGTAAGGAGGTCGAACCACTAAGTGCGACCAGTACACTTGTTAAAGTCCTCTAAAGGGACAGACCAAGTAAACTGGAATCGCTCCAAAAATCTGATGGTACCTACACGGAGACAAAGGCGGAAACTTTTAGTCTCCTGCTGGAGACTCACTTCCCGGGAAATCAGGTCACTACGCGCTCTTCAGAATTTTCACTGCAAGCTTTGTCTTGGCCTACATACCTTCTCTTTGGCGTATGGGTTAAGTCGTGTTCATACCAAAAATCGGTAAGACTGACTACACTCTCGCCAAAAGTTTCAGACCCATAAGTCCGTCTTCCTTCCTGCTGAAAAGTTTGGAAAGACTGGTTGAGCTGCACGTGTGCAATGTTGCTCTTCGATCGCATCCTCTCTCTGAGATGCAACATGCTTATCAGCACGTAAAATCATGTGAAAACGCGCTTCAGAACCGTAGACTCTCT
Source organism: Cheilosia scutellata (assembly GCA_955612985.1). NCBI lineage: Eukaryota > Metazoa > Arthropoda > Insecta > Diptera > Syrphidae > Cheilosia > Cheilosia scutellata. The sequence continues at coordinate 65,271,264 of OY015313.1, forward strand.
GCTAACGGTACTCAATCTGATGCACTGATAATGAATTGAATGCATTAAAACACCTCACGAGTAAACCTCATATCTAAAAGACAAAATCGAAAAAATGGTTTAATTGCATATTAACAGATCCTTCAGAAATACAAAATACAGGGCCAATTCTTGTTATTGAGTGCTGTGAGAGTATCGTGTGGTACAAAAAAGAGCTTCCCATAAGGGTTGTACTGAAAATATAAATTGGACAGAGTATAGTCACATAAAAGCTTACCAGAAATTGCATTATGAGTAGTGTAGTGTAGTGTAGAAAGTAATAATTATAATAATAATAAGGTAGACTAGATATGTCAGTGTATTGCCGTAGTATTTCCCATGGTAGGTAGGTAGGTAATTTGGTGCTCTTGTGGCGGCTGCCACAGCTTCACTTAGACCAGCAGTTGGGTCCATTGTGTCCAGTCACGGGAACCTTCCATTTCATACCTGTTGGAGACAAATAATATACCGCTTTTGTTTGAGTCGCCTAGATTTAGTATTAATCACAGGCAATCGCAAGCTCTCGTGTCCGGATTTCCGGCTTGTCCTAGGAGTAACCGAAGGGTTTTGGAGTTTGTTGACCTACTGGAACCACCCCGATTTGAGTATGAATCTCAGGAGTTCTTTAAGATCAACATTCTCCAGATCTCCTAGCTCATCGAAGAACAAGCTGTTGAGAATCCTCTGTCTACTGTTTTTAAGGGCTGGGCATTCGCAAAGCAGATGACGAACAGATTCTATTTCTTCAACGTCTCTGCAGCTTCTGCAAAAGTCATTATGCAGTATGCCCAGCCTTTCCGCGTGTACCCCTATCGCACAGTGTCCAGTAATGACCCCCGTGAGTATGCGGATATCTTTGCGGCTAAGTCCGATCATGAATTTGGATCTCTTTTTGCTCACTTCTGGCCATAATTCTTTTGCATGCCTGCAGGTATTGAGATTGGTCCAGCGTAGATTTGTTCTACTCAAGGATTCAATGTCAATCTTCCTAGCAACCGTGCTTAGCGGAGTTTTTACAGATTTTAGGGCCATTGATGCATGCATCTTCGACCCGTTCCTTGCAGTCTCATCCGCCTCTTCATTACCCGGAATATCCATATGCCCCGGTACCCAGCATAGGGTCACCGAGTTGGCTTGCGATAGTTCGTCCAGGTATTTCTTGCAATGACTTACTGCCCTCGACTTCACCACGACTGACTCCATGGCTTTTATGGCCGCTTGGCTGTCAGAGTATATAGTGACTTGTTTATCGGCGATATGTCGTCTCATTAGGTCCTTTGCCGCTAGGGTTATAGCAGCAATTTCCGCTTGAAACACACTACAGTCATCGTTGATCCGGAATGATTCTCGCAGGTTTAGAGTTTCGCTGAAGATGCCCGCGCCCGTACCAACATCCATCTTAGAACCATCGGTATAGAGGGCTATCTCCCCTTCCTCTGTAACTGCATTATGCTCCCATTCACTTCTGTCCGGAATTCTGGTTGTGAATCTCCTTTCAAAAGCGAGTGTGGGTGGTAGATAGTCTGTGGTTATCTTCTCCTTCGCCGTGCTCCATTGTGCTTCGATGGACGCGTGCCCATAGGATTTGGATGACCATATTCCAGACTCTCTTAGTCTGATTGCGGTTTTGACCGCTCTACTGCTACAGTAAATGTCCAGAGGGGTGAGGTTTAGCATCACCTCCATTGCTGCGGTGGGTGTTGTTCGTAGTGAACCCGTTATCCCAATGCATGCCGCCCTTTGGACTTTAGTGAGGCTTGAGAGATGGTATTTTTTCTCTGTGGCCTTCCACCACACGATTGTACCATATGTTAGGATGGGCCGCACTATCGCGGTATACAACCAGTGTACCACGTGCGGCCTGAAACCCCATGTGTTGCCGAATGCTCTTCTACAGGCATATAGTGCCACGTATGCTTTTTTGATGCGATCCTCTATGTTTTCCTTCCAGCTGAGCTTGGAATCTAGGATTATGCCCAGGTATCTTGCTGTTTTTGATATTGTTAGGTTCACCCCACCCATCCTTGGTGGATTAAATGGGGGAATTACTCTCCTTCTCGTAAACAGCATGATCTCTGTCTTTGATGGGTTTACACCCAGTCCTCGCCCTTCGACCCAGTTGTTAACTAATAGGAGTGCGTAACTGAGTCGTTCGCTGAGAACTGGAGTGAACTTTCCTGGGACTAGAATTACTACATCGTCTGCGTATGCGCTCACAATGAAGCCTTCCTTTTCCAATATTTTCAGTAATTCGTCTACTACGAGGAGCCAGATGAGCGGTGAGAGAACCCCACCTTGTGGTGTTCCCCTACTCACCTTTCGTTCAATGCTCACGTCCCCTAGCTGCGACTTTATCCGTCGTGTGCCTAGCATGAGTCCAATCCAGTTACATAGGCTGCTATTTAGGTGGGCTTTCCTCAAACTACGCAGGATTGCGTCAGCTTCTATGTTATTGAATGCCCCCTCGATGTCTAGGAACGCGCTCAGCGTATATTCCTTATGTTGTAAGGATTCTTCCACTACCGATACTACCTTGTGTATCGCCGTGTCTACAGATCTGCTCTTCATGTACGCATGTTGTGATTTTGATAGATAGTTATCGCCGATCACTTGCCTTACATACAGATCGATTAGTCGTTCCAGTGTTTTCAACATGAAGGATGACAGACTTATTGGTCTGTAGTCCTTGGATGTGGTGTGGCTAGCCTTCCCTGCTTTTGGGATGAATATCACTCTCACCTCTCGCCATGCCTTTGGAACATAACATAGCCTCAGACAGCACGTGTAGATGCGACTTAGCCATGGAATTATAGCTTCCTCTGACTTCTGAAGCATTATTGGTCGAATATTATCTATTAGTATTTCCCATAGATACAAATAAAATTAAACTTCCTACTCTTCATAACTCTTGGTATGATTTGTTCATCCAGTTTTTTGTTGTATTTAAACCGATTTATAGAATCAATAAATTACCTCGATCTATTGCATTTGCATTGTAATAACTTTTAACAATATAACCGTAACTATAACTGTAATTTTAACAACAACTGTAAACAATAATTCAAACTTTTGTTTTTCTTATACGCGGGTACTATTTTCAAGAAATCATAAATTCATAATATGATTCAGAATGTGATCCTGATTCAGAATATCTACTACACATACATAAATCTACTTTATGGGGTCTCCAGTGATTCCTTATTGGCGTTAAGCTGCTAGTATACGGTATGTAGCACGCCACATATATATGTGGCTCTGACGTAATTTTGACGTCAGCGAATGGAGCCAATGGCTAAATGCCGTGTACAAGCTCTCTTTGTGCACCCTCTCGTGACGTCAGAGCCACATATATATGTGGCGTGCTACATACCGTGTACTAGAACCTTTACAAATGTAATGACAAATTTAAGGTCTATATTATACTACAAAGCACCCGTTCCTACAGTACCTATTATGGCACACGCCTATATCCATACGACCATACCAAATAAATAAGCTTGAAAAATTCTGTTTTTTCAAATCCAATTATCACTATTATTATTCCAATTTAATATTTTTATAACAAAGACGATTTTTTGACGATTTAGCAAGCATAAAATGCAGATTTTGTAAAAATTTTCACTGAAAGATATGACAATATTCTTAGATTTGACATCTTCTGAACATAGCTTAATGCTGACTCCGTAAACACGTCTACTTTACTGATCAAGTGAGAATCCACTCAATAATCACCAATAAACTCAAATGTCAAAGGATAACGTCATAGTGCCAATACGGGATTTTGTTTTCAGCTAGTTTCAGAATTTTTAATTTTTAATTTTCAGTTCTAACAATTAGTACTGGCTGATACGAAGCGTTTTTTCGGATTGCTGTTAGTATATTTTTCTACCAAAATAGAGTGTAATTAATTTCTTAATTATTAAGCCATCCACGAATCCATTGCAAAAGTCTGAGGTCGTAAGTATTTTGTAGGTAAATTGTAAAATATTTCAAATGGAATATTGACAATTTTTTTAACTGTAGACAGAATGAAATAAAAGTTGCATGATGGTGTTACATTTCCTACAAGCCAACCAATTCTGCAATTAAGTCGTAGTCTTAATTGGAATAATTATAAAACCTATACCTACCTACTTACACTTGTTTATGAAAGAATGTATTTGAACACCCACCAATGTATCTGGTTTATTGAAATGCTTTAAATTGGGTTTCAATTATATAACAAGGTGTTACAAAAATAGCCTCAGGCATTCCTTAATGCAAAACAACTTGCAATAGCATACAACCAAACCTGCTTACAATATGGAGGCAGTCAACTACCTTACAATGAATGTTTAACCGTCTACGGGGGGTAAATCTGCGGCAGACTGTCAGTCTATATACCTACCTATTATGGAATGTGAATTTACATAAATATTTTTGAAAATGTGATATATTATAGGTAATTTATTATGCACCAAGCTTTTAAACAAAATAATCGACGAGACAAATATCTAAGTACTCGTCATTTGCAGATCCAGAAAACAATAGGTCTGTTTTTTTCCTCATTGATCTCAGTGAAGTAAAGTAAAGTAGGATTTTCAACACGCAATTACAACAACTGCACCCAATTTGACACCACTGAGATTCACACAAGCTATTCATTTCCAGCAAGACCAACTTTGGAGCATTCTTCAATTCTGAACACCAGGGGAACACATTTGATGTTGTCATTTGGAGGTGTTCACAGAGTGCCTCCATTGATGATACATAATATGTGTCGGCTGTGGTGGGTGTAAAATGCATAAAGTGCATATATTTTAGGCTGCAGTTATAGCCATCAGTAAAATCCATCCGTAAAAACACAAAACAGAACACCATTTAGCCATAGCATATCATAGGAATTCAGTGGAATACTTCGTGAAACTCGTTCAGAAGTTGAACAGAAAAAGTTTTTCGTACGGAAAAATAAAGAAATTCTTTTTTTAGAAAATTTAAAGAGCAATTGCTTAATTTTGTTTGACCAATTAGTTTTATAATTCAAAAGCAGCATTTTAAGACCAAGATTGAGTTCAACGATTAAGTTTAAGTGCTCCAAAAAAGTGAAACAATTTTTTTACGGATGCATTTTACGGATAGCTGTAACAGAAGCCTAGGTAAATTTCAAAATAGCAACTGAATACTATAAAAATACTAAATATTTTCTGTTTTTATTTAAGTTGTACTTTGGTAACAAAATATATAGGTATATATTATATACACCTAGACTTATAATAATTGAAAATAAGTATGTTATCTTTGATGTTATGTCATTATGGGATACATTTTTTGTAATAGTACATCCTCCCATTTTGTATTCCCTGTTGATTTTTTAACTGAAGTAGATATGTAATGAAGGCATTATCTACATACTCTTTTTTTTAAATGAAAATGAAAAAAACTTTTGATTTCGATGGAGATTCGATTTGTTTGTTAATTCCTCCACACATTCTCATATGTTTTTTCGACAGAAAATTTATGGTCTAAATTTTTATTTAAAAAATGTTTACAGTCAAATTTACATAAAAAATATAAAATTGGAAGCAACATTTGTTTGTCTTATAGAAAAAATTTTCAAATGTAAATAATCGCTTGTCGCAATTAAAATGAACAAAGCAAGGACAATTTAAAATGTTAATTTATAATTTATTTAATTTTTATTGCGTTTTTCTGTTCAATTTGATTGTTTCTTTCTCCAAGAAAGTCCATCTTTTCTCAAAATTAAAGTCAAAACCAATGGGCAATCTGACAGTTAAAATATTACAGCTGATTTCGAAATAAAATCATACAATGAAATCATTTTTGGTAATGAACTTCTTTCCCCTAAAATTTAGGTTGTGAGAACTTCTTTAGAGTGAAAGTTTTAAATTCGAGGAATACTCGATTCGATCGAATCTCGGAAATTGCGTGAATACTCTTTTGGACTCACCTAACAAACACACCCGCGTGTGTTTTTGCTTTTTTTTTCTTTGGCAATAATTCGCCATTTTATTTTGACCATACAAGAGAAAAAAAGTAAGCAGAAAAAGTAAATATTCTGTAGAAATTGATAATCATTATTTTTTTTGCGCTAAAAGGTTAATTATTCAGTTTTCTAGAAGGAATTTGATTTTGAAATTTAATTTTTCATTGATGGCCATTTTGACAGCAATGCCAGCTGTTTACTTTTCAGGGGTAAAACCGACTGTTCAGAAAAGTGGTTGGGGACCAGTTGGGGACTGTTTTTTTGCACATTTTCTTACTTTACTTTACTTCACTGAGATAGGTGAGGAAAAAAACAGACCTAATATAAGATAGAATGTTCATAGAAATTGAAATTGACTTTTTAAAGCGTAAATAGATTGCATCCTTTCACAGCTGAAAAAAGTATAATTTTTATACATAATATATCAGAAAAAGATACTTTTGTCATTTATTACAAATTTGTGTGGCATATAGTAATTATCTTCGCATTCCCTTAACATTCACTGTTCTCTTCGAATATTATGCTTTGTATCCTCCGTGAATTCTGTTTGTTTACGATTATACATTTATTCACATTTCATATTTGGGATCCTTTATTACTTTTGTTTACATAAATATGCAATGGTTAAACCACAAGAAGTGTAATGAAAGTTTCCATTCCATCCTGGGATAGGAAACTTACGCGTGGTGTATCTATGCTATGAGCCCATCATAGCAATTGGTTGCATTCCAGTTCAGTAATTAAATGTTCAGAAATTACTTGAAAACCACGTTACTTTTACTAGGTATATTAGCAGTCCCAGTGTAAAATATGAACTTCCCATTATCCGCAGAACTCTAGTGTGGGTTTGTCTGGTTTGGCTCTGGATCATTATGAATGTATGGTGCATACTGATAAGTGATGAGGTTTGGTATTTTTTGGTGGTTGGTGTTGTATGTACATCTGAAGAAAAGCGTATTAATATGTTCGACGCTGTATTGTACTTTGGGGAAGGTTTCATGATTTGTAGATTTTATTTGGAGACTGCGTAGACATCCTAACCTGGGGAAATTGTTGAAAGTTGAAATAATGTTAAAAACGGTGAAAGGTAAATAATCTTTTGAATAAAAACGGCTAAATGTACAGAGCGATGGTAGGTGAATATAATATTTTTGTAGCGTTTTCCTTCAATTACTTTTATATTTATAGCTTGCATTCATTTTATATATTTTTCATAAGAAAGATAAATAACTATATCTATGTACATACAATAACCTTAAAAACCAATATCTATGTAAACAATAGTATAATAATAATATGTACATATTTTTATACACTCAACTGCACGGAATCTTGGCCACTCTTGATTTTTGCTGTAACTCGCCCTAAAATATTTTTTATTTTTTTTTTTTTTTCAAATGATTTGATTGTAGTAAGTTGAAAAATGCATATTTTAATGGATTGAAACGCTTTTTAGGCAATTCAAAGGTTTACTGTGGTTTTAATAACGTTAACTTAAAATGTTACATTTTCTTAGAAAAAAAGCTTACCTAAATTAAAAACAGCATAAAATAAAAAAATTACGTAGGTAAATTCTTTAGTTTTTGGAACGTGTCAGTATCTGGCATACTCTGGATGATGTTTTTGACATCACCTTGCTATAAGCTCTCCCAAGCGATCAGTGTAGCGTTCCCGACGTCGTCTATTGTTTGTGTTGGTTGGTTGGTTTATCCTTCTTTTGAGCATATCCCAGATATGCTCTATGGGATTTAAGTCCGGACTACGAGCAAGCTATTGCAGTTTTTGAATACCGGTGTCTTGAAGGAATTCATCTACGATACTTGCTACATGGGGTCTTGCACTATCTTGCATTAACAGGAACTGGTCGTATCCTATGAACCCCATATAGGGCAATACGTGATCCTGAAGGATCTCCTCAACGTATCGCGTTGCATTTAATCGTTTATCAACGTTAATCAATTCTGTACGTCCTTAGAAACTTATTCCTCCCCATATACCATAATAGAGGCTCCATGTAAAGCCACAGTTTCTGTGGTGGTGATGGGTAGAAACCGCTCTCCTCTTCTTCTCTATACACGTAATGAATAACGGAATTAAAGAAAAGAGATAAACACTTTCCTGACCTACCTTCAGATGCGACATGTGTTAATAACACAAAAAACATTAGCCATCGGATGATAACAGCTTGGCCAAGTAATAGTATCTACTTTGAAATGCTGCAGCAATTCGCTCTTATCAGCTTTTGGTTTTCGTCTAACAGTGAAAAGTGTGAGCAAAAATGTTATTTTGCCTGGAAAAAATAATAGAAACAAACGATTACCACAGTCGGCATCAGTGATTTTGAAGTAAAGCCCGCTATTGTTTTAATTGAAATAATTGTAAATTAGTTTATCCCGTAATTTAGTGTTTTTTAGAAGAAAATCTTAAAACTATGAAATTAACATTTTGTTAAAATGGGTCTTGGAGTCCATAGTACCAGTTCTGAGCGTGAGATGATAAAAAAGCTAAGAAAAGACGGCAAAACAATGGATGAAAAGCTAAGGTCATAAGGTGTTCGAAAAATTATAAAAAGTATTCATAGCTATCCATTCAAGTCCCAGAGGCCAGAGGCAGAAAACGAAAAACAACTCCACGATTTGACAAACTGTTAATACAATTATGCAAGAAGAAGCCATTTTTTTTCTTCCACAGACCTAAAAAATGATTTAAACGCACCCGTTATAAGTCGTACAATAAGAAATAGATTAAATCATAGAAAAGCTCCATAGTTGAGCAACAAAAATATTAAACAGAGACTAAGTTTCGCCAATAAACACCTCCACCGTGCTAATTGGAATGACGTCTTATGATCGGATGAAACCAAGGTCAATTATGGTCAATTTGTTTGTTTCCGATGGGAATATGTACGTCAGACGACCAAAGAATTCCGAATTCGATGCCAGCCAAATATACAAAGAAGACAGTTGAACATGGCAGAGGAAATTTAGTGATTTGTTATCCAGTTTTGCTGAAGAAGACTTGCCTATTGAATGGGAGTTTATGCAGGATAATGACCCCAAGCTCTCCTCAAAGTTGGCCAAAGAATGGTTTCATAAAAAACAAAATCAATGTTATGGAGTGGCCATCACAATCTCCTGACCTTAACACGATAGAACATCTAGGTATGCCTATGGGAAACCCTTATGCGCAGGATCGGCGGCTGCAGAGCCAAAAATAAGGAAAAACTGTGGTCAAGTATTCAAAATACATGGCACTCTAGAACTCCCAAGACTTGTGCCAAGTTGGTTCATTCCAAAATAAGGGCGCAACGACCAAGTAGATATTAAAAGGATATGAAACACCTTTACTGTAAATTAATTCCTCACTTGAAAAAAACTAATTTGTTTCTATGTATTATTTTTTCCAGGCCAAAATTAAGGAAAGCCAGAATCGACATTTATTCACTATTTCTCTTCTTTTTTTAACGCCTCCAGATAAACTCCAGAGTGATAATAAAACACAGATAGTTCAAATTTCAATGTGATTTATTTGAATGGAATCGAAATCAGTACAGACCGATGTGATAAAAAATGTTTTTCAATTTGTTTTCCGGCGCAAATACAAACAGCTAAGACGGTTTGCCAACGCGAACAGGCAACGTACATTTTCATAGCAAAAGCCAATCGAACGGTTCACTGAATCCGCTTGAATTGGAATCGAAGATCAGTTGGAATAATCGGAACTCGTGGGATAAGGACTTCCTCTCCTTTGAATTTGCCCTTGATGATCGTCGCTTGAATCGGTGCCGTGACATAAGGCCAAGCGTCTTAAGGCCAAATCTCGAAATTTGGCTTTATGTCGCTTTTTGAAAGTGACATAAGGCCAAATTCTAGCATTTGGCAATATGACACTTTGATAAAGCGTCATAAGGCCAAATCCGGAAAGTGACATAAAGCCAAATTTTCACTTATTGCATGTTAGTGTTAGGAATTTTTTCATCATGAAATAAATCCTAAATTCATATGAATGAAAAAAATCCTAATTAAGAGCTATTTCACTCAATGTTATTAGGAGTTATTTAATTTTTCTTAAAATTACATTTCTTAAGTTATTTTGTATTTAAAATTAAAATACTGTTTTTCAAACTGCATAGTTGTGTAACTCTTCTTTGACTTCTTATCCAAGAAGACAAACAAGAATGGAAATACCTGTGGATATATAAATTACTATATTAATAGATTAAAATTAACTGTTTTATCGGCGCGAGGGGAAGGGGGGCGGGCGGGGACCGGGCGGTGCGGGCGGGGCGCGGCGCGTTCGTCGCTGGCGAGAGAGATCGCAGTGAACGCGCCGCCCGCACCGCCCGGCCCCCGCGTCGCACCCCGCCCGCCCCCCTTCCCCCCGCGCCGATAAAACAGTTAATTTTTTCCATTCTTGTTTGTCCTCTTGGATAAGAAGTCAAAGAAGAGTTACACAAAACTCTCAGAATGACTACTGAATCGTATATACGTATTAGGTACTTATCTAAGCAAAATCTAATATGCACTCGAAAGTGTCATAATGCCAAATGCTAGAATTTGGCCTTATGTCACTTTCGCAAAGCGACATATGGCCAAATTTCGAGATTTGGCCTTATGACGCTTGGCCTTATGTCACGGCACCGCTTGAATCACATTGTTCATCAGTTTCTTGACGGACAACCGCGTGCTGTTGCACAATTTCGGATGATTCAGAAATCAGATTCCGCAACATGATTATGATCGATCCCACCTTCAGCTGTATATTGTGCGGTGGAGTTCCTGGCACATCAAGCGAGTTTGAATGCCCGAAACCCAATTGGTTAACCTCACTTTTTACACGCAAACTTATTTTCTCATTGAATTTCAATTGATCGCAATTCTTGTTCTGTAATAATACGCAAAACTCGAATCAATTGCAGCAAGAACAATAGCACATTTGCTCAATAGAAAATGACAATGCAAAAAGGACACCTGGCGCCATCTATTATTTATGTCGTTAACTTCTCCACCCAAAATGCATACAAAACGTCTTTTAACACAACGAATTTCACAGTTATCCGAAATAACGGGAAATATGGTGAAAATAGACCCCCCTGCCATACAATATTTTGATCGGTGGAACTTTAGGAATCTTCCCTTAAGGGATTATACTGTTTAACTGGGACACCCTGTATAATTCTTATGTACGTGTTTGTAACCGAACTTTTCCTAAAAGGCTGGACCGATTTTAATGAAACTTTATGTGTGTGTTTGAATGGGTCTAAGGATGGTTTAGATTCACAATTGGACCCGGTAGGTGGTGCTGCGGTGTGATTCCACTGAAGTCAAAATAATAAACACTCAACAATAAAAAAACAAAAAAGAAGCAAAAAGCTCATGAATAAAATTTCAAATAATAAACACTCAACAAAATTAAAAAAACAAGAAGCTCATAAATTTATCGACACCCATGGGGGCTAAAGTTGTAAAATTGTAGACATTGATGTGCATTGTCCAAACAAACAACCGCGCGAAGTGTGGGTGGGATTCCTGGGTACACGTCTGAAGAAATAACGGTCGAAGCACACGGAGTACAATTGTTTCAATTTTATCATTACACGAACTTCACTTCTAGCGTGGTACAGACCAAATAATTTTTTTTCTATACATGTTTCTAACTTAGATGTTCGCTAAGTGAATTTTTCTTTGTGTAGGTAATGAAGTTCAAGCTTTTATTAATTAAAAATTATGTTGTGTTTGCCTTTTTTTTAACTCTTCCTATTTTATATGATTAATGGGGCATTGTGGGCGCAGTAGCGCAGTGGTTAGTGTGCTGGACTACTGTGCGAGGGATCCCAGGTTCGATCCCCGGAAAATCACAAATTACATCTTAAGGTTTTTTCTACTGCGCCACCTCTCGCGAACGTCTGACAAACATCCGAGAGTATGACTGTCCTGAAAAAGCTTCTCAATTCTGCCGTTCGGACTCGGCATAAAATTGTAGGTCCCTTCCATTCGTCCCAAAAATAGAAACTCACACAAAACGAATGGTTGCGAGAAGCTAGGCCTAGGGTGCCTACCGCCTGTTGCGCCACCTATTTATTTATTTTAATGGGGCATTGTCATAGCCTCCCAACCTATGTCGAATTCTCCTTCTAGGTTGAAAAATGCTCCCACTCAAAGGGAGATTTCGACAATACTATGTTTTCGGGTCATCAATTGAAGAAAATAACAAGTAAAAGTGTTATCATCGGCCTGGCCGATGCTTTGATACCCTCCACTGTATGTACTGTGAAGGTACACGCCTGTGTCTAATATTGTTTTTGTATGGGAGGTACCAGAACTACCTGACCGACATAGCCCATTTTTAATACCAACCTGAGGACCGTAAAAATAAGATCTTTCACAAAATTTCAGTCGCCTAAGTCGATTCGTTTGGACGCTATTGTGATTTCAACAGACGTAGAGACTAGTGCTCTTGATTTTACCCGGGTAATACCCATCTGAACAACTACCCGGGTATCCGGGTACCTGGTAAATGCGGGTATTACCCAAGTTCGCGGGTACCCGGTAGTTTCGGGTAATGGGTACCCGGTAATTACGGGTAATGGATATCCTAAATTCAGAAGTACCTGGAATTGAATATCGAGGTGTTATGAATGTTTTTCGAGCTACATCTATGTATACATATAAAAAAATTGTAGATTTTTTGTTTGTTCCACTATCACGTAAGAACTACTAACCCGATTGGTATGTATCTTTTTGGAAAAGGTAGGCCTTATCAATGGGCACCATATAGGGTTTATTTGGTTAAAATTGGACAAAGGTGCGTGGTACCGCCCATACAAAAAAAAAACATTCAAAATCTTATATCTCGAAAACCGCCGAATTGATTGTGTTGAAACTTACAGACAATCTTAGGTATTGGCCCAGGAGTATTGCTGTGAAGATTGGTCAAAATTGGACAAAAGGGCACCGCCAATACAACAAAAACATTAAATATCCATTAGTTCGACCACCACCTAATCGATTGAGTTAAAATTTTTGGACAATCTTAGGTTTTGGCCTGGGAGTGTTCACTTTTCTTCGACAGTCATGGCCATGGGAGCCAAAGTTTTTAAAATTTGTAACATAGATATGCATTGTCCTGATAGACAAGAATACTATCTAATAAGAATACTAATTTTGACTTTATAAATTTTTATTTTTTTATGCAATTTTTATCCTTGAGAAATTTCCTAAAAATTATGGCAACTTTTTTACGTACGATCAACAGAAGTTATAGAAAAAAGCCATATTTTGTCAGACAAAAATGGTCAAAAATGAGTTTTGTTAAAATCGTATACATAAGTATATGTGGGTATCTACTACTGTTTTCGAGAAAGAGCCAATTTTCAAAAGTACCGTTGTTGGACATTTTAGCGAGAAACATAGCATGCAGTCATTTAGAGCATGCTTACATTAACTCAACTATCAATTTTCGTTCAAATCGTTAAAACCATTTTCCAAAAAATGGAAATTCTAAAATTAATTTGTTTCGTAAAATTTGTATATGTATATGGTTTTTTGGTTATGCTTACTTACTTATCGGGCTCCCGACCCGGGCTAGCATAACCAAAAAAAAAAAACCTCCTAGCGGAGAGCCCAACAACTCTAAATACGAAGTTTGAAACAAATCCGATCATGCATTTATTCTGTAGGCCTATGGGACAGACAGACATACGGACGGACAGATTTGCGAGACCAACTTTTTTGAGTTCCTCCATCATCGTAATATCAGAATTGATTAAAATCGCGAGTTCGAAATTTTGTACGAAAAGAATACATACATAGGTACATGTAGGTATCTATCTTTCTCTTAATACGTAAGTATACAAGAAAGTTCAAAAGTTATAGAATTTACTAGCATATCCCGAGCACACTTCGTGGTGCAAAATTATGGGCAGTGCCACGCCCGGCCCCTTTGTCCAATTTAGATCAAACCATCATTACAACCATCTCGAGTCAATATCAAAGATTCTCTGAAAATTTGAGCTAAATCGGTGCAAAACTTTTCGAGTTTTTGAAGCATACACAAACCAACATAACATTTTTATATAAGTAGCTATGCAATGCATATTTGTTTTAAATTTAAGTACATATGCACGCAAATTTGAACCTACATATGCAATTGCGGGACACACTTTTTTAGACTTCTGACAGCGGTATACGAAAATGCTAAAAATACGTACGAAAATGTTATTTGTAAACGTGCTTGGAGATAAAAAAAAAACTATGCGGGTACCCGAAAAAACGTGGGTACCCGAAAAGGAGCGGGTACCCGAAAAAAACGGGTACCCGGAGTAATCGGGTACCCGAAATTTTGGTACCCGGGAAATACCCGCAAATCTCGGGTACCCGGGTACCTGGGTAGAACCCGGGTATGCGGGTATCAAGAGCTCTAGTAGAGACACATGGGTCTAATAGTGGTTTTGTATGGGAGGTACCAGAACTACCTGACCGACATAGCCCATTTTCAATACCAACCTGAGGACGGTAAAAATAAGTCCTCTCACAAAATTTCATTCCCCTAGGTCAATTCGTTTGGACGCTATCGTGCTTTCAACAGACGGACAGACAGACAGACAGACAGACAGACGGACAGACAGACAGACAGACAGACGGACATGGCTAAATCGATTTAGAATGTGATCCTGATTCAGAATATATATACTTTATAGGGTCTCCGGTGAATCCTTCTTGGCGTTACAAATGTAATGACAAAGTGAATATACCTTCCTGTGGAGGGTATAAAAATACTTTTTAAAACTTTTAAAATATTTATAACAAATCCCTTCACTTCAAATGCACCCAAGCAGAAATAAATATTCCGTAAACAATTTAAATTAATAAACCCTTAGAGCTTAGAAGAGTGTCGAAGCGTCCCTCCTCTACAGCCAGAGAGATAGTCTATGAAAATGAAAAGTGGAAGATGGTAGGTACAGTGTACAAAAGAATTATACCACAATTCGAACCACCAACTCTTGAGGGAATACCCCTAAAGGTGACAGATAGGGCGAAATATCTAGGAATTATCCTTGATAGGAAACTTAGTTGGAAACCGAATGTCAATGAAAGAGTGAAGAAAGCAGCTAACGCTTTCTACACATGCAGCCGCATCTTTGGCAGGAGATGGGGACCAAACCCCAAAATAATCCTGTGGATGTACACAGCAATCGTGCGGCTAATACTCACATATGGCAGTATAGTCTGGTGGCAAGCCGCAGGCAAGGTGACCAATCTCAGATCAATGACAGAAATACAAAGACTAGCATGTATAGGGACAACCAGTGCAATGAGAACCACACCTACAGCTGGACTGGAGGCAATTCTTAATCTAACTCCTCTAGACCTATACATGGAGGAATCTCCTATTGAAATTAAATCTAAGCTAGTTCACCGCTGCCGCGAAGAGCTCAAGACTCTCTGCTCGCAGCACACTACGAATTTCTGCTAGGTCCCTGGACACAGTGACAAAGCCGGCAACGAGAATGCTGACGAACTGGCGAGAGAGGGATCTACAATGGACCATGATAGAGCATTACAGTCCATCAAGCCCCCACTCTGCAACCTGAGAGAACCAACAAAAGGTGGAAAGAACTAACGACCTGTGAAATATCACGGAAGCTTTGGCCAGAGTATGACAGTGGCCGAACCACCAAACTTCTACAGTTTGACAGGTCATCGCTGTCTAAGCTGGTAGGGGCCCTAACGGGGCATAACTTCCTAAGAAATCATACAATGAAACTAAATCTCAAAGATGACGATATATGTAGAGGCTGCGGAGACGAAGAGGTCCATGAGGACACACCTCACTTCCTCTGTCACTGCCCGAGTCTCTGTCACTTGAGGAACAGAACACTTGGAAGTTACTACTTCCATGACTTACAAGAACTTTCTGATATCTCACTCTCCGATCTTTACAGGTTCTTGAGGACATCAGGATGGCTGGACGGCGTCGAGTAAATACATGAAGGAAGGACACGTAGCTAACCAACCTAACACCAATGGTTAATCCCCCATGAAAGGGCATCACAATGGGTCCATGAGGACCTAAGTGTGATACAGTAGGGTTCATCCTACTCTACCAACCCGTGAACCTAACCTAACCTGGTAGGTACAGTGGGTATTTAATTTAGTAGAATTTTCTGATTTTAAGACACATGATAATTATTAGCTATAGGAGTAGTAGTAGTAACTTTATAAGTAATTCATACAATTTTACATATGTTTATATTTACCGACATTAAATCGTTTATGGTTTGGCTTCAGCCCGTCTACCAGATTGACAATTAAGCTATTTGAAAGTAAAAATACAGTTACCTAATAATAATGACTAAGTATAAAAGCCTTTGCTCAAAAATCACCTTCCAAAATACCAGTTCTGTAGCGGCTTGCAGTTGTGACTACAATATGTATTGTATGTATATTCAACTTATGGTACTTAATGAAATTCGACAATCTACATGCAACTTCTGCACCATATCTACACTTCTATATCTGCATACACCACCCAACTTTGGTTCAAATTAGCAATTTCTAAATGTGGCATTCAAATGCAAATTTTAAAGAAAATTAGAAAAGGAGGAAACTCCAAGGCCACAGTCATATCAATTGCATAATTAACTTACATTGAATTTAATAAGCCAAATGAATAACCCAGAAGGTGGTGAACTAAAATTGTGACACCAACCAGCAGAAGAGGAAGGGATTGCGAAACTTTAGACACACTTACTTATTCCATTTTAGTTCTAAAGTTTTCAAACTCGCGAACAATTTTCTAATTAAAATTCTTTAGAAGAGGAAATGTACCAAATTTTGAAGATTTTATTGAGCGAAGCAGAGGGAATCGAGGCTGGATAAGTTTATTCATTCATTTGCATTTTAGTCGTAAGTTTCATTGTAGTGGATTGAATACTGGTATAAATGGAAAACTGAGTTGGCAATATATATAACAGCAAAATGATCAAGGTATTTTTCTCTAAATAAAATTTGTTTTTTATTTTCGAAAATATTGAAGAGAAAAAACGTGTAAAAATGTTCGATCCTGAGAAAGTCGTAACTAACTCATGTTTTAAAAGCATAAACGTGGTAGTGTCATTCAATGGTGGAAGTGCAATACCTGTTTTCTTGTCCATATACCTAGACCTACTATACATTTATTCTAAATTTGTTTTAATTAAAGTTATTTACCTATTTATCAGAGAAGTAATTCGCTTTATATCCAAAAGCTACACTAAAATTTAATAAGTGTGAAATAGCAGATCTTTAATTTCTTTCAGTTTAAAATAAAATGACAAATAGCCAATTGTTAGGCAGGCCTTCTCTTTTCTTTGAGTTTTGGAAATATTCGTTAGAAATTCATACACTCAATAGAGTGACATTTTTTGATACACTTGAAAATAGATATGTTCCCAAACGGCGAGACGTGAAAATAAATCAATAGACTTTAGGGGACGTAAAACGCAACCAAATAATAAAGTTTTTCTCTTAGTGTTGTAGGGTGTACACACAAGAGGTACCTACATTGGTGGACATAAGTATTTTGACAAAACTAAAGTTAATTATATTCATAATTTGAGCTTACTTAGTGTAAATTTTGGCAGCAATGGAAAGGTCATTTAAATTCCGTTTGAATGATACAAAACTTTCCTTAACCCATTAAGTACCCATTGAAAATTTAGAACTTTTGTAAAAGTCTATACTTTTTGACTTTTTTCCTCGGTCTCAACAAAAAATGTTTTGATGCAAAAGTTTCTTTAAACAATTTTTCAAAAATTTCTTCGCTAATATTTTTTATGATTTTTTGATTGGGATGATCTCAGCAAAATGTTGTGACTAAAATAGTAATTTTTAGCAATTTTCAAAAGGTTTATCCTGAAAAAGGCTTAGATTAAGCCATGTTTGTGTAGTTTACACTCAAATAATAGGTATAATACACAACTACAAGCATGGCTTACACGAAGCCATTTCCAGATGAGTATAATGGCAAGTTGAGCCTAGTATGGCCAAAATAGGAAAGTTTTCACCCTCTTTTTTCAACCCTTATAGGGCGAATCGGTACAAAGTATTTTGTGTGAAAACGAACGAAAAAATCCAACGTGACAGTAATTTAGAATGCAGCAACAATGAGAGAAAAAGCGAATGTTACCACGTTATAAATTTCTTTTAATTTTCCTTAATGGTTGTTACCCTTCCTGTGGTCTAAATCCAAGTGACCGAGCAATCAATTATTTTACAAAATGTATGATTTCTTTAAGAGAAATTGTTATGAGTATAACAGTTTGAGGTGAGTTTGAGTTTAGATGAGCGAACAAAAATCATATTGAGATTAACAGCTAATGTTAGATGGCTACTAATGTGAAAGTGCATGCAATTTACTTAGAAGTATCAAACTGTAATTTGTTAACAAATAAATCATGCTATTTTTAAGAGAGAGTATAGGGTATGTTAAGAATAAATTATATAATGTAACACATTGAATAAATTGTATAAGAAAAAATTGAAATTGTTGAATATATTCTCAAACATTCCGCCCCCCCCTGGAACGACGTTTCAGCTCACAGGTAGAATAGCAAGTTTATGGATTGGTCGCAGAATGTTGCCACTGGAAGTTTTTAGTGTGACAACACGGACATGACCATCCTTGCCCGGATGTACTGCGATAACTCTACCCATTGCCCATTTGCCTGGGGGTAGATTGGCGTCCTTGATTACCACCAGATCGTTAAGTTTGACATCGGCTTGTATCTGTTGCCATCGAGGACGATTCTGAAGAGACGTCAGATACTCCGTCTGCCACCGCTTCCAGTACCCTTGGATCTTCGATTGTAAGTGTTGCCAGCATGACAAGCGGTTAGTTGGGATGTCCAAAGTTGGCTCTGGAACAGCTGCATACGTTTCGCCTAAAAAGAAATGAGCGGGGGTTAGAGGATCTATATCAGAATCGGAGAGTTGGCACAACGGTCGCGAATTGAGTAGTGATTCGATTTGCGTTAGGAGTGTATATAATTGTTCAAATGTCAGACTGTCTGTTCCGATGACACGTCGAAGATGTTGCTTAACAGATTTTACTCCTGCCTCCCACAATCCGCCGAAATGTGGTGCCGAAGGAGGGTTGAAGTGCCAGCAAATACCGTCGCGAGCCAATGATTCCGCAACGATTGAGTTATGGTGCTCGGAAAGAACGAGTTGATGCATTTCCGAAAGACACCGGGCAGCTCCACGAAAGTTTGTTCCGTTGTCGGAATACATGTGTGATGGTTTTCCCCGGCGAGCTACAAACCGACGAAAAGCGGCAAGGAAAGCATCGGTTGTTAGGTCACTTACGAGCTCAAGGTGTATTGCTTTTGACACTAGGCACACAAACAGCGAGATATAGCCCTTTGAGAATGTTGATTTGCGACCTGATTTTGTTTTTAAAGTTAGTGGACCGGCATAATCACACCCACAATGCACGAAAGGTCTGCTGGTTATTATACGTTGCGGTGGAAGATTACCCATTTGCTGTGTAATGGTAGCCTTGCGTTGCCGAAAACAGTCTATACAATCATGGGTTACTTTACGAAGGAGATTGCGGCAGCCGAGGACCCAATATTCTTGCCTTATCAGTGCGAACATAGTAGATACACCCGGATGTAAAAACCGAATATGAGCATCCACGAGAATTAGTTTTGTAATGATATGTTCTTTGGGCAAGATTATTGGGTGTTTTGCATTGAATGAGATATCCGCTTGCTCGATTCTACCGCCTACTCGAAGAATGTTGAATTCATCTAAAAAGGGAGGTAAACCAGTGAGTTTACAATTGTTTGCGAAAAATCCATGTTTTTTATAAAATGTTATATGTTTACCAAAATACCGATCCTGCAACCATTTGATTATGCGAATTTTAGCACTAGAGATTTCATTCGGGGTGAACATAGGCGAAGTATTTTTGATCTTATGGCAACGATCAATGACACGATTGATTTGAGCAACAGTTCTAATAAATATATACCACTCTAAGAAAAAATCGTGTAATTTTACTATCATTAAGCGAGGAATCTACTTGCCTACCATAATTGCAGTATTTTTACGCACGTATCAATTTTAAACATTTAATGCGTAAATCTTAAATCTTTGGTGTGTAACTTCAAACATAGATTTTAAATATAAATGCGTATTTCTACACTTAAGATGTTCAAATTAAATGTACATTTACATAATTTATGTTTAAAATTCAACAGAATTTCAGAAAGAAATGTTTATAAATCAACATAAAATGTGTAAATTCAAACCATTTATGTTCAAATTTGTAGCAAAATTCGACAAATAATGTGTAAATTCCAAATAAATTGTGTACGAAGACGCCTAAAATTAGACTTTTTTTTGTGTAATTGTCTTTAAAACGCTTAAAATTGGTATAGATATTTAATGTGTAAGTACAATTAAACAAAATTATACATGCATCAGAAAGTCTATTCAAAAAAAGTAAAAGTGTTATCATCGGCCTGGCAGATGAAACGAAATAAAACAATCCAAAAATGTTTAAGATATTTATTAAAAATATTTATAATAGCTATTTATTATTTATATTAAAAACGCTAAAAAGACTTCAGAAACCGTACACGCACAAAACGATGCGATGGAACTTGGGAGCGCAAGAGGTTCAACTGGTTCAGTCAAAGGTTTGATCATGTATGAACTCGCAAATGAATCGTCACAATCGAATAGCAAATTTACACATAAAATGTGTAACTTTCATCAGATGGGTGTAAATCTAAGCATTGGTTGTTGGTCTTTAAACATTGTGTGTCTAAATTTCATAAGGTGTTTATATTTAAACAAAATTTGTTTATTTATAAACATTTTGAGAGTAATGTTTAAACAATAATAGAATATTATTGAACAATAGTTGTTGAAAGGTACACAAAAGGTGTACATTTGTAACAAATGTTTGTAATATCTAACATTATGTGTTTAAATTTTTTTTTTACCTATTGTCGTGTGTATAAACACGCAACTTGCCTATTTTTACATTAAAAATTACATACACTTTCATAGTAATTTTACACGCATTTTTTAGAGTGCATGACGATATTCGATTCGAAAGAATTTCAAAGGGATGATCTTCGTACGTTGTTATATACGACGTCAATGGTGGATGTTTTTTCTCCTCAACCTTGCAGTGTGGATCCTCTGCTACTTCCGTGATGATTGGCCATTGTTCACAACTCTTTCGAAGCCAGAGGGGACCTGTCCACCAAAGGGGGTGCTCCAGCAGTTGCGATGGTGGGATTCCACGCGATGCACAATCAGCAGGGTTGCACTCTGAGCGAACATGAAACCATCTGTTCCTTGGAATGGTGCTAAGAATTTCTGAAGTGCGGTTTCCTACAAAAATATTCCAACGGCGCGGAGGGGATGAGAACCACGACAAGACGACGTTAGAGTCACAGAAGGCATATACGTCGGACAAGGTGAGATTCAAAGCCTTTTGAACGGAGATGAGCAGTCTAGTTAAAAGCAATGCGGCACAAAGTTCTAATCGTGGAATACTGAGCATTTTTAATGGAGCCACACGAGATTTGGCAGCTACGATGTTGGTGACGTAACTTCCGTCAGGCAGCTGATAACGCGAGTATATTACAGCGGCGTACGCGGATGCCGATGCATCTGAAAACCCGTATAGTTGAAAGGAAGCTTTTGCGATGCCAATTGTTCGCGGAATATTAATTTTGGTGAGGATCGAGAGTTCATTTCTATAACGGCTCCACTTCGTCGCAATTACACATGGGAGTTCCTCATCCCAACCTAATTTCTTATGCCACAGTTCTTGAAAGAGAATTTTTAAGAGGACGACTGAAGGGGCAAGGAAACCGAGGGGATCGAAGATGCGTGCAACATCGCGAAGGATTTGGCGTTTTGTGATCGGTTCATTCGGGGTGTAATTTAAACGAAAGCTAAAAAAATCGCACTTTGAGTTCCAATAAAGTCCGAGCACTTTGATCCATGTATCCGCGTCAGTGTCTAGGGAAATATTCGGATCACCGGATGGATTTTTGTTTGGCAGAAGTTCTTTACAATTACTTTCCCATTTACTGAGCTGAAAACCGCATTTTAATAAAAGTTTTATTAACGAATTTTGCTTGAATAACGCTTCATTTAATGTGTCCGCGCCCGAAACTACATCGTCAACGTAAAAGTCATTCAGCACTATTTCTGATGCGATTGGAAATTCGTCTTTATAGTCCTTGGCAAGTTGTTCCAAGACCCGAACCGATAAAAATGGAGCACAAGAAGTTCCGTAAGTCACTGTGCGTAAACGAAAATGCTCTAAAGGTTCCGAGGGAGACTTTCGCCATATTATGCGTTGGAAATCCGAGTCGTTATCCGACACCCAAATTTGACGGAACATTTTCACGATATCCGCGGTAAAAACGAATTGGTGACGACGAAACCGCAAGCACACAGCGAAAAGATTCCTTTGAATAGGTGGGCCAATCATCAGCGAATCATTCAGACATTGACCGTTTGAATCCTTAAAGGAGCCATCGAAAACCACCCGAAGTTTGGTCGTTGTGCTATCTGGCTTCAGGACAGCATGGTGAGGCAAATAAAACACGTTTGGTTTGTCGATTTCAGAGGACGGAATTTTCGTCATATGCCCTAAAGCCAAATACTCTTCCATAAATGAAGAGTAGCTTTCAAAAAGGCTTTTGTTGTTAGAAAATTTCTTTTCCATAGATTTAAGTCGCGATAAAGCCCCATTAAACGAATTAGCAAACTTTGGCGGAGATTTGAAAGGAAGTTCGACTACATACCTTCCGTTCGAATCACGGCTATGAGTCCGAAGAAAATGATCTTCAATTTCCTGATCTTCTTTAGAACTAATTGACTTAGGGTCGACTTCTTCAATTGTCCAGAATGCTTGCAGGATTGCGTCAACGTCTAGGGTGGTGTGGTGTGACACAATACCAGCTTCATTGCAGGATGGCAATTGCCCTGCCATTACCCAACCGAAAATCGTTTTTTGCGCTATAGGGTAACCCTGCTTACTATAGACGACGCTTCCAAGTAGAATTTCCCAAGCCTTGTCGGATCCCAATAAAATATCAACGCGATTAGACTTATTAAACGAAGGATCAGCTAAGTTCAACCGATGTAAATAGCCCCAGTCTTCGACGTTAAATGAAGTTGTCGGCAAATTTGAAGTAACGCTGGATAATATGTACGCATTGATGGAAATACTGAATAAATTACAGCGTGAGGCTATAACCAATGATAACAGGCCTCTGGATTTACCAGCGCTGGTGGATCCAATACCACTTATGGGTATTCGGGCGTTTCTTCGTTTGAGACCAAGTCGTTGAACACAAGACTCCGTAACGAATGAGGCCTGGGAGCCTGAGTCTATGAGAATTCGAACTTCTTGAAATACACCGTGAATATCTTGAACCTTCCCGATAGCAGTTGGTAGTAAAGTCTGCTGAATATTATGCGCGACATTAGCTGAATGGTTATTAATAAGGAATGCGTTTGAAGTCGAAGGAGTATTTGATGTGGTTTGAGGAACAAATTCTTGAACTGTACTATCATTAAACGAATTGCTATCAGATGTGTTATCAGGATGACTTGCATTATTGTTTATATACACCGAATCATCGTGTACCAAACTATGATGACGGGACTTACACACCGAGCACCGAAATTTGGATAAGCATCGATTTGAAGGATGGCCAGGTCGCAAACAGTTAAAACAGACCTTATTGGATTTAACGAAATGCGCATGAGAAGCACCGCATTTTATGCAGGAAGACGAAGACGCGTGCATACCAGTGTTGCCAGAAATGTTCTAAGAGAATATGCCAAATTGAGAAAAAAATATGCTAAATTGTATGGAAGAATTAAGCAAAATATGCTAACGTTTAAAAACAACTTTTTTATTACAAAAAAAAAGGAATAGCTAAATATAAACACAACATGATGTCTATCTATAATAAGGAACAAATGGGGAATTCAGTATTTTGTAATGAAATTTACATTTAGTTATTCAAAAGCACGTTAATTAGATAGATACAGAACTAAAACTAAAGTCCGTATATGACTCTACACTTTTCTCTCAATTTTTCTTCATTTTTATCACATTAAATCATCTTAAAAAATCAGCTGCTTGTAAAAGAGACAAAAAGTGTAGGTATGTATTATGAAAGGGGTAGCAATTGTTTGCAAAGGAACACAAATTTTCAAACGAATTTATTTTCAAAAAGTTAGACTTTCAATGCATTTTTTTATATACATTATTAAAGTTGTTGTATACGCAATCACACTTATCGGGAATTTTCTTTCTAATTTTTCGTACTGTTCTAGTTTTTAAACGCGTGAAATATGCAAACAAAAAATCTAGTGTCATACGGGCTTAAGATCATCATCTTCCCCGTCTTCGTCATTGTACTGATATTTTGCCGAGTCTTTATTTTTTATTCAACAATTTTCTTGTAGTACCTAACAATTAAAAAAAAACTGTCAGACACTTGAAAATTGACAGCTGATTTGAAATTTGTCGACCTATTTGGCATTTTGGTATTATGCGTGCTATTACTATTCCCATTTATGTTTTGATTTCATTAAAAGAAGTTACAATAATACCGAATAAATTTCATCCCTGGATGATTTAGCTAGTATTGGTAATAAATTAGCAAATTCTTCGCGTTTATCACACATTTGAAATACCTTCCTACTTTTTTACTACTGCAATTATTAATTATTGTTTTAGTGGTCTGTAGCCCCTAAGGAACTAAAGCCCATCACCAATAATTGAAAAACAAAAACGTCACATCGTATAGGTATTGTAATTTATGGAAAAGAAAATGCATCTGTTATTTTGCATATAGATACCATATAGTTTAGGTACTATAAAAGCGTTCCGTAACTTTTTCGTAAATTTCTCTCACAGTGAGAGAATAATTCAACCCCAGAACCGTCATTTTGAGAGTCTTTTCCATTTTTACTGCAAAAGTAAAGAAATAGACCTCTAGGTACTATTGAGAAGCTTTGATTTCATTCAATTGAATAATTGACATTCACATATTCAGTAATGCCAAATACAGAAAATTTTGATCGATGCATATACCACGAATATGTTCATGATGGGTATATAAACATAAAGTTTTTGATTTTTTTTATGTTGAATCTTGAAAATATGCTAGATTGCATATAGCATATTTTATTTATACTAATATGCAATTTAAGGTTTAAATATGCTAGATCTAGCATAAAAAATGCTAAAATGGCACCACTGGTGCTTACTTCTTACTCCGGGGTTCCTCGGCTTATGGTTTTCACGTGCGTTTGTATGAGCACTTTCCAGTGCATCACAGCGGCGTTCTAAAAAATCTAAGAACTCATCGATGCTAGGGTTGTCGACAGTAACACTATCCTCTGACCACGCTTTGCGAGTCTCAGAATCCAGTTTGTTAAGCAGAATATAAATAATCCATGGATCTCTGCCAAGTGAATCTATTGCTGTAAGACCTCTAACTATTTCGTCCGCCCCGTTCGATATTTTTCGCAAATGGTTGACGCTAGCAACATTTGTGCTGGGTAATTCCATGAATGATTTTATGTACGCGTTTATAATATGACGAGGACGATCGTAGCGCTTTACTAGTCTTTCCCATGCTTCATTATATGTGGCATTTGTAAGCGGGAGATGATTGAGAAGACTTAATGCCGAGTCCCGAAGGCAGGACTTCAAAAAGAGGAACTTCTGGATCGAGGATAAATTTGTTTTATCATGAACGGCACTTTTAAACATATCCCTAAAGGATGGCCACTCATGGTATTCTCCACTAAATGGTTCGATGTGGATTTTGGGAAGAAAGAAGTCCGATTTTGAATCCGTAGAATGAGATTTTCCTAGAGTTTCAAGTAATATTTTTTGCTGATCGACTAGCTGGCCTACCACGTCCCTGCTCTTTTCAATCTTTTCCCGTTCTCTAATCGACGATACTAAAATAGATTTCACCATCAAATACTTGGTTTCAAACTCTTCATATTCTGGAACAGGATCGACGTAGTCTTTATGCGCAGCGAATTCATACATACAAGTTTGAGACGCATTGAATTCATCCCATAAACTGGTTGCTTTGCTCAAACGAACATCCAAATCACCTAATGTAACCTTGTCGTCTATGGATTCCGTGAACTTAACAAGCTTTGTCAATGAACCTTTAAGTTGACCACGAATAGAGCGAAGTGCCGCCAGAGAAGGTGAATCAGGCATCTTAAATGGTGAGCAGAGAAAGAAACCGAAGAAATATTACACTGTAGATGTAAGCTGACTTCTATGGCTCGATATATCCTCGATAGTTAATTAACGAACACTGAGGTTTAATTTCCTTTATCCCTGCTAGCAAAAATTACGTGGAAATGGGATTTCCTTAACGAGAGCCACGATGGTGATTTAATTTGCGAAATCGAACTTGGTTTGAATTTGCGCGAATCTGATATAATTTCGCATGAAAAATTCACAGTTTATTGCAGAAATAGGCAATAAAGCAAATGCTCAACGAAGAAGTATATTTGTGGACTGTATTAATCTTAATTATGCTTTTTAGCAAAAATGCAGAAAAGAAAAATAATCCGGCTCGAATTTGGACCAATAAATGTGTGAAAACGAACGAAAAAATCCAACGTGCCAGTAATTTAGAATGCAGCAACAATGAGAGAAAAAGCGAATGTTACCACGTTATAAATTTCTTTTAATTTTCCTTAATGGTTGTTACCCTTCCTGTGGTCTAAATCCAAGTGACCGAGCAATCAATTATTTTACAAAATGTATGATTTCTTTAAGAGAAATTGTTATGAGTATAACAGTTTGAGGTGAGTTTGAGTTTAGATGAGCGAACAAAAATCATATTGAGATTAACAGCTAATGTTAGATGGCTACTAATGTGAAAGTGCATGCAATTTACTTAGAAGTATCAAACTGTAATTTGTTAACAAATAAATCATGCTATTTTTAAGAGAGAGTATAGGGTATGTTAAGAATAAATTATATAATGTATAGTCCGTCCCAAAGCAAAAGAAAGATCCCAACATGCGCAGTAGCACTTTATTTAAGGGAATTTTTTCCTTAAGGTATTTTTGATCGCATGAGATTGTTAATGGTTTTCTCTACTTTATCACAAAGTATACCGAAAATTCCATTTCAACCCTTTTTAGCACATAGTGGGTTTCACGCTGTTATAATAAAGTTACTCAGGACTCTGGCTGTCATTACTAAGCACATAGCTATTTGAGAAGTGCAACACCCAGCAAATTTCCCTCTTCTCTGGGGTGGGTAAATGTGTATCTTGTGCACATGCCAAAGACGCTGCTGTGTTGACAATCATGCCCCGTTCACAATATGGGCGTGATAACTAGACGAGAGCGAGGCGAGAATCGCTCTCGCCTCGTTCTCGCTTTAACCTCGTCCGGCAATTCACAATGAAACGTGGTACCTCGGCGAGTTTTTCTGACAACGAATAGAGGGACCACTGAAACTACAAAACCATATTGCCACTTCGATTTTTTTTACAAAACAGAGCTGCACTTTTATTGCTTTTTTAGCACTATTGCATGCAGTTTGAATATTCTAAAAACAACCAATTCGCAGTTTTCAGGCGTCGCTATCATCAGTCGCTATAACTATCAGTAAAATGCTACCGAAAAAAATTCTGTTGCTTTTTTTGAGCACTTAAACTTAATGACTGAACTCAATCTTGGTCTTAAAATGTTGCTTATGAATTATAAAGTTAGTTAAAAAAATTAAACAATTGTTGTCTAAGGTTGAAAACTCACCGGATAAAGCAAAACGTGTTTCTTTGTTTCGTGAAACAAGAGCACATTGTTTCTTATGAGGCAAAACACACCAAAGCAAATGAAACAAAACACATGTTTTTGTTTTTAAGTGTTTCGGGGGTGGTTGTCAAAAATACATGCCATTGTATACAAGCATAACACACACCGAATGCAACAAAACTGTTTTGAACCAGCGTCGTTGACGATAATTGTCTACTTTCTTAGAGCGCAACACACACCAAAGAAAACAAAACATAAAAACCAAAGCAAAACAGAAAAACATGTTTCGTTGCCGATAGTTCACCTGTTGTTTTTACGAAACAAAATTTACATGTCGTTGTTTTTAAAATGTAAATAAGATTTGCACAACTTCATTGTCTGAGTCCGACCAACACTAAAAGCAAGTCGTAAATTCCACACCAAACGAAACACGAAAACAAAACGTTTTGTTTTGCTACATTCTGTTTCGCTTGGTGTGTGTTCAAATAAAAAAAGATTTTTTTCGAATCAAAAACGTGTTGTTTAATCTAGTCTACATTTTCTAGAAAATTAATTTATTAATTTTTTCGTACGTACGTACGTACAACTGTAGTTTTCTGTTGAACTTCTTAGTCAATTCCAGAACAGGTTTCAATGAATCCCTATAAAAAGCTTACAGTCTTACATCCTAATAAAATTTGCTCAAGAAAATGACCTCCAATAACCAAGAAATCAAAAAGAAACACAATCAAAACGTATATATTTTCGCGGCAATGTTTGTTTAAAGAAATACGAAATTCCCTTTTTCACCGCATTCATTATTATGGGAAAATAAGTTCTAACATTGTCGCTGACTTATTTAAAAATTTCTCAGAATAATCGAACCGTATCAAAATAATAACAAAAAAAAAACGATAAAAGTGCCGCCCTGTTTGCTTGAGAAAATACAAGTGGCAACCTTAAGTACATTCCTATGAAAATGGCGTCGCTTCCCACTCAGAGAGTAAATGTCATCGGTGTCTCGGGCGAGATTTTTCCAAATTTCCGAAATGGTCGCGAGACGAGGCAACGAGTGTCGCGCCATTGTGTATTGGTGCATGCATTTCCTTTGATTGGAAATTATTTGACAACTCGCGCTAGACTCGATCTCGCTCTCGTCTCGCTCTCTCGCTGTATTGTGAATCGGCCATCAGTCATGGGTCGATCGTCATCGTCGATCGATCGAGATATCTTCGGAAGCAGGGGTATATTTGTTGTTTGAAATGCGCACATATTTTTTTTAGCTGTAGTTCTGGTAGGATAAGTTGTTTTGTTATTGCTAAGAGAATAAAATCCCTAATGTGAAGAGACCTGCGCAAGAAATTTTCACTTAAGTTGGGACGGGCTATAACACATTGAATAAATTGTATAAGAAAAAATTGAAATTGTTGAATATATTCTCAAACATATTTATTAGGTATGTATAGTCCATCCCAAATTCCCAACTTAAGTGAAAATTTCTTGCGCAGGTCTCTTCACATTAGGCTAATTATTCTCTTAGCGACAACAAAACAACTTTTCCAACCAGAACTACCGTTAAAAAAATATGTGTGCGCATTTCAAAAAACAAACATACCCCTGCTTGCGAAGACATCTCGCTCGATCGACGATGACGATCGACCCATGACTGATTGTCAACACAGCACCATATCATTGGCGTATGCAAAAGATACACATTTACCCACCCCAAAGAAGAGGAACATTTTCTGGGTGTTGCACTTCTCGAATATGTGTTTGTTTAGTAACTTCATTATAACAGCGTAAACCACTATTAAAAGGTTTGACATGGAATTTTCGTTATACTTTGTGATAAAGTAGAGAAAATCATTAACAATTTCATGCGATCAAAAATACCTTAAGGGAAAAATTTCCCTTAAATAAAGTGCTACTGCGCATGTTGGGATCTTTCTTTGCTTTGGGACGGACATAATAGTTTTATTTTGACTTATCTATTGACATATAAAGTTTGAAGTTAATACAGCTAATGGATCATGTGTTATGAAAAAGCCTCCCTTAAAGGGGCAGGGGAAGCCCAAATCCAAAAATTTGTTCTAAATATTGCATTGTCTTCACAACCCAACCAGCATGGAAAATTTCAAAGTTCTAAGCTTAGAGGAAGTGGTTCAAATTTGGCTTTCTTGTTTGATTGTTTTTCACTCTGACGGTTTACATTAAACGTATCAGTTTGCAATAATTTGCAGTAATTTACTAATGTAAGTAAGTTACGTGTTTTTTAACCGAAGTGCAAGTGTTTATTTATTTTCTAAATTGTATTTTTCTTTTCCTTCTTCCAATAGCTATGGACAAAAAGAAGGCTTCGGGGGCAGAATTTATAAAAAGGCGAAGGCTTGTTGAAGCCGATAATATAAAAAACAAAGCAAAAATTTCGCCAAATTTTTAAAACGCAGCGAGGAACATGCAGATGGGGTAAATGTTACTAATGTAAGTAATTTAAATAATATCGATGAGATGCAGGTAGGTAACACATTAGGGCCAGGAGAAGAGGTATCTTTAGTTCTAACGGATGATTTTTTTAATGAGCCCTATAATTGGGAAAATTTATCTGATAAGCTTATTAAAAAAATATTTTTTTCCAACACAAATTCAGGATCATCATTTTCCAAAAAGAAATAATAGAAAATTTTCAATTTCAAGTTATCAACGAACATTATCCAATGGTTAGGTAGTTCCAAGGAATTGTTTAAGTCGCGAGGTTAATATTTTCCAATTAGAAAATTTCAAATCGTGGACATTTTTAGAAAAAGGTTTAACATCAAACACAGCAATTGACACAATATTTGAAATTTCAATCGAATCTGAAACAAAGCATTGGAGAGCGGTTTTACAAAGGTTATTCAGTGTTGTAAAATTGCTTGGATCTCAATCATTAGCTTTTCGTGGTTCTTCTGATAAATTGTTTGAGTTCAATAATGGTAACTTTTTACAATTCGTAGAGGAAATAGTTTCATTTGATTTGCTTTTAGGAGAGCACTTGAGGAGAATAACAAATCAAGAAACCCAAAATAAATATTTAAGCCAAAACATACAAAATGAAATAATAAGTATCTTTGCCACAAACATTACCAGTAAAATTGTTTCAATGCTTAAAGAAGCAAAGTATTTTTCAATTATATGTAGACGACTCTATAACCGATAAAAGTCACGTAGAACAAGTAACTATTGTCGTTAGGTTTGTGCATAAGAATCAGACAACATTTACAGAGCAATAAGAGCATTTCTGAGGGTTTTTGAAGGGGGAAGACAAGACCGGAATGGAACTGACACAGTTCATTTTAGACAAACTTGATTTCCATGGACTTTTAATAAGTAATTGTCGAGGCCAAAGTTACGATAATGGGTCCAATATGAAAGGAAAAGAAGCGGGTGTACAGAATCGAATTCGAACCTTGGAACCAAGAGCATTTTGCTCTGTTTGCATTCCTTAAATTTAGTAGTTAACGATGCTGCCCGGTGCTCATTTTATGCTGTTAAGTTTTTTGACACAATTCAATGTTTGTATAACTTTTTTTCAAGTTCCACAACAGGGTGGGATTTATAAAAAAAAGTGCCAAAACTTACACGAAAAATATAGTTTGATAGCAATGCGTTCCGATGAAAAATTTAATGATTATGTTCAGTTAACTGAGCGTATTGCTAGTTCCCTTGAAATAGCAAATGTGTTTCCTGAAGCTTCATCATTGCGATCTCGACGGAGAAAAAGGCTTTATGCTGATGAATGTCCTGAAACTATATTAGACTTGAAACAAAGATTTAACGTAGATTTTTATTTTAAAATACTTACTCAAGCGATTCAATCAATTACAGAAAGGTTTGTGCAGCTTAACACATAGTATAGTATCAATTTTTAATTTTTAAGTAACATAAGCGAATGTTTGAAAAATAAAAGTTTATGTTCTTCATGCCTTAATTTATTCTGCAAATTTTTAACATTTGGTAGTTTTAAAGATTTAGATGGAGGAGAATTGTATCAAGAGTTTACAGTCATTTCCCGCTTGTTACACCCCAAAGCTCGGGTATTTATTTATATTTCTCCTAATTTAATTATTAAAAATTATCTCAGGACAACTATGACTCAAGAGAGATTGGTAGGCTTACCTATAATGCCTATAGAAAAGGAATTATTAAAATCTTTAGACTAGGTATGATGATCTTATTGCTGAATTTGCCAAAGCCAAGATCAGAATTAATTAATTTCCAAGTTTAAACGTTTCCCCTCTATTCTACGACAAGCTATTGGGGAAAAATATTACTAGTGACGACATCAATTCTTGCTACATCAAAACAATCAAGCGCAAGCCGTCCAACAATGTCCCAGCAAAATCATTTAATGTAGTTTGTGTTAAATTTAATACCATCGAATGCAAGGAGAGAATTATATTTAAGAGAAGAAGTAAAAAACTTACAGCATGAATTTTTAGTGGTCAATTAGCTAACAAACCAATATATGTTAATGAAGGCCTTAAGCGGTATTATCGTCAAGTATTTAACAAAGCCAAACAAATCAAAATAGACAAACAGTTTCATGATACCTATTATTTTAATTTATAATATTTCTCCTATTTCTAATTTCGATAAAGAAATGGGCACGAGTACGATAACTTAGGCGCCAAAAATTGATAACGGTTGAAGAGGAGTTAATTATAAGCGTTTTTTTTACTATGGGTGGGGGGGGTCTATCTGGCTTGGTTTAGGCGGGAAAAAATAAAATGAAAATAAAATATTAAAAAACAATGGCAACTTATGCAACTTATTCTCCAAAACTCCGAAAAAATATATTCGCAATTTTTGACAATTTTCATAGTTCCACAATTTTGTTGTTTTTGTTCCGAAAAAAAATTCTTGTTTAGGGAACTCCAGAACGGGATCCCTACATTATCTCCTTTTCTAAAATCCCTTATTGGACATAATCTCTCATTTTTTTTATCTCTTTTTCCAAAATCTTCCGGGACGAAATCCCCTGTGCCAAAATCTCCCATTTATATACAATTACATACTTATTAAATCCCTCGTTAAAATCCCCTGTTCCACAGTTTAGAATCTATCCGTTTTTTAGGCGCGTAGGGCAGTAAAATTAAGCAAACAATATACCCAATTTCTGCATATATAATGGATTTTTTGCACATCCGTTAATACAGAATTCTCCTGCTAGCAAATTGCTAGGCATCGACATGGGCAGACTCAAACAGCAATATAAGGCGCTATGAGGTCTGGAACGCGAAACAAGCTGCTCACCGAAATGATTTCTCAATAAAGCCATTGTTTCGCGCGCTGTGTGTGCCGTAGCACCGTCTTGCTGAAACCAAATGTCGCCGACATCAAGGGCTTCAATTTCAGGTAACAAAAAGTCATTTATCATGGACCGATGATTCCAGCAGCCCCTTATGTGATCCAATTCGACCATCCGAATGGACCATTCACGGCGTAGTCGCGGTCAATATTTGAATGAAATTATCTTTAAAAAGTACATGTCAGAGATAGTTCTTCCAGCCCGTAATAAAGATTCCACCATCCAATTCCATTTTTTTTGTTTTATTGGTAATTAAAAAAAAACCTGTTAAAAAACCTTTATATGAAATTGTATGTGGTTTGCGTGTGACACCTGACACGCAGTCTCTGAGAGGCAGAGAGGCGTGGCTTTCGCACAGCTTTCCATTATGTTCTATTATTTTAGTGTTGTGCCTTGAGCATGTGCTGGCTAAGAGGCAAGAAGTAATCACACCAAAAACATAAATGTAAAAAAAAGAGCCAAGTTATTTTATATAGATCAGCAAAAATTAGGTGCGTAATTAGTCAGCCACGAAAAGTAATGAGATCTAAATGTACGCCAATTTCTTAGTTTAAGAAGGATAAATGTTAAAAAAAATTGGTAGGTTCACTAATTGTCAAGTTTGAGGTACTATCATCATTCTTAACTTGATAGCAAACTCAGTTTTTCTCTAAAATGACTGCGTCCTTTGATATCCACCCAAATTGCTAATAAAAGTACTTTAAAAAACTGCTCATATCTCGAAAACGCCATTTTCGATTTTTATAAAAGTGCTACTGATAGGTAAGGCTTATATCCTGAACAATACGCTGTACTTAGTTTTCAGCTGAACAGTTAAAGAACAGTTCTTTTCGAATCCAAAACTGTAACATTTGTCAGCATAATTTTAGAAAAAACGCTCTAACGATTTTGATCAAAATACAAATATTTAAGACAACATAACCATTCTAACAATGAAAAACTCAAGTATAGCCCAAAACTTCAGTGGCAATACGAATCCAATAGCAACCACAACCAACTTCTAAGCAAATAACAATTCCTTATTCCCAAAATAGAACTCAAAAAATTCCGCCTAAAATAATAATTTGTCATTCATCGTGTTCTAAATAATTATGTATATTTCAATAAGCTATCTCGATTTCAAAGCTCTCGCATGGTTGCCGTAGTGAGCATTATAAATTGGCATATCTACTTCTCTGTTCTCTCTCAAATATTGGTAGGGTTACCAACTCTTTATTAAGATTTCATGAACAGAAACATGTAGTCCGTAAACTAAATCTAAATTAAATTAAATCTATCTTTTCCACATCACCAAGAGGTAAGATAGTATGCGCGTTTTTTTTAAATAAAAGAGTTCCCTAGAAGGCCCAATCTCTTTTAACGTAAAAATAAATCACAGAAAATATGCATTTATACCGAAATATGCACATATATGCGCTAAAGAATAGGGCTCGAATTTACTGATTTTGTGTAAAACACATTTTTTGCAGGTACATATATTCAAAAAACATGCATCAGTATGAATCCGGTTGCCCTAGTTGATCACAGTATCACTGCAACGCACTTATGATCACTTGTTGCACTGATAATGAATTAAATCTATTGAAACACCTCACGAATAAACTTCATATCTAAAAGACAAAATCAAAAAATGGTTTAACTGCATATTAACAGATCCTGCGGAAATAGAAACAAATTAAAGGATTAAAAACTGAATGGCAACATCCCACATAATCGAATTCATTTATTTGCTCTCAAAAGCTTTAAAAAGCAACAATACACAAAAGTTATTTGACAATAATATGCTCTACAAAGTAAAATATGCATTTATACCAAATATGCCCTAACGAATAGTGATCAAAATATGCACTTAGCTTTGTATAAAACACTCGGGCATGAATCCGGTTGCCCTATTAATTTAAAACAATATCACTACAACACACTTACGATCACTTGTTGCACTCTATAGAATAAAATGCATTAAAACTCCTCACGAGTAAACTTTTTTTCTAAATGACAAAATCGAAAAACTTTTTAATTTTGCAACCTTTAACTGCATATTAACGAATCCTTCAGAAATACAAATAAATTAAAGCAGTAAAAATTGTATGGCAACACCCCACATAATAATCTGATCTCAAAAGCACCAAAACCGAAAGTTCTTTGACAAAATCCATAGAAACACCCTTAATGATATGTAGTTATTGTATGCATGGCAACACTCTTCTCACAAACCAGAGAGAATAGACCACCAGCTTCGGGCAAAAAAGAGAATTCCATAGAGCCAGTTTTGAAATGAGTAGCGCCGCCTCTTTTTCTATCTGTGAATACGTGTTGTACCACAGAAATAACTGTGAATGTTATTAGGTGCCAGTGTATGTGTGACCAATTCGCCCTCCATTTACTTTAGCATGGCACACATACTTAACCACATAATAACTTTTTGAAACTGGCTCTATGGATCTCTCATTTTTGGGCGGAGCTGGTGGTCTATTCTCTCTGGTTTGTGACTCTTCTGATGTGTTTCCCTCACAGACACACAGCTTATTTTCGTGGATAATAGCAAGCGAACACAAAACGATCATGCTCATTCTGCCAGCGGTGGTTGTGTGCTCAGCGTTCCCTCCCTTTTGGTTGGGCAGAGTTCTCATCTCAGTGAAAAATAGTACTCAAATGGGCCCCAAGGTAGTACGTCTCATAATGCACATTAGTGTACTTTCCAGTTATTTGTATAAAAGTGGTAAAAGTTACCATTTCTATCAGTCTCCGCAATCATGCAGATATTGACAGACAAATTTGATCAAATGGACTGATAATGTATTAGGGACGTTGTTCAAAAGCTATAATTCCAATTAATGTGACTATGTATATCTTTTTTTTTTTAAATTTGATTCCTAGAAAATTCGATTTTAATTTCCCAATAGAAATTGTCAGGGATAATCCAACTTGCGTGAGAATCGCTGTTATTTCTTACTTTTATAAATTCACAAACAAATAAAGACGAAGTTAGTTGTCATTTATTTCATATAACAATATGCTGTTTCGCAAAGCGCGCTATCACTGATTCTTAAACATCAAATAAATTTCTATGAAAACAAAACCATATATCACAGTTTTGTTTAAACAATTTTAAAATGTTAACAAAGTGCAAAATACGAAAAGTAAACATTGCACAAATAGCACAAACATAGAAGTTACTACCACAATAGTATGCCTCAAAAAGGCAGTGGGCAGATTCACCATCCAATTCTTGGGCTTTGGCAATACTTTGACTAAGTCCCAGTTCCCAGTGTATATAGAGTCAATTTCGTTTCAGTTATAGTTGAAAATCGAAGAAATCCTCATAATTCCTGATAGTTTTATGTAACGGAGCTTACTTATGTAAAGTCTTTTAGTTTGAGCTTAATTTTTGCTCCATTAGTAAATAAATAACATTCTATTGGGTAAGTTACATATATTCTTAAAAAAATATATATAATATTAGAATTACGCAGCTTATCGTCATAGTTTAAACTGCACCAACATCCTGCAGACACCCGAAAATTAACATTGGCGACACAGTCCTTGATAATATACATTTTATCAGCTTCTTTGCTTACATACGGTTTGAGTTTTTAATTAATATTAAGTTATTGGTTCGGGTCCCACAATTTGATTTCAATTTTAAATTGACAGCTACGAGTAGCAAATATGTAGTTGTCACTATATTTTAAATGTACACTGTTCTTATTCGTACCTATTATTCGTATTATGCACATTTCAGCAATTTTTAAAGAAAACAAATCTCTCACCATAAAGTCAATTTTTGTTCTCCACTCCTACAAAACGCTTTTTAATTTTGTGCTACAATTGGGCACTCTCTGATGTATGAAATTGACAATTTATACTAAAATTGTATGGGAAAAGTGAAAAGGTGCTAATAAGTAATTAAGTACCCTTGAAGTGTCGGGTTTAGGAAACAAATATGTACATACATTTAAAAAAATTAATTATGTTTATGTTATGAAATAGTAGTACGCTACGGCTTCAAAGTAATATCGTACTCAGTTCGTAAAAATGTACTCAAAATGAGCAAAATACTACAATTGTAGCACGGGAGGGAACGCTGTGTGTGCTATGGCAGACTGGTTGTGGTGGGCTGCATGCAAATTTTAGAAAAATGACAACAACAATTCCTTGGTATGTCAGTAGTTTAGTTTTTATTTCAGTGGCAATTCTTGTGTTTGAGTGCCGTGAGAGTATCTACAGGCACCTTTCTTAGAAAAAAGGCTCCCCCTGACAATTTTTGTTGGACAGAGTATAGATCAGAAGATCATTGATCATCGCCAGGGTTGCCAAAAGTATTATACTGCGATTTTTTCATCCAATACTGCGTACTTCCCAAAAGCAAATTATACTGCTCAACCCAAAGCAAAAAATTAAACTAAGAATGCGAATTAAAATATGTAGGTACTTAATAGTTTTATTTTATAAAAATTCTGTCTCTGCTCTAATTTAAGTGAAATGCATTTGTGAACTGAGCGCGAAGATTTTCCAGTTTTCATGTCATTAAAAATCGAGTTGGGTGAACAAATGTTTCCATTAATAAAAGATTTTATTGGTTTGGTTCTTTCACTTCCACATAGCAACGCAACTGTTTTTGGAACTAAATCTAATAAAAGATAAGAAAAGAAATGCTTTAATGACGGCTGCCGTAAATTCAATTCTTATGTCAAACGAATTAATAGACCGTAAATATACCGAAAAATGTGAACCGTCACAACAACTGATAGCAATTTATAAAAAATATTAAATAAAAAAAAACTCTTTCATTCTTAAAGTGTACTGCCCGGTACTGCGCAAAGGAATCGAATTATACTCCGCAACAAAAATCTGAAACGGCAGCTCTGATCATCGCATGATCATTCTGCCAGCCAGCGGTTGTGTGGCAGACTGGTCATGGTGGTGTATGCAGTGTTGCCAGAATTTTAAAAATCAAAATGCTAAATAGGATACAAAAAAATGCTAAAATGTATGAAGCTAAATAAAAAAATGCTAAACGAAAAAAAGACTTTTATCAGTCATTTAAACAAATTTCATACGAATTCTTCTAAGTACAGAAATATTTTAAAAGGTGTAGGACTGTACCCAAGTAGAAATCGTTGGTTAAAGTTCTAGCGCTGTTACCACAATTCAGAAAGTTTACTATTACGGTCAAAGTGTGTTTTGATTTATAAAAGTGCAATCTGTTTCTCATATAGGAGGGAACCGTGATCAAGTGGGGAATTAGTTTGACGTACTTATTTGACCATTCCGTGATATACACAATATGGTATAATCGGCTATGATTTGCAACCGAAACGTTACCGATTTTTGCCAGTCACAGCTTGCGATGTATTTACAGTACAGCAACTACACAAAATGGTCACAAAGTATTGCATGCAACACATAAAGTGAGCTGTCAAATTTGTCTTAATGTGTTTGTAGGTTTATTCACACAAATAGAATATAATAACATCGCTACACAAATACAATCAGATAGGTACAAATAAAATGTATACCTATACATATGGAATGAATTATTGGTATACCTAAAGGAACAAAATGGAAACATTAAATTAATATTAATTGCATTTCTTCGTATCCGTATCCGTAGCCCAAATATTAAAACGAAAGTCAGTTTTACCACGAATGTGAATAAGTTGCAGTGGAAAAAACTCACGCGCTCAAGAAATATTGAATATTTAGATATTCAATTTTATTTTCAAAAAATTCTACTTTTTCCAGGGACATCGAAAATTATCTTAATAGCTTCAAAAATGAATTGAAAGAATTATAAGGTATATTTCAATGTGATACATATACGTACTTATAAAGAATAAAGAGTTTGCGAATTTCAATTGTGAAATTATTTTATTAAAAATGGATGCCCAGTACTTACGATCGAAAATGGCGATTAGTTTTCGTATTAATGCATGTGCATTTCACTTGGTAGGGGCAAAGGGTGTATGTGCTCCCCAAATTGATAAAGTTGTTTTTTGCGTTTATTACTTGCAATAGGTCTGAAAATTGGGGAATAGGACAATGGGTAAAAAAGTTTCATTGAAATAGGAGTAGATAGGCATGAACTTAACTTTAAAAATGTATAACTCTTTAGTGTTGTCATTTTTAAGAATAAAAAAAAACTGATATATTTTAACATTATAAAAATAACTTCCTAGCCATGTATAGGTAGAACTACTACTAGTGCCATGTGGTAGATTTCTTGAGATATTGGGGCGTGAATCTCCTACGATGTTGCAAACTACTATTTTATACAAACTCTTATCACTATTTTACACTTAAATTACATTTGTTCACACCTCATTTATTTTTCTTGTAATTGTAAAATATTTTATTTAATAAAAGCACACTGCATTCTTCCTTCTAAAGATGTGCGTTGGACGTAGTAAAAGTAGAAAAGAAATTATTAATAAAAGCGCTGCATGCTTTGCTACTAAAATTGCACCATTATTTTCAGATATGTTCCCAAGATTTTACGATTAGTTTGTTAAAACTATGATTTCTATTTTATGGAAAAACAATATGGGAAGACAGTGTCAATAAAAGAATTACCAGTATATGAGATAATTTCGAAACGATGTATGATATTTTTTTTCTGTGGCCCCTTTATACTCTACGCCTATGAGCAACACCATGTCATATAAAGATACACTATCCGTTCGTTTACACACAAATTACATAAAACGTGCATAAAAATCCACTTCAGTTCGTACTTAGTGTTGATACAATACCTGGTACAATATAGTAATTGTGGAAATAACATTCAACTATTTTGTGTAGATATTAATGCGTCAAATTGTGTAGTAGTTATTTAGGCAATGTATTTGGAGATTGTGTGCAAATAAAAACCAAAAGCGAATAATGCCCTTTATGGTAACATTCAACGGTCACAATTCAGACTGGGCGTAGTCTATTAGTGTAGTTGTGTAGTAGTAACATTAAATGGTAACTCTGCGGATTTTGAGACTTTAGTTTTGACACTATTCAGTAATTTTTTAGACACAACATTTACTGAAATGTTACGTTAAAGAACATTTGTCTCTTTAAGGCACGTAATAGTTACAAAAATGTCTAACTGTTCCCATATTCATAGCAACGCATTTATCTACTCAAAACCAAGTCAAATATACCAAACGGTGACCATAATTTAAAATAAATTTGAATCAAAGTCACAAATTTCTACTTGGGTAGGTACCTAATCCATTTTCAATTGTGAAAATGTAAAAGAATTTCATAAATCTTTCTATTTTATGAGAAAAAGAGCAATCAGTTTATATTAAATTATAGAAAAAGAAGTTGTTATATACCTACAAAGAAAATTGAACGAATAAAATGAGATACTTCAGCGTAACGAAAAAATTATTTCAAGTTACGAAAAACACATCACTAGAAGGTAGATATTTGTTAGGTAGGATAACAGATTTTATTGAAGAACTGCATAAGCATAAAACTTTAACACCTAGACAAAGCGAACGAGTTTTCCCAGCAAAAACATGAAGTCGTGTTTTTTTCCAACATACTTTAAATGAACAAAGAGTGACTTTTTTAAAGAAACGAGTCCGTTCCAAAATTTCACGTATTCCTGTTACCCCCAGAACCATATTGTTCCCCAATTCGTATAAACTTTCACTATAATGTTCGCCTGTTTTTTATTCGGTTGGGGCTTAGCTTTTGCCAGTAAGTCCTGCATAGACATTTGCCGCAACGTCAACCATTTCACACAATACATGACATCGTCTTGAATTCCCAATCCCTATAGAGCCTAGATGAACACGCTGCGAACGAAATGTTAATCGCCTTTGTTAGGTTACTACAAACTTTAAATTTTGACCAAAAAACACGAATACGATACAAATAATACAAGCGATCAATCCACTTTTCATACACTGTCACTGCATTCACATTTCCCATCCCAATACCTCGGAAAATGGTAGAAAAAATGAGTACTTATTGCACTACACTGCATCTCAGGCTTGGGACCAACATTTCAATGAAAAGAAAACACAAAAATTAAGAATGAGAAAAATTTAAGAAAAATGCTAAAAAAGCATTTAGCATTTTTCTTTTTTAAAAAAATGCTTTCAAATCTGCTAAAATGCTAGATCTAACATTAAAAATGCCATCACTGGGTGTATTGTATGGGCGCGTTTGATGAAAATTACAACAACAATTCCTTGGTAAGTCAGTGGCTTGGTTTTTATTTGGCAAGTCTTGTGATTGAGTGCCGTGAAAGTCTCTACTGGCACCAACGCATTGGTAGAAAAAAGAGCTTCCCATAAGGCCTGTACTGAAAATATAAATTGAACAGATTATAGTTGTATAATACATAGCTATTCATTAATATTTTAATGAATCCCTACCGATGCTGTTTGCACAATAATTGAGACCACTTTTTTAAATAATCAAAAATGGGAATTCGAAATTTATGGCCTACTTGCCTCCTTCAAGTGTCAGTTCGGGGTGAAATTTAAAAATAGGTAATAAAGTGTTGTAGTCAATACGTTTTAAACTTTTAATAAAAAGAGGTAACACTACACAATACACGCTTTTGGTACTAAGGCTACGTCCATAGTGAACCAGCTTCTCGCTTACCAGCTTTTACCGGAATGCATTTTTAATTCTTGTTGACGCCGGTAACCAGCTTTCTAGGGTGAGAAAGCGAGAAGCTGGTTTCACTATGGACGTAGCCTAACTGACTGGAACTTTTCTCGTAACTTTCGTTTCCCACTACTGTCTCCTACTGGAGATTTATAGTATTTCATCTGCAGATGAAGTGCCACGAATTTTGGATTTTGGTACAACGAGAACAAACTGAAAGAGATTCCAAGACCAAAACTTAGTATGTACCTACTCGTATTTTGTAGCTAACAGTTCAAAATGTAATCTGTATATCGAAAGGGATAATATTTTGAAAGGTGTGCAACTTTGGCAGTTGCTTATATGTAATACCATTAGCAAGGCCAAAATACGTTTTTTTTTTGTGCGATTTTAATACATACATTTACATATATATTATGTTCATATATGCAAATAATTTTACATAAAATTTGGTCAAGGTAGACGGAAAAATAATTTATTAAATCTATCCATCGCTCTCAAACGTTATATATAAATACCCCAAGCCTACCCACACTCGTTGGTACATTGTTTTGGTTTTGGAGATGGGAGCTAACAAGTGTCTTCAATAACACAGATCAATTAGATATCTATCAATAGCTCGAATCAATACAACTTATAGGTACCTACTTACCTACCTACATCTCGAAATTCAGATTAATCTTCAAAGGAATATTCTTCTACTAAATGACAGACATAGACCCTAAAGTGGAACATCTTTGGTTTCTATTCACCTTATTGTTGACAGTTTTCCATCCTGTTGAACATTGATCTGATTTCCTACAGAAGTTTACCATTTCTCATAACATATTCCCAAAACAGTGTTTATTATTTATGTACCTACAGACTGTGTACAAGTAGGTGGGTACATTCATATGAACATCTACTCGTATCTGCTCAGATGATGACATAAATATCGATTAAGGATATAAAAATATGAATGAGAGAA
Source organism: Cheilosia scutellata (assembly GCA_955612985.1). NCBI lineage: Eukaryota > Metazoa > Arthropoda > Insecta > Diptera > Syrphidae > Cheilosia > Cheilosia scutellata. The sequence goes on from OY015313.1 coordinate 65,314,019, forward strand.
TCAACACAAAAAGGACAGATTGAATTATTAAATTGAGGGCAATTTGTGGTTTTCTACATAAATTGACCATTGACAAGAAATTATATGGGTATATGTATAATATTTGATTGGGTAGGGAGTCAAACACAAAAAGCATGAGGCTTTCGCTTCGATTGTTTTATATACATATTGATGAAGATGTAGCTATGGAAACAAAAAGGAAGTGAATAATTTAAGAAACCTGGTCTAGTATAGATACCTACGACTATTTATAGATGAAATATAAGAATTGGTGTATCCTATACATAATTATTATTGATATGAACTATGTAATATAATAATCCGCTGTTTGTCGGATTGCTATAATTTTTTGATTGAAAATAGATATTACCTACTTTCTTTCTTAGCTAACTCTTATAAATCTAGAGGTTTTACCCGCCTTAATCTCCTGATTATATTGTCAGTATTTAAAAGTTCTGTTATTTCTAAGTTAACATGGTTAAGAAGTCTACTTCTGTGCCTTTGGGCAACTTTTTTAACTTCTTCCACAACCATTTCAATGTTTAGATCTCTATGTAGATCAGCGTTGCGTGTATGTACGAAGGTACACTATGTTCCTTAGTACTTTATTTATAAGAATTTTTTATTTTTGAAAACTTGAATTATTTGGAAATTTGTTTGGCACGTGTGCATACCCACAACTGGAGCCCGAAGGTCCATACTGGTTTTAGAACTTGGTTGTATAGCAACAATTTATTGTAATTGGACAGAGATGAATATCTTCCAATAAGCCAATACATATTAGTGTCTCGCATGTTCAATTCATCTCTTTTTTTCTTTACATGCGCTTTCAAACGCAGTTTAGCATCTAGAGTCATGCCTAGATATTTGGCTGTATTTGAGTATTCCACTACATTGTTGTTTATGTATACTGGAATATATGGTACGTTTTTAAACGTAAAATTAATAAAATTAATATGGACTGACTTAAGGTCATTTAATCTAATCTGCCATTTTTTGTCCAATCTGAGATATTGTCTATTGCCCTTCGACGTTTTTTTGTTTCTACTTAGACAGTTGCTCCCACAATAAGGACAGGTGTGCCGCCTGCGAAAGTACTGATTTCCCCACTTTCAGGCAAATCGCTAGTCAATAGATGGTATAGCCCGTCCCAAAGCAAAAGAAAGATCCCAACATGCGCAGTAGCACTTCATTTAAGGTACATTTTTTTCTCTTAAGGAATTTTGATCGCACGAAATTGTTAATGCTTTTCTCTACTTTATCACAAAGTATACCGAAAATTCCATATCAACCCTTTTTAACACATAGTGGGCTCCATGCTGTTATAGTAAAGTTACTCAGAACTCTGGCTTTCATTACTCAACACATAGCTATTTGAGAAGTGCAACACCCACCAAATTTCCATCTCCTTTGGCGTGGGTCAAATGTGTATCCTTGGTATAGGCAAACGACGGTGCTGCGCTGCTGCTGGGTGGACAATCAGTCACAGTCATGGCTCGCTTGTCGATCGAGTGAGATGTCTTCGCAAGCAGGGGTATTCTTGTTGTTTGAAACGCGCACATATATTTTTTAGCTGTAGTTCTGGTTGGAAAAGTAGTTTTGTTGTAGGTAAGAGAATAAAATCCCTAATGTGAAGAGACTTGCGCAAGAAATTTTCACTTAAGTTGGGACGGGCTATATAAAACTAGCACGCTGCCCTGTGGATGTGGTACTCCAGCTTTAATTTCTCTTAATGTTTATTACTCTCTTTCTTTTTTAATTCTGAAGAATCGATCTGATATATGTACCTACGAGGAGAGTTCAAAATATTCTCGGTATCGACATGAACAAAAACGCGAATCAAATTAAAAATATTTTTAATTTTCAATATAATCTCCTCTTACATTAATGCATTTATTACATCTTCAGATTAACTTTTCTATACCCTCAAAAAAATAGTTTTCATCCTTCTCTTCAAAATGTTCATTTATTGCGGCATTGAGCTCTTCATCATCGGTAAATCGCTTCCCACGAAGATTTTTTTTTTTTAATCTGGGAACAAAAATAATCACTAGGACCAAGGTCCGGACTATAGGGTGTTGAATCTCTTCGCAACCACAATCTCGCACTACAGCCTTAGAAACATGAGCCGTATGCACCGGAGCGTTGTCCTGAAGAAGCAAGATGCCATAGCAGCCAGTTTACCCCGCCTTTTTTTCTTTATTTTTTCCCGTACCTAAATGATGCAAAGTTAATGCGCAGGATGTGGCGTTTATGGTTTCACCTTTCTTTTTGTACTCTATTAGCAAAATTCCCTTTGAGTCCCAAACACACATCTTCCCGGCAGACGGAGGGACCTTGAACTTCTTCGAGGGACCTGTGCCCTTTTTGTGGCACTACATAGACTCCTGTTTGCTTTCATGGTCATAATGATGAACCCACGTTTCGCCCCCAGTAACAATTCTATTAAAAATTCTTATCGGATCTTCACTACACAGTTCCAAAAATTCCGTACAATGCAGCTCGATCCATTGTCTTGGCTACGCCAGCCATTGCGATTAGGTTCAACATAAGACAAAAAGCAAACTAATAATAACAGCCAAATGAATTAATTTTACAGCAAAACACTTGAATAACAAAAAAAATAAAAATAAATAGGCGGCGCAACAGGCGGTAGACACCCAAGGCCTAGCTTCTCGCAACCATTCGTTTTGTGTGAGTTTCTATTTTTGGAACGAATGGAAGGGACCTACAATTTTATGCCGAGTCCGAACGGCTGAATTGAGAAGCTTTTTCAGGACAGTCATACTCTCGGATGTTTGTCAGACGTTCGCGAGAGGTGGCGCAGTAGAAAATAAACCTTAAGATGTAATTTGTGTTTTTCCGGGGATCGAACCTGGGATCCCTCGCACAGTAGTCCAGCACACTAACCACTGCGCTACTGCGCCCACACACTTGAATAACGGAATTACTAAAATCAAAAAATAATTTACTCATATTCTTGGAGTATCCCCTCCATACCGAGAATATATTGAACTCCCCTGGTATATGACTCTAGAATTATCGAATACTAGCTGAACCCCCGCCGGCTTCGCCAGGCCTTTTATTGCTTTTTACAATTTTTATTTTTTAATTTGTTTGGCCTATCAATTGATCACCGTAATTACCGACATTTAAAAAAAATATCAACTCAATTGGTTGAAAATTACGGGCGACAGAGGGAAACGTATAGTTTTTTCCACTTTCTTTTATATATATAAATATAGAGATAGCTGTGCCCGCCCGACTTTGCCCGTGCACATAATGTTCTTTCGTAAAATGCGAGAAATGAGAATAAACTGGAACTTTTTTTCTGTCTAAACCTGAAATACAGCAATACAAACAAAACAAAAAAAGACTCATGAAAATCGGCTCAGCGGTTATAGAGATATAACGTCATCGAGTTTCACCCCATAGAAGATGTTTTTTGTACAGGAGGTATCCGATTTTGAATGTTTTTTTTTGTATGGGAGATGCCACGCCCTTTGTCCAATTTTGACCAATCTTCACTGGAGCACTCCACGGCTAATACGTAACATTACCCGTAAGTTTGAGCACAATCGATTTGGTGGTTTTCGAGATATACGATTTTAAATGTTTTTTTTGTATGGGCGGTGCCACGCCCCTTTGTCCGATTTTGAATTTGTTTGGCCTATCGCCCGATCACCGTAATTACCGACATTGTAAAAAAAAAAATCAACTGAATTGGTTGAAAATTACGGGCGGCAGAGGGAAACATAGTTTTGCCACTTTGTTTTATATATATAGAGATTGCTTTGGCAGTTGCCTTTGTAGTTTGTGGATCAGACCTTTGTGCCAGACTTTATCGAAAGTTTGTGCTATATCAATAAATATTGTAGAGCACAATTTTTTCTCTTCAAATGCTTTCTCGATTTTATCTGTGAATCTAAGCACCTGATCAATTATAGAGTGCTCATTTCTAAATCCAAATTGGTGATTTGGGACTAACGATTTTTCGACAATTATTTTTTTCTGGCGTTTTACCAGCATTTTCTAGAATAACTTTGGTAGATATTGGACGATATGATGTTACCTCGTTAGGTGGTTTGCCTGGTTTTGGTATCATTATTACCCCCGCAACTTTCCACAAGCTTGAAACATATCTCAACTTAAATGCAGCATTTATAATCTGCGCTAGTTTTTTCACACATTTTCGTGGAAATTGTTTCAAAATGTCTCCTAAAATTAAATCAAACCCTGGGGCGTTTTTTATATTTATGCCTTCTTTAATTTCTTGTGCAAGTTCTTTAGCTGTTACCTTCTTCGCACCTTACTTCGAGTCCTTAATAACCTTTATCTTCATAAGGTTTAAATACGTCTTCAAGATACTCTGCAAAAGCGTTTGCCTTTTCTTGGTTGTTTTTCGTCCAGTTACCTTCTCTGGTTTTTAGGACGAATATAAGCTATTGGTCTGTTCGTCCTCTTTGTTGCCTTTCAGAGAGAGTAGTCAGTACTAGCATGAGCATCATTTGTAAAGCTGGTGTGGTAAGTTTTTAAATATTCGTTATTGAATTCTCCAATAGATTTCCTAAGCTTGTTATTTAAGACGTGTCTATTATGGATAACAACTCAACTTAGTTGTGTTGTCTTCATGCAAACTCAACTTTGAGACAACCAAACAATTTTTTCGTATTGTACAAGACAACTCTTTTCAGTTGTCTTTAGAAAATAAATTGGCATATTTTAGGCGCATATTGAAAGTCGAAAACAGCTGTTAAACGTCAATTTTGTTAGTTTATTATTTGTGAAATTCAAATTGAACGAAGTAAACTATTTGCAATTAAAAACCAGTAAGACAATTATCTTCGCTTATGCCGAAGCTCAAATACCCGGTACTACTATATTATTGTAAAAAATATTTTAGTATTAAAAAGTTATATATTTGTATGGGAGGTATGGGTAGTTTTTATTCGACCAAGCTCATTTTTTGTCAAAAAATGGTAAATATTATTAAAACAATATGTGCAAAGTTTAAACTTGCTATCTTTACTGTAGCTATTTAAATTTAATTTTTAACATCAAAAAGCTATATAAATCCGATATTTTTTAAGAAAAGGGAAATTTGCTGTGTGTTGCACTTCTCAAATAGCTACGGTGTTTAGTAATGAAAGCCAGAGTTCTGAGTAATTTTATGATAACAGCGTGAAACCCGCACTATCTACTAAAAAGGGTTGAATTGGAATTTTCGGTATACTTTGTGATAAAGTAGAGAAAAGTATTAACAATTTCATGCGATCAAAAATACTTTAAGAGAACAAATTTACCTTAAATAAAGTGCTACTGTGCATGTTGGGATCTTTCTTTTGCTTTGGGACTGGCTATAGTTGTCTTCCATAATAGGGGCATTAAGTTATTCAGTGTGGTCTTGTCCCGTGGCGCACTTGTCTGTTGCCAACGTTATAGTTTCGGTGTAATCATAGCAATATTAAAGTATTTAGGTACCTATAACCCCTTTATAGGATCATCCGATATGTGGAAATAAAAAAATCGAAACATTTTCCTTCATTACGTAGGTAGGTAGGCACCTTTGGCTGTGTTTTCTTTATTATTAACTATACATAAAACGTATAAGGTATCTGAAAGTTCAGCCGAGTAGCACTATTTAAAGATAAGCTTTCCCTAAATAGCTAGTGTACAAACACCTGTAGGTGCTTGTAGAATAAGATGATATAACTTGGGTATGCGTGATGGCCAATTCACAATACAGCGAGAGAGCGAGACGAGAGCGAGATCAAGTCGAGTTGTCAAATTATTTCCAATCAATGGAAATGCATGCAGCAATACACAATGGCGCGAGACTATTTGCCTCGTCTCGCGACCATTTCGAAAATTTGGAAAAATCTCGCCCGAGACACCGATGACATTTACTATCTGAGTGGGAAGCGACGCCATTTTCATAGAAATGTACTTAAGGTTGCCACTTGTATTTTCTCAAACAAACAGGGCGGCACTTTTATCTTTTTTTGTTATTATTTTGAGAAATTTTGAAATAAGTCATTGATAATAGGTCTGTTTTTTTCCACATCTATCTCAGTGAAGTAAAGTAAAGTAGGATTTTTAACACGCAATTACAACAACTATTTATAGAGTCTCGAATGTGTCAAACAGTTCGTAGTTGTTGTAATTGCGTGTTAAAAATCCTACTTTACTTTACTTCACTGAGATAGATGTGGAAAAAAACAGACCTAATGTTAGAACTTATTTTCCCATAATAATGAATGACGGTGAAAAGGGGAATTTCGTATTTCTTTAAACATCAGATCAAATAACACGTTTTTGATTCGAAAGTCAAAAAAACTTTTTTTATTTGAACACACACCAAGCGAAACAGAATGAAACAAAACTATTGTATTGTTTTCTTGTTTCGTTTGGTGTGGAATTTGAGACTTTATTTTAATGTTGGTCGGACTCAGACGATGAAGTTGTGCAAATCTTATTATGTTTTGTTTTCGTTGGCGAGTGTTGCAATTATCGTCAACGACGCTGGTTCGAAACAGTTTTGTTGCATTCGGTGTATTTTTGACAACCACCACCGAAACACTTAAAAACAAAAACATGTGTTTTGTTTCATTTGCTTTGGTGTGTGTTGGCTCATAAGAAACAATGTGCTCTTGTTTCACGAAACAAAAAAACACGTTTTGCTTTATCGGGTGAGTTTTCAACCTTAGACAACAATTGCTTAATTTTTTTTTGAACTAACTTTATAATTCATAAGCAACATTTTAAGATCAAGATTGAGTTCAATCATTAAGGTTAAGTGCTCAAAAAAAGCAACAGAATTGTTTTAGGTTGCATTTTCTGATAGTTATATAAGCGACGCCTAAAAACTGCGAATTGGTTGTTTTTAGAATATTCAAACTGCATGCAATAGTGCTAAAAAAGCAATAAAAGAGCAGCTCTCTTTTGTAAAAAAAAATCGAAGTGGCAATATGGTTTGTACAAGGTGGCGCAAAATTAATCCTCCTATCAGAAAATGCTATAAATTTTGCGATTGGCCCCTAATGTCAGTTCTGTTTTGACATTTGTGTAGTAAACACATGCGAAATACACGTTAATAAACAATGTTACGCTACACTGCTCCAGAACGCGGAATATTGGTGACTATTTATTTGAGCAATAATCGGTCGGTGACTTTGGCACAACGTGAATTTCGTCGCAGATTTCCTAGCCGTCCAACGCCTACTGGTGAAACACTGCGACGTTTAGCCGCTCGCCTCGAAGAGACTGGCACAACACGAGATGCTGCCAGGCGTGGCAGACCCCGGAGTAGCCGTTCTGCAGAGAATATTGCTGCTGTAGCCGAAGAAGAAGAATCAAAGTTTTTCATTTTGTTTTTAAATTACAGCCAAAAAACATCGGAAGGTTATTTTTGCGCCACCTTGTAGTTTCAGTGGTCCCTCTATTTTTTGTCAGAAAAACTCGCCGACGTACCACGTTTCATTGTGAATTGCCGGACGAGGTTAAAGCGAGAACGAGGCGGGAGCGATTCTCGCCTCGCTCTCGTCTAGTTATCACGCCCGCATTGTGAACGAGGCATGAAATAGGCCTACCCTCAGTTTATTGCCAAAGCATTTTTCTTACATGGAAATGCTACTGAGGTTTTGCTTTTACCCTTTTAGCACGCACATATGTAACACCTATTCAATGGCGGAAACTCCTGCTCATTTCACATTACTTACAGGTACATAGCTTATCTTCATCTTCATCTGTAATGCTTGATATTTCAAGATTTTAATCAGACTCCTTGCACGCACAACCCAATCCAGTACTTCAGTACCAAAATTAATTTTGTAAATAAATGTATAAATTGCCTGGGATGTTTTTTTATGTTTTAACAGAAAGAAGAAAGATAAAACAGAGTAACCAAAATTTCCATATCAAATAGGTGGGCGTGGGCGCATTCGTTTTAGATGCGAAGGAGTAAACCAAGATAAATTACTGTCGATTGCAGATATGTCTTCACCCCATTCAAGGCCAAGTATGGAATTACCTACATATAAAAAAAATCCCAATTTGCACTTAACCCTAGAATGCATAAGGGTTTTTGAATAACGTTAACACATATGGGGTTCCTGAGCACCCCAGCACTTTGGATTGAAAATACCAGCAACTTATAATACAATATTATAAAATTTATTTATTTTGTTTTAAGGTAATGCATCTATTGCCTAAATTAACAAACAAAAATTACATTTCATTCACAGCCTTAGTAATTAAAAAAAAATAATGACAGTGGTTATTAAGTGGTGTGACCATATAGTGTTTTAAAAAATGCAAGAAAATGTAGATTTTTAAGCTTGAATCTTCAAAATTTTGTTTTTGTTTCTGAAAGGAGACATGTGGCAACATACGCATATGTAAAAAGTTTTGATTTTGTAAGTCTTATCCGTATATTTTTAATCCTTTTTTTCAACATAATAAAGACAGCTATGTATGTACAATATGCCTAACTTCGCACCGCTTCGCAACGGCGGTCTGGGCAAATGTGCCTTTGGCACGTACTGCACGCCATTTTTGTCTTTTTTCACGTATCCTAGGATATAAAAGCACCTTCCCTGCTTTGGAATCTTATTTTGAGGTTCTCTTAATAAAATATCCTCGCAATGCTGTGGATCGCTCTCCGTTGATTCTCGAAGCAATTTTTCGATGGTACTGCAATTGTGGAACGTTTGTAATACAATTCTGAAATGATTAATTAACTTACCTTGCTAGAGTTCCAAAAATTTAAGAAAAATTATTCACTTGTCTTTCAAAAATAAAATTACACTAACACACATGGGGTGCCAGCACACCCCAGTGAACACGATATCTACAGTTCGGAGAGAGGAAATGCGCTAAACTTCTTTCAGGAATAAAGTAATAACGAAATAAATAAAAGTTACGGCACTCTTCAAAAATAACTACTTTTATTTTAAAAAATATAACCGTTTTAATTTTGAAGTGGGGTGCCCACGCACCCCATATGCATTCTAGGGTTAAATTAAAATATTTGAGAAGTAGATTTGAATAGGTTTCATCAAAGAATCGCTGTAACTTTTCGGAGTAAAGGTGTTAGCTAAGTACACTTACACGACAGGTAGAAAGCCACATACGTATGTAGCACTGACGTCGGCATATGGTCCCAATGGCTACATGCCGTGCACTAGCTCTCTATAGGACTCATCTTTAGGTAGAAATGTGCTGTGATTATTTTGAGTAGCAGTTTTGGTGTTATTTCGCATAGCTATGTAAGTAGGTAGTGTAGATATTGTTTTTTTGTTGTAGACGTCCCGTCGCTGTCGATGTAAAAGCAAACGGTGCAATAGCGCGTTCTTAGGCTAGGTACACACTCATGCGATTTCAATCGCGTTACCGCTTACTCGCAAAAAATTAAACACACATTTCAAGCTTCTCAATTCAGCTGTTCGGTCTTGGCAAAAAATGGTAGGTCCCTTCCATTCGTCTCAAAAATAAAACGCACACAAACGAATGGTTGTTAGAAGCTAGGCCTAGGGTGTCTATGTCTAAACGGCTGTTGCGCCAACTATTTATTTTTTTATGTACATATGTACCTACCTACATATTGTCAATGATTTTGACGTTTATGTGAAAATGTATTTAAATACGTAGGTATGCGTAAATTTCTGGGTCCAAGTTTTAATATTTTGTCTGCTGTTTTCAAATGTAATAATATGGAAAATAAGAAATTATTTATTTGTTGCCTATATAGAGCATTATTTAAACGTGCATTATGTAGTACTAGTTTCTCCCCGCGCGCGGCTTCGCTCGCCCAGCCCTCAGGATTTTGTACACAGAGTATTTTATATTTAAATACCACGAAGAAAACTTTCCTATGAAAGTATACCTGAGAAGCAGTTCTTAGATCTGTTATCTAAAAATACGTAGCGAAGTAGCTATTGCTACATTATTTTTCATTTTTTCATTATTTTTTTTTGTTGATTTAAGGTTTCGTTAAACAGAACGCGTTTTTAACGCCGCGGTGACATTGTTTTACGCGGCGTTAGAACTATAGCTATCATAAAATTCTCTCAAAATGCCGTGCTACGAAATTTAGGAAACAGAAAAAGGATTTGGGTGCACATCATAAATAAAAATACAGAAGAAGTCGGAAAGGCTTCATTGTGATTATCGCCAATAACTCGGCCTAAAGCAAAATTTGCAAAATCGAAGACATTTATTTTCACAAAAACCGAGTTTGAGGAATAGCAGACAAGGAAAAAAGAAAGTGCAATGAAAATATAATAGTCGATGAATTTTTGAAGGAAGTTTTTTTCAACGAACAGCTGTTTTCTGTGACACTTATAGTCCACGGTGCACTCTATGTCAAAATTTAGCTAGGATACTAGCTAATGTCTGGAGAGAAAAATTGGAGAGCACGTAAAATGTAATTAAGTACAAAATAAATGTAGTCATACATCTAAATCAATACAAACAAAATTTAAACCATTTTTAGGTAATACTTCGCTATCTACCTACGTATTTTTAGATAACTGAACTAATAACTGCTCCTCAGGTACTTTCATAGGAAGGTTTCCTTCGTGATATTTAAAATCCTGAGGGCTGCGCGAGCGAGGCTGCGGGAAGAAACTAGTTTAATATAAGAAAAATAAGGAGCGTTACGGAGTCAGTAAGGGTAAAAATATATACGTAAAAAAATAAGTACATACTTAATTAGTATATAAGCAGACCTACGCATATTTGCAGTAGTAAGTATAACTCTCTTTTGTCATCTCCACTTTTATACCTACATACAATAAAGATCTAAGAGTCAGTCGAAATCTAGTCTTTCATTATGCCACACATTAGAAATTTTGTCATGTGGGAAAGCCACTGCACCTGTAGGTAGTAGGTACTAACACTTTTCTCTAGGGATGGCGGTTATTACAAAATCACCGGTTTTCGGTTATACCGGTTTAATTTCTCACCAGTTTAACCTGGCGGTTTAAACTTCCTAAAATAACCGGTTTTAAGATAAACCGGCTTCCGGTTTTTTTACGAAAAAAACATACAAATTTAGAAATTTATTACATTTTTATTGAAAATTATATTATTTATGAAATGAAGACACTAAAATGTAATTACAAAAAGATTTCAATGAATTATATACTACATAAAAATTTAAATTAATAGCTGATCACATAAATAAATACATCAACAGGTTGGCCAATATTTTTCTTCCAACCTATTCATAAATATACTCTTTCAATTATATGTTGGTCTGTGAGTCGACTCCTCTCATCAGAAACAACATCATTTAATATGGAGACCAATCGTTCAGAAGCTACAGAACTTCCGACAAGTGACAAATATTTTTGAGCAATAAATGACAAACTCCGCATACATGTTTGGCTCTGCTCCCAAAAAAAAATGGATCGCTCAGTCTGGGTAGCAACGGTTGCTGAAGATAAAGCCGCAGTTCATTCGGAAACGAATCTTCAATTTCGCATGGACTTGTCTTGGCTACCACCTGGTCATGTGTTGACCAAAGAGTGTTCACACTTTTAGTTCTTTCAGCATCCACATATTGAGTTTGTAGTGTAGGTGAAAGCTTTCCTATTTCAACCAAATGCTGTCTTATTTCTTGGCTTAAGTTTGTAACTGCTTTACTGGCAACAAGGGGGTTCATGTACGTTTTTTTAAAACGAGGATCTGAGAGCGAAGCATACCACAGCAGAGGGTTCTGCACTACTTTTGCGCTTCTGTCTTTAAGGCTGATCAATAGCTTTTGTGATAGAACTTTGGCTGCAACATGTTTAGGACTCAGATTTTTTAACCTACTTTCGATGATGGTCAATAAGGGGATAACGAGACTTCCTGTTATGTATTCGCTTCCCGAGATCTCTACAGTGGCCTCATCGAAAGGTATTAGGATATACAATATTTCTGACACCATTTCAATTTCTGCTCCAGAAATCATTAGCGTGTAGCTAATGGAAAAAAAACTTATTGTCGCTACGATGCGCATGTGTGTGAGACTGAGAGGGTGAAGCAATACATAATTACAAAGTGGAAAGTGCCAATGACGACAAACGGACAAAACTGATTCAAAGTCAAAGTGCGTGTAATTATGGATGTTGTAGGTCTAGCTAGGTGTATATGGGAAATGAAAGAGTGCACCAATTTCATTAATGCGAGAGCAAAAGCAACAAGTACATACATAAATGTAAAATGCTGGAACATTCCATCATGGCTGGAACAGAGTAAGATTTTTTTTTGCTAGGAGAAAATGCGAAAATGCGAAAGTGAATAAGCAAATGTTCCCCGGTTTTTTTTACCCGGTTTTTGAAAAAAACCGGAGGAGAACCGAGCAAAAAAAATACCTGAAGAAGTGCGGTTAACCGAAGCAAAATAACCTTTAACGGCAAAAACCGGCCGGTTTTTCCCATCCCTACTTTTCTCTATTTTGGAAGATATGTTCACTTTGCTTTTGCCTTACAGAATAAAAAATATTCATTAAAATGTAAAAAATGAAAAAAAATGTAAAAAGCGAAAAGGGATTATGCACATTTGCACAATGCGCTGCAATACCATAAGTCTCGAACTTTTTCGGCGCTTATTCCCACTTAAGTGGGAAATAAGTTCCAAATTGAATTCGGGACCTCAGCGGGTGGGGAAATCGTACTTAAAATCTTATCAAAAACAAAAATTCTCTAAAATGTTCTTAAAAAACAAATTTAAAAATTTCACATTTTTAACTTCAATTATTTACTTTAGAGGTGAATTATTTTCTGTACTCGCTTTTGAGTCAGAGGAGTCGAGTATACACACACATGTTTCAATTCTTTGAAACAAATTTATTTAATTTTCGTCCTGGCTTCCTTTATCACATCACTTCGAGGAAAGCCTTCGCAATGGACTCAAGAAAACGGGGCTGCTGGTTCCACTATATGAATTACAAATTGTATGTCAGACATATGGATGAACAAAGAGTGTCATAAGCTTTTTACAAAGTTTTTTGTTATTAAACTTCTTAAACAATCATTGGTTGGAGAAGCAGCGGATTTAATGGAAAATGCTTGCTTGGTAGGTAGGTACCCCTATTTTGAAAACTTTGCCAAATATTTTAAAAGACACTGGCAAGCTATCTATAAGGTCCAAATTATAACAATATATTTTATAATTTCCTCAGGACCTATAAAATTAGTATACCGACTCCCTTTATAAGAGTCAAATGCGAACTACAAGCATCAACATGCAAGAGGCATATAACCAAAAGTTGAGTCAATTATTGCCCAAACACGGCGCTTTGTTAGAAATATAAATCAATTTTGGACTTTTCCTCATCGCTGTATGGAGAAATTTTGAACGCCCCAAAGGTAAGTTTTAAAAAGAGCAATGAATTGTTTGACCTTTCAACAACTAAGCTTGACAAACGGAGAATAACTGTTTCTAAATTCATTAACCAAATGATGTCAATGTTGTAAGCCCAGTCAAAACAAATGATTGTCACTGAATTCTCCGATACATCATTAAATGAAAGCGAAGAAAATGCTTTGAATGACTCAGGACAACATGAAAACAAAGAAACACTAAATTGCAATATTTGTTTCAAAAATTCTCGGAACATACTTTCACAACCTTGTAATCATTGCATGTGTAGTGTAGTGTATAGTTTCAAAACTGAAAAAGCAATAGCGCAAAAAAATTAGTTTTTGTGGCCTTTCTGTCGGCAGATTTCCCACTGGAGTTAGACATAGATCCCGAATTTATCTAATTAAGAACTTATATTTACTTCCGAAAAAAGAGTTCCGGATTTATTCTTTATTTCTTTAATTCAATTTCAATGGACATTTTTTAGGACCGAAAGTATTAAAAAAGAAGACATGCGTCGAACTTGGGATCCACTTTGAAAATGTTTTTTAAGCATACCAATAAACAATAAACAATGGCTTCAGGGGATAGTCTGTAGATTATACTATAACACTTTAGGTGGGTGTGGTCCGGACGTCTTCTAAGATGGATTCTACTGGAAGTGTTGTACATAGTCTTCACAGTTGATTAGATTTAGGGAAATAGTCCGCTGGTGTCTAGAAGAAAACACTCCTCCTCTTCTATCGACCGCTCATATTAATTTTTTTTTTTAGATAGATATAATTTATTTCTATAAATTCAATACAAAATACAAGTTCCGAAATAAGAAAAATGTTTATAAGTGCTTTAAGTATAGAATTTAAGAAAAATAGAGTCATTCTGTATTTTGTGCACTGAGTACAAAAAATAGTGTTGAATGTCACTTCAAAGAACTATTACAAATTTCAAAAATTTAGTTTTGGGTGGGGTGACCGTATAAAGCAGTGTTTTTCAAACTTTTTGAGTATGCGACCCCTTTGTTAGTAAAAACATTTTGGCGACCCCCACATTATAATGTGTCAGTTATTCAAAAAGCTACATACACTGAACCCCTTCCAAACCCGGTCTAATTACATAAGATTTTATTAATTTACTGAAGAAGAAATTTTATTTTGCAAAGCTCTTCCGGCTAATATCTGCTACTGGCCACTGTTTGTACCTACCTATGACATGTTTTTAGAAAGCTGTCGCAACTACGAGATTGATTGGTCAAAATGATTTGATATTTGTAGCGATGGTGCTAAGGCTTTGACGGACAACAAAAGTGGACTCATTGCAAAATTAAAATTAATAATGCCAAACTACGTTTCTTGCGAATACACTGCTTTCTTTATCGACAAGTTCTGGCATCCAAAGGAGTTACCTTCTGAATTAAATGATGTGTGATCAGAGTTGTGAACTCTATTAAAGTCAAGCGAAAGTTGCAAAGTCGGCTGTTTAGGACCCATAGGTATGTGATGAAATGGGTTCACTATCAAAATCTCCTTTATCAGACAGAGGACAGATGGCTGTCAAAACGAAAGGAATTGACACGAGTTCTGGAATTAAAAGCTAAATTATTTATGTTCTTACAAGATTCAAAATCTGGAAATTCAAATCATTTTTTCTTATTCCACCTGGCTTTTAAAATTATCATTTCTCGCAGATCTTTTTGACCACTTAAACATCTTGAATAAGAGCCTCCAAGGGAGAGAAGAAAGCATAATAAATGCAAAATACAAAATCAGAGGATTTCTGGCAAAACCTCCTTTGTGGTCAGAGTCTTTACAAACAAAAATGTTTGGTTATTTTCCATGCGTTCACATATGTCGCACTAACAAATTTTGTGTTTTATTTTATTTATTTTTTTTGGCACATGACTTTTGTTTATTAATCTTACCGTAATCTTATAATTACGATTACCGGACTTCATAGAAAAATTTTGAAAAACCTTAAAACAGTACAAATGACGAACTGGAAGAATTTTCTGGTCACAGAACAAAGGAAAACTCGGATGTCTCCTAGGTTTGCGGCATATTTTCCGTAACATACATTTCTGAAGAATTAGTAATGGTTGAATTTTGTTTAGATAAACCCCTCCCCAACAAGCAATTGTTTTTAGGAGGATCGTGGAGCAAATTTGTTGCAAGTAATAGAAATGTCTAAGTGTGCAGCGAAAATACCTCCTCAGAGTTACTGTGTGATTTGAAAAGCTCATTCTAGCGTCTATGGTAATCCCCAGGTATTTAAACTCGTCAACTTTTTCAATTGGGAAGCAGTTATCACTACAACTTACATTTTCACAAAAGGAAGATTTAGACCTGCAGTAGCAATTTAAAAGTTTATAATTTAAGCATTCAGGTGCGTGATATGAAACATTCGCTTCCAAACTGTTTATGGATGATAAACTGAAAAACATGACTTTAGTTTTAGAGCTTAGAACCAGATTATGTTCAGCGAAGCAGATCCTTAACAAATTTAGATCCCAATTTATGTCAGAGACTAGATCTAAGGGACTATTCGAGCCATAGGAATAGCCAATATTATCTGCAAAAGCAGTTGGTGGAGCCTTTAAATTTAAGCGCAAACAGTGAGTTTATATAAACAAGAAACAAAATTGGTCCTAAAACAGAGCCTTGGGGTACTCCCAAATTAAAGAACCTACTTTTGCTCCTTAGCTGACCTATCTTCACTCCTTGCGACCTATTATTTAGGTAAGATTTAAACCAGTTAAGAATGAAGCCACGAAAGCCAGCTTTTTCTAGTTTACGCAACAAAATGTTGTGGTTGACCATATCAAAAGCTTTGGATATATCGATAAATAACCCAGCCGTGCACTTTTTCGAATCTAGGCTTGACATTATTTGTCTACGAAATTGTAGAAGTGCATCTTCCGTAGATTTGCCTTTCTGAAAGCCAAATTGATTATCGTTAAAGAATTTACTTTTACTTAGAAAACTAACTATCCGTTTTTTAATAAGTTTTTCCAAGATTTTGCTGAAAACAGGGAGAAGTGATATGGGTCTGTAATTACATATTTCAGTAGGAGAACCTTTTTTAAATAAGGGAATAACATCCGCGCATTTGAGGGCATCTGGAAAGACCCCTTCAAAAACGCAACGATTAAAAATATCCGCTAAAACCTCTACTATGAAACACGCAACCTTTTTTACAACCGAGACAGAAACACAATCAACTCCAGAGATGTTCGAATTTTTTAAGGAACCAATTTCTATTAATACCTTAACCCGCCAATGGTGACGTACTGGTCTGTGAGACCGGGTGTGTTAAAAAATCCGAATAACTTTATTCTCCGCCATTGTTTTTTGTTGCAATTTCGAGTAGCTGCCGTATTGCACGTCCACCACCATCAGTTGACGTCGAAACTGAGTAGTGAGCACACGTTGGGTATTTTTTTTTACTAACCCGGTGCGTGAGACCGTGCGTCACCGTTTATGTAAGTAAAATAATTTTTTATTATTCGTATTATTTTACCTTGATTATTTTTTTTATTGTTTTATTGTATATTTTGTTCATTTTGTAAAAGTTCCATATGCCGAAAGACTAAAAAACTTTATTTTCCTTTATGAATATGTGATTTTTTATTGTTTTCTTAATTTTAAAAAATGTATTACTAAAAACATTTTAATGCTCTAATTAAAAATGTTTTTTGAATTATAATATTGAAATAAAAGAGCTTAAATTGATTAAATATCTTTGTTTTATTGTCAAAGAGTATAAATAAAAAACAAAACATGAACTATTAGTAACACGTTTCGAAAAATCTTCAGTTGAAAAACCCGGTCTGTGAGACCGGCGTCACCATTGATCAAAGTCAAATTTGCGTCACCATTGGCGGGTTAAGAGGAGTTATTGGATCATAAACAAAGCTGTTATCGTTCATCACATCAAAAGAGCTACTAATACACGAACAGAAGTTACAGGACGATAGGACGGCGCACGGTTGAGCTAATGGATATATTGGTGAAGTAGCAGTTAAAAGCATCAGCAATGACAAATTTGTCTGAAACTTCACAGTCACCCACACGTATAACATAAGGCTTACTAGAAGAAGAAGATTTATTACGTAGACTATTTACTATTTGCCCTTCACTTCTTAGGTTTCCCTTAGCAGAATTAAGCTTAGTACGATAGTAGGTATCTCGGCAAATTGGAATCTCTTTTTTAAGTTTAGTGCACATTTAAGTATATTTCCTTTTTAAACTCAGATTGCAAGGATCCTTATAACATTTAAGCCTTAGTTTATTTTTAATTCTTACCTTATTCAATAAGTAACTCGAAATCCAAGGTTTAAGCCTTGTTACACGCTGTTTATAAGACAATTCCGATGAGCTGCTAAGGATATGTTTCTTAAATAGATAAGTGAATAATAATTGTGTATGAATTAGAAGCATTTCTACACGAGTAAACATCTTCCCAAAATTCATATAACAGAGTGTATTTTAGCTCACTAAAGTCGATTTTCATCACTCTGTCAAGGGGTTTGGGTTTATTACTGTTCTTGCTAATAGCAATGTCTACCAAGAGCCCTATCATACAGTGATATGTGATCATACGATCGAGAACGCACTTATCACAGCTACTGCAAGAGACACGTTTGAAGCGTCCATAAATATGATCTAGGCATCTTCCCGAAACACTCCTAGTGGGTTCGTTGATATAACATGCTAGGCCATACAAAGATAGCAATGCCAAATAGCTTGAAATCGTTTCACTATTTTCTAGAATGTTAAGATTAATTACCTTCCAAAGGAGTCGGAGTCGGATACTCAATATCCAATCGAGGAAAACTATGCACCCGGTTATGACCAACGCCAATGGTGGGAGCAAGAGTTGATTGTAAGTGGCTAAAGCTGGAACGTTTGTATTCTCACAGGTAATTGCATCACTACCTTTTGAATGGGCAAATTGAACAGCCTGTAAAATACACAATTACCTGCCTGTTTTTTTTGTTAGCTTCCTAAAAAAATCGTAATAAACAAAAACAGCACCAAATTTCTCTCTATATGTATGTACCATACCCGACCATATTGTATCGCCCAAATTGCATAGCACCATGACTGCGTGAGTGCGTGACTGTTATAAAAAAAAACACTTTCCATCCCTTCAGCTACATCCAGGACTCAAGGTTCATTATAAAGTATTCAGCTTTTAACTTATCAACAGTTGGCTGTAAACATGCATTTAATAATATATCTTGGTCCATAGCCAACACCTCAGACAAAAGGAGGCCTTATCATCCCCATTACGTGAATTTTCATTATACATATCTACATACCTTCATATCCATTTTCGTGCTGAAAATACAGTCTGTCTCTGTAGCTCTGATGTGCCCGTTGGTAGAACCCGTATATCAACACATGTTTATTTAGCGATTTTTTATTTATTTTACACTTTGCATAAAAAAGGTAAATAACAACAAAACCACAGCACGGTACACAAAAAAGTTTATTTTTACAATCAATTTCGCGAAAGCATTGGGTTGAAACACCATTAAGCAATGACAACGATGCGACGTGATGGTGTACGTTAAAGTGTACTTGTAGCTTTTTTTTTATAAAAAAGACTAAAATAACACGTTGCCAGCTGAGTTTTAACACGTTAGCGGTGTTTGATTTGCGTGATTATGAGAAGTGAATTCCTTTTTATTTGCATAATATGCATTACCTATGCTTCAGGTTTGGAATTCTTTTAAGTATTCCGGTAATTCTGTGTTATTCGAATAACAACATTATTTGCAATAAGTCGATACATTATATCTACTATTTTAGTTTGTAATTATAACGATAAAAAAGTCCTTGATATATCCTATCTGCTGATCTCAATTATTAAAAAAAGGAGGAAGTAATGTCTTGTAGATATAATCTGCGGTCTAATTTTTGGTTTGCGATATTATAATAGTGACAAAATGTACATAAGAATTATGTCAAGAATCAAACTTTTGTGATTAGGAATAGATGTTTTGGGCGCCGCGATGGGACAAAGCTGCAGCATAGTATATTTGAAAATATATTTTGAACTTAGATGTTGTAGATAATGGAGCAGGCAAAACTGTATGATCCAGTGTTAGAAAAATCCACATGCAGAAAAGTCGATACCCATGGTTGCTGAATTGCAGAAGTTTGTTAACTAAAATAGTATATGTTAAACAATGGTGGACATAAGTATTTTGACAAAGTTCTACTCATAATTTGAACTTACCTACTTAGCGTAAATTTTGGCAGCAATGGAAAGGTCATTTAAATGATACAAAACTTTCCTTAACCCATTAAGTACCCTGTAGTGTCCTATGCTTAGAACATGATCACACAAGTCAATTACGTGCAAAGTGTAACATCTGTTGTCTCTCTATAAAAGAGCTTGATCCGCATTTTTGCAGTCAGTCAATTCTTAGATGTGGTGCTGAGCACATCTAGTTGCTGCCTATCAACGGTCATTACATACCCATTGGAAATTTAGAACTTTTATAAAAGTCTACTTTCTTGACTTTTTTCCTCGGTCTCAAAAAAAAAATGCTTTGATGCAAAAAATTTCTTCAAACAATTCTAATAGTGACTGCAAAAATTTATAATAGTGACTGCTAATATTTTTTATGATTTTTTGAAAATTGCGAAAAATGACTATTTTAGCCACTTTTTCCTCCTTTTCATACAAAATTTTTCTGAGATAATCCCATTCAAAAAATCATAAAAAAATATTAGTGAAGAGATTTTTGAACAAATTTGTTTGCAGTCACTATTAGAATTGATTGAAGAAACTTTTTGCATCGAAACATTTTTTTTTGAGACCGAGGAAAAAAGTCAAAAAAAGTATTCTTTTACAAAAGTTTTAAATTTTCAATGGGTACTTAATGGGTTAAGGAAAGTTTTGTATCATTCAAACGGAATTTAAATGACCTTTCCATTGCTGCCAAAATTTACACCAAGTAAGTTCAAATTATGAGTAGAATTAACCTTAGTTTTGTCAAAATACTTATGTCCATCATTATACGTCACAGAAGTTAGTAGCTTAGCCACTATTAGGTTGTTTAACAAAGCGATAAGTACCTATTATGTCACTTTTCGTGTCGCGATCAATAGTCCTTCCCATATTGACAATAATCTGTTTTTCTACCGTCTTTTCAACAGACAAACGGACTAAACCTGAACTTGAGTTTAAATTTGAAGTTCATTTCGTCAGGTTTCACAATGTAATCTGAACTTCAGTTCAATTGAACGCAGTTTAACTGAATTTAATGAATAGAATTTGCAGCAGTATTGTATACACTGCTTAGCTTTTATACGACTTGTTTCTTGTCTTTCTTTCAAAGAACACTCAAAACAACGTCAAATATTTGTGTTTTTGACGATCGGCAACTATCAAATTGAAATATCAAGTGATCTGAGGTTTAAACGGCAGAATACTGTCTAAATATGAACTACAGTATAAAATCGGTATTTATACATTCCCCCTTGATGAATTGACTAATTCTTCAAATTTACTCAAAGGACGCAAAACCAACGAACGTAACCATCAATTCCAGGAAATATTTGTGTCACTCAGGCGGTTTTCCAAAATTTCGACGTTGCGTTTTCGTCTTGATCACCACTAAATCATTTACTTTTAAATTTTCTTTTGCAGTTCTCCATTTTGGTCGCTGTTTTAGTTCATTTGGTTTAGGAAAACTTCGCTGGGAGCCTTTGGATCCCACTCCCACTAATAACATAACACTGTGGCATCAAAATCAAAATCCATTTCATCTTTAGAGAGTGATGACTCTCAAACGTAATTTCGACATAGGACATTGGGACAGATTAAGGGTTTAACAAAATACGCCCATTACTTTTAAGTGATGACGAAGTACTAGAATCGTTCTTAGACTTGGAAGCTCTGAACTCTACAGTGAGGGAAGTTTCTCTTGTGGCGGAAATGCTGCAGTTAGTTAGTTCAGATAATCTTCACCATCTGCCGAACTACTACCCAATCAGCGTGTCTCAAGGAACAGTGAAGATAAAGTTTTGGACCCGGAATCTTGTCGTTAATAACTTTGTATGTTGACTAATGGAGTCCAAATTACTCCAAACTGTATGGACATGCTGAAGGTAAGCCAAAATATTCTATATATACTGATAAAAAGTAACCTAAAAGTAACATTCCCCGCTATTGCAGCCAGACGGCTCTTATTACGTGGTCTGGGCGTATCTCGTCCATGGAAATATGGACTTTGGAAAGATTGGTCGCTGATGCGACGACGAAAGAAACTGGACTTAAGGCTGTAAAACGAACTGTCACCATCACCATACTATATGGGGCAATTCTGATATCAACAAAAGAGTTGAGGTACGGTTCGACTACATTTAAATTACATTTTGTGCAACGTAGGCAATAAACCTACCACAAACAGGCAAGCAGTAGCAGAGGCAAGATATAAGATTGAACAAAAAAAAAATGTACAAACAAAATGTGGTGAATTTGATTTGACAGAAGTCGATTGTCGATTGAAATTAAAACAAATTGTGAAAATTGCTATGAAAAGGTGGAAAAAGTACCAGTTTTAGCAAGTTTTAAGTGTTAAAATTAATAAATTAATGAATTCGTTTGCTAATCTCCTATACTGTGTGCTTATTTCTTTGGATATATCCAATGATATAAATATAGAAATACATATAAATGTAGATAGTTTCTTTAAAATTGTACGAAACAAAACTAGTTGGGTATCGCAAATTCCAAATGCAACCCAAATTTTATAGGTATAGGTACGTATACATCTAATACACAAAGCAAAATATGATTTACATTTATTAAGTAATATAAACTAAAAATTGATTTTATTCACGTTCTATGATTTCGTGTTTGACTTTTTTTTTTGTCATTATATGAAGATGATGAGAGGAGATGTTGACGAGAGATTAGATGATGCTGATGAGCTAATTATGATGATGGCGATCGTGATGATTATGACCAAGACAATATGATGGACATTTCGTGAATGCGAATCATCCCTGTTTTTTGTCGATATTTTGAATGTTTTGGTCGACTGCTGCTAAAAATGTAAACTTTATTTATTATATCTATATAGGAATGAAAGCGATTATTTATGCATTTCCACGGTACCTATGAGGTATGAATGTTGACGCGTTAACCGATTTTTTATGGTGTTCGGTTTGCCCAGTAGGTAGGCCTATTGCACCAGTCTTGATATAAAAAAATATTAATGTATTTGACGTCATAGCAATTGTATAACTTTTTTTCCCGAGGCAGGTGGAAATCTTCTAAAAGCCACTATGAGCGCGTGCTCATAGTAGTGTGAGATTTTTACTCGCTAAAACCACCTCCCACAAATTTGTTTCGTACTGCAACTAGTTATGACTTATCAAGTAATTTTTTTATCACGAAGTTATACACATTTGGCAGGCAACATTCCGGCAATAGTTCCTGTTCGTTCCGCAATTTTAACGCGGTTATGATAATTATCGGGCTAAGTCGGAAGGTTTAGTTCGTTGTAGACGCCGCAATGAATTTGTTTCATTGAGAATTTCCAAGACCGAAGTATTAACGTGTCCTAATAGTCGATTTCTATGCTTTCGAGCGCAATTTCTCGTTTCATCTTTAACCGTGGGAATTCCGAGATCACTATGGAGATCTTCATTTCTAATATACCACGGTGCACTGACGAATGATCTTAACACTTTATTTTGAAAAGTTTGTAAAATATTTAGATTTGTGTCACTGGTACAACCCCATAACTGTATACCATACGTCCATACAGGTTTAAGCACATGCTTATATAATAAAAGCTTGTTCTCTAGGTTAAGCGTGGAATATTTTCCGAGTAACCAATAAAGTTCTCTATACAGGGTGACCCAGTTAAGAAGGACAATCCTGTAAGGGAAGATTCCTGAAGTTATGCCGAACAAAAAATTGTATGGCAGGGGAGGGTCTATTTTCATCGTATTTCCCGTTATACTTATAGCCCATCAAAGTAGGTGACCTCTAATTTGGAGGTGTTATACCACCTAATAGGTACAGGAGTGGCCCAAGGACGCTTCCTTGCGGCACACCTGCCCTTATTTCTTTAAATTCGGAATATTCGTTTCCGTGTTTAACGAAAGTGTCTTTTCTCTAGATACGATTCTAGGATTTTCCATAACCATTCGGGGAGAACTTCCCTTAGTTTGCACTTTAAGGCCTTCGTTGCAGGCCTTATCAAATGCTTGCGAAACGTCCAAGAACACGGCAGAGCAGATTTTATTTTCTTCTAGAGCTCTCTCTATTACGTCAGTTATCCGATGCACTTGATCGATCGTCGAATGTTTGCATCTAAACCCGAACTGGTGGCCAGGTGTAAGGCGGTTTTCTTCTATAATTGGTTGTAACCGTCTGAGTAATATTCTCTCAAAAACTTTGCAAAAAATTGGAAGAAGCGAGATAGATATAAGTACGGTGACCATATTTTTTGAAGACAAACCCGGTACAAAATGAAATATTAAAATTATAGCAACAAACAAAAAAAAACAAACTCTTGTATTGGATTATTCCAAAAATTATTACTCTTTGAAGGGAAGATATAATCTACAAACTTGATTCCTTCATGACATCATGAGTCATGACGTAAAAACAACACAATAGGGACAGATAGAACACTCATTTGTCGTACACATTTCTAAGACAAATGCTCCGCACCCGTTGAAGCCCAACTTGAAACGGTCTTTCAGTGACTTCTCAATTTGTTAAATGAGAAGTGTCCTTCAAAAGTATTTCTCCTGAATCAAGCTATGATCATTCCATGTTACATAAAATTGTAAATATGTATGTACAGAAAAAAAGAAGACAAACCCCCTAAGGCCCTAAAATCGATTTTCTTTTAAGTCTGGTAGGTACGCTGTCTGCACTAAAATTAAGCTCCCATCCAAATGATCTCCATATTCCTTAGCTTAATTTTTACATCTCAAGGGAAAATCGGTATTCACGTCATAGCTTTAAATCAAAAGAGGCTACTTTCGGCTTTTCGCGAATTTACGAATTGACCGGGAAATTTCTCCAATATTTCTTTCGTAAAAACGTTATTTGGACTATTGCGAGAACATGTCGTAGACATGCTGCATACGTTTATTGTGTCGTGTGCAAACTGCATTTCATGTTGAAGACTGAGCCATAGGCCTTAGTTATATGGAAGTGCATGTTAATGTGAATAAACTGTTTGAATAATAATTTAAAAAGTTTATAATGAAAATAAGGGACTAATACGTCTTCATATGTCTTCAAAAGGAAGTCGGGACAGTCGATTGAAATACGGGACTGTCCCGGGAAATACGAGACGAATGGTCACCGTATCTATAAGACTTTTTTTTCACTCGATGGTTGCCTGGTTTTAAAACCATAATGACTTCCGCGATTTTCCATTGACTCGGAACGTATTGTAATCTGATCGCGGCGTTTATAATGTGAAGAAGCTTAGTTAATGCTTTCGAAGGCAACTTTTTTAGGAGTTCACCCGCAATCAGGTCGTAACCCGGAGCTTTTTTGGGCTTAAGTTTATTTATTTCTTGTATAATTTAATGTATAATATAAATTGTATAAATTGTATAAATAGTCGGTATAAATACTTAGGTATAGATAAAAATAAAGAGATAAGACCGCCTAACTAAGACCTGCGTTAGACGTGTTTATAAAGTCAAATTTTTGATCGAACAAACGCAGGTGGATTGCAGAAGATATGTTCATAAACGAATTTTGTTTGGGCAACAAGGTTACAATTGTCATATTGTTGTGAAGTACAAGCTCGTTGACGGTTCCAAGTTGGCGAGTTTTGAGAATGGTAAGGTGCAACTATGACTTTCGTATACTCTTCGGAAAAGACAACCGCAAACATACGTAAAGCCGTTTTCTTGAAGGAAATCAACTCCGTTTGTGTCATTAGTAAGCTTTGCCTCTAATATGCTACTTGGTCCAGGCACTACTATTTATTGCAGCCATTCAGGGTGTTTCACTAATTCGTGATCTGGTCATTTTCAGTTTCGCAATTTCCTGTTTTGACGTCTTTGAAGCATTGAATACCCCCAAAGTTTCTGAAATCCGGCTATAAATTGAAAGCAGGTCGGATGTTTATTTAAACCTCCAGCACACCTTATCTTGCCGAAAAAATGCTCTAGGCAAACCTGATTTAGATGGCGCGTCAATAAATATCTAAACTCACGTTGCAGCAGATGTTGGAACAGCGAAAAAAGAGACGATATGTTTAACAACCACCCCGTTAATGAACTTAAACGTCTTTGTTGTACTTGTTCCATCGTAAGTAAACACTTTCATTGACTTCAGGAATTTTCTATCATTGCCCAAGTATTCTTCCTGCATTTCATTTTGACTAAAAGCTACTTTCATATGTTTTCGGGCTGTTTCATGAGGGAAGTATTAAAAAACAAAACAAACTGAAAAGTTTGTCAAAATATTTGACAAACTCAGCGGTGCTTTCAACAGTTTTCGAACCATTGGCAGACTTTGAAAGCGTTAAAAGTGCCAAAGAAACCGTATTGCTTAGGACTTTCATGCGCTCAAAGTGGTGGGGTTAATATGGGCGTTGGTCAACTTCGGTGCCAGTTGAGTTCACTCTTAGAATCAATATTGAAAAGCTGTGCAATATCTTTCCAAGAGGCTGTTTTCCCATTCTCTAACACGATGTTGTTTTTCAGCAAGCAGCTGCGCGTACCTACCTAATTTTGAGAAGTTGCGGGACATCGTAAAACAAATATACCCTGGAATTCTCGACCAAGAAGTAAGGCTTTGAGGGCTTATTTCTAAGAGCCGTCCCAACGCCCGAAAGTTGGGCCCTAGGTCACACATGAAGTGAATGGGTATAATCTTGCTTTCTTTTAAAGCCCTGACTACATCAAAAAGTATTTTTTTTAAGTAAAAGGCGGACACCTGCTGCGAACGAAGTATGTAATATCCAATAAGATGCTTCCGCCTTTTGGCCATAAATGATGGTGGTAACCGCTGATCTTCACCGATATCGTTCAGTAATATAATAGAAGCAGTCTTTCTGTTGTAGACTTTAGGAGACATTTTGTCGGACGAAATGGAGCAGTATCGAAATAGCTCTCGCAAGTGGCTAACTTTAAGCTCCAAACTCTTTACATTGAACTTAATGTTACCGGGTGTTTTTGGCCATGACTTTATATAGGTGTGCAGCGTCTCTACGAACGTAAGATTAAACATGGGCTTTACTTCCCTGTATGCCAAAGGAGAAACAAAATGCATTAAGAGTACAAACTTTTTGGGGTTTTTGCAATGCCTTTTGCCACGAGCACTACGGTCTAGGTTTTTTACACAATTGGAGGCAATCATCTGCAAGCTTTCATGCAATTTTTCTGCTTAGCATCCCTTAAAATATTTGCTTCGTAATTTTTTAAATTTTGTCTTGCAGGAGCAAAATCTGACGGCCTTTCTCTTTAATAGTATATCTAATAGTACTATAACTTAAGTGACCTAATTTGTTCACTCGCTTTTAAAAGTAGTCTTAAACCTATACGTTTTTGGGGGTGCGATTTCGAATATAGGCAAGAGTCCGTAAACAGAAATCTTATGTTTCTACAACAGACTCTCTTTGAGGATTCTCGGGCTCAGCAACACTTTCCTCTACATTTACTATACATTCTTCATCTAGCACTTCTTCCTCTTCGCAGTGCTCTTCTAACACAGCTGACGCAAATATTTCTGCCCGTTTTTCTGGGCGAAACAGGGACAGCAACAGAACATAGTGTGAGTCTAGTTTTTGACTTCGAAAACAGTAAACCTGAAAATGAGCATCATGCACTTTTTGCGCGGCTGATAGTGTGCTTAGCCCCAAATTTGCCCTACAAACTTCCCTACTGCGATACGCAAACAAAAAGAGATATTTGTTACGATTAGTTTAATAGTAACTTTTTTTCAAATATCTTAATTCAATTCTTTAATATATATTTACCTTTTTATATTATATATAATATAATAAATATTAATAAAATAATGTACCCAAAACTGTTATTCTAAAATATTCAAGAAAGGATATTTATTTAGATCCATTTAAACATTTATCTTATCCATACTTAATTTTTATTTAATTCCATTATCTTAATTTTTGTTTTTTCTTAAAGTTTAGTGAAGTTTAGTTCTTAATTTAAGCTAACCAAGGCCTGATTATCTATCTAAGTCTAAGCTAAGTAATGTTTAAGGTACCCACTAACTACTTCAATTGAAAAACCGAAGAATTACTTTTGCTTTTGGTGAAGACTTAAACTATATCTTAACGTTAAACCAAAGGAACCAAAATGCTGTCATACATTTTACGAAATAATGATAACATTTACTAATTTTTAGAAAGCTCGTAATTCCTATTACATCGACTTTATAAAAATCTTTTCCAAGGGCTGTATTTTTGAAGAAAAACATTTTTTAATGTTTTATGTATTTAATATCAAGTTAGCTATTCTCGGGTGATTTATGGTAAACTTACGTATTAGTCGTTTGTACGGTTGATAAATTTAGCTCCGGTACTAACTTTTCGTTGGTACCGAGTATCAGAGCTAGTACCTGGTCTAGCTAGACCGGGTACTAAGGCCCTTAATTCCTTTTTTTGTTTGTAAGCTCAATTATGTATTAAAATAAAATCCAATTCGTTTCAATTCAGTCAGAATATTAGACACTGACAAGAGTTCAGACATACAGAATTTTTGTGATGAATTTACAAAATGTGGTGAATAAGAATATTCTGGGTGATCACAGAATCCGTCGTATTCCGAATTTTGCTACGAATCCCGAAAGAACTATCACAGAATCCGTCGTAGTGGACATTTTTGCTACAAATTTAATCCGTCGTAGTGGAAATGTTTGAATGAATTAATGAATTAAAATCTTTGCAAAAATTCCCACTACAACGGATTCTGTGATCACCCATAATTTCTCAGTATATTTTCAAAGTTTTTGTTTTAAAAAAGACGTGTAATTTCATATTTTAAAAACAAATTCTAAAGAAATATAGTATCTACATTACATTTCTTTTTGCCATCCAACTAAAGTATTTACGGTCGTATTATTCACTCGGTTTAAAATGTGGTTTAATTAATACCGTGGTTTAAATCTTTTTAAACTATACAAATTTTGTACCTAATTCACTCAAGTTAAACCTTTTAAGCGTAATTTTTTAACCCTATTGCCAGATAAACCACTCCGACGACCGGTTTAACCATTATACAATAAATCGTATGATAACTTGAAATAGATTAAATGTTGTTAATTTCAGCAATCCCCCTTCTTGAAAAGGGACACTACGTTGGAAGGTGTACAAAAACTTAGAAGTGCTCAATTGTAATATAAGATGTTGGTTGGATTGGAGCCATTCGCTAGCCGCAGTCGTCCAGTAAATTCCACTGAATTTGGATTCTCTCACAATGACATTTCAAAAAAAAATGCAAGTTTATACGAAATCCACTGTCAATTAAGCTGGAATGTCTATTGTAGCACGCCGGCCGTAACTACTCACCCCTACCCTAACCATATCTATATGTATAAAATTATACACATTTTACTATGTATACGAGGTTTTGATCGCAAATGAAATTTAAACGTTACATTCAATAGACAGTATATATACGGATAATTTAAATGGATTGAATGGTGTATAAACAAGAGAATAATAAAGTAATTTAATTTCAATTAGTACTCAAACAATTTCCTATAAAATAATGATTGTCAACCTACAGACAGATGTCACAAATAACTGCAAGATTAACCTCCTTTCGTATGCGAATTGTAGCTCTTCACCTTCACTCCACTTCCAATGTCCTGCTGGCTGTTGCGATGGAAAATATCAGCATTGTGGGGGTGAGATAAATTAAGTTTGTTGTCCTCCACTTTCAGGTCATGGAAGATAAACGTTTTATATGTTAGAATAGCACGCTCTTCCGTTGTTGATCTCATTCGAATTGAAGTGTTATTGTTTTGCTTGTCACTAAAGGTCGATAGTCATCATTCGTTTCACATCCACTTTCACATTACAATTAAAGAGAATCGCAATTAAATCATATGGTATACCTTGCTTAATGATGTCTTAATATAAATTGGTAAGGATGTAATATAGCGCCATGATTATGAGGTATTTAATTTACTTCAGTTAATGGCTTAAGTGAATGGTTCGATAAAATTAACTGTTTTTTTTTTAAGGGAAATTAAATAGAAACGACACTAAACCAGTAAAAATCACTTTGGAAGTGAATAAGTACTTTCAAGACTGCCTTGAACCTGGACCATCAACATTAGGCCACCGCGATAATTCCTGTACCACAAAAGAAAACCGCTTCATTTGTTAAATATCCAAACTTCCTTTCTATGTACAACTCATTTGTTTCCCTTACGGCTAAACTATGCGCATTTTTTTATATAAAACTATTTTACATTTGTATTTATTAGATATTTTATATGCGAGATATGCTGTGTCTTTAAACTTTATCATTTTTATTAATTACATTTATTAGTATTTATTTTATTTTATTTATTATTATAACACATTAACTTGTAACGGCTTAACAAATTTCAATTGGCCCGTTACATTTTCTCAACTTTATAACAATCGTTTGCAAACTTCTTTCTACACGTGTAGCTTTGTGGTACAGAAAGTGGAGAGATTTAGAATTTCCCAATTGTTAAGATTTGCTTGTTAAAATTAAAAAACGCTAAAAATGCTGCTCATAAAAAGTTTAAAAAGTCGAATTTTATTAGGTTAGGTTAGGTTAGTGGGTTGGCAAGACATGAGAAACCTGATTAGTAAACCAACCCGTTTTTTTGTTAATTTAAGTAGGTCATTAATGGACCTGTCTGAAAGTTCTTCTAAATACTCGAAGAAGTAACTGCCAAAGATTCTATTTCTTATTTGGCAGATCGCTGGGTAGTGAAAAAGAAAGTGTGGGGTGTTCTCATTTACCTGATCACCTCCGCATACGTCATCTGTACTGATTCCCATTTTCTTGGTATATTATTTCAGGATATTGTGTCCGGTGATAATACCCACAATCGAGGACGATGATTTCTTGTTCAATTGTAAGATTTTTTCAGTTTTCTGTGTATTATAGATTGGCCACATTTTCCTGGTTATGCCACAGGAGTCGAGCTTGCTCCGTCTTTCATTTGTCGCCATTAGTACATATTTTGTTCCCAATCGTCTGTCTGAAATTACAAGGGGGAATCATTACTGTGGTGTCGGCCTGGTTTAGTTCAAGGGAGGATCCTTTTCTTGTCAGCTCATCAGACACTCCAGTGTGCCCGGGAACCCAGCATAGTCTTACGTTGTGCTGCGCGCCAAGAACCTGCAGCTCATCGCGACAGCGACTTACACGCTTTGATTTTAACTTTTGCCGCTTGATTGTCAATGAAAAAGGTAATATCTGCATGAGGTATTGACATTATTGCAACCTGTTTAGCAAGCAGCTGTTGTCACTGTCAGTACCTCAGCTTGGAACACGCTGCTGTAATCACGAAGTCTGATTGAGCTGGATAGTCCGAGACGTTCGGAGTTGATTGATCCGATGGTCGATGGATGTTGGTTGATATTCGTACCATTCGTCCCTGATGGGAAAACACGTGGTAAATGGTCTTGTGAAATCTAGCCAGCGAGTAGTGTAGTGTAGTCCGTGCATACATTATTGCCCCTGTATTTGTTCAGAATTTGTGCATGCCCGGTCAGGCTTTTGGTCTGGCTTAACCAAAGGGCGTTATTTGCAGCAGATTCCTGTACAAAGAGGTCTAGGGGTTTAAGATTGAGTATAGCCTCTACTGTGGGGCTAGTTCTCATTGCCCCCGTCGTGCCAATTTGGTTCTTTCTTTAGTGTTGAGATTCCAGTTTAATTTTCGATCTAGGATAACTCCCAGGTATTTGGCACTATCAGAAATTATTATGTAGTGGAAACCCTTCAATTGTTCCGTTATTTTGTTGGTGAAGAGATCTAACTCCGTTTTATGTGGGTTTACTGCCAGTCCACATTTCTTTGTCCATGTATTGACCTTCGATAGAGCTAGAGCTCTGTTTAGTTGTTCACTGATATAGTGGAAAGGAATTTTCCTGTCGCGATCAGCGCCAGGTCGTCAGCATCTGCAACTGCTTTAACTCCACTAAATGCTTGTTTAATCAGGATCGCGTTTACCACGAGAATCCAGATTAGGGGTGAAAGGACCCCACCTTGAGGAGTGCCTGTAGATACAGATATCATAGCTGCCACAGTGCATTCTTTAACTTTTAGTGTTTTCTCCACCGTGCTAACGACACTATGAAGTGCTGTTTCAACGCCTCTGCCTTTTGTGTAGACGTGTTGATCTGGAGATATAGCATCCGAGTTTAATTTAGTCCGGATATGAATATTTATGAACAAAACTTTCAAAAGTTTTTAGAAAAAATGAGGTTAGGCTTAGGGTCTAAAGTCATTGGCAGTAGTGTGCCTGGGCTTATCAGCTTTGGGTATAAAGACCACTTCAACTTCTCGCCATGATTTTGGAACGTAGCCTAGCTTTAACTTGCTTAGGAATACCTTTTCCAGATGTGAGGTTATTTTTGTAGCATCATAGGAAAGATGGCAGCAATTCCGGGGTTGAAAGAGTATGGTGAGGAAGAGCTGATTGCTCAACTTAATTTTTCCACAACTCCTGTTTCCGTTTTGGACCCATACCCATCTGTATAAAAGCAGACGGATCTCCTGTTAGACACTACAACACTTTCCGAGTCAGTCCTAGAGGGTATGCTGGTTTCAAAATCCTTACTGAATTGAAACTGGGGGAGGGTGAAATCAGTATCTTTTGGAATGTATTCTATTTTATCTAGAATAGACGAGTGACCAGTTTGTCGACTGGTCCACAGAAAGGTTGCTTTCATATGGATGGCGCTCTGCATAACATTCCTAAGAACCCTTTCACCACACCACTAGGTTCCAAAGAAGGGTTTAGATCACACCGCCTTGAGGCGGAACCCTGCTGACGAACCTCCTAGCCGATGTTCGCCCAACTTTGAATTGATGAACCTGTTGGTGAGCAACTGACTCATCCAATCGCCAATCGACTTATCAATTCCAAGGCTCGTCAGTGCGCCAATAATTGACTCTGATTCGACTTTGTTAAACGCGAACACTCCCTCGATATCCAGGAAAGCTACCAATGTGTATTCTTTACAGTCTAGAGAGTTCTCAATTGTTGATACGAGTGAGTGAAGGACCGTTTCAACCGACTTCCCTTTACTATACACATGTTGGGAGGCTGACAGAAGATTTGCATTAACACTGCAGCGTATATAGGAGTCTACCAATTTCTCTAGAGTTTTCAGGATAAATGATGACAAAGTTATGGGTATAAGATCTTTACTTCAGTCCATGACTTGGAAATGTGAGACAAATCCAGGGGTCTCATCGCGTAACTTTTCAGACGAGCGGGACTGTAAACAAACTGTGACAACTGAAAACTAATAAAAAGGGTATATAATTTGTGTGTGTTGTTGTCTTTTATGTGGAAATGTATGGATAGGTAAAAAGGTAAAAATTTCGTAGAATAAAAAAAAAAACGTTTTCATTGAAGATTTCTTGGACGTTTTTTAATCCATTGACATCGTAGCCATCCTTTGATGGAATTTGTTACTTTATGGCTTGATAGAAAGAAGACGAACCATATTTTGGGATAATATCATATTTGTTTCGAAATGTCACTAGAAAGCCCTAAAATATTAGAAAGTTGAGTGATTTTTTTTTCGCTTGGAAAAATTAAGATTTTAAGGCTTTCTGGTGACATTTCGAAATAAATATGGTATATATCCCAAAATATGATTCGTCTTCTTTCTATCAAGCCATAAAGTAACAAATTCCATCAAACGATGGCTACGATGTCAATGGATTAAAAAACGTCCAAGAAATCTTCAATTGAGGCATTTTTTGCTCTCCGAAATAGCTAATAGCGATGGAAGTGCGTGACTTACTGACGCTTTAATATCAGTTAAATAATATTTTTGCTCACCACATTACATATTACAACATATTACATGCATCTCCGGTGCGGCAAACAAAACAAAATATACCAAAAACGATGAAACGATTGTAAAATAGCAATCGTTCAATCGCAATCGTTCAATCGTCTGTATTTGACAGTTCAATGAGTTATACGAAGCAATTGTGAATCGTCCAAAACGACGTCGTCCAGACGATTCAACCATTCTAGTGTTACACGAAGCAATACAATCGTCGAAACGACGTCGTCAGACGATCGTCGTCTTACGCGATGAGAGCTCAGGCAACTTTTGAATATTATAGTTACCCATGGGATGATGATTAGTTCCACATTCTGTTGAAGTTCTGCCGATATTATGCCGTCAGGTCCAGGAGACTTGAATGGCTTAAAGCCGCTTATAGCCCGAAGAATTTTGTTCTTGGTAACAAGATTCAAAAAAGAATGTTTTGCTGATGTCAACAGGCTATGCGAATGACATCAGTGTCATTTCGGGTAGTAGTGTATTTCGGGTATATGGTATTATCCAATAAAAAAGGCAGTATAGTATTTTATGTAGGTATAACTAATATAATTCAGGATTTATTACTTCAACTTTATTCAATTAAATTAAGAGGTTAAATGTGACAATCTTGTAATATGGATGCTTGTAGATCAATGCCGGAATTGTGAGTCTGACAGTCATCAGTCAAGCTTTCAGCAATGCCAACATTGTGTGAGAACTCAACACATCCAATGACTCAAAAGCTAACGATTATCCACGATTAGAACGACCATAAAGGTGGCGTTGACATATTCGACATAATGGTGCGCAGCAAAAGGAAAACAAATCGTTAGCCAATGGTTCTATTCCAAAACATGGTTGACGTGGCTGAAGTTGCTGCTTTCCGACTGTTTGAGTTATGCCACCCGGCTTGGAATAAAAACAAATCCCAGAAAAGAAAAACATTCCTCAAAGAATTAGCGGTTCAGTTGGTTCAGCCACATCTGGACATCCGGTGCAAACTTCTATTGAAGCTATCTGCGAAAATCGTAATGGATTCCCACCAAATATTCAGTAGGATTTAGTTCATATGTTTGGGAGATAGTTCGTAGTACATTATGAACAAATTCCAAATGAATTAAGTCCCAATTTGAGAAAGGTGGGATTTAGTTAATTTAACTTGTTTCGACGAAAAAATAATTTTTACATACACCCAACCTCGCACTTAATCCAAATTCAACAGTGACCCCAAGCAGGGGGGTTACAGGGGGGCAACATGCCCCCCCCCCCCATAGACATTCAACTGTGCCTAATGAGAGATCAAATAGGAGATCAATTTTCGTATGCACAGTGGCTTATGTATGCAACTGCAACCCCCCTGCTTGGGTTCACTGTTAGATTTGGAGGTTGGGAGTAAGTTCATTTGGGACTTAGTTTATAAAGAACAAAGTCCCACTATTGCGTTTTAATTCATTCTTATATTGGGACTTTGTTCATTCTTACTTGGGTACTAGTTCCTAAAAATCATGGGATGTTCATTCTTACTTGGGTACTAGTTCCTAAAAATCATGGGAGTTAGTTCATATGAACTAAATCCCAAATATTTTGGGACTTAGTTCGTTTTGGCTAGTGGGAGTTAGTTCCAGTTGGGACTTAGTTCGTAGGGCCGTCTAAACCGTTGCCGGAAGTACAGGTAAATAATTAAAGATTTTGTTATGATGATGCTGATCATCAGTTACTTCTCATCTTCCTACAGACTAAAAAATTGTTGCGTAGGTGTGAGCCGTGTAAGGCTACGTCCATAGTGAAACCAGCTTCTCGCTTTCTCAGGCTACGTCCATAGTGAACCCGCTTCTCGCTTACCAGCTTCTACCGGAATGCATTTTTAATTCTTGTTGACGCCGGTAACCAGCTTTCTAGGGTGAGAAAGCGAGAAGCTGGTTTCACTATGGGCGTAGCCTCATAAGCCTGGTTTAAGGGTAGTGATGCGATTACATGAGAACACAAGCGTTCCCACTCTAGCCTCTCACTATCAACTCCTACTCTCACCTCCACGTTGGTGACTGGTGGGTGCCTAGTACCTCGACCTGAGATGGGGTAACCAACCCCTGTGGAAGATCGTTGGTGGCAGCGAACGAGAGAGGGGGGAGGAGTGTCTACGCACTAAGACATTTCCTCTTGTTTCAGGCGGCAGCGGATGAATTCCCTAGATGGAATCAACGGTGGCGTCTACAGTTCCAGTCAGGTCGAACTAAAGTGTAATCCCTATATGAGCTGCTTCGACTTATTTGGATAACAGGTCTATAGGGATCTCCAATACTGAGCCAGGGTGTTGGAAAAGAGTTGGTGGCGGATGAACCCTAAATGGGTCAACGGCAGCGCTCATATCCCAAAATTGGGTTACTGACATCGGAATGTCCGGCCCGCTGTCCTAGGGTCAAAACAGGGCCTGGCCCTCCAGGTTGGGGGTTGTGCCGTCGGGGTAACTTCCCGACCATGGAAAAAAAGACTAGTTATGAGAGAGACGCAACCAGCCTCGGATAACGAAACTCCTCAAATGGCAACCAGACCCGGAACGTCAATGGACTACGATATGAGAGTATGCACCTGGAATGTAAGAACACTCTACACCCCAGGTGCCACTCAAAAACTTGAGTCTGTCCTCACGCGGTACAAGGCAGACATCACCGCGATCCAGGAGATACGATGGATAGGATCAGGCATGTTGAAAAGAAAAGATTGCGACATTTATTACAGCTGCAACAAAAGACTGCATGTATTAGGATGCGGATTCGTCGTGGGAAATCGGCTTAGGACAAAAGTTATTGACTTCAAGCCGATAAGTGATCGCCTTTCTGTGATCCGCATCAAAGCTACTTTCCAAAACATAAGCCTAATATGTGCACACGCCCCTACCGACGAGGCTGAAGATCCCATCAAGGAGGAGTTTTATGACCTCCTGGATGGAGCCTACGGAGCCTGTCCGGAGTACGATGTAAAAGTTGTACTCGGGGACTTCAATGCTAAAATTGGAAAGGAAAACATCTTTGGCGGGTTAGTTGGTAAGCACAGAATCCACGAAACGACAACAGACAACGGCTACCGACTAATAGATTTTGCAGCAGCTCGTAATACGGTGATAAGTAGCACTAGGTTTCCAAGGCTAAGGATCCACACAGCAACTTGGCGCTCTCCAGACGGTCGAACCGCCAACCAAATCGACCATGTGCTAATCGATGCGAGGCACGCATCCAACATCCTCGATGTGCACACATTCCGAGGGGCAAACGTCGACTCTGACCATTTTCTTGTCGCAGCAAAATTCAGAGCTCGGCTGTCCAACGAGAAGAAGCTGCGAACCGCCCAGAAGAAGAAATTCGACGTTGGACGCCTTAGCACACCTGGAGTAGCCAGAGCCTACAGCGAGCGCCTGAGCATGAAACTCTCCTCTGTGCACTCACCTACCACAGACGCCAACAATCAGTGGTGCCAGTACCGCGACATCATCAAGGAGGTAGCGGAAACCACTGTAGGGTACCAGCCACCCCAGAGAAAGAGCCCGTGGTATGATGATGAATGCGTGTACAGGAAAAAGGTGACAGAAGATGCACACAAGAAAGCGCTGCAGCGCAAAACAAGGGCAGCGAGAGAAGAGTATCGAGCCAGGAGAAGAGAGGAAAAGAAGATCCTGCGTAGGAGGAAGAGGGCTTACGCAGCTTCCCAGCTCAAGGAGATCGAAGAGTCGCGCGATCGTAATAACATCCGGAGGTTTTATAAAAAAGCCAAGCAACTGGCTGCTGGCTACAAAACCGGAACGCAGGCTCTTCGAGACAGCGAAGGAAACCTAGTCACCGAAGCGCAGGGAATAGTAGATGTGTTTAATCAGCATTTCCAGCAACTGCTAAATGGGCATCATGTAGAGAGAGTGATAGGGCAAGAAGAGAACCCGCGTCCAGTCAATGAAGAACTAGTTCCACCACCTAGTATAGAAAAAGTTGGCCTAGCTATAAAAAAGCTTAAGAACAACAAAGCCGCAGGCTCTGATGGTTTACCAGCGGAGCTCTTTAAATACGGTGGTGATGTTTTGGTAGGGAGCATGCACCGAATCATCAACCAAGTATGGCTGGAAGAAAACATGCCCGATGACTGGACTATCAGCTCCATATGCCCCATCTACAAAAAAGGCGATCCTATGTCTTGCAAGAACTATCGAGGCATATCCTTGCTTAATGTTGCATACAAGATCCTATCCAACGTACTGTGTGAACGTCTTAAACCGTTCTGCAACACACTAATCGGCACGTACCAGTGTGGCTTCCGGCCCGGCAGATCGACTGTAGACCAAATTTTCACACTGAGGCAAATCCTGGAAAAGACCAACGAATTTCAAGTCGAAACTCACCACCTATTCATCGACTTCAAAGCCGCGTATGATAGCATACATCGTCAGGAGCTCTATGTGGCGATGGACGAATTCGGAATCCCGGCAAAACTGATTCAGCTGTGTCGCGTGACGCTGGAAAACACGCGCTGCAATGTGCAGTTTGGAAGCAGCTCCTCCGATCTATTTCAAACTTGCACCGGATTTCGGCAAGGAGACGCGCTGTCATGCGACTTCTTCAATCTCGTACTGGAGCAGATAGTGCGCAGGGCAGGTATCAACACGGAAGGCACTATCTTCAACAGATCCGTACAGCTACTGGGCTATGCGGACGATATTGACATCATCGGTCGCTCCCAGCGTGCCGTGGTAGAAGCGTTCACGGCGATTGAAGAACAGGCGAAGTCCGTTGGCCTTCAAGTAAATGAGGACAAGACTAAGTACATGCTATCAACAAACAAACAAGCATCTGTCCACCGCCTAGGACAAAACGTCACTATTGATAGCAACAACTTCGAGGTAGTTAAGGAGTTCACCTACCTCGGAGTAAACATGAACTCCACGAATGACACCCTAGTGGAGATCCGGCGAAGAATTACCCTAGGAAACCGTTGCTACTTCGGTTTGGCAAAACAACTGGGTTCAAAACTCCTAACTCGAAGGACGAAATGTGTGCTCTACAAAACCCTCATCCTGCCAGTTCTGCTTTATGGCGCCGAGTGCTGGACGATAAGCAAGAAGGGAGAGCTGATACTGGGCTCCTTCGAAAGAAAAATACTTCGGCGGATTTTTGGTCCTGTGTGCGAGGAGGGCGAATGGAGGAGAAGATACAACCGCGAACTCTATGAGCTGTACCAAGATGTGGATGTAGTCCAAAAAGCCAAAACACGTCGACTACATTGGCTCGGCCACATCGAGCGAATGGACAATAATGCTCCAGCTAAGAGGATCTTCGAATCCCAGCCCCCAGGTTCGAGAAGACAAGGAAGACCGAACCTCCGTTTCAAAGACCAAGCCATCGCGGATGCCAGAGCGCTTGGTCTCGACAACTGGAAGCAGCGTGCCCGGGATCGTAGAGGATGGAAGGCTGCAGTGTCTCAGGCAGAGACTCTTCACGGGTCGGGAGCCCGATAAGTAAGTAAGTAGTAAGATTGGTCAAAATTTTACGAAGGGGCGTGGCACAGTACATACAAAAAACATCTTCTACGTGGTGAAACTCGGTAACCGCTCGATTCTCATGATTCATTTTTGTTTTGTTCGTATTGCTGTATTTCGGTTTACACACAAAGAAAATTCAAGAAAATCGATTTATTCTGATTTTTTCGCATTTTACAGACCTAAGCAATACAATTCCAGTGGGCGCAGTAGCACAGTGGTTAGTGTGCTGGACTACTGTGCGAGGGATCCCAGGTTCGATCCCCGGAAAAACACAAATTACATCTTAAGGTTTTTTCTACTGCGCCACCTCTCGCGAACGTCTGACAAACATCCGAGAGACGACTGTCCTGAAAAAGCTTCTCAATTCAGCCGTTCGGACTCGGCATAAAATTGTAGGTCCCTTCCATTCGTTCCAAAAATAAAAACTCACACAAAACGAATGGTTGCGAGAAGCTAGGCCTTGGGTGTCTACCGCCTGTTGCGCCGCCTATTTATTTTTTTTATTTAAGCAATACAATTCCTGTGCACAGGCAAAGCCGGGAGGGTACAGCTATATTATATAAAAAAGTTGGAGCGTATGTAAGTCCGATAATAGCCGCTGAACCACTGAAGCTATCCGCCTTTATTCCTATTAAAAAATTAAGCTAGAAATATTTAAAATAACTATTTTAGGCAGAAAAACGTTTGCCGGGTCAGCTAGTGTATTAAATAAAACTCAATAACGTAGATAACAATAAATTGAATTAAAAACTGAAATTGTTTCTGTCCTCGCTGATCTTCTTGGCATTTGTGGACGGCCTTTACTACTGATTAGTTTAATCGTGTGCCAGTGATTATGTAATCCTGGCCGTGAGTTATTGGGGTCTCAATGTCAATGCCTGGGGGACAAGTATAGAGATGTAATGGATTCTGGTAGGTATGTGTTATTGATTTGTTTTTTCATTTAATCTTGAAATCGAGTCTTATTAACTAATATTGGACAAGTTATCGCTAGAAAGGTGGCGAACTTACGTGCACTCCTTACGTGCACTGTATAGCATTTAAGCAGTTCCAGTCTGGTCCAAGTGTCTCTTCCTATGTCCAAATTTTGCAATTGCAATTTCACTTTTTTTTTGCCATATTTTGATTGTAGATGTTTGTTTGTGTTCTTTTTTTAGGGGAGACTGGGGCAGCTTCGACAACTTTTTGCTATGTGTTTAAATTATTGGCCTGTAAAGTATTCTCACTTTGAGAAATGCAAATACCTAAACTTTGGTTTGGCTTTGGCAGCTAATAAGCTACTACAAGCTTTGTATTTTTTTATTAAAATAAATTAATCTTTAGTTTTTCAATAAAAAAACAAAAACGACTTAACAGAAGCAAACTGAAAATCACAAATAATTACAAAATATTTTACAAATGAGTTAAAAAACTTTATAAAAACAAAAATGAGTTAGCTAGCTGTACAGGAATTTTGGTGTTCTCGATGCGTTGATTGGGCTTAGCTTCTTTTTCAATGCCACTTAAGCGGCCCATAGACACTACACTTGTGTCTGCACCGGTGTCGGTGTACGGAAATGTGTGCTGTGTGTTGGCGGAATGCCACACCGGTGCAGACACAAGTGTAATGTCTATGGGCCGCATTACAGACCACTTGTGCAAACGTGCCGCAATAGGTCAAGCGGTAGAAAAATGTAGATACCTACTTAAATAATTATATTTTTCATATTTGTCAAAAAACATACCTTTATACGGTTCCAAATGAAGTTGTGCCTTAAAGATATATTTTAAACAAAAAGAAAAACTAACCAAAAAATATTTACACTCTTACAAATACATAATAGAAATTTTAATATATGCGGCTGCTTCCAGGCGACGACTGAAAGAATTATCTAAAAGTCGTTGACGACTAAAGAAGACGGTATTACCAAGTTTATATAGGTACACAATTATTCTCAGCTGCTATCACTATTTTATGGATGGACGCAGCCAGGGAATTTAGGGATATTTTTGTTTTAGCAGCCAGAGAGCAAAAATGTAGATATGAGAAAAAGAGAGCAAACAAAAATATTTGCCGTATAACGATAAACGGGTTGTAGCAGGTACGGTTAATAAATACGTCACAACTGCGGAATAGAGGATATCGTGCCCTAACCGTCAAATTATCGTAAGCGACAAAATGAAAATGAAAAAAGAAGAGGCATTTTTTTTTGTTTTTTGTCTGAGGTAAAAAAGATTGAGGCTTAATTTTTAGTATTTAATTACGTTTTCGTAAATACAATTATGTAATAATAAAGCGGACGCTGCAGGTGTCAATTGGCGGTTGTTTTTATTGTTTTTGACGTTTACGATATTTTGGCGGTCACTGTTTTCCCGTCCAATATCAAATTTTGGCGTATACGATAAAATAAAAATATTAAGAAACTATACTTTTATGAAAAGTTTACTTTATTTATTGTTTGTGAAAAAAATACCTAAGAAAACAACAACAAGTAAAAGTGTTATCATCGGCCTGGCCGATGCTTTGATACCCTCCACTGCATAAAAGTCATGCAAAATGTTCGCCATGCCATATTGGCTTGGTATAGGAGGTACCAGAACTACTTTACCGACATAGACAATTTTCAGTACCAACTTGACGACGGTAAAAAAAAGTCCTCTCACAAAATTTCATTCGCCTAGATCGATTCGTTTGGACGCTATCGTGCTTTCAACAGACAGAGAGACACATGGGCCAAAGATTGTTTTTGTATGGGAGGTACCAGAACTACTTGACCGACATAGACCATTTTCAATACCAACCTGAGGACCGTAAAAATAAGATCTCTCACAAAATTTCAGTTGACTAAGTCGATTCGTTTGGACGCTATCGTGATTTCAACAGACGTAGATACACATGGGTCTAATAGTGGTTTTGTATGGGAGGTACCAGAACTACTTGACCGACATAGCCCATTTTCAATACCAACCTGACGACGGTAAAAATAAGTCCTCTCACAAAATTTCATTCCACTAGGTCAATTCGTTTGGACGCTATCGTGCTTTCAACAGACGGACAGACAGACAGACAGACAGACAGACAGACAGACGGACAGACAGACAGACGGACATGGCTAAATCGATTTAGAATGTGATCCTGATTCAGAATATATATACTTTATAGGGTCTCCGGTGAATCCTTCTTGGCGTTACAAATGTAATGACAAAGTGAATATACCTTCCTGTGGAGGGTATAAAAATATTCTATTTAATGGTTACGGTAAATAAAAAGAACTTCAAAGGAAAGTTTCCTTCAACATATTTACAAATAGGTTTAACATATTTACAAATAGGTTTAGCACTTTAACATTTCAATTTAACCTTTTCACATTTTTAGTTAACCAAATAACATTTCAATTTAACCCTTTTTCAATTCAATTTAACACGCGTTCGTCGAGACTCTGTTATTATAAAATATAATAATAATTTGACACACTAGTACTCATTATTACAATATGTATTTATTTCAAAGTGTATTTCATATATATTATATAATACAGTACATTTTAGTGAAGTGCCTGCCCATTTGCAGCGCTAGGAATTAACAGTACCATATCTGTTACATAATTTGAGCAGTCATGTTGTGTTATCACGCCGACGAAGGAATATGCAGAATCTAGAAAGAGAAATTTTATATATTAACTTTCAAATGTATGTATTTCAAATATACAGGGTGTCCCAGTTAGGAAGGATAATCCTTTAAGGGAAGATTCCTGAAGTTATGCCGAAATAAAAAATTGTAAGACAGGGGGGGGGTCTATTTTCATCGTATTTCCCGTTATAGCCCATCAAAGTAGATGACCTCTAATTTGGAGGTGTTACCATTTAAAACGCTATTACTTCTAAACTATTATAGGTACAAACATTGTTTTTGGCATTTAATTGTTTTGACAATTAAGTAGCGTATAAAAGTCTAAAGCACTTCGGTTACATCTGAGCAGCTATAAAAAAGTTATGCCTTCTTAAACTCAAAATTTTGAAAATTAGTTGTTACATTTTTTACTTAAAATGCATTTTTCTCAAAATTTTGACTTTATAAATTTTTTTATCCTTGAGAAATTTGCTAAAAATTATGTTAAGCAACTTTTTTTACGTACGATCGACAGAAGTTGTAGTAACTTCTTAACTGGGTCACCCTCAGTGTTGTGCCATGTAGACTAAAAATGTAGACTACACGATTGTCTACGTGTAGACAACTCTGCGTAAACAATTCTCAATTGTCGACATGTCCAAGTTAACAACGTAGACAATGTAGATAATTATTAGAACAAGTTTTTTATTAATTTTTCCTGTAAAGTTTCCTAACAAATCATTAAAACAGAAGCAAGTTTTGTATTAAACTTTTAATTCAATGTCGTATATTTATTTAAAAACAAAACAAAGTAAGTTTATGATGTTTAACAAAAAAAAATTGTTTAGCTCTAAACATGTTCACCTTCATCTATATTATGATTTAAAAAAAAACAAAACAGAACAACTTTATATTAAGTTTTAATAAGCTTAATATCAAACTTCATTATTTTAGAAGAATTGCCAATAAGATATAAGAACCCAACCGAAAGCGTTCTTGGATAATGCTTGAATTGAATTACTTCTCAATGGGTCTTCTTCCTTTAGGTAGAAATTTAGAATTAATTCAAACTAAAATGTAATATACCAGAAAATACTCACAAGATTATTGATAACTATTGCATTCTGATTGTCACCTTCACCAATATTTGTAACAGAAACAGACATCTAAAAGAATAGTTGGTCATTAATTTTTTGGTAAATCAATGGAAATTAAAATACACTATTATTTACCTGTGTCTGCGAAGACGGGTTTCTACAGTATTTTGAAGATTTTTCCTGCAAACTGTGCAATGTGCTGAGTATTTGTTGTTTGTTTTCACCAAAACAAAACCTAGCTCCTCAAAAGCATTGTTTTTTGGTCGACCAGACATATGTAAAGTTTTATGTTTATGATACACAGGATTTTAATTTTTAAGAAAATAAATTCTTAATTAATTCTTAAAAGTGTACTTTCTCGATTGAAGTTTACAGATGAATGATAGATTGGCAGATCTGAAAGGTATTGATGACATTGTCGACATATTTTTGACATTGTCGACATATTGTTGACATTTTCGACATTGTTGACATTGTTGACGATATTGTCTACGTTGAAAAGTCGACAATTAAAGTCGACATGTAGAGGAACAACACTGGTCACCCTGTATATATATATATATATATATTAATTACCGATCAGAATTGCACGTTGAATTTGCAAGGACAAGGATTTGTGTGTGCAGTATTCCTTGGTTGGTCATTGAAGCAATGAGTGTGACATTTCGGCCACGAATAGACGGTACAACCACGCGAGCCCGCGTCCCGCGTCGTGATCGCGCTTGCCATCGCCGTAGATGTAGGTTGAAGTCACACTCATCAACAACAATTTATTTGTCACGCGATTGTGCTGCCCAC
Source organism: Cheilosia scutellata (assembly GCA_955612985.1). NCBI lineage: Eukaryota > Metazoa > Arthropoda > Insecta > Diptera > Syrphidae > Cheilosia > Cheilosia scutellata. The sequence continues at coordinate 65,358,397 of OY015313.1, forward strand.
GTCGGAAATTGTAGCGCGTAATCTTTCCGCAGCATAATTGTTCGCTCAGAATTCATCTGAGCAACTTCCACCGAGGCCATTTTGAGCGTAATTTTTAATTCGCGCATCCCGTTTTGTATGGTGGTTGGCGATACGATGATGTTGTGGTCGTCCCTCAATTTTTGTTTTATATTTTTTATAGTGATCCCCGGATTGTCTTCAATGTACCGCTCGAAATAATTTAGTACCTATAAACATAATATAAATAATAATAATTCATGTTCTTGTTAATAATCTGCTAACAGAAACACTCCGCGCCACTTGAATAGCACACCCTCTAAGGTTATCATGGAAAAGAACCATTATTGCAAAAAATACCATGGAAAAGAACCTTTATTGCACAAAATTGCAAGCTTTTTAAATAAAAGGAGGCAACTGCGTTTGTGTGTGAGCTTGCACTTTTTCACTTTTTGGCTTTTTGCCGAATGTAGTTAAGCTTTTAGTTTTAAATTTTCTTTCTGGTCAAATCACAACGATTAAAAGAACTTTAATGAAAAAAAAAAAAATTAAGTCTCTAGCATGCTTGGTTTGGGACCAGTGTGCTATTAAAGTGGCGCGGAGTGTATCACTTCACAGCTAAACATGTAAATGGGTATGGTTTGCAATAATATTATATATATATTCACAGTGCTATGGGAACAAAAACAATTTCCTAAAAATGGGCTAAGGCTGAAGATGTGAGTTAGGTTTGAAAGTAAATTTGATTTAAACTGGATATAGGGAAAATGTTTTTCAAATATGTGAATCTTTAGATAATCATTTTCAAATCCTTCTGTTCCAAGTTTTCCAGGTTCTTGTTTTTCTGATAGATATCGGGTGCAGTGTTAACATTTTAGTTTGCCTTTCAATTTGTGTTCTGAAAATCCTATGAAATACATGCAAGCATTTCGTGCTTGTTTTGCACAATTTTCACGATACCTCCTACATTTTTATAATTAAAACAGTTTTTGAATGCACAAAACATTTTTTTAATATGTGTAAGAAATTCACACAAAATAAACAAAAACCGAACGACGAACAATATATCGAATGAATGAAGGAACAAACGAATCTCAACGAATTCGAAAGCTCTCGGTCATATAATTCTCGATTTGGTATGAGTAGCGACACCTATTAGGATACTGCTACTACTGGATATGCGCCACTATAGGAATGTATATACATACAAAGGAATATTGCAAAAATACCCCACACAAGGTGAATTTTTGTTTTTGTACCTTGCCGCTATTTCTGAAAATATATTTTTTTTTAATTTATTGTTTTTCCTTTTTCTATTTGAGGATAGAGGGCTCGAGTCGCTTCATGCAAAAGGTATTCCTTTATTCGGGACTCAACCCATTTCATTCATGGGAAATATTTGGGAACAAATACCAAGCAGTAGCAGACACATCGGCTCGAGTTAATTAGGTACATTTGACGTGTATGCCAACAATTTCAGACACGGCAACGACAAGGCAAGTTGTTTAAATTTTTTTTGTTTGTTTTTATTTTATGACATTGTTCATTTTGTTTACTATGTATAATCTAAGCTTCTAGGCTTGGGTTAGTTTAGTAACAAACTTCTATAATCCACAAGTGGTCGTGGCGTGGCATATCCAATTTAAAGTGGGCAGTTTCAAAATGAATTTTGAACGAATTTTATATCTATGATTGGGATATTATTAATGATGCGGAAAATAATAGAGTATGAATAGAAATATAAAATACGATTCAATGCACTAGAATATTACAGTCACGTTGAATTTAAGAAAAACTATAGCACTAGGTAAGTACATAAGTTTGGAAGGATACACTTCGGGTACCTAAATAAGTCATTCTATAAATTTCGATTTCCTCGATTGCCTGGGTGCTATTGCTTTATTTACTGCACTGAATACTGAAATTTAGATAAAGAGACCCGGGTGGGGAAATAGGATCACGTCACCGGTTTGCTCTCTGAATGTTCAAAACAGTCGAAAACTTCATCGAAAACAGAAGTTTTCCGATACATATTACAGTTTTCAAAACGAGTTGTTTGAGGTCGTTTTCCATGAAAATGACACGAAAACGAGATACAATTGTTGGGTTGTTGAAGCAGACACAGTTTTGCAACATTCCGCAAATTAAGCAGAACAGACGTCACATCCCACAACTAAATTATTGATTGTTTTGATACGGATCTGGATAGTTGTTTGTGATAAGTTCAAGTTGTCTACGTTTTTATGCATTTATATGATTATTTGGCAGTCAAAATTAACGATCTGCGAGGAAATAGAAAAAATCTACACGTCTTTAAGGAAATGTCGGCGGCGTTCGAAGAGAGATCGTCTATATATACGCCAGCGGAAATTCAGATGAAGATTCATAATCTGACCACCAAACATAAGTAATTACTTTTTTCTATTCATTAGATCTTGAGTTGACCCTTGAATAATAGTATTTTTTTTGTTGCAGGAAAGAGAAGCAGAATAAGAAGAAGAATTGGACCGTCAGGAGGTTCTCCGTCAGAGTGGCATGTACAGTGAGCGTCAAAAGTGAATAAACACCGATGCTTCTTTGAGTTTTCTTTAGGGTCTGGAAACATAATAACGAACTAACAATAATTAAACCTATTTCATGTCGACACCAAAAAATACTTTATATATACCTATTTAAAAAATATGTATCCAAACTCCAAAGACAATTGAAAACCGCATTGGTGGTGACTCACTTTTGACGCTCACTGTATACCTACACAAAAATACGTGCCATTTTCGGAAATCATATAATGTACTACACAATCTCGACTTGATTGTCGTAGACAGCCGTCCCCGAACTACAAGTAATACAAAAAATTTGATTAAAAAAAAAAAATATTTTAATTAATATCTAAATATTTTCTTCTGGAGGTCTTTCGTTTGCGTCGTCTTCTTCTGCAATTTCCTCGCAGGCGCGGTATGCTGATACTTCATCGAGTGATGCTTCTCCAGAAGACGTCCCTTCAACATCAAGGCCCACATAGGAATACTGAATTATTTAAATAAATAAATAAATAAAAAAAATTAATTTGTTTTCTATTTTGTTCAATGGTAATTGTATTAAGCGAGTTGTTCTTACCCAAAATGAGTGCAGATGGCATTTCTTAAGAGAGTTGCTGTACTACTTCGATCATTAATCCGACTTGTATGTTCTGGTTATTCTCTTTATGGATTATTATTTGGAACTAGCCACTGCATGGTGATCTCTTCATTATTTTCGTTTAGAAAATTGTGCAAAATACAACATGCTTTAATTATCAAGGAAGTGTTGTCCATATGGTTATCAACCCCTTTCCCGATTCTTCTAAATCGTCCTTTTAAATTCCCAAAGGAGTTTTCAACTACTTTTCGACATTTTGATAGAACGTAGTTGAAGTTCTTTTCCTCTACTGATGTGGCAGTGCTAAATAGAAAGGGCTTCATTAACGTGTTAGACAATCTGAATGCTGAGTCTCCAATTAAGACTACTGGAACATCCACACCACATAAATTCCTTGGCATGTCCTTGAGAATTTGGCTCTGATGTTCTTTTACATATTATGAACTTCATCAATTTGAGAATCGTTGCAGCGGCCTGAACTTCCAACGTTTATATAAAGATTTCTGTAACTGTATTATAAAAATGTAATAAGATTATTACCAGTGTAGGAGAAAAGTACTTGGGAGCATGCTCCATTCTTCCCGATAATCGACAACAGCTAGTAAAACAGTTGAATACCATCCATTATAATTATAGTAACCCACATCTTGCGATGAAAGTTGGACTCCGATATGACAATATTTAATATGTCACATTCAGTTGGTTATATTTACTTACCTATAGCTCCAAATTTTGTGGGAAACCAAGTTTTTCAAACCCACTAACATTTTCTTTTACCTTTTCCTCAGTGGGCGGATATGCACACAGATATTTTAGCTACATAACACGCCAAACTTCCTTGCAAAATGCTTTTACAATTTCGCATATTTATTTGATATGCCTACGCCGAAGAAAGGGAGAGAGATAGCTGAGTGCGAGGGACGTGGCATGCTTGCGATGCTCGGCGAACTCGCAGGAAATGGGGCGGTTCTAGCCCCCACACTCAACCTATACTACAAAAACATAAATCATGCCAAAAAAAATACTTATTAAGCGGACGGACATCCACCACACTGTAGGGCGCTGCTGATTTTATTGCAGCGGTTGCCTTGCCCTCCCAACCATGAAGATCGTTGGCGGATTCTTTGATCTTCCCCGATGAAGTGGATGCTGCTGACGCCTCAGACCATCCCTGCCGAATGGGTTTTAGACAACCATACCGCACCCCTTGAAAAATTGCCTTAGCAAATCATAGTGATCTTTTGATCACCAACGAAAAACAAATCATGTCCCATATATATGGCGTGTAATAACAATTTTATTGGTTTTTCGCATTTAAATAAAAATAAAAAGAAACAACAGGAACATTTTACAAACAAATGTTATACAGTAGATAACGGATATAAGAAATTCAAAAAATCCCAATGATTTGTTTCTTATATCAGTTTTTTTCTTATAAGCAAAGAACGGATATAAGAAAAATAATTTCTTATATCAGTAACACGGATAAAATAACACTAATTTCTTATAAGCAATATAAAAACAAATTTTAAGCTTATGAAATAAGAAAATAAGTATGGTGTTATATATAATAATATGAAAAAATTGCAGTAATTTTTGAGAAAGATTTATAAAACGGCTTTATTTGCAATTTTGAGAAAAACGAAGTACATGATCTTGTTTAGAATGCTTATGTTGTCTTAAATATGTATTTCGATCAAAATAGTTTAGAGCGGTTTTTTGTAAAATTATGCAAAAAATATAACAATTTTGGGTTCCAAAAGCACTGTTCTTCAACTGTTTAGCTAAAAACTAAGTACAAGGTATTCTTCAGGTTATAAGGGTTACGTGGGTTTTTATCCAAATCGAAAATGGCGTTTTATAGATATGACCAGTTTTTAAAGTACCATTATTAGCAATTTGGGTAGGTATCGAATGACGCAGTCATTTTAGAGGAAAACTGCTTTTCAAGTTAAGAACGACGATTGTGCATACACCTAAAAAATTAGTTTTTGTTAAAATCGTATATACCGTTCTCGGGAAAGAGAACATTTTCAAAAGTAACATTGTTGGACTTTTTAGCGAAAAACTGGATATGCAGTCATGTTAAGCATGTCCACATTCATATATTTTTCGTTCAAATCGTTAGAGCCGTTTTCGAAAAAGTATAAATTATTTAAAATTTTTATATTGGAAGTAACGTCAATATAAGACCTAGCACAAAAAAAAAACAACCACAAACTTTAAATACGAAGTTTGAAACAAATCCGAATAAGTAACTTTCCCGTGTATGTATTAAAAAGAAGTTCTTAGATAATATGCAATTGGTCGTTGACACTACCCAAATATTGCTTCAACACAAAAAATCCATTTATGGCTTCGTTCCTACCTGGCTTTGTACTTTGAGAAATTGTGTCATCTAATGCGACATTGATTAGTGTTAATAACAGACAGAAATCGAACTTTCTTATAAACGTTTCTTTTTTCATATATTTTTTTATTTCTGTGAAATATAGTTTATTATATCCGTTTTTTTCTTTTAAGAGTTTTTCTTTTATCCGTTTTAATTTACACGGATTTATATGGAAAAAGACACGGTGCATTTCTTTGTGTTTCTTATAAGCGATTTTTTCTTATATGAGGTTTTCTTATATCCGTTAACTACTGTACTAAATAAATGAAACTACAATTTTAACAAACTAAAATGAAACTAAAAAGAACTAGGCTGAAGTTAACACCTCCCTTAATTGAAACTATTGGCAACCCTATTTGCTGCCACCAAAAACTCTAAATTTGTAACCTATATATCCCTACCTATAAAGAGCTCTGTTTAGGTAGCCTGTATATGGGCTTTTATAGCGAAATATCGCATAACAAAAAAAAAACAGGTTGGAGAAAACGAGGCCTATTACAAAAAATTGAATGAACAGGAAAATTAACCAAAAAAATCACGCAAAACAAAAAAAAAATATAAATTAACAAAAAAACTTAAAACTAACAAAATGAGACAAAATTAACGTTGGGTACTATTGTACCAACACCTATAATTTGTAGTATTGCACAAAAACTTAATTTTTCGGATGTGCCGGGGCAAATGGCCGTTCACTGTATATATACAATATATATGCATCTATCAGGATATTGTAGGTTGCGACCGCTGTTGGTAATTTTGGGTGCTCAAGGTCACCTTTAGGTACTACCAATGTCAGCGACGATTACTTCGAAGTAGTAATTATCACAGTCTATTAGGTATGTAGAATGTGATACCTCTCCAATTTTGTCGACTATGGTTATGCGGATTTTTATCCAGCTCGCAGTTTTTTATTACGATACCGTGGAATTTTATCCACTTCCAATTTTTTTTGTGGCGGCCCCGACTTTTAATTTTGAGTGTCGGTGACCGCCAAATTCAATTTCTTCAGCTTTTCGCAGCCGCCTAATAATACATCACGAATTAATATAACAAAACTACACTCTAGGCACTAAACCACTTACCCCGATATTATAATAATCTTATTTTAGATAATACTGTTTTCCTGTACTTCTTTTTACTTTGCACTGCCTTTCTTCAAAAGGGCTTTATACTTATAGTGACCAGACGTCCCGCATTTTGCGGGACAGTCCCGCATTTCACATAGCTGTCCCGCATCATAAACTGCCGGCAAAATGTCCCTCATTTACAGATTTGTCCCGGAAAGTCCCGCAAAATTATAAATATAAAAACGTTCGAAATGATAAGTGAGTCTATTTTGTAAATTTTAAGAACTTTGGCGGCTTGTCACGAAGGGAAAGCAAAAATGTTTTTAGTAGTCGACTAAATAGAGAACTTAAGCAATCCATAATTGGTGTAAATCAATTCAAACCACTACTACACTCCGTGCCACTTGATTACGAACAGGAATTTGTTTGTTTTAATTTTACAATATTTTGCAAAAAAAAAATGGGATTAAGTTGATAAATGTAACTTTTATGACTTTTATGACGCTTATCCCAAAAAAGTCATAAAATTTACCTGTTATTTTTGTTTCACTTGATTACGAACAGTTGCTTAATCTACCTATACCTATTACCATGTTTTAAATCAAATAAAAGGATACTTGGAGTATTAGGGAGCTTAGTTTAAGAAATAACTTCATATAATCCACAACTATTGGTAAAGGAAAGTCATTAACCAAGGAGGAAATAGGCCAAATTCGAGCTTAACGGGAACAAGGAAAATCCATCCGTTTTATAGCTAGCAAGGTTGGAATAGGCGCCACTGTTGTACACAACTTTATTAAAGACCTGGAGAAGTATGGAAAAAAAACTGCAAAGGAAGAGTCAGCAAAGCGGCACATCAAAGGAGGTGGTGTAATGGTATGGGGAGCAATAAGCTATTACAGAATTGTGGAGATGGATTTCCAAAGCTCCAAAATGATGGCAATCACTTACAAATCGATACTGGGAAGAGCTTTTCCGCAGTTTTAGGAGATATTTGGTGGTCAGCGATGGACTTTCCAACAAGACAATGCACCTATAAATACCGCACGGACAACAAAAGCCTGGAACCAAAATGTAAACCTACTTTTACACTTTGGAAAACGTGTGATGTTGGCTTTAAAGAAAAGTATACGAAGGAGGAAAGCAATATCAAGAAACGGAAGAAATTATGGAGCCATAAAACGAGCCTGGTCCGTAGTTTCGCTAGATTATTTGACAGCACTCTATGAATCTCTACACAGCAGGCTACTTGAAGTGATTTATAAAAATATAAAAATTATTTTGTATAAAAGATTTGAATTATATACTCTTTTGCTCTGAAGTTCATTTTAATACTTTAAAAGTGTAGAAAGTCAATCTCCTGCAGACAAGCTAAAGCTTCGCAGGAACTTATAAAAATTGTTAAGACATTTTCATAAATAAACTTCTTAAAAAAAAAAAAAAAAAAAAAAAAATTTAGCGATCAGGAGGTAGTATCTACCCATCACAGTAGATTAAGCCACTGTTCGTAATCTTAAGTGAAACAAAAATAACCGGTACATTTTATGACCTTTTGGGGAAAAGCGTCATAAAAGTTACATTTATCAACTTAATCCCATATTTTTTTCTACAATATAAACATAATATATCCTTCATTCCTTGTGCATTCGGTTTTTCCCGGATTAGCGAAGGATTTGAAAAATATCGTAAAATTAAAACAAAAAAATTCCTGTTCGTAATCAAATGGCATGGAGAGTAATTTGCTTCCGGTTGACATAGTAAACATTATTGTGAAAATATACTCTCATTTTGATATACTCTAACTCAGTGATGAGAAATGAACTTTTCAGATTGTAATTTTCACAAGTTGAAATTGTAACTTTAAGGACTGAAGTGTATCTTCATCGTTTTGGAAATTGGTAGCTACATTTATAGGCAATTGTATACTTTCAAGATCACCTGGTTTTTTTAGCTATGAAAAATCCAAAATTAGACCGATCTTCAAGGATTTTTTTTAAATGATCGTTTTTATCTAATTAAAAAAATTAGAAATCTAAGAAAATTAATATTAATTTCATTAGATTATAACTTCATATGCTGAACAAAATTGAGTTTTTAAAAATCGCACCTCCAGTAAAACAACGACGTAAGTGCAAAAATGTTAATTCTAAGAAAAGCGTATTTGAAATTGTTTAAATTGTTTTTATTAAAAAAAGTATGGAAACAATTCTTAAAATAATTAAAGTTAGTTGTAACATAAAGAAAATTTGACACACTTTCTGGTGTAGTAATTCACTTTTAAGAACTAAAAAAAAATACTTCAGAAAAAATTACCAAAATAAAGAAAAGTTCCGTGTACCTATTAAAAAAATAAGCACTTATGTCGTTGTTCCACTGAAAACGAAATGAAAAACCTAAAAATATATTTTAAAGCTGACATAATGAACACTTACGTCTTACACCAAAAATCGAAACTCACCTACGAGATTCAAAACACAACTGACTGATATGTCATTGTTGTTTCAATTTTTTTTCAATGACGGTGTATTAGATCGGAACGGAACAAAGACGCATCTGCCCCCTAGTGGCAAAATTATTGTTTATCAATTGGGTCTTTCTTTTATTGGAAATAACTATAATTTTTTATGCTTTTGACATATCTACTTAACTCAGAAAATCAAACTTTTGCACTTATGTCGTTGTTTTACTGGAGGTACGAAATGATCCTCCACAATTTTTTTTACGATACCAAATCGACTTCTTAATCTACACAAAAAAAACGGACAAATTACAAATTTACGCCTGAAGACACATTTTAGCTTGTACGCTGTACCATATGAACGCGTTGTTTCTATACATAGTACATAATCTGTTAACGGACGCGCTCATAAACGCCGCAGCGAATGAAAAGCTAGGTTTTTGTTGTTGTTGTTGTGAAATTTTCTTCTGTGAGTGAAAATGAAATCTCAACACTCAAGAGCATGCGTGCACTGTCCTCCGCAGTGCCCCTGCGCATGACCTATGAAATTTGTTTCTTAGTTGGTTATAAGAATTTTAGAATTTTAAGCTTCAAGCTGAATGCATTTTAAATTCTTTATTACAAATTCTGGATGTATTCGTAGCGTGGGTATGAAATTGCATCTTTTAAAGAAGGATTGCAACAGCGTAACTTTTGAAGAAAAAAATATGTTTTGTTAATTGTATCTTTTTCGAGTGAATTGTAACTGTGTAACTTTAATTTCTGATTGTATCCAAAAGATACAATTATTGTATCCACTTTTCCATCCCTGCTCTAACTACACTGTTTGAGAGGAAAAATTGAAAGAATTTTGCTGCTACGCAGATCAAATATAATAGATTGCTCAGGCTCGGCAAGATTACATAGCTCTGCTGCCCGCCATCGAACGTCTGTTGAAATTATTTGAGCCGTTTAAATTCATATACAAACACTTTTTTTAAAATCCAAAATCTGAGTTGTGTCCCGCATTGTCTTCAAAAAATTATGGTCACTATATTTATACTAATATATACTGTAGGTACTCACTAAAAATTTATTTCTTTGGCACTTTGTACGTGTGCCTATTATGGTTACTGTACTATTAAATTTTCAAATTTTGTCGTTGCAGTGAGTGGTGTAATATGCTGCAATAATGCCCCCATATCAGTTAATTTTTTTTGCAGTGTTCCCGCTATTGAGAGCACATTAAATAACATTATTATAGTTTTCCCTTTCTTTTTTGTTCGATTGGGAACACTATGTACAAACTAAATTTTTCTTAGTGAGGACAACAACCATATACAAACAGGGAACAAATGTGTACAGGGACCATAATGTGCAACAAACAGATCGACAATTGACATTTCATACGATGACATTTAACACCGAAAACACATTTCAAGAATGGCAGGGTAGGTCGACTGCATTTGGTTTTATTTTATTTTTTTTTCTACTTTCAGGTGACCATAACAATACATGCAATACTTGTGATACCATTCAAATGAAAATTAAAATTGCAACGGAAGAAAAGAGTGATGACTTGGCGCAATTGAGAATTTTACTAGAAAATCATGATAAGGAAGCAGATATGGGATACAATGCAAAGAGAAAAGATAAGCTAGAAGCTCAGGAAGATGGTACCAAGGCTTGTTTTGCCTTTGATTTGCAGCAATGTCGTCCAACACCAAGCTTGTCCACATCGGTAGTTTTCTACAAAAGGCAACTGTGGACTTTCAATTTAACCGTTCACGACCTTTCGGACGGAACCTCAAAAAATTATATGTGGCATGAAGGAATTGCAGGTAGAGGGGCAAATGAAATAGCTTCGTGCTTATTTCTGCACTTAAAAAACCTTCCAAAAACTATCAAAACAGTTAAGTTCTATTCCGAATACAATTGTGGTTGCTATATTCTTGTTATCCATGCAAACAGCCGAAATCGGTATTGAGATGGCTGAGCATAAATATTTAATTCCTGGCCACACACACATGGAATGTGATATCGATCACGCTATGATTGAAAAAAAGAAGAAAAAGGCAAACTCTGCAATTTTACATCCACACGATTGGTTCCAATTAGTGAAGTCATGAGGTAGAAAGAAAAATTTCTTAGTGCATGAATTGCGTCCGGATGAAATATGGAACTTTTTGATGTAGAAATTGAATTTCGATGTGTTAACTTTAGAAGAATAGGCAAAAGTTCACTTTATTTTGATTCGCAAAAAGTGGTACCACCACCTATATCGGATGAAAAGAAAACTGATATAATTTCACTTCTACCTTTGATTCCAACAACCTTTCCTGATTTTTATAGAAACTTGAAGTCCAAAAACAGGACGGAAGATGTGGATCCTGATCTAAATGATTCCTCTGAGGAGGAATAGTTATACATATGAAAAAGCAGATACTTGTTGATTTTCATTAATTAAACATTTGTATTTTATTCCTTTTTGTCTTTCTTTGTTTTGTTCTTAAACTTAAATAAATTGATTTGTTTTTTTTTTTTTTAAACTTGTTATACAAAATTCAGACAGACAGACAGAGAGACAGAGAGACAGAGTCAGATAGACAGACAGAGACAGACAGACATGTCTAAACTTCTTCTTGGCGTTACAAATGCAATGGCAAAGTGAATAATATATACCTTCCTATGGAGGGTATACAAATCAAAATATCGTTTGGTCAAAACAACATATATCTGCATTAAAACACCTTTTTTGTAAATTTTTAGTTATTATTGTAAGATCTAACAATTTATATTATTATTGCATTGCAATATTACTTCATTACGTAAAACTGGATTTAGAAGAAATTGTTGAACTTTAAAACGCATTTATCTCAAAACTAAGATTTAGGACTTGTGTCGTTTTGACCATACTCCATAGATGTAATTAGCTAATATTCATTGTATTTTGTTCTAGGGAAAATAGAGGGCGTTCAAAGCGGAATAGAGAAAGGAAGAAGTGATGTGGTATGTGGAAGTGGAAGGGACTGGGGCTTAAGGAAGGAAATGGAATTGGAAGGAGAGAGAATTAAATTAAAATGAATCCTAAACACAACAAAAAAAAAAAAAAAATCAGAAAAATTGAACAAAATCAAAAAAAGGAAAAGAAACAATAATATTTAAACTAAACTAACTATAAATTACTAATAAAAATAACAAAAAAAAAGGAACTAAATTTGGTTTCACCCTGGTAGGTACATACTAAAAAGTTTATTTTGGATAACCTCTTTGTTATCATCCCCCCTTTTTAAATCTAAATTAATCGCGATGCCGCCTTCCTATCTAGAGCTCTAATACATAGATGGGTTTATATTTTTTGTTATTTTTTTTATAATTTCACGCAGGCTCAATAAAAAAAAGAAAAAGGCGAAAAAAAATTAAAAATAAATTAAACTACGCAAAAAAAAGGAAAATAAAAAACAAAATTAAGGGGAGAGTACGATAACCACGGCGCCAAAAATTGATAACGGTATTTTGTACAGGAGTTAAATACAAGCACTTTTTACTAAAGGAGGGGGGGGGTTCTATCTTACTCCGTTCAGGCGGGAGGGGTAATTTAAAGAAAATGATACTTTAAATGGAAAAAAAATACATTAAAAAACAATGGCAACACCTACAATAATAGACTATATCAATTTAGAAAGCCCGGAATCTGTTCTTTCATATTATTTTTAAATCAAGTTATTCCTTTAAATAGTTTTTAAAAAAATCAATTTCAAACTTGAAATTTAGGGACAAAAATTGGGGTGAGTAAAATAATTTTGGCGATGAAAACTAATGACGGATTTATGTAGAGGACTTAAATACAACCATTTTTTACTATAGGAGGGAACATAAATCAATCCGGTTTTCAGTGTTCGATTAAGAATTGATTTAGGCAGTATCTATTTTCTCAATATTGAGAAAATCAGCATACAACTTTTTGTTTTAGTTTTTTTCCCTTAAATTTCAAGTTTGAAAGTATTTTTTTTTCAAAAACTATTAACAGCTATAACTTGATTTAAAAATAAAATCAAAGAACAGATTCCTGGCTTCCAAAAATCCTAAAGTCCTTTATTGCAAGTGTTGCCATTGTTTCTAATTTTTTTTTTTTTTTTTCATTTTAAGTATTATTTTTTTTAAACTGCCCCTCCCGCCTAAACGAAGCCAGATAGACCCCTCCTTCCCTTAGTAAAAAATGCTTGTATTTAACCCCTCTACAATATACCGTTATCGATTTTTGGCGCCGTAGTTATCGTACTCGTGCCAAAATTAACAATGATTCACGGCAAAAAAACTTAAGACTAAATTCCAATACAAATTGTTTTATAATGTTTGGCAGAAACAACCAATGTGAAACAGGCAAACACAAATTGCTTTAAACGTCTGTGCAGTGATGTTACATAATTTTTTATAAAATCTCTACAGCAGCATTTAAAATTCCCTGCTTTTCCCTACAGTTGTCCTTAGTTTCCACTACGATGATTTTTCTTCCTAAAGTAAGCTACTCGAAGTTTAACCGAAAATTGTTTAATAAAAAATGCTTGATTTTTTGGCTTTTATAAATTTAAGTTTATAGCAGACTTTTCATTATAAGTTAAGGCTTTTAGCTAGCTAAATAATGATGTTCATACAACTACTTATGATGATCATACACTTCTCTAGATGTAATTTTTTAAAAGTGATTTTCTGTACATTCTAATACATATAAATCTGAATGCATATAAATTTGAATCCATTTACATTCTATCGAGAAAATGTTTAATAGCGTCTGCTGCATTGTATTGCATTTTCAATTTACATGAACAGTGAGCGTCAAAAGTCAGTGAACACCGATGCTCCTTTGAGTTTTCTTTGGGGTCTGGAAACAGTTCTAAAAAACCAATAATCTGTAAATAGTTTGATAACGAAATAACAATAACAAAACTTATTTTCTCTTTACAGTATACCTACAATTTTTTATAGGTAGATATTTAAACAAAATTAGCCGTGTTTTGTTCTTTCTTAATATTTCGGTTGCGATATTGCTTGACGAATCGTGCTATATTTTTATATACAGCTTTAATGCATTCTATATTGAGACTTTCTTGTACAACCAAGTTGATCGTATGCGCAATACATGGTAGGTGCCTCTTTTTTAAAATATCGCAAGCATTTATCATGTTTGCAGCATTATCAGTAATAATGCAAGTTATTTTGTCTTCTATGCACCACTCATTAAATATAGTTCCGAAAGAACTTCCAATGTTATCTGTTGTGTGGTGAATTCCACCAATCAATGGTTTAGTAGACAATACAACCTACTCAATACAAAGACAATATTCCTCGGTGATAAAATGACACGTAACAGTTAAGTATGTTTCACATATAACTGAAGTCCACCCATCACATACCAGGGACATATTTAATTTACCGAGTGATAATAATATTTTTTTAAGTTTAATGCATAGGAGCTAAAGTATAGATCCATCAATTTCTCTTTCACAGTAAATTTATTTCAAATTCTAAAAATATAACAATTACACTATAAATAAAAATTGTGTCTAATTTGTTTGTTACTTACTTCCTCCCTCTTCAACAAGAACACGTTTGTCTAGAAATTTGTGCATACTTTTGAAACTTAAATTTCGAATTGCAGGTTTTCGTTTTAAGTATGTTGTTGTTTTTTATACCCAGTACCACACTGTGGTGAGGGTATATTCACTTTGTCATTCCATTTGTAACGCACATATATTATTGATCAGCATCACTTTCTTAGTCGTTCTAGCGATGTCCGTCTGTCTGTCCGTCTGTCCGCACGATTACGGCCGTAAATTAAGAGCTATCGACTTGAAATTTGGTACGTAAGCTTTTATGCACCAAAGTGAGGCTAAGTTCGAAGATGAGCAAGATCGGATGAAAACTACTACTACCTCCCATACAAAAATATCGGATTTATATAGCTTGTTTATGTTAAAAATTAAATTTAAATAGCTACTGTAAAGATAGCAAGTTTAAACTTTGCACATATTGTTTTAATAATATTTAAACATTTTTTACAAACAATGAGCTTGGTCGAATAAAAAGTACCCATACCTCCCATACAAATATGTACATATATAGTTTTTTAATACTAAAATATTTTTTTTATTTTACAATAATATAGTACCGGGTTTTTGAGCTGCGGCATAGTCGAAGATAATTGTCTTAGGCTGAACCCACACCAAATAAAGCAGAAACAAACGAAGCAAAAACGACTGTTGCTAACCCACACCAGAAAAGGCAAAACAAAAACGTTGATTTTGGTTTGCCTAATTTGGTGTGGCTTATTGACAGTCATTCTTTATTAGACAAATGAAAATTTGTTCATTAAATTTATAAATGAACTCCGCCAGTATAAAGGAATATTTAAAAAATTCACAAAAATTAGTTTCAATTCATTCGATGTGTATATTGCCGTCCGATTTTTAATCAAAAATACTAATTTGTCGACGTCACACATATTAAAATGCTGCACTTCACAGAAAATGATTGAATGAAACATAAATACCAATAGTCGTCGCTCGCATGCTTCATGTGTTTTATTTGGTTTTGTCTGTTTGACTAATTTGGTGTGGGCGCTCTCATTTGATTACATATGTTTCTCGCCTAAACATGCCTTAACTGTTTGATAGGCTTTTTGCCTAACTCGATTGTTTTGCTTAAAATGCTTTATTGCTTATTTCGGTGTACGTTACTCCATAAGCACACGTGTAATGTTTGACGTTAGGCAGTGGAACAAAACGTTTTTGATTTATTGTTTTGTTTTGCCTTATTCGGTGTGGGCGCGCGTATTTAAACATGTGTATTTAAATTGCAAAAACACGCAAAAAATCAGTTTTGTTTGTTTAAGGCGTTTTGTTCCATCCGGTGTGGAAGCTGCCTTACTGGTTTTTCTATTTTTTTATATGTTAAGAAAAGGGGATTCCAAATCCTGGAGCACTCAGACGAATCTCGGTCCATTGTACTACCAAGCAGAAATCCCTTTTTTGGTTTAATGGCGGAGAAACTCTGATATTATTCGTTTCTCTTTATGGTCGGTGGCAGAGTATTGCTGTCCTCCGCCGGGGCTCGAACCAACGGCGCTCGGGTCACAGGCAATGACTCTAACCACTACACCATGGCCACAGCCTTTTAAATAGGTACATGTCTACGTGTCTAGTCTATGATGGATTTGATAATGAAATTGAACACGGAATGAGAAACAAAACGGGGAATCCCCGAATTTTTAAGTTCAAACCCATTTTGACAGTTGGCTTATTAGATCTGGTCCCTTTGTGAATTACTCTCCAGACTAAAATTTTTTTTTTAATTTTGTACTTAAATGGCTATCGAAAACAATCGATAGTGGTAAAAAAAAGCTCGATTGTTTTAGATAGTCGAAACTATCGATTATAATTGATAGTGCAATCGATAGTCCTCCACCTCTACTTCTTGTCCAGTTTTTACTGGCGGAATGTGAGCTATTAACCTGTGCGAATAGTCAGTTTGTACTGGCATCATTTTTAAGACTGGTAAGATATGTTCTCAAAGACTCATTATTAAATTCTCTTATAGATTTGTTGGGCTTATTATTTAAATTATTCAGTCCGGTTTTGTCGCAATAGGCGCCCTTGTCTGCTGCCAACGTTTTCTAGCTTTCCTCTTTTTTGCAATAATTTCACATAGATTTAGCGAGGATAAAGGTTTTGTTTAATCTTATTTCTTGTTTTGGGAGTTGCAGTCCATGAACCTTTTTGTATAACTATAACCAGTGTAAATATTTACACTGCCTCTTCTAGTTGGTCTTCTGCTTGAGCTGATGATAATTGGATACTTTCTTCCAACTTCTGTCTGAAGTAGTTCCAATCAGTCAGTCTATTAACTAGTTTTGGGCTTCGTTCTTTTATTATTATTTTATCGCCAAGTGTAAGATTTCATTTACCTTTATTTTAATTGAAGATATATTTTTAGATATAAAGAAGTCGACAAGATCTGGGGTTTTATTCCTATCTGTTGTCCAGTAGGTAGGTTTTCCCGTTGAGTGATATTTAGCGCCATCTTCTTTAATAGTTTCATATAGTTCTCTGCCTCTAGTATTTGTTCATTGTAATGGTTATCCCATATGCTGGAGTGACGGTTGACACGTTCTTGTAGCCCAGCTTTAACTGACCGGATGGGTGGGACCTCTAACTCCCTATTTACCACTCAAAAGAAATATAATAACGTGCCTATTTGAGTTCCTATATCTCTACTTTTCTATCTTGCTGTGGGTGACCTGTGCTGTAATGGCCACCTGGGGCATGCACCGGGCCTTTACTATCCCGATTCCCGTTACCCATAAATATTGTGGACAATATTTTATGACAGTTACTCTAACTTACCACGAACACCACTCGCTACTTGTCTTATTCAATTAAAAATGTTAGACCATCATTGTTTACCTATATTAAGTAAATTTTTTATTATAATCAAAGGATAAATCAATAAGAATTTAAAACTGTATTTTTGATAATGCGAATTAATATGAATTTCAATACGTATTTAAATCCCAAAGGCAAAAATTAAATAAAATTAAATAAATTAAAATTAAATAATGTAATGAATATTCTGCAGCTGTTGTGCGAAAAAAACTGGATATAGGGCTTAATTCAAATTAGAAATTCACTCACAAGAACTAGCTATCCTTTTATTGTAATTAAATACGCAACGAAACACAATTAAATGATATGAAAAAGGGATAATCGATATAAATGGGCAATGCAATGATCAGTTTACTGTGATAGATAACAGACACTTTTTCTGTGATGTAAAAAGTTCAGTTTTTCCTTTTTTTAATTAATGCTTTCTTTTCCGTTTTTTTAGTTTTTTTTTTTTTAGCAGAAATTTTCACAGATAGACTAAAATGCTGATTGTTTATTAGCAAAAGAAAAAAAGAAACACTTTTTGGCTTTATAACGATGTTAATCCAGGTGCTTATTCCGATCAGATGTTGGCGATTGCATTTGGGCACGTGTGATCCGACGGGTATACTGCGTGGGAGCTGTTGTTTCGACGACTATCACGCTCTTCTGGCTTAGCAGGTGCATGGTACACGCGTCGCGGAAGGGTAACTGGTGCCGCTTATCACGTTGAATTATGTGTCTATTCGATCACTGACGGCGGCGATGACGAAGACGATGATCCAGTGTTGTTAGGCCTCTCTCTTCAATTTTCCCACGAAACGTGGTCATTTTTCCCTTTTTTCCCTTTTCACCGAACTCAAATTCCCACGAAATTCCCACTATGCATTAAAATAAAAAAAAGAAGGGGCCTACCATTTTATGCCAACTCCGAACGGCTGAATTGAGAAGCTTTTTCAGTACAGTTATACTCTCGTATGTTTGTCAGACGTTCGCGAGAGGTGGTGCTTTTCCGGGGATCGAACTTGGGACCTCTCGCACTTTAACCGCTGAGACACTGCGCCCACAAAATTAACTGGTAAATTGGACGAAAAATAACGAACTGCAAAACAAATCTATCAAGTCTAAATTAATTTAATAAAAAATGAGGAAAAGTGGAAGTGTAGAAGTTACACAAAATACATTAGCTCATGATGATATAGCGCGAACCAATTCACTTGGCCAACCGTCGGTTGCGCAGAGAGAGGATTTAAGAGAATATACACGACACAAAACAAAATACACAGAAACCTGCGCAGTAGAATGGCCAAGTGAATTGGTACGCGCTGTAAAGTAATAAACATTTAAACTGGTTCCATTCCAACGTCACTTTGCCGCTGGCGCTAGAGCTCTAGTTACATACGCTGTCGCTGCGCCGTCAGATTCTTTTTGTAATTGAATTTTTTTGTTAAGAGGCTATTTACATGAGCTCTTTTTATTTCTGCTGATAATTGTTGTGAATTTTTGAATTAGTTTTGGTGAAATTTCACAAAAAATTGGTTTTACAATTTTTTTGTCAGATTCCTGAAATTCCCACGATTGTGATGCTTTTTTCCTTTATCCCACGGAAGGCTTTTCGGACATCGAAAATCCCACAAAAAGGGATAAATCCCACGATATAACAACACTGCGATGATCCAACCATAATTGTCTGGGGAGTGCAGTGCTGCTTGAAGCTTGAGATATATGAAACAAATTTAAGAGCACTTGAAGCTTGAAGGGCGTGTTTAATGAGTCAATCAATCGCTATTAGAATTTTGTGCAGCGTATGCGACAACTCAGTTGTATAGATCAACACGCTTTTGACGCGTGGAAGAATTAAGGCTTAACCACAGATACTATAATAACTATTTATCTGTGGCTTAACCACATTCTTCAAAAAGTCAAAAAGAAGCTCACACACAAACGCGGCTGTCCTCTCGTTGTCATAAACTTTCCTAAAAGTTTTTGTTTTGACATTTAAAAGCTATAAAAAACATAAACAAGAATTACCGACATAGCTATTTGTAAACGTTTGATAAATTTCAACAAGAATATTAAAAATGTGTTTCAATCAAGTAAGTATGCAAATGAGTTAGATAGAAGTGAGGTATTTAATTCAGTTTTCTTCAGCTTGTCCAATTGAACTATTTGGCAAAATTAGCAAATGATGTCATGAATATCTTTGAAATTGTAGACGAAGTTGATGCGCGAACAAAAACTAATCGCAGATGGTGGGTACACCCTATTAACCAAAACAGATTAGCTCAGGGTGACTATCAAGATCTATTGGAAGAAATTATGCTATACGATGAAAAAAAAAAAATTCTTTTGCTATACAAGAATGGAAATATGCCAATTTCAATATTTGGTACATCTGGTAATACCGTATCTCACTAAGTATAGCCATCGACAAGGATTACCAGAAGCAGTCAGATTATTTGTCATTATCACATTAAGGTATGTATACAAAATCCAATAAAAAAAAAACAATCATAGACTAAAATAATCCTGATATTATATTTCAGATATCTAGCTACAGGGGACAGCTACAATTCACTGGCATTCGCATTTCGAAAAGGAAATTCAACCATTCAAACTATTATTCCAGAAGTCTGTGATGTTATTTGGAACGTGTTGAAGCCAATTTACCTACTTTCAAAATCAACAGAGGATTGGAAAAACATCGAACGAGAATTTTTCAATTATTCATCTAATTTTCCGCATTGCGTATTGATGGCAAACACATCACCATTCAAGCGCCGATAAGGACCGGAACGTAATACTTAAACTATAAAAATAACTATAGTATTTTTTTGCTTGAGGTGAGCGATGCTCACTATAAATTTTCCTACGTCGACATCGGAGAATATGGTTCACAAAGGGATGGAGGTATACTAACTAATAGTTTGTTAGGTATTTCGCTTAAGAGTGGTGAAATGAACAGTCCCAGTCCAGCACCGTTACCAGGAGCCAGGAGGTATGTATTTAACTACCTATCAAGAAATAATACGTATAAATTGTTTTTTTTTTGTTGCCTTAGGAAACACGAATGTTCCGTACTTCATGCTTGGTGATGAAGCATATCCCCTCAAGCCGTATTTACTTACTCCCTAGTCCCTACAGTGCCAGTGGAAGATTCTTAGATACCGACAAATATGAGTACAATAAGAGGCTATCCAGAGGACGTGGAGTTGTGGAAAACGCTTTTGGCATTTTAGCTGCTCGATGGAGAATCTAACACCGCTCAATAACAGCAGAACCAAAAACCGTTGACAGCATTGTTAAGGCAACTGTTGTCTTACACAACATGCTATATGAGAGCAGCAAGCATTTATAATGTCCCGCTTTGTTTGAGGATAGGCAAAGTGATGAAGGCATTTGGGTAAATGGAGAAAGCAGCTAGTTCCTAACTCAATGATATTCCTTTATTCTAAGAGATGTTTGCAAAACTTTGTTTGCAGTGTCTATTAGAATTGTTTAGAGAAACTTTTTGCATCAAAATATTTTTTGTTTGAGACCGAGGAAAAAAGTAAAAAAAGTAGACTTTCACAAAAATTCTAAATTTTCAATGGGTACTTAATGGGTTAAGGAAAATATTGTATCATTCAAACGAAATTTAAATGACCTATCCATTGATGCCAAAATTTACATGAAGTAAGTTCAAATTATGAGAAGAATTAACTTTAGTTTTGTCTAAATACTTATGCCCACGACTGTATAGTGTATAATAAGCCGTCTCGAGCGTCGAGCGTACGTTACGTACAAGCACAAAGAGAGAGAAGACTGTATAAAATAGTTTTATTTTATAAAAATTCTGTCTCTCTGCCCTTATTTAAGTGAAATGCATTTGTGACCTGAGCGCGCCCACTTTCCAGTTGTCATTCGATCTTAGCAATGATACAGTGCTGTCAGTGACCAATACGTTTTTAGTTGTTTATATATTTGTGTCTGTTGGTTTCTATATTTATGCCTAAAATATTAAGGATAATTGACGAGAATTACAAAGAACTCTGCCAACAAATTTTGTCTCGCCTCAACTTCACTGATAAAGTTTAAGTTGCATTGCAAGGCATTTAGCTTCAAGTCTTGTCCCACTAATGACGCAATTTCCTAATTTAATGGTAGGCATCGATGAGGAGTCATTAGATGAATAATGGTGAAATCTGCTTAATTCAGAAAATATTTCAAAAGACTTAAAGCTACAGCAATTTTGAAACCACGTTTTCAAACAAAAAAACGAGTTGGGTGAAAAAATGTTCCCATCAAGAAAAGATTTTATTGGTTCGGTCCTATCATTTCCACATAGCAGCGCGGCTGCTGAAAGGAAGTTTTTGGAACTAAATCTAATACAGTAAAACCCGCTTAAGAGAAACCCGCTTGAGAGAAAACCCCGCTTATCTGAAACACTTTTTTCATACCCGAGTATTTGTCGACCAATTACCTATAAAACACTCCGCTTAAGCGAAAGTCGCTTAAGTGAAAAACCCGGATACCTGAAACATAAACACGGTGGTCGTCTACTGATGAGCCCACCCACCACATCGGGGCGAAACGCATTACTGGAGTCGAGGCCACCTCAAATTTAAAAATTTGTGATGACAATCGTACACTCCAAAAATGTATTCATATCATAAATATGTTTATGATTTGAAAATAGTTTGATTGTATTTTCAGTTAGCTATATTTTATATTTTTTATTGAAAAAAACTCTCTTAAGTGAAAAAAATATTGAATCGAACAGAACAAAAAATTAACGCTTTCACTTCTTTTTTCTCGAAAATTACAATTGAATTTCTGATATATGTGACTCGCGTTTAATTTGGAGGTGTTACTACTTAAAATGCTATAACTTCTAAACTACATATTATAGGTACAAACATTGTTTTGTACATTTTGAAAAGACAATTTAGTAGCGCATACAAGTCTTAAGCACTTCGGGGACATCTGTTCAGCTACAAAAAAGTTATGGCCACTTAAACTCAACATTTTCAAAATTTGTTGTTACATTTTTTAACTTAAAATGCTTTTTTCTCACTCAAAATTTTTACTTAATAAATTTTTTATTTTTTTTATAAAATTTTTATCTTTGAGAAATTTACTAAAAATTATGTTAAGCAACTTTTTTCCGTACGATCAACAGAAGTTGTATAAAAGCCATCTTTTGTCAGACAAAGGTCAAACAAAATTAAGTGAGAATAATAAACTAAAACTGCAGAGGCGCAGACTAGCTGTGCAGTTGGAACTTCCCAGAAACAGGATTCACAGAACTCTACGGAGTAATAGATTAAACCCTTTCCATTTAACACCGGTACAGGATTTACTACCAGGAGATGCGCAAGTAAGAGTAGAATTTTGCCCAGCGCAAACGTACCTACAGAAGACAGGCACTTCCTCAAGAACATTCTGTGGACTGACGAAGCGCAATTCACAAGAGATGGGGTTATAAACCTCCACAATTTGCACCATTGGTCAGACCCCAATCCCCACTTAATACGCACAACATCCTTTCAAAGGTAAGAATTAAGTTATTGTGAAGAACTCCTTCAAAATGTGTGCTTATTTCATAGGAGGTTTGGAAACGCTTTAGTAGGCCCGCACGTTCTTCCAAAAACAGTTAATTCCCATTACTACCTGTAATTTGTTAAAGAACGATTGCCGGAGGTATTTGAAGATGTTCCTTTTGTTCAGAGAAGGGCGATGTTCTTTCAACAAGATGGAGCACCTTGGCACAGTAGCTGCGAGGTAACTCCATTCCTCAACCATACTTTTAACGAGCGATTTGGCCCCAACCCTTGGCCACCCAGATCTCCTGACCCACGGATTTTTTCTTCTGGGGTGCTATGAAAGAAAAATTTATTTTAGAGAAATATCGAGTTTTTTTGACCATTTTTGTCTCAAAAAAATGGCTTTTACTACAACATTTGTTGATTGTACGTAAAAAGTTGCTTAACATAATTTTTAGGAAATTTCTCAAAAATAACAATTTCATAAAAAAATTAAAATTTATTAAGTACAAATTTTGAGAAAAAAACATTTTAAGTAAAAAATTGTAACAACAAATTTTCAAAATTTTGAGTTTAAAGGGCCATAACTTTTTAGTTGCTCCACAGATGTACCCAAAGTGCTTAGGACCTGTATGCGCTAAAATTTTTGTATGTACCTATAATTTATTTATGGAAGTCGGATGAACAATACAGTTTAATTTTGTTTCAATTTATATTTTCAGAAAACTTCGAGGAGGTCATGGATGAGTTTGTTTCTGTCCTCGGGATCCATTGATAAATACTCTTCTCCAATAAACTCCAACACTTTGAAATGGCTTGCGCTTTTCTCCTCTGGAAGTATTGAGTGCTGTGGCCTGTGGGGCAGTCCGCTGTGACATTTGCCGCACTATCGGCAATTCATGCCATCGTATCTACCTACTCCTTTCTGGAAAAAATTTACCCGCACCGTTTGGGTCGACTTTAAGCAACGAGGAGGGCAATTATCGGTGGTTGGCGTTGATAAAAAAGTCGGCGAAAGTGGGGAGTCCTGAATTGTCGAATCCAGCTATGTGATCCCAGGACGAGAATCGTTTGAAATCGTCAGCCTCGGCTGTATTGTTTCCGCCAAAAACCCGAGGCTGGGCATCAAATGCCACTGCCTGAAAGTGCTTGCTGTTGCCCCAGACCTTGAGTTCAATTTCTCCTTTTTCTTCTCTCGTCTCAGTTTTTTGTTGAGGGTTGTAAACCTCTTTTCTATGTCCATTGGAGTGCTACCGGGAAAGTTAAGAGAAATTTGCATTAAAAACAGCATCCCGGTACTCTCCTCTCTTGTTATCCCAAAGCGTTGGGTCTTACTGGATCAAAATAATTAAATTTTCATCATCAGCATCTGCAATGAACATAAAGAAATAACCGGTAAAATAGATAATTTGTCTATATCTCTAATCTCTTCTCTATATACACACTCACCGGCATAATTAACCGCCCACCTATCTTTAGTGCCACCAGTTTTGTTTACCTCAAGTAACGGTTATCTCAATGGATGTGTTTTGTCAAGTGGACATTTTCACCGTTTCTACACTTTTCCCATCTCATATTTGTGTATTAAATGGATTTTTGTAATTCCTCCCTAATTTGACGTTCTTAGCGATTTCATTACTGTGATCTCAAATCCCTGTTTTCTTTATTTCTGAGTATTGGAATGTGTTTAATTAGAGTTGCTGACAATCTGGGTATTAAAAATGAGAAAGAAAAATGTCATTAGACGCGACTGGAACAGGTAGGGCTGTCGCTTTAGCGGATGCTGGCTACCGCCAACGTTTGATTGCGGTGACACTTGGTGTGCCTCGAACCACTATAAGAGATACCATCAGACGATTTCGGGAGACTGGTTCTTACAATAGAAGGCCAGGTCAAGGTAGACACTGATGTCCTTTCGCCCGAGACGACCGCTTTTTTGTCAATAATGTGCTCAGGGATCGCTTTTGTACTAGCTACTAAAGCTCGCATTCGTCTCTTGGAAGTGAGAGATGTTGCAGCACAAACCACAGAGAACTAGACCGTCGACTTCCCGTGCACCTACCCGATTCTCCCCGGAAAAATATTACCCTGTCTGTGAATACGTGTAAATGTCAAAATTAATGGCGGCAATGTAAATAAAACATGTAAGCGGCCATTTGTTGAGATGCGTTAAGAAACGGTGGGAATTATGGGGAACTAAAATTAGGTACTGTTTACATTTCAGATAAAACGGATTTCAGATAAGACGGTTGTTTGGAATGATTTAAATTCAATTTGAGCGAAAATATAATTTATATCGTTAATAATATTTTGTTCGCATATTCAAAAACTAATACTTTCTTTATCGCAAAAACAAATCACCTAGTGAATGTAAAATGTAAAAAAAAAGATTCTGGCATTTTGTTTTGCGTTCCAACAAATTTGTCAAAATTGCTACCAACAAATAAAGGATAACTGTTGGAATTGTTGTTTAGTTTAACATGAGAACAATACCTTACGGCATCACCATAAACTATTATACTGCTTTTTCTGTCTTACAAATCATTTCGAATAATCTCACGCGTCCTTCTTCTTTTCAGGGAGTTGGTTGTGTTTTATCTTTGTCTCCGAAAAACTTTAACTTTTTCAGCATTTGTTCATCAATAACAAAATAAAAATAACTAATATGTAAAGGATAACCACGTGATTAACACATTCGCTGCCACGTCATTCAAAAATGAATGACACTTATATTTCGGTGGGGGCCACGTCATTTGTATGTGTATGACAGTTACATGTTTCTATAAGGCCATGACATTCAAAAATGAATGACATGAAATGTTCCATTGAAATTTTTCAAAAAATATCAGAAGTGAAAAAAAGTTTATTTTTTGCAAAAAAACAAATTAATTTATTTTTATCTGCCATATTTTTCCAGATTTTCTTAAACTAAGTACACAGTTATGTTCACGAGAGGCCAGGCTCCTTAATCCCTATTCAGTTTGTTCATAGTGTCGCCCGTTATTGAATGCCACGGCCTTATCTTGCCAATGTCCCGTCATTCACATAGGACTGACACGGCGGTTGTGGAAACATTGTGTGTCATTCATATTTGAATGATATGGCCTGTACGAAAATATATTATTTTTTTAGTAAAACGGTTAAAACACATCCAACAATTTTTCGTTTTCACCTTCAGAAATATTACCAAAATTGGCTTGGCAGCGAATGTGTTAAGACAAAATTATTAAAATTATTATATTAATCACGAAAGGCGTTTCCACTGAATTTAAATAGTTTGTGGTGCAAAATCAATTTGAGTTGGAAACATTACCTGATAATATGAATAGAACTCCTTTTTTATTTATATGAATATATGTAATATCTATAAATATCATAAGCTCATCGAAACAGTTTTGTTGCTAAATAAACAGCTGAATAAAGAGCTGCAGTTGAAAAGGTATGTTTCATTTTATTTTGCGACAAGAGCGACGCAATTAAAAATAAAACGCGTATGTATAACGTAATTAGCAATCATGAAAATGTATAATAATTAACGAAATTAATGACATGATTTAGCTAAATCACGTTGGTGGGAACCTGGTAAAAGTTAAAGAAATATTCACAGGTTTTGGAAGTCCATTCACATGAAAACTTTTCTTGGTCGTAACAGTTCACGAAGTTCAGACATCAATTTCTACTACCTAACAATCTCTGATTTGAGTTTAAGTTCAACCGAATTTTTTTTTTGATAGTTTGTGGAACGGATTTGAATGTTGTGAATTTTGAATAAACTTGTGACAATTCGCGCTAAGGGTGTTTTTCTTCGAGGCAAAAAATTTGGAGTTCGAAATTTCGTCGTTTATGCTCTTTTGAAAATAGTTTTTCCCATATTTTGATTGATTATTTTATTATTCTACTTATGTACTCTTGCAATAGTAAAATGAGCAATTTGTTTATATAAATGCATCAAAAGTGGTTTGTTCGCATAATATCAATTCGTTCGTTCATTCTCATGTGAATATTCCTTTAAATCGCCGATTTTAATTGATATCAACAGTTTAAACAATTTAACATTCCCTAAAACTAAACTGTGATTTGAACGAAGTGTAACCGAAAAAAAAGAAGAAACCTGCAGAACACAGCCCCACAGCCATAAACCACAGCCAGGTGCAACTACCATAGGATTTTGCTACGTATGCGTGTGCCGTAATTTCTTCCCTTTAATTTATACAGGCCCAACACATAAATAAATCCTATGGTACCAACAGCTTGTAGGCAAAGTCCGTTATGTGGGAGGAGTCGACGGTCTATTTCTTACTGGTTTGTGTGTTGCAGTTAGTGATCGAACAGTAAGAAGAAGACTGGCAGAGAGAAACCTAAGCCCATTTCGCCCAGCTCGGGCCCCAGAACCACTCCCACAACACCCTACAGCCACACTTCAGTTTGCTAGAAAATATGCTGAATGGACGATGGATCACTGAAAGAACGTACTGTTTTCCAAGTCCAGATGGTCATTTGTATACACTCTCACGACCATCTGGACCTCTTAAGGATATTTTACTTTCGTCGGAAAACAGTATACCTTTATGAAATCGCTAAGAACCGTTACTTGACGTAAACAAAACTGGTGGCACTAAAGATAGGTGGGCGGTTAATTGTGCCAGTGAGTGTATTAGCTGTGCAATAGACAAGCTTAATAGAAAAATTACTTTAATTTTATGAATGTTAAAATGATAAAAGACTCCCTGTGTATAGTTGGTCCAGTGTTCGAAAGAATCATAAGTACATCCCTAAGTGCGATATCTTTCCATAATACTGGAAAGAATCGCTTGCGAAAGCGACAAACTTGAGTGACTATCGCCCATTTATATGAAAAAAATCTTAGAAAAAAAAACGGTTGTGATGCAGCTCCAAGAGCACTTAGAAGGTCAAGGTTTTATAGATAGGTACCAATCTGGATTTCGCGCTAATCATTCCTGTAAAACCTGGCCAAACTTTGTCCTAAATGATTGGAGGAGTGAAATCGATAAGAAAAGTGTGGTAGTGGCAGTTTTCTTAGACTTAAAGCGGCCCTTTGAAACAGTGAATCATGAATTTTTATGAAAAAAGTCCTACGGTATAAAATGGACTGAACTTAAATGGTTTAAATCCTTTATAATGGCGCGAACACAAGGCACATCCGTAAATGGGAAAATATCTGCCAGCGTAGGGATTCCACAAGGCACAATACTGGGAGTGTGGTTATTTCTAATTTTTATTAACTATATTAACCGAAGTACATAATACAATTTTCAAAACCAACCTGACGACCGGCGGTAAAATAAATCCTCTCACAAAATTGTATTCGCCTAGGTCGATTCGTTTGGACGCTATCGTGTTTTCAATAGACACTACACAGAGTGTCACATGGGTATTTTATATGGTGATTGACCTATTTTTGTAAATATCTTGTAAATATCTTGTAAAATATTAACTTTTCGGCAAAACAGTATTCAAGGTTACCTACCTATGTAGCTACAAATATGATACAATATACAAAAAAAGAATACCTCTATAGGTTAAAACATTTTCGTTGGAAAACAAATAGTAATCGTCTGAAACATTTATTTTAGAATTAAATACAGATGAAGTTGTTGTTTAACAAGAATGTGATGTTGCGCACCGTCGACGACCACCTGCAAAGTAGTTTCTAAACACCCCGAGTCTACGACGTCCTCGAATATCCTTTAATTTATTGCCATAGTGGAGATGGTCACAATTTCGAACTTTTCCTAGTTAATCTTACTACTACTACTACTCTGCAATTTTATTCATATACATTCGAGAACGGCTAAGTAGAAAACGGATAGAAAAATCGCCTAAGTGGAACGCGTTTAAATATTCCAAGTTTTTTCATGCGAAGGGCAAATTTCTCATAAGAGAAAAATTTTTCAAACCACGAAATGCAATTTTATACTGTTTTTAAAACCCATAAGTGCACTTGAAAAATTACATTTATTTCATTTTTATTTTATTTTTTTATACAAATTGAATTTGGCAGCACTTATCACATACCTGTACATTGTACAATCAATGACATAAAACACTATGACATTCCGACTAACAGAAACAGCAGTTGTTATTTTAAACTCATCTGTCATTTGACTTCTCGCAGTAATGGTTCACGCGTCAATTCAACATAGTTTTTTCCAGCATAGGTATGTTAAAGAAATTCGAAGTGCAAAAATGTTAAGCTCCCGCAAATTTATTACCTTGATCATTAGCCAAAAGCTTGAGCTAATAAAAGATATAGAAATTGATGGAAAAACGAGAAAAGAAGTTGCAGCAAAGTATGGCGTAACAGTTTCCACAATTTCGAGAATAGGCGTATTTTTTTGGGAATCTATAGCTAGCTCACTTTTACTTTTACATGCAAAACTGGTATACTCACTTTTAGTTTTGTTATACTCACTTTTGGTTTTACATGCAAAACGGTTATACTCACTTTTGGTTTTGTTATACTCACTTCCCAAAAAAATACGCCTAATATTGAAGGTGGAAAATAAATTTCAACAAATCGAATGAGAAAATGGAAATGTGAGTAAAAACAGAATAAAAAGGGCGACTTTGAAGAGGTTGAAGCAGCCATATCCATTTGGTTTAAACAAGTAAGATGCAAAGGGTGTCCAATATCGGGTCCAATGATACTTGAGCAAGCAAAAAAGTTCGCAGTCAGACTAAATAATAGACTTTGAACCAAATCCAGGCTGGTTATCTCGCTGGAAAACTAAGAACAATCTTCATTGTAAAATAGTTATGTTTCAGCTTACTGGTCGATGGTTTCCGAATCAAAATAGAAACTATTTCATTTTTACAAAATTCAAGGAGAAAATTGTTGATCAATCGTCTCGTCAGCAACATATTGGCTGGAAAATATTCTTCCTGATTTTCTTAGGCTGAAAACACACCGGATAAATCAAAACGTTTTTGATTCTTAAATCAAGAAAACTTTTTTTATTTGAACACACACCAAGAAAAACAGAATGTAACAAAACAAAACTTTTTGTTTTCTTGTTTCGGTTGGTGTGCGTTGAAATAAAACAAAATGGAATTTGCGAGTTGGGACTTGCCATTAGTACCTTACCTATAAAGTTGTACCAATCTTGTTTTAAATTTTCAAGCAATTGAGCAAAAGGAAGCGACTATGTACACAGAGTGTTGGGTGCACCCGTATAATCTAAAACGAAATGCTCCTTCTCTTTATAATTGTAGATAGGGCTTCTTACCTCAATTAAAAAAAATCAAATTTTCTCCATCTATGCCCATATTTTTTAAAATTTGGCCACTGAATAAACATAGAAGCAAATAAAGCTGAAAGGTTCAATGAAAGAAGAAATAAAAAAAATCGGAATCAAAATTTTGTTTTGCAAAAACAAGAGGTCAGCTATCGGCAACGAAACATGTTTTTCTGTTTTGCTTTGGTTTTTATGTTTCGTTTCATTTGGTGTGTGTTGCGCCATAAGAAAGTATGCAATTATCGACAACGACGCTGATTCGAAACAGTTTTGTTGCATTCGGTGTGTGTTGCTCGTATACAATGGCATGTATTTTCGACAACCGCAACCGAAACACTTTAAAACAAAAACGTGTGTTTTGTTTCGTTTGCTCCGGTGTGTGTTGTCTCATAAGAAACCATGTTCTCTTGTTTCACGAAACAAGAAAACACGTTTTGCTTTATTCGGTGTGTTTTCAGCCTTAACAGATATGAAGAACAACGAACAAGGCATCTTTAATGCAGACCAATCAGCACTTTTTTACCGAGCTGCACCTTCTGGTACGATGGCGTATAGAGGCGGGAAACCATCAGGTGGTAAGGTAAAGAAATCCAGGGTGATGTGCTTGGTTTCACTCGACCACCACAACGAAACCCCTTGTTCGACGACCGACGAGTGCCGGCAAGAGCATGCAGCGAAACAAGAGGCATACAAAGCGGCGCTGCAAAGAAGAACCAGAGCTTCTCGTGTGCTCTATGCGCAGAAAAGAAGAGACGAACACCGGCTTCTCAGGAGAAAAAAGAAAGATTACGAGAAGCGCGCGATCAAGGAAATAGAGAGCGTTTACAGCAGGAATGAGTTTCGCAAGTTTTATCAAAGGGTGTCTATTCTGAAGACTTTTTCAGAAGTGTTCGCTAAAAAATAAAAACGATGATGTACGGGAGGAGAAAATAAAAACGACGTTACGCTTCGATGATGATCGACCACTAATGAATTCATTTATTTTAAGGATTTAAATCAAAATGTCAACACAAGAAAGTACTAGATTTTATTTATAATTAGTGTTAATGAGCTTGGGAAATTTACAATGTACATAAAAATTCAGTTGAGTTTTATTGTTTGTGACTAAACATTCCGCCCTCTTTGAAAGGTCTCACTTTCAACTAGGTAAGATCGCCAGCTTGCAGATACTACGTCTCATCGTGCCCTTTGAAGTTCGCACCTCCGCCACTCGAACTTTACCATCCGCCCCCGCGATGGTTTTAACGACTCGACCAAGCAACCATCTCTGTGAAGGAACATTATCTTCATGAATGATGACTAAAGAGTTGACGGCTAGATTTGGCTGACTGCAGCCTCCCAAATGCCGCCGAAGTGAGGGGCCCTAGGAGGAATAAAATGAAAATGTATGTTTTCGTTAATACAAAAGTTATTAATAAGTTCTTTCTATGTTTTGTGAAAAAACATACTTTTGAATTCTATAAGCTTCGAATTAGCTCCTACAAAATTAGTGCCCCGACGACCAACGAAACGCTTTAATGATGCTATGAATGCATCCGACGACAAATCCGACACAGCCTTGGATGCGAAACAGATGAAAACAGCAATGTATGTTTTATAAGGCACCTTGCCCCTAATCTTATAGTATGTGAGAATTGGTCCACAGAAATCCACTCCACAACATGTGAAGTGCCTTGTTACGGTAAGTCTCTCTGTAGGTAGATTTCCCATAATCTGATGAAGTAGTGTTGGCCGATACCTGACGCAGTGTATGCAGTTTCGTACCGTTTGCCTTGCGATTTCTCGAGCATTTACTATCCAAAAGGTATTTCTTATTAACGAGACGAGTGTTTTAGCTCCTGCATGGTAATTTGATTGATGCAAATTCCTGACCAACAATTTAGCAAAGCCCACATTTTTTGGAAGGAGCAACGGATGTTTTCTCTCCTCCGGAATGCTCGAGTTATGTAATCGGCCGCCTACTCTGAGTAACGGAATACCGTTTTTTTCTTCTAAGAATGGGTTTAACCACTTGATGGATCCTTTAAGACTTTGACCATTGGTAATTGCAGCAATTTCTTCCGCGAACGAATGTTTTTGAATGACAAAAACAATATGGGTTAAAGCATCATCTAGTTCTTTGGTGCTTAACGCAATTGGAAATTCTGAGCGCACGGAATTTTTAGTAGGATTATAAAATCTCAAAAGATATGCGAAGATGCGAAGGAGTTTTTATATGAGCTATATTTATCAATGATATTCAACAGATACGAATAATCTCCCTTCTTGCAGATCAAGACGGTTTTCCTTTTTTCAAGGGACAGCTGTTCCGATGATAACTGGAAATTATCATTGAGGGGCCAGTTCTCTGGGCTCTCTAAAAGGAATCGCGGACCGTTAAACCAAATAGATTGCGATAATTCAGCTACTGTACATCTTCTAGAAACTATATCTGCTGGGTTATCTAGCGTTCTAACATCCCTCCATTCCACTCCAAGCCAATTTTCTTGAATTTCAGCAACCCTGTTTCCTACAAAAGTTGTCAACTTTGAAGTGTGAGTCCGAATCCAATGTAAAACTATTTCTGAGTCTGTCCAGAAGTAGACTTTCGAAATGCAATCTTTAAATATGGCTGGTTTAAGGGTAGTGATGCGATTACATGAGAACACAAGCGTTCCCACTCTAGCCTCTCACTATCAACTCCTACTCTCACCTCCACGTTGGTGACTGGTGGGTGCCTAGTACCTCGACCTGAGATGGGGTAACCAACCCCTGTGGAAGATCGTTGGTGGCAGCGAACGAGAGAGGGGGGAGGAGTGTCTACGCACTAAGACATTTCCTCTTGTTTCAGGCGGCAGCGGATGAATTCCCTAGATGGAATCAACGGTGGCGTCTACAGTTCCAGTCAGGTCGAACTAAAGTGTAATCCCTATATGAGCTGCTTCGACTTATTTGGATAACAGGTCTATAGGGATCTCCAATACTGAGCCAGGGTGTTGGAAAAGAGTTGGTGGCGGATGAACCCTAAATGGGTCAACGGCAGCGCTCATATCCCAAAATTGGGTTACTGACATCGGAATGTCCGGCCCGCTGTCCTAGGGTCAAAACAGGGCCTGGCCCTCCAGGTTGGGGGTTGTGCCGTCGGGGTAACTTCCCGACCATGGAAAAAAAGACTAGTTATGAGAGAGACGCAACCAGCCTCGGATAACGAAACTCCTCAAATGGCAACCAGACCCGGAACGTCAATGGACTACGATATGAGAGTATGCACCTGGAATGTAAGAACACTCTACACCCCAGGTGCCACTCAAAAACTTGAGTCTGTCCTCACGCGGTACAAGGCAGACATCACCGCGATCCAGGAGATACGATGGATAGGATCAGGCATGATGAAAAGAAAAGATTGCGACATTTATTACAGCTGCAACAAAAGACTGCATGTATTAGGATGCGGATTCGTCGTGGGAAATCGGCTTAGGACAAAAGTTATTGACTTCAAGCCGATAAGTGATCGCCTTTCTGTGATCCGCATCAAAGCTACTTTCCAAAACATAAGCCTAATATGTGCACACGCCCCTACCGACGAGGCTGAAGATCCCATCAAGGAGGAGTTTTATGACCTCCTGGATGGAGCCTACGGAGCCTGTCCGGAGTACGATGTAAAAGTTGTACTCGGGGACTTCAATGCTAAAATCGGAAAGGAAAACATCTTTGGCGGGTTAGTTGGTAAGCACAGAATCCACGAAACGACAACAGACAACGGCTACCGACTAATAGATTTTGAAGCAGCTCGTAATACGGTGATAAGTAGCACTAGGTTTCCAAGGCTAAGGATCCACACAGCAACCTGGCGCTCTCCAGACGGTCGAACCGCCAACCAAATCGACCATGTGCTAATCGATGCGAGGCACGCATCCAACATCCTCGACGTGCACACATTCCGAGGGGCAAACGTCGACTCTGACCATTTTCTTGTCGCAGCAAAATTCAGAGCTCGGCTGTCCAACGAGAAGAAGCTGCGAACCGCCCAGAAGAAGAAATTCGACGTTGGACGCCTTAGCACACCTGGAGTAGCCAGAGCCTACAGCGAGTGCCTGAGCATGAAACTCTCCTCTGTGCACTCACCTACCACAGACGCCAACAATCAGTGGTGCCAGTACCGCGACATCATCAAGGAGGTAACCGAAACCACTGTAGGGTACCAGCCACCCCAGAGAAAGAGCCCGTGGTATGATGATGAATGCGTGTACAGGAAAAAGGTGACAGAAGATGCACACAAGAAAGCGCTGCAGCGCAAAACAAGGGCAGCGAGAGAAGAGTATCGAGCCAGGAGAAGAGAGGAAAAGAAGATCCTGCGTAGGAAGAAGAGGGCTTACGCAGCTTCCCAGCTCAAGGAGATCGAAGAGTCGCGCGATCGTAATAACATCCGGAGGTTTTATAAAAAAGCCAAGCAACTGGCTGCTGGCTACAAAACCGGAACGCAGGCTCTTCGAGACAGCGAAGGAAACCTAGTCACCGAAGCGCAGGGAATAGTAGATGTGTTTAAGCAGCATTTCCAACAACTGCTAAATGGGCATCATGTAGAGAGAGTGATAGGGCAAGAAGAGAACCCGCGTCCAGTCAATGAAGAACTAGTTCCACCACCTAGTATAGAAGAAGTTGGCCTAGCTATAAAAAAGCTTAAGAACAACAAAGCCGCAGGCTCTGATGGTTTACCAGCGGAGCTCTTTAAATACGGTGGTGATGTTTTGGTAGGGAGCATGCACCGAATCATCAACCAAGTATGGCTGGAAGAAAACATGCCCGATGACTGGACTATCGGCTCCATATGCCCCATCTACAAAAAAGGCGATCCTATGTCTTGCAAGAACTATCGAGGCATATCCTTGCTTAATGTTGCATACAAGATCCTATCCAACGTACTGTGTGAACGTCTTAAACCGTTCTGCAACACACTAATCGGCACGTACCAGTGTGGCTTCCGGCCCGGCAGATCGACTATAGACCAAATTTTCACACTGAGGCAAATCCTGGAAAAGACCAACGAATTTCAAGTCGAAACTCACCACCTATTCATCGACTTCAAAGCCGCGTATGATAGCATACATCGTCAGGAGCTCTATGTGGCGATGGCCGAATTCGGAATCCCGGCAAAACTGATTCAGCTGTGTCGCGTGACGCTGGAAAACACGCGCTGCAATGTGCAGTTTGGAAGCAGCTCCTCCGATCTATTTCAAACTTGCACCGGATTTCGGCAAGGAGACGCGCTGTCATGCGACTTCTTCAATCTCGTACTGGAGCAGATAATGCGCAGGGCAGGTATCAACACGGAAGGCACTATCTTCAACAGATCCGTACAGCTACTGGGCTATGCGGACGATATTGATATCATCGGTCGCTCCCAGCGTGCCGTGGTAGAAGCGTTCACGGCGATTGAAGAACAGGCGAAGTCCGTTGGCCTTCAAGTAAATGAGGACAAGACTAAGTACATGCTATCAACAAACAAACAAGCATCTGTCCACCGCCTAGGACAAAACGTCACTATTGATAGCAACAACTTCGAGGTAGTTAAGGAGTTCACCTACCTCGGAGTAAACATGAACTCCACGAATGACACCCTAGTGGAGATCCGGCGAAGAATTACCCTAGGAAACCGTTGCTACTTCGGTTTGGCAAAACAACTGGGTTCAAAACTCCTAACTCGAAGGACGAAATGTGTGCTCTACAAAACCCTCATCCTGCCAGTTCTGCTTTATGGCGCCGAGTGCTGGACGATAAGCAAGAAGGGAGAGCTGATACTGGGCTGATTCGAAAGAAAAATACTTTGGCGGATTTTTGGTCCTGTGTGCGAGGAGGGCGAATGGAGGAGAAGATACAACCGCGAACTCTATGAGCTGTACCAAGATGTGGATGTAGTCCAAAAAGCCAAAACACGTCGACTACATTGGCTCGGCCACATCGAGCGAATGGACAATAATGCTCCAGCTAAGAGGATCTTCGAATCCCAGCCCCCAGGTTCGAGAAGACAAGGAAGACCGAACCTCCGTTTCAAAGACCAAGCCATCGCGGATGCCAGAGCGCTTGGTCTCGACAACTGGAAGCAGCGTGCCCGGGATCGTAGAGGATGGAAGGCTGCAGTGTCTCAGGCAGAGACTCTTCACGGGTCGGGAGCCCGATAAGTAAGTAAGTAAGTAAGTATCTTTAAATATGCCTTTGATTTTTGCCCATAGCTTTGCTAATAAATGAGCTGCACAAAGTTCGAGACGAGGTAGGTATTTGTTTCTTTTTTGCGGGCGAAACTCGTGACTTTGCAACCAGCAGCTTTACCGAAGAGTGTCCTGAGAGGTTTGTGGATCTTACGTAGATGCAGCAACCGTAGGCATTAAGGGAGGCATCAGAAAATCCATGAATTTGAATATCCTGTTTATTGTTTATTAGCACAAATCTAGGAACTGATAAATCCCTAAGAGACTGAAGATCTACTACGAACTGTCTCCACTCGGTATCTAAACTGTAAACTCTAAACTGTGGAATCGATTCATCCCAATCCAATTTTTCGATCCACAGCTTCTGCAGTATAACTTTTGCCTTTATGATTATGGGGCTCATCAATCCCATAGGGTCAAATAATGACGAAGACAACGAAAGTATTGATCTTTTTTTATAATGCGAGCAACTACGATTTGAATGATATGAAAAGTTGAAACTGTCGTTTAAAGAATCCCATGTTATGCCAAGTGCACTGGTTACTGTAGAGTCGTTAAGTTTAAGATTTGTACTGCAGTGTGTGCTTTTACCGTCCTTATCATCCATTGCGGTAACGTTCCTATGCCATTTGGATAGTTCTAAGCCTGCTGAAGTTAGGATACTGACAACCTCTTCCTGTATTTGTTGCAAGGTTTCGATGTCGTCCGCGCCTGTTAACATATCGTGGGGAGAGTACGATAACTACGGCGCCAAAAATTGATAACGGTATTTTGTAGAGGGGTTAAATACAAGCACTTTTTACTATGGGAGGGGGGGTCTATCTTACTCCGTTTAGGCGGGAGGGGTAATTTAAAGAAAATAATACTTTATATGGAAAAAAATACATTAAAAAACAATGGCAACACTTATAATAAAAGACTATGTCATTTTAGAAAGCCCAGAATCTGTTCTTTTATATTATTTTTAAATCAAGTTATTCCCTTGAATGGTTTTTGAAAAAAACAATTTCAAACTTGAAATTTTAGGACAAAAATTGGGGTGAGTAAAATAATTTTGGCGATGAAAACTAATGACGGATTTATGTAGAGGAGTTAAATATAAACATTTTTTACTATTGGAGGGGGGGTCTATCTCGCTCCGGTTAGGCGGGAGGGGTAATTAAAAAAAAAATTATAAATAAAATTAAAATAAAATATTAAAAAAGAATGGCAACACTTACCACAAAGAACTATAGTATTTTTCAAAGCCAGGAATTCGTTCTAAATTGTCTAAAATGCAAATCAGCAAAATTTTGTCTACCAATGTGAAATTTCTGGCCAGAGATTGTATCTGAAGAATGTTGTTGATATTGGGTAAACTAATATAATTAAAAGAAAGTTTGCATATACTCAGCCTTGCACCCATCCCAAAATCCAACAGTGACCCCAAGCAGGGGGGTTGCAGGGGGGCAGCATGCCCCCCCATCCGCATTTCAAGGCGCAAGGGTAGCAATTTGTACTCTAAGCGGAGCAACATATAAAAGTAATTTTCAATTTTCTCAAAAATTATAAGACATAAATCAAACTGGTTTTGAGTGTTCGATTAAGAATTGATTTAGGCAGTAAAAACTACAAACAAATTAAGTATCTATTTGCTCAACATTGAAAAAAATCAGCATAAAACATTTTTTTTTAATTTTTTTCCTTAAATTTCAAGTTTGAAAGTATTTTTTTCAAAAACTATTAACAGCTATAACTTGATTTAAAAATAATATCAAAGAACAGATTCCTGGCTTACAAAATTCATAAAGTTATTTATTGTAAGTGTTGCCATTGTTTCTCAATTAATTTTTTTTCATTTTAAGTATTATTTTTTTTAAATTGCCCCTCCCGCCTAAACGAAGCCAGATAGACCCCCCCCTCCCATAGTAAAAAATGCTTGTATTTACCCCCTCTACAAAATACCGTTATCAATTTTTGGCGCCGTAGTTATCGTACTCGTGCCCATATCGTCTACATAGAAATCTGAATTGAGAACTTGCGATCCTAGTTTATGAGTAACAGCCCATTTTTCGCTGAGATAACGAAGACAACGAATTGCCAAGAAAGGCGCTGACGATGTCCCATAAGTTACTGTATTTAATTCATATGATTTAATAGACGACTATTCTTCATCTCTCCACAGGATCATTTG
This sequence comes from Cheilosia scutellata, assembly GCA_955612985.1. Taxonomy (NCBI): domain Eukaryota; kingdom Metazoa; phylum Arthropoda; class Insecta; order Diptera; family Syrphidae; genus Cheilosia; species Cheilosia scutellata. The sequence continues at coordinate 65,396,987 of OY015313.1, forward strand.
GAACCTTCGATGATCGGGATAAACCAGTACCTGCCTATACATTTTCACAACATCTGCTGTCAAGGCATATCTATGTAAGCGAAACCTGAGCAAAATTATTAGAAGGTCATCTTGTATTGTAGGACCAACCATGAGAATATTGTTCAACGAAAGTTGCGACGATGTATAGCAAGAAGCATCGAAAACCACTCTCAGTTTTGTTGACTGGCTTTCAGGCTTAATAACGCATTGGTGTGGTAAATAATAATGAGGTTTGCTTAGATCAGGACTTGGAACGTGTGTCATATGACCTAATGCTTCATATTCCTTAAGAAAACGCGAGTATTCCAATTTCAAAGGATGATTCTTAGACAACCTACGCTCAAGTGCTACATATCTCCGAAAAGCTATATCGTAAGAAGAACCAAGAGAACTGGGGTTTTCCTTGAATGGAAGCTTCACTATCAGACGACCATCTGCAGACTCCTCTACATGCTTTACAAAATGTTTCTCACATTGAGTTTGCTCCTCCGTCAATTGTAACTTTTTTCTACTAACTTCCTCCAATTGCCAAAATCGTTCGACGTATTCAGATAAGGAATCGTCAGTTAAACTGAGTAAACAACTTTGCTTTGATGGATTTGGAGTTGATTTAAATCTCCCCGATACGATCCAGCCTAGTAATGTCTTTTGTAGAGATGGCAATTCATACCCTAATTTAATTTGCCCCACACACAGCAGATCAAAAAAGGCCTCTGCCCCCAATAGCAAATCGATTTGCGATGGTTCATTGAAGTGTTCGTCTGCTAGTTCTATATTTCTTAGAAGATTCCAATTCGAAGTGTTTAACATTGAGTCTGGTTGATAACCCGTGATAACTGGATTAACTAGATATTCCAGTGACATTTGAAAATTGTTGAACCTAGACCGAATGGTTGTTTGCGTTTGACTTCTTATCTTTGTCTCGCCTACTCCTACTCCGATCTCTTTCTTCCATTTTTTAAGTTTTAAATCGGTCGCGAATTTGTCACGAATAAGATTAACCTGCGATCCCGAATCCAAGAGTGCTCTTCCGATATCATAACTTCCTGATAAATCTTGTACCAAAACTAGTGCTGTTGCTAAAATTACTTGATCGGGTGAGGTTGTACTATGTTTTTCAGATGCAGTATGCACGGCTGCCGACGTCGACGGCAACGGTTCTGCTAGTGGAGAGGGTTGATTGGTTTCGGGTTGTTGATCTCTGTGAAGCAGAGTATGGTGAGACTGTTTACATTGCTTGCATCTAAAGCTGGATGGAACGTTCGAAACATTGTGCCCTTTGCTTAAACAGTTATTACATAACCCTAGGTTTTTCACGGTAAAGAATCGATCCCTCACTGATAAATTATTGAAAGAAGTGCAGGTTGTTATCGCATGAGCTTGGTCCTTGCAAAATATGCAGTTTCGTCGAATCGCGGTTAATGATGTATGAGTACGATGGCTACTATTAAATAATTTTGGTTTGTTAAATTGCTTATGGGCTGACTACCCACGAACTATTTTACTTCCACGAGCTTCTAGATACCTACAGCGATTTCCTAACACAGACGCACATTCCTCCCATGTTGGAAGCTTTTTGTAGTCTAATTGTTCTTCCCATTTTGACTGGGTTTCAGAATCCACTTTAGACATAGCCATATATATTCACCCCTATCGTGGAATCCGTCGGAATTGAGTTTCACTTCACCTATTCGATTCCCTTTCACGTTTTTGGGAAAGGTAGTTTCACTGTCAAACGGCTGTCTTTCATTTGTTAACACAAATCTGTGTAGCTGCATTCACCGGAGGCATATAAAAAGTGTGTTTTAAAAGTGATTTCAATAAAAAATAAAGTGTTTGATATAATAATTGCTACGATAGCTCCATTTTTGGAAGCATAAGAGGAAGAACGAAATGAGCGGTGTTCTCAGAGAAGAGTACGAGACAGGTTAAGAGGAGCAGTGAATGATTTCATGGAGCTACCGGATGAAATGTGTTTTAGAATGTTTTTTTTGTTTCAATAAAGATCAATATTGCACAGATTTATTACAAATGTTCGGCTTAATAACGCAGCTTTTTTACATGTAGGTACTGTACATTTTCTTAAAAAAAAAATCCTCACGATCTGCAGCAAGTAAGAAAACTAATGTAAAGTTCTTCTAATTCACTTCGATTTCCATCCGATGGAGCGAATTTTTCGATTTGTGTTTGAATTGATAATGCTTGTTTGAAATAAGAGTCTAAGATTCCAAGTCGACATTCTAAATCTGCGGGAGACAACGAGGATCCCTTTGATTCTATTAAGTTTTTAATGCGCGTAATGCTCCCCTTAGTTGTGGAACGTTGTTGCTTTAAATAATCTTCGTGAGAATCATCTGGCATTGTGAATTTCAAACAATTGTAATTTTTCGAGGAGAAATAGGAGTAACGATATTAACTGGCGAATGTGAAAATTGGAAGCGAGAAATGTATTTGGGGTGGTTAAAAAACGAGCGAAAATGAGCGAACGGTTATTTCTTAATCTCTTTATCTATTGACGAAGTAGGTAGGTATATATATAATATGCTGATCGGCTACGACCTACGACGAATGTGCTGGCAGAAGGAGTCAATAACAGTAATTCTTTCAATTCTACAAACGTATAGCAGAAATTAGTAATGCTGACGTGGTTAATGAATCGAAGCTTTCTATTCGCCTACGAAGTAAAAATCTCTATCCCGAAATTTTATCTGTTGGCTTCGACGAATTTTTCAACATATGTGTGTAATGTGTATGATTTGTATATATGTAAAAAATTACTGCATGCAACTACTATATACATAGGTATATATATACTAGGATTAGATAGTGAAGATAGCCATATCTAGGCTTAAGTCCGCTGGAGCAGATGACTTAACCGCCGAGCTATTCAAAGCAGCAGGCGATGACTTGGTTAGGAGCATGCACCAACTCATCTGTAAAATATGGTCGGAGGAAAGTATGCCCGATGAATGGAACCTCACCATTGTTTGCCCGATCCTCAAGCGACAAATACAGAGGTATTAGTATTCTTAACATTGCCTACAAGATCTTATCCGCCGTGTTGTGTGAACGCCTGACGCCTTTCGTCAACAACCTGATTGGTCTCTATCAGTGTAGCTTCAGGCCAGGAAAGTCTACCATCGACCAAATATTCACACTACGACAGATCTTGGAGAAATCCCATTAAGTCCAAATCGATACCCACCACCTTTACATCGCTTTTAAGGCCGCCTACGATAGAATTTATAGAGACAAGTTATACAGAGCAATGTTTAGTTTTGGCATCCCTGCCAAACTCGTCCGTTTGTGCAGGATTACAATGGAGAATTCACGCCGCTCCATCAAGGTCGGTAAAGAACTCACCGAAACCTTCGATGTCAAAAAAGGATTTAGACAAGGCGATGCGCTGTCATGCGACTTTTTCAACATCTTTCTTGAAATAATAGTGCAAAACTCAAACGCTAACACCAGAGGCACTATCTTTCAAAAGTCCGTCCACCTACTCGCCTACGCTGACATCGACATAATCGGCAGAACGCAGCGTTGTCACTGGCACGTGAGCATTGAGACGGGGGCGGCGAAGATGGGTTTGGCGGTCAATGAGGGCAAGACAAAGTATAAGCTTCCGTCAAGTTAGTTTGTCGCATGGCTCTTGCTGTGGATCTTAGAAGCCCTCTTAAACCTGCCAAGAAAGTGTTGATACACATTTCCTGGTACAAACTTCTCTTTGCTTCAACTACAGGTAAATTCCTTTCATGTAGGGGAAAGGTCGGAACAGTGAGACACTTTTTTTTCAAACGGTTATATCTCCGAAAGCTTTCGAGCTTTCAAAATAATTTTTTTATTGTATATTACGACATATTTCCGCTGTATTTTGTCATAAAAAGTTTAGCGAATAATTTAAAAACTACTTCATCATGAGGTGAATTGTTGAAGAAGGTCAAACTGTCTCACTGTTTGACGGGGGTCCGAAGAGTGAGACAACGTAGGGCGAACAGTGGACAGTGAAATAATTCTAAGAATATCTCGTCTTAATCTTTTTTTATCCAAAAAATACATAAGTTTTATTCGTTTAACATATTATTATTTATTAATTAATAAGAACAAAAACAACAACAAATATATTTAGGTATGTAAAATAAAAAAAAAAAAAAATAACTAAAATCACATTTGAGTGTATATATTATTTTTTAAAAAGGCTTTTAAAAAACCAAATCAATTCAATTTTGCTTTTTAATGAAAATTAATAGCAATACAAATTAAAAATAAATAAAAATGTTGCAAAAAAACAAAAAAAATAGTTATTTGAGGTTTCTTATATAGCTTTGACATGTCTCCCTGTTCGTCCATTGAATCTGTCTCACTGTTTGATTTTCATCATTTCAAAGAAAAAATTATTTAAGTAAAAAACTGACAAGACTATCGTAAATTTTTGTTTGTACAGTTAAAGAACATAATAATAACAAGAAACTAAAAAAATAATGGTTCACTTATCTGAATATTTGAGGTTCCTACACAAAATTTAGGAGCATACAAAAAAATACTTCTGCCATTTTTTTTAGGTCCTTACATACTGGGGGTCTAGCACGTAACTTGATACAATCGAGTTCAGTCGATACAATCGAGCTCCGGCAGCACCTAATTTGTCTCAATCGAGGATAATCAATCGAGAATAATCGATTGAGACAAATTAGGTGCTGCCAGAGCTCGATTGTATCGACTGAACTCGATTGTATCAAGTTACGTGCTAGACCCCCTGAAAGCACACGCGCAACTGGCTGTTGTTCGGAATAGAAATAATAGGAGCAGAATGAAAAATAATCGTTACTGTCTTCATCGACATGTCTGTGCGTGTTTCTGGAAAGCAAAAAAATGGAATGTCTCACTGTTCGGACTGTCTCAGTGTTCCGACCTTTCCCCTACTTTTACATGGTTAATCATAGCAGACAGAATTTCAGACAGATGATTGATTTTGCCTGAGTTGGTGTAAATCACGAATGAGACTGGTCTCATTCCTTTTATCTGCATAGTGAACTATTAAATTACCCTTTATTTCATCCCAGTCTACAGAGGTCCCATACATATTAAGGGCCTCGTTTGCTGGTCCCGTTATTTTGTTTCTAATTGCTCTTGTTATTACTTTTTTATAATTAAGATTAATATTAATTTGAGGGATAAGACCTAAAATTTCCTCGACATTACTTATAAAATCGAAAAGCAATCTCGGGTTGCCATCGTAAGTTGGAATATCTTTATTTGCATCCGGTATTCGGAGGGAATTAAAGATTTCTTGTGAAATACTTGCGTTTGGGAACATTATTTCCGTTATAAATTCTTTTACGTCAGCCGCGATAATTTCGGAATTAACAATTGAACAACTCACTCTACACAGTTATTTACTTTCTCACCTCGATAATATTGCGTATTTCTCCAACTTGGAGTCAGAATACACTTTTTTAAATTTACTTTCTGAGTTTTGGATTTAAGGATAGGAGGCATAGGAAACCGACATAGATAAAAACAACAAACTTGGACTTACCCTCTCACGACGACGATTAACTTTCAGGTTCTGATCCATTTTTACGACAAACTTTCAGGTTCTGCTCAATTTTTAAGAGATGAATGATACACGCCGATGAACAGTTGGAGTGCACTCGTTCGTTATTTCAGCTTCCAGATGTAGCTACTCGAAATTCACTAGTTGGATTGCTGGATAATTCTCCTTTAGTCGTCTGCGCCAGTTATAAGTAGATCTTAGTTCAATTAATACTCAAACACATTTTAAGTCTATGATTTTTTCTATATTAATGTTTTTTATAATTTTTTGAAACCACTTCAAAGTCTAAGTATACTACATAATATGATAAGGTATTATTATTAGGTATATTCTAAGCAGTGGTTTTTGTTGCTTTAAGCCGATATGCACATAAGCTTCTGTTTTATTGTTACGTTGCATACGGTGTTGACAAGCCAATCTGGTTCTTGATGATAATGATGATGATGATGCTTCTTGCCAGCTTGTGTTGCTATGTAATATATGCTATGTAATAACTCGCGCAGAGTTTTTTGACAAACCTAAAACTTCCCGATCGTGAATTGAGCCATTCTTCACGTGCACCTTCATTACTATTTGCTCAATTTGGCGATTGCGCAGGAAGGAACTCTCCGAAAGCGTCTTCAATTCTCAGAGGTACACATGTGAGGCGTTTCTCGAAAAGGTTCCAGAGAACGAAAAAAAGTTTGAAGTGGTGAAGTTCATAGAGTTAAGTTAATTTTTATTTGAAAAAAATATCATATAGATAGATCCGTCAACTATTTGAACATCTGTTACCTACTGATGGGCTGTCACAAATAACCGAGAATTGAATTGAAGGCATTTGTACTGTTTATGTGTAGTGAATGGTCTGCAATTTTCTCAACTGGGATTCTTGGTCCCTGTGTTTTGAAGAAAATAAGATCACAGTGACCTGTGAATTCAGGCCGCTTAGTGAACATGTTGGAGGCATTTTTTCCATTACTAGCTTCCAAACTTAGGTTTTGCTGACGTTATGGCTAAGGATTAAACAAGTCTGATACCTAAATTGCTTACCTATTGATTTTAATTCTAAAATCTGTTTGTATCTTAAATCTTCTCCTTATTTAACTGCGAAATAAAAATGCCTTTAAAGTATTTTTATACCCTCCACAGGAAGGTATATTTTATATATACTTTTATACTTTGCCATTACATTTGTAACGCCAAGAAGGAGTCACCGGAGACCCCATAAAGTATATATATTCTAAATCAGGATCACATTCTGAATTGATTTAGCCATGTCCGTCTGTCTGTCCGTCTGTCCGTCTGTTGAAAACACGATAGCGTCCAAACGAACCGACCTAGGCGAATGAAATTTTGTTAGAGGACTTCTTTTTACCGTCGTTAGGTTGGTATTGAAAATGGGCTATGTCGGTCAAGTAGTTTTGGTACCTCCCATACAAAACCACTATTAGACCCATGTGTCTCTCTGTCTGTTGAAAACACGATAGTGTCCAAAGGAATCGACATAGGTGAATACAATTTTGTGAGAGGACTTCTTTTTATCGTTGTCAGGTTCGTATTGAAAATTGTCTATGTCGGTCAAGTAGTTCTGGTACCTCCCATACAAAACCCACATTAGACACATGCATGTACAATACATACTAACTCGCATGGCAAACATTTTGCTTGCCTTTTATGCAGTGGAGGGTATCAAAGCATCGGCCAGGCCGATAATAACATTTTTACTTGTTTTATTTTCTTTCTGACCTCGGTTCTTCTTATTCTTCTTATTCGAGTTTAGACTAAGCTTCTTGGTGCAGTTTATTAGCGGTTAGAGTGCTGGATAACTCAGCGAGGGGCTTCATATTAAACTACTGGAATACATTAAGTACACATTAAGGTTTTTTTCCACTGTGTCACCGTTTGCTAACGTGTTACAACCGTCTGAGAGTATAACTCTCCTGTCTTAACAATGTTTCTCAATCAAATTGTAAGTATGTTCCTTTCGTCCTAGAAAATATCTATAAAAAAAAAACTCTCACCAACGGATAGTTGTGAAAATCTAGGCTTTAGGGCTTATATTGTCCTATTGCCCAAACATGTCTATAACTCTGGTCAATAAAAGAAAAATGTGTTCAAGAATATAATTTAAAAAATGAGATTATAAATCAATTGGGAAAACAATTTGAAAAATGAAATTAAATAGATAAGTTGAGCTTAGTTTCAATTAATTTTCTGTATAAACGATTTATAACGTTACAACTGCAGTAGACATTCATATACTTACTCGTAGGTGTATGATATTCCGTAGCAAATTTTCTATTTTAAAACGTTTGCCTTATGTTCTTAATACTCATAAATATTTAACGTCTTATTAAGCACAAAATGGATTTTTTTCCAAGAGAGGCGTACCTACCTGCTTTTCCCATTTTAAAAATAAAACAATTCGTCATTTTTAAAGCCGCAATCAAAATATTTATTACAAATTATTTTTGTTTTCTACCAAGAAGTAAATTAAACGGTATTGGAATATAATAGATACTTATTATATATAATAAATAGTATTGTCAAACTTTATATTTTGTATTCGTTATTTTTTTAAATATCCTAAAATAATCACATTTTTATATTTGAATGGTACATCTAATCAAAATGCGTATAGCGTGTATACTGCAAGGCAAAGCTCAGTAACATTTAACAGAATAATGTCTACATTAATATAAACAAGTAACATTTTCTAAATTATGCCATGAAATAGCATTTCTGGAAGAACCTAATGCACATATCAGACTTTTGAAACCGAACAATCTAAAATCAAGTTCTTGTTTTTATTTTTCTTAGTATTTCGGGTTTAATTTTGTGTATATAAATCAATGTTTTAAATTTTTAGCATAAACAAACTCAGAATTTGTATTAATAAAATGTATGGAAGCCGTATTTTATAATGTCTATATAAGTTGTAAAATCTACATTCTATAATAATTTATAATTAAATACATGACAAATATAATTATGAATAACAACTACTGCATATAGGAAAAACTAATGTTTTCTGAATATATTTTAAATTAATTGTTTTCTTATTGGATAAATGCTAAAATTGTAATTGTAACCATGTCTCATACGAAAACTGTTACAGCAAGTATTTTTTAAGCGCTCAGCAAACAAATTAACATTAATTTCACTTACATTATTATTTTATTTATAAATATTAATTTAAGTTTTTTTTTACTTTGGAAGGTATAGTATACACCCTGTTTGATATTTTAAAAATAATAATTGCATTATGTTTTATTTACTTTTGGTTCATCTTTACTGCGGAATGCGTTTAAATAAATTTATGAACAAAGATGAAATAAATAGAGACATTTTTTTTTCAGCAAAGAAATCATTATGAAATTGTTGGTGCGATTTTTTTGTACAGGCTAGTTTTTTTTTGGAAATTTAGGAATGACGGAGACAACAACTTGCTTAGTGCATAAGATTAGGTTGCACTTCACGAGATGAAGCATAGATGGACAGAAGCAGCGATTCAATATTTTGCAGATTTATAGTAATTTTCCTGATTTTCAGCCTACGTCATATCCCGATTATGAATAGCCATTTCGCGATTTTCAGGGGGTGGGATTTTGTGAAAAACGAAACAAAAAACGCTTTCGTTTTTCAAAAAACGAAGGAAATTACGCGAAAGCGAAAGTTTGCTTTTTTTTTAATTTTTATGGCTTATCAATCACCGTAACTACCGACATTTAAAAAAAGAATCAACTAAATTGGTTGAAAATTACGTGCTACTGAGGGAAAAATACAGTTTTTTCCACTTTGTTTTATATATATGTACATAGAGAAAGCTGTACCCGTCCGGTTTTTCCCGTGCACAGATGTTCTTTCGTAAAATGCGAGAAATTAGAATAAATCGATTTGCTGCAACTTTCTTTTTGCCTAAACCGAAATACAGCAATACGAACTAAACAAAAAACACTCATGAAAATCGGCCCAGCGGTTATCGAGATATAACGTCATCGAGTTTCACCCCATAGAAGATGTATACGATTTTGAATGTTTTCTCGTTTGGGAGGTGCCACGCCCTTTTGGCCAACTTTGACCAATCTTCACAGGAGCATTCTACGGCCAATACCCAAGATTATCTTTGTGCTTTGAGCTCAATCGATTAGGTGGTTTCCGAAATATACGATTCTGAATCTTTTTTTTTGTATGGGAGGTGCCACGCCCCTTAGTCCAATTTTTACCAATCTTCATAGGAGCACTTCAGGGCCAATACCTAAGATTATCTGTAAGTTTGAGCTCAATCTATCTATTCGTTGTTTTTCGAGATATACGATTTTGAATGTTTTTTTTTGTATGAGCGGTGCAACGCCCCTTTGTCCGATTTCGACCAATCTTCACAGGAGCACTTTACTGCCAATACCTAAGATTATCTGCAAGTTTAAGCTCAATCGATTCGGTGTATTGATTTTGACCAATCTTTACAGGAGCACTTAACTGCCAATACCTAAGACTGCCTGTAAGTTTGAGCTCAATCCATTTGGTGGTTTTCGAGATATATGATTTTGAATGTTTTTTTTGTATGGGCGGTGCCACGCCCCTTTGTCCGATTTTTAATTTGTTTAGCCTATTGACCGACCACCGTAATTACCGACATTATAAAAAAAAATCAACTAAATTGGTTGAAATTTACGGGCTACAGAGGGAAACATACAGTTTTTTCCACTTTGTTTTATATATATATAGAGAAGAAAGGAGATTTAATTCTAAAATAGATTCTTTCCATTTCGTTGGTTAAAATTAGGAAGGCGAAGAAACAGCAACAGTACGTAGCAACAACAACGTACTTAGGTTGGTTTTCTCCTCTGTTCCATTGGGCGAAGTAGTAGTAGTTAACTTTTCTACTTACAACAATAATTAAAACTTTTGATTTTATAATATGGGTAAGAGTTTTAATTAACCATAATATGAGGTATCAGTACCATACTTATTTGAAAAATGTTGTGTAGGCAGAAAAGGAAAGATTCAGACAGTGCAGGGAAAAGTACCACGTCTGCAAAAAGGCACAGGAACCTGTCACCTTCATTATTGATATTGGAAGTTGAGATCGTTTATGGTGGTGTACTACTTGACAATATGCACGTAAGGATCTAATTAATTTGATTCAGTTTTTGCCGGAAAATGTTAGTAACAATTACATTGTGTTTTGGCGAACTTGTTGCGCCTTTTACAGCACATCCGACACCCAGCTCGTAGGCAGTAGAACATAGGTGATATTTTGATGTTAGTTTTAAGAGTTCAGTTGTAATTTCATTTTCGATTAATAAAGAGGCTTCTTCTCACATCCAAATAAAAAAAATATTTTTATATTAAATAAATTTAGAATATTTTAATTTACGCCGAGCATGTACCACAAGAGTCGTTTCGCATAAAAGTCCCTTACGTAGGAACATAGTGCGTGCAAAGTTTAATCCGTAATAAAAAATTCTATAAAGTAGTGATATTTCGGTTATAGACAGTACGTGGCGTACGTTGCGCGAACGAAGAGTCTCTGTGGTTAACAGAGTGTGCTCAATTTTGTTAGTAAAAGATCAGTAAAGGGCCCCCTAGTGGCCGCTGTAACTGAAAACTCGGAACGGAGGAACGGCAATCTAATTAATTTTAAATTTTTCATGCTAAGTGTAAATCTCAATTTTGTGAACTAAAAAAAAATGCCTGTATTAAGATCGGGTAATGGCCCTAACGTAACGGTTGATAATCCTCAAGAGGAAGTAGTGCCTATTCCAGTAAACGATAGTGCCAACAACTCATTCTAATCCAGCGCATCCAATAGCAATCCTCAACGGAACAATGCTAATCCATCCAGCCAACATGGTCAAAACATTCAGTCCACACCAAATTTTGACTCCCTAATAAATTCTATCGTCCATCGCGTCTTAAAAAATCAGGGATGTGAAGTAACTCAGAACACAGTTAACGCCAATCCAAACCAATTCGCTGGTACAGACCAGGGTATTGCTCCAGAACATCGAGATAGATTAGAAAAAAACTAGACAACATTCCGGACATAGTCCGATGGTCTAAAAGATTTTGCAGGAGACTCAGGAGAATTCAGCTCCTGGAAGATAAGTGTGGATAGGATATTGCAGATATACGAAACTCTCAAAGGGACTCCCAAGTATTTTGGGATTTTAAGAGTTATACGCAACAAAATAATTGGAAATGCCGACGTTGCTCTAGAGTCTTACAATACGCCTCTAGATTGAACGTGTATGTCCAAGTGCCTTGTCAGTACAAGATGCAATCGATTGTTTAAGGCAACAACACCATCCAAGGCTTCTAACATGTCGTATACCTATTTCAATTATTCCAATTATTTGTCTTTAGACAAGGCTCTTGACACATTTGCCAGAAGCCTTAGGTTCAGTGTTCACTTGGAAAAAAGTGCGTTGGGCTATAATGTCCTTCTCTCAATACAAAGCGCCGGGCCCTGACGGCATTCTGCCATCAGCTATGCTGCAAAAGGCCCCGGCCCCGGTTACAGGTAGAATCAGGGAAATTTTTATACATTGCCTTAAATTTGGCTACATACCCACGGCATGGAGAGAGGTACGAGTGGTTTTCATACCCAAAGCAGGTAAACCAAGCCATACCTCGGCGAAAGACTATAGACCCATCAATCTTTCGTCATTTCTCCTCAAGGCACTCGAAAGGCTTCTCGATATCCACATAAGAAGCAAGTGTTGCAAGGGAAATCTATGCAACGCTCAGCATGCATACTTAAAAGGTAAATCGGTAGAAACAGCTCTACATGAAGTGGTAGGAAAAATAGAACACAGCTTAGACCACAAGGAATATGCCTTAGCTGCCTTCTTAGACATCGAAGGGGCTTTCAATAACGTTAGGGCAGAGGCTATGAAACGCGCTCTGGAAAAGATAAATGTAGATCATATCATCAGCAATTGGCTTTGCACGATGCTTGTCACCAGAAATATCAATTCCACTCTCGGACACAGTTCAATAAGAAAATCGGTTACTAGAGGCACTCCCCAGGGAGGAGTTATATCTCCCCTTCTCTGGGTTCTTGTCATAGACGATATACTTAAAGAACTCAACAACGCAGGGTTTAGCGTGACCGCTTATGCGGATGATGTGGTGATTCTAGTTCGGGGTAAATTCTTGAACACTCTGAGTGAAACCATGGAATCTGCCCTCAACAAGCTCAGAAAGTGGGCGGAAGGGTGTGGACTTCGTGTCAACCCGGATAAGACAGAACTAGTACTTTTTAGTACAAAATACAAGATACCACCCTTCAAACTACCCAGGATTGGTGGAGTGGAGCTTTCCCTCTCGGATAGCGCAAGATATCTTGGTACGGTCCTAGATAAAAAATTGAATTGGAAACTTAACGTTCAGGAAAGAGTCCGAAAGGCTCATAATGCTCTCTTCGTCTGTAAGAGAACAGCAGGAAAAAAGTGGGGATTGAGTCCAACAATGATGCATTGGTTATACATCATGGTGGTTAGACCCATCCTTACCTATGGGGCTCTTGTTTGGTGGAAAGCCACACATAAGCTATATATATGTATCTTTTACCCCTGGACCTACAAATAAAAATGCAAGCAGGTAACAGTGCGCTTCGGCTAACTAACGCAGGGTTCTTCAAAACCAGACAGGTAGGACATAGCTCCATACTAATGGAATCCTTCTCCAACATCCCCGATAAAACGGATGATAGTTTGGGGGAAATTGACTTCGACACACCGTACGAAGTACAATACCCAGATAGGGAGGACTGGCAAAAGAATAAGGTTTCGAATGATAATGAAATTTCGATATATACGGATGGCTCCAAAACTAAGGAGGGTACAGGGTCGGGTATATACTCTAGGGATATAGACCTACACATGTCCTTAAGACTTCCGGATACATGCAGTGTGTTCCAGGCAGAGGTTCTGGCCGTGCTAAAAGCTGCGGATCTACTTGATATGGGATCAATATCCAACAAGAATATCGCTATCTACATTGATAGTCAGGCTGCGCTAAAGGCGCTAGAGTCCTTCATCATCAAATCTGAACTAGTCAGGAGCTGCCGCACAATGCTCAGAGCACTATGCGCGCAGAACCATGTCAGATTATGTTGGGTACCCGGACACTGCGATATTGAGGGAAACGAACGGGCTGATGTTCTGGCCAAAACCGGAGCAGAGCTTCCACCTAATGAAACAATTGAGGGCATAAGACCACCAATGGCCGTGGCCAAGAGAATTATTCTTGAGAATATTAAAAATAGGGCAGATCAGAGATGGTTGAATATAGTAGGGCACAGGGTCTCAAAGGCTCTGTGGCCTAAGCTAGATCGGAAAAAATCTGTAGAATTACTAAAGCTCAGCAGATCAAGGCTACGAATGGCAATAGGGATACTCTCTGGGCACTGTCTTCTAAGGAAGCACGCCATGAGATTAGGTCTAACAGACACAGACGTATGCAGGTATTGCGAAGACATACAGGCCACAGAGGATATAACTCATCTCCTCTGTGAATGTCAAGCTATCGCTCGGTACAGGAGGAAATACCTTGGTAGGTACTTCTTCGACAATTTGGAGGAGGTTGGCCTCGCAAACAAAATTGAAGCAATTTTCAGGTTCTGTAGGGAAATTAAATGTCTGGGCGAAATGGTTTAGGTTATTTGACCGTTAAGGTTCCCCAGGGATGGCGATGGGCCCACTATGGTGCCTAGTCCAATGTGATGAACTCACACCCTATTCAACCTAACCTAACCTAACCTAGGTTCAGTGTGGTCACATCTTGGGTACATTGATAACACATGCGTGAAGCAATTTAAAGCAGCATATAGAAAGCTTATAATAAGATGCAAAATAAGAGAAGGTAGACTTGGCAACTGTTTACCTCTCGAAAACATACAAATTTTAAATGTTAGCTCATCAAACCCTGTAAAAATTGTTTATCTAGAACCTAGAAGGCTCGCTAAACTGTAATCAAGAGGAAAATGAAGCATTCTTAAATGATCATCATTATTTCTCAGACCCCAGTACATTGACAGAATTTACAAGCCCCGTTGTAAGCTAAACAAAATAATTAAAATGTGACAGCTGTAAAAATGATCTTGAGGGTGATGGAAACCATCAGTCTTTAATAGCCTTTAAGATGAAGGGATTTTTAAAAACATCTTCGAAGGATGTAGAAGACAATGGGTTATGTCGGAAAAACAGCTAAGAATCCAATCAAAACTAATTGACAAGAAAATAAAATTAAAAAAAAACATGCATGACATTATTTTTATCAATTCTCAAAATGAACTGATTAGAAAAACGATCTTCGAAGGATACATTAAAAACTCGGATGATTTCAGAAATTATCAAAAATGATAATTGAAATAATTTTAAATACTAAATATTTTATATTGCTTCAAGAAGTAACGAAAAGCTATCAATTAGAACAAAATTGACAAAAGCAGTTCATTTTAGAGGAATGTATGTAGATAAAATGTGACTAAAATTTATTTGACTAAGGAAAATATTTGTGATAGTGTTTTTTTCATTAAAATTAAGCCTAAAACTAAAAAGATGATTATGCACCAAATAATTCAAATAATGAAAATGAAGGATCTACTTCGGATGGCAATTCTAGTCAAGAAAATTCAATCTTACGATACTGAAGAAGAAAGTGATATTCATGTGATACCTGATATTCATAAAGGTAGTATAGCTGATGCTCCTATAGATAATGGTTTAGTTTTATGATCGTCAGTTGGAAAAAAATTCATCCCTAAGAGAAAGGTGAGCGATCCTATGAATCTATGGTGAGTTGAACCACAACTATCCCTTATGGACATCTTCCATAAATTGCTACCGAAATCTGTATATGTACATTTATAATGCGCAATGCACAAAAGAACGCCTTGACATATTTGAGAAATCAAAAAAAAAAAAAAAACCCCCCAAAGATAACAAAAACAAATGTTGGTAAAATAGAAGTTATCGTTGAATGCATGTTTATCATGTATGCTACAATCGATTACCATGTGGTGGAAAAAAGTATTCTATTGCCTTATAATGATGACAGCAGTTAACGCATGGGTAATATACAGTGATCTCAACGAATTAAAGAATGCGAATTACCGCTGTGTAAAAAATGTTCCACTCGCTATCATACAAAATAACACCAAGCAAATCGAAAAGCCACCAATAGCAATTGCTTAGTCAACAACAATAGGCCGACAACCCCCAACATCGATCCAGACAGATTTCCAGGAAAATTAATGCAATATCAAGAATTGAATTATTGTTTGAGAGAATTACATTAACAACAACTCGTAGACACAGTCACTTTGGTAAGAATGATAGCTATTTCGAACTACACCACTAATTCATCATCAGACTCATCTAAGAAGTGATTGTTTGAATAGTTTTGAATTCTGACAGTCAATTCTCCGTATACATCCACTTGGGAAGACATTTCTGTTTTCCCCTGTCGGGAATTGCACTTCGATTTTCTCAATTGACCAAGTGACTACCACCTGCGCGTAGTGAGTGACGAATACAAGCCCGCCAACGGAGGAGAAGACCAACCTCTGTGCGTTGTTGTTGCTACGAGGTGTTTTTGTTTATTGTCGTTCTCTCTTAAACTTCTCTACCTGTTTCAATGGGACTCCATACTAATATGCAGAGGGCATTGAACAGGCGTTCTGGAGACGACCACCACTTCAGATTTGTTCACGTTAACCTTCATCTCAGCTTCAACACAAACGGCTACAAACCGATCAAATGCGCGCTGAAGTTCAGTCTGAGAGGACCCAAGGATGACCAAGTCATCAGCGAAGAGCAAATGACTTATCCTCAGATCTCCCAATTCGAAGCATTCTTCGCCAAGACTGCGCTGTAACATCCAGTCCATATAAGTAATGAAAAGGAGAGGAGACAAGACGCACCCATGGCGAAGTCCAACGCTCACGGTGAAAGCTATTGATTTAACGCCGTTCATCCGAACACAGCTTTTACAGTTTGTGAGATTGAATGGCTCTCAAGAGAGAACCGTCAATTCCATACTCCTGCAATACACTCCAGAGTTTACCTCGTGGGACTCGGTCGTATGCTTTCTCCAAATCTACGAAGCATGCGTAAACAGGTGTAGCATACTCCCAAGCCTTCTCAAGCACCATTCTGAGAGTGAAAAACTGGTCGGTTGTGCTTCTGCCGGGACGAAAACCGCACTGCTCATCTCCTAATCGTGCCTCGACCACAGCTCTGCAACGCGTTTCCAGCACCTTGGCAAAGATTTTACCGGGGAGATTTAAAAGTAATATACCCCTGTAATTGGAGCAATCCCTTTTATCTAGGGTGTCCATATTCCTCAAACGAAAAAAGAGGACATAATTTACAATCAACAAACACCACCCCCTCCCCCCCCTGCCGTACGGTTTTCGTTAGATAAAAAATATTTTTAGAGCTGGTTAATAGTAGGGTAAAATGAGAACCACCTAGTAGGTAGTGCAATGCCCGCGCAAGTCCTTAAATTCCAATTCAATCGCAATACAACATTTTTTTAAACCTTCAGTTCTTACTGTATAGTGTAGGTCATTGCCTCATGGGTTCCCAATCTTTTTCTTACTGCGGCTTCCTAGAGAGGTTGAAATATTTTTGCGACGCCTTTCTAAAAGCACAGATATATGTGAAGCTGGTGGCTGATCTTACTGAAGTTTCACTAAAGGGTTTTTCAATAAGGACAGTTCGACGTTGAAATATCGTCGTCTAATATTTATGGCAATTTTGCTTGTTCGCATACCCACATTCATCTAAGAATGCGCCTAATCGCTAAAGATGATTTTTTTGGCCAAAATTGAGGTCCTCTTCCAAACGCTCCGAAGCCAAGTCAGCGAACAAAAGGATTTGTCTATGTTCATTAAGTTTAAGTTCCTGGATTAGTTGGATCTTGTACAGGCGTAAGCCCAAGTCCCGATGCAAAATTCGCCAAGTTGGAATCTGCGAAAGGCTGATATCTTATGCACGTGGATGAATTGACTGACTCGGGTTCTCCTGTACATTCTCATGGACCACGGCAATGCTCCCGACGAATCTGGCTGGCAAAGACCCGTGCTAATTGAAAAACCCTTATTTATTTTTGAGTGCCAGGCAAATATACGAGTGCCAGCTATGAAGCAGGTCTTACTGGAAATGCGGGAAACACAAACGCGCTTAATCTTTGCCTATTGGATTGACCCAGGGCGTCGCGACGCACGTTAGGGAACCTCTGGTGTAGGTATATAGTATAGAAAAAAAGAATACATATTTTTATTACAATAATTTCGATATCAATTGAAAATGATTCAAATCCGTTTGTAGCTGTGTTTGATATGATATGGACAGGACAATCAATTCCAATTAAGTCTTTTCCGATAGGTACTGGACAAGTTTATAAAAAACGTTGTTCAAGCCTGCTCTTTTTACACTTTTTACATTGTTTATATTGAAATTGAAGGTATTAAAAAAGAGAACAAAAAGAGGACACAATAAATAAAGAGGACAAAAAAGATCCAAGCGAAAAAAGAAAGTGTAAAATAGATCGCGGACAAAAAAGAGGACATGTCCTCTTAAAAAGAGATGTTCTGGAAACCGTACTTTTATCCCCTTTCTTGAAAAGAGGCACAATCACCCCAATCTGCCAATCGCTGGGAGTTTCGCCGCATTCCCAGGCCACTTTAATGACACCTAAGGCCTCAAGCATTTCTGGCCGGATTTCATCCACTCCGGCAGATTTTCCAGCTTTTAGCGATTTGATCGAGATGTTTTGTTTCGCTATATAGCACAGAAATATAAATGGAAATATTAGTAGTACAATACGGTTAATTATGATGCATATTTGAACATAACATTTGGACATAGTTTCCCCAAAAAAAATATTGAATGCTAAATGTGTGCAGATTTGTATCCATATGGTAACACCCCGACACAACAAGCGAAATGTCAAATTCAAATATGAGCAATGGAGAAATCATTATGTATACCGTGTGGCTGCAAGATGGCTGGTGGCAATACGAAATTTGTCATAATTGGTATTGGATTTTATATGTGAAAAATAACTGTTGCCAGAACTTAACCAATGATCCAGTTTGTTTTATATTCATGATCTGATCCGGATCAGATCACGCTGATAATAAAAAATGGCTAATGTCGTAAATTTACATCGCAATGATAAGTGTGAACAACACGCACAAATTGTGAAGTCATGAAAGAAACAATTTATATATTATAATGTTTTTGATTGAACATAACACCATTTTTAATCATAGAGCCCTTGATAAGTTTGATGAAAAAGATGGAATCTGATTCGTCAATTATTAAGCACCTGAAATGTGGGAACACAAAGGCCACAGAGTACAGAGACAATAATTTCCGTCATTGCGCAGGGCCCAACGCCCAAGGTACAAGAAGATCTAACGTCAATTCTTATGCGGTAGAGAAAACATAGAATTGTATTCACAGCCGACATCGAGAAAATGTGTCGTCAAATTCTAGTGGATCTACCAGTTCGAAAGTACCGACGAATATTATGGAGAAATTCACCTTACGAAGACATCGAGGAATATCAGCTTAATACGGTAACTTATGGGGTAACATTGTGGGCTACGAAACAGTTCAGGCCGTACATATACGGTAGGAAATTTATAGTACAATAACAATAACAAAGGCCATTGACCTGGCTCTTTAACGTCAAAGATCCCGGTTCGCGTTTAGTAAGATGGAGACTAAAGTTAGAGGAGTTCGATTATGAGATTCGTTATAAAAAGGGATGCGAAAATGTTGCCGGAGATGAATTGACTCGAAACGTCAGAATGATACAGCCAAAGACAGGGAACAGCAAAAATTCCAAAGAAGTGGAAAACTCCGAAGACGTAGATCAAATAATAGACAAAATGGTACGCGACATTATGTAGGAAAATTCACTTGTTCATGCTCTGTTGAATTGCAACAGCAACTAGCTACTGAGAACTTCATACATTGCCAGTATCTGGTTGAATGCAAATTTTGATCAGCCTACTGAAAAATCTCCAGAACATCATGGCTGGTGTATTAATGATAGCAGGTCTGAATTTGTCTGGTTCCATGGAAATCAGTTACCGCAATGTATTGGAGATGTATAGCCCGTCCCAAAACAAAAGAAAGATCCCAACATGCGCAGTAGCACTTTATTTAAGGTACATTTTTTTCTCTTAAGGATTTTTGATCGCATGAAATTGTTAATGCTTTTCTCTACTTTATCACAAAGTATACCGAAAATTCCATTTCAACCCTTTTAAACACATAGTGGGTTCCACGCTGTTATAGTAAAGTTACTCAGAACTCTGGCTTTCATTAATCAACACATAGCTATTTGAGAAGTGCAACACCCAGAATATTTCCCTCTCCTTTGGGGTGGGTAAATGTGTATCTTTGGCATAGGCAAACGACGGTGCTGTGCTGCTGCTGTTTGGACAATCAGTCATGGGCCATGGCTCGCTCGTCGATCGAGTGAGATATTTTCGGAAGCAGGGGTATGCTTGTTGTTTGAAATGCGCACATATTTTTTTTAGCTGTAGTTTTGGTTGGAAAAGTAGTTTTGTTGTAGGTAAGAGAATAAAATCCCTAATGTGAAGAGACCTGCGCAAGAAATTTTCACTTACCTAAGTTGGGACGGGCTATACTAACTGAAAGTTCCAATGAAATTGGCATAGGTCACAAGAGTGACTGTGATTCAGGTATGCTGATTTAACAGTAAAAATTAAAAATACCACATTTTCTAATCGAATTGTATAAATTTTGCAGACATGGATTCCCGGGCATTGAGCGATTTCGAGTCAACAGACGACGATGACGACGATAATTATGATTGGCTGCAAACAGATGACACTGAATAACTACTAATACCTGCTACATATTATTGATAAATATTGAAAATTTGTTTAAGTTCTACCATGTTTAATTCACTACAAAAAAAAAACAACCTGTATCAAAAATATTCTAGATACTTCGTTATCTTGCTCTATATTCATAAAATGTCACCTTTAAGGAAAATAAACAAATGTTACTAATCAAAAGATTTTCAAATAAATGAACAAAATTACCATCTATATGTATGTATATTTGAATCATTCATAAATAATAATTGTGGGGCAGAGGACACGATATGAAGGTGCGCATAAGAGATGTTTGAATCGTTCTGCCTGGGGGTTAATACCGACATATTGTTCTGCCAATGAAAATATATACTTGATTGCCCTAATAACATTATTAAAAAATTAAGCTTAACTAAATAATAAAAATTTCGTTGCTCACACGACGCGTTGGGAGTCATCTACATAGTTACTACAGGTATTAAAGAGTGGTTGATTCTGAATTGTGTAAAAAGAAGCAAATTGGGAATAAAAGACAACACTTCAAATATTAAAAGTTTAACTATAAATCAAATGAGATCCTCGGTTGTGTTTTATGAAAGAATTTCTGCCTTAACAAATTACCTTCCCACTACTGCAGAAAAGATACTACAAAATTATGAGCATCATTTTCAAAATTATTATGGAAGGGCTTATATAAAGAAGTGTAATGAAACTGGAAATGAAGGCCTCTCTCACACAGTATTGAGAAAATTAATAATGGAATTTAATATTGGCCTATATAGGCCAAAAAAAGATTGATGCGACACTTGTTTCAAGCACAAGAGTGGACAGCTGCTTGAAAATTAATATGAAAAGCATGTTGCAGATAAAAATCGTTCCAGACAAGAAAAAGACAAAGATAAAATGAACGCAGAAAATGGTTTTTGCCATGTCTTGACAATGGACGTCCAGGCTGTAAAAATATGTCCATCTATAAATGCGATTGCATTGTAATATAAAACAAAATTATGTTGCCACAATTTTACTATTTACAACTTCGCTAAAAAAGTTACTGCATTCTACTGGTTCGACGAAACTGTGTCAGATGGCCAAGTATCGACTTTCGCATCTTGCCTTTTACAGTATTTAGAAAAGAATTTTTTGGAATCGGGCAGCACTAGCAGATCCCTATAATTATTTTCTCAGATGAAAAAAAAAAAACAAATGTCCCAAGTGTAACAGATGTTATCGGTATTTTCAAGGAACCATTTCATACAAATTATATTTTGATGACCAGTACGAAAACTTACCTGCAAGACCTAGTAAACCTAGACTGCATTCGTCGCCACTCAAAATTAAAAAAAAAAAAAAATGTTGCAGTCTTCAGGAAATCAAAACAGTAATACCGCGTGCATTAATTGTTCCTTGCTACGATAAAGTACCTAACCTATTTGTGTTCTGTGTTTTTTTCATTTTCTGTTACAATAAAAATTAAATTGATTAACCATTTTAATTTAATTTCGATTTTAAATTCAAGAAACCCCATAATAAAAAAAATATGGAGTACCTCGTAAGTACTGTAAATCAAAATTCAATACCTCGTAAGTACGTATAAAACCAAAACGATGCATTAAATTCACATGCATTTTATGACATCCTATTAATTGAATTGAATATCAAGTAGCTGAAATCAATTAATTAATTATTAGTTTCCTTTAAAATATTATTTTTAAAGGTTTTTTTGTGATTTCTGAAGTAGATACATATAAAAACAAGGTATGATGTCCTGCCGTTTAACCCTTGATATGTAAAACTCAAATTTTAAAAAGTAGATACATTAGATTACAATAATTGAGAATAAATGTGTTTATGAGAAATAAAGCACATAATTGTATTCTTAAAACAGTAAATTCTAAAACAGAAATGTTTTAGAAAATCAAAGAAAATATTTTTATATTCATTGTAACAGAGGAAACTAAATGCAACTGTACTTGTAATAATGAAAAAGAAGTCGGCTTATTAAGAAACTAGCCCGCGACTCCGATCGCTGGTTTTTTTTCTTTTAAATTAAATTGAAATTTATTTGAGTTATCATATAAATATACATTTGTTTATAGTTTGTGCCCTTTCTTAAGTTTACAAAATAGTTTATCGCAATGCCTTTTCATAAACTATACCTACATCTTATTTATTTAGTGGGTGCAAGTAGCTATAAACAAATTACGCCTACAGTTCACACGCCAACATGCAACATATAGCTGTCCATTTGAAAAACATGGATATCGGATATCAACTCCGAGTAGTACCGAACCCCTATCACCCCTTTACACCTCCGCTGATCCGAAAGTCCTAAGTCACTTCCTGACAGGGGAAAGACAGAAATGTCTTCCCAAGTGGATATATACGGAGAATTGACTGTCAGAATTCAAAACTATTCAAACAATCACTTAAAGGAGTCTGATGATGAATTAGTGGTGTAGTTCGAAATAGCTATCATTCCTACCAAAGTGACTGTGTCTACGAGTTGTTGTTAATGTAATTCTCTCAAACAATAATTCAGAGACTGAAATTCGACATAATTTCCCAACAGAAATTGTCAGGGTCAATCCCAAACAAGCGAGAATCGTTGTTACTCCTCGCTTCCCCACTCAGTTAACAAAAAACCATGGCCTGGGTATTAGCCAACGAATTCTTCCCAATAATACCTCTCTACTCGTATGAATCTGTTGAAAATCTCACAGCTTGCGGGGAAAAAAAGAGAGGAAGAGGTGAAGAAAACCGAGAGAACGACAATAAACAAAAACACCTCGTAGCAACAACAACGCACAGAGGTTGGTCTTCTCCTCCGTTCTAATCACCAGTTGGCGGGCTTGTATTCGTCGCTCAATTAGCGCAAGTGGTAGTCACTTGGTCAATTGAGAAAATCGAGGTGCAAGTTCACTTCCTGACAGGGGAAAGACAGAAATGTCTTCCCAAGTGGATATATACGGAGAATTGACTGTCAGAATTCAAAACTATTCAAACAATCACTTAAAGGAGTCTGATGATGAATTAGTGGTGTAGTTCGAAATAGCTATCATTCCTACCAAAGTGACTGTGTCTACGAGTTGTTGTTAATGTAATTCTCTCAAACAATAATTCAGAGACTGAAATTCGACATAATTTCCCAACAGAAATTGTCAGGGTCAATCCCAAACAAGCGAGAATCGTTGTTACTCCTCGCTTCCCCACTCAGTTAACAAAAAACCATGGCCTGGGTATTAGCCAACGAATTCTTCCCAATAATACCTCTCTACTCGTATGAATCTGTTGAAAATCTCACAGCTTGCGGGGAAAAAAAGAGAGGAAGAGGTGAAGAAAACCGAGAGAACGACAATAAACAAAAACACCTCGTAGCAACAACAACGCACAGAGGTTGGTCTTCTCCTCCGTTCTAATCACCAGTTGGCGGGCTTGTATTCGTCGCTCAATTAGCGCAAGTGGTAGTCACTTGGTCAATTGAGAAAATCGAGGTGCAAGTTCACTTCCTGACAGGGGAAAGACAGAAATGTCTTCCCAAGTGGATATATACGGAGAATTGACTGTCAGAATTCAAAACTATTCAAACAATCACTTAAAGGAGTCTGATGATGAATTAGTGGTGTAGTTCGAAATAGCTATCATTCCTACCAAAGTGACTGTGTCTACGAGTTGTTGTTAATGTAATTCTCTCAAACAATAATTCAGAGACTGAAATTCGACATAATTTCCCAACAGAAATTGTCAGGGTCAATCCCAAACAAGCGAGAATCGTTGTTACTCCTCGCTTCCCCACTCAGTTAACAAAAAACCATGGCCTGGGTATTAGCCAACGAATTCTTCCCAATAATACCTCTCTACTCGTATGAATCTGTTGAAAATCTCACAGCTTGCGGGGAAAAAAAGAGAGGAAGAGGTGAAGAAAACCGAGAGAACGACAATAAACAAAAACACCTCGTAGCAACAACAACGCACAGAGGTTGGTCTTCTCCTCCGTTCTAATCACCAGTTGGCGGGCTTGTATTCGTCGCTCAATTAGCGCAAGTGGTAGTCACTTGGTCAATTGAGAAAATCGAGGTGCAAGTTCACTTCCTGACAGGGGAAAGACAGAAATGTCTTCCCAAGTGGATATATACGGAGAATTGACTGTCAGAATTCAAAACTATTCAAACAATCACTTAAAGGAGTCTGATGATGAATTAGTGGTGTAGTTCGAAATAGCTATCATTCCTACCAAAGTGACTGTGTCTACGAGTTGTTGTTAATGTAATTCTCTCAAACAATAATTCAGAGACTGAAATTCGACATAATTTCCCAACAGAAATTGTCAGGGTCAATCCCAAACAAGCGAGAATCGTTGTTACTCCTCGCTTCCCCACTCAGTTAACAAAAAACCATGGCCTGGGTATTAGCCAACGAATTCTTCCCAATAATACCTCTCTACTCGTATGAATCTGTTGAAAATCTCACAGCTTGCGGGGAAAAAAAGAGAGGAAGAGGTGAAGAAAACCGAGAGAACGACAATAAACAAAAACACCTCGTAGCAACAACAACGCACAGAGGTTGGTCTTCTCCTCCGTTCTAATCACCAGTTGGCGGGCTTGTATTCGTCGCTCAATTAGCGCAAGTGGTAGTCACTTGGTCAATTGAGAAAATCGAGGTGCAAGTTCACTTCCTGACAGGGGAAAGACAGAAATGTCTTCCCAAGTGGATATATACGGAGAATTGACTGTCAGAATTCAAAACTATTCAAACAATCACTTAAAGGAGTCTGATGATGAATTAGTGGTGTAGTTCGAAATAGCTATCATTCCTACCAAAGTGACTGTGTCTACGAGTTGTTGTTAATGTAATTCTCTCAAACAATAATTCAGAGACTGAAATTCGACATAATTTCCCAACAGAAATTGTCAGGGTCAATCCCAAACAAGCGAGAATCGTTGTTACTCCTCGCTTCCCCACTCAATGTACATAATATTTCACATAGTAAATTAAAACGCGTCACAGGTATGACTTGATTATTTATACTACGCGATCATATCGTTAAACTTTCCATAGCTGCAGATCTCAAATATATGTATGTATGTACGACTGTGTACACATAAGTAAGTACATATATCTACTTACGCATCACAAACTCCTTACGACAAATACGATTAGCCCTTCATAAGTGCAATCGCCACTTCCCACGCCAACGATCATTAGTGCAAAACGTGTAAGATACACACGACACTAATAACCGCAACACTGCATTAATAAATCATCTTCAGGCGGTAACCCGATATAAATTCCAAGAATCACTTGTCTGCGCACCGTTGCTGTTCCAGGAATTCAGGTGATAAGTTTCCATTGTTCATTTTTAAGTTTGAGTTTTAATTCAGTATCATTCTAATAAAAAATTTTCTTTTTAATCGCTTTAATTTAAAGAAGCGTAATTGGCGCCCGAGCTTAAAGACAAGCGAAATAATTCACCATAAGTAGTGATTTGGTTTACCCGTGCTAAAGAGGCCCATAGACACTACACTTGTGAGTTAAGTATGAAAAGACCGCCTCTTTCGGCTGGTAAAATATAACTAACTTTATTTTCAGTTTAAAATTCTAACGCTACTTTTCAACCGTGCGAGGAACAAAGAAACGATTTTGTGCTTGGTAAGCAATTTGGTTGGCATGATCATCTGACTATCGTCATGATGAAATCCTTAAGAGATTTATGCTGATTAAGCCGACCAGAGCCAGAGATACGGAGAATGTTTACTTTGTTGTTTCGTGTTTCTCGTACTGTTGTTGGAACTCGAAGAGAGATAATGGATATAAACATAAACAAAAGAAAGATTATAATTGAATCTGCATCAGTGATGGGAAATGAACTTTTCAGATTGTACTTTTCATAAGTTGAAATTGTAACTTTGACTGACTGAAGTGTAACTTTTTCGTTTTGGAAATTGGTAAATATGGGTAATTGTATACCTTCGCGGGCAACTGGTTTTTTGCCGATGAAAAATCCAAAATTAAACCGTTCTACAAGATTTTTTTTTTAAATGTTCGCTTTTATGGTGGATTTATGAAAAAAATAAAAATTTAAAAAAAAATCAATATTTCTTTAGATTTTACCTTTGAATGCTGAAAAAATTTGAGTTTATAAAAAAGATCCTCTCCACAACTTTTTTACGCTACCAAATCGACTTCTTAGTCAACACAAAAAAAAAGAACAAATTACAACAATAGAAAGAAAATCGATTTTTGCCAATTGTTTCGCTTTTACCTGGTTTTTGCCGATCAAAATAAAAATCAAAATCATGAAAACCTACCTAATTTTTTTTCGCCAAAAACGAGGTGACCGCGAAAATATACAAATATATAAGACAAAGATATACACGTGCTTTTTATAACCTCTTTGCCCTTAATATAAAACAAATGGCTATCATTTTGCACAATTTATTGGTGATTGATATACCAAATGACAATAAAATAAATAAAAATTAGGTGCAGCAGATTGGTATCACATCACAGGACACTCATACTAATCTAAAGGTAATATTGCGCAACTGAGATGGCGGCCTATAGTGACTGTGGCAATAAACGTATAGAATTAATATGCGCGTCCATGTGATTTTCATGGCTCACAATATTTGTGTATATTCATATCTCTATAAAAAAGCATTACTTTTTGACAGAACGAAACGAAAATAAGTCCTCGGAATATATTACCTTGTATATGTGGTGTCCACTGTCCACAGTTCACACATAGGTACCTACCTATGTAAATAACTGACGCAAAGTTAATCAATCTGA
The DNA here is from genome assembly GCA_955612985.1 of Cheilosia scutellata. NCBI lineage: Eukaryota > Metazoa > Arthropoda > Insecta > Diptera > Syrphidae > Cheilosia > Cheilosia scutellata. The sequence goes on from OY015313.1 coordinate 65,424,211, forward strand.
CGATTGAACGTGTCGCTCACGCAATGCGTTTTTTTGTTATATAACATATAAGAGCCGCTGCAACAGTTATTTGCATTTTGCTTTGCTGCGCCTTTCTGCGTGTGCGGCGACCAGCAGCAGTCAACCAGCAAGTCATCATCTTCGCTTTTGATGAACCAGTCTTCAACCGGTAGCCACCCACATCATCTCGCGCGTATTTATATTAAATTGTAATAATTTCCATTATACTGAACTCTACTGAAATAAAGTTAATTTTTATAAAGTTTAAGTTGGTGTCGCCTTCTAATTATTCTGGCACACACTACATTGGTGACCCCGAGCATTTTCATCGCGCAATACATTTTTTTACGCAGAAAGTTTACGCGTTTTTCTTTTTTTATTGCTCTTGAAAATCAGTTCGTTTTTTTTTCTCACGCGTTTTAACAAATAATTTGTTTCAATGCTCGACTCAACGACTGCACAGGGCAATACCACGCCACATGCCACCGATAGTCAGAGCAACCCACGTGTCAACGTCGATCTGGCCACTCGCCGTTTTCCGTTCGACATTAAAGCGCCCCCTTTCAGCGCCGAAAGACCAGCGCTATGGTTTGCCCAGCTAGAGGCACAATTTACTAATTGTGGCATCATCGGACAACGCGATAAATTCTATCGCACTATACCACTAATCGACACGCCCTCCGCTGCAGAGGTGGAAGACATTATTATTAATCCGCCAGAAGACACTCCGTACCAAACTCTGAGGAGCACACTGATTTCCCGTTTCTCGAAATCCAAAGAAGCAAAAATCATTCAGCTTTTGGATAAAGAGAATTTGGGAGATCGCACACCATCGCAGCATCTTCGCCACCTAAAAGTTTGGTACCCGACATAGACGAAGAGGTGTTAAAGGCACGTTGGCTTTCACATCTGCCATCACAAACGCAAGCCTGCTTAGTCGCCCAAAAATCCATGGATGTCACAGATTTGGGTGAAATTGCCGACAAACTGCACGAGGTTTTTGCGCCAATAACGGTAGCAGCAACAGATGACCTTCATCGACAAATCGCAGAACTGGCGGCTGAAGTCGCAGCACTTTCTGCATCATTTTCAGGACGTGGACGAACAAAACATCAGCAGCCGCACCGTTTCAGAAACAGATCCAAATCGAGGCAAGTATCAAAATCAAATATCTGTTGGTACTACATTAAATTTGGCGCTGAGGCACGCACGTGTCGCCCCTGTTGTCAATTTCAGGAAAACGGGCCCGAGGATCACTAATGGCGGTACACGATCCTCACCTCTCACACCGCCGCCTCTTCCTCACCGACAGAAATTCCCAGCAACAGTTTTTGATCGATACGGGATCCGAAGTTTCGATCTACCCGCTCCAGCAGACACAACCACCGCTTCCACTTTCAACCTACCAGCTATTCGCTGCCAACGGCTCGCTGATTAGGTAACACCTATGGCACAACCAAATTCGACCTGGACTTCGGACTGCAGAAAAACTTCACCTGGCAGTTTATCGTTGCTGACGTCAGACGCGCTATTATCGGCGCCGACTTCTTAGGCCACTATGGTCTGCTTGTGGATGTGAAGTATCAACAAATCATCGACAAACACACCGGATTGCCAACGGCGGGCGTGCTTTCAAACGTCCAGTCCTCATCTGTAGCCACAATCCAGGCATTTATCGAGCAACCATATGCAGCACTTCTCCATTCGTTTCCTGCCATCACACAACCAGGTGCGGCCAAGAGGAAGGAGCAATATTGCACCGTTCATCACATAAAAACAAGAAACGGGCCTCCAATCTCCAGCAGGGCACGTCGACTTGCTCCTGACCGTCTCAAGATTGCCAAATCTGAATTCGCCAAAATGATTCAACTTGGTACTGCACGTCGTTCTGACAGCCCGTGGTCCTCACCTCTGCATTTAGCCAAAAAGAAGTCAGGAGAATGGCGTCCCTGTGGCGACTACAGGCCTCTCAACAATCGAACGATTCCAGACGCATACCCCATCCGCTGCCTACAGGATTTCACAGCAGACCTAGAAGGTAAGGAATTGTTCTCTACCATCGACCTGGGTTCGAGCATTCAACCAGATCCCTGTCGCCCCATCGGACATCGGAAAGACGGCCATCATCACGCCATTCGGCCTGTATGAATTTCCTTTTATGACATTTGGCCTGCGCAACGCTGCGCAGACTTTTCAAAGGTTCATCGATGAGGTGACGCGGGATCTACCCTTTGTTTTCCCATACATCGACGACCTGCTCATAGCATCAAAAAACAAGCGGGAACATCTCGACCATCTCCGAGCTTTATTTCAACGACTACAGGATGCTGGGCTTGTGATTAACGTGGCCAAGTCAGTTTTCGGCAAAAGTGAAGTAAAATTTTTGGGACATCTCGTGTCGGCCAAAGGGATTTTTCCACTCTCGGAGAAAGTGCAAGCTATATTGGAATTTCCTGCGCCCTCCAACGTAAAGAAACTCCGTGCGTTTATTGGCACCATCAATTTCTACAGAAAGTTCATAAAAAACGCAGCTGAGATCCTCGGACCACTCAACGACCAGCTCAAAGGCCCTGACATCAAAAACTCGCACTCCATTAACTGGACGCCAGCGTTGGAAAAATCGTTCGTGGACGGGAAGAATGCCCTGGCGTCGGTTGCTCTACTCGCTCATCCAGACGTCAACGCAGAGTGGGCTATCTTCACAGACGCCTCGGAACAGGCCATTGGAGCGGTACTCCAGCAACGACGTCACGGTTCTTGGCAACCATTAGCTTTTTTCAGCCAGAAGCTGCCGCCTTCCACGCAGAAACACTCGACCTACGACAGGGAGCTCAACGCAATCTACGAAGCTGTGCGTCATTTCCGACACATTTTCGAAGGAAGACATGTTGTGATTTACAGTGACCACAAACCACTTGTTCACGCGTTTAAACAACATCCAGAGCGAGCTTCACCTTGGCAATTTAGAAGGTTGGACTACATCGGACAGTTCAGCACCGACATCAGGCATGTGTCCGGCTCCGACAATACTGTCGCAGACACACTGTCACGCGTCGATGCCATTGAGTCAGCAGTATCATCAAGCGAGATAGCTCAAGCACAAGCTAACGACACTGAGCTCCAAGACATCCTAAACAATCCATCCTCCCTCGTTCAACTTTGCCGTATAAAACTCGACAACTCCGAAGCCGAAATCTACAGCGACATTTCCACCGGTTCAACACGACCTTACGTTCCTCGCCCTCTGCGCAAAAGAGTATTCGATTCGTTGCATTCGTTGGCACACCCTGGTCAACGCGCCTCAAGGAAGCTCATCGCCCAGCGATTTTTCTGGCCTTCTATGAACAGAGATTCTTCAAAGTGGGTCAAATGCTGCATACCGTGCCAAGCGAACAAAACAACACGACATACAATTTCACCAATCGCCAGTTTCCAACCACCTACGCAGCGCTTCGAACACATCCACATTGACCTCGTCAGCCTTGTACCGTCTAACGGATTTAATCAATGCCTGACAATCATCGACCGATTTACTCGCTTCCCCGAAGCCGTTCCCCTGTCAAATGGAACCGCCGAAACTGTAGCAGAGGCTCTGCTCTTATCGTGGATCGCACGCTTTGGTGTTCCACTGCGAATTACTTCGGACTTAGGAGGACAGTTCGAATCTGACCTGTTTAAATTCCTGACTAGACTTCTTGGTAGTAAGCATCTGCGAACGACGCCCTACCACTCGCAGTCAAATGGATTGGTCGAGCGCTTCCACCGACAGTTCAAAGCAGCACTACTATGCAATGGCGACACATGGACTTCAGCTCTACCTATCGTACTTCTCGGACTCCGAGCGGCATTCAAAGAAGATCTTCAAGCAACGCCTGCTGAACTTGTCCTCGGTGAACCAATTCGTTTGCCAGGAGAATTTCTGCGTCCATCGATCCGAAACACATCAGCTCCAGTCTTAGTGCAAATCCTTCAAACTCATTTTAATAATTTAGCCCGCAAGAAATGTCACGTCATGGACAGCGCTCAACATTTGTTTTTAAAAACCTCCGAAACACATCTCATGTCTTCGTCCGCCACGATCATATACGCCACTCGTTCGCTACACCATACGATGGACCATATAAAGTACTAGAAAAACATGAAAAGTACTTTGTGGTTCTCGTCAGAGGAAGAAGTACACCGATCTCTATTGATAGGCTCAAACCAGCATTCATGCTTCACGAAGATGCTCGATTTGAAGAAGAGGATGGAACACAGCACAATGAAACAGAAGCCACTTCAACCTCCGCACCCAGGAGACAAAGAACAGTACGAGTACGATTCAACCTGCCAACATAATTATTTTTTTTTTTTTCATTTCCTTACTTACGTTAAATTTTTTTCTTTCCTCAAACATTTAACATTTAAAATTTCGTTTCTTTTAAGAAGGGGAGATATGTGGTGTCCACTGTCCACAGTTCACACATACCTACCTATGTGAATAACTGCCGCAAAGTTAATCAATCTGACGATTGAATGTGTCGCTCACGCGATGCGTTTTTTTGTTATATAACATATAAGAGCCGCTGCAACAGTTATTTGCATTTTGATTTGCTGCGCCTTTCTGCGTGTGCGGCGACCAGCAGCAGTCAACCAGCAAGTCATCATCTTCGCTTGTTAAGAATATATAAGCTAAGTTGTAACAATACCTAGTATTAATATCCATTACCTAAAATCAAGCGTGGGACCAGACATCGAGGTGTCACCGTATCAATTCTAATCTGTACATATCAGATGTACTGACCCAATGTCTGTTCCCATGCATTGTTTTAATGTCTAATCAGAATTTGCATTGTTTAAGTTTCAGCGTGAGACCAGACATAGAATTCGCGCTTCACGCGTATTACATTTCGACTAATGCTTGGTCTCCCGCTCACCTGTATGTATCTAGTTCTAATCGATTCAAAATTGTATTTTTTGGGCTGAGTCTGTTTGCAGCCGTCGATTAATAAAGTTGTGCCATTAAATTTACTTGAAGTTTGTGTAGTGCGTTTCTTTTCGCTTAGTAAATATTTGCCTGAACATCGCTTTTGATGAACCAGTCTTCAACCGGCAGCCACCCACATCATCTCGCGCGTATTTATATTAAATTGTAATAATTTCCATTATACTGAACTCTACTGAAATAAAGTTAATTTTTATAAAGTTTAAGTTGGTGTCGCCTTCTAATTATTCTGGCACACACTACATATACATAGTGTAAGCACCCTATAGAATAGTTTCCTACTATTGAATCTGAATCTATGGAACTCCAACATTGAAGGGTCTACTGTATTAGGTACTTTAATCATAATACAATCGAACAAGTCAAATCGAAAATTAAATGTCAACACTGTCAAACGCGCTTAAAAGCAGAAAGTAGGTTTGCTTGGGCGATGCGTTGAACCTACTATCTAAAGTCGATATTTAAGCCTGAAGTCGCATTTTAGCTTGCACCATATGAACGCGTTGTTTCTACATAAACTGTTAACGTACGCGCTCATAAACGCCGCATATGGATTTGGCTTTAGAATTTTTGCTACAGGTTAATTCTTACTTGTGTTCTGTATTTATTTACGATGCCATCACTTATGGGTAATAGAATCATTAATCAACCCAAGTTGGGATCAAATCGTAATCAAATTAAAAGAGGAGTTTGGTGTGAAAAGATCCTTTTTTAATTTAAGAAGTGATGCTTTAAATATTGTTGCAATTAATTTCGAAGAACTAAACTATAAGCTAAGAAAAATACAAAGTGACATGAATAGGAAATATAGTTTAGAGCCAAACGAAATGAATACTCCCTCAAATAATGAACTTATCATTTTTGATATATATATAAACTTTTTGCCAATTGACATTAAATCCTTATTACTACAAAATAATATTGTAACGAAACGTTCCCGTTCGTCACACTTTTATGGCCCCCACTGTTAGACACTTTGTATGGCCACTACTGTACACAGCCAACCGCAGACATACCACCAGCTGCCATGGCACAAAGTACCTAGACTGACCAACCAAACAACATTTGTGACAAGGAATTTTCATTCGTCACGTATAAGTCACACTGTCTCATTGTAGGAAATTACATGAGTACCCGAATGAAATTGCCATTCGGGGAGACTTGTCTGCTAGTGGTTTGTACCAATATCGTGTACTAGATAAGGCTCCCGATACAGAAATTGATTTCGGTCAATAGTCTGAATTTTTGGTGGCTGAGTTTCCTTTTGGAGACTGGCCTTAAATTGGAACCGCGCTTGTCGCTGGGCCACATTCGGAGCCACGCTTGTTGCTAGGCCGCAGATCGGAGCCACGCTCGCCGTTGGGCCGCAAATCGGAGCCACGCTTGTCGTTGGGCCGCAGATCGGAGCCACGCTCGTCGTTGGGCCGCAAATCGGAGCCACGCTTGTCGTTGGGCCGCAGATCGGAGCCACGCTTGTCGTTGGGCCGCAGATCGGAGCCACGCTTGTCGCTGGGCCGCAACGGAGCCACGTTTATCGCTGGGCCGCAACGGAGCCACGCTCGTCGTTGGGCCGCAAATCGGAGCCACGCTCGTCGATGGGCCGCAAATCGGAGCCACGCTTGTCGCTGGGCCGCAGATCGGAGCCACGCTTGTCGTTGGGCCGCAGATCGGAGCCACGCTTGTCGCTGGGCCGCAACGGAGCCACGTTTATCGCTGGGCCGCAACGGAGCCACGCTAGTCGCTGGGCCGCAACGGAGCCACGCTTGTCGGTGGGCCGCAACGGAGCCACGCTAGTCGCTGGGCCGCAACGGAGCCACGCTTGTCGCTGGGCCGCAACGGAGCAATGCTCGTCGTTGGGCCGCAACGGAGCCACTATTATCGCTGAGCCGCAACGGAGCCACGCTTGTCGCTGGGCCGAATCTGGTAAACACGGAGCCACGCTTATCGTTGGGCCGCATATTATATTTGTATAGTGTATACTCAACCTAGGAAGTTAATCAATGTTAAGGTAATCATAAGATAGTAGTTTATACGTTGGTTAATAAAATAAAGAATATCTCTTAACCAAAGTTTGGTGTTTCTTTGGCGAATCCTGGATCCGGCGAGCAAAACCTCGGCCTTAGAAAAAGCACATCACAAATGGCGCCCGAGCAGGGACTTCAATAGAGGTATCCCACACAGTAAACCCGTCTGCGAAGGAGAATTCCGCAGAGAGAACCCGTAAAGCCCTCACCAGAGGAGGCACACCGACCTCACCAAGAAGAATTCAAACCTCAGTGGAGGTATCCCGACCTCATCACGAGGAACCAAAGGAAGATCGCGTCATATATAGGAAATCACGATACCATGACCGACCCCGACCTCGACGACCAATGCCCAGCGAGAGACACTATCATTGGTCTCCCCACCGAAGACCACAACGAAGATTGTTGGGTTGGATATACCTGTTGCATAAAGAAGAGCTAGTAAAGCTCATGGACGAGAGAAGCTTAGACACGAGAGGAACCGCCAACCAGCTGCGGAAGCGTTTCAGTGGCTACATCAAGGAAGCTCGAACACGGAAGTCAACCCAAAACCTGTGTCAGGAATGGGAAGAAAAGAGGAACGCGAGTACGTTGATACTACGGAAGAACATCGTCCCCCTCACCAACAAGAACAAGATACTAGCGAGGAAAGGAAGTCTCCTCTTTTCACCGAGACTAGTTTCCAAGTTCCAGAAAGAACAACCACCCTTCGAGCTATCGACAATCAGCCCGGTCCCTCCAGGTCAGTTAATACTTCTCACTCCCCGGCCAGGCAAATGGCACCCATCACGACGCACCCGCATGAGACACCCGAAGCCAGCATCAGAACAGAGCCACCGCGCCATACGATTCGTCCCAGCCTCAGCTACGAAGCCGAGGTGACCAATACGGTTCGAAAGTGGGGCTTAAAGTTTGACGGCACAGGAAACGCTCTGGAATTCATCGAAAGGATGGAAGAACTAACCCTATGCTACGATATTCTCCCGGATCACATGGTACGACCATTGCCCGAAATATTCAGAGGGACGGCTCTGGAATGGCTCCGGATAAATCGAGAGAAGTTTCAGTCCTGGGAATTGTTTCGGACTTACTTCCTACAATATTTCTTACCCACCCGTTACGTCAACAAATTAGAAGACGAGATCATGAGGAAAAGACAAGGACCCCGGGAGAAGGCAAAGGACTTCATAAGATCCCTCCAGTACCTTGTACGTCAACACCCGCTAATACGAAATGAAGGCTACTTGGAACGTTACTACGATAGCCTCAGACCCGAATACCGGCTCTATATCCGCCGGAGGGATTTCGAGACAGTGGAGGAACTAGTGGAGTTGGCGGAGGAGTATGAGTTTATTCGATCAGAAGAAAGGAACACGCGACCACCTCCAACTCAACCCCCGCCAGCCAGATATACTCCCCTTCCTAGAGCCACGTACGTAGTAGAACCGCCAGCCTTACATGCGGCACCACCAAGTCCGGTCCTACCAGCGATAGCCAAGTCCAACGGCATATGATAGGAGGACTCACTGCTGGAACTGCAAACAGCGCGGGCATCGTCAATCGGATTGCCGACGAGCGCGGCAAGTATTCTGCACTTATTGAGGGAATGACGGCATATCGCCACGTGATTGCCCTTGTCAGCATAATCGGACTGCCATGATCTCTGGGACCACATGGACGGACCACCGATACTTTATTTCGATACGGATCGGAGACCACGATTTTAAGGCTCTAGTCGATATCGGGTCATCCGCATCATTTGTCGGTCCCGCTATGCGACGGGCACTCCGGCAAATACATACCCCACTACGATACCAACGCCGCCAGGTCGAGTTGGCAGACGGTAAGGCAGTCACCACGACTGAGGACTACACAATAACCTTCCGATTAGGGAACAAACAAGTCACGGGAAAGTTATCATACCTGGCCAAACTGAATGAAGATGCCATCCTAGGGGTGGACTTCCTGGAAAAGGCCTCCTTCCGGATGTCAATCGCCGGTCAAGAACTAACCTACTACCCTCTTACCCGTAACGACCATGGGCCGACGACATGCGCCCTCAAGAGTCGAGAACACCTATCGGAGGAACAGCAGAAAGAACTCACGCGACTTCTGAGTGAAGAAATAAACTCCGAAAAGGAGTTGAGCGGAACCACTACCATCGCCCAACACAGGATACGTCTCAGCACGGATCAACCATTTAAACAGCGGTATTACCCCCGCAACCCAGCGATGCAAAAGATCATTAATGAGGAAATTGATGAGCTTCTCAGACTAAAGAAAATCGAGCCGTCTAGAAAATCGAGCCGTATAGCTCACCCATTGTATTAGTGAAGAAAAAGGGAGGATCCTGGCGACTGTGCGTGGATTACCGACAGCTGAATGAGATCTCAATCAAAGACGCATACCCATTACCCCAGATCAACGCCATACTCGATAAACTCCGGGGGGCTGCTTTCATTTCGACCATTGATCTCCGTCATGGGTATTGGCAGATACCCATGGAAAACAACTCCCGAGCCTATACCGCTTTTACGGTACCTGGAAGAGGACTGTTTCAGTGGAAGGTCATGCCATTCGGCCTCCACTCCGCGCCAGCCACATTCCAGAGGGCACTAGATAGCATTATTGGTCCCGAAATGGAGCCCTATGCTTTTGCATATTTAGACGACATCATCGTGATCAGTGGGACATTCGAGCAACATCTCATCCACCTACGAACGGTACTCCAACGACTGAGGGAAGCCAACCTAAGAATAAATCCCGACAAGTGTGAGTTTTGTCGGAGCAAGCTGAAGTACCTGGGGCATGTCATCAGTAATAAAGGCATCCACACGGATCCAGACAAGATCAGCGCTGTACAGGAGCTCGTACCCCCAACGAGCGTGCGACAACTACGATGCGTCCTAGGCATTATGTCTTGGTACCGAAGGTTCATCCAGAACTTCGCCACGGTGGCCGCCCCGTTGACAAGCCTACTGAAGAAAAACACCCCGTGGAAGTGGGAGGCCAGCCAACAAACCGCCTTCGAGCACTTAAAAGGGAAATTAACCACGGCACCCATACTTACGTGTCCGGACTTTGAGGTACCATTTACCCTCCAGACGGACGCCAGCCAAGTCGGAATCGGAGTGGTCTTGTCACAGGACGCAAGCGGGAAAGAAAAGGTTGTCGCCTATGCTAGTCGCGCCTTGACCGAATTAGAAACGAAATATTCAGTCACGGAAAAGGAATGCCTGGCCATATTATGGGGAATACGGAAGATGCGCCCTTACTTGGAAGGGTATCGGTTCACAGTGATAACCGAACACCACTCTCCAAAGTGGTTACACTCTCTTCAAAACCCCTCAGAGCGACTGGCCAGATGGGCAATTGAGCTACAACAGTACGACTTTGATATAAAGTCCCGGAAGGTACTTTAAACGTCGTCGCTGATGCGTTGTCTCGGGATCCGCTGCCTAACATTGATCGACATACCCTGCACGCCTGTAGCCGCTCACCAGACTGGACCCTTATCAAGATACAAGAAGTACGGAAAACCCCGAGGAACACCCAGACTTCCAGGTTATTGGAGAGAAGTTATACCGGAAGTTTCTAGTAACAAACCCCATGTCCAAGACTCCACAATTATCCTGGAAGTGGTGCGTCCCATCCACCGACCAGGAGCAAGTCCTCCGGGAGCACCACGACGCGGTGACCGCGGGCCACCTGGGGATAGCGAAGACCACGGCTCGGATAATGGAGAAGTATTATTGGCCAGGGATGACGCGAACGATTGCAACTTATGTACGACAATGCGACATCTGTAACCGCTATAAAGTTTCCCAGCAAAAACCTAACGGAATGATGTACACCACTATGTGTGACGAATCATGGGAAATCGTAACCGTTGATTTTGTGGGACCCCTTCCGCGATCCACAAAAGGGAATAACACGATGTTGGTTATGGTGGATAAATTTACCAAGTGGACCGAAGCAGTCCCATTACGAGCCGCCACCACGCACTAATCAAAGCACTTCGAGAAAGAATTATCACTCGGTTTGGGTGTCCCAAGATTGTACTATCGGACAATGGGGCACAATTTACCAGTAATTCCTAGCAGAGGCTGGTATAGAGCAGAGGTTAACAGCACCATATACCCCACAGGAAAACCCCACCGAACGGGTCAACAGGGTGTTAAAAACTATGATCGCCCAATACGTGGAAGAGAATCACCGCCACTGGGATGACCACCTCCCCGAACTCACGTTGGCGATTAATAGCAGCAAGCACGAATCCACCGGGTACTCCCTAAATTTTGGACGAGAGGTACGCCGACCGGGCATCACCACGGACCACGTTTCGGCAGACATCCCCGGACCCGCTCGCGCTATACCAACGTCCATCCTGAAAGAAAGGATGATCGCACTTTACCGGCTCGTGAAGGAAAAGGTTTTCCCTTTTCTAATGGTTCTCTTTGCTTCCATTACCACAGGGGTCCACTAACAAAGAAGATCACAAAGAAGAAGTGACAGATCAGTCATGCTGTGTATACGATACGAACACTGAGAAAAACACCAATAAGAATAGAAGACGCCTGAGCCGTAACAAAGCAGACCTATAATTAAGTTATCTTTATAAGTTAAACCCAACTGTTAATAGAATTTAAGAATGAAATAACTAATAAAATGGCATTAGAGACGAGAAGGTTTTCGTCTGACGAAAAGGGAGGGGAATGTAACGAAACGTCCCCGTACGTCACACTTTTATGGCCCCCACTGTTAGACACTTTGTATGGCCACTACTGTACACAGCCAACCGCAGACATACCACCAGATGCCATGGCACAAAGTACCAAGACTGACCAACCAAACAACATTTGTGACAAGGAATTTTCATTCGTCACGTATAAGTCACACTGTCTCATTGTAGGAAATTACATGAGTACCCGAATGAAATTGCCATTCGGGGAGACTTGTCTGCTAGTGGTTTGTACCAATATCGTGTACTAGATAAGGCTCCCGATACAGAAATTGATTTCGGTCAATAGTCTGAATTGTTGGTGGCTGAGTTTCCTTTTGGAGACTGGCCTTAAATTGGAGCCACGCTTGTCGTTGGGCCGCAGATCGGAGCCACGCTTGTCGCTGGGCCGCAACGGAGCCACGTTTATCGCTGGGCCGCAACGGAGCCACGCTTGTCGAAGTTACCTAGGAAGTTAATCAATGTTAAGGTAATCATAAGATAGTAGTTTATACGTTGGTTAATAAAATAAAGAATATCTCTTAACCAAAGTTTGGTGTTTCTTTGGCGAATCCTGGATCCGGCGTGCAAAACCTCGGCCTTAGAAAAAGCACATCACAATATAAGCTCGATAAACACTGCTTATTCGTATTTCTTAGAGAATAACTTAATTAATGATATTACTTTGAAAAAATGTTATGGAAAAAAACTTGTGATGATTCAACAAAAAATAAAAACCCCAATAATAATTATAACTTGAATCGCAATTATAATTATAACTCGAATAACCATTTTGGGCCAAATCAAAATTATAATCGGAATAATCAGAATAACAGGGTACCAAATTTCAGAGCTCAATTGCAAGGTTATCAAAACATGTCACAAAATTTTAGAAATCCAAACTTTAACCAAACAGAAGGGTATCAAAATCGATACCATCAGGTTAATAGGAATTTTAGGCAACCAGAATTATGGAAGTAGACACTATTCAAGTCCAAAATTTTCGGGAACCGTGCCCGGATTTCGACTATCAATAATACCATTAACAATAGAAAATCTTAGGGTAAGGTGCTTAATCGATACCGGATCTGCCATCAGTTTAGGAGATTGTAAAATATTTGAACAATTCAAAACAGTTCGTGCTTTAGAAAAACAAATTAAAATAAATACCATGACTGGATATTCCATAATTTCTCACGAAGATATCGTATTAATTCCCAGTGAATTTAAAGACAATAAAAAGACTATGTCGGTTAAACTAACCAATTTTTATAATAAACCTTTCGATTGTATATTAGGTAATACTATTTTAACACCAATAGGTGCAATAATTGACTTATTAATAATTAATTGAATGAAATAACTATTTGTAAGGAGTATGAGTTTCCATTCAAATTCGAAGAAATAAATTATTTAGAAGGAAACGTATTCGATAAAAATAAAGTAATAAATAAAGATCTTAATGGTGAAGAAAAAGATAGACTTGCAAAATTTGTTTGTCGAAATAGAAGGACATTTTTGGAAGAAGGTCAACATTTGACCACTACCGATTGTGTACGTCATAAAATAATAACTACTTCGGATCGACCGATATACTCAAAGAACTACCGTTACCCTCAAATTCACGAAAATGAAATTGGGCGACAAATGAAAGAAATGCTCCAACAAGGAATTATCAGACCAAGCAAATCGCCTTGCAGTTCACCCCTATGGGTGGTACCAAAAAAATCAGACAGCGATGAAAAAAAATGGCGAATCGTAATAGATTATCGAAATCTAAATAAGGTCACGGTGGATGACAAATTTCCGATGCCTAACATAGAGTATTTATTTAATAAGTTAGTTCGTGCAAATTACTTCTCTACCTTATATTTAGCTAAGGGCTTCCATCAAGTTCTAATGGATGAGGGCGATATAGAGAAGACTGCATTTTCAACTCCAATGGGTCATTTCGAATATGTTCGAATGCCCTTCGGGTTAAAAAATGCCCCCGCTACCTTTCGGCGGATGATGAACCATGTATTGCGAAATTTTGTAAATAAATCTTGCATAATATATATGGACGACATATTAGTCTTTTCAACATCATTGAGTGAACACTTTGAAATATTGACAAAAATATTTCAAAAACTTAATGAACACAATCTAATGAGATAATGGATATAAACATAAACAAAAGAAAGATTATAATTGAATCTGCATGGGTGAAGCTTCAGCTTCACTTGGCATCATCATATCAGAGACGGGAGAATATGTAACTTGTGTCTGCACCGGTGTCGGTGTACGGAAATGTGTGCTGTGTGTGGGCTGGTGAGAACACCGATTTTGGTGTCAGACACGGAGAGAGTAAAATCAAAAGTTTTTGAAATACTGCGCTATCGACTCGCGCGGTATTCAACGGTGTTTAGAGTTCTAAAGACATTGGAAGCGATATTGAAACAACCAGACAACATAACTCCCCTGGAGAAACTAGGCGCCTGAGTAGCTGTGAAAGCAGAGGAACAATAATTAAACTTGCAGCAGTAGGTATATTATAATGTAAGCAGTATATTATATGTAAGTTGTGTTTAAGTTACATTATTTTTGAAAGTGAAATACATAAATTATTTAAATCAATAACGAGTGCAAACAACATCAAATATATTAAAGAAATTACTTAATTAAAGAAGATATAACGAAATTACTCAATATTAAAGTTGAGATAACTTGAAATAATAGAATTTAAGAAAGTAATCAAAGTAGATTAATTCGGTTAGTTAAGATAATTTGAATTAATAGAATTTAAGAAGGCAATCAATGTAGATTAATTCGGTTATCTCAGATAGAAATTTATTTCATCAATCTCATAAGATTTATTGATTTCTCGTCATATTTTTCACACAACAATTTGTTTTTTTTTTCTCCTTTTAGATTTGTGATCGCGAAATAAATTGAAAATGGTAAACCCCAATAACCTCATTCGACCACCCTTAATATTCCCCCACAGGCTCAACCGAGACCTGTTGCACCAGAAAATCCCCTTCAGCCACAGGCTCAACACCCCGTCATACCATCCCCTGAATTAATTAACATAATCACTGGTATTGAAAATTCTATAGTTAGACCAGATTTCGAGATTCCTGCCATACAGGATCAAGGCATAAATCCCGAGCTTAGAAATAATGTTGAGGAACTTGATAGATTACCGGACGTCGTCCGATCTCTACGAGACTTCTCAGGGAAGCAAGGCGAGTTTAGCTCCTGGCGAAAAAGCATAGAACGCATTCTAAAATTCTATGAATCGCTTCAAGGAACACCAAAATACTATGGTATCCTGAGCGTAATTACGAACAAGGTAGTCGGTAATGCTGACGCAGTACTAGAGTCCTACAATACCCCCATGAATTGGAAAGCAATATCCAAATGCCTGACGCTGCATTACGCAGATCAGAGAAACGTGCGTTGGTACGCTCGAGTACCAAATGAAATCCCTCATTCAGGGAAATGCCGCCGTACAAGACTTTTACCTTATTCTTATCAAACCCCTCCCACACCCACTGCACCTAATCCACAGCCGAAACCTGAGCCCATGGACACTTCCACGATCAGGTCCGGCCTCAACCATTCAGGTATGCTGAGAAGAGACCCCAAATTCAGACCGCATCATTCAGAAATCAGATAGGTAGGTACCCTAAAAGTTGCAGAGAAACTTCCATATAGAACCAGCGAAATATCCCCCAACGACCTCTACACTTTCTATCAACGGGATTATGTACATAGAAGAAGCACAAAACTACCATAACCTAGTCGATTATATGCAAGAACAAACTGAGAAATTTGCTTCTTCGAATGCAGAAATCGACGCTCTTCAAGCGGACATTTCAGAGTACAATGATATTAATTTTTTAGGTTAAGCGACTCTTCGCTACCGTACTTCCAGTTTAGAACGAAGAGTAAGGAAATTTTGAATTTTTTAATTGACACTGGATCGAGCAAAAATTACATCCAGCCGCACCTAGCAATAAGCTCCTTTCCAAACGAACAAACCTTCTTAGCGAAAACAATAATTGCAGGCGATATCAGAATAACTGATCATACTTTTCTCAGCCTCTTTGGCCAACACGACATCAAATTAAAGTTCTTCCTCCTTTCTACCTTGAAATCATTCCACGGCATCTTAGGAAATGACAGCCTAAGGCAACTTTCCGCCGTTATCCATACAAAGCAAAATTTTATGATAATTCGCAACAAACAAAAGAATTTAAACATTTTAGGTATTTCTCAAACGGTAAACTCGTTATCTCATAAAACAGACCACATGCAGGAACAGCGTAAAGAAATAATAAACACTCTTGTGAAGAAATTCCCTTCCCTACTTTCCGAACCTGACGAAAATTTTACCTATACAACGAAAGTTGTGGGCGAGATACGAACGAAACCCGTTTATTCCAAATACTATCCTTACCCAGCGGCACTAAGAAACGAAGTAGAAAAACAGATTAACCAACTCTTAGAGAACAAAATCATAAAGCCATCCCGATCCCCGTACAATTCACCAGTGTGGATCGAACCCAAAAAAATGGAGGCATCTGGAAACAAACAGTATAGACTTATGATAGATTACAGGAAACTGAATACTATCACCATTTCTGATCGTTATCCGATTCCCGAAATCAACGAAGTTTTACCATAACTAGGGCAGAGTAAATTTTTTACCGTTCTAGATCTGAAGAGTGGCTTCCACCAGATTCCGCTAAAAAAATCTGACATGGAAAAAACAGCCTTCTCAGTAATCGGCGGGAAATATGAATTCACCCGTCTTCCTTTCGGATTGAAAAATACACCGTCGATTTTTCAACGTGCAATATATGTTATGTCTACATTGAAGACATAATAATATTTAGCAAAAATGAAAAAGACCATGCTATGCATGTGGATTGAACAAAAATATTTAAGACTCTGTGCGAGGCCAGCATTAAGATACAATTGAATAAATGCAACTTTTTATGGAAGAAGTCGAGTTTTTAGGATTTATTGTATCATCAAGAGCAATATCGACAAGTCCTACCAAAGTTCAAACAAAAGCAGATTTTCCAATCCCAATCATTCCTAGGACTCTAGGATATCAAACTACAGTCTGAACATTGGTATTGAAGTGTGAAGGAGAGAAAAAAAAATACCTACAAGTATCCTAACAAAAGAAGAAAAGTTAAAAAAACAAATCTATGGTTTCTTTTAGCCAAAATTAAATATACAGTAAAAAAAATACCTACAAGTATCCTAACAAAAGGAGAAAAGTTAAAAAAACAAATCTATGGTTTCTTTTAGCCAAAATTAAATATACAGTAAAAAAAATACCTACAAGTATCCTAGCAAAAGGACAAAAGTTAAAAAAAAAAAAACAAATCTATGGTTTCTATTTAGCCACAAAATGAATAAACAGTGAAAAAAAATATAAATCAAAGGACAAAATACAACTATCCGGAGAAGGAAGAAACCAAATCAAAGGACAAAATACAACTAACAAAGAAGGAAGGAAACCAGAATCATCGCAGTAAGATAGTATTAATTAAATTAAAATACCTGTCTTTCATTGTCAATACAATAACTAAATATTATAAGTAATTATATTTTATTTTTTGTGAGTGAGTGATACAATTATATCTTTGAAAAATTTGAAATTCTGCAGGAACTAATAAGAAAATTTAGCAAACTAAATATAAAAATGGCTAACCAAGACTTGGACTTAGAAAATACTGTTGCCAGACTTGTAGCAGCCAGTCCTGCAACGTTGCAGGCAGAGCTAATAACTTTAAAAAATACGCTCGAACAAGTGACGAGTACAAATTTAGTTACCGAGTACAAGACTCTGGTAATTGATAAACTAATTTCATGTACAGAAACATTAGATGCCTATGTTAGTTGGCGCGAATCCGCCAATAATTCTCTATCCTTATATCTATATGCCAAAGGAAGTCATAGGCATTTCTAGGCACTAACAATCCTCAGAAATAAAGTTACAGAGATGTACTAACAAATCATGGCACAACTTTAAACTATGATGCTATAATAGCCCGGTTAGATTTCGCCTACGCGGACAAACGTCCAGTTCACATTATCGAGCAGGAACTGAGCATCTTACGGCATGGAAACCTAACATTGGTAAATTATTATAACGAAGGTAACAAGAAATTAACATTACTAACCAATAAAGAACTTAACGAGTCGAACAGACGAAACGCACTCAGAATATTTATAACAGGAATAAATGCACCAAATCAAATCAAATATATTATTTTCACTTGCACCTAATAACTTACCATGTGCATTTGCTAAAGCTCAGGAGCTTGAAAGCAATAATATGAGAGCAAACTTTGCCCTTCAATTTAACAAACCGCATAACGTGACGCTACCGCGTGAATTATAATCAGAATAACTTCAACACACATAAGAAAACGCATCTATACGGTGAGTAACCAGACGAAAGCTGCAGAGACGTTTACGCAAAATTTGCATCATATCTCTAATTCTACATTCTAAAAATAATTATTTTTGTGAAGTCATTGTTAATAGATAAGTATTATAATGGAACAACAAATTATAGAGAAATTTAAATTAGTGATGGATCATGGATTGTATAAAAAACATTGACTCATTTGATGGTGCTGATGCTAATCAGTTGTCAGACTTTATTAATCAAATTGAAAGCATTTTGCCGACTATTGAAAGTTTCGACGAAAACAATATAAGAATCCTAATGAGTTACATAAGAAACAATTAATGTGTTGGTACAACAAGAGAAATATTGCATAGACATGGGATAATATATAATAATTGGGAAAGAAATAAAGATATTTTAGTAAATAGTTTTGGGGAGAAAGAAGATAGTTTCTCCCCAAACTGTCAGAAATCTCAGCACCAATGCAACATACGCCATTATTACAAGAATTCAATGCGACGCATAACGACATCCAACTTCTTACTCAATTACAAACAATAATCGCAGAGCAAGAAGTTCGGGAATTGCCTCACAAACTCCAGGTTCACAGATATCACAATTACACGATCGGGTATTTGGCCCTGCTCCTGTCTCTCATGTTAATTGGTTACCTCATTTGGAACCACAAAAAAAACAAACCTACAGTAGTCGCGAAAATATCACAGCCAAAATCCCGTCCATTACCAACAAATTCTGAATCTGTTGTCACTATGGAGTAGAGCAGCGGTTCTCAAACTTATTAAGCTGTGGAACCCTAAACAAGGCCCAAATATATTTCGGAACCCCAACAACTCTTAAAGATATTAAAAATGAAAAATAACACATTTCAAAATCAAATTTTTTTTATTTAAGACATTTTTTTCAAGGTTTTTGTGAAGAATGAAACTGTTTCATTGTTTGATTTATAATTTTTTTTAAATTGACTTCTATCTCCGAAAGCTGTATTCGCATACCTGGAGCAGCGTCCAATCTCGATCTGTATTTAGTCTTTGCATTAGTATACGCTGAAAATCCTGCTTCACAGCGATGCGTTGTGACAAAAGGGAGCAAATCGTGGAATCCGCCGGGGGGAATTATTCACGGAAAAAAATATTTTGGTATCGTCAAATGCGCAAAGTGAACAGTTCCCCGTGAGGGTAATGTGAATGAGTTTCACTGTATCGTTGAAAATGTTCAAATCGAATTTTTCCCGAACAAAATGACATTTCTCGCCCGCATCAAAATTATTGCGGATTTCATAGGTTTTCTTGTTTGCTGCACGTCGTGAGAATTTTTTTTTAAGAAAATGTATGCATATAAAAAATCTGCTTTATTAAGTCGAACATTTGTAATAAATCTGTGCAATATTGAACTTTATTAAAATCAATAAATATTCTCTCTAAAAACACATTTCATCCGGGATTTCCATGAAATCATGCACTGATGCTCCTCTTAACCTGTCTCGTATTCTTCTCTGAGAACACCGCTTCTTTCGTTCTTCCTCTTATGCTTTATGTTTTATGTATTTAAATCACTTTTAAAACAAACTTTTCATAATATGCCTCCGACAAATGCAGCTACGCAGATTTGTATTGACAAATGAAAGACCGCCGTTTGACAGTGAAATTACCTTTTCCAAAAACGTGTCGATAAAGAAACGTTTCCGGCGGATTTCACGATAGCAGTAGGAGGTGAAAGGGAATCGAATAGGTGAAGTGAAACTTAATTCCGACGGATTCCACCATAGCCTGTTTGGCAAGTTCAGGGTATTCACTCCGAATATACCAACCCAAAATTCGTTCAATGATACAGTATCAAAATACATGTTTTAATGAAGAACTCTGCAGATCTATAACGGCCATACTATTCACTCACTTTAATCTGGATTAAAGTTCACACCCAGGTTTAAGTGAGTTTAACCCAAACATTAAACCCAAATCCTAAAACTTTTTTTAACATTGTCTGCGTTGAATCCGATTAATTTTAAACTGGACTCCGTAGACCAGTTTAAGTAATTTAACCCGGGTTAAAACTAAATTTCATATTATAGATACTAATTTGGTTTAAATTATCAGGTTTAAAAAAAGCTGATTAATGATCGGGTGTAAAATTAACTACTTAAACCTTATTTACACCCGAAGTGAATAATATGGCCGTTAGTGTTGTAAGCTTGGGTTTCATTCTGATTTTATTTTCATTCTTTGAGAGATATTATGGATGGAGAAACTTTACAAATGCTGTGCATGGACGATACCCCCCAAAAATGCATTTTTGTGTCAAGTTCATTCTTTGTAAGATAGTGTGCAGTACCTCATAAAAGCTATGCTCGAACTATACTCACACGCTTGCATACTTCATGGATTGTTGCTCGTAATTTTCTTTGAAAAGTGGATGTTGCTGTACCATTTTTGTTTGCTTTTTTTTTAATTATGGGTAACTCACACTTCAATAAAAAAAAAAAAATACAAGCGTCAAACATTTTTTGCGCAAAAATGTTTGTAATTGCATACTTACAAAAATTATTTTTGTTTTACTATTCTTAATTCAACAAAGTCGCGGAACCCTTAAAACTATTCCACGGAACCCCAGGGTTCCGCGGAACACAGTTTAAGAACCGAGGGAGTAGAGTGTTGAATTATTATTCAACGTGGGGGAGAATATTCAGGCCAACAGAACAAAAACAATACATAACAGAGTGACTCAGCTGGTTGGAGCACAACAACACACAGGTCAAGCCAACGAACGCATCATGCTGATATTGCAGTTCCGGACGATAGTGGGTCAGTAAACCAACGGTTGATGGTAACAACCTTAGGTGCTGACTATGCTGGCCATGTGAAATAGTAATAATTCGTAGAATAAGCTAATTTTAAGTATAAAAGAACAAATAAATAAATAATAATTATCAGTTTGCAACGCGAATTTGTGTGTAGTTTTTTTTAGCTCCGAAAGTTAAACGATTTAACAACTGTGAACGAAAAGTGCACTCTTGTTATAAGACACAGTAGATCAATTAATATTCATACCAAATCATGACTGCGAAAGTGATAATGATTGCATCTTTCTTGAAAGGCACACTCGCTCGACAACGATACATCATTCTGTGAAGAAAGATCAAATAAGATCAGAGGAGGACCAACAACAAGCCGTAGAACCAAAGAAAGCAGAAAAATACCGCAAAAGTAAGGTTAAGTGATATTTAATTTTATTCTTCTAAAGTAGGTACCTTAGTCTAATATTTGTAAAATGGAAGGCCTAACAGTGGCAGAAAAGCTTAGAATTGTCTTAGATTTCATTTCAAAATTACCACAATATAATGGGGAAGAAAATTGTTTAGTAGAGTTTATTGAACGTGTAGATGCAATAATTCCTGCTCTAAATGGGTTCGATGCCGTTAACAAAACCGTTATAATAATTATAATCAAAGAAACCTAAGTCTTCAATCTAGGCAAAGCAATCGCAGAAGTGGTTATTTACGAAATAATAGAAATAATGATTTGGAGCCTATGTATGTCTCTAATAATCAGGAAAATTTTCGAATAGGAGCCTCGGAAGAGACATGCCCTATATAACAATAGATAATCCATTGAGAACTTTACGATTCATTATCAACACAGGTGCTGAATTTGGCTTAATTAATCCAGGCCTATGTAAGCCAAAATGGAAAACAGAAGTAGATAGACATGTCTATTAGAGTGTGCAATAAAGAAATTCCAATTAAAACTAAGTGCTCGTGTCCGATCTTCAATGAATTTAATGTTCCGAACTACTTTGTAGAATTTTTGGAAAATAACTTTAACGACAAATACGATGGTTTGATAGGCAACAACATATTATCTAAATTAAATCCTATTATAGACTATAAAAATCGTTCCATGAAAAGAGATAATGCTGTGATAAGGAGGAAGATTAATTTTACCGATCTCACGAAGAAAACCCCATAGAAATATTTAATACCGAAATTAATGTGAATAACATATTAGATCACATTAACTTAGATCACCTGAACGATGAAAAGAAAAAAGAATTAAAAACGGTAATCCTTCAAACAAAAGCGTTTTTTACAAAGATAACGATGACCTTACCTTTAATAATGAGGTCAAACACCGAATAATCACTCAGAGTAAGGCTCCAATTTATTAAAAACTTTACCGTTACCCCTAAATTCAAGTAGACAATCAAATACATGAAATGATTAAACAGA
The DNA here is from genome assembly GCA_955612985.1 of Cheilosia scutellata. Taxonomy (NCBI): domain Eukaryota; kingdom Metazoa; phylum Arthropoda; class Insecta; order Diptera; family Syrphidae; genus Cheilosia; species Cheilosia scutellata. The sequence goes on from OY015313.1 coordinate 65,446,600, forward strand.
GAATCATAAGGGAATCGAAAAGCCCTTACAATTCGCCTATTTGGGTAGTTACCAAAAAAATGGACAATTCAAACGTACAAAATGGCGGATAGTAATAGACTATCGGAAATTGAATAGTATCACCTTTGACGATAAATTCCCAATCCCCAATATCGACGATTTATTTGACAAGCTAGGACGGTGTAATTATTTCACGACTCTAGACCTAGCTAAGGGATTTCACCAAATAGAATTGGATCCAAGAGATAGAGAAAACCTGATTTTTCAACTACAACCGGGCATTACGAATTAAATATAATGCCTTTTGGCCTGAAAAACTCGCCAACAACTTTTCAGCGAATGATGAATCATGTGTTATGCGATTTTATAAACAAAAATTGTATCGTATATCTCGACGATATTCTTATCTTTTCTACTGGAATAGAAGAACATTTGAATTCATTAAACTTGATTCTGAGAAGATTATTTGAAGTTAACCTAAAAATCCAACTAAATAAATGTTCCTTTTTCCAAAGAGAAACTGAATACCACAGGTATAAAGCCCAATCCAAAAAAAGTTGGAGCCATAAAAAAAATTTCACTGCCTAAAACAGTTAAAGAAGTGAAATCTTTTTTGGGAATCACAGGCTACTATCGCAAATTTATTAAGGACTATTCTAAAATTGCGTACCACATGACTAAATATTTGAAGAAGAATTCAAGGATCAATTTGAAGGACATGAATAATACGTCAGTTCATTCAAGCGATTAAAAGAACTCTTAATGAATGATCCTATCCTTACCCACCCCGACTTTTCGAAAAAATTTACTCTATTAAGCGAAGCTTCTGATTTTGCTATTGGAGGAATACTTATGCAAAATGACAAAATCATTTCCTATTACAGCAGAACTGTTAATGAACACGAGCGTAGGTACTCAACCATTGAAAAATAACTCCTTGCCATCGTAGAAGCAACTAAATATTATTCTACATTTATAAACAAAATTTAACAGTTTTTGAGTAGTATTGTAATCCCAACTATACACCAATTTCTCAATCGGGATGTAATGAAATAATTGAAGAAAAAGCAAATACATTCGGAAATGATAAGGAATTAACACCCATTGCCTGTTCAATCTTTAATGTATAATTGATTACTTATGGATTATGTGTTAGACAGTAATACTAAAAATATATTTAACTTTTATTTTGGAGACCAACATTTTTAACGGGGGAGGTATTAACTGTATAATTATCTCCTCCACCTATAATGTGCACATAAAGCGAATTCCATTGCACACTTGCTTATTATGATCGTTAAGTGTCAAGCGTGCAATGGAATCTCGCAAGCGAAACCCGGGGGCTTAATCCTAAATGCGTGGCGGATTGCTTTTCATGGCGGATTTGTATTTTGGTATTTCTAAAAGCGATTTGATCCAATCAAAAGCGATAGCTGTATAGGTGACGGATTGCTGGCGGATTACTTGCGGATAAAAAATTTTTCATGTGGCGGGAAAAAGCTGTCAAAGTGTTGGAAAAATAAAATTGGAAAATTGCAACTCAGAATGGAAAAACTGGAAAGCACTGGAAATATCATTTTCGCCCTTGTTCGCATTTTAGAATAACCAAAAGCGAAGACGGTCGAAATGGAAGTATCGCTTTCAATACGATCCGCCTCGCATTTGGGAATAACCCCCCCGAGCTCTGTCTCCATCTTCGTGGGAAGATAGAGATAAGAGCTTTCGTACAGGCACCTAGTTGTAAGTTTAGTTTTAAAACATTTTCTGAGTTCTAATAAAGTCACCAAACTAAAAAGACGTGTTTATTAATATTCTCCTCAACTTATATTATTATATAGAAAAGAATGCGGAAGAAGCGAAGGGGATACATATAAAAGCATTGTCTACATCCGAAAGCTAGCTGAAAATTTCAATGAATTATTTCCAACCGTGCCACGGAAGTAATCCTGGCATTCACATCCAATAGAACCCTGGCACCGCTATTTTCTCAACTTAAAACGATACCCGACAAATTGAAGCAAATTGGAGCAAAGAATACCCAACCACTGCACCGGTAATATGTATACGGACGAATAACCCAGGGAAGAAAGCACTTGCCAGTCACATAGTTGAAAGTGGCCACAACCCAGACTTTGTCAACGTCAGAACAATATCAAAGAGGTAGACCATGGAAACAATACCTACATATTATTATTAATAACAAGATAATGTACATTTACGTCCATTGTTTCTTTATGTAAGTTCAGTTCATTTAATGTAAGTACGTTCTAATTATGTTCATGGGTTCTTTTGTATTAAAGATCCCCTGAAGAAGACAGCAGCCCCTGTCGAAACGTCGGGAAAGTTAATAACAGTGTTTCATTGCATCTAGGGTTGCCATATTGAAATATACGAAAAGAAGACATCGTGAGTTTTCTAGGTGGGACAAGTGTTCAAAAAAAAAGGGGGGGGGGGGTAACGATTTTTTTCTTCGAATTATTGAACACCAGAGTCAGTTTGAAAGTGAAATGATACGTAATTCATTGAGTTGTTGCATTCTTATTGAATTTTGACTTAATAAGCGGGACAGTGGTTTGCATTAGGGGGAGACAAACAACATTTTGGAATGATAACGGGGGACTGTCCCAGCTAAAGGGGACTTCTGGGTTATTGTAATTGCATCACCAATTTCACCAAAAAAGCTGAAGGGAAATAACTAGCCTTGTGCAATATTTCTGAAAATTATCCTTGCTATTGCGCGCCGGCCGTCTACCTAGTAAACTTCTGATAAGGAGTACATACCTATCAACATAACCTATCCCAAACTCACGATGTACCCCGTTTCTAGCCACAGGGCCGCTTGTCTTTGCCCATCTTGTGGCTACTTGTTTTTGTATGTTTCTTTTCCTAATTTCCTTGAAAGTAAGGTGTAATTTCCTCACCCTTTTGTGATAATTCGTCCGTGAATTCGTTGCAGTGACCCGGCCCCAGCATCAGCTGTCTTGATGCTGTATGCATAATGCCTTAAGTGGCTTAAGTAAGCATTGTGAGACAATCCCTGGACTATTTTCGATTCGATTCGCATCAACACACTTGTAGAGAACTTAAGAAAAGGGGCAATTGGTATTCCTTTTAAGGACACTTTGGTAGATCAGCTTGTCGCTAGTGAATTAACGAGCACAACACCACTATCATCGATTAAGAGCCACAAGGAGGAAAAGAACAACTGTTCATGATCAATTAGAAGCATTGAATACGTTCGTTGCAGAATTTCTTATCACTACTTTGGAGGGCAGATACGATTAGAAGATATTGAAAATTAGTTCATAATTTCCGGAACTCAATAAAGTTTATAGTGAAGTAATAGAAACAGAACTGAGAAGATCTACAGCCGACGTTATCGTAAGGAACTTCTTGAACTTATTGTGAGATATAAAAACATTTCGCAGGTTGTTTGGGGTATCAAACTCAAACGGCTTCTTGAAAAAATTAAAGCTGCCAGAGACTTCAACAACACCATTGTACTGAATCTGGCATTATGGAAAATTATGGAATATAGAGATGGCTGGGGGTCGATTCCCGTTCTGTGATACTGTGAAGTGATAAATAATTTATAATTTCAGTTTTCATAGCAGTTTTTCATTTTAACATTTCACGACCACACCTAATAAGGTTCTCGAACTCATCATGATAAACTGATGTCAAATGTATACTAAACATTATAAGGAAGGGACTGGATTAAGGCATTAAGTATTAACATAAACTAATATTTAGATGTTAATGGTATCGAATGTAGCACCCCACAGGATGCTCGATTTGTCTGCAGGGAAAAAAACTAATTTCCAAGCTAAGTTAAATACGCGAGTTGGTGCTAGACCTGTCTTCTGTCTTCAGACCGGTACCTTTCGCCATTGTAGACAACGGAATTTTAGTTATGGTAAATCAAAGAGAGTGGGGCACACCTGTCGTCCCAGTAAGGAAGTCCGATAATAAAGTTCGGCTAAGTCGGGATTATAAAGTGACCGTAAGCCCAGTACTTTTGGTAGATGAACATTCACTGCCAACGAAGAAATAAGTCATATTTACCCCTACGGAAGCGAAGTTGAGTAAGGCTACCTTAAATTCAAGGGAGGCAGCCATCCCTCTGTAGGGGCTACGCACGGGAAAGACGATTACTGGATCTCATGATCCGTACCGATAACAACGCAAATGTTACAAGCGATACGACACGAAAGTTCGACGTGGGAGACCGGGTAATGGCCAGAGAGTATATGCATTAAAAATCCAAATGGAAATTTGGAAATGTCATTGCAAAAAAAGAAATCTTACACTACGACATTAACTTGGATTATATGGACGCATCCGGAAACGCCACGTCGACCAAATCCGCAAGGCTGGACAAACTAGTAACCCTACCAGGGACGAGGCCTCATTACACCAAAGGACCTTCGAGCAGGATTTCGAAAATCCCAGCGACAACCTCACAGAACCCATACTTGCAGGAAAGCCTAGAGCAGAGGGCTGCCGATCGGAGCAACGAGAAGAGACTAGCACTGAAATCGAAAATACCACCGAATCTGAAATTGAAAATATACCAAACAACTTAGAGCCTGTAGAGCCACCTGAGGACACCGGGGCTACTGGCATTTCAAATCATTTTCAATATAATGTTAACTTTCCTTAACCAGTTAAGGAACCTATTTTAAAACGTTCGAAAAGAACAATTAAAAAACCAAATGTACTGCAAGCACTTATGCACTTATGCATGTCAAATGACATATTACTATAAACACACGCAAGTTATATCTCTGACAGAGATATAACCGTGAATACCACGAGAAATCAAACCACAGAGGTATAAATGAAACTCACCTCCATTTAAAACGTGAGTTTTTCTTCCCGAACATGAAAGATAAAATTAAACCCGAAATTCCTCTAAAACCTTTGGAGATACTCCACATAGACATATAGAGTATAAACCAAAATCAAATACTTACACTGATACAACTTAACCATCTTACTTAACTCCCCAGTAGAGAGACTACACTCCACGTTGACAGAGATATACAGACTCATCCTGTCCGAGAGGAAAGAACAAAAGCTTACTACGGAACATGAAGAAATTTTAACCGAAACCTTCATCACTTATAATAATGCCATTCATTCGGCAACGAAACATACCCCCCTACGAACTTTTCTTCGGTAGACCCTACGAATTCACAAATCTCTAAACTTCTCCGATGAACATGAGTACCTGTCAAAATTAAATGAATTCCTAAATAAACTGTACCCCAAAGTCCAAGAAAAAGCCGATAACATAACCAACGCGAGAATACAGAAACTAAATTTATCTAGGGAAGAACCAGAGGAATTCACAAACAGTGAAATCATCTTTAGGAAAGAGGCTAGGCGAAATAAGATAACACCCAGATTTTCTAAACACATTATAAAAACAGATAACAAATTCACCATCCTTACAAAGGAGAACAAGAAAATTCATAAAAGTAAACTTAGAAGAAAAACTAGATCAAAATATGTATGTATGTAGATATACTATGAAAACACTAAATACATTCACGGAACATGAATGTAAACAAGGTAGTAAAATCATGACACATGATTTAGAGGCTACCTACCTTTGGTCAAAAAGACAGTACTTCACAGCATATGATTGTACTTGACACTTACCACTGGTATACAGTTTTAATTAAATAATAAGAAAAAAAAAAGTTTAAATTAAAATTTAAAAATATATTATAACAAATACATTCACGGAATATGAATGTAAACATTATAGTATGAGCACGGAATATGATCAAGAGGCTATCCAAAATCTTAACCCTTAATTTCTATAACTTATAGATTAAGTAATTAAAAAGGACACTGGACTCTGTAATTAGCCTCACTCCCTCTTTTCATTTTTCCACTAACATCTACCCAACTAATAGAAATATTCAACCTTCCAAAAGATCGCGGCATACTTCCTCTCCGACTAGGACCTTCGAGAACTATTATTAACTACAATAATCTAATCCACATTATTAACTTAGAAGACTATAATGCTAACATCCAACAAATTAGTAACACAATTGATCTCTTTGAAAAACGGGCAACACTACCCAACTCTGTTCACATAAAAAAATGTAAACTCAAAGAACTCGAGAAGAACCTAACAAAACTATATCATATTAAAAGAAATAAACGAGGTCTGATTAACGGACTCGGATCAAATATCAAGCTCATTACAGGAAATATGGATGCGCAAGACAAGACGCACACGATATTAACATTCAAATAGAACACATAAATTCGAATATAAACAATCTTACTAACAGTATACTAACCCAACATGCAATCAATTTTCAAGCAATAGAAAGATTAAAAAACGTTACATCACACATTAATAAAGAACAGACCAAAATAGAACAATTTCTAGAAAAAACATTAAACACAGTCAAAAGAGAAGGACACATACTAACCGAAACACAATATTTAAATCAGATAAATTTCAACATTGACCTACTAACCAACCATCTCTCTAACATCGCAGAGGCAGTGATACTAAGTATACTAAACATAATACCTACCAAAATTTATACTAAATATAAGCGAACTTGAAAACATAGAGAATAAGCTAAGTAAAGCCAACGTTAAATTCGAATCAATAGAACAAATTTACGAATTCTTAGGACTACAAGCATATACAATGGTTCCAATATCATATTTAACATACGTATTCCTAACATATCACCCCAAAAATTTGTTCTCCATCACATAATTCCCCTCCCTATCAATGATACAAAACTTATAATAACGAACCCATACATAAATATAAATGAAAACAACATCCAACACCTTACTGCACCTTGCCCCAAGATAGAAGGAACCTTCTACTGCACGAAACCAAATTACGAAGAAGACCTCAAGAACTCTAAATGCATCAGAAGACTTATGAGTTATGATTATGACCAATGAAGACGCAAATTGTCCTTTCAGTGACGTTGCCCAGATCGACCAGCCTCCGTCACTACAATCCTTCGCTCCAGCCCCACTGACGTCACTGTGGCCCTCGCTCTAATCTAAGGGGGGAGGAGTTACGTCCGTCCATTGACTCCCTTCACGCCACACACCCGCTTCACATATACCTAACTTCCGTGCATCAACCTCTCGTCCATCGACCACCGTGACCCAGAAGACGTGATAACGCAATACAAAATTCCTAGAAGTAACATCAGACCGCAGCAAAATCAAAGGGCACGGTAGTGCCCCAGCCAAGTTCTCTAGTAAAGGCACTTACCCTTTTTACAGGAACAAACTCAGGCTGTTTTCGACCCCCCCTCTAACTTCGGAACCTATTAAGCCAGATACTTCAAACTAAAAAACATTTACCTAGCTCATTAAAAAGGTCCACATCACCAAATTTCATCTCTATAGCATGAGTGGTTCTCAACATACAGGACTTCAAAAATCGCAAAAACCGTAACTGACTCACTCACTCACTCACTCACTTAGATGATGATCATCAAAATTATGAAGCACTTCCGGTCATCCTAAAATCGTGAAATTTGGCAGAATGCTATATCCTATGGTGCATACACTGGGAAAAGTCCAAAACTTGAGATTTTCCAGTCAGGGGGCGTGGTATACGCCCACTTTTGAAAATTGATTATTATTTCTTTGGGCCACTTCTCATTGCCGTAGAATGTTGAAATTTGGTAGAACAGTAGGACTTGCAGTGTATAGAAAGAAAAAAATTAAAAATTGTATATTCTCCATTCAGGAGGAGTGGTATCCGCCCACTTTTGAAAATCGGTTACTATTTATTTGGGTCACTTCCAGTTGCCGTAGAATGTTGAAATTCAGTACAGCGGTAGGACTTGCAGTGTGCAGTAAGAAACAAATCAAGGCACTGATATTCTCCATTCATGGGGCGTGGTATTTATTTTATCAAATTTCACAAGCAAAATTTCACAAACTTTGAAACTACTTCGCTTTTTAATAAGTCAATTGACACTGACTACCATCACTTTGGCTTTCTTTTTTATAAACTCTGTATATGCTCTCTCTGTTCATTGATATTATTACGAGTTGGGTGGGGCCGATGATTTTGCAATCAAATATCTTGCTCGCATTTTTAGGGGGTAGGTCAGTAAAGGTATGTATAAAGGTACTACATAGTTAGTTTTCGAAGATCCAAGTAGGCATAGGTCGAAACTGACGAGTGACGACGACCGACGTGACACTTGCACTTGGCCGTTTTTTTTTATATATATACTAGCTTTTGCCCGCGGCTTCGCTCGCGCAGTCCTCAGGATTTGGACACAGAGATTCCTTCACAGTCAGTTAGTTGCCTTTTTATATTTATATATTGTGCAGGAAACCTAACTAAGACAGTACTTAAGAAGCAATTAGTATCTCTGAAAAATATGTCTAACGCCCTATTGAAGAAAATATGTAGTTCAAAAAATATATATTTATCGAATCGTCATTCGTATCCATTCTCTTTTACTAAATAGTACAATGTCGGGTCAGGATTTCCTAATGATCTCAGAGCTGTTCTGCAATGACGTCTCTTCTTTTTTGAATTTTCAAAATTCCTTTTTATTATTTTATTTTTTCAATCTTTATAAATCTCGAACAATCACATTGCCAGCTCTGATTTCATTTAGGTAACTGATAATACAGTAAACCTAACGTTCTAATGTACAGTAGAATGCTGTACTATTCGGGCCACACACTGAACGGTTCTTCGACATATTCAATATTTGTTGGTGAAGCGCTGACATCTCAACACAGATCATACTATGGCAGACTGAGCCACTATCTACGCGACACACTATATTTCTTATTCTTAGTTCACCGGAAACTTTCTTAGCAACCGGAAAGATCGTGAGGACGTCTACCACTTTCTAGCAGTATAACCCCATTCTTACAGAATTCCGCTTTAATATCTTTGGAGTACGTACGCTGGAGTTAGATCAAGCGATCAACATATTCAACGGCGATGAAGTTTGGACGCATTAAAAAGTTTCAAATCGATAAGACGCGATGATCGGTTCGTGAGTTAAGAAAAGGCCCCCTAAAATGGGGACATCGCCAATAACTCAAGGAAAATTTCCAAAATCGAAAAAATTATTATCTTTATTTCTTATAATAGAGTACACAAACCGAGTTTGAAGTCGATCGGATGAAAAATAAAAATTTTCCCATACAAACTTTGACCCCCCCTTTTACCCATTTAAGGGTTGAATTTCCAAAATCGGAGAAATTATTTTTCTTTATTTTTTATAGAGAGTACACAAACCGAGGCGCAGTAGCGCAGTGGTTAGTGTGCTGGACTGCTGTGCGAGGGATCCCAGGTTCGATCCCCGGAAAAACACAAATTACATCTCAGTGTTTTTTTCTACTGCGCCACCTCTCGCGAACGTCTGACAAACATCCGAGAGTATAACTGTCCTGAAAAAGCTTCTCAACTCAGCCGTTCGGAATCGGCATAAAATTGTAGGTCGCTTCCATTCGTCCCAAAAATAGAAACTCACACAAACGAATGGTTGCGAGAAGCTAGGCCTAGGGTGTCTACCGCCTGTTGCGCCACCTATTTATTTATTTTTTTTACACAAACCGAGTTTGAAGTCTATCGGATGAAAAATACAAATTTTCCCATACAAACTTTGACCACCCTTTTTACCCCTTTAGGGGTTGAATTTCGAAAAATTCCTTCCTTAGTGGTTGTATACATCATAAAGGAAACCTCTGTGCAAAATTTCAGCTTTCTAGAGCAAAGGGTTTAGGCTGGGCTTTGATGATCTATCAGTCGGAATCTTCATTTTTATATATAGATATAGATGTCTAAATTCCATTTAAAAAAAAAAAATAAATAGGTGGCGCAACAGGCGGTAGACACCCAAGGCCTAGCTTCTCGCAACCATTCGTTTTGTGTGAGTTTCTATTTTTGGGACGAATGGAAGGGACCTACAATTTTATGCCGAGTCCGAACGGCTGAATTGAGAAGCTTTTTCAGGACAGTCATACTCTCGGATGTTTGTCAGTCGTTCGCAAGAGGTGGCGCAGTAGAAAAAACCTTAAGATGTAATTTGAGTTTTTCCGGGGATCGAACCTGGGATCCCTCGCACATTAGTCCAGCACACTAACCACTGCGCTACTGCGCCCACAAAATTCCATTTGTTGTGCATTAAATCTATTGTTCATTGTATTTGGAATTGTAGTTCAGACGACAAATTGTTAACTTCATCATTTGCTGATATTATTTGCCTATTAATATTTAATAGTACGGTGAGGACTCCTGAACTTGGTAAATAGCGCTATACCTATAGGGTTGCTTTATTGGTTTAAAAGGGGAGCTTTCGATATTGTCGGAAATATTACAAATTCACAATTTGGAATTGAAATTTTGGAAGGAATACAGTCAAATGAAGGTTATTTAATGAAACTTTTAAAGAACCATACTTACAATCTTCAACACTTCAACTCTACTCTCACCATCATGAGACCATCTCTGCTTGATGGCCAAGATAAAAAGATACACAGTTTACTTAAAAGTTGAAACCCCCGCAGGGAAAATGGAAATTTAAATAAAATTAACCCCAGAGTCTTCCAGCGCAGAATAAAATGAAACAATAGATTCACAGTCCATAAAACTTCAATTTCAGACTTCTGACTCCAACCCTGATGGCTCAAATACCTACTAGAAATTCAAAACCTAACTAACAGCAATGGTATACTTCCCCTAAACTTAGGCAAATCTCGGACAATAACCGGCCATACGACCAATTTCCTGCACATAATAAGACTAGAAAATTATAGAGAAAATATCGAATTAGACTCCGAAGAATTTTGATAAACAGATAGGTAAACATAATTTAAACAATTACTGGCTCTGCACTGTGACGATGCACTACCTCTTAACAAACTAATTGACACACTATGACTATACCTACTAACGAATGAAGTCAAAATTAAGACTACAATAAATGAACAAAGAAAACTAAACGAACAGATGATGATTGAACGTTTCGACAACATTACGAAACACGTAAACCAACAACAGACGCTTATTAGCAATTTCGTAGAAAATGAACAAAACAATGTAGGGAAAGAATTAACAGCTCAATCCATTACCATGCAGGTCCTACAACATTTTCATACAATAAATTACAATATTGAAAATCTGGGAAACCATTTGAATGACATTATCGAAGCCATATCCTTAGCTAAGATAAACATAATTTCCAAAAACATCCTCAGTCTAAGAATTGACTCAGATCGAAACCATTCCAAAAGAACAAAACATTGAAATCATATCCGAAGTGCATATACATCGTAAAAATCGCGAGTGAATAAAACTACGAACCAGCGAGTCCTCTACTCATTGTGACCAGTGGACCAAAATATGATCCGAAGGAATTTCGGACAGAATACACCGAGGGAATATCGGAAAAAAATACAGCAATAGAATATTAGACGAAATACGCCGAGAAAACAAAACGAAATTTAAGTATGTATATCAAAAACCTATGCATTTTATATCACAAACAAATAATTAAGATATAAATTATATTGTGTTAAATGCCAATTAATAGACATACTAGGAAACAAACCAAATTTCCCTATCCAAAATTCTAATCTTCCGAATTTAGAAGTTTAGGTTCAATACCTCAAAATATTCAAGAGAAAGAAATTCGCCTTAACCAAGTTGCTCCTCACAGACACTTAATACAAACATGCTTCCATCTACTCAAAACACTCAAGCTGATCTTAATCAGCAACCTCAACCAAACGTTAAAGAAATTTTTGATTCTCTTAAGATTCCTTATGTGATCAAAGATTTGCCTCGCTTTGATGGCAATCCAAGACTCCTTTACGATTTCTTAATCAACGTAGAGGAAATTTTGATGTTCACGAAAGGTATCGATAGAATTCCAAATTGGGACGAAATAAAAAACAATTTGAATCTACATTACTCCGACAAACGCATACCCATACCAAACCATATCTAACGCCGTCTCAAAGGAGCGAGGTCAATGGCCAAATAGAGAGAGTGCACTCCACAATATATCGGTGCCTTAGAGCGGAGCACTCAGAGTTCAAAGTAAAGGAGCTTGTCTATGTGGCTGTTGACTACTACAACAACACTGTACATTCTGTCACCAACAGAAAACCTACAGACGTATTCTTTCAATAGGTTCAATCTGTTGAACATTCGTTCAAAAATTAATAAGGGTCTAGAGGGTTAATTAATTCGTGCTCGGCAAAGTGATGAAGCAAGATCACAACGTGACACTTTTGAACGACATCAAATTCCTCCGGTGAATATTGAATGCGCAGCCTTTCGATATGAGCCAAACAATCAATACAGTGCATACGCATCAGTTCAATTCGGTCAGACGTCCGTCGTTTGTCAGAATTGCAATGCAGTTAAATTTGAGAAAGAACAGCCTGGTTCAGCGTTGCCAGACGTCCCGATTTTTAGCCCAAAATTAAAAATTTTTCCGCGTTATATGAAAACAGTGGCCCTCCAGTTCACTAATGAAAGTATATTTCAGAACAGTGAAGGAGTAAAGTAAACGAATTTATTTGTGTATACATAGATATGTGTTTTCGACGATTTGAAGATTTTATTATGTAAAATTCGCTGTGTTTTCTAATTACGTTGCACAACACGCAACACTCTACATTGCATAGAGTGCACCGTGGAGTGAGTTCGGTAGCTACCACCTAATATTTTTTTCATGTGGAAAAACTGTAAGTTAACACACAAGATGCAACATAGGCACGTGCCGGACATTGAACCAAGCAATAACCGGCAACCTCCACCGAGCCGGCAACCCAACACCGAAGTAAGCATACAAAATGCAACTTAGGCAAAGCGGCGGACATCGAACTGGCAACCTCGTTCGGCAACCCAACACCGAGAAAGCGAAGTCGACGTCCGCTTCGTCGGCAAATCAACGCCAAGAAGCGCATACAGGGCATTATTTTAATTAAGGTAGAGATAAGTTATTTTTTGATATCGAAAATAAAGAGACTTAATATCAAATCACCAAGAAGTGAAGTGACAGTTGGTTTATTCATGCTCATGCTCATGCAGCATTCATTCAATACGACAATACATCGCCCTCAGAATATAAGTTATGGGAACGTTAAGTTTCCCACGAAAGAATATTGGATCATATTCATATCCATAGAAAAGGTTTCCCAAGGAAACGCAGTGTCGAATCCAGCCAGACATAGCATCAAGTTTCCAAACACGTGCTGACGCGACAAACTGATTCTTGCGGCAACCTCATTTTTCTATTCTATTAAGTTAGTCTAAGTTTACTCGGGAGAGAATAAAGTAGAATTCCTCATAGAGAAAAAATTATAATATCGTCTACCAAAAGTGTTTTATGTTGATTGGATAAAGTTTAATTCCTCATAGAGGAAAAATATAATATCTTCTACTGAAAGCGTTTTATTATAATTTATATCTTAAAAAAAAAAAAAAAAAACCGGCCAAATTTCAGCCTTATCTACGTCAATTGGCTGACCTAGATAGACCTAGGAAAAAATTGAAGTGGGTTCGGACAGACGGACACACTTCGGAGCGAAAACAATAAAACTTTATTAATAAACTTAACTTCAATCTAAAATAAAAGAGATAAGTAATTAAAAACTGCTGCCTACATATGTTTTTTTATGTCTCGCTTTCGGCATAAAAATCCCGCTTTTTTACTCAAAAATTTTCAGAATCCCGCTTTACCCGAAAAAAGATCTGACAACGCTGGCCTGGATTGTGTTGCGATCACGGCAACCGGCAAGGTGAAATTACCAGAATAGCTTCCACCACCAGAGCCATTGCGCACGCTGCTTTACGGTGAATCTCCCAAGTCGAACCATTTCTTGCAACATATCAACAACGATTGTTTTCAAATGACGTCGGTGGTGAAATTGTAAATGAACGAAATTACAATCCAATATTCAAGGTAATTACACCAACATACTACACACAGTACACGATACAAGTTAACGCAAGCAAAACAGATTTTCTTGCACGCGCATTTATAATTTGCTGACGTTGCGTCTGCGACATGGGAAAGACATTCCAACAAGTTCGCGATACGGTAACTGCAGATGGAAAGCACCTGTAGGAACGTACGAGTCAGCACAGTGGGAATTGTGGGAATTAAAGCAGGGAATTAGTTTTTGATAATGCGATAATTTTAGTTCTAAGTTGGCACTGAAATAAAGAGGATCTCTCCTCAACAAAATTATAACGTCTAGTTTCATTTATTTCGTTTATAATAAAATAATTTACATCACGATATTAATGCAAAATACAACAATTAAAAAATTTGCCTCCAAATATAAAGATTCGTGGGCAAATTTTTCATCTTGCCCTTACAAAAAAAAAATTCAAAATCTTTTATCTCAAAAACCGCCGAACCGAATGAGCTCAACGGGAGCGCTCCCGTGAAGATTGGTCAAAATTGGACAAAGGGACGTGGCATCGCCCATACAAAAAACATCTTCTAGGGGATGAAACTCGATGACGTTATAACTCGATAACCGCTGGGCCGATTCTCATGATTCTTTTTTTGTTATGGGGTCTTTTTTCATTATGAAATAAGACGCCAAACGAAAAACGAAAGCGTATTGGGGGGCATGCTGCCCCCCTGCAACCCCCTGCTTGGGTTTATTGTCAGATTTGGGGCCTTATTTTTATGTATAGTTCAATAAAATAAAAAAGTTTGTTAAAATAATGATTGAAATATTGTTATTTCTATTAGAATAAATCAAAGTAAACTTGTATTATAGATACTTAGTGAAATTGGATTCCTTGGAGGCGGTAAAGGCAAAAAAGGCTGTAAATGTGTCTTGTGCTGCTGGAGGTTCGAAAACAAATGAGACTGCTGCAGTTCCTATCAATTTAGCACCAAAATCACCTGCAGCAAATGCTGAAAAAATATTTCCTATTGAAGTTGATCCACAGATCTAAATCGGTGAACGCAAAAAAAGTACTGATTCTTGCGGCAACCTCATTTTTCTATTCTATTAAGTTAGTCTAAGTTTACTCGGGAGAGAATAAAGTAGAATTCCTCATAGAGAAAAAATTATAATATCGTCTACCAAAAGTGTTTTATGTTGATTGGATAAAGTTTAATTCCTCATAGAGGAAAAATATAATATCTTCTACTGAAAGCGTTTTATTATAATTTATATCTTAAAAAAAAAAAAAAAAAACCGGCCAAATTTCAGCCTTATCTACGTCAATTGGCTGACCTAGATAGACCTAGGAAAAAATTGAAGTGGGTTCGGACAGACGGACACACTTCGGAGCGAAAACAATAAAACTTTATTAATAAACTTAACTTCAATCTAAAATAAAAGAGATAAGTAATTAAAAACTGCTGCCTACATATGTTTTTTTATGTCTCGCTTTCGGCATAAAAATCCCGCTTTTTTACTCAAAAATTTTCAGAATCCCGCTTTACCCGAAAAAAGATCTGACAACGCTGGCCTGGATTGTGTTGCGATCACGGCAACCGGCAAGGTGAAATTACCAGAATAGCTTCCACCACCAGAGCCATTGCGCACGCTGCTTTACGGTGAATCTCCCAAGTCGAACCATTTCTTGCAACATATCAACAACGATTGTTTTCAAATGACGTCGGTGGTGAAATTGTAAATGAACGAAATTACAATCCAATATTCAAGGTAATTACACCAACATACTACACACAGTACACGATACAAGTTAACGCAAGCAAAACAGATTTTCTTGCACGCGCATTTATAATTTGCTGACGTTGCGTCTGCGACATGGGAAAGACATTCCAACAAGTTCGCGATACGGTAACTGCAGATGGAAAGCACCTGTAGGAACGTACGAGTCAGCACAGTGGGAATTGTGGGAATTAAAGCAGGGAATTAGTTTTTGATAATGCGATAATTTTAGTTCTAAGTTGGCACTGAAATAAAGAGGATCTCTCCTCAACAAAATTATAACGTCTAGTTTCATTTATTTCGTTTATAATAAAATAATTTACATCACGATATTAATGCAAAATACAACAATTAAAAAATTTGCCTCCAAATATAAAGATTCGTGGGCAAATTTTTCATCTTGCCCTTACAAAAAAAAAATTCAAAATCTTTTATCTCAAAAACCGCCGAACCGAATGAGCTCAACGGGAGCGCTCCCGTGAAGATTGGTCAAAATTGGACAAAGGGACGTGGCATCGCCCATACAAAAAACATCTTCTAGGGGATGAAACTCGATGACGTTATAACTCGATAACCGCTGGGCCGATTCTCATGATTCTTTTTTTGTTATGGGGTCTTTTTTCATTATGAAATAAGACGCCAAACGAAAAACGAAAGCGTATTGGGGGGCATGCTGCCCCCCTGCAACCCCCTGCTTGGGTTTATTGTCAGATTTGGGGCCTTATTTTTATGTATAGTTCAATAAAATAAAAAAGTTTGTTAAAATAATGATTGAAATATTGTTATTTCTATTAGAATAAATCAAAGTAAACTTGTATTATAGATACTTAGTGAAATTGGATTCCTTGGAGGCGGTAAAGGCAAAAAAGGCTGTAAATGTGTCTTGTGCTGCTGGAGGTTCGAAAACAAATGAGACTGCTGCAGTTCCTATCAATTTAGCACCAAAATCACCTGCAGCAAATGCTGAAAAAATATTTCCTATTGAAGTTGATCCACAGATCTAAATCGGTGAACGCAAAAAAAGTTCTTGCTGCCAATGTCAATGTGTCATCTGTTGCTGGTACAAAGCCAAATGAGTCTATTGCTGCTGCTGTTGCTGTTCCTGCAAGTTTGGTGGAAGAATTACCTGATTCCCCTGCTGAAAGAACCGATGTTGAGATTTCCGATGCTGACGGAGTTAATACACTTACCGCTACCACAAAAAATGCAAAAATCGTCAAATGTTTCATCAAGGATGGTTAAGTGATTTTGTCTTTCTTAAGGAAATAAACAAAAAGCCATTCTGTTCCTTTTATAATATAAAACTTACTAATAACAAACAACAAATAGAAAGGAACCCAAAATCAAAAAACCATCAACAAATATTAAAATCGCTTCAACAACAACCAAAAATAAATATCTTAAATTCGGAATCTACCAACAGAAATGAAAAGCTTAAAACGTCAGAGTTCATATTGCAATATAATCTAGCCATGTCCTTAATTAAACCTTTAATTGAATTAATAAAAAGTCTTGATGGTGAAACTATAAAAGATATCAAGCTTCGAAGAACAAAACTGAAAGAAACATTTATTAGAAGAGGCAAATCGTTACGTAGAAGATACTTAAAAAAACAAAAGTTTTCTGTGGTTATTGATGAGACAACGGATGTCAGTTCCTCAAAGTGTTTATGTGTCGTGGTGAGCAATTTCTTTCCTTGGTTGAGCTGTTTGAGTTTGATGCTAAATCCATTTTAACGTAAAAGTTAAGTACTTCAATGAACTCTCAATACCGTCTAAGAATTGTATTGGCTTTGCCTCAGACAATGCTGCTGTGATGGTTGGCAGATCTATTTTTTTTAAAGGAAAATCCCATTATGTTTACTATAGGGTATATGTGCCATTCCTTGCACCTCTGTTCCTCAGCCGCAGCTAAAAAAAATACCACAGAATATTGAGCTCTTCGTCAGAAACATCTATGTTTACTTTTCACATAGCCCAAAGAAACAAATAGAGTTTAAAGAGTTTCAAGAATACTTTAACGTCGAAAAACATAAGATTTTAAAAACGTTTTTTACTAGGTGGCTAGCTCTTGAACATGTTGTGGCAAGAACACTTGAACAGTGGCCTGCATTATTGCATTTTTTTTTTGAGAGTTCTTTTGAATCTTCTGAGAACAACCTAGATCTTGTTCTAGCCTATGTTCTCTAGTTAACTAAGCAACTTAACTTGGAATTTCAATCTCAGTCCGTCCGGATTCATAAATGTTTGCCATACATAAAAACTTTATACAAAACTATTTTACAAAATTTTATCAAATTTCGGAGTTCTTACGTGACGAGTTTCTTTCTGATACGAATTTTTCTGAAAACTATTTAAAAAATATTGACTCTGTGTATGTTGGGGCTAAGGCTGAACTTTTTATAAAAACAAAAAAAAAAAATGGAATAAATCAAGTAATTGAATTTAAAGGTGTTTGCCGAAAATATTATAAGACCCTGTGTTCGCAAATTTCACTGCGAATCGATTTTGATGACGAAATTTTGAAATCTATACAAGGCATTGACCCTTTAAATTTAGCAGAAAGCGCAGCTGGTATAATTTCTTCCATTCCTGTTTGATTAATGAAAATGCAATTGAAAACCTTGACATGGATTGGCGAATACTACTTAATCAAACTATGATTTCTAATTCCTTAGAAATAGAAGAATTTTGGTCAAAGATATTTCTCTTAAAAAATGCCCTTAATGAAACACTTTGTCTTCTGACAAGGGATCTTGTAAGTACTACTTTGTTAAGTTTTCCGTATAGCAGCGCAGCGGTATTTAATACATATCTTGTGAATTGTGATTCAATAAGTTCCTAATTTTTATTTTAAAAATAATATTAATATGCATTAAGCCATCTGCCATAAGACAGATTTTTTTAATTAAAGAGATCTTGACTCACTTTTATTATTAAAATTAATAATTTATTTATTTATGTTTTGTATTTTTTTAACTGAATTTTTTTCTATGATTTCTTTTAATGAAGTTAAAAAAAAATGTTGCACCCACATTTATTTTTGAAGAAGCCCAGTATCCTGCTCGTGCTAAATGTTATTTCTACAAAGATTAAATTTAGCGAGACAGTTTAGCAAAGCAGTATGTATCCTGTTCCTCACGCTAAATTCCTAATTTCATATAGATGGGCCACTCAAAATGTCTGCTCGGTCGTAAACAGGTCTTCACATATTTAGCTCGCGAATAAATTGTCGGGTAGGAACATTAAATTGCAGCTAAATTTTGACATTTCGAAAAAAGTGTCTGTGAAAGTTAGAATCGAATATGGATTTTCAATTTGAGGATACGGCAACTAACGCAAAAGTTGGAAATAAAAGAAAAAGAAAAAATAAAACCCCATTCTCATGTGAAGGAAAAAAACTTGCTGGGCTGGTGGAGGAGAGAACATCGATTTGGGATCTACAGGACAAGGCACATAGCAACATCGAAGCGGTTAATTCCGGCTGTCGTCAGATTGCACGCGAAATGGAGAAATCAGGTGAGCTTAATTGCATTGTTTTAGTATTTGGTAGGGTAAATGCTTTATCCTGTTGTGTATTTATGTTTCTATTTTAAAATGTTGTCAATGTCATAACATAACATAACATATTTGCCTTCCATTCCAAGCATCTAATTACACCCTGGAAATCATCACTAACTATGGTTCTCCAGGTGTATCATATTAAAGTACATGTCGCTGCATGCCATTGCTGCATGCTCAGTTTTATGCTTGGCCTATGCCATCAGTTCGACTTGAACCTGAACGATGAGTGTTTCATTACATGGCGACCGTGACAGTTTTCGAGTAAAATATATCGTTTACAATCGGTGACATATGTATTTTGTTTAAAATGGGAACAAAACAATCAAAAGACGTAAAAACGGATAATGCTGGTACTATTATAAACGACGTGATAATCAAAGGGCATCTATCGAAAACGAAGATGTAATATTTCTTGTATATTTCATTGGAATAATTAAAGAAAGAATGTTTCATTTTCATTTAAAAAATCTGTTATTAAGTCCAACCGTACTGCAGTACCCCGATTTTGAAAATGTATAATAACGGACGCTAGCAAGCATACTTGCGGAGCGGTACTTACCCAAAAATATGGTGAAAAGTACATGCCCATATCTTACGCATCAAAAGCATTCACAAAAGGTGAAAGCAACAAATCCACCATTGAACAGGAACTTACAGTCATACATTGGGCCATAACACAATTTAAACCATATATTTATGGGAACAAGTTTTTGGTAAGGTCTGATCACAAGCCATTATCCTATTTGTTTTCAATGAAAAACCCGTCCTCCAAGCTGACGCGAATACGTTCAGATTTAGAAGAGTACGATTTTGTAATAGAATACCATCGGGGTAAGGAAAATTATGTAGTTGACGCTCTATCACGAATAGACTTTAATGACATTAAAGCTATTAGAGCAGAAAATAAAATAATAAAAGTAACAACTCGTCAAGCCACACGGAAAAACCAATTGAATAAATTAAACTCCACCAATACGAACATAACTCATTCTAAAAACGCTGGGGCTGGCGAAAATCCTCATCCAAACCCTCCACGGGGGTGCCGGCTGGTAATGACCCTACAGTTGTCTTGTGCGATGTCAAGACGGGGTTAGCTGAGGTCAGGAAGCTTTGCATATAATTCTCAACTTCTCAATAGTTCAATTCTTTGTACATGCTTTTTGACCATAGGACAGGGGTACCTGAGTTCACGGGTGGCGCGAGCGCATGACAGCACGAAACCGTGTCCAAGAATGCAAGGCTGGGGGTTAAACCAGTCTCTAACGTCTGTCGTATTTCAGCCTTATCCCGGTAAAACGGCTCTGCCGGGAGGGACCCATTTTACGTAATACTCGTGGGACCAAAATCACAAAAACAAAAATGAACAAAAACAAAAAAAGAAACAAATGTCGTCAACACGTCATCAGGAAGATGACCTTCTAGCCTCTAGCCAGGAGACTATAGTGGGAAGCGCATGCTCAGGGAGGAGATCTTCTCTGGCTGTGCTCCCAAAACCATCAACATCCACCTCAGCCACCACATCCACAACCTAGTGCCCTCAACATTGAAACTAGCCATAAATCGGCCAGCAACCGCAGGAAAAGTGCGTATAAGAGGGCCATCTTCATTCTGGGTAAGATCACCAAGAACGAGGAGGCCGGTACGACTTCTTCTCGGGACCTGGCTGATAAAGTTAAGTATCAGCGCATTGTTGACGAGTACGTCAACTTCCGCAAGAAAGCGCAGACACAACCACAACCGCACAAGCGCGCAAAACGGAGGCCACAAATCGTAACCGCTCTCTAGTCACGCCCAACTCTCAAAGGAGTAAGGTTGCCAGGCTGTCCACCGCAGGCCAAAACACTCCATCAACATCAGCAGTCCAATCGACACGAACTGTCAGTGAGGTTGTCAGAGACGACCTACAAGTCGCACTGGTAGCTGGAGTTATCTACCAGCGGCAATACAGTGAGTTAATGGAAAACTTTGCTTAGACAAATTTTTGCCAGTGCTTCAAAGAGAAGCCAACATCAAAAATCTAACAAAATTGCAGTTATCACTGAACGAAAGAATATTTGAGACGACCATGGTCAACGATTTCAAAGAAATGGGTAACAAATTACTAAGTAAAATAATTATAGCGCTAACGCCCAAAGTGATAACAATATATAGTAATGAGGAAAAGGAATTAATAATGAAAAAATACCATGATAACCCAATCTGGGGAGGCCACCGAGGTATTACAAGGTTATTAAATAAAATTAGACGTGACTATCGTTGACGTAACATGACGAAAGATATCAAAACGTACGTAAAGTCATGTGAACTTTGCCAACCCAAAGAACCAATGGTAATAACACCAATAACAGAAAAAGCATTCGATATTTTGCTAATAAATAGATACTATTGGTCCGCTACCTTTAACAGAAACAAATAATGAATACGCGATAATTATGGCATGCGATTTGACTAAGTATTTGGTAGCAATACCCATTCCAAACAAAAGTGCCAAAACAGTAGCGAAAGCTATTGTTGAAGGTTTTGTGTCATGGGAACTGAATATAAAATTCAAATTTTAACTAATCTTTGCTCCTTACTACAGATAGATAAAGAAACTTCAACAGCTATACCGGTCCAAAGAAACGATTGAGATGAGCAAAGAGATTCTTTGCATAATGTTATAATACCACTCCATCAGCTGTAAGTATATGGCTACTGTCCATTTGAGTTAGTATTTGGGAAAAACCCAAACTCCCTTCAGTGGTTAAATGAAAACTATATAGACCCAGTGTACAATATCGACTCTTATGACAAAGAAATTATGTTTAGGTTACATTCTGCGAATGTACGGGCCCAAACGTTAATTAAAAATGAAAAAATAAAACAAAAATTATAGTACGACACAAAAATAAAAAGCTAGAAATTAATATAGGAGACTTGGTTTTATTAGAAAACACAGCAGGCTTTCACAGGTCCATATAAAGCATTAGAAATTAATATAAAAATAAAAACTGCGTCATAGAAGGCAGAAACAGTAAACAGTTGTTAGTTCATAAAAATAGGCTTAAGAAATTCACAGAAAAATAAGTGAACATGATATTGATTATATAAAGAACATTATACATTAAACACAAGTTTCATCCAAGCAATCGTCGCTACTCGATGTGCTTCTGCTTTCTCTCTTTTTCGTTTTTGCTACCTTGCTAAATTTATCGCAAAAAGTTCGTTTTCTTAATGGATCCTGCAATATGTACTAAGTGCAATCAATATTTGCTAGATACGGATTCAAAAAATTCCAAAATCGTTTTATTATATAGTGAAACACTCGCTTGAAAAAAACTTTTCTTTCTTCTAAGAAACAAACTATAGTTATTCGCTCGAGTTACGTCACCTACATCCTGACTCCCCTTCAACACGAGCCACCAGCGGAGCACGAACCACCAAATACCACCCACTCAGCATAATATCCAGTTCAGCACATTCACCTCGTACATTCACCTATAATCTAGATACAAATTAATAATATTAAGTATTCTTTATTTTGCAATTGCTTGGTTGACAAGAATTTGATTAGTAAGCGTCTTCCGCACTTTTTAAGTTCTTGGAACTGACCTGGGCAAATTAGGTATTTTTAATTAAGACTAGCGGAGCCGGGAAACGTTGTTTTGCCTGCTCTTACATTTTCATTTCATTTCTATTTAATCGATGTGTGCAGCTGCAGACTGATTCTGTACTCCGTGTGCTTCGACCGATATTTCCTCGGATGTGTGCCCACGAATTGTATTGTCTAGACTCTAGACAATTTTTTCCCCATGACTGTCGAAGAATAACGTTTGAAAAGTATTTTTTTGTTATGAGAGGTGTCACGCCCTTCTGTCCAGTCCCGCCAGGTTTTGTAAAATGCTTCAATCAGGCAATGTTCAGATATCGTGATTTAAATAACTTTGTTGTAAGGGTGGTGCCATGGCCCGTTTTACAATTCCACCCACTTTAGCTCCCATGGGTGTCCAGAAATAGGATTTAAAATGTATATTTTTTTCTACGGTAGGTACCACGCTCCTTTGTCCAATTTTGATCAAACTTTCACAGAAACACCTTCTTCTTTCTTCTTCTTCTTCTCTTCTTCTTCTTCTTCCCTTCTTCTTCTTCTTCTTTTTGTATGGGAGGTGCCACGCCCCTTTGACCAATTTTGACCAATCTCCACAGGAATAGTCCTGGGCCGATACCTAATATTGTATGTAAATTTGAACTCAATACATCCAGTGGTTTTCGAGATATAAGATTTTGAATGTTATGGGAGGTGCCACGCCCCTTTGTCCAATTTCTCACCTTTTAAACCTTCTCTGGACTTCCACAAATAATTCAACACCAAAATTAACCAAATCGGTCCAGCCGTTCTCGAGTTGTAGTGAGACTAACGAACAGCAATTGTTTTTTAAATATATAGAAGATATAGATATGAATTTTGCCCTTTTCACCTACTATTACTCAATTCTAATTAGGTATTCAATAATAAGTACACAGTGTCGAATAAATTAATACAAATTTAGAAAACTTAGATGAAAACAAACCAAAGAAAAACAAAAGAAAAGCTTCCCGTACAACCTTAGAAATATTCCAAGAAATATACCTTGAAGTCTAACATCTCTTAGTGAAGTACCAGAAGAAAATGATTCGTTGAATTCAACGTCCTCTAGTTCTCTCTCAGACCTCATGAATATCGAACACCCTAACACTTCGGGCTCACAAAACCCGCCCACAGTCTCTAACCAACTTCCTATTAATCCTACAGACATTTTCAATTCGCTTAGAATTCCGGACGCCATCATGGACCTGCCGAAGTTCGATGGTAACCCGCGGTTGCTGTATGAATTTCTCAACAATGTTGAGGAAATCTTATTACCTATATATCAGGGGCACAGATAATACCCCATACGGTCAGATCCTATTAAGAGCAGTAAGAAACAAGGTTGAGGGCCAAGCGAACGAGGTCCTCACCATGTATGGGACCCCTCTGGGACAACATTAAAGAAACCCTCATTCTCCACTACTCCGACAAAAGAACGGAGGCCTCATTTATCAGAGATCTGCACAATATAAAACAAGAAAATCTGACAGTCGAAGCATTCTACGGCGAGTGTTCGGGCGTAGAACAAAGGATTCAAAATTGGCTTGGGAGATTACTTGACCACAACTGTAATTTGCTAAATCGGTTAAAAGTGTTCCGTAATAAAGAAAAACCACTATATTCCACAACGTTATAAATCAGAGTAAAATTTATTTGCTTATATACTTTGTAATTGACATTTGACATTTTGACACAATTTCCCTTATGGGATATTTCTTGTGGGTGGGTGCATTCCACCCCATTGGTGCAGTGTTGCTGTGCGTCGTCACCGTCAATGTTAGTGTTGACGTCAACAGCGAGACTATAGAAATACATTCGGCCCTATGTAACAACATCTTAATTCACGAACGTGACCCAAACATCATAAGGGCTAAAAAGGAACTCTATGGAGAAATGAGCTTGAACTCCTTCTTAAGCGGACTCAATGAACCCCTCGGTTCGAGGATCCGAACGATGCGACTAGATGTGCCGGCCACCGCAAAAGAACAAAACATAGCCTATCAAGAGATGATTCAAACTCCTCTGTTTGAGAATTAATTATGTTTTACTAACTTACTTAACCATATAATTTTGTTCTGTTCAATTTAATTCAATAATTGTTAATTTACCCTATTTGTTTACAACTGTTCCAACTCTCTTTTTATACCAATTGTAAAATAGCGTTTGTTCTCTCGTAAATCAACTATGTGCTATGTTATGTTCATTTTTTTTTTCCTACTGAGACGTGTTACAGCTGAGCTTTAAAATGTTTTTGGCTTAGCTCGGTCATTTGGATCTCAGACGCTTAACTGGTAACACCCAATAAATTCGCATTGTTGACTCCTCGCCTATTTTTGTAATTGGGAATTAATTTCGTTCGTTATCAGCCTCGTTTTTTATTCGTTGGATTCTTACACATTTTTTGGTCCAAATTCGAGCCGGATACTGGTCAAGTTTTCAAATTCCAATATATTGCATAATATAATGAGGGTATAAACGAAAAACTTGCCAAGTAAATCTACCAATCTTTTTTAACATTTACAGCTAGGTTCCAGAAATCGAGTGAAATCGAAATTGCAAATCGAGTGAATTCGTTTTCAGCGTTCTGCTTTTCGAACGATTCGGAAACTCCGAAATCTTTTGGAAATCACAATTTCACTTTGTTTCAATTCCTCGAAAATTTTGAAATCGAAATCGAATACAGTAAAATGTAGAACACCAAAATTCATTTCCGATTTCATTTCGAGTGAAAGTGAAATGTGGAACCTAGCAGTTAACCATCTTAAGCTAAGAACTTGGCGTACATTTAGATCTCATTACTTTTCGTGGCTGACTAGTTAGTTACACACCTAATTTTTTTTGTTCTATAAGAGAACTTGGCTCTTTTTTTTACATTTATGTTTTTGATGTGACTTCACTACTTTTTGCGAAGTTTTTGTTTATTAGATTTCATAAACAACATTGAAATGTCTTCGCTTTTTAATATGTCAACAGACGCTACCTATCGTCACTTTGGCTTTCTTTCTCATAGGCTATTTATTAAAACTTGATTCCCCAGGTATATTAATTTCTCTTCATATATTAATTAGGCAGATGCCAGCCCTGTGGGCGCAGTAGCGCAGTGGTTAGTGTGCTGGACTAATGTGCGAGGGATCCCAGGTTCGATCCTCGGAAAAACACAAATTACATCTTAGTGTTTTTTTCTACTGCGCCACCTCTCGCGAAAGTCTGACAAACATCCGAGAGTATAACTGTCCTGAAAAAGCTTCTCAATTCATCCGTTCGGAATCGGCATAAGATTGTAGGTCCCTTCCATTCGACCCAAAAATAGAAACTCACACAAACGAATGGTTGCGAGAAGCCTAGGGTGTCTACCGCCTGTTGCGCCTATTTTTTATTTTTTTTTAGATGCCAGCCCTGGGGCAGTGGGCAGCCCCTTAAATGGAAACAATTTTTTTTTTATATTTTTCCTTCCGTATACAATGCAAGTCCTAGTACCGCTCTACCAAATTTCAACATTCTATACGGCAATCTAAAGTGGCCCAAATATATAATAACCAATTTTCAGATAAAGATTCTTTGCCTTAAACGATTTTTATACCCGGTACCACACTGTGGTGAGGGTATATTCACTTTGTCATTCCATTTGTAACGCCCATAAGGAGGCGTTGTAGGTATGACAAACTATATATATTATTGATCAGCATCACTTTCTTAGTCGATCTAGCGATGTCCGTCTGTCTGTCCGTCTGTCTGTCCGTCTGTCTGTCCGCACGATTACGGCCGTAATTTAAGAGCTATCGACTTGAAATTTGGTATGTAAGCTTTTATCCACCAAACTGAGGCTAAGTTCGAAGATGAGCAAGATCGGATGAAAACTACTACTACCTCCCATACAAAAATATCTGATTTATATAGCTTTTTATGTTAAAAATTAAATTTAAATAGCTACAGTAAAGATAGCAAGTTTAAACTTTGCACATATTGTTTTAATACTATTTAAAAATTTTTGACAAAAAATGAGTTTGGTCGAATAAAAATTACCCATACCTCCCATACAAATATATAATTTTTTAATACTAAAATATTTTTTTTATTTTACAATAATATAGTACCGGGTATTTGAGCTTCGGCATAGTCGAAGATAATTGTCTTACTGGTTTTTCTTAGGAAAGTTATGGAGCTAATGGTTACTATTGTTTTTTTTTTGTTTTTCATTAATTATATTTGCAATCAAATACAAATCCCTTTTACAAATGTACTATTATTTGTTTAATTAATAACAATAATAATTGAACAAAATCGCAAATTTATACTTTTGGCCCAATAGTACTATTCCATTTCTCCGCCCTTACTACCTACGTCATAATATGTTGACAGATGAACGGCAAGAATGAACGACATGCACATTGTGAAGTCGCATTTGATTTTTTTGTTTTTTTCATATTTTCAGCCATACATCATCAAACAATTCATTTGTTTTTGTTTAATCGTTTGAATACAAACAGACAGCAGTGTATATAAATATTCCAATTGCATTTGCTGGTTGAATTGCTATCGCATTTCATGTCATTTATATACGTGTCAGTTGTCAGTGTCACTTTGTATAGTTCTTTTCCTCATTTTTATTTTTTTTTAACTCTTGAAATTTTTTTATAGATAGAACACATTTGAAATGCCAAAAGCAAGACGTTCAAATATTGGTAGACGTACACGTCATTCGATAGTTGTTTCAACCAATCGAAGATCACAAAGTGAACAATATCGTAATCAACAAAATGCATCACAGAGGGAACGACATAGACGTATAAACCAATCGGTTGATAGTGCAAACACGGATGCCAGTGCAAGGTCAATAAATCGATGTACGCGTCCCTCAATTCAAATCATTCAACAAATGGAATTGGCGGCTTATAATTATGATAGCACAATTGATTACAGTATGCATTCTTATATTGGACAAATGAATAAACAATGTGTGCATTGTAAAGCAGTCAAATTTATGAACGAAACGCCTGGCATGTGCTGTGCTGGTGAAAAAGTTAAATTGCCTGTATTAGAACGTCCACCAGACCCTTTGCACTCATTAATTTATGGCAATTCACCAGCGTCAAAGCATTTCTTAACAAATATTCAAAAGTACAATTCATGCTTCCAAATGACATCTTTTGGAGCTACAAATATTATAAGAGATGGATTTATGCCGACGTTTAAGGTAATTACTTCGCATGGAATAAATGATATGAAATTTGATTTATGTGGTGTCTCTGCATTTTATGTCTTCAAAAATTCAGATTCGTCATCTAAATCTATTTCAAAAACATTACAGATTCAAGGACAGATATACCATAGAGCTGGGTCATTGTTGCCATTCCCAGATGCTGACCATCAGTTTTTGCAAATATATTTCATTGGTAATGAGAACAGCGAATTGAATCAGCGCTGTGCAATTGCTTCAAATACAAGAAGAGAAATCTTGAATGAGCTGCAAAGATTTTTACATCAGCACAATGAATTGGTCAAATTACTCAAGATTGCACTGGATCAGATGCCCACCGATGACCATAAAATCATAATACGTGCCGACAGAACACCACTCGGACAACATGCCAGGCGATTTAATGCACCAACAATCGATGAAGTGGCAATCGTAAGCGTAACAGTTGGTGAACAATTTCGGCAAAGAGATATTGTTTTGTACTGTAGGAATGAGCAACTAAATCGTATTTCTGAACTGCATCGTTGTTATGACGCATTGCAATACCCGATTATGTTCTGGAGAGGAGATGATGGTTATCATATCAATATACCGATGGTAAAACTAACGACTGGAAAAAAAAATTATCATTTTTGATTACTTTTTTGAGTAAAATGGCGTTCAATCAGGTCAAGAAACAACGAAAAAAGTTAGTGCGATGCATTTTTATTCGTATCGATTGATGATTCGTGATCAAGAGGACAATTACATTTTGCGATGCAGTAAACTTTTTCATCAATACATTGTGGACATGTAATGTACGCTAAAATCGAGAGCGAACGATTGAATTTCATCCGTCATAATCAAGCCCGATTGAGATCTGAAGAGTACATACATTTACGTGATGCAATATTGAATGATATGGATGTGAATGACATTGGACGTTTGATGATATTACCATCGTTATATACCGGTAGCCCACGTCATATGCACAAGTATACACAAGATGCAGTGTCATATGTTCGTCATTACGGCCGTCCAGATTTGTTCATTACATTTACTTGCAACCCAAAATGGGCTGATGTGTATGATTGCTTATTTGATGGTCAGGTGCCAACAGATCAACACGATATAGGTAACTGTTCAAAGCGTTTTCCAAGACAATTGATTGCTGAAACAATACACGGTGATGATGGATATCCACAGTATCGTCGACGATCAGCTCAAGATAATGGTAAAACCACTATACTATTAAAATTTTCAATGTTCATATAAATGTCGAATACTGCAATTCAGTCAAATCGATAAAATACATTTGCAAGTAGATATGTTAATAAAGGTAGCGATATGGCTGTTTTCGGAGTGGCTGCTGAAAATAGAATTGATGAAATTTTGCAGTACCAAATGGGAAGATATATTAGTACTAACGAAGCTATTTGGCGAATTTTATCGTTCCCAATACATGACAGACACCCTGTTGTTCATTTAGCAGTCCATCTTGAAAATGACCAACGTGTTTATTTCACTGATGCAAATGCCGCACAAAGAGCAGTACAGCCTCCAGCAACAACATTGACAGCTTTTTTCAAGCTATGTGAAACGGATGAATTTGCAAGAACACTATTATATTCGGAAGCACCGCGATATTTCATTTGGAACGCATCAACAAACAAATTTCAACGCCGCAAACAAGGTACTTCTGTTGATGGCTACCGAGGTGTTTTTTCAACGGATGCTTTAGGCCGCATTATACAGTTAGTCCAAATAATGTTGAATGTTTTTATTTGCGATTGTTGTTGGTGAACGTACGTGGGCCACAGTCATTTCAGAATTTGAGAACTGTTGATGGTGAATTGTGTGTAACATATCGTGATGCATGCCATCGGTTGCGTTTGCTTGAAGATGATACGCATTGGGATGCTACGCTTCATGATGCATCAGTTTCAGCTCACCCAAATCAAATACGTATGTTATTCGCCATAATAATATCAACATGCTATCCATCAAACCCACTTGAATTGTGGAATAAATATATATATCGATTGAAGATATTTGCCTTATGATTGCAAATAAAGCATTAGGACAATTAGGCATGATCGTACCTAATCGTCCAATGCATGATTTATTTGAGCGAGAATTGCAACGCGAACAACAATTCGAATGTGATGAATTGCGTGCGTTTGTGCAAACACACATTCCACAATTGAATGTTCAGCAAAAGAATGGATTCGATAGAATCATGCAAGCTGCCATCAACAACACTGGTGGATTATATTTTTTGGACGCTCCTGGTGGCACTGGGAAAACATTTCTCATTTCATTAATCTTAGCAACAATTAGATCCGAACGAAAAATTGCATTGGCACTTGCTTCTTCTGGTATTGCAGCTACATTATTGGATGGTGGCTGAACTGCACATTCCGTTTTGAAATTGCCATTAAACATGCAAACGGTTGAGATTCCGACGTGTAATATTTTCAGAAATTCTGGAATGGCCAAAGTTTTGCAACAAGCAGCATAATTATTTTATGGGATGAATTTCCGATGGCCCATAAAAAATCTTTGGAAGCATTGAATCGAACATTACAGGATCTACGTGGAAATCAACAGTTGTTCGGAGGTGCATTAATATTGCTATCTGGTGATTTTCGACAAACGTTGTCCGTCATTCCCAGATCGACTCCAGCTGATGAAATTAATGTATGTTTGAAAAGTTCGTTTCTTTGGGGAAATGTACAGAAGTTATCGCTTAACATAAATATGCGTGTGCGTCTTCAAAATGATCCATCAGCGCGTGAGTTTTCGAAGCAACCGCTGCAGATTGGTGATGGCAAAATTGCAAGTGATTTAAATGGATTTATCACGTTACCAAACAACTTTTGCACAATTATGCCATCAAAAGAAGAACTAATTGATCGCGTTTTTCCAAACATTGTTCAAAACTATAAAAATCATGATTGGTTAAGAGAACGCGCAATTTTAGCACCAAAAAATGCAAATGTTAATGAAATAAATTTTCAAATTCAACAGAAATTGCCAGGTGACTTGGTATCATACAAATCCATTGATACTGCTACAAATGAAGAAGACGCAGTAAATTATCCGGTTGAATTTTTGAATTCTTTGGAACCACCCGGTATGCCACCCCATCTTTTGAATTTGAAAATTGGTTCATCGATCATACTTATTCGAAATCTCAATTCACCAAAACTCTGCAATGGAACGAGACTTTCCGTGAAAAAATGAATGCCCAATTTGATCGAAGCAACAATTCTCACTGGCAAAGCAAAAGGAGAAGTTGCACTGATAACACGGATCCCATTAATACAGACATGTCATTTCAATTCAAACGTCTACAATTTCCCGTGCGTTTATCCTTTGCTATAACCGTTAATAAAGCTCAAGGACAAACGCTTCAAGTGTGTGGTGACAACTAAGAAAACACAATACAATACCTACTATGAAGGAAGTACTAATTATAATATTTGTAACCTGAGTGTAAATATTGTATATTATATATATTAAGCGTCCATGAATTCCCCTGAATCCTCTCCCAAAAGAAAATTCCATACAAAAATATGCAGCAGTTCGAGTATCTCGAATAGAACTCACAAAAATCAGCTCGATTCTGTTAGTACTTCAGAAATAATCAAGACATTAAGCGATACCTATTAAAATTGAAATATTACAGCCAATTTCATTCGACCATTCAAAAATAAATTATTCTCAAAATTCAACCACAGCCATAGGCGCAGGCTCAACACATAGTATAAATGTTAATATTGACAGTGTATTAAATTCGTTAAAAGTACCAGAACCTATTACCTAAGGATCTACCAACAGTCGATGAAAATCAGAGAATCCTTATGACTTTATTCAAAGTGTAGAAGAAATCCTTGGTCTTATACAAGGTCTCGATGGAACTACATATATGGAAAAATTATATTAAGAAAATTTAGGAATAAAATTATTGGGGAAGCTAATGAAATTTTGAATATGTATTGTACTCCTATTAAGTGGGAAAATATTAAACTAAATTTGATTACGTAGTACTCATAGATAAACGAAACGAGACTACCTAGTTTAATTCGCGATTTACACACCCTTAAACAAACGTAGGTAATTGAAATTTTTTCAACCATGATCAACCATATTCGAGTACATGATGAAGAACAATCAGTCATAAATTGAAAATATCAGTCATACACGCAACATATTCATTACACAAATCAATATTCCCTAAATAATAAAAATCAATTATTACCTACCTACTACCTCAACAGTAAAACTATCAGCAACATACCTAATCCCCACAGCGTCAACTTCAAAACTTTGAGATCTTTTCGGATGAAAATATATACCAATACAAACTACTGGAACTGCATGCATTCTAACAAGCAGTCCAAATATAATTTTTACTGTACAAATTCCGACATTCCTACCTTATCAATGCTCCTTTTATCCATATAACAGAAATCCCAGTAAACAAATCATTTAGCCGAAAACGTCAAGCTCCTTACGTACTGCTTAATATTTTGCGGTACCAATATTTGGACGAGCCCTGCTTTGTTGAGCAAATATATTATTGGCCAAAGAAAATAATTAAAACAATTCAGGCAGACAAATTTATCCCTAACATTATATACAACACCGAAGCAGTGTTACAGATGGCGGCTACAATTCGAAATAAACGATTTTTGGGCCCTTTTCTCAAATACAGGCGACATTGGGACGCATTTCACCCAACACACAACACCCAAGAATTTTGAGAAAAATGTGTTTTCTGCTTTAAGAATTCTTCGCATGTTTGTTGAATAATTCTCATACCAAACGAAATAAAAAACATCCAATAAATATCTTAGTGTGTGTTCCTACCTACAGCGCAACAGGAACTTTCCATTGAAAAATCAAAATGTCAACAGAATTCCAGCAAAACCTTATTTGTTTCTATGTGTGTATCAGTGTATGTGCTCTTTCATCCAGCTGTATTTTGTCTCTGCTATGTATTATCTATGTTGTTTTCGCTTTTGGTTTGTTGATTGGTCTTTCTTCGATATGCGTTGTGTTTTGTGTTGTGTTTGGTAATTTGATAAGGAAATAAAAAAAGCACAAATTGGAGCTATGGACAGGTAATTCATATTTATATTGAATTGGTCTGAAGAAAATATAATATGAGTTAACGCCAACAAAGTAATATAATCCAACGACACGCGCAACATGTTATTCACCTGCAGCTGGCGGAGACATATCGTCAGCAGATAACTGGGATAGTTACCTGGAATCGCGACACTGCAGCGTGGGAACGATGCTGACGACTGCGTTTATTTGGGTTTAGAGTAGGTAAGATTTTAAGTATGAAAATATTGTCAAGTTAGTCTCTAAGTATCTAGGATAGCGTTCGGTTTGAAATAAATATATTTTTTTATGTAAAAATAATATAAATTAATTTAATTGGCGCCCAACGTGGGGCCCGGGTTAAATCACTGCAACGGAAATTAATAGAAAAATTGCGAAAAAGTGATCGTGAAAAATAACGTATAAGTCGACCTCAAAATAAAAGAGCTCGCCGCGACCTGATTAACTTTTCAATTCCGTTACCGCCCGTTAATCGACCTTTATCAAAGCTCACGCGGGTTGTGTGTAATAAAAGTGTGGTGACCTGGGTTCCGGACCAAAGCAGCATCTGTAGATCTTGCTACCAACGAGGGAGTGTGAAAAGATTGGCCCCCTAGTAGCATTAAAGATTTTTTTAAATGTAAGCTAGTTTAAGAATTATTTGAATCAAATTTGAGAAATTTTGTATTATTACATTAACGTAACGATTTCATTAGAAAACGAAAGTGATAGCCTTAAGTAGTTTTTAAGAAGTATTTGAATTGAAACGTGAAAAATTATAGTATTATCTTGACTATTTCTTTAAAGGAAAAGAAAGTTTTAGCCTTAAGTAGGAAGTAGTGCCAATTAGTAAATTCCACATAATAGTGTAGACCATAAAAAAAATCTTTTTTCCCTTTTCCTTTTATAACCCCTTTACACATCTCGTTCGTGTCCTTATGTCTAAACGTCCAGCCATGAGCAGTCCAGATATGAGCAATCCAAGCTCATTGTTACGACCCTCATTACCCGGCTCCAAATCCAAATCAAAATGTGACTATTAACGCAACCCCAGAACTAGAAACGCTAATTACAGGTATTGTTAGTCGCGTCTGCACTAACGAATGTAGGAACCTAGTTCAATCAATAGTTTATCCTAGCAATCAGTTTCATAGAGGAACCGATGAAACCATTCACGATCACCTTCGTACAAACCTTGGTGATCTGGATAAGGTACCAGATGTCGCAAAATGTTTAAGGGAGTTCTCCGGAGCTCCTGGCGAATTTAGTTCCTGGCGCAAAAGCGTCGACAGGATACTTAATATTTACAATCAATTTAAAGGAACACCAAAATACTTTGGTATCCTAAACATTATACGTAATAAAATTGTTGGAAATGCGGATGCAATTTTAGAATCATATAACACACCACTGAACTGGGAGTGTATATCGAAGTGTTTAACACTTCATTATGCAGATAGACGTGATCTGGGCACTTTAGAGTACCAGATGACAACCTTTGTCCAGGGAAACAATAGTGTAGAGAGCTATTACCAGTCGGTGTACAACCACCTTTCATTAATACTTAACAAAATCTCAAGTATGGACTTACCGCCTGATGCATTACACCACTTAACAGCATCATACAGGGATAAGGCACTAGACACATTTATAAGAGGACTCAGAGGTGATCTACCCAGACTCTTGGGAATCAGAGAACCAGCCGACCTCCCAACAGCTCTTAATCTTTGTTTAAAACTTGAGAACCAACAATTCAGAGCTAACTACGCTCATCATAACACCGGTCAAGTTAGGAGGCCACCACCCCCTCCACCAGTTCTTCCACGAGAAAACAAAGACCGGCACCAGTTTTATCCACAATTGGCACATATACCTCATATGCCTCCTCCACCACGACCGTATATTAACCAATTTCCAACCAATCAAAGGCAATCGTTCCAAACCAACCAGCGACCACTATACCCCCAAAATTATCAATATACCCAACAATCTAACTTCCAACCCAATCCACATCAATTTCAAAGGAATTCTCAACCATCCAATAATTTTTTGCCAAACCAGTCGGTACGTAGGCCCGAACCTATGGATGTAAGTACCACTCGTACAAACAACGTCAATTACATGAACCGACCAGTGATTAAAAATTGGCCACCGGCTCCTAAGCGACCTATGGCCCCTTCACAACAATATCCCAATCCCAATAAGCTCCAAAGGAATTTCCATTTGGAAACTTCTGCAGTGGATCCACAGAATAATTATACGTCCATAGAACAGCAGGAAATAAACAACTATAATGAAATGATTTCAGCCATTACTAATCAGACTGAAGACACTCAAAATTTTAATGATTATGTCAACCGACAGGACAACGTAGAACCTACAGAAACAATTGCCGACTTTGTCGACGTACATTTTTTAGACTAACGAACTCGTCTCTACCCTATTTTGAGTGTAGAACGAAAGACAATAAAATCCTTAAATTTTTAATAGACACTGGTTCAAACAAGAACTATATCCAACCATATCTAGTACGAAATCCTATCCCAAATCAGAAAAAATTCCATGCAAACTCAGTCTGTGGTAACATAGAAATCACCCATCACGCTATAGTAAATATTTTTGGGCCAGACACTAATATTAAATTTTTCCTTTTACCCTCACTCCGATCATTTCATGCGATTCTTGGCAATGACAGCCTTAAAGAACTGTCGGCCGTCATCTATGCTAGACAAAATTTCATGATCATAAACAATAGTATAAAAATTAGATTGAAACAACAAATATCTGAATCAATCAATAATGTAAATGTCAGAACCCAGCACATGACACAAGAACAACGAGACCAACTTAATATCTTGACTATAAATTACGCTAAGCTTTTCGGCGAACCAAATGAGAAACTTACTTTCACCACCCAAGTTAAAGGCAGAATTCGAACCACAACCGAAGATCCCGTACACTCGAAGCACTATCCATATCCTATGGCTCTTAAAGAGGAAATAGATAAACAAATCAGCGAGTTACTAAAAGATGGAATTATTCGACCTTCACGGTCACCGTACAATTCCCCAGTATGGGTTGTACCCAAGAAAACGGATGCTTCCGGTGACAAGAATTACCGTATGGTAATCGATTATAGGAAGCTCAATTCAATAACAATACCAGATCGTTACCCGATACCTGAAACCAACGAAGTATTAGCGCAATCGGGAAAGAATAGATATTTTTCGGTGATCGACTTAAAAAGTGGGTTTCACCAAATACCTCTACACGAAGACGACGTTGAGAAAATCTCATTCTCCGTCAATAATGGGAAGTATGAATTCTTGAGACTTCCTTTCGGACTCAAGAATGCACCATCAATTTTTCAAAGAGCCCTTGATGACATCTTACGAGAACACATCGGTAAGATTTGTTATGTCTATATCGATGACATAATTGTGTTCAGTGAGGATGTCGAACGGCACTTTCAAAATTTAAAAACTATTTTCTAAACTCTCCAATTTGCCAACCTTAGAGTGCAGCTGGACAAATGCGAGTTTCTAAAGCCAGAAGTTGAATTCCTGGGATTTATTGTATCTTCAGATGGCATAAAGGCCAATCCGGCTAAGGTGGAAGCCATAACCAATTTCCCATATCCACGAACTTTGAAAGACCTACGATCATTCCTGGGTCTGTCGGGTTTTTACCGCAGATTCATAAAAGACTGCGCGAAGCTGGCAAAACCCCTTACAGCCCTTTTAAGGGAGGAGGATGGACGTACGTCCAGACATACCTCAAGTAAAAAAGCAATACAACTAAATTCAGATGCAGAAGAGGCATTCGAAAAAATCAAAAGTTCTTTGATTTCGGAAGATGTTATTCTCCATCACCGAAATTTTACTAAAGAATTCCACTTAACCACAGATGCTTCAAATTATGCTCTGGGTGCTGTATTGTCGCAAGACGATAAGCCAATAACTTTTATTTCTAGGACACTCACTAAGACTGAAGAACATTACGCAGCAAATGAAAAAGAAATGCTTGCTATAGTGTGGGCCTTAACATCATTAAGAAATTATCTATATGGCACTACCAAATTCAAGATATTTACTGATCACCAACCGCTAACATATGCCCTAAGCCATAAAAATAGCAACAGCAAAATGAAGCGCTGGAAGGCTATACTCGAGGAATACAATTACGAGTTAAAGTACAAGCCTGGAAGATCAAATGTTGTTGCAGACGCCTTATAAAGACCTTATCTTGAGTATACCCAAGAAAAGTTAATAAAAATATTTAAGAAATACCTAAATCCCTCAGTCACTAACGGACTTAAAACAGAAGAACGAACTCTAGGTATAATCCAAGAAATATATCCAGTACACTTTAAACAGTATCGAACACGCTTCGCAAGGAAAATAGTCACCGATCTAACTGATGAGAACCAACAGGAAGCAGAAATAATTAAATAACATAGCCGTGCTCATCGAAACGCCCGTGAAAACAAAATCCAAATCTTACAAAACTTTTACTTTCCCCAGATGAAATCCAAAATAGACAAAATAACGAAATTGTGTAAAGTATGCAAGGAACACAAGTACGACCGACACACTAATAAACCCCAAATTCAATCGACTCCTATTCCAGAATACCCCGGTCAAATTATCCATGTTGACATTTATTTTACCGACAAAAAAATCATTTTAACGGCAATAGACAAATTTTCTAAATACGCCCTAGCCAAAATATTAAAATCAAGAGCCTCAGAGGATATTAAGCAACCTCTCAGAGAATTGATATTAGCATTCAGAGTCCCACAGACTATAGTTATGGATAATGAAAAATCCTTAGCTTCTACCTCCATAACCTTCATGTTACAAAACATGTTTGGCATAAATGTCTTCATAGCTCCTCCTTATACAAGTTCGGTAAATGGGCAAGTCGAACGATTTCACTCGACCCTTTCCGAAGTCATTCGTTGCCTCAAAGTAGAAAACGCACATAAAACGTTTTCAGAGTTACTAGATAGATCCATTTATGAGTATAACCGATCCGTACACTCTACTACAGGTAAAAAACCAATTGACACATTTTTTGGAAAACAATTACTTAACAACCCAGAAGAACTCATACGATTAAGACGAGAAAATATGCAAAGAATAGAAAACAAACAACAAACAGACTTAGAATATCACAATAAGAAGAAAGACCCTATAAAAAATTATTCTGTAGGAGAAACAGTATATGTTAAAAATAACAAAAGGATAGGAAACAAGTTAAACCGCAGATATAGAAAAGAAATAGTAGCCGAAAACAAGAATTCTACAATAACAACAAACTCCGGTAAAGTAGATAATTCACAAGAGACTAATTAAAAACTAATTCTTCTTTTGCCAGCCTATTACTAGTGCCCTTGAGCACTGCGACCGTCCAAATACTGGACTATACAAATTCTCAACTTATCAAGATCAGTACAGGAAGCGCGAAGATTCTCTTTTGAAACATCACGTATTAAGAATTATTTAGTTAGATTAAGAATAAATAACAAGAATAAAAGATCGTTAGATTTTATCGGTAGCGCGTGGAAATGGATCGCGGGAAACCCGGACCACCACGATTATGAAATTTTATCTGACAAAATGAACAATGTATTACAAAATAATAATAATCAAGTTGTAATTAATAGAGTAACATTAGATAAAATAAATGAAATTACAAACATGACCAATCATATCTTAAAAATTATAAAAGAAAATGAAAGTGTAACCAACAGTTTAATTTTTGGAATTAAATATAAGTTAGAATTAGTTAAGGAAGAAATCGTAAATATGCAATACATTGGGCCAAAGCCAACATTGTAAATTCATTCATACTTTCAAATAATGAAATAAATATAACAGAAATTATAATTAAGAGAGAACATTTTCCGTATATTAACCTAGATGAGGCATTAGAATTTGCGAATGTAAAAATAGCCTCCAATAATAAAGATATAGTTTATATACTAGATTTACCTACTACCGAAAATAAAAATTGTAATCTTATGATGCTTAAAGCCGTTAAAAGAAATGATAAAATTAACAAAATACCTTACGAATCAATACTTGAATGTAATAAACAACTTTATGGTTTAATAAAAGAGTGTAAAACATTTAATAATCTAGCAATATGTAATAGAAATAGTGTAATAGATATTAGTAATTCAACCTGTATACCCAAACTGCTCAGTAGTCAACAAGCTAACTGCACCCTTATCAATAATCAGCACGTACCAAGCATAGATGAAGTAGCAGCGGGAATATTATTATTGAACCAATACAACGGACCGGTAACAATCAACAATGAAACCATAGAACTCAACGGCACATACATCATTCGCCACACAAACGCTACAATACAAATCAATGAACAAGAGATAAGAAACACGGAAGTAGTTATTCACCAGCCAATGCCAGCAATACTCCAACCGACTACTCTGTCAACCAAATTTGAGGAAATTCTGTCGTTACAGATGCTAAAACAGCTCCACAAGAATGGAACCACGAAGATAGAATTGTTAGAGAAGAAAAATAGAATAAGTACAGCAACCAATATCGGATTGATAACCATCATACTAATAGTTGTAATAGCATCCAGCATAAAGATGACTGGCAAATGCCTAAAACCTGAAACTCAAAGTAGCCAGCAACGCATTCACTCAAACCCAACAACCATAGGTATTGAAGATATCCCCAATCATTTAAAACCAGCAAAATCGAACGAGGACGTTCGAACTTAAGGGCGGAGGAGTTAACGCCAACAAAGTAATATAATCCAACGACACGCGCAACATGTTATTCACCTGCAGCTGGCGGAGACATATCGTCAGCAGATAACTGGGATAGTTACCTGGAATCGCGACACTGTCAAGTTAGTCTCTAAGTATCTAGGATAGCGTTCGGTTTGAAATAAATATATTTTTTTTATGTAAAAATAATATAAATTAATTTAATTTATGTAATCTGTTTTAGATTCATTAAAAAAACACCCCGAGTGCCGTCACAACCAAAACCGTCCACATCGTATGCGCAGCCTGAATCGGATTCGGATTCAGATCCCGAAGAGGTTTTGGACGCAGGATCAGCTTCATCAGAACATGGTTCAAAATCCCTTGATAAGCCAGAAGCACAATGTAGAAAACGAAAATATTTAAAAGAATGGGAAACCAGTTTTAAGTGGTTGAAAAAAGACGTTGAAACCAACAGGTCATTTTGTGTTGTTTGCAAGCAACTTTTGTTTAACCAAAAAAACCATTTAGATCGTCATGTGAAAAATGCAAAGCATACGCATAACGTAAAAAAAGCTGCTGATAATGCAAAAATGCAGATAGATCATTCTCTAATATCAACAGAGGAGCACGCCAAACTTAACAAACAAATCTATACAGCTGAAATTAAACTCGTTCTGCGTATGCTGCAGCAGAATCATTCGTTTAATTCTATGTCCAATATTGTAAAACTGAATGCTTCAATATTTCCGGACTCTAAGATAGCACGACTGGTAAACTCATTTGCTTGAGGTTTAAAACTATTTAAGTTAATAATATCTATACAATTACAGATGAGCTGTGGCAGGGATAAATCGCTGCGAATAACACACTTCATTGCGAAACAAGCAATGAATGTGCTTGTCGAGGATATGAGGAAGAACGCGTTTAGTTTGGTAATCGATGAGACAACCGACATTTCTACAGATAAATGTCTGGTCATTATATCAAGAACCTTTGACCAAAAAGTTGGTAAGACATATGATCGTTTTTTTTTTCAATTGGTTGAACCGAAGAGTGGAAAGGGAGAAGTAATTTACAAGAGTCTTATGGCAACATTAGAGGATAACAATATTCCTCTTGTTAACTTTATTGGATTTGCTTCGGACAACGCTTCGAGTATGATGGGTCTTCACAACGGTGTTATTGCCCATTTAAAAAAACGTATTCCGAATATTTTTCATATTGGTTGCACAAGTCACACCGTAGACTTAATAAATAAAAACGCGTTTAGAACTGTTCCGCCTGCGGTAGAGGAACTTTGTAAGCAAATTTACAACTATTTCAAGTATAGCGCTAGACGTCTAAATGATTTTAAACAACTGCAGGATATATTTAACGTCCCAGAGCACAAAATCCTCAAACTTTCGTCAACAAGATGGCTTTCCTTCGAAAGCGTAGCTCACAGAATTGTGGAACAGTGGACGGTATTGCAGCACTATTTTATAACTGCAGAGTTTGAAGATGCGAGTAAAGGAAACGTTAGGGACATTTTGCAGAATTTAAATGATACAATCCTCGTGTATCTTAAATTTTTGCGGTACATTTTAAAAATTATGAACGATTTAAATAAAATTTTTCAAAATGAGTCGTCGCAAATAATTAATCTTATCTCTTACGTAAAGGACACTTTATTTTTAGTGCTTAAGAATTTTGTAAAAAAGGAATGTTTATTTGACGGTCGAATAGAGTTAATAAATTTCAATGGGGAAGAACACGTTAAAAGAGTTAGTGATATATATATTGGGCATGGGGCAGAAATAACTTTAAATGGAAGTAGTTTTTCAGACGCCGAAAAAATTGAAATAAAAAAAAATATACTAATATACTATCAGAGGATTTGCTCTGAACTTACAACTAGGATAGATTTAAGTTCAAGCAAACTGACTGTGTTTTCTTATTTTGAACCTCAATTCATAAAGGCAAACAAAGAATTTAATTATTTTAATTTGGTTTCCGAATATAGTCATTTCACAGAAAACGCTGAAAGCGTTATTAATGAATATAAATTACTTGAAAATAAAGCAACTGAAATCAATTTTAAAAAGTTCTTTGATATTCAGGATGTAGAGGAGTTTTGGTTCCAAATAGGCAATTTTAAAAATGGTCTTGATGAACCATTATTTGGAAACCTTTATGGACTTGTTTCGAAAGTTCTGACGTTACCGCACAGCAGTGCTTGTGCGGAAAGGGTTTTTTCGAAACTTGCTCTCCAAAAAAATAAGCTGACAAATAGGCTCGAAGTTGCTACTTGTCAGTCAATGCTATTGGCATTGAATATTCTTAATAGAGAAAAATTAGAAGAATGGGTACCGAGTGATGGTACCTATAAAGACGAAGTCAAAAACATATAAACAAATTTGTGATACTAATTTTAAGTTTTTTTTATTAAGAAAATGAACTGATAATTATTATTTTTGTGCTACTAGCTTTACGTTTCTTTTATTAAGAAAATGAATTGTTATTTTGTATTAATTTTTTTTTTAACTTTGACTTAATGAATTGCGATTCTTTTATAAATGAATATGTTTATTTTGAACTGATATTTTTTATTTTTGAACTGATATTTTTTATTTTTGTGCTACTAGCTTTACGTTTCTTTTATTAAGAAAATTAATTGTTATTTTGTATTAATTTTTTTTAACTTTGATTTAATGAATTGTGATTCTTTTATATATTTGTATTTATTTTCTTTTAACTTTAAGTTAATAAATTGTGATTTTTTTATAAATAGATATGTTTGTTTTTTGAATTCGTTTTTATTTTTTTTATAAACTGTATAAACTTTATAAACCTGAATGCATTTT
The DNA here is from genome assembly GCA_955612985.1 of Cheilosia scutellata. Taxonomy (NCBI): domain Eukaryota; kingdom Metazoa; phylum Arthropoda; class Insecta; order Diptera; family Syrphidae; genus Cheilosia; species Cheilosia scutellata. The sequence goes on from OY015313.1 coordinate 65,489,357, forward strand.
TTTTCGTTTCATTAAGTGGGACGCATTTTTTGACTCGGGCGACATTTTTGGAGACATTTTCAAATTGTCCATCGGTAACGCTGCACCGAAGCACTTTGTTCCTTAAAGCCAAATACAATAGAAGACAAAGTTACTCCTTTAGAACCAAACTATTTAAGCATAATCAATAAAGACTTCATTACACTCAACACCACGTGCGATACGAATAGCAGAATAAGACCCATCAAAGTGACAGCACTCAATAAATTTTATAACTGCAGTATTGAAGTTAATGGCGTAACCTACTCCACTAAGTCAACCCAATTCCGGGACTCGGCAGAAATTGTATCTACACTTTTCATTCAGACAAAAGACTTTTCTACGGAAATGCACCTTGACAACTTGATGGACCCAATAATCGAAAACCTAGGGCAAAATCAACCATTTATTATCCAAAATAATTTCAATAATTATTATTCTTGGATCGTTACAAGAATCACATTTATAGTCATCTGTATAATAATTACCAAAATCAAACGAAAATCCCGAAATCAACAGTACACACTCCTGATTAAGGTTCAGTTTCGGCCGCACAACCTGTTCAGCTTAAAACATTAATACATAGTTGCCTTAGGTAATTTATAAAGCCATCCGCCACGACAAAGATTAGCCAGTCGAATTCGGGAACTCATGTTGTAAAATAAATTAAAATTAGTTTGGAATTCAGGTTAAAAAGAAAAATAAAGTTTGTTTGGAACTCACGTTGTAAAGAAAAATAAAATTTATTTCAAATTGGAATTTGGGTTTTATTTTCAAAGCGCATCGCTCCAACGGCATCACGTATTTCACGCGCAGTGATCCCCAACAACATCCTCCAGCGACAAGTCGTCTGGAGTCAACCTGACTCCTGACACCTTTTGCAGTTTCCCACATACGATGTCACATTACTGCACGTATGCTGGCGGCTCTATAGGTTAAGCTGGTTTTAAAGTATAGATTATAAGTCAGATGTATTATGGATTTTCAATAAAGAAAAGGCTTCACCTCAAATAAAAAGGAAAAAATATATATTTTTTAATGGTTTTAAATTAAGTTGGAAATAATTGGCACCCGAGCAGGGACTGGTATTTCGTCGTGTTATTTGGTGCGTAAAAGTTAATGAGCCAGAGGCCTCAAGTAGCTCCCGTGATCTCGCGAGATAATTTTGCCAGTGATCTTAAGTAGCTCCAGTGGGATCGTGAAACTTCCCGCATATTTTAAATAAGAATAATCTAAAATCGTATTAAAAGTGAACCTAGATTAACGTGTCAACATATGTGGTGCTATGATTTCTGCAAGTACTTCGAGCTTAAACACAAGAACAGGTGCAGGTGGGGACCAAAATTCGAACCAAGATCAAGGACAAATTCCCTTGGCATCTAGTAATGTCACAATGCTTAATCTCACTACTTCTCAAATAATCTCACATCCGCACAAAGTCACCCTATGACCTCAGTTATAGTGGTCAGGATCCCAATGCATCGTTCCATTCTAGCGCGTCCAATATTGATCCTTCAACTCAAGAGATGCTCTCGTAGCCTCATTTGTAAGTGGAGTACCTACTAGAGCAGCAAGGTCCAAGAAGAAGAATAGTCGAAAGCGTATTAAATCCGAATACGCAACGATCGCCTGGTACAGATCAAATACCCGCAATATCAAAATGACATAGATGGCTTAGAAAAAATGCCTGACATCGTGAGTTCACTTCGGACCTTCTCAGGAGAATCTTCAGAATTCTCTTCCTGGAAAAAAAGTGTCGAGCGAGTGCTAAAATTATATGAGCAGATAATGGGAACCGCAAAGTAGGTACTACGGTATTCCCAACACTGTTCGAAATAAAAATATCGGTAGAGCCAATACAGCCCTAGAAGCTAATAATACCGCCCTCATTATGAAATAACACCCCAAATTTGGGGCCTTATTTCATTTTCTTTTCAAGGCTTTTGGGGCCTTATTTCATTGGGGCCTTATTTCCTGCAGCCACAAAACTCTTTTCTGATAGACACAGGCTTTTCCAAAAATTACATACAACCATCTTTAGCTTTCGAAAGGAGATACACAACCAGAATTCTGGACAGAAGCGAATGGGAGCACAAAGCACATACAATAGAAGGCGTGATAGCACTATATGTATACCGATGTTTCTAAGATGGATGTCGGTCCAGGCTAGTTACATACCTAAGTAAAGAGCAAACGAAAACAACAGCAAATGCTGATTCGAAGTTTGCCATTGTGACTGACCTCCCAACTGCATACGAAATAGCACCTCAAGCAAAACCGAATTCGTGGTGATTTTTATTGAACAAACAATCGGCCACTAATTTCCGTTCATGTTAATGACTGCATGTGCATGGACAGCAAAATGCTGGCGAGTCAAGGTAATATTAAGATAGGTCGTAAGCTAGAAGTAAGTAATGTTGAGGGCAGTTCAGCTCCGACCGGGAATAAATAAAGATAAAAATTAAACTTCTATATTCGTTTGAATTATTTCGCTATCAAACTCGCGCGAGTTACAGAGGTTCCAACGAATCCCATCCCCATTACCAACACTCGACAGTTAGTATCCATCCAGATACAAAAGTCAGCAAGAAGCCTAGGAAAGCCACCACCAAACCAATAAAGATAAGATAAATGCGGCACCACGTAGATTAAGTTATCAATTGTACCATAGCTTTAAGTCAGTTCTCATTCGATATTCAATAAAGAAGGATCGCCAAGATCACTGTTCAAAAAGTAACGTTGTCGATTAGTTATTCGTTTCCTCCTCGTTGTTGGAGAAGAAGAAATTATATAGGTACTTTTTTTTAGAATCCCAGAGGATTTCTTTTTTAACTGCCGCAGTCGGTAGGATACCCAGTATCCGTTCGTGTATCGGTTAATCGATATAAAAAGTGAAAAGATTGTGTTCTTAAATTGAGTTAACAACAGCAACAACAACATGACCAGCAACAGCAAGAATTACAAAAAGACCTGTTACAGCAACCCCTAGAAACAAAACCACTCTCCCTTATTCTACCGGAGATGGATGTAATTAAGATCGTCCAAAGAATCAACCCATTTAGTGAAAAGGATTACGAGACGTCGCGTCATTTATCTATGATGTAGTCATAAATCTGCAATACCTCACACCAGCCACAATTGCGTTTGCTACACAAAACATTGTCAGGGGACTGATTCAAGGAAGGGCACAACAGACGATAAGAATGCTAGGAGCATTTGCAACATGGACAATGATGAAGGAAACACTAATAAAACATTTTGGACCACAGGAGAATTAAATACCAATTTACCGACAAGCTGTACCTAAGTCTTAATTGCCTTGAAACATATTATTTAAAACTTTGCCAATTAATGGACAAAATAAATGTTAAATATAATTTTGAATTAGTGAAATCAATAGAATTCTCACCAGAAAATGTAAATGGAATGTTCTTTAGAATCTTTTGTTCTCAATTGAATACGAACCAAGAAAGTTTTGTACTCAGTAGAAGTATTAACTCCATGCAGAGAGCATATGAAATCTTAAATACTTATAGGAATTCCAATCTGCTTTAAGTTTGGCAAAAAGTGTAACGCACAACCGGATACAGGAGCTGAGTGCAACGTCCTGCCGAAGAAGATAATTGAAAACATAAAAACTACGCTGCATAAGTGTGTGATGAAATCACTTCGTTCATTCGCCAATCATCGCATAAAAGTTCTTGGCGAAGCGCTAATCAAATGCACTGTTGCTAATCAAAAGTGTAAAATGCAAATTCAAGGTTATTGTTGACGACATAAGGTAGATTCTTGGTGCAAAAGCATGCGAGAAATTATGGCTAGACCAACGAGTTCAGGCAGTTGCAATCAACAAATACATTTACGACAACCTAGGTCTGAAAAACTTCGAATACGACATCGACCTGATACCTATACCTAATCCAACATTTGAAATATGCCCGGCAGAAGAATTCCGTACAAAATTAGGGATGACGTTAAAGATGCAATTGACGAGATGGTCAAACTAGAAGTTATCGAACAAATCACCGAACCAACGACAGCTGTATCACCAATGGTCGTTATGAAGAAGAACAACAAGATACGAATTTGTATCGATCCAACCATAGTCAACAAGAACATTCTCCGACGTCACGTTAGAGTTGGTTCTAGACTTATCCACGGAAGCGTTATTAGCATCTCTACGGCGATTCTTAGCACGTAAAGGTAATTGTTGAAAACTTTATCTGATAACGGAACTAATTTCGCAGGACGAACTTGAAATAATTAGTCGAAGCCTATGAACCGCTATCCATTCTGAAGAGGTGCATGCATTTTGCCAACAAACAGGATTCGAATGGCACTTCATTCCACCTCCCTCAGCCACACTTACACGCCAATTTTAACAGGCTCACGCACTATCATCAAATTCAACACATGCGTGACCTGTTCTGGAAGCAGTGGAGCCATGAATATCTCAATCTTCTTCAAGTTAGGAGCAAATGGAACTCAAATTCGCCCAACATAAAAATGTACGCCTTGGTGCTGTCATATGAAGACAACAGCCCCTTTAAAATGGCCAATGGGAAGAGTAACGGAAGTACATCCTGGACGAGATGTAAAGGTGCGGGTAGTAGATATCAATTCAAACAAAAGGAGGTATTTTTAAGCGTCCAATTCGTAAGTTAGCATTAATTCCTATTGATAAATAAATTACGTGGCTCCGTAAATAGCAAAATATGCGCAATTACTTCTATGTTTCATATTATATACTTTACTTGTCCATAATTCATTCAATTTTTTTATTAAAAGATACAATTAAAGTTAAAAGCGCAAATACTTCCATGTTTCATATATTATACATTTTATTTGTTTTGAATTTAAAGTTAAAAAACTTTCAAGGGGGCCGGGATGTTTAGATCTTTTATGACTAAACAATTTATTATTATCATTCGCAAAACTCATTGTATGTAATTTTAAACGGTTGCATTCCGGCATACCTATTTGTTGTATTCATTTCATTATGACTCCAGGCAAAGGAAATCATATCAGTTCTTAGCTCCTCAGATGACATTGTCAAGTCATTGTCTTATTTAGTGACCTAAATTAGACACCAATAAATAGCCAGCGTAATACCACGAATTGCACAGTAAAAAAAAATGCAACCAGTAAAGATCACATTAATTGTCGGAATTTGCTGTGCTGCATTTGTAATCCATATAGAATGCAAACTCTGGTCAGCATATCGTATCATGGATAAATTTTTCTTATGGGAGTGGATTGGGTGACTTCTTCTACCTGGAGTCTTAGTTGATTTCTTCATCGTAACGTTGTTTTGCCTACTCGTACATTTTCATTTAATTTTTATTTAACCATTGTGTCCAGACTGATTCTGATTTCCTCGGACGTGTGCCCACGAATTGTAGGTATTGTCTAGACAAAATTTCCCCATGACTATCGAAGAATAACGTTTGAAATGTATTTTTTTTTTATGAGAGGTGTCACGCCCTTTTGTCCAGTCCCGCCAGGTTTTGTAAAATGCTTCAATCAGGCAATGTTCAGATATCGTGATTTAAATAATTTTGTTGTAAGGGTGGTGCTATGGCCCGTTTTCCAATCCCACCCGATTTAGCTCCCATGGGTGTCGAGAAATAGGATTTAAAATGTATATTTTTTTTATACGGTAGGTACCACGCTCCTTTGTCCAAATTTGATCAAACTTTCACAGAAACATCTTTGGACCAATAAAAAATATTTTCTTAAAATTTGATTTCAATCAGTTCTGTAGTTTTCTAGATATAAGATTTTTTGGTTTTTTTTTCGTATGGGAGGTGCCATGCCCTTTTGTCTAATTTTCACCAAATGGATGGTTTAGATTCATCCTTGGACCCACTCAAACACACACAAAATTTCATTAAAATTGGTCCAGCCGTTTAGGAGTAGTTCGATTACAACACACGTACAGACAAATTATAGGTATAAGATAGCTGTAGCCGCCCAGCTTTGCCCGTGCACAGAAATTGTACCTATTGCTTATAGTTCTTAGATAATAATGTTCTTTCGTAAAATGCGAAAAATGAGAAGAATCGATTTTCTGGATAAGTAATAATAAAATCACAATTCAAGCTTAGTACGCTGCTCGCGCTAAATTTTAACTCCAATACAAAATTCTCTCCAACATTTTGCTGAGCTAAATTTAAGCAAATCCGCCGAGCGGTACGCTACTTCAGCTAAAAAATCAAATTTTCATTTTTGACTGTTCTTCATATATCTGTCAAAATTTAGCGCGGCGCCGATTAATGGTTCGGCACATTTTGTCAAGCTAAATTTTGACAGATGGTTTTTTTCTCTTGTGTTTTTTATGTCGTTTTCGATTGGTCGTCCAGAACCGTCCGGAAGCACTCATCTGACGGTTCTTCTCCTGAAAAGAAGAGAAATTTCTGGATGACCAGGATTTTAGCTAATGTTTGGAGAGAAAAGTTGGAGAGCAGCTTACAATTTTAAATTCATTCCCATGAATCGTGAAGCCACCGTCAAAAGAATTGTAAAATTTCGCAAGCTAAGAGACAGTGGAGAATTGTACCAAGCAATCTACTACAATTACCCACTTTTCGGCAGCAGTAGCAGCGTACTGCAAAACGAAATTTGGTGCGATATTTTTTTTTCATGATATCGTGTCGTGTCATTTTTGTATGAGATTTTTCGTTCCGCAGCAGCAGCGTACTAGGCTTTAATGGTCAATGCAGATGCAGAGGTCAAAAGTACCTGAAGAGATGAGAAACATGAATCTCTCTCTTCTGAATTTGATTTTTTGTTTGTTATAGTAATTATGTGTGTGGAGGACATTTTTCTTTTTGTGGAGGACGGAGGACATCACCTTATAAAGGAGGACTGTCCTCCTCAAAGGTGGACGGGTGGCAAGCCTACTCCTAACCCAATACCTAAAATTGTCTGTAAGTTTCAAATCAATCGAATCGGTTGTTTTCGAGATAGGTATAATATTTGTAATATTTTTTTTTTGTATGGGTGGTGCCACGCCCCTTTGTACAGTTAACAACTTTCATATTTATTCACCTTTCAAACCTTCTCTGGACTTCCACAAATAATTCAAGACCAAAATTAGCCAAATCGGTCCAGCCGTTCCCGAGTTTTAGCGAGACTAACGAACAGCAATTCATTTTTAAGGTTCCGTTTCCATATGGAGGAACCTTATTAAGGTCTATCTATCTCAAGAATTAATTGACGTAGAAGGCTGGAATTTACACACAGTATCAGTTAACAGTTATAACCTCTAGTTAAACGACAAATACCAATATTAACAATACATCGGCTGGTTTTGGAGTTATTCTTAATTTCGTGGAAAAAATATGTTCATTCGCACAAAAAACTCTTTATTTTTAGATTTACAAAAAATACATGTAATCCTTTCTTGTAGATCATCTTCGTAGCTTATATGTGCTGAAGACTCCCAAGTAGAAATTGTTGGTTACAGTTCATGCGCTGTTACTACAATACGGAAACTTTACCTTGGCGGTCAAATTGTGTTTAACTTATCAAAGTGCAATCTGTTTCTCTTATGGGATGGAACGGTGATCAAATGGGGAATTAGTTTGAGATATTTATATGCCTATTTTGTGAAGCACACATTATGGTATATTTGGCAATGATTTGCAACCGAAATTTAACCGAATTTTTACAGTGGTTAGTCCGTCACAGTGTGCACAATGTTAACAGTACCGGGACTACACAATTCGGTCACAATGTGTGTTGTAACAAACAAATGAAGCTGTCAAATTTGTTTTAATGTGTTTGTAAAATGAGTGGCAAAAATAAAATACAATACACACTTATAGGTATAAAGTCTTTATACAAATACAACCAGATACAAATAAAACATAATACACATCGCCTTCTTCCTTTTAATGGCAAAATACTTATACAAATATGGTGCGTGGAGAATAGAAATACTAATTGAATTTAAATTGCATATTTTCGTAACCGCAGGCAAAATATTTAAACGGAAGTAAGTTTTATCACGAATATGAATAAGTTATAGTGGCAAAAACTCACGCGCTCAAGAAATATTGAACATTTACATATTCAATTTTATTTTCAGATTATTTTAATTTGTTCTCGGGGCATCGAACATGATCTCAAATGAATTAAGATGTTATTAAAGGCATTATCGGTTATATTTCTAGATTGAAACTATGTATATTTACGTAATAAAGAAGTTCCAAATTATAATTGTGAAATTATCTCATTAAAAATGGCTAATGATTAAAGATGGCGATCTGTTTGTGCATTATAACACATATGCGTTTCCTTTGGTAGGGGCAAAGGGTACCTAAATAAATGTGCTCCCTAATACTTAAAATAAATGGTCTTATGCATTTATTATTAGAAAGAAAACCATGGATGCCAACATTTTACCATGCCTGTCTGTCTGTCTGTCGAACTATATTTTGGGATGATACTATATTTTTTATTCGAAATGTCACAAATCGTCTCAATTGAAGATTTCTTAGACGTTTTTTAATCCATTGACATCGTAGCCATCCTTTGTTGGAATTTGTTACTTTATGTCTTGATAGAAAGAAGACGAACTATATTTTGAGATATATACTATATTTATTTCGAAATGTCACCAGATAGCCGTAAAATCGCAATTTTTTTAAGCAAAAAATATGACACTCAAATTTTGAATATTTCTGTCTGTCTGTCATGTCTGCCTGTCTGTCATATCTGTCATATCTGTCTGTCTGTTATATCTGTCTGTTTGTCTGTCTGTCAAAGACATTATAAATCTGTCATGTCTGTCTGTCTGTCGAACTATATTTTGGGATGATACTATATTTTTTATTCGAAATGTCACAAATCGTCTCAATTGAAGATTTCTTAGACGTTTTTTAATCCATTGACATCGTAGCCATCCTTTGTTGGAATTTGTTACTTTATGTCTTGATAGAAAGAAGACAAACTATATTTTGAGATATATATCTACTATATTTATTTCGAAATGTCACCAAAAAGCCGTAAAATCCCAATTTTTTCAAGCAAAAAAAAAAGACACTCAAATTTTGAATATTTCTGTCCGTCTGTCTGTTATGTCTGTCTGTCATGTCTGTCTGTCTGTGCCCCCTATAAACTCTACGCCTATGTCCTGAACAATGGCATGTTAAAAATGTTGCATATGTGTGCGTGCAAAAGTAAAATCCTCCACAGTTCGCGCGTTTTATATACTGTCTGTCTATCTGTCATTTTTTTTTGCGTTGCGTGTACAACATCAATAGTTTTTGAAACATTTTTAAAATAATAATAATAGTAAAACAGTAAAACATAGTGAAACACATAAAACGAAAAAATGGTTTTTAAAATTGGTACAACTGTGGAGTCCGATGGGAGCATTGCAGTGATTGCGGTTCCAGCTGGTTGGGAGCGCGGTGGCATTTTATACTGGCCACAGCATTTAAAAGAGCAAAAGCTTAACAAACTAAGAAGAGATCCTGCGTCTATTCCGGAAGAAAGTAGTTGGTTGCAACAAAGTTTCAACGTGAAAGCTACGGCGAAGGATTTTGCAGCTGCATTTAAAATGGAAAAGATATTGTCCACATTGGATGATACTGAGGCTGAAGAAGATTATTTGGCACATAATAAACTAAAAAGAACACGGCCAGGATACATACAGCAACAACAGCAAATTGAAAACTATGATGAGCTGTTTGATGACCCGTGTTCATCTATCACCAAGCGCAGTGCAGCACACAATTCGAATTCCAAAGTCGAAATGGAACAGTGCACAACACTATATATCGAGGAGCAGCTAATTGCTGAAGAAGCTTTGGATGCCAGCCAGCCATCCATCATACAATTTGAAGATAGCCAAAATATTGTTGCTGACAATTTGCAAAATACAATCCCTATAGCCGAATGCAACCACAGTGAGGAATTTGAGCTGCTGGACAAGAAGATTTCTCACTGCGTGGAGTCAAACATTAAAATGCACTTAAAAATGGATAACTTGCAAAAAACGTTGGACAAACTTTTAAACAGTATCGGCAACTTGGCATCAATTTCCAATCCTGAAGTTGATAATGAAAATGTACTGGAATCTTTTGAACTTCCGATACTAACAGATACTAAATTGTGTGAATTGAATACAGAAATCCTAAAAAGTCTGCAATTGGAATCAACTCTGGTAAGTATCTTTATCAAACTGTAATATATTTTTTCAATATTCTATTGTGAAATGTATTAAATTAACTTTTTATTCAACAGATTGCAAAGCTCACATCAATTGCGGGAACTTCTGGCATAAAAACTGCAAGTAAAGTGGGGCTGAAAATTGTCCACAGCGTCATTTCACAAGAGCTCCTTACAAACTATTCGTGGACTGGTCGTTCAGGTGCAGGGAAAGATGGCAAAATGCCCTTTATGAAATATGGTGCGATTGTTTCATTATTTCAAAAAGTAATATCAAAGGCCGACAATAGATTTAGCACTGTAGAATGTGAAAACTTTTTTAAGCAAAACATTCTAAAACACAGTACCATGAGACTTGCGCGTAAACTGTAAGTTCAATTTATGACGCAATTGATTAATTTATCCTTATCTGAAATGTTATATTTTCTTGTAGAAAAGCTATCGGTCCTGAGTCCAACAACACCATGCAGCCAAGTTCCGAAGATTTCCACCTTTCCAGAAGCCAAGATACCAGTAGCGACAATACCTAAAGCCAAAAACGGAATACTTACCTATGTAAATCTGCCTGTATTAATAATAACATAAGTTTAGAAATAAAAGATATGAAGTATATGTTAATCTACATGATTAAATTTACGAATTTTGAAAATATTTATTTATGTTTGAAAAATACTTCTAATATTATAACACAAACATTTTTAATCCAAAGTTCATATATTTGAATCGAGAGTGTGAACTAATGGTAAAAAAACAAATTGATCGTGATATTCTAACGACATCAACTTACATTTAATATTTGATAGTGCATACAGCGTTGGAGAGTTAAAATCGATTTCAGCTGGCGACATATATATATATTTAATTTGGATGACGAAATTGGGCGATTAAAAAAATCACCCTTCTTTTTAATACTTGCTCCAAAAATGCACAAATGACCTTCATATCTGGTAGCAAATTGCATTTCTACAATTTCATTTTGTTTAGTCATAAACCACTTGTCTTTAATATTTCTTTTCAGTACAAACCCGTCAGATATCTGCAAGTAGTAATAAATTGTTGGAAATCGTGAATCATTTGACTTATGTTCCATTTTAACGAAAGGAATATTAGAAACATTTGGTTCAGGTACATATGTTAATTTTGAAAGCTCAATCATTCGTTTCGCTACTTGCGCTAAAGGACGGTTTCCAGACCGAAGGAATAGTTTAAGTTGACCTAAATAATTCTCAAATGGATAAGCGCTGAATGTGGGCAGGTGTCCGAACTTCTGCACGTCTTTAACTACATGGCATAGGTTATGAATGTTGCTGCTGACAGAGTCGATTCCATAAATCTCGATGAGCTTCTCCGCATACTCTCTAAATAAAACTTCTGCAACTTTAAGATGTTGTAAATACATTTTGCAGGAGCAGATTGTGACAGCACAACATAGCTGTAAAAAATGATAATAAACATCAACTGGCAAGTAATCTTTCAATACAACAGGTCCAAGGTAAAGCAAGAAGGTACGGAATTCTAAGCCTTTCCAAAAACTAAGGCAGTCTAATTTTCGTACAGAACGATGAAGCTCAATAGGTTTTCTTTTGTTGCATTTTTCCAGTGCCTCGGAAATATCAATTATTTCTCTTGCTGATAGCTTGGTACGAAAATTAAAGCTTCCATTTACCCAACCTTTTAAACATCTTTTCATTATTCCCAAATCGAAAAGATGTAGTGAATCTGCTACCGGAAAGTTTTCAATCATATCGATGGGTAAATTTAAAAGTGGTGTATCCACTTTATGATGATCGGGATCAGTTTTGTGTCGAAATGAGATGTTCGTTCTTAATGGCATATCGAATCTAGGATAGCTCATGTGATGACCATGTGAATAGTATTCTCCGACAATCGTGCATTTTGTGCATCCGTGATAAGCATTTGAGCTCACTGTACCTATACGAAAATAAATAGGTAGGTATTTATAAAAATGAATATAAAACCATAAATGCATAAAAACCTTTTATAAACGATCTTGCTGGTGTATCGCATAAGAAACACCTAATTGATACATCAATCTTATTGTTCTGTATGTATAATCCATTCTGCATAACGTCTTTAAGTTCATCTACGAATTCTAATAGGTAATCTTGAAGTTTTGGTTTAGAGTCCCCTGAGTAAATTCCAATTACCAGCGGCTGCATCATAGGTTTCTCCTCAACCGTGCACAATATTGGCCAAAATTCTTTCTTGGAACTTTTTTCAATTGGTAATCCGTCGATATTAAAATTAAGTTGAATACTAATTGATTCACTAATACCACTGAATAAATTTAGTAAACCACTTTTAAGTCCATTATGCCAGTACTCTCCACTTCCCATTGGAATTATTTTTACTGCAGATGCAGTTTTTAGTAGAGTCTTGCTGCATTTTGGTAAGTAATTAAAAGCTGGAGAACGACGTAATAGTTTTAGTAGACTGGACAAAGCAGTATGACTAATTCTATTAATTAAAGACCAATCCTTCAGTTCATCCATGAAAGATATTTTGCTTTCAAAATGTTCTTGCTCGTCAGCCTCTGTATCACTGGGTATTTCATTTTCCACACCTTCACTAGGGTCAATGTTAGCATCAGAAGCTGGAGCACGTATTGTTTCAGCATATTCACTTTCACTATTCATTAATGATACACATTCTGGGGGACGCAGTACATTTTCAATTTCTGGTTGTGCTTCTCCAATCTGATTTTTGAATTGTAAATTTTCTCTACGTTGCAGTAACTGCAATTTTGTTAACTCAATTTGTTTTTTCACTGTTCTGTAATATGTTGTAGTGTATTTAAACGATTTCGAATTTTTGGTAAATTTTGGTAAAACTTTCTGTGACATTTTGATTTTTTTTTTTTGACAACTGCAAATACGCCTATTTAGAAACTGTATGTAAGGTAGTTGTAGTGGTGGAAGTAACATTCAACCATTTTAGTTAGATATTAATGTGTCACCTTCTTCAATAGTTATTTCGGCAGTGTGTGGATATTGTGTGCAAATAAAAACCAAAAGACAATAAGGCATATTGTGGTGACATTCCGAGGTCATAATTCAGACTGTATGTAGTCTATTCGTGTAATTGTTTAGTGGTAACATTGAATAGCAACTTATCAGTTTTTGTGACTTTAGTTTTGTCACTTTGAAGTAATTTTAAAGACACAAAGTTTACTGAAATGTTACCATAATGGACATATGTATCTTTAATACACGTAATAGTAACAAACTTGTCAAATAGTTCCCATCTTCACAGTAATGTCTTTATCTACTCAAAGCAGAGTCGAAAATACCATATGGTGACCATAATTTAAATTAAATTTGCATCAAAGTCACAAATTTCTACTTGGGCTGTTATGTCGAAAAGTTAATATTTTAGAAGATATTTCCATTCCAATCCCAATGCATACCCATCTCATGAGTACTCATTTTTGTATGTCATTAGCAATATTAGGTCCACTTTATTAAGGATTTTTTATTTTTCGCACTATTAACCATTTTATCACATGATTGAACATCTTCGGTCGTCCATTTTGCGGTTTAGATGATAATATTGTACCGCTGAATGAATGAGTTTTATCAACAATTTTTCCAATTTTCCGGAGTGAGTTTCCTCCTTCGTACAGCTTCACAATTAGTTTTCAGGTATTAATGGGGATTTCCTTTTTCATTTACTCAATTTTTTGCGAAAAACAATTAGATAACAAATTAATTAAATGCATAACTTAAACACAACCTGAACAAACACGAATGTAAAAAAAAACACATAAAAGATATTTACAACAAACGGTAAACTGATTTGAACTATCGCTGTACGCTCCATACACGCCACATTGTGAAAGTGTGGTCATTATCCCGAGTGCCAAAACAGTTTAATAACCCGCCCCAATCGCCAGATCATAATTTAAGTAAGTACTTTTGGGATGAGTTAGAAAGAAGAATTCGGAAACACAGTATTAAGAGCAAAAAAACGCTCCTAGATAAGTTAAAGGATAATATAATAGGTAATAGGGTCCAGGACTACTTTAAACATGGTAAATTTAATGCATCGACATATGCAGGCAATTAATGAGGCCCAATGCTTCCCTACGAAGTTTTAATTCGAATATATTCATCATATAGCATTGACACATTGAGTTAAACCTTTTACAAATAAGTTTAACACTTTTGCAGATAGGTTTAACCTATTCACAGATAGGTTTAACCTATTCACAAATAGGTTTAGCCTATTTACAAATAGGTTTAGCCTATTTACAAATAGGTTTAACACTTTAACATTTCAATTTAACCTTTTCACATTTCTAGTTAACCAAATAACATTTCAATTTAAACCTTTTTCAATTCAATTTAACACGCGTTCGTCGAGACTCTGCTATTATAAAATTGAATAATGGTTTCCATTTTTTTTATTGATTTAGATTTATGATTATACAATACATATATTTTACTGCTTTATCAATGTATTACTTCTTTATCAAATTGATACGGCGAACGGTTCGTGAGGCCTCATTGGGATAATTTCCAACAACTCGGGCCCAAAGCAAACCGAGTTTGAAGCCGATCGGATAAAAAATAAAAATGTTCCCATACAAACTTTGACTCCCAATTTTGCCCCTTTAAGGGTTGAATTTCGAAATAGTTTTAGAGGAAACCTCTGTGCGAAATTTCAGGTTTCTAGGGCAAAGGGTTGGTTTTATTTGAATATATCCTTTTGAAAACACTTGCCGAACATCAGTTTCATTGAGTTTGAACCATGAAGAAAATGTAAATTATATATATATATATGGAAAGTAGGCGATGCGTATTTGAATAATGAGAAAATTCAAATTTTGGAAATTAATTCAAATACCCACCGCCTACTTTTATTTAATATAAGAAAAATATATGAAAAGTAAGGAGCGTTACATTCTGCATTTGACGTGAGTACTGATCGGTATTAGTTTTGGCAATCGTGCAAGTGAAGTAAAGTGCAAGTGAAACTCAAAATGTCTAGTGATGAGGATTTCAGCAGTGGCAGCTCCGACAATTGGGTTCCACCACCAGACGTATCTTCAGATGGTAAATACAATACCATATATATTATATAAACATCACATTATCTAACATACAATGTGCAGAGCATAACAATTCCCAGGACATGGACAACGACGAAAATGATGCTGAGCGCAATGACCAACCAAGGGCAGCCAGATCAGCCCGAGGACGATATAACAAAAACATTCTTGATGCAAAGAAGCTTTTCATCGCAGATTACGAATTGGCCAATAAAATGTATAAATTGTAATATATTCTATATATATCGTTTATATATTTTAATACAGGGCTTACTATTGCTGACGCCGCTCGTCGTGCAAAAATTAATTTAAACACGGCTAAAAGCATTATTTGTGCGTATAAGAAAAATGGCGACGTTTTCCCGGATCGACGAGGCGGGGGTAAACAAAAAAAGCTTACGCCAGCGGTAAGTAAATATATATATTGAACAAATCGATTGCATATACAGTCAAACTTCTTTATAACGAACTTCCTTATAACGTAATTCTCTCTATACCGAATTTCATTTTTTTCCCCTTCCCCTTCAAAAATATCCTATATGAATTAGGTTCTTTATAACGAAATTCTCTATAGCGAAATTCTCTTTATAATGAACTATGTTTTTTGGCCCAAAAGCAAAAAGTTTCTTTATAACGAAATGTAAAATTTGAAAACAAAGCTTACTAAGATCTGTTGTTCCTAATTATCGATTATTGAAAAAGTTAAAAGAGGAAAAAGGAAAAAGATAAAAAGATATAAATTTGATTACAATGAGTTTTTTTTGTACCAATTTTCTTTGAAAATATAAAGGAACACTTGTGTTAAAAAAAAATTAAATTAATTTTCTATATAACTAATTTTGCATAAAACTTCTTTATAACGAATCAATTTGTTGTTCCCTTGAAGGTTCGTTATAAAGAAGTTTGACTGTATATCAAAATAAGTTGTATTGTGTTTGTCGCCAATGTTCTCTGTAAAGGCTAAACTGCATTTTTTCCAAACATGGTTGATGTCCATGGTAAATGCGACATTCATTGACTTATTATATATGGACTGCTAGTGAAATGTCAGTTCATACAAATTTTGCCCAGAAAATGACGCCAACATAAACTAGCGCTCTTGGTTCGGAGCGAAAAATAAGTGAAACAAAATGACGAACCATCTTGGATTTGTCCATGTAGTACTCGTAGTTTTTTTCGGCGCTTTCACAAAGTGTGCACTTGAAAGTTAGAGGTATAGCTAACTTTCAAGTAACACACTTTGCAAAAAGTTGAGAGAAAATTACAGATTTGAAATGGTGTGGAAAGGGAAAAAACATTTTCGTGGAAGTACTTTACTTTGTGTTGAATGTAGTTTAGCCTTTATGTGTGAACCGATTTTGATTCTGGAAATTTCCCATGAAAGGTGACGTTAATACCATGGTTTGTAAGTTTATACGGTCTTTGTAGGTGTATTGCTTCATGAGTTATAGGGGCGTGGCACTACCCATACAACAAAAACAATAAATATCCTTTATTTCGAAAACAACCGAATCGATTGAGTTAAAATTGTTGGACAATCTTAGGTGTTGGCCTGGGAGTGTTCACTTTTTTTCGACGGTCATGGGAGCCAAAGTTTTTAAAATTTGTAACATTGATATGCATTGTACATAGACATGAAAATGTAGTGTACAGAGCATTACAATAAAAACTTTTTGTCACTGATTTAAATGAATTTGAAATTGATTTTTTTATTTTTCTATTTTGCACTACGAAGTGTGCAGAGGGGGTTCGCTAGTATATATATAATATTATTGCAAACCGTACCCATTTACATGTTTAGCTGTGCAGTGATACACTCCGCGCCACTTGAATAGCACACTGGTCCCAAACCAAGCATGCTAGAGACTTAATTTTTTTTTTTATTAAAGTTCATTTAATTGTTGTGATATGACCAGAAAGAAAATTTAAAACTAAAAGCTTAACTACATTCGGCAAAAAGTCAAAAAGTGAAAAAGTGCAAGCTCACACACAAACGCAGTTTCCTCCTTTTATTTAAAAATATTGCAATTTTGTGCAATAATGGTTCTTTTCCATGATAACCTTAGAGGGTGTGCTATTCAAGTGGCGCGGAGTGTTTCTGTTAGCAGATAATTAACAAGAACATGAATTATTATTATTTATATTATGTTTATAGGTACTAGATTATATCGAGCGGTACATTGAGGACAATCCGGGAATCACTATAAAAAATATTAAACAAAAATTGAGGAACGACCACAACATCATCGTATCGCCAACCACAATACAAAACGGGATGCGCGAATTAAAAATTACACTAAAAATGGCCTCGATCGAAGTCGCTCAGATGAACTCTGAGCGAACAATTATGCTGCGCAAAGATTACGCGAGTCACGTATATGCCTACGTCAGCACCAGTGCCTGCACAAGCCGATAAATACGACGACTTCATCCGGTCAATAACACTAAGTTAAAATGCATTTCCTCATTTCTTGGAAATTAAGTACATTGTAATATTATATTTGTTAATTTCACAGAAAAATATCTGTGCCAGTAGAATCGCTGACATTGCGTCTGCCGATTAAAATCAGAAATTGTAAAGTATCAAATAGAGGCGAACTACAAGAAATGTGTGGTAGTATCGCAATTGCAGTCGTGTAACTCGTATCTTTTTGTCAGTCAATAAACGTTTCTTCAATAAAATTGTTTTTCTGTATTTTTTTTTTTTTAATAATAACTAAAAGACGGTTATTTCACTGGCGCAGTCGGTTTGATAATCTTAAAACGGATTATCTAGTGATTTCGAACAAAAATCATAGTGCAATTAAGTACGCAAATAAAATCGTTTAAGATTAGTGTACGAGGAACAAATTACAATATTGAAAATAAGCAGATACACAAATAAAATCGTTCAAGATTAGTGAACAGTGTTATTAAAAAAAAAAAAAAAAAAAAAAGAAAAAAAAAAAAAAAAAATATTCCAACACAGACCAAGTCCGCTTACGAACGCATTCGGTGGACATAATACAGTGTTAAGTGAATAAATAGAAAACAATCTTTTAAAACTCAACAAATGGCAGCTAACAATCAAAACATTGAAGAGCTAGCTGCAGAGCTCCAACGAAGAAACCAGCAACTAGAAGCATTGAGAAACGCATACCAAGACCTCCAAAACCGAGAGCGAAACGTCAGACAAGACCAACTCGTCAACAATGTGAAACACATGCCTACTTTTACCGGACATGGGGATATCACAATAAATTCGTTTATCCGAAATGTGGAGTACTACTTAGCCGAGATTGACAACGAAGAAACGAGACGAAGATTTACCTTATCGATCTACCACGAGAAAATCCAGGGAGAGGCGAAGAACACGGTGATAAATGTGCCACAACCAGACAACTGGGAACTCATCAAAGCAACGCTGAAATTGCGCTACAAGCCGGACATCGAGCCTTTTCAACTGTACCGAAGAATAAGCTGTCTAAAAGTAAATAGCGTAAGTGAACTTGCAATAGAAATACAACAATTAAAGCATAAAGCTGATGAATTAATTATATATTACCAAGGTGATAATTTTATAAACCTAAGTAACATTAGTGGAATCCTAGTAAATACTATTAAAGAAATGACACAGGGAACTCTCTTAGAGAGAATATATGAAGAAAATGTGTTAGAAAATATTCTATTAGTAATGAGAAGACGTAGGTATGAAGACTCTTGTATAAGACCAGAGTTTACAAAAAATAAAGTTTTGAATAAAGATAGTAGAAGACCAACACCGAATAATTTCAGGCAACCAAGTAGAGATAGTATCGATCAGCAACATCGTCCACAGAATAACTATAACAATAATCAGGGTCCCAATAACTACCACCCTAATAATTATAATACAAATAATAATCAGTACCATAATCAATCAGGACAAAATAGAAGATATTATCAACAGTCAGGTAATAATAGGAATCCTGGGCAGTACCGTCAACAATATCATAATAGGCAACCCGAACCCATAATTTCAGGCAAATGTTTCAAATATCCAACAAGAGCAAGTTAATAATGTAGAAAGACAAGTCGCACAATCAGGAAACCTTAGTTCATATTCGGGCCAAAATCGCCACAATCAGAATATAACTGAGCAAGGATTAGATAGGTCTCTAAACAATATTGATCAAGTCAACCAAGTCGAAGTTAATAACTTAGATTTTTTTTTCAATTAGCCTCGGAAGAATTGCCAACTATCGAAATAACAATAAACAAACAGAAATATTTAGCATTAATTGATAAAGGATCCTCACTTAGTCTTATAGATGACAAAATAAACGTTTTTAAAAAAGAGAAAATTGAACCAGTGCAATTTTCTACAGTTAATGGTAAGGGATCTTTTAATTTTGAAGTACATACTTCGGCCCCCGATGAATTAAAAGCACCAGCAGGAGCTCTTATTCGTTGGGAAGTAAAAAGTCTGCCCGAACGAAAATATCAGTTCATAATAGGAACGGATTCACTTAATAAATTAAACACGTTAATCGATTTAGAAGCAGGGATTATAAAACTTAACGGACAGGCCATTAAATTACAATATAGGCAAATGTCATTTGATGAAATTCATACACTAAAATATGTAGATGATAATATTAAACATTTGAAGCTAGACCACCTCAACTCCGAAGAATATCAAGAAATTGAAAAAATTCTTAGAAGATTTAAATCACTATTTTTCAAAGAGGGTGACAAACTCACCAGTACCCCCGAAATATTGCATGAAATAAAAACAACTACGGACCAGCAGATAAATGCAAAGTTATACCGTTATCCACCTAAGCACGAAGAGGAAGTCAGGAGACAAATACAGGAAATGACAGAGCAAGGTATTATACAACAAAGTAATTCAAAATACTCAAGTCCTTTAATAGTTGTTCCCAAGAAAATGGACAACTCCGGGAACAAAAAGTACCGTATAGTCATAGATTATAGAAGATTAAACGACGTGACTGTCGACGATAAGTTTCCATTACCAAATATTGACTCAATCCTAGACAAATTGGGGAAGGCCCAGTACTTCTCCACGATAGACCTAGCAAAAGGATATCACCAAATTTTAATAAAAAAGGAAGACAGACACAAAACTACTTTCGTTACGCCACATGGTCTCTATGAGTTCATAAGAATGCCGTTTGGTTTAAAGAACGCCCCGGCGACTTTCCAACGCCTTATGAATCATATATTAAGAGATTTCATAAACAAAACTTGCGTAGTTATCTCGATGATATACTAATTTTCAGCACGTCACTAAAAGAACATGTTAGAGCTGTAAAAGACATTTTTCAAGTATTACAAGCTAAAAATCTGAAGATACAAATAGATAAATGCAGTTTTATGAATAGGGAAACGGAATTTCTGGGTCATGTAATAACTGAAGAAGGGTTGAAGCCAAACCCAAATAAAATAGACGCCATTAAAAATGTAGACATTCCAAAAACTCCGCGCGAAATTAAAAGCTTCTTAGGTCTCAGCGGTTACTATCGAAAATTTGTCAGAGACTACGCGAAAGTAGCCCAACCTATGACAAAGTACTTAAAGAAAAATTGTAAGGTAAACATTAGCGATCCGAATTATATTGAAGCATTCGAGAAATTAAAAAAAAAAAAAATAAATAGGTGGCGCAACAGGCGGTAGACACCCTAGGCCTAGCTTCTCGCAACCATTCGTTTTGTGTGAGTTTCTATTTTTGGGACGAATGGAAGGGACCTACAATTTTATGCCGAGTCCGAACGGCTGAATTGAGAAGCTTTTTCATGACAGTTATACTCTCGGATGTTTGTCAGACGTTCGCGAGAGGTGGCGCAGTAGAAAAAAACCTTAAGATGTAATTTGGGTTTTTCCGGGGATCGAACCTTGGATAGTGGGATCCCCCGCACAGTAGTCCAGCACACTAACCACTGCGCTACTGCGCACACATTCGAGAAATTAAAGAATCTAATTACCAGTCATCCAATATTACGGTTCCCAAATTTTGATAAAACCTTCACGTTAACAACCGACGCTTCAAATTATGCGATAGGCGCCGTTCTTTCACAAGAAGGTCACCCTGTCTGCTTTGCGTCCCGAACGTTAAACAACCATGAATGCAATTATTCAGCGACAGACAAAGAATTTCTAGCTATAATGTGGTCGGTGAACTACTTCAGACCGTACCTATATGGAAATAAGTTTAAGATTCTGACGGATCATCAACCTATAAAATACCTTCACGCCAAATACCGAGGGAAAGATATGTCACCAAGACATCAACGTTGGTTGCTCAAATTGGGAGAATACCAATTTGAAATTGAATACATAGAGGGTAAAGATAACAAAGTGGCGGATTTTCTAAGCCGAACTAAAATTAACGAGGACGTTACATCTAAGGAGGGAGAGGAATCGGACCCCCCTAACATAGAACATTTTTCGCCAATTTCTAACGCAAGTGATACAGAATCAGATGTTATATTTAATATAGAAGACGATATTACAATGGCAACAATACATTCCACAGATGAAGAATTACTTGACCATATAGCTATCAAAGAAGAAATTGTAAACAAATATAAAACGCAGATTATTTTAACAAATAATAAAACTCAAGATATAGAAGTCATAAACGGTAAAAGAATTATTTACATAGCGGAACATGACATGACTAGATTGACAGACATATTTAAAAGATTCATTAAAAAAGGTATTACCGGAATATTTTCTGAACTTCCAGATCATCAATATAACACTATTCAAGAAAAGCTTATTGAATTATTTTCGAACGATCCACAAATAAAATTTATCAAGTGTTCATATAGAGCACTAGATCTAAAAACGGAAGTAGAAGCGGTTAAACAGATATCTTTATATCATGTTAGGGAAAGCTTACACTCAGGTATCCAGGAAACATTTAATCAGATTAAATACAAAATATATTACCCCAAATTACTTGAATTGATTCAAATAGTAATAAGTCAGTGTGACGTTTGTAAAACAGCAAAGTATGACCGTAACCCATTAAAACCAAAATTTGAATTGACCGAAACGCCAACAAATATAAATCAAATTATTCATATAGACACTTATGTCTTCAAGAAGTGCAGCTTCCTTACCACAATCGACAAATTCTCAAAATTCGGTGCTGCGTATTACTTAACGGATAGGAACCATATTACATTAATTGAGCAGTTAGAGGAACATTTTGCTAAAATAGGTAAGCCAAATAAGATTATAGCATCAGACAATGAATTTAAAGCGATTCAGATTAAGGAACTTTTAGAAAAAGAGGAAATTAGTTTACATTTAACTAAACCAAACTCGCACACAGGTAATTCAGATGTAGAAAGATTTCACAATACGTTGGCAGAAAAATTAAGAATATTATTACTGAATGATAGTACTTTAACAACAAGGCAAGCAATGCAAATAGCAGTTAGAAATTATAATGGGAGATTTCATTCAACAATAAGAACTACTCCGCAGCAGGTACAAACAGGCAAAATTAGTTCAGCAATAGTTCACGAAAATTTAAAGTTGACCAAGAAAAATAGATTAATTTTAACTTAACGCTAAAAGAGAAGATTATGAAGAAAGAAGGACAACAGGTTTTATTAAAAACTACAGGGCAGTTAGGCACAAGCATGAGCCAAAATATAAGAAAGCTAAATTGAAAAATATCCATTCCACAAATATTAAGCGACCACTTAAATTTTCAGCTTACAATCTGGGTATTGATACTGACGACTGTAGTACAGACTAATTGTCAACATCTCCTCAACGCACAAGCTATAAATGAGCAGGAAGGATTTGTAAAACTAAAATTGGGCGACGTCACAATTACAAACGAAACAGACATCATCATACACATGATCAACCCAATGGAAATTATAGAATTAGTCAAAAACATATCATTAAATTTCGCAGCTTTAGAACGCGAACACAGAATTTTGTTGAACGAAGAAGTTGAAAGTATATTACACAAAGTTAGAACATTAATGCCAATGTATAATAGGAAGAAAAGAGGTTTAATTAATATAGTAGGCAACGCAGAAAAATGGTTGTTCGGAACGATGAATGACGAGGATAGACAAATAATTACTCAACACGTAAACGAAATTCGACAAAACAATCGTAACGCTATTACTGTACTAAATAAACAAGTTAAGATAAATGAATACTTTAATAAGACTTTCCAGATATTACAAGAAACTATTCTTAACGACAGAGAGACAATATTAAAGCAAGTCAGTTCTATTCAAAAAGTAGAAAGAAAACTTATAACAAAACAGATTTATTTCGATCAACTCTTTAAACTGAAATACATTGACGCTAGGGTAGAACACATTCAAGAGAATATAGTCTCAGCAAGAAATAATATATTGCATCCTAGTATTCTAACTAATGAAGAAATTGAAACTTATAAAATAGATTTTCTTAAATTAAAGCAAATCAAACTAGGTGTCACTGAATATGATGATAATACACTAATATTTGCAATTAAGATTCCAAAGAATTATGTTACACTTCCTCTTAAAGTTTTAACACCAATACCAAACAGAGAATTTATGGAAATAGATGCTGACAGTGAATTCACTATAGAATATAAGAATAAAATATACAAATTTGAAGAAAATAAAGTATTAAATGAATTTATTGAAAGTAAACATTGCATAATCAGACAAAACTGTAAACTTAGAATGAATAAACAAATAGAAATTATACCATTCGATGACGAAACAATACTGGTCAAGAATTTTGAATCAAATGTAAATCACACTTGTGATGATAGGCTACTTAAGATTAGCGGTAACGTTTTAATAACGTTTACCAATTGTACATTATATTTGATGGACCATAAATTTTCTAATGTTAAACAAATACACAAGCAAAGATTTTACTACCCAAGCTATATTGACAACTATGAAACAAATAAAACATTAAAGTTTGAAAAAATTGCTATTAATCAGATAGATAATATTAAAGAAATAAAAGAAATTGAATTTAAAAAGAATTTGTCATATCAAATAAACATAGCATTTGTTGCAATTTATGTTTGCTATATTGTCATGTCTCTGCATACAACAAAAAAGGATAGCAATTAACTTTAATAATAAAATAATAATAATTTAATAATTAAATAATAATAATAGAATTCTGCTCTTAAGGAGGGAGAAGTCACGTATATGCCTACGTCAGCACCAGTGCCTGCACAAGCCGATAAATACGACGACTTCATCCGGTCAATAACACTAAGTTAAAATGCATTTCCTCATTTCTTGGAAATTAAGTACATTGTAATATTATATTTGTTAATTTCACAGAAAAATATCTGTGCCAGTAGAATCGCTGACATTGCGTCTGCCGATTAAAATCAGAAATTCTAAAGTATCAAATAGAGGCGAACTACAAGAAATGTGTGGTAGTATCGCAATTGCAGTCGTGTAACTCGTATCTTTTTGTCAGTCAATAAACGTTTCTTCAATAAAATTGTTTTTCTGTATTTTTTTTTTAATAATAACTAAAAGACGGTTATTTCACTCGCGCGAATTACATTCCCATCAGAACCCAGCAGCACCATACCAGCACACTTAGATTAATATCATATTTCTTTTGTATTCTGATTAAAGCAAACTTAAAATAATTTAATATCATATTTTGTATTTTCTGTCCACATTCTTTTAACCTTAGATTACGATATTTTTCTGTAATAAAATGTATTCATATTTCACATTTTTCCAGTCAGAAATAAATTCGTTCTCACGCTACGAACAATTGCAACGTCAACATTTAAAACTTATAAAAACCTATGTAAAAATTATTTGAGTTTAGATGATTGTCAATAAACGTCAGAGGCGGAATCTCTGAACAAATAAAATATTGTTTTTTTTTTGTTTATTTCGGGCCGTGTCTTGTTTGTAACTCGCGCAAATCTGCGTCCTTGGTTGGAATGGCATGTCTGCTGTCTCAAAAGCCGTCTATTAGTAACAAAGTAACTGCTTTTAGTTTCATGTAGCCTGCTGCCGATTTTTGTTGTGTTTGTGTTATGTGCTTTTTTGGTTATTCTTGTTTGTTTCTATTGCTGTTGCATTGTAACACAGGTTATGCTTAAGGGTAAGTGTGGTTAAAAAAAAACAAAAAGATTTAAAAACAGCAGGAGCTGAAGATATGGCCAGTGATTTGCCTATGCTCACAGGCACTGTCCTAGGTTGGGTACGGGAGTAAAATGGGTAGATGTAGTTTGCCCAGGGGGAGTTGAAGCTGCCCAACATGAGCAGTAGCAATTTTCTTTAGAAGGGAATGTAAAGGGGCCTTTCTTTCTTTTTCGACCTCTCACTTAAGATCCGCCTCCTATCCAACAAAAATAATTTTCTCCACAGCAACCACCACACCACTGCCAGCCACGCCCACGACATTCCAGATTCCACTCATATCCAACACGAAATCTCCCCATGCAATCCAACAACGCATAATGCATGGAGAGCTATAAACACACAAGCCACACCCTTTTCGGAGTAATTCTCTCGGTTTTCTTGCGCGTATATATTATATGAGCAACCTACCTAGGGCCGCGACCCACTTAATGGACAAGCGGACCATTTGAAAATGAATGAATGAATGAATGAATGAATATAATATATATAGTGTTATGCGTATGGCCGTGTGGCCGTGTGAATGTGGTGACATTGACAATGGTGTATGAGATAGGTATGCATTGGGATTGGAATGGAATATGGAACTTCCAATTGTGGCGATTGATTGAGTTTTTTTGTAAATATCTTCTAAAATATTAACTTTTCGACATAACAGTCTTCAGCACATATATAGCTACGAAGATGATCTACACGAAAGGATTACATGTATTTTTTGTAAATCTAAAAATAAACAGTTTTTTGTGCGAAGGAAAATATTTTTTTCACGAAATTAAGAATTACCCCACAACCAGCCGATTTATTGTTACCATTGGTAATTGTCGTTTACAGTTTTACCTCGTAAATTCTCTGAAGTCAATGATTATGTCTATGTGTGAAATCTGAATGAGAAATAGAATCAGTATTTTATTGAATAAAAGAGAACATGCATAACGCATAACGCATTAACGAATGAGATGAGGAGAATGATAGCCGAGCGAGAGTATGAAACATATGCATGTGTGTATGCGAATGTGCATTTATTGGAGTTCCAATCAGCGTTGCCACTAAAATCTATAGGAAATGTAGTACGTTAGCCAACAAAATGTAGCATTTTTAAACAAAATGTAGTACCAAATGTTTTTTTAACTTTTTTAAGGCAAGAGTTTGCATGCAGCCGATGAACATAAATGTAGATGTGGCTACTGCATCCTTTTGAAAATAGATTTGGGCAGATATTGACACCGCTAAGAGGTCCCCGCATTACTAAGGCATTATCAGAGCAAGTACCTACCAATTGCATTTAAATATTCATGTTATTGTCTTTGCATTCACCGCTTTTCATGGCGGATTCGTATTTTTGTATTTCCAAAAGCAATTTGATCCAATCAAAAGCGATAGCTGTATAGGTGACGGATTGCTGGCGGATTGTTTGCGGATAAAAAATAAACTAAATTCCTGTGGCGGGAAAAAGATGTCAAAGTGTTGGAAGAATAAGTGGAAAATTGCAACTCAGAATGGTAAAACTGGAAAGTACTGGAAATATCCTTTTCGCCCTCGTTCGCATTTGAGAATAACCAAATTCGAAGACTGTCGAAATGGAGGTATCGCTTTCAATACGATACGCGTATTTGGGAATAACCCCCCAGGATTGATTGAAAAATTTCATCGGAATTGCCTTCCTTGAGCTGCTGAAATTCAATACATCTATCTTTTACAGCACACTCATCAAAGTATCTAGCTATTATCACTAGGCAGGTTTTGGTTGACACATCAGTAGTCTCATAAACTATAAAAGAACATTTTTGGTTTACTAGTTGTCTGGCAATATGTAATTTGGCAAAAGCGCCAATTCAAGTTTTGACAAGGGAAGTTGGTTTTGTCCGACAACATTTCAGACTTCGACCGATCTCACTGTCAAGTGTCATTGCACACATTCTTTCGTAATACCGGATTGAATTCATTTGCCCTAATATGGCAGAGTTGAATGCAGTACTACATTACACGCAAACAATTTCAGAACGCAGAACAGTATGATGCTGAAGTCGGAGTCCGAAACCACGTTCAAAAACCGATCCATATTTGCAGTTTCTTGCAGGTGCAATCCAAAATAACATACCTATTTTAATTGACGATCAGCTGTCTGAATTCTGCTGATAGACAGAGACAAACACTTCGTGCCGTACGTAAATGGAAGCATTCATCTGAAGAATTGCATTTACTTTAGAATTATGCAAAGTTTCTATATCTATTTATTTAGTTATAAAAGCAAAAGTGAGGAAATTTACAAAAGAAACGTTTTTTGTAAAAAAGTAAAATGGTTAGGCAGAGCTTAAGAAATGTAGTACTTTAGGGTAACGATGTAGTATGTAGTACAGAGTTGAAAAATTGAGCAAATATGTAGTACAGTACTACATAAGTAGTACAAGTGGTAACGCTGGTTCCAATCCAATCCAATTCCAATAGGAAAGAAACGATTAAGAGAACGCGCTTTATGTATGGTATGAGATGAGAATAGAGAAAGGAGTCGATTTTATATGGAAACATTGTCCTATTTTTGTAAATATCTTGTAAAATATTAACTTTTCGGCAAAACAGTCTTCAGCACATATATAGCTACAAATATGCTCTACAAAATAGGAATATATGCATGAGTGTTTTTTGTTTGTAAACCAATATATAAACAGTTTTTTGTGCGAAAAAAAATATTTTTTCCGCTAAATTAAGAATAACTCCAAAACCAGTCGATGTATTGTTAATATTGGTATTTGTCGTTTAACTAGAGGTTATACCCGATGTTGTGTGCAAATTCCAGCCTTCTACGGCAATTAGATCTTGAGATAGAACTAGGTACGTACAAAATTAGACCATTTTTTGTATGAAGAAAAATATTTTTTTCGCTAAATTACTTATTACTCCAAAACTAATCAATGTGCCGCTATCATTGGTATTTGTCGTTTAACTAGATGTTATACCTGATATTGTGTGCAAATTTCAGCCTTCTACGTCAATTAGTTCTTGAGATAGACCTAGGTACAAAATTTGCTAAGTGGGTTCGGACAGACACGAAAAGCGAAAGCAATAAGGTTCCTCCATATGGAAACGGAACCTTAAAAAGGGGACAACATACTTCAGAATAGGTTTAATGGTTAGCAACATAAGCACCACCTTAGAAATACATTTTTAAATATATTTTGCTTGCAAAAATATTATTATTTTTACATTGCGAAAAATGCCATACGGTAACCCTATGCCATACACACGATCTTCATCACAAACCAGTAAGAATAGACCGTCGACTCCTCCCACATAACGGACTTTGCCAACAAGCTGCCGGTGGGCCCAGGATTTTTCATGTATTGGTGCTGTACAAAATCAAAGGAGCGCCATTAACGCACGCATACTTGAAAAATCCTAGGCCCATGGTAAAGCATGTAAAATCTTTGCCGCCATTAATTTTGACATTTACACGTATTCACAGCCAGGGTAATTTTTTCCGAGGGGAATCGGGTAGGTGCACGGGAAGTCGGCGGTCTATTCTTACTGGTTTGTGATCTTCATCATGCTCATGCACAAGCAAACCCAGAGAATTACTCCGAAAGGGGTGTGGCGTGTTGCTTGTGTGTTTATCAGTCTAGTTAAGATACAACTAATGTTAAGTCAGCACATTGTAATATGCTATGGCATTCCTCTCATATATACAATAGATAAGCTAAGATGCCACAAATGTTATTTCAGTAAAAGATATCAAATTGTAATATGCCACGGCATAAAGATAATTCCTCCCAACAGATATGATAGCTAAGAAATGCAACCAATGCATTTCTTCCTTATAAATAACCCACAGAACAAAAATGTATCTCATAGTATTAAGCGACTTCAATAAAGAGAGACGTAGTTTCTAAAGAATAATTTATTTATTTAAAATTGATAACTGTCGCCCGAACAGGGACCGGTTAAGTAATAATAAATTCTCAGTAGCTTCCCCCCACCAGAGGTAAGGGGTTACTGTTGAAAAGGAATTAGCTTAAAAAGTGTTAAATTCGTCAAAACATTTGTGTAGCAGCAAGAGCCATTAGTAGGAAGCGGGCAATTTCAACGCCGCCGTTATCTAAAGAGGAAAACCTCGAACTCCTCCAAGTGTGCCCATTAACCCGGACTAAGCGCACTCATCAGACTAGAACACCAGAGAAGGGTCTCAATCTCCTGCGTTGCCCCGCGGTTTTCGATGGAAACCCTGTAGAATACATTTCATGGGTTCATACCATACTAAAGGACTACGACATACTTAGTTAAGTCCAAACCTCTATATAGGGTCATTCTACAAAGTATCAGGCAAAAGATTCGGTGACATGCAGATACAGCCCTCATTTCCTACAACATATTCAAAGAAGATTGGGATGCTATAAAAAAGTGTCTTCACTGCATTATGCAGATAAAAGAGATATCCGAATATTAGATCACCAACTAAATTCAATGGTACAAAGAAATTCGTCAATTAATGAGATTTACGCAGGTGTCAACCATCAATTCTCACTTCTAATTAATAAAATAAAAACAGAAGATTATTCCGTAGAAACTATAACCGCATTAGTTGAAAGCTATCGAAACAGAGCTCTCGATGTCCTCATACGAGGACAAAATGATGAACTCTGAAGGATTCTAATAATTCAAAAACCACAGACTCTCCCAGAGGCTTACGCAACATGTCTCGAAGTTCAAAACCTTAATCATAGAAATATTTCCTTACATAAAAAAGATTTCTCTAATCAAATAACTGCCCCCATAAACCAAATATATAATCCATATAAAATTTGTAATTGATACCGGAGCTAACAAAAATTTTATTAACTCAGAAATTGTAACAAATCCAAAACCAGTCCAAAACCACATTTTAATCCAATCCGCTGGAGGAGAATTGAGTGCTAAATTCTTTAAATGCATAGGCAATAATGACACAATTGACTTTTTTATTCTACCAAACCTTACATCCTTTGATGGAATTATCGGTGATGACACATTAAAAGAATTAGAAGCCGTTATAGATAGAAAAAACAATATTCTAACATTTGGATTTACAGACAAAAAAATTCCTTTAAAAGGAAAGGCATCAAAACAGGTCAATAATATGGAAATTAGAGACGACCATCTAAATTACGAGACAAAAGATAAAACAGATTACAAAAGTAATCAATAAATACAAAAATATGTTCGGACCAATAAACAATAATGAGACAATAGGCACCACAATAAAAGCAGAAGTTAACACATCAACAGATGAGCCAGTATAGGTATACTAAATCTTATCCTTACCCTTTTAGTATGGGAGATGAAGATCAATCTCAAATCACAAAACTCTTAGCTGATGGAATCATACGACCACCAAAAAGCTCATACAACTCACTTATGTGGTGTGGGGGCGCTAATAACTAAATAACCCTCCTTTAATGCACAGTCCCATCTCACCAACAATTATACCCTATATATTTAACCATTTCAAAATTTAACGAAAAACACAATTGAACACATCCGGCAAAAGATGGCTGCGGAATTCGGCAACTTTTTTTTTAAATTTCAAAAAATTTTCCATTCCTGGATCCTGGCCCATATCCTGGCAACAAAAAAAAACCAGTAAGACAATTATCTTCGACTATGCCGGAGCTCAAATACCCGGTACTATATTATTGTAAAATAAAAAAAATATTTTAGTATTAAAAAATTATATATTTGTATGGGAGGTATGGGTACTTTTTATTCGACCAAGCTCATTTTTTGTCAAAATTTTTTAAATATTATTAAAACCATATGTGCAAAGTTTAAACTTGCTATCTTTACTGTAGCTATTTAAATTTAATTTTTAACATAAAAAGCTATATAAATCTGATATTTTTGTATGGGAGCTAGTAGTAGTTTTCATCCGATCTTGCTCATCTTCGAACTTAGCCTCAGTTTGGTGGATAAAAGCTTACGTACCAAATTTCAAGTCGATAGCTCTTAAATTACGGCCGTAATCGTGCGGACAGACGGACAGACGGACAGACGGACAGACGGACAGACGGACAGACAGACGGACAGACAGACGGACATCGCTAGATCGACTAAGAAAGTGATGCTGATCAATAATATATATAGTTTGTCATACCTACAACGCCTCCTTATGGGCGTTACAAATGGAATGACAAAGTGAATATACCCTCACCACAGTGTGGTACCGGGTATAAACATAATCTTCAAGCCTAGGTACTTAATTTCGCCGGTATAATTTGTTTCTTTACAAACATTTTTCAAAATTTTCCATTCAGTTATGGATTTTCAAACGTAGCAGTACTTCGACTTTTAAAGATATTTTGTTTCACCCGTGATTTTCTTTTTCTTTGATGCAGAAAGTTTTCAAAAACGATAATAAAACCGAAATTATACATATTATAATAAGTTATCCTTATTTGTCCCTATTCATTAATGACTTATTATATGCGTTCATATTGTGTTTTTGTGTTCGTGTGTTAAAAATAAGTTGTTTGTCCTAAAAGAAAAAAAAAAAGAAAAAATCACCCCATTTTCACCCCTTTAAACAAACGAAAAATCCCTAAGTTTACTAAATTTGTGTTTTGCTTTATTGTGCATTTTAATTTATTGTGCTACCACTAACCCCCAGTTACTGAAATAGTTCCTGTCCTGTGCATGCTGATCCTGACTAGTGATGTCTTCATTTTTTGTTAAATAACCTATTAAATAATATCTAACGTAATCTGTAATTTTCTTTGTTTTGTCTTTCCTTTGCGTTCCTATTTCTTCTTTTTAGTATAGTAAATTAATTTCTTCAAGTGTTTGTAATTGAGATTGGAATTCGTTTTAGTGTTTTGTGATTTTTTTTTAGTTTTGGTTACAGAGTACTAGCACTAGTACCGGTATTAGACCAAAAGTTGATACTCAAATAGGTATCAAGTTATTTCTTCACGAAGTACTAAGCTGAATTTTATACCGAGTAGTAGTTAGTACTCGGTATTAGCTGGACCCTCAAAATCGGCAGTCTAACGTCCTTAGTATCTGAATTAGATCAATTTCATTGCTTCAGCTCTTGCCAATTTTTGTGGAAAAAGTAAATACATAGTAGGTTTAAGAGATTAGAAAATGGATTTCATTTTTGATAGGGATAATTGGTTTAACAATTTCTATGACGACATTGAGAACGAGAATGGTGAAGAAAGGGTGAAATTCGTCGATCTTAGCGCCGCATCTACCATATTATGATACAATGGAATACAGTGGATACTTAGGACGATGTGGATTTTTTCGGCGATTTCGATTGTCCAGAACAACGTTTTTTTACGTTCTTCAATTAGTAGTGGACGAATTGCAGCACCCACACTCACGGTTAACATTTATTATATACTTTAAGTTTTAGTCGGTAATCGTTTTTATTCACGATTTTACCAGTAGGTAATCGTTAAATATTTTCTGAGCAGCAATTGTTGATCAGATCACTCTACGATTCATGGCAAGTGGATCGATGTAAATAGCGTTTGCCGTCGTCATTCGCGTATCAGCCGCTGGTGTATGTCGCATACTGCCAAAAGTATGATGTATGGGCCTTGACCTTGACACGCCATTTGGACGGATTTATTCAAATGCCAGCAACATTGGCAGAACAGGAGGTGGCCGCTGCTGCATTTTATCGCTTTGGATAGTACACTGACAATCGGTGCAATATACTCCACTCATGTTAAATTGCAAGCACCAAATTGGTGA
Organism: Cheilosia scutellata; assembly: GCA_955612985.1. Classification (NCBI taxonomy): domain Eukaryota; kingdom Metazoa; phylum Arthropoda; class Insecta; order Diptera; family Syrphidae; genus Cheilosia; species Cheilosia scutellata. The sequence goes on from OY015313.1 coordinate 65,522,498, forward strand.
GTGCAGTTCCATATGTGCAATAATAGAAAAATAAAAACAACCAATCATATACGCTATCATATGCTATCCCATGCTGGATAACCCTATATACAAATATTTTACAACAGGAAAGCAACAAAATTATTTAAAAAAAATACTTGCTCTTATGAATAAAAATCAGTCATCCTGCAAAATGTTTGACACCCAATGAGCATAAAAATGTCACCGTTATGACATTTCATAGCCAAAAATGGGTACTAGACCAGTTTTAGACGTATTAGTCGTTAGTGCGGTTGATAAATTTAGCTCCGGTACTAGCAATGTGAAGAAATACAAAATTACTAACTTTTCGTTGGTACCCAGTATCAGAGCTAGTATCAGGTCTAGCTAGACCGGGTACTAGGACTCATGTGAAAAAATCGGCCGTTAGTGTTCTTTTCTTTTAGGTACATCGTCCAGCTGATGATTGTTTCCTTTAGTTGTTTATAAAGCGAATTCTTATCTGAAAATTTTGTTGAATTTTCGGAAATCATAAAAATTATTTTATTTTATCTAGTAACCTCTGAATAGTTTAATGTCTTTTGCATAAATTTCTTGAATTGTTGTTGTCAACAATTTTAAATATTTTTTTTTTTCACTGGATAATTTATTTTGTAAATAAATAAGATTACCTACTTTCATTCATATGAAAATTGTTTGAATGAAGTGAGTGTTGTGTTTGAAGAGGTTTGAATCCTTCTTCTGATTTTGTTTTTCTGGAGTAGGTATATTTGTGACGATAAATATGTGTGTATAATATCTTACATCACGGGGTGACTGAGATGGCGTGGACGGTGGACGACGATGACGGACAACAAGAGTTGAACGTTTTAATACGTGTAGGGGTTGTCACATAAATATGAGCGAGTGGCAACCATTGGTACTCTGCTCATTCATGAGTAGGGTAATGGGGAGGGCAGCTCATAGGTACCATTACACCTTCGGTACCGGTGTGGCGAGAAAAGAAGGAAAACAATCCAACCGAGTCGATAGGTGTGGTTTGGTTTTTTCCTGGCTGTCAACATTTTAAACCTTTAATCCTAGTTAGAGTCCTTCCTTTTCCAAATTTTCTTCCTATCCTGTCATTATTCCCAATTTTTCAAATTTGCCTATCAAAATTTAATGGCATGTGAAACTACGGTATTCCGCAGAAGATCCCACCCATTCCGACGAGCTAAGCACTGGCTTAAACAAGCATGCCTGCCTTGATTTGTCGACCGGCCAGCCCTTCCAACGATGTCAACTTGAGATGTCCTGTATCTCTAAGGTTATATTATATATGTTTATATGTATACCGTTACAGTGGATTGTCCCAAAGAAAACAGACTATCGAAAACTATGCTATTACCATATCCTTATCCAATACCAGACATTTCAAATACATTAGCTAGTTTGGGTAACTCCAAATATTTCACGACCATTGACTTAACGTCTGGAACTGGATTCCATCAAATTAAGATAAAGGAATCTCGCACATACCAAAAACCGCCTTTTCCACTATGAATGGCAAATATGAGTTTACACGACTACCATTTGGGTTAAAGAATGCACCAGGAATATTCCAACGAATGATAGATGATGTATTACAAGAATACATTGGTAAAATTTGTTATGTTTACATAGATGACGTAATAATTTTTGGAAAAACGGTGCAAGAACACTTAAACAATATTGAGGCAATATTTAAAAAACTAGAGAAAGCCAATCTAAGAATAAAAATAGATAAAACTGAGTTTATGAAGGAAAAACAGAGTTTCTAGGATACCTGATATCAAGCGATGGTATTAAACCTGACCCAAAAAAAGTGCAGGCAATAAAAACAATTAGTCCAGCACAAACTTGAAAGAATTAAAAAGCTTCCTTGGACTAACTTCATATTACAGACGTTTTGTAAAAGATTTTGCGAAAATTGCAAAACCGCTGACTAATCTGACAAGAGGAGAAAACTCAAAAGCGAAAGCAAATCAGTCCCGACATATACCAATAAAAATACCCGGTAAAGAACTTCAGACGTTTAATAATTTAAAAGAATTACCTACTTATATCTTCAGAAATTTTGATATTTCCCGACTTTAGCAGACCCTTTATATTAACCACAGATGCTTCTAACCAAGCATTAGGTGCAGTACTTTCTCAAGGAGAGATAGGCAAAGATAAACCAATAACATATACAGGGTGTCCCAGTTAAGAAGGACAATCTTTTAAGGGAAGATTCCTGAAGTTATGCCGAACAAAAAATTTTATGGCAGGGGGGGGGTCTATTTTCATCCTATTTTCCGGTATAGCCCATCAAAGTAGGTGACCTCTAATTTGGAGGTGTTACGACTAAAAACGCTATAACTTCAATACGTCACAAATTAATCAGACAAATTATAACCCAAGACGACGAAATATGCAAAACATTCAACCAAACAGACCAGATCAAACTATAAATCAGAGCAATAACGAATATCACAATAGAAATAACCCAAATCTAGGTTATCAACATTTTAATTCACAAGCAAGTCAAATAAGAAATCAAAACTCAGGTCATCGGAATTTTAATTCATCAAGACAACTAAGAAATCAAAACATAGGCCATCAGAATTTTAATCCATCAGGACATGTAAGGAACTCAGTTCAATATCCAACCCCAATGTCTATCGGACAAATCTCGAACCAGAATTTTGAACACACTGATAATGAAGAAGTTCATAACATAGAACCAGATTTTTTTTTAAATTAAGCCTCGGAAATAAAATTTTTATAGATATAACATTAAATAACCAAAAATTTAAAGCGCTCATAGATACAGAATCCACGATGAGTATTATAAACTCAGACAAGGTAGACTGTACAAACCTTAAGATTTTAACCAAAATGCAACAATAATTAACAATGTAACAACCGAAGTAGTAGAAAGAGTAATACCAGAAATCCCGGTTGAATTCAATTATCACCCTTCTGGTGCTAGGGCGAGCACAATATTTTTCGTCGCTAGACCTCGCTAAGGGTTATCATCAAATAAAAATGAACCCTAACGACATTCATAAAACGGCATTTGCCTCACCTATGGAACTATACGAATTCGTAAGAATGCCGTTTGGCCTCAAGAATGCACCTGCAACCTTCCAATGGATAATTAACGACATTCTCCGAGACTATATAAATAAAATATGCGTTGTGTACTTGGATGATATATTGATTTTTTCAAAAGTCTTCAAGAACACATACATTCTCTAAACTTGATCTTTAAGAGATTAGCACAACAAGATTTAAAAATACAATTTGATAAGGTGCCGTGAACGAAGGCCATATGAACTAACGCCATAATGGCGATAGTTCACTTTCAAATGGGAATTAACGCCTTAATCCAATTATGGCTTTAATTCTTTTTGAAATGAGAACTAAAGTCATATGGTGTTAGTTCGTTTTAGAAAGTGGCCTTAGTTTACATTCGAATGTGAACTAATGCCATAAACGCCGTAATACCAGTAAGATCGATGCAACCCCACTTCTTGGAGTCACTGTTGGATTTGGAGTAGGTGCGAGGTTTAGTATATCCAAGGTTTATTTAAATACAAACGATTTTTTAAATCCACAGAGAAGCTTTTCATATACCCAACCTCGACCCTACTCCAAATCCAACAGTGACCCCAAGCAGGGGGGTTGCAGGGGTGTAGAATGCCCTCCATATCGATCTTACTGGTATTATCTACGGCGTTTATGGCATTAGTTCACATTCGAATGTGAATGAACACCATAAATTCATTATGGCATAAGTTCACATTTAAGTGATGGCTTTAGTTCTCATTTCAAAAAGAATTAAAGCCATAATTGGATTAAGGCGTTAATTCCCATTTGAAAGTGAACTATCGCCATTATGGCGTTAGTTCATATGGCCTTCGTTCACGGCACCTTTGATAAGTGTTCTTTCATGAAAAGGAACACCGAATTTCTGGGACATGTCCTTACTTCAGAAGGCATGAAACCAAACCCAAGCAAAATTCATTGTATTAAAAATTATACTGAAAAGCTTTCTGGGAGCAACAGGCTACTACAGAAAGTTTGTTAAGGATTACGCTAAAATTGCAAGCCCAATGATAAAATACTTAAAGAAAGGAAAACAAAAAAAATAAATCCAGTTGATCCCGAATATATAGAGGCATTTGAAACGTTGAAACGCAATATAATAAGACATCCGATTTTGAAATTCCCTGATTTTAATAAAGATTTTTCCTTATTTACTGAGACTGACGCGAGTAATTACGCAATAGGAGCAGTGTTGACTCAAGAAGGTCAACCTGTTTGCTACGCTTCAAGGACTCTTAACGAGCACGAAAAGAACTACTCTGTACAATTACAAATTAGGAATTTTTAGCAATTGTTTGGGCTGTTACATATTTTAGACCTTACCTATGGGGAAAAAGATTTAAAATAACAACAGACCATTTACCTATTAAATATTTAAACACAAAATATTCAGGCAAAGAATTTAATCAAAGAACACAGCTCTGGTTACTAAAACTCCAAGAATATCAGTTCGATATAGAGTATTTAAAAGGCAAACTACCTACCTAACAGGTCTACCTAAGTCAATTCCATAATAATTCCATATGGTTTAGTATGACCAAATTCCTTCCCCACGATCACGCTAATTCGCGAAGTGAACTAGTCGCTGACAGAGTTCTCAGAGGTGTCGCATATCCTCTTAAAGGTAATTTCGTATCTAGAGAAAAAATGTTCGGAGGCAGGATAGAACATTTTTAATTTTGAAAAGAGTTGAAAAAGTAACGCGCCGGAGTAAGTGTCTCTCGTCAATATATAGAATAAAAGCAATTCAATAAAATATACCTACTGTTAAAACTTACATTTCAATAAAATATACCTACTGTTAAAACTTGCAAAGTGTGTTTGATAAAGTTTCACGATAAACAAAAGAAAAACAAACCTTTCTCTATCCACATAAGATAATAAAGAGAATAAAAGCAATCAAATAAAATAGGTATATTGTTAACAACTACAAAAAGTGTGTTTGAAAAGGTGTCATAAAAACAAAAGAAAAAACAATATTTTGTCTATCCAAATATAACATCTAATACACAACATACTCTTCTCTAAAGAATGTGCTGGCAAAGGCTGCCATCAAAATTTAAAATCCCTGGTTACAAGACCTTTCAATAAATGGAAAAATGCTATTGAAGATTTTAAACATCACAGTGACTGTCAGTACAGTACCATAAAACCTGTGTGTTAGCTGCTGATTATTTTTTAAAAGTCCACAAACATTTACAGAACGACATCGTTAGTCAACTTGACTCAAGTCGTGCTTTCCAAATCGCGAAAAATAGGAAAACATTGATACAAAACTATTAAGATTTGTGGACGGCAAGAATTGGCCTTAAGAGGGACATGTGACTCCTCCGGTCCAATCAAATTTAATGAGCCAGAACCAATAGTAAACGATGGTAACTTTTGAGCCTTGCTACGAATGCGAAGCAAATGTGACGATTTAAATAAATAAAAAATAAATAGGCGGCGCAACAGGCGGTAGACACCCAAGGCCTAGCTTCTCGCAACCACTCGTTTTGTGTGAGTTTCTATTTTTGGAACGAATGGAAGGGACCTACAATTTTATGCCGAGTCCGAACGGCTGAATTGAGTGACGATTTAAATCTTAAAAAATATTAGGAAAATTTGAACTTGAACGCTACATACTTAAGCCCTACCATTCAAAACGAATTGATTGCTGTATGTGGTAATATTGTTCAGAATAAAATAGTTCAAGCAATAAATTCAGCAGAGTTTTTTTGCAGTTTTAGCAGATGAAACTACTGACATTTCACGAAAGGAGCAGATGTCAATATGCGTTCGCTACGTTGATTATAAAGACAACATTTTTATCTTACGAGAAGATTTTTTGTAATTTCTCCATGTAGAAAGCACTACCGGAAAATACTTAGCTAACAAAATTCTCTCTGCATTACAAAATTTGGAAATAAATTTCAGCCACTTAATTGGACAGGGGTACGATGGTGCTTCCGCTATGAGGGGTAGTTTTAAAGGTGTCCGAGCAGTTGTACGGGAGTTTTACCCAGAAGCATTATACGTTCATTGCAGTGCACATTCATTAAACCTCGCTTTAGGACATTCTTGTCAAATTCAGCCTATACGTAATATGATTGGCATTGTAAAATCGGTTGGCAATTTTTTAAACTATCCGCAAAATAAGTGTGTTGCTTGTTGCAGGAAAACTAAAAAAAATTATCCGGAAACTAAATGGAAGAATTTAACGGCTATGTGTGAAACTCGATGGGTTGAAAATCATGACGGATTATTAAGGTTAAAGGCATAGAGCATAGTGGATACCTTGGATGTGTTGAGTATTGATAAGGACTCATGAGACCTCATATAAGGCTTCCTGTTTTTTAAAATCAATTTTGGCCAGTGATTTTTTGATAAGCTTGTGCCTTTTGTTTTCGTACACACTACCATTGTGTAAAATTTTGCAATCCGCTTCTTGTGACCTAGTGTCAGCTCTGGACCACGTAAAGCTTGTTTTAGCTACGTTTCAAAAAATTCGAAAAGATATTAGTTCAGAATTTAAAGATATTTTTGAGACTGCGCAAGGTCTTTTAAGTATTGTGGATGAAACTGAAACGTTGAAAATTCCACGAACAGTATCAAAGCAGCAGAATAGGGCCAATGTTGTAGTTGTTATGATTCCCCTTTTGGACGACTTCATAACTCAGCTCCAAACGCGGTTCAAGGACCATAAGAGCGTTCTTTCAACGTTATATATTTTGATCCCGTCAATACTTGGCAAAAGCGAAACAAAATTTATAGAAGAAAATTTTAAATTTTATAAAAGATTTTTAGATTGGGATAGCTTGAAGGCTGAGTTTCTACTGTGGAAGACAAAATTTCACCCGAGGCACTGCGTTCACAGAACGCCATAACAGCTTTAGGAGACTGCAGTATACATTTTTTTCCCAACATACATTGACTTTTAAAAATTTTGGCAACCTTACCAGTATCGACATGTACAGTACACCAGAAAGAACGATTTCGACGATGAAACGCTTAAAAACTTTTTTAAGAAACTCTACCGGTGAAGATCGACTTACTGGTTTAGCCTTAATGTCAGTTCATCGGGAGATAGAAATAAATACTGACAAAGTAATTGATGTATTTGCAGCAAAGAAAGCCAGGCGATTAAATTTAGTTTTATGAAATAATTCTTTAGTCTGTTACCTATGTTGAATATAGCTACTTTTTTTTTAAACTATTCCTACTTTTGTTATAATTACTATACTAGTTAATAAAAAAAAATTAAATTTGAAATTTAAGATTATTTTATTTTCCTCAATCGCTTCCAACCTTTAAAATAAAAAGTTATTTTTTAAAGATCATATCCCCCCCGAAATATTTGTCTGGCTACGGCCTTGGTCCCAAGCTCGAAAGATTGATGAGGAAACCAGGCAGAATTCTGAGAAAACAAAAAAAATTAGGGGACAAGACCAATGCTGAAAAAGGCAAAGAGGTTAGTAAAAATTCAAATGATGTTAATAAAACCAATTGGGTAACGCTGAATGACACTGACGAAATTCTAACAGTTATAAGGGATTTTCACAATTCGGCACTCTGTGGTCATCAAGGGGGAAAGAGGACTTATGCGTGTATCAGGCAACAATTCAGATGGAAAGACATGAAGAGCGATGTATTTGATTATGTCAAAAAATACTCTCAATGTCAAAAAATAAGTGCTCGCCACCTACAAAAATTGCAATGATAGTTACAGCTTACTGATACCCCAGCATTGCCTTTCGATAAAGTCTACAAGGATATTGTTTGCGGCCTTCCAACGTCTCACTCTGGCAACAGGAACATTCTAACCTTTCAGGACGATCTGACTAAATTTATGGATTGCGCTGCACTCCCGGACGCTGAGGCGTCCACTGTGACAAGAAAATTCTATGAGTAAATCGTTACCAGATACAGAATACCAAAAGTCCTTGTTACGGACAATGGAGAAAGTTTCACGTCCAAGTTGTTTGCGCATACTTGCAAGTTACTTAGTATAAAAAATGCAAACTACTGCATACTATCCGCAGTCAAACGGATCCTTAGAGAAAATTGTTTCGCTTACATAGCAATATCGTTTCGGTTCTGCAATGGCAAGTCAACCAACGGAGAATCGCTGATCTGGCTTTCCGACCGGCAGGCCAACGACGAGTGCGAGTCTGATTTGAGAAACGAAGAAAGGCTGTCGCTTTTAGAGCTGCCGTTTCAGATTTTTGTTGAGGAGTATTATCTCTTTAAGAATGGATGAGTTTTTTTTTATTTAATTTTTTTTCATAATTTGCTATCAGTTGTTGTGGCGGTTCCCATTTTTCGGAATCTTTAGCGTCTATTAATTCTTTTGACATAAGAATTGAATTTACGGTAGCCGTCATTAAAGCATTTCTTTTCTTATGTTTTATTAAATTAAGTTAGGCTCTGCCTCCAAAATATATAGGTCGGAATGGGAGCAACTACCAGAGTATAAAGGATAGTTGCAAAAGGTTCCCAAATATGCATATAGCGCAAAATGCAGCGTTTGCAGTATAATTTGTAAGGCTACCAAAGCGGTGCTTAAAAATCACACCAAAACTAAAATACATGCAAAAAATATGTCGGGTAAGTGCGTTTGGTTGCTTTTTATGTGTTTTCTATTCACCCGCGAAGTTGCGTTTAATTCGAAGTGTCTATTCATTTGGGGTATGTGGTTGATTTCGCTCGCGAAAAGGATTCTAAGCTCCAATATTTAATTTTCGGGCATCATCCTGTAAGTTCTAAGGCCCAACTTATTTCCTTAAGCACTATTTTAATGAAAATAGCATTACGTTGATGACGAAGTCGTGTCAAAAGCAACGGCCGAATATACACTTCGTATTCGTACAAAAAAACACGGACCTACAATCTACATCTTTCCTAATACGACAATTTTATTCGATTTTATTTTCCACATCCCTACTAGGTACCTAATCTTGTAATTGCAGAATTCAAAATCCATAATATGGTGGTTTATTCTCAACAAAAAGTATACGCAAGTTGTATGTATCTATAATTAAATTCGCTTCAGATTTCTCCCAAAAGGCTTTTTAGAAATTAATTAATGGAAAAAACGAAACACAAATTAGGAAATGTACCAAATAGCAGCTGATATGTCAAATTCATTATAAGACTCCTTTTATACTGCTAGGTTCCACATTTCACTTTCACTCGAAATGAAATCGGAAATGCATTTTTGTGTTCTACATTTCACTGTATTCGATTTCGATTTCAAAATTTTCGGAATTGAGACAAAGTGAAATTGTAATTTCGAAAAAATATCCGAGTTTCCAAATCGCTCGAAATGCAGAACACTGAAAACGAATTCCCTCGATTTGCAATTTCGATTTCACTCGATTTCTGGAACCTAGCTGATAGTCTGTCTGCCTTTGTTTTCTAATACTTCAGTATGAATTTACATATCATTTTAGAATGCAGTCATTCTATTATTGCTTGGTCATTGAAGTAAATTATTGTTGGAAAAGTAATTAAAAGTGTTAAAACTAATGGAAAGAAATAGCTTGAAAAGTTTATTGCTTAGCAAATATTTTTGTACCACGGGGTGTATCGTCCTTTGTATGTGTATTGAACTTGTATTCATAATTTACGTTTTTTTTTCATGTAGGTAGACTCATTGCATAAATATAGGTCTTCATAAGCCAAAGAAAAAAAATGGAGTTTTTTTGTAAAAAATTCTGAAGCTGAGATAAGTCAGAAGAGTGGGGAGATAGCCGACGTTATGCCGAGGCAGACCACATCATTCCACTCATAGCAATGGATCATACAGTATAGATGTTCTTAAGCTGCTTTCTTAACTCAAAAGTAATATAATGTATGTATATGTCGAAGAATGGTTCAGCGTATGTTCCGGATAGTACAGCATTCTACTGTACATTAAACTTTAGGTTAACTGTATTATCAGTTATTTAAATGAAATTAGAACTGGCGATGTGATTGTTCGAGATTTATAAATATTGGATAAAATAAAATATAAGAATGTAATTTTGGAAATTCTGAAAAGAAGACACGTCGTTCCACATCCGCTCATCATTGACGAAATCCCGAACCGACATTGTTCCATTTAGTGAAGGAGAAAGGATATACGAACGAAGATTCTACATATAATATACAGACTATCTACTTTTGTAATCCTCACTTTTTTTTAGTCTGGGTAAAGTATATGTTTACTCTGTTAAAAGCAAACATAAATTTAGTGCTAAATAGATATATAAATATCCAGCACTATTATGTATGTATTTTTTCTTTAAGAAGCATTATTAAGTAGGTAAGGGAATATATGCCCCTTTGTGTACAAAGGGAATATATCCTCCTTTGTATTGTAACGCAATTTTGTTGAGTTGTCTTCAATTCCACTCAACTTTCACACAACCAAACTAACTAACAACTTATAGACAACTAATCCTAATTTTTTTAGATCTTAGAAGAAGTTGCCTGTAAAAGAACAAAAGCTGCTGCAATCACAAAAAATTTAGTAGGAAAATCACACAAGGAGGCATTAATTGAATGAACTTAGAATGAACAAATTCAGTGTTATGATAGATGAGTCGACTGATACAACTTCTTATAAAGCGACCTGCATTATTGTAAGATACTACGATTCAAAACGCAAATTGTCAGCTCGTATTTTGACTTAGTCGACTTGTTCCAGGGAGACATAGAAAATCAGTGGCAAAGGTCATCTACAAAGCAGTTGAAAATGCAATAAGCAATAATGCATCATTCCTATTGAATGCTATACCTAGTTGGTTTTGGCTCAGATGGTTGCAATACCATGATGGGTGATAACTCGTTTAAGTCAAGATTGGAGCAAAGTTGTAAGAGTATCTATGTAGCTAAGTGTACATGACATTCTTGTGCCATTTGGACTGGCGAAGCAGCAAAAATGCTACCATGTAGATAGATGTGAGAACCTCTCGTGATATATTAAGCTTCTTCAAAAATAGTGCTAAGAGAAAATCATTTTTTTTAATTTCAAAAGCTGTTGGACCTAAATCCACATTAAATGTTTAGGCCCTCACAGACGCGATGGCTGTCATTGCACCAAGTCGTAAATAGAATTCAGGAGCAGTGGGAAGCACATATATTTTTTGTTGGTGAATTTGAGGAACAACTTTCAATTGCGGACAAGTTTTGCAAAATTTGAAGGATCAGCAAGAGTAAAAAAAATTTTTTTTCTAAGTACCATTGAACCATATGTCATCGTATCAACTTCAGGATTGTATCGTATTGTATTGTTGTATCCTAGGATCTAAAGTTTTGGAAGAAGTACAATCAATTTTAAATAATTCTGCAAGATAAAATAGACAATGAATGGCGAAGTTTAGTTTTTTGTAAATTACCAGTTACAGTCCTAGAGCAAACAGAGCCAGATATATTTTGGGGTAATCTTCTGGATTACAAAAATGAAAATGGCGAAAAACCTTTTTATAACTAAAGAATTTTGATGGTTAATTATATAATGAATTAATATTAAGTGGGAGTATGAAAATTGTAATATTAATTTTGCGAATCACTGTATATTGATTGCCAATTGTCCCAACTGATGCATATAGGTACTCGTATATTAAGGTCTTGTCACTTTTTGACTTTAACTTTCAGTTAATAAATATCTTTCTCTTCTTTATCAACCATCACCAAGAAAATACCTTTTTTATTTGATCTCGCTCAACAATAACATTTCATATAGGTACTCGTATATTAATGTCTTGTCACTTTTTGACTTTAACTTTCAGTTAATAAATATCTTTCTCTTCTTTATCAACCATTACCAAGAAAAGACCTTTTTTATTTGATCTGGCTCAACAATAACATTTCGAAATTTGCTTTAAATATTCTCGACTATTTAGTCACCTAGGTCTTATTAAAACAAAACTGAGAACTTCATTAAATAGCCAGTCGGTTGCCAATATTTGAATGGCAAATAGGAAATTAAATCTTGTGGGGATTGCGGGTAAGTAAAACACCAGCGGTATAGGTAATCGTAACGTTTCCCGGTTCGAATAAACAATTCAATATCAGCAGCATACTGATAGTAGTGGCGTGAATCTGAATTTGAATCTGAATAGTTCATGAATTTGAAACAATTTGGTTAAGTACAACACTCTAGTGCAGGAAACACAAATTGGCTGATTTACAACTCTTTAGTACCAGAACCTTCAACCCACGGGAACACGAAAACAGGAAAAACAGGAGCAACCAGTCCAGAGTATATGGCTACCCTTATTATATCTACTGTAAGTTATACTTGTAGTTAAGATAGTTTTAGCAACCCTTTTAACCTTTAGAGTACCGAGTGGGGGACTTTGGGTCCCCCACTATCATGTTCTTGTCTAAATTTCGTCCAATAATATTTGCTTTTTATTCTTCTTTTAGGTAGTCGAGTTTTTTGGGTTGTTTAATACAAAATCAATGTGAATATTAATTTTCTGCAACATTTCATTAACAAAAAATTAATTATAAAGTCAGGGGGACCTAATTTACCCCACTTCGTACTTTAGGCAATTTTTTTTACAGGTAAAAATGGCAAATAGTCGAAGATTTCTTCATCAAACTGTTAGTAGATAGGTTTTTTTCAATTGAAAGTCAATAGAAGCTATTTATATTTATGAAATATATAAAAAATCATGTAGGTACATATGTGTTGTGACCTTTTTCTTTGTATATTGTTGCTTTATATTGGGGTTTAGGTCAAATGAAAATAAAAACAGTTTTTATTTTTCACGACGTTTCTTCCATGTCTATGGACATCATCAGGTGTAATGAATAAATATTACATTTGTATTTTACAAGGGACAAACATATGCTTGCATATATGCGCCAGTTTCACTTTTTAAGTAGTCTTTTACAATCCTGTGTAACATCGATATAAAATATGAATGTAATATTTATTTATTACTCCTGATGATGTCCATAGACATGGACGAAACGTCGTGAAAAATAAAAACTGCTTTTATTTTCATTTGACCTAAAGCCCAATATACCACAATACTATAGGACGAAATGTTCCTATAAGTACATGTACCTACAATTTTTTTTTAATTCATTTTTTTTATGAAATGAAATGAAATTTATGAAAAAAAAAACTTAGAAAATTTAATTTGTTTATATATAACTAATAATTAAGCACAATAAAATACAATTTAAAGTTGAGTTTTATTAGGGGGACCCAAAGTACCCCACTCCGTCTCTTAGGTCTCAAAATTTGCTCGGTAGTCTAAAGGTTAGGTTCCACAATACTATCCCAAATGCAATGTCCAATACAATTCAATATAAGTTAAGATCCAAACCGTATCAATAGAGAAATAAATAAAATAATATCTACTAATATTAATATGGCGACGAGTGGTACGTCAAACCCCTCTACCAATTTCTGTTGTCCAAATGGCCTTTTCAATTCTCTATTAGTTCCAGATCCCATTAAAGATTTGCCGAAATTCGATAGCAATCCGAATGTTCTCTACATTCAAATCCACAACAAGGATCCTAATGTTATTAAGGGAGAACTGTATAATGAAATGCTTTCTTAGCCGGATTAAAAGAAGCTTAAGGCTCCATAGTAAGATCTATGAAACCTCAATCTTTAGCTGAGGCATTCGCTAACTGCATTAAAGAACAAAACATGTCTTACATTAGATACGTTCATAAACCTAGGTCGAACCCATCTAAGACCCCCAAACCCCAAATTAAGAGCATACCAATTGAACAACCTCATTATAGCCCCATACAACCAGTTTTCTACTACCCACGATTTAACCAATCAAACATGAGACCACCATTTATTCCACAGCAATATAGACCACACACAACAAAATAATTTTCAGTGATCACAACAATATGGACTCTAACAAAAAAATAATTTTCATGGACTACAACAATACACATTGAGTTAAACCTTTTACAAATAAGTTTAACACTTTTGCAGATAGGTTTAACCTATTCACAAATAGGTTTAGCCTATTTACAAATAGGTTTAACACTTTAACATTTCAATGTAACCTTTTCACATTTCTAGTTAACCAAATACCATTTCAATTTAACCCTTTTCAATTCAATTTAACACGCGTTCGTCGAGACTCTGTTATTATAAAATAGAATAATGGTTTCCATTTTTTTTTATTGATTTAGATTTATGATTATACAATACATATATTTTACTGCTTTATCAATGTATTACTTATCATATTGATACGGCGAACGGTTCGTGAGGCCTAATTGGGATAATTTCCAGCAACCCAAAGCAAACTGAGTTTGAAGCCGATCGGATGAAAAATAAAAATGTTCCCATACAAACTTTGACTCCCCATTTTGCCCCTTTAAGGGTTGAATTTCGAAATAGTTTTAGAGGAAACCTCTGTGCGAAATTTCAGGTTTCTAGGGCAAAGGGTTGGTTTTATTTGCCTATTTCCTTTTGAAAACACTTGCCGAGCATCAGTTTCATTGAGTTTGAACCATGAAGAAAATTTAAATTATATATGAAAAGTAGGCGATGTGTATTTGAATAATGAGAAAATTCAAATTATATAACTTACTTTACTTACTTACTTATCGGGCTCCCGACCCGTGAAGAGTCTCTGCCTGAGACACTGCAGCCTTCCATCCTCTACGATCCCGGGCACGCTGCTTCCAGTTATCGAGACCAAGCGCTCTGGCATCCGCGATGGCTTGGTCTTTGAAACGGAGGTTCGGTCTTCCTTGCCTTCTCGAACCTGGGGGCTGGGATTCGAAGATCCTCTTAGCTGGAGCATTATTGTCCATTCGCTCGATGTGGCCGAGCCAATGTAGTCGACGTGTTTTGGCTTTTTGGACTACATCCACATCTTGGTACAGCTCATAGAGTTCGCGGTTGTATCTTCTCCTCCATTCGCCCTCCTCGCACACAGGACCAAAAATCCGCCGAAGTATTTTTCTTTCGAAGGAGCCCAGTATCATCTCTCCCTTCTTGCTTATCGTCCAGCACTCGGCGCCATAAAGCAGAACTGGCAGGATGAGGGTTTTGTAGAGCACACATTTCGTCCTTCGAGTTAGGAGTTTTGAACCCAGTTGTTTTGCCAAACCGAAGTAGCAACGGTTTCCTAGGGTAATTCTTCGCCGGATCTCCACTAGGGTGTCATTCGTGGAGTTCATGTTTACTCCGAGGTAGGTGAACTCCTTAACTACCTCGAAGTTGTTGCTATCAATAGTGACGTTTTGTCCTAGGCGGTGGACAGATGCTTGTTTGTTTGTTGATAGCATGTACTTAGTCTTGTCCTCATTTACTTGAAGGCCAACGGACTTCGCCTGTTCTTCAATCGCCGTGAACGCTTCTACCACGGCACGCTGGGAGCTACCGATGATGTCAATATCGTCCGCATAGCCCAGTAGCTGTACGGATCTGTTGAAGATAGTGCCTTCCGTGTTGACACCTGCCCTGCGCACTATCTGCTCCAGTACGAGATTGAAGAAGTCGCATGACAGCGCGTCTCCTTGCCGAAATCCGGTGCAAGTTTGAAATAGATCGGAGGAGGTGCTTCCAAACTGCACATTGCAGCGCGTGTTTTCCAGCGTCACGCGACACAGCTGAATCAGTTTTGCCGGGATTCCGAATTCGGCCATCGCCACATAGAGCTCCTGACGATGTATGCTATCATACGCGGCTTTGAAGTCGATGAATAGGTGGTGAGTTTCGACTTGAAATTCGTTGGTCTTTTCCAGGATTTGCCTCAGTGTGAAAATTTGGTCTATAGTCGATCTGCCGGGCCGGAAGCCACACTGGTACGTGCCGATTAGTGTGTTGCAGAACGGTTTAAGACGTTCACACAGTACGTTGGATAGGATCTTGTATGCGACATTAAGCAGGGATATGCCTCGATAGTTCTTGCAAGACATAGGATCGCCTTTTTTGTAGATGGGGCATATGGAGCTGATAGTCCAGTCATCGGGCATGTTTTCTTCCAGCCATACTTGGTTGATGATTCGGTGCATGCTCCCTACCAAAACATCACCACCGTATTTAAAGAGCTCTGCTGGTAAACCATCAGAGCCTGCGGCTTTGTTGTTCTTAAGCTTTTTTATAGCTAGGCCAACTTCTTCTATACTAGGTGGTGGAACTAGTTCTTCATTGACTGGACGCGGGTTCTCTTCTTGCCCTATCACTCTCTCTACATGATGCCCATTTAGCAGTTGCTATATAAATTATATAAACATCACAATATTATCTAACAATGTGCAGAGCATAATAATTCCCAGGACATGGACAACGACGAAAATGATGCTGAGCGCAATGACCAACCAAGGGCTAGCGCTGCAAATGGCAGGC
This sequence comes from Cheilosia scutellata, assembly GCA_955612985.1. Taxonomy (NCBI): domain Eukaryota; kingdom Metazoa; phylum Arthropoda; class Insecta; order Diptera; family Syrphidae; genus Cheilosia; species Cheilosia scutellata. The sequence continues at coordinate 65,538,903 of OY015313.1, forward strand.
ACTTCACTAAAATGTACTGTATTATATAATATATATGAAATATATACTTTGAAATAAATAAATATTGTAATAACGAGTATCAGTTATCACCATCTGTAACGCACACCTGCAAAAAAAGATAACAACGCGCACAAACCTGTTCCCACTGAGTCAGCAGGTTATTGGCCAGGTCCCATATACAACAACGGTACTAGCTGCGGCATTACTTTCCCACGACATGAAATATGGATGACACCCGATGCAGGCGGATACACGCGCTGCGTGCAATTAGGCGACTCAGCGGATTGGCCATGGGCGATGGGACTACCCATGGCATGGATATAGTTTTAAGTCTTTAGTCTTAATTTGGACCTCAGGCAATACGGACATTAAATATAATTTATAACGTTTTAATTTGTATTTTATTCTTCACGAACGAGTTGGACCAACCCAGGTTGGCGTTCGGTTTTTTTTTGAGACATCCTCGACAGGATTCTCTAACTGGCGCCCGAGCAGGGACCGGCTTCCTAAATCCCCTCCTTGATCCGTGTGATTTTTGCAGTGTCCTTTTATACAGGACTATTGATTGCTACGCTCTATAGAGTGCAAATTACTGTGCCCATGGGAACACAGCTAATCATTGTAATCAATAAAACTGCAAACCTTTCGTCATACCCATGGGAACATGACGGAGATCACTAGAGGATAAAGGATAGCATTGTGAAGTAAATCGTGCCATTAGTAGGTTGCTTGCAATTATAAACGCTTGCGACTAAACGGGAATTACACGATCCTTCCGAAGTCGGTTGAAACATTCTTTTTTTTACGATCAAAAATTAATTATATGGTCTCCTTTTCCTACAGTTCCTACGTAATTCGAGTGTTATAAATCAATATACGCAATACAAAAAAAGTGAACTTGAGTGAAAAGAATGTATATTCCAATGTGAGTTAAAGAAAAGATTCAGTTCAAGAAGAAAGAAAGATAAATCTTAGTGAAATAACGCCAAAGAACAAGGAGAATCAATCCTCCAATTCAAAAAAATATATTAACAAATTTTTTGAAAACTTAATCAATTCCAACCCGAGAGAATATACCAAAAATTTTGAGAGAAGTGTCGAGTCAATTAAGAACTACAATACTGATATATATATATATTAAAGATATAGAAAATCTTCAGTGCAACAACGGGGATAGAAAAGAAAAGCTTCAGTGCTGCAGGAAAGGAAAAAGGAAAAAATATAGAGCTGAAATACTAGTGATTAAGAATTTAAATATTACAATAATTGTGTTAATATAGAGAAAATCCAATAAGGATATTCAAAAGGGAACGTGATTGGCATTAGAATGTTAACCAAGCAGATAATACAGATAAGTACAATTTTTTAATTTTTCTTTCCTTCCTTAACTAAGTTACCCATTTATTCCGCGATATGGATGCTGTAAGTAGGTCACTAACCGAGCTAACAGGCGCAGTGAACTCTATCCTTGCCCAACTCAAAGCGTTCGAAACACGTCTCAAAACGCTCGAGGACGGCCAGGTGCGGGAGGTTGTGCCTGTCAGCGATCAAGTTGAACTTTGCGTACCCCAAAACGAATCCGATTTGAAGGATATTAGTCGACTCCCTGACTGCGTCAAGGAAAGGAGTTGCAAACGTTCGAAGGCGACCCAACCCAATATATATCATGGGTTCATGTCGTCGAGTCCATACTAAGAGATTACGACATAATCAAGACAAAACCCCTATATCGTGCTATACTTCAGCACATCCGACAGAAGATCAGGGGCACTGCGAATGCAGCCCTTGTATCTTATAACATTTTTGATAATGATTGGGTGACCATAAAACAATGTCTCTCGCTGCATTATGCAGACAAGCGGGATATGCGGACGCTAGAGCATCAGCTCAACCAATTATCCCAAAAGACCCTTAAGCTAGACGAATTTTACGCCGCAGTGAACCACCAACTATCACTTATGATAAATAAAATTAAAACTGAGACCTTTAGTCAGGAAACAGTCACGGCCCTAGTCGAAACTTACAGAAATAGGGCTTTGGATGTCTTTATTCGAGGCCTGAACGGCGAAATCTCGAAGATGCTGGTTATTCAGAAACCAAGAACACTCCCAGAAGCCTACTCGGCATGCTTGGAGATTCAGAACCTCAATTATCGCAACCATACGATACACGCCCCGTCAAAGTCAAATACGATAACCGCACCAATAAACCAAACCTTCAAACAGGACACAGGGCCTGTCTTGCCACGGCCTAATTTCAACAGGTTTAATCAACAACCATATTCCACTCCCTATCGCGAAAACGGTATTCCGCCAAGGCCAAGTGGCCCTAAGCCAAACGAAAGGATGGATATCGACCAGTCAACCCAGTCACGTAATGTGAACTATATGAATAGACCGCAGGGCAACAGGCAGTTCAAAAGGCGGGCATGGTCAGAGAACTACCCTCGGAAACAGCAGAGGATGTTCAGCCTGCAAACCTTCGATGAAGGATCGCCCGAATCACCGAATGAGGTAGAGAGGTACGTCGAGACAGCGAACGAAAGCTTAGAAGACGAGGTAAATTTTATGACAAACGGACATCCAGCGTACCATATATAGGGTATCGCATAGGCAATGGAACCATACTGAAATTCCTTGTCGACACGGGGGCGAACAAGAATTTCATTAGTCCGTCCGTCTCCAGTAAAACCACGCGCCTCCAAAAACCATTTTCCGTGCACTCAGCAGCCGGGAACATCAAAATTAATCATTGCATTACCGGGAGATTCTTTAAGCAAGTCGGGAATGACACTCTTCTAACATTCTATGTCCTGCCGGGTCTGGTTTCTTTTGACGGTATCATCGGGGATGATACGTTGAAGGAACTGGAGGCGGTAATCAACAGAAAGGCGAATGTTTTAAGACTGTCTCCTAACATTGTTATTCCTCTTAGAGAAGAATTCTTAAAGGAGGTCAACATTGTTCTTGACAAGAATCTACCGAGCGAAACCCAATCCAAGCTACATTATATTATACGGAAATATAACTCTCTTTTTGGCCCCATCAGTAATCATGAAACAGTCCGGACCGCTGTGCTTGCGGAAATAAAGACAAGCACAAGTGAACCAATATATACGAAAAGTTACCCGTATCCAACACCTCTTAGAAAGGAGGTTGACAAAGAGATTGCCGAACTCCTGAAAGAGGGAATCATTAGACCCTCCAAGAGTCCATACAATTCACCCATATGGGTCGTGCCCAAAAAACCCAAGCCTTCAGGCGAGAAACAATACCGTATGGTAATTGATTATAAGCGCCTGAATGCTGTAACCATATCCGATGCCTACCCCATACCTGACATTAATTCAAAAATAGCGAGTCTTGGCAAGGCGAGATATTTTACTACTTTGGATCTTACCTCTGGATTCCATCAAATCTCAATGAAGCCATCAGACATTCCTAAAACCGCATTCTCCACTATGAACGGGAAATATGAATTCCTCCGACTACCTTCGGTCTGAAAAATGCTACCGCCATATTCCAGCGAATGATTGATGATGTCCTTAAAGAATTCATAGGCCAAATTTGCTATGTATACATAGACGACATCATCATCTTTGGGGATAGCGAGGAGAGCCATCTAAGAAATATTGAAACCACTTTGACTCGATTACAGGAAGCTAACCTAAAAGTTAATTTAGAAAAAACTCATTTTATGAAAACGGAAGTTGATTTTCTAGGGTACATCATAACTCCAGACGGCATTCGGCCAGACACCAAAAAAGTCTCAGCTATTCAAGAACTCCTTCCCCCTTCGAATCTGAAAGAACTTAAATCATTTCTTGGTCTGACCTCCTATTACAGGAAATTTATTCGAGATTACGCCCATGTGGCTAAGCCTTTGACCAATCTCACTAGAGGAGAAAATTCCCAGGTTAAGGCTAATCAATCCAAGAACATACCTATAACTCTGAACGAGAAAGAAACTAGGGCATTCAGTGATCTCAAGACGCTATTGACTTCATCAGAAGTTCTGGCATTCCCCGATTTTAACAAACCTTTCAACCTTACAACGGATGCCTCCGATTATGCCATAGGGGCAGTGTTGTCTCAGGGGGAATCCGGAAATGACAGACCAATTTCATACATATCCCGCTCCCTTAACAAAACTGAAGAGAACTACGCGACGAACGAAAAAGAGATGCTGGCAATTGTCTGGGCCCTCGATAATCTGCGATCATACCTCTACGGAGCAAAGAAGATAAAAGTGTACACGGATCATCAACCCTTAACATTTGCGTTATGAAATCGAAACTACAATGCGAAGTTGAAGCGCTGGAAGGCGCGCATCGAGGAGTATAATTGCGAATTGGTTTACAAACCAGGCAAATCGAACGTCGTGGCAGATGCTCTCTCGAGACTTAAGGTACAGATGAATCACTTGACCGACACAGCTAGACCTGTGACGGCACCAAGTTCGAATAACGTGGAACATGGCTCTGTGACTGACTCAGCTAGTGAAAACAACTCCACAACGGAAACTGTGGCGCCTAGCGCGAGATCAGATTCATCAACGGAAACAGCTACAGAGTCGGAGGGCTCTGCAGATTCAGCCAGCGGAACTATGCACAGCGCAGAGCAGGATGGCTCTGATCTTATCCCACATGTTGAGGCACCCCTCAATGTGTTTCGTAATCAGGTCATAATAAAGGCAGGGAAGGGTCTAAATATATATGAAGAGCCCCATCCTGGTTATTCCCGACATTTCGTTGCCCAGGAAAATTTAAATGAAGCGTATTTAGTAAAAATTCTTAAAGAAAAATTGAGGCCGAATCTGATAAATGGCATAAAGATACCGGAACCGTATATTGGAATGTTACAAAAAGTATATCTTAACAACTTTATAACTTACAAAGTCCGTATCACGCAGAGGATAGTAGAAGATGTGAAGAGAGAGGACAGGGTATGGCAACTTATTAGCGAGGAACATAGGAGAGCACACAGGAACCCAAGGGAAAATAAGCTACAATTGTTAGAACGATACTATTTTCCTCGAATGAACAGTCTCGTTACGAAATATGCGAAAACGTGTGAAATCTGTCTGGCAAACAAGTACGACAGGCACCCGGCTGACCCTGAACTACAGGCAACCCCCATACCATCATATCCGTGTGAAATCCTTCACATGGATATTGTGGAGGTGCAGAACGAAAAATACATTAGTTGCATCGATAAATTCTCAAAGTTTGCCAAGCTCTTTCATATAAAAGATAAATCATCGCTTTACCTTAGGGATAAAATCACTAAAATCTTGCATTACTTCACGGTGCCTAAAATCTTAGTAACTGATAATGAACGCAGCTTTCTCAGCCCAATCATTCTTAATTTTATACGTATGTTGGGTATAAAGCTGTATTTAACACCTGTTCACCGTAGTGAAGTAAATGGGCAAGTAGAGCGGCTGCATTCAACGGTTTTGGAAATTTATCGCTGTCTGAAAGCGGAATATAAGGGTTTGCGTCCGAAGGAAATAATGAACATATCAGTCGACAGATATAACAACACCGTCCATTCGGTCACAAAAAAGAAACCATCGGACGTATTTTTTAATAGAACCGCAAGAATAAATTTTCAGAACTTGGTTAACTTTCGTGCTAGGGTTAATCACGAATTGAGAGGGGAAATTAGGAAAAAACAGGAATCATGCAATAGACGGCTCAATGCCAAAAAGCCATCACCAAGAAAATTTCGAAATGGTGTCATAATATACACGGCTTATAAAAAAATCCAGGGCAGAAATTTGCCTTTGTACCGCAAGGAAATCGTGGCTCGGGATAACAAAGTAACAGTTATCACCTCCACGGGACGAAAAGTCCATAAGAGACACATTAAAAATGTGAAATAAAAAAAAAAAAAGGGAATGAAAGCGAAATTGAAAAAATGAAAATCATTTGATCATTTGCTAAATGCATGTATCGAATTTCTCCATTATACATTTAAGAAAAATTATATAGTAGACTAATTATAACTTGTAATATTATCCTTAAGTCCATATAGATAGTTAAAATAAAAATTTATAACATTGATATGACTTCCTGTCATTTTTACTCAACAAGGAGATTCCACTCTTGCATCACTTAGTAACTATTTCACAGACTCATGCTTTTATCCGTCGCCGAAGGATTCCAGATTTTCAACTACAAATCACCCATAGTCTCTTTGAAGGAGGGCCATGGATGGATCGTTGATGGCAGCTTCAAGCTAGTACACACCATTGACCTGGCACAGTTTCAGAACCTTGTGGACGGGGTAACTAACGCTATAGCCAACAACATCGAGGACAAAGATAGGAAGCGCATAATGGAATTTCATGTGCAACAGATAAGGGACCGCCTTAGCTTACTAAAAGGCAAATCACAGAGGAAAGCTAGGTCTATCGACTGGATTGGAACAGCCTGGAAGTGGGTAGCTGGCAGTCCTGATGCCTCTGACTGGAACGAAGTGCTTAAAAGCCAAGGAAGAATAATTGAAAACAACGACCAACAGTACCAAGTCAACGAGAAACTCATTGACATTACAAAGGATATAACACGCAAGATTAACCTGGTGATTGACAGATACGAGCAAGGGGTCAAGGACAACATTTCTGGAAGATTCGAGCAAGACGCCTTGGACGAGATCATACTCATAAAAGGGGAGATAAACGAAATCGTTAGGGCCTGTCAGATGGCGAAGAGCGGCCTAATTGACACGAACCTACTAAATACTGAGGAAATCAACAAGGTTATCAGCGAATTGGAGACCCTCCCGTACGCCAACGAAATTGAGGCAATCGAGTATGGAACACCGTCAATCTTCACCAATGGATCGATGCTGTTGTATGTTATTTCAATGCCGAAAGTGGGACAAGAGGAATTTAACCTACTTATAACAAGGCCATCGGTGATCGAGGGAAAACAGATTGAGATGAAATTCAGAAAAATGCTAGTCAATCACGAAAAAACCTTTGGCATCGTAGCGAATTGTCTTTCAATTAACAACTCGACAATCTGCGAGGACAAATCACTGCAGAAAATTCCTGAGGACGCTTGCGTCTCTAGGCTACTGAAAGGAGGATCAGCGACTTGTGTCTTCCAGACTAACAATGAAGAGATTATTGAACTCATCAAGGAGGACACAATTTTTGTCACTAATTTCAATGGTGATTTAACCTCTAACAATGTTTCAAAGTTTCTTTCAGGCACATACGTAATCCAGCTCTACAACGAAAGCATCCGGCTGAAGGGTAGAACATTTTCGAGCTCTACGGTTACAGCCTTACAAGCTCTTCCCCCCGCTATGATGAACATCACTAATCGTTACCACGAGATTGACTTGGGATACGTGCACGGCATCAGCGTTCGGAACATAGAACGCCTAGGTAATCTAACTCGAGAATTTAAAATCTCTATACTTACAGAAGCTGCAATCCTAACCTTTGTGGCATCAATCGTCTTCATCATCAGGAGGAAGATATACTCAAAACCCCGCCTTCCAACGGTTTCACCCATTGACCTATCGCAGGCAGTACTCTGACCCTGAGGTCACCTAAGATCTACGGGCCGTAGATTTTAAAGGAGGGAGGAGTTATCACCATCTGTAACGCACACCTGCAAAAAAAGATAACAACGCGCACAAACCTGTTCCCACTGAGTCAGCAGGTTATTGGCCAGGTCCCACATACAACAACGGTACTAGCTGCGGCATTACTTTCCCACGACATGAAATATGGATGACACCCGATGCAGGCGGATACACGCGCTGCGTGCAATTAGGCGACTCAGCGGATTGGCCATGGGCGATGGGACTACCCATGGCATGGATATAGTTTTAAGTCTTTAGTCTTAATTTGGACCTCAGGCAATACGGACATTAAATATAATTTATAACGTTTTAATTTGTATTTTATTCTTCACGAACGAGTTGGACCAACCCAGGTTGGTGTTCGGTTTTTTTGAGACATCCTCGACAGGATTCACTAACTGTATCTACTAGTGTGTCAAATTATTATTCTATTTTATAATAACAGAGTCTCGATGAACGCGTGTTAAATTGAATTGAAAAAGGGTTAAATTGAAATGTTATTTGGTTAACTAGAAATGTGAAAAGGTTAAATTGAAATAGGCTAAACCTATTTGTGAATAGGTTAAACCTATCTGCAAAAGTGTTAAACTTATTTGTAAAAGGTTTAACTCAATGTGTCAATGCTATAGATCCCAAACACAAGTTGATTACCCAAGAGCAATCACACAACACCCAGGAGGAGGAGAAGGAGGTGGATCTTAAGTGAGAGACATAATTCATATAGGATTTTTGCATATGAGATGTGCTGAGATGTGCTTGAGGAGAAATACCTTTTGTGAGGTTTGATGGGAGAGCATGGTGAATATTTTTTGTTGTGCATCTCGGTCGATGTCATGATGGAATAAGTATAAGGTGGTCTCGTCGGCTAAAAGTAGTCCCTTTACGACACGTTTTTCTCTTTATTCAGCGTAGTAAGTGTACATTAACGAAGCGTTAAGGGACCAAAAAACGAACGAGTCGGCAGCCGACGAGACCACCTTATACTTATTCCATCATGGGTCGATGTCATGGAGGATGGAGCATGGAGGGAAGGGTTGTGCTCTGGCCTCTCTCCCCCCGATCATCGCATTGTTTCGTATTCGTTGTATCGTGTTCGTGTATGTATTTTTGTTGCACGTGTGCCTTCTCTGTTCATTTGTATTATTACGAGTTGGCCGATGACTTTGCAATGAAATATCTTGCTCGCATTTTTAGGGGCTAGGTCAGTAAAAGTATGTATATAGGTACTACATAGTTAGTTTTCGAAGATCCAAGTAGGCATAGGTCGAAACTGACGAGTGACGGCGAACAATTATGAACTATAGCGTACGGAACCTTCGCGAGTGACACTTGCACTTGGCCGGTTTTTAACATTATATGGGCTTATCAACATTATGTAATTTCATACAAATCCAATTCTTATTTGAATGTTATCGTGCATATTATGTCATAAATTACGTTTCATATCAGAAGATGAATTAAAAAAAAAAATACAGCAAAAATACCTATATACAAGGTGGCGCAAAAATAACCTTCCGATGTTTTTTGGCTGTAATTAAAAAAAAATGAAAAACTTTGATTCTTCTTGTGGATTATTTTTATTTGGTCTTTTAATTTTTTTTACATCAAGTCGAGAATATGATGTCATGTAAATGGCCGCCGCCACAGTTGTCATTTGAGCCCTTTTTATGGCATTTTCCATCACTTTGGCCAAAACTTCCGGCGATAGGTCCTCACATTCTTGACGGATATTGTCTTTAAGAGCCGCAAGAGTCTGAGGCTTGTTGACATAAACCCGCGACTTCAAAAAGCCCCACAAAAAGAAGTCTGGAGCGGTCAAATCAGGCGATTTGACCGCCTAATCTCCCAAAACGGGAGATTAGGCGCCCGGGAAATGCATCCTTCAGCATATCGGTTGTGGCACGTGCAGTGTGTGCCGTTGCACCGTCCTGTTGGAACCACACGTTTTCCAATCCCAATTCATCAAGTTGCGGCAAAAAGAACTCGTTGATCTCGTCGACTGATACCCATTTGCGTGGCACGTCGTCTGGTCGATGTCGACGGCGCTTCCATGACATCTTCGGCTACAGCAGCAATATTCTCTGCAGAACGGCTACTCCGGGGTCTGCCACGCCTGGCAGCATCTCGTGTTGTGCCAGTCTCTTCGAGGCGAGCGGCTAAACGTCGCAGTGTTTCACCAGTAGGCGTTGGACGGCTAGGAAATCTGCGACGAAATTCACGTTGTGCCAAAGTCACCGACCGATTATTGCTCAAATAAATAGTCACCAATATTCCGCGTTCTGCAGCAGTGTAGCGTAACATTGTTTATTAACGTGTATTTCGCATGTGTTTACTACACAAATGTCAAAACAGAACTGACATTAGGGGCCAATCGCAAAATTTATAGCATTTTCTGATAGGAGGATTACTTTTGCGCATACCTACCTATACAATTTACGAATTTTTATGTTCACATGCATTATCCATGTTTAGAAAAAGTTTTTGTAATATGTGAGGCTTGAGTTTGTGAACTTGTTTTTTATTCCGTTTGTTTAAAATTTACTGAAACTAGTTTTTCAGTTTATAAAGGGTACGCCATCTAACGTTTTTTTTTTCACCTTGTGCTTATTTCGCGAATGGTAACACTTAGCTCATGTCTGATTTGACAGATAATTAGTTTTATCTTCCGCTGAACGAATATGGTTGTGTATACGCTTGAACAACGCTGGGAAATATTGCGACATTACTTTGAAAATCATGGTAAAAATCGACTTAGAGAAGATGCCGATTTTGCCAAAAAAATCATCTTTTCAGATGAAGCTCATTTTGATCTTGGCGGGTATGTAAACAAGCAAAATTGTTGCATTTGGGGCACAGAAAACCCGCACGCATACATTGAGAAGCCGATATACCCAAAACGAGTCACTGTTTGGTGCGGATTTTGGTCCAGAGGCATAATTGGGCCATTTTTCTTCGAAAATGAGCAAGGAGTGGCCGTTACAGTCAATGGCGATCGTTATCGGGCCATGTTGAACGAATTTTTGTTCACAAAAATTGAAGAGGAGGATATTGGCAACATTTGGTTTCAACAGGACGGCGCTACGTGCCACACAGCCGAAGCTACACTCGATGTTTTGCGCCCTGTTTTTGAAGATCGCATTATCAGCCGCAGAGCTGATGTCGTTTGGCCACCGCGGAGCTGCGATTTGACACCGTTGCCCGTTGGACTATTATTTGTGGGGTGCCGTAAAAGATAAATGTTACGCCGACATGCCAGAGACAATTGACGCTTTAAAGGACAATATTCGTGAAGCCATTGGTGAAATACAGCTGCACACAATCGATAATGTGCTTAAAAATTGGACCGATCGTGTAGGCTACTGCATGGCCAGCCGAGGCAGCCATTTGAATGAAATTATTTTCCATTATTAACCGGAAGGATTGTACTTTCAAATAAAAAAAGAAAATTTGAGAAAATATTCAGTAGTTTTTTTTTATAACATTTTCAAAAAAAAAAGTTATTTGGCGGACCCGTTATGACATGTTTTATGTCCTGAAATACACTTTTAGTGCATGGCCTGGCCATACAATTAACATCGTGTCCAGCGAGACGGGTAAATTTTGAGAAGGAGGAAAAAGGTAGATAGCATAGGAAATGCACAGAAAATCAACTTTCAGAAATAATTCTGGCATGGGCTGGGCACTATTGTGTTTTCAATACAAATCTTCATTTGATATTTGTGTATTGCGTTGATGCGGGCTTCGGCTTTACTATAGAATTTGTTTGTGTTTTCGATTTCACTATTCTTTAACCTGCCAAATTTTATTTCATTGCAATGACGCCTCGTTTTGTGTGTAGCCAAGTCGTTAATTGAAATGAAATTCAATGAAAAGGCATGCACTAAGGCCGTGTGTCAATTGGGCTAAATAATTATTCTCGGATAATTTTCTGACACTTGGAAAGAGTAGTTCACCAAACACCGATCTAAGATGTATCCTATTAGCCTATGAGATAATTTATTATCCTGCACCCGGAGCAGAATTCCATGCGTGATGTTGTATCTAAATGTCTCATTATTCGCAGTAAATTGGTTTCTTTTTGAACTTGGAGAGTGTTCGTTGATATGTATGGCAAAGTTTTATTCAAATTATAGAAATCTATATGAAATGAAATTGCCAAACCTATGAAAAAAAAAAACAATTAATTATTTATTTAATAAAAGAACTAGGTACTATTTTTGTTTATTTTTTTGTTTTATTGAAGATTCTAAAAAAGTGGGGCGTATTGTATAGTTTTACCCTAGAGCAAAATAACCCAACATGCACTACGACCTTCATGTCACATTCTTCCATTCCATTCATACGACTTTGACATATGATAACCAACATGACTACTAACAAAAATTAAACGCTTTTCAGACCGAACTTTTCCAGTCTATAAAAAACCTCCTAGATAAAACTAGAGATACATATTTAGAAAAAAGAAATACAAATAGGTAAGACCTTCATGATCTCAAAGAAGGAGAGATAGGTAATCTACTAGAAAGAATGTAGGCGTAATAAAATGACCCCACGATTCCAAAAACAGAAAGTCAAAACTAACAATAGATTCACATTATAACTAACGATACAAGAAAACTTCATAAAGATAGAATAAAAAAGAAAAGGACAATAGTACAAGGACAAGAACTGGAAATACACAAGCTAAGGTAATAGAAACCTAAAAAAAATATATATCCACATCGTAAATTTAAATAACTACGTAGAAAGTATATTGAAAAAAATCTTAGAACCTTTGAAAAATAAACAAACAAATATTCACACAATAAATATAGCTCATATTAAATTTAAAGAACTTGAACTCAAATTTCGGACACTCTTATTTCAAAAAAAAAAAAAAGAGGCATAATAGATGGATTAGGTACTGTTACAAAAGCTATAACAGGAAATATGGACGCGAACGACGCAATAGCCATTAATGAAGGACTAAAAAATGTAAAATTGAATCAAAACATTTTAAAAAACAAAGCTAACCAGCAAATCATTTTTAATTAAAATATGATAGAGAGATTTGCTAATATTACACGTCACATAAATGAACAACAAAGTATCTACAATAGAAACATTTTTGAAGCTTTACAATGATAATATAAATACCGCACTCAAAACAGATCAGGAAGCTCTAAAACACCTTCAATATATTTACAGGATTAATTTCAGTATAGATAGATTTAATTTACAACCATTTAGTAAATATTGCCGAAGCAGTTATCTACTCTGGCTCAATTACACACAATTTCTAAATATAGATATTCAGCAAAACCGAACTAAACGAAATAGGAGTCATTTTTCAAACACAGTCCATTCATTTCTCTATATATATGAAATTTTACGGTTACAATACAAGCTTATTACAATAATTCGAATATTGTATTTATCATTGATATTACTATTACATTTCAAGACACATATTCCCTCTTCCATCTTGAAGAAAATAAGAGCACATCCTAAATATTAAATGTTATACTACCTATGTACATTTTCCCTTAACTTGAACTATATAAACTTAACTGAATTATGTATTCTCTTTCATGAATTACTCTTTTCTCTTACTAAACTTGTATTATATATTAATCTTATTGTTCCCTTTTGTTCTTAATTTCGTATAATATATACATACATTTTATATACATAGTTCTCAATATAAATTCGATGCTGTAATTTAAATTATTCAGTCTTCGTCAGACACTCAATAAAGAATTTGTACTTTTTGTACTGGGAGTCTTTTGATTTTTTACACATCTTATACCTCTCCCGAAAAATAAAACTATTTCTACCTACCCCTACCTTGCTATGCATGAATCCGACGAACTTTATTTTGAGGAAGTATGCGATCTCTAGAAGGCATCTATCTCTGTAAAAAGAAACGAGGAAGTCGAACCAAATTTCCAGCTGATTTCAAACCTAACCCGATATGGCAACCCGAACCAAACTAAATCCTCCTTTACCGATATTCGCAACATGACCGTGAAAACAACCTGTGGTATCAGCAGATACAACATATAATGGCACCGCTCTATTACATTTCCAAAATTGCACTATTTTAATTAATAATATCACTTATGATTCTACATATAACAGATATCTTCTGGGATATTGTAGTAATACACCCACCGACTCGCAGCTTAATAAATTCTTCAGTTACCAATCAACATCTTTCACCAAGAAGACTGCATCTGGACCAGCTAAAAAACAACAAGAAGATCCAGTTGCTCATCATAGATTCATCTTAGATATATCTGTTTGGACCATATTGATCCCAATATCATCATCATATCATCAATCCTAATAGCAGCTTTCATCAGAACCAGAATCAAAAGCCAACAAACCCCTGAGCACCATATAACGGAAACCAACACTAGCACAAGGGATATGCCATATGCCAAAGGCTCCTTCGAGAAAAAAACATCCTCTGGCAGTGGCTTCACTAAGGGGGGAGAAGTTACGATCCCATATCTCTCTAAAAGAATAATATTCGTTCATATTCATTAAAATATTATATTTTACCTCTTTAAAATGTATCATATTAAAATTCTAAATTCTGTAATCTAATATATTTATTCCTATTCACATTTCATTCACCTTCCGTTCTGATGATTTCTTGTAGCATCAGCACAATAGAATTATTATACAAACCATTGGAAAATTAAAATTATGTTCAGTACTTTCAGTTTATTCGCCCCACAAAGAAAATGTTAGTGAAAAGAAGTCACGACATGAACCTTTGCTGAAAAATAGAATGTACAAGTCATCACCCGATCCTAACTTCAAGCCTGGTCCGAAGGAAGAAACAAAGTGTTGGAAGCACCTGCAATTTACAAGGATCGGGATTGTGTAAAAAAAATTAAAGCTGGCGTTTCTTTTCGTATTAAAATTTATTTTAACCATTATCATTATGATACGTATAATATGTGTAGAATGCTAATATATAAAATAAATTTATAATTAGTAGATATATTCATTGCGCTTAACAAACCTACGTATATTTTTATTTGTAAAATATTAATATTATGCATTAATAGTTGAGATCAATTTTATTGTAGATACAATTTTAAACATTCATTTATAATACGTTTAGTAGAATCTGACATTTTCATAATCATTTTTCTTGTCTCTTGGGTAATAGCAATCGCGACATCGCGCTGGCCCATCCACCCACCGTGCAGGCTGGAGGACCCGTTCAGAAAAAATAAACATCGAAGCGCAGAAAGGCGCGAAAGTAGGATTTGTTGTAGATATCATAAAATTATAAAATTAAAGTGAGCGTTTTTCTTTATTACAATTAAAACTGAAATGTTTAGTCCTGCGGCATGTCAAGGACCGACCAGAACACTCTTATCTCTCCCACTCACGTCATACGAACCAACGCCGACGAGAGGTGTGGTGGAGATGGTTCGCTTTGAAAATGTTCGTATCAAAATCCACACTCCAAAATGACGAAGTTTTAAAATCGCTCTCAAATGCACGTTGCGTTGGGAAGCTTATGCTCTAGCTCTAGCTATACTTCAGCAATCATTCATACTTCCTTCAGAAGTTAACGATTATTAATTTACGATTCTACTATTCTAAGAAATTTATAATTATGATACTTCCTTCAGAAGTATCTCTTTACAATTCCGAAGAATTAAGAATTGCACATTGGCATATTCCACCGTGCACATAGATACTTCTCTAGCAAGTCTCTGGTGCACTGTGTCATAATACCCACGCAAATTCTTTTCACTATCTGTGTCTTCAAAAGAGATACAGATACATAAGTCAATGGGACGCGACGTGCTGCATTTTAATTTCATTTTCTAGCTTTAAGTTTAGTTCAAAATATAGATTCGACCCGTACAGGTTTACTATTGAACCAAAGACTTTTATTGGCGCCCAACTAAGGAATAAACCATCGGAATAAACTAAGGAATACACCATTGGAATAAACTAAGGAATACAAGTTAATGCACCGCACATTAACCTCACCGCTTAATCAACATCAACACCACATCCGCACCCGAATCATCATTTTCATAATGCACCGAACATTAACCCCACAGCCCAACCAACACCACATCCGCACCCGAATCAGCATATTGACATAATGTTAAGTCAGCTTTTGTTTAATTAATTCTTTGACCTAGTTTAAGTTCATAATGTTATAGAAATTGTAAGAAATAAAAATCAATTTAGTTGCATTCTAGCAGGTGAACAAATTGGTTATTTTATTAGCGCCCAACTAAGGAATAAACCATCGGAATAAACTAAGGAATACACCATTGGAATAAACTAAGGAATACACCATTGGAATAAACTAAGGAATACACCATCGGAATAAAACAAGGAATACACCATCGGAATAATCTAAGGAATAAACCACTGGAATACAGAAGAATAAACCAACATCAATAATGAAAGTGATCATTTTACTGTAAGTAAAAGTAACTAAGCAAACGATATCCATTTTTCTTTAACAGGTTAATTTGTGTTCATACATTAGTTTGTGTTTTTTTTGCGTCTTTCTTCTGTTGGTTGTGTTTTTTTTTTCTCCTTGTAATTAAAATGTCTCTCAGTGCAGAGGCAATTACCGATCTCGTGACCAGAGTCGCTTCGGCAATCGCCGTACAAACAAAACACGAAATAAATGCTACTATAAATGAATTAGCAAATCGTGTCGATCGTACTCAGTCCAATCAAAAAAGATATTGAGATCGACGAAAATGTCAAATGTGACATTAGTTTGGATGTGGTAAAAACCGTTCCTGAGTTCGGCGGTTCCACAGAAAGATATCCTTCTTGGAGGCAATCTTCCAAAGCAGCGATGAAGCCATATGAAAATTATACTGGTTCCAATCGTTACTACCAAGCTGTAGCTATAATAAGGAACAAAATAATAGAGAATGCTGATACAGTTCTCTCTTCTTTCAATACTCCTATGAATTTCGATGCTATAATAGCTCGACTCGATCACACCTATGCCGATAAGAGACCCCTCTACTTATTGGAGCAAGAACTCTCAACCTTACGGCAAGGACGATCTTCAATTACCGTGTATTATGACTCGGTAGCGAAGCAATTAACACTTATAACAAACAAGGCCATCATGCACTTTTGTGACGATAGGGAAGTTTTGAATTCTCTTAATGAGAAGTACAGAAGTGATGCGCTTCGTGTATTTATTTCTGGACTTAAACGGCCTATAGGAAATATTTTATTTTCAAGCCGCCCAGCTGATCTTCCAACTGCCTTGGCATTAGCACAAGAACTGGACATGAATCAGCAACGTTTCTCATTTGCAAATGCATTTGCTGAAAGAAATAACAAATACCCTTCACCACGACTTTACAATCATCCCCAATATCGAGCAATACAAAGCAACAATAATTACTCTCATCCTCAACAAAAGCATGAGCCAATGGATTTAGATCCAACCTCTTCGCGATTTAGACAAAATCCAAGACAGGACTCATACCATCCGAACCCCCAACAACGAAGTGGTAGATTTAATCGAAATGATGGCCAAACCAAGACTACTTTAATTATCGTACAATGAAAAGGGATAGGGAATCTGATAGAAGTGCAGGTTATCATAAAAACCAACGTATCAATCACGTTTTGACAAATGGTAATAAAACCAACTACAAACATAATACAAATATACAAAATGATAATTTTAGCGAAACGTCAGAGGAAACGTATGACGACCAAATTAATTTCGTGAATATAAATTCTCAGCTACCGTATATAACAATTAACGGCTCAATTAACGACTCAACCCGTATAAATAAAAAATGCACCGTTGAAATTTTTGGAGTAATATCTGAGTTTTTTATACTTCGAAATCTCGAAAGCTTTGACGCGATATTGGGCTACGATTTGCTTAAGGAAGTTGGCGCAACTTTACTGGTTCCAATAAAATAACATACAATAATGGTTCGGAACCTCTTCTATTTATGCCTTGCTCTCAAGTCAATAATTTGCTGGCAAATATCAAGGAAATTCCCGAATCTGTGCGTTACGAATTTAAGACATTAATTAATCAAAATATGGAGGTCTTTGAAGACCCCAACAAAACTCTTACATACAATACTAGTGTTGTTGCAAAAAACAAAACAACAACAGAAGAACCAATTTTTTCAAGAAGTTATCCTTATCATATGTCCGCTGCGGAGTTCGTTAACAACGAAGTCAAGTCCTTACTTCAGGATGGAATCATCCGTAAAAGCCGCTCTCCATACAACAACCCAATTTGGGTGGTGAATAAAAAAGGTAAAGATGAATTTGGAAACCAGAAGCTGCGACTAGTAATTGATTTTCGGAAGCTTAACCAGAAAACTATTTCGGATCGTTACCCGATCCCGGACACTTCTGTCATGCTTTCCAATTTAGGAAAGTCAAAATACTTCAGCACTATTGATCTTAAATCTGGATTTCATCAAATCCTTCTTTCCGAGAAAGACCGCGAAAAGACAGCTTTCTCTGTAAATAATGGCAAGTACGAGTTTTGTCGCCTTCCATTCGGTCTTAAAAATGCTCCAAGCATTTTTCAGAGGGCCATCGATGACATTTTACGAGAGGATATAGGAGTACGATGTCATGTTTATATTGACGATGTTATAATTTGTTCCCCCGATGCTGAAACACATATTAAAGATATTAAGTCTGTTACACACAAACTTCTTCATGCTAATATGAAAATAAATTTGGAAAAGACACAATTTTTTAAAACAAGTGTGGAGTTTTTGGGTTTTGTCGATGACAAGGTTAGCGCTATACTTAATTACGAACTTCCTACTACTTTACGATCTCTACGAT
Source organism: Cheilosia scutellata (assembly GCA_955612985.1). Classification (NCBI taxonomy): domain Eukaryota; kingdom Metazoa; phylum Arthropoda; class Insecta; order Diptera; family Syrphidae; genus Cheilosia; species Cheilosia scutellata. The sequence continues at coordinate 65,557,340 of OY015313.1, forward strand.
TTATACTTTAAAGGATGTGGAAACGGAAATTGTGATCCAGAGCGTCACAATGGACGGAGATAACTGCACCCATGAGATTGAGAACACAGCGATCATTTTGACACGACAAACAACCCTCTTCGTACCCATAAGAACACGTTGGCAATCACAGAAGGATAAAAAGATGTGTGTGAAGTAAACCGTACCATAGTAGGTTGACTTCGATTATAAAAGTCGGCGACTAAAAAGGTTTACGCAGTCCTTCCGAAAGAGGGTTCGGAATTTAAATTCGGGTTTTCCTCTTGCACAGAAACAGTATACATAAATCATATACCACGAACGCGAGGATGTTAACGATATCTCTGTGAGTGAAGAAAGTAGAAATATTTTAGAATACAACTAAAATTGTGAAACATCGTCAGGAAAAATCCCATGAAGCAAAATATATCCGTTAAATAAATTTAAAGAAATAAATTATGAAAGATTGTGAAGAAGAATCACACGAAGAAAGAATATATATGTTTTAAAGATTTAAAGAAATATATTTCGAGTCCGTTAAATAAATTTAAAGAAATAAATTGTGAAATATCGTCAAGAAAAACAAAAAATTCCGCGAAGTAATTAACATATGTATATACCATACCATACCATACTACTTATAAAATGCAACGTCCATCTGTTCGTTTCTCTATAACTCGAGAACCATTCATCCTATTTTCACAAATTTTTTTCTGTTTAATAATCTGTGGAAAATAAATCAATTTCGATCACTAGAGTGAAGAAAGCATTTGTTATTCCTTCCCCCACCAGAGGTAAGGAGGATTAACAAGACAAGGATTAGACGACGACATCTAATTAGACGACGAGATTAGACATTGGCGATCCTGCCAGGAGAACCTGTAGCTTGAAACATTTCAAGAGAGTTTAAACTACACTGTTAATCTCACAGCAGTTACACAGTACCAGGAGGACCATCATGGAAACGCTGGAAACATTTGGATGATACGATGAGGAACGAAACCGATCAAGGGATTGTAGAATTTGTACGACATCAGCAATCATTAATGAAGGCAATGACACGGTTGGTTCAACAAACGGACCAACAACCTGCAGACGCGGATGTTACAAAAAGATCAAGAGCATACTATGGGATGACATTAGATGCGATTAACAAATACTGGGATACCATAGTGTAGCATCCATACAATAATCCACACAAAATTATTCCATAATAATCAAATCCAATTCCATAGTAAACAAATCTAATTCCGTAGTAAACAAATTCATTCATAAATCATAATACATGCATCGCATAGCAGAATGCAGTAAATGCTTTCGACACCACAACCAGAGGAAAAGGAGTCAAACAATTTTGATCCGAACTAGTGTAAGAAACAGTGCTTATAGTAAGAATTGTTTAAGTAAAAATTAATTATTGAAATAAGTGAATTAGTGTTAACCTTGCAATCTTAGAGATATTAAAAAAAAGCCTTTGTAAAATATTTTCTCATTAAGTTAAAACCAGAAATAGTACTTGAATTTCGTGAATTAATATTAATTTCGTAAGCCCTCCGAAAACCCTTTGTAGAATCTCTCTTAATTAGTTAAATTCAGAAGGTAGTTTTTCCTTTCAATCTATTAAGGTGTGTTAGTTCAATCATGGCAAACCCAGTCTACATTCGACCACCGGTCCTTAATCCTGAGGTTCCTCGGAATCCTCCAAAATCCCCCTAATGCTGCGGGGTAGTAACCAACGAAGTTGGTTAACTCCCTAGTAACGGGAATAGTTGGCCGAGTCCTTCAAAATGAAGGTCGTTGATGGGTTCAATAAATAATAAACCCTAACGTTGATGGCATTAGTGGTACAGACCAAACTATTCACCCAAAACACCGCCAAAATCTGACGGAGCTGGATAAAATCCCAGATGTTGTTCGAAGTTTAAAAGACTTCACCGGAGAACCAGGGAAATTTAATTTCTGAAAAAAAAAAACGTAGATAGAATCTTACAATTGTATGAATCTACCAAAGGAACACCAAAGTACTTCGGAATTTTGAGTGTTATAAGAAACAAAATAGTAGGCCAAGCTGATGTGGTATTGGAATCATTGGATTGGAAGTGCATCTCTCGCTATTTAACCATGCACTATGCAGACAAACGAGATTTGTCCACACTCGAATGACTTCTTTAGTTCAGGGAAGTTGCACCATTAAAGAATTTTATCACCAAGTTTATTCGCATCTATACATTCTAAACAAAATAGGTTGTATGGATTCAGTAACGATTCCATTACTCACCCAGACTTACCGAGACAAGGCCCTCGACACATTTATTCGGGCCTTGAACGGTGATTTGCCGAGACTAATTGGTATTAGAGAACCTACCGATCTGCCACAAGCTTTGCATCTCAGCTTTAAGCTTGAAAATCAAAATTACCGTACTCAATATACAATCGCTCACAACGCACCTCCACCTCGTAGAAATGTAGCAATACTGCTTTCCTAATCCTCAAGGAAATAGACACTATTTTTGTCCTCAACCAGCATACTTACCGCAACCACCATTCCATTTTAATCAACCTATGAACCAAAACACACATAGGCAAGAAAATTTCAACCAAATCGCTTACAGACAACAACAGTTTATTCAAAGTTACCCACAAAATCAGGCTCAGCATGATGCACCAATGCCTCCTCGTCCTAATGCGCCTAAGCATAGACACTACTAGATGGTTCATTTCATATAAAGGAAATAGTTATTCCCAAACACCCCAATATCTAGATGGCGCCACCGTGAAAATATACCTCTAACTCGGATACATGCTGCAAAGCTATTTATCTGACGTATAGTGTTGAGAAACATTTCCGATCAACGTGAACCGTGGACTTCGTTGGCGTCTCAGAGGAGTTTATACCAGTTATCACCATCTGTAACGCACACCTGCAAAAAAAGATATCAACGCGCACAAACCTGTTCCCACTGAGTCAGCAGGTTATTGGCCAGGTCCCACATACAACAACGGTACTAGCTGCGGCATTACTTTCCCACGACATGAAATATGGATGACACCCGATGCAGGCGGATACACGCGCTGCGTGCAATTAGGCGACTCAGCGGATTGGCCATGGGCGATGGGACTACCCATGGCATGGATATAGTTTTAAGTGTTTAGTCTTAATTTGGACCTCAGTCGATACGGACATTAAATATAATTTATAACGTTTTAATTCGTATTTTATTCTTCACGAACGAGTTGGACCAACCCAGGTTGGTGTTCGGTTTTTTTTGAGACATCCTCGACAGGATTATCTAACTTACCTGATTCTTGTTTATTTTCCTTTTTCGCAAAACAAAACAAACAAACAAAATGTTCCTTGGTTTTTACGGCATCATGTGTCTTAATGAGACTTTTGATATAGCGATATAGCATTGGCATTGTATAAGTTAATACAGAATAAGTCCAGATGAAGAAACCCGAAGCACAACATCGCTTCCCATGAGTTTGCCATGGAATTAGCTGACAGCGCGTCTATACTGTCTGAAATATGATTCGTCGACACTGCCGGAACCGCATTCCATCACGTACGGTGTGTAATGAGTGAGCACCTGTCGGAACGCTTCGTCGTTGGATGCTTCGCCTCCGTTAGTATTTAAGCCATAGTTTTTAAGAAAATGTTGTTCAGTTTGTATCGAGGCAGAATCGCTGCCGGTTTGGAAAATAAAAATTCTTTTTTTTAACAAACTTCAACGTATGAAGTTTTAATTGGCGCCCGAGCAGGGACCCTGGCAGTAAAACTAGTAAACGTGTAGCGTACAAAGTCCCCAAGTGGTACAGTAAATCGCGTACAAAGTCCCCAAGTGGTACAGAAAATCGCGTACAAAGTCCCCAAGTGGTACAGTAAATCGCGTATAAAGTCCCAAGGTGGTGCAGTAAATCGCGTACAAAGTCCCTAAGTGGTACAACAAGATACTAGTGTCGGGAGCCACGGTCCGCGCGTTTATCAGTGAAACCGGTCAATTAATAATAAAAGAACTATAGTGTTTGTGAAAACCTTGTGAAAACCGGACAGACGTTGGAGAAGCTATTTAAAGGGCCCCTTAGTAACGAAGTGAAAAGGTGTAGTTGAAGACACGAGACTGCTGCCGCTCCACAACAGGATACTGATATCCGCGTTAATAATGTAAGCATAGATTAAGTAGATTATAGTAATAATAATTCAAGTGTATGTATTTAAGAAACTAGAACAACAAATTAAATTCAAAAAGTAAAGAAAAGAAAGGTTTAGATAGAATAAATTAAACATTAATTCAATTGAAAGTTGAAACAATTGACACTTAATTAAATAAGGGGAGTAAACATTAAGCGTATTAAGCTGAAATTATACAAATTTCTTTCCTCCCTTCAATTCATTAAATATTTTTTTTTTCTTATTCGTTATTTTTGTTTTACTAGATATTATTAACGATAAATTAATTTAGAAACATATAACCATGCCCGATTTACGTTCAGGAGTGTCTACTGATCCTCCGCAAAACAACCCTAGGGGCGATGCTCCTGCCATTAACATTAACCGATTCTTACTTCCAAATCCTACCCCCTCCATAAGTACAAACATTATTACTCCTGCGACTGAGATCCTAAATAATTCGTCTACGTCTAGACAGCGACCAGGATGTAAGGGGAACCCCCGAACAGGGCATCCTCATCTCATCCATAATCCGCAGAACTTTTAGAGAATCCGGGAAGGAGATCATTCATAGCATTTTAAACCCAAGCGCTGATTTCTGTGCCGGTGTTGATCAGCCAATCGCCGCACAATATCGAGACAGGTTGGAGGACCTGGATAAAACCCCGGATGTTGTTCGTTGCCTTAGAGACTTCTCAGGCGATGCAACAGAATTTAGCTCTTGGAAGAAGGCAGTTGACTGAATCCTTCAGATATACGAGCCCATAAAAGGTACGCCTAAATACTTTGGTATTTTAAGCGTTATCCGAAATAAAATCATCGGAAGCGCCGATGCCGTTTTGGAGTCTTATAATACTCCACTCAATAGGGAGAATATTTCTAAATGCCTTGTCATGCATTACGCTGACAAGCGTGATCTAAGCACACTCGAATACCAGATGTCGTCCCTCGTTCAAGGGAGCCGCACGGTATCAGAGTTCTACCAGGCCGTCTACAGTCATCTATCTCTCATTCTTAACAAAATTTCCTGCATGGAAATTTCCCAAGAATCAACGCTTACACAGACTTATTGTGACAAGGCTCTTGATACCTTCATAAGGGGCCTCAAAGGCGATCTTTCAAGGCTATTAGGGGTACGTGAACCAGTTGATCTGCCCCAAGCGCTTTACTTGTGCCTCAGGTTGGAAAACCAGGGGTACAGATCACAACACATGCAAAACTACGGTATGCCGAGGGGGAATCCCAACATAAATTCTTCGTCACATCCCACACGTAGAAGTGTTTCTAATAATTATGCGAATCCGCAAAATAGGCAACCAAGATTACTGTTTCCCAATCAACCACCGCCTCGAGCATCATTCTATCAGCAACAGAACGTGCAAAGACATCAGTATCAACCCCAACCGGGTTATGGACCATCATTTGCACCAAGGCAACAATCTCCCCATTACTCAAATCAACAGTTCAAAACAGAACCCTTAGGTCAGAGTGCTGAAGCTAGGACCCACCAATTTTTACAACGAGGGCCAACGCCAAACCCACAACAATTTACGGCAAGACAACCTCCGTTTAACTCCATCAAGCCACAACCAAATTTCCACATCAATGGTGAATATGATGAATTTATACAATCCGAAGATTGTAATTATGATCAAACCTTTGACGAATATACTCAGCCATTGGAGGAATCTGACTATGTCCCTGAGACTAATGTTGATGAAATCACGGATTTCACTGACATTCATTTTTTAGATTAGGTACCTCGTCGCTACCTTATTTTGAAAGTAGGACGAGGAGCGGAGAGACTATCAAAATTTTAATAGACACTGGATCGAATAGGAATTACATACAATCCCAATTAGTGGACAAGCCAATACCTAACGACAAATGTTTTTAAGCAACCTCTGTAGGTGGCAGTATTAAGGTCAGCCATCACGTTATCACAAATCTCTTCGGTTTAAACAACCACAAAATTAAATTTTTCCTTTTGCCATCGCTGAAGTCCTTCCATGCCATATTGGGTAACGATAGCCTAAAAGAGCTGTCGGCCGTTATCCACACTAAACAAATTTATATGCAAATTGGAAATGGTATGAAGGTCAGATTAAAGCAACAAGCTGCCCAATCAGTAAATTCAATAAATCTTAAACATGGTCATTTAGCACCATCTCAAAAGGACGCTTTTTCTTCACTCGTAAACAGATTTCCCACTTCATTTTCGGAGCCAGACGAGAAACTGACTTATACTACAAAAGTAGTAGGTGAGATCCGCACCAACTCGGATACCCCCGTATATACCCGATACTATCCATTCCCCGTATCTCTCAAGGATGAAGTGAATAAACAAGTGCAAAGCCTAATCGACGACGGAATAATTAGACCTTCACGGTCGCCCTATAATTCACCGGTGTGGGTAGTTCCAAAAAAATCAGACCTAGAGGGGAACAAGAAATATCGGATGGTGATTGATTATAGGAAGTTGAACTCCGTCACCATAGCGGATCGCTACCCGATCCCTGAAATTAACGAAGTGCTTTACTTTTTACGGTGCTTGACTTAAAGAGCGGGTTTCATCAGATTCCGTTGAAGGAATCTGATATCGAAAAAACGGCATTTTCCATAAATAATGGAAAATACGAATTCACAAGGCTCCCATTTGGGTTAAAAAATGCGCCTTCTATTTTTCAAAGAGCTCTTGACGATATACTGCGTAATGTCATTGGGAAAATCTGCTATGTATATGTGGTGACTACCACATCCAACACCATCAGGCGACGATAGTTACCGTTCGCAGCAACAAAGGGAAAAACAACAGTCAACAACAATACTGTCTGTTTTCCTCCACACATCAGGCCACCAGCCACGAGTACAGTTTTTCTTGTGCATCGGACGACAACAAAAAACTGGCAATAACCGTCCACCGCGACCAAGCACACCGAGAAGCAAAAGAAGAGGAAAAAGAAAAAACTTTTTTTCTTTTTCTAATCGCCGAAGTCAGTCATCAGTCTTCGCACATCATCCAACCAGCTCGCTCACTGAACTTAAATTGCTCATGCTCACTTGATATTGTAATTTCCTATTTTTAAGAAACGAAAAATAAAATCAATGAATTTTTGTTAGTGGTTAAAATTCCTTTTAATCGGAACTCTTTCTACCGTACAGTCGGCCAACCACTACATATACATAGATGACATTATCATCTTTAGCAGAAATCAAGAAGACCACATCAAGCACATCGAAGAAGTCTTCAAAACACTTAACGAGGCTAACATGAAATTACAGCTGGAGAAATGTGATTTCTTTAAGGAGCAGGTTGAATTCCTAGGTTTCGTAATATCCTCTGAGGGTATTAAAACGAACCCCGCAAAGGTAGAAGCCATCACAAATTTTCCCATTCCGAACACTCTCAAAGAACTCCGGTCATTTCTTGGTCTGTCAGGGTATTACCGCCGCTTCGTAAAAGACTACGCGAAGCTCGCGAAGCCCCTGACATCCCTTTTAAGAGGGGAGGAGAGACGTATGTCCAAATTCAAATCTAGCAAAAAACTAGTTCATATAAACCCCGATGCCATCGCGGCCTTTAACAAAATAAAAAATTCACTTGTCTCGAAGGACACCATTCTTGCATACCCTAATTTCAATGAACCGTTCGAAGTGACAACTGATGCTTCTAATTTCGCCATTGCACAGAACGACAGACCCATATCGTTTATATCACGAACACTGAGCAAGACGGAGGAAGACTACGTAGCGAACGAGAAGGAACTCCTTGCGATAATTTGGGCATTGAACTCCTTACGAAGTTATTTGTATGGTACTTCAAGTGTAAAGATTTACACAGACCACCAGCCCTTAACTTATGCCCTGAGTAATAAAAACAACAACTCCAAGATGAAACGCTGGAAAGCGATTCTCGAGGAGTATAACTATGAACTACGTTACAAACCAGGGAAAAGTAATGTAGTTGCAGATGCGCTTTCTCGGCCTCCACGGGTATCTCATTTTCCGAAAATGAAGGCTAAAATTCATACAATAGTTAAGCAATGTGTTACCTGCAAACAACACAAATATGATCGGCATCCGAATAAGCCGGAGCTACAAGCCACTCCTGTCCCCGAACATCCCGGCCACATATTACACATCGACATATATTCCACAGATGCTAATCTGGTCCTAACAGCGATCGATAAATTTTCTAAGTACGCCCAGGCTCGCATCTTGAAATCAAGAGCAATTGAAGATATTAGAGAGCCGTTAAGGCAACTTTTATTCGCGTATGGTGTACCCAAAGCCATCGTCTTCGACAATGAAAAAGCGTTCAATTCTGCCTCAATATGCTTCATGCTCCAGGACCAGTTGGGAATTGAAATCTACAAGACCCCCCCGTATTCAAGCTTCGTGAACGGTCAGTGGAAAGATTTCACTTGACACTTTCTGAAATCATGCGGTGCCTTAAGGCAGACCGAGTACATAGATCGTTTGAAGAGCTGTTAGATTGTGCCATCTATGAGTAAAATTTTTCGGTTCATTCCACTACCAATAGGAAACCTATTGAAGTATTTTTCAGCAGGAACGTTAGCACTGACCCCGAACAGTTTGAGAAGGCTAGAAAGGAGAACATATTGAAGTTGAAAGAAAAACAAAATAAAGACTTAGCATATCATAAAAAAACTCGACAGCCCCTGAAAAACTACTCTCCCGGCGAAGTTATCTTCGTAAAAGTCAACAGACGATTAGGTACCAAGCTTTCCGCAAGGTATAGAAAAGAAATAGTCAAGGAGAATTACTCAACTACAGTCTTAATCGAATCAGGCAAAATCGTCCATAAGGTCAATATTAAAACCTAATGTCTTCTTCTAGGTCCTTTATATCTCTGCGCCTCGCAGAGGTTCAAATACTGGATTATTCCAATTCAAACGTGGTTACCCTGAATACAGGAATAGCTAAACTACAAACCAGTACGTTTAAACTGGTACACATAATCGACCTCGCCGCATACCAAGATATAATTGATGATGTACAGTTCAGAATCCAAGCTAACGTAAGTAAAGACGACCCCATATACCCTTACCTATCCTATGAAATCACTGAAACCCGCAACCGACTCAACCGCATCAAACCTATAGTCAAAAAGAAAGGGGCAATAGACATTCTAGGAACTGCATGGAAGTGGATAGCCGGTACACCGGACCACCACGATTTCCAAATTATAAAAGCTAAAACCCAAAACCTACTAGATAATAGTAATAAGCAATTAATTATAAACAGACTGTCATTAGAAAGAATAAATAACATTACAAATGTCACGAATCATATAATGAAAACTTTGAAAACTAATGTCGAAATTAAAAAACAATATTCTACCAGCATTAAATACAGACTTGATGTAATTAAAGAAGAGATAACAAATGTAGAACATGCCTTACAGTGGGCGAAAGCTGATATAGTAAATTCTTTCATACTATCGAATACTGAAATAAATTTAGTTAGGACTCATTTCGAAAATAACAATTTACCCTATGTAAACATGGAGGAGGCATTTGAATTTGCCAATATAAGGATAGCCTCTAATAAAACAACTATGATTTATATTGTGAGTGTGCCGACCACAAAAAAGAAGGATTGTATAAGATTATTAGTTAAGCCGATAAAAAGAAAATCAGTTGTAACCAAAATTGATTTTAGTAACATACTTCAATGCGGAAATGATTTTTATGGAATTAAGAATAATTGTCAAGCTTTTAACGATCTTACTATTTGTAACATTAATGAAATTATAAACTTAAGTGATACGGAGTGCATGCCGAACCTATTACGAAGCAGCCCAGCAAATTGCACCAACATCAACAATCAACATATTCCAACGGTCGAAGAAATACTCCCTGGGTCGCTACTTCTTAACCAGTTCAACGGGTCAATATTAGTCAACAACGACACGCTCAGTATAACGGGAACATTTATAGTACAATACCATAATGCTACCATCGCTGTGAATGGACGAACCTTTGTCTCCAACGAAATTCCCACCTCAAGACCTCTTCCGGCCATCGTACAATTAGACTCACCATTAAAAGCCTTTGAAGAACTTTTAACTCTCGAAGCAATGAAAGAGCTGCACTTAAACAACACCTACTACATAACCCAAATTGAAGAGAAAAACAAAACGCACATGATAGCCACTTACAGTTTGTCAACCACCATCATCATAGCAGCCGTGGCAATATCCCTTATACTGTTTTTAATACGCAAGAGAAAGAATATAACAATCTCCACAACAGTGGAAACAAGGGAAACGCAAGCAGCAGCCGAACTACCAACAGAATCACCTGCAGAGATTTTGGAACGACCAGCACCAATCAAAAGGGTTAGCTTAAGCCGAAGCCCGCCATATTACAAGGTCACGAGTGAGGACACTCGAATTTGAGGGTGGAGGAGTTAATACAGAATAAGTCCAGATGAAGAAACCCGAAGCACAACATCGCTTCCCATGAGTTTGCCATGGAATTAGCTGACAGCGCGTCTGTACTGTCCGAAATATGATTCGTCGACACTGCCGGAACCGCATTCCATCACGTACGGTGTGTAGTGTAATGAGTGAGCACCTGTGGGAACGCTTCGTCGCGTCGTGGGATGCTTCGCCTCCGTTAGTATTTAAGCCATAGTTTTTAAGAAAATATTGTTCAGTTTGTATCGAGGCAGAATCGCTGCCGGTTTGGAAAATAAAAATTATTTTTTTTAACAAACTTCAACGTATGAAGTTTTAATTTATATAAGTTAACACGATTTACATTGAAATTCCTCATCCGACATATCATCGGACACCCGTCGCGTTCCCACAGATTCCGGACGCTTGCACTTGATTCCCACATGCACCTGAACATGCTTTAGTAGCATGATGCTGACGAATCGTCTAGAGCACACCCGACACCAAACACCCAACATTTAGTATCCCGCATTCCAGCACGTAGGCAATAGAACATAGGTGACATAGTTTTCATGTTAGTTTTTAAGAGTTCGGTTGTAATTTTGTAAACATTAAAGAGGCTTCACCTCCAATAAAAATTATTTTTTTTAAGTAAATAAAATTTGTATTTTATTAATTTATACACATACACAGACAATTTTTTTTTTTATCCCGAAAAAAACAAAAGAAAGGGAAGTATGGTTAAACATATTGGGAATTACAACGGAAATTAGTACATACAACAATTTTGTTTGTGTCAATCATTGAAAAGGAAATGTTAGGTAAAAAATTAAAAAAAGGTGCATTGCCTATTTCAGGTGATTTAAGTTTCAGCTATTGAATATGGTAAAACATATTCCAATAACAAGGAAAACTATCCTTGTTATAGTGGTAATGGTAGCACTCAAAATTTTGTTTTAAATGATGAAGATGTTACATAAGAAAGCATAGAAATTAAACAGGCCAAACAAATAAAAAAATTGCTATACCTTTTATGATCGAAAAATGAAGAAATTAAAAAATTGAAGTTACGGTATTGAATAAATTTTCGAAAAGAGATAGATATTAATGCGCAAATAGATTCTTTAAGGCATGTCGATAAACAAAACTGAGAGTATTTGCAAGTTATTTTTTTTAAATTAAATTTAAAAGAAGAAGAAAAGTTTTGTAGTAAAAAAGTATTAGTGTACAATGAAAATTTAGATAGAATTATTGGATTCGTTGATAATGGTGAGGAAATATCGTGCACATTAGCTAATAAAGCCTGTTTTTTATGCTTAAAGGTTTGTTTTGTAAACTGGAAACAACCAATTTGCTATTATTTATCTAGTAATGCTCTGGAAAAGGTTTGAACTAGAAAAAAATTATAAAAACTTATTGTGCAATTGCAGACGTCTTTGTCTATAAAAATGATTGCAATTCTTGCTGTTTAGAATTCATTACAATTATTATTATTATCATTATTTTCATGACCATTCTACTCCTAACATTGAACACCCTATAGCTAACAAGATTTCACATTCCCATAATATAGTTACGTCTCAGACCACTTTGCCTAACGGCACAAACAAATTCGCAACGGTTTCCCACGCCATTTTGCTTACACAGCAAAACCAGTCCTAAACGGATATGACCCTTTTCCCCCGCGCATGTGCAAATCACTAAATATAAATTGCACGCGAGTTACATCCGCAACGAAAATGTTCAATCTAAATAAAAATGCAAACGCCAACATTTCCAGCGAAAATGTTGATACAAAGGTCGATGCAACCATCAACCTCGAAATGCAACCCGATTCCATTAATATATTAAAACGGAAGTACGGAATTGCATAAATATGAAATATGTCGATACAAATGTTGATGCGGCCGTCAACCTTGTAATACAATCCTAACCAAATTCATGATCAATAAACATTTTCGGGGCGACGACTGTAACAAGTATATAATTTTAAGTTGAGTTTATTTTTGTACACCGTAGAAATCGGACGATAATCTCCGGGGAATAAAATCAATATTTTGTTAACAAAGTTTGTTTGTTTTTTCCTCTTTTGAGTCGCGCGGCCATTCTTACGCAATCAGCATTTTTTCCCATATTCATATTTCATAACCTACCAAAATGATATATGAATATTTCAATAACAACATTCCTTTTCCCAATCCCAAAAGCCAACACAAAATTAGAGAATTAAGTTCAGTTAACGGAGATAACTCAAAGAATAAAGTCGCGGATATTTTAATGTAAAACTAAAATACTTAATAAGATAATAAAAGATATTTTTGATGTAAAACTAAAATATTTAATAACATACTAAAAGTGAATAAAGAAAAAAAAAGAATAAAAAAACGATAAAGTTTTTTTTTAAAGGAAACCGCGGCTATTAGATCTTCATTATATATCACCATGAACAATATTATCGGCATTCTCAGGTATCCCATTCCCATCAAAACCCATGCACTGCACTGCACAGGTGCTTTTCGATAACATTCACCCCTATTGTCGTCGTCGTCTGTCGCAAACGACTGGCGACGTTTGTCGTGTCGAGTCGTTTGGAATTTGGTATTGCGTAACTGAAACGACTCGACTCTCTGAACTCTCACATCCCACATACATTCCACAAACTATGACACATGTGGTTTGTCATTTCAGTCGACGAATTTATACTTTGGTCTTGTGTTTTGTTTGTGACTTGGTTGATAATTAATAAAACAAAGCAAAAATGAATAGTGTTGAGATGTTTTTTGAAAGCTGTGGCGAAGAAAAAAACCAGAAAAAACCGGCCAAGTGCAAGTGTCACTCGCGCACCGAAGGTTCCGTACGTTAGTTCATAATAATATGCATGCATAGTGTTAAGGTATTGTTCCCTAACGTCGGTCGTCGTCACTCGTCAGTTTCGACCTATACCTACTTGGATCTTCGAAAACTAACTATGTAGTACCTATATATACATACCTTTACTGACCTACCCCATAAAAATGCGAGCAAAACATTATTTCATTGCAATATCATCGGCCCCTCCCAACTCGTAATAATACAAATGAACAGAGAGAGCACACGTGCAACAAAAATGCATACGCGAACACGATACAACGAATATGAAACAATTCGATGATCGTGGGGAGAGAGGCCAGAGCACAACCCTCTATCCTCCATGACATCGACCGAGATACACAAGCACAGCACAAGCACAACATAAAATATTCACCATGCTCTCCCATCAAACCTCACAAAAGGTATTTCTCCTCAACTCAAGCACATCTCAATCTCATATGCAAATATCTATATGAATTATGTCTCTCACTTAAGATCCGCCTCCTATCCAACAAAAATAATTTTCTCCCACAGCAACCACCACCCACCACACCACTGCCAGGCAGCCACGACCACGACATTCCAGATTCCACTCATATCCAACACGAAATCTCCCCATGCAATCCAACAGCAACAACGCATAATGGATCGAGATCGAGAGCGATAAACACACAAGCCAAAGCCACACCCTTTTCGGAGTAATTCTCTCGGTTTGTTGGCGCGTGGTGTTGATCGTGTTCAACCAAACACCAATATGGTATGCGTATGTATGGCCGTGTGGGTGTGGTGACATTGACAATGGTGTATGAGATGGGTATGCATTGGGATTGGAATGGAAGTTCCAATTGTGGCGATTGATTGAGTTTTTTTGTAAATATCTTCTAAAATATTAACTTTTCGACATAACAGTCTTCAGCACATATATAGCTACGAAGATGATCTACAAAAAAGGATTACATGTATTTTTTGTAAATCTAAAAATAAAGAGTTTTTTGTGCGAATGAACATATTTTTTCCACGAAATTAAGAATAAATCCAAAACCAGCCGATGTATTGTTTATATTGGTATTTGTCGATTAACTAGAGGTTATACCTGATACTGTGTGCAAATTCCAGCTTTCTACGTCAATTAGTTCTTGAGATAGACCTAGGTAGGGTAAGGTCGGGATAATTTGACATGCAGGAGGAATTGACACCAGCACTTTTCTGAAAAACTAAAACCCTGGCAGCATTTTAAATGATGAGGAAACGAAGTTAGTAACGATTGGTTTGAGTGATAAATAAGCCATCACTGTGGTCTAGACGATAAGCAAAGTGGACGTCTTTTTTATTTTTGTGCCCCTTTGATCTAATTTTTATGGTAAGTAATCCAACTGTAATATTTTAATTATGTAGCTTATGACATTGAAAGTGCAATGTAGTGCACCTTCATTGTTTTTAACATCATTAATAAACAATAGTTCATCCTAAGCACCATTACAAAAGTTTTTTTTTGTATTAGTCAAAAAAATTAATGAAAAAGGAGGATTTGACATTTTAGCTGAAGGAGGAATTGACAAAGTGTCAAATCCTCCTTTATGAGTCAAAATAGAAAATGTGTGGTAAAACAACTTCTTACTCTTTTTTAGAATGTAAAAATGCCAAATATCTACAAAAGAAAGAATCCCTACCGCAACATCGATGAAAAAAGTGTTGATAATGCCATTAAAGACATTAAAAACAAAACAGAGTCGATAAGCAGTGCTGCCCGAAAATTTGGTATTAATCGTACCACTTTAATATCCAGACTCCAAAAACAACAGAAAGGCAAACAAATTAACACTCAATTCAGTACAAAGTATTCGACTAGACAAGTTCTCACAACAGCTCAAGAAAGGGAACTTGTTAAATCAGCCCTATCGAGGTATCCGATCGGAAAATTCTCCGATTTCATACGAATACGAATCGGAGGATTTTTGTTTGTTTGAGGTATTCTTCCGAACAGCTTTTCGGAACTTCTTTTCGACAAATATGCAAGGCACACTGGCATTTCAGTGCGATCAAGTGCGTTTTTACCGATATTGTTGACAGTTTCGTACGAATTTTCTTCCGATATGCTCCGACAGGAATTGGTTGCGGAATTTGTTTAATACGATTTGCAGTGAAGTATTGATAAATCGAATGTAATTTCAGTCTCCGACGGAGTATGCGTAGCGGAAAAAATTCCGTTCCGATCGGATACCTCGATAGGGCTGAATATATCAAAAAATGTTCAGAATTGCATTTTGGTTTAACGTATGAACTGGCAAAGCAACTTGTTTTACAATATGCTAAAATAAATAAAATTTCATACCCAAATGTTTGGAATACAAATGAACAAGCTGGAAAGGCTTGGCTTGCGGGGTTTATGCGACGCAACAGTACCCTTAGTCTACGAAAACCAGAAAATACGAGTATGGCCCGTCTTCATGGGTATAAAAAAGCACCGGTAGAACTTTTTTTTCAAAATCTCAAGCGGCTGTATGAGAAATACCAGTTTGGTCCCGAAAAAATTTACAATTTGGATGAGACCGGTGTAACGACCGTACTCGAATCTCCAAAGGTATTCGCATTTTAATTTCTCTTAGAATTTTACTTTACTTATAGTTCTTGTAGGTAATTGCTGAAAAGGGAAAAAGAACTGTTTCCCAAGTTGCATCCGCAGAAAGAGGCAGCTTAGTCACAATGGTTGGCATTGTCAATGCCACAGGAAATCACGTTCCGCCTGTCTATGTGTTTCCGCGAAAACGCATGAACCCCAATTTCTTGACTGGTTCTGTAATCGGATCCATTGGTCTGCTCTCAGACAGCGGTTGGATGAAAAGTGAAATATTTCCAGAAGTATTGGCACATTTAAAACAATATAGTAACTGTTCTAAGGAAAATCCAATACTATTATTACTTGATAATCATACATCTCATATCAGTCTTGAATCAGTCATATTTTGTCGAGAAAATGGAATTATTATGCTGTCTTTCCCACCACATACATCGCATAAGCTACAACCTTTAGATGTATCCATTTATGCAAGTTTTAAAGGGCTATGCAAGAAGTCATTCAACAATTTCATGGTTAACAATCCTGGCAAAGTTATTAACATCAGTGATGTGGCATATCTAACAAACAACCCGTTTAAGCGAGCATTTAACCCAGAAAATATCACATCCGGATTTCTTTCAACCGGTATATTTCCGTTCAATGACATTATATTTTCCGAAGACGATTATTTAGAGGAACACGATACAGCTTTTACTCAAGAGCCGGTAGGAGCGGTATCTGAAATGGAAACTATAATCGGGTTAAATATTCCAATAACATCATCAAATAAAGACAGCGTTGTTATGCCTGAAACTGAGCCAGTTAACCCTTCCGGAAATGCTGAAGATATATACAGAAGCCCTGAAAATTCCCCATCCGGTAGAGCAGTTGACCCGATACATATAACACCGGAAGCTCTTCGCCCGTATCCAAAACTGTCTAAAAAGAAGAGCCGCGTTAATGCTGGAACTTCCAAAGTCTATACAGACACACCTGAAAAAAATAAATTGGAAGCATTAGCTGCACAAAAAATAGTCAAGCATATAAAAACTAAAAGCAACAGCAAATTGCCAAAACCTGTTTTTGTAAGACAAGTTCTTGACAGTGAATCATCTTCTGACGATGGTGAAATTAGTCTTCAGGACGATTCTGATACCTTTCAAGTGTCTAACGATGAAGAAGAGCCTCCATCCTTCAAATGTAACCTCTTGAAACTTCAATTAAAGTTTAATCTGACAATTAATGACTTCGTGCTTGTGAAATTCGGGACCAAGAGCAAGAAGATATTTTACTACGTAGGTATCATTCAGAGTGTGGATGAGACAAGTTCCTTGCCTTACACAATTAAATATTATCGACGCCAAAGGTTACATAACTGCTTCTTCGAACCAATTGTAGAAGACATAGGATTGGCTTTAAGGGCTGACATTGCAGCAAAACTGCCGTTGCCCTCTGATCTCCCTGGTAGCTCCAAATCAAGGCCAAAAATTTATTTTAATGTGGACTTTGAAGAACTTGATGTTCGCTAGTATTATTTATTATTATTACGTATTATTTTTTGTTACTTACTGAATATTTATGAAGTATCTTTTTTGTTTTGTTTGATTGTTTCTTTTTTCGTTGCCTAGTGCGATTTATTTTTTATTTTAAATTAAGTTTTTATGAAGTGTTTTTTCTGTTGCTTAATTTATTTTGTTATTTTAATTCTATGTCTTTAAACTTAAATAAAAGTAGACTGAACTACTAAACAACAATTAATATGCGTTGAAAATAAACAAAATATTATTTATTAATCAAAAAAGCAATACATATGTTGTTTTATTATTTTAAAAACGTTGTAAAATAATCATGTGTCAGATCCTCCTTCCTCTGTCGAAACCTCCTTAGGCAGATGACAAATCCTCCTGCATGGTAGGAGGAATTGACACTTTGTAAGGTTTTGGGAAAAACCTTACAACTCTGTTAAAAATATTTATATCGATTAATTATTAATGCTTTTATATAGCTAAAATGATATTGTAACTTATGTAAATTTTGAAAATTTGAAATTGTATTTGGATTTTAAGATATTTCCAAATGTTCGTTAACGTGTCGAACCATCCCGACCTTACCCTACAACATTTTTTATTTTATTCGGACAGACATCGTAGCGAAAGCAATAAGGTTCCTCCATATGGAAACGGAACCTTAAAAAGAAAGCCAAGGAAGGAAATTCGAGCCAAATATAATCCATTGGATTTGCCTGACGTTGTGAGTGGTAGAAATAATTTAAATTGCAAACATTGTTTTAATTACAATAATTGTTTTCAGATTTAAATTGTATAGGTACAAGACAATTGAGAGATAAGACTATTTCGTCCTATTGCCGATCATCTGTAGGGAATCGTCGAAACATTGTTGTTGCAGTTTAGTTTTGTGTTCAAATTTAACCGGCATCAGAAAGAGGAAAAGGAAATCACTATTTTGACTTCGCTATTTCTTGGCCTTGTGAACTGCGCGAAAAAATCAACTTCCTGGGAAATGAGCGAAGCTATGCTGGTGAGTGCGTAATTTTTCGCTCAGATTATGGCAACATTTTTATTCTCATTTAGCTCCATCAATTTTATCTTGATTTCAAATATAATAATTGAAATCCACGCCTAAAATCGGGACTTAAATTTAGAGATCAAATTGTAAATTTTATAAATAAAATCAAAAGAGCTAGATGAGATTGAAGGTTGGGTCATACACTGAGCATGCATGAGTGAGCGAGATAGACATAGAAGATTTGTCGATGGTCTAGGCTGATATTGGTCTAGCGGCTGATTGTGATCGAGAGATCGGTTTTACACATGGTAGTGATCGGACGTGGCGGTGGATGATTTTTTTTATATTTTTTTTTAATTCCGTGGTTTACACTGGTGGCGGTAGAAACGGGACACAACGAATCCAGCTAGTTGATGTACCCTAAAATAAATTTTAAACTACAAAATTTTATCGAAAAGTGCCTGCTGAAAAGTGTATACAGCGCTTCTACGTTCGAAAATTTGTGGCGTGTAAAACTACGCACATATGCAAACAAATTCGTCCCGCCAACCCGTGCAAAAAAGTAACCACGCGATTCGCCATTCCCACCTAACCACGCGGTCCACGCAAAATCAATTCATCCTACCCATCGTAAAACCTGCAAAAAAACCGACAGAACAATCATCACACAACTGGCCGCAAAATCAAAATCATCGCGTGCGAAATTCCAACCTGCCGAGACGCATCCAAAAGGTCTCATCGACAGTATTGGTTCGCTTTGTGTCATCTCAGCGACCCTTATTCGCAGATCGCTGTCCAATCGACACCAGCTCGTTCGTCAATCCCCAGCTCACAGTCAGGCCTCAGGTGCATAAGTTGCATAAGCCAAAGTTCGCCTGAAAAGATAATTTTCGCCAGCAGAGTCACCATCCACAACAGTCGCAGGAAGTTCATCAGCAGAAACACCAACCAACCAACATACATTTTTGTTTTTCTATTTGGCCCTAGAGGGCTCTGTTTGCAGTACTAAAGAGAAAAAAAAGCTAAGTTCTGGTCAATTTTTAGTGATTTGTAAATCATTTACGTTCAAATGCAATTTTTATTTATTTAGTTTAGTGCGTCGATCTTTCTGCTAAAATTGGAGCAGCGTACAGAACATCAAGGAAGGAAAGTGGTGCACCTCAGTCCAACCCCTTGGAGTCCGGTTTAATGGTAACCCAGAAAATAGATTGGGGTAAGTTTTTATAAGAATTTCATTTGAACAAGTGATATAGTAGTTTGATTGAACCAGTAACCAGAAGAGATAAGAAGTTAGAAAACAAAAGCAAGTAGGGAGCGCGACAATTTTGTATCTATTCCTGAGTGATTTCGTGTTTTATCGCTTAGAATAAAATTAATTCTGTTCGGTTGGTGTAGAGATTGATACTCGTACGAATAAAAGTATATCTGTACCGAAATATTTAAGTGGTGCATACCTAAAACCAATTTACTGTTGTAAATCTACGCAATAATATGTACATAACAGATATCTACCAAAAAGCAATCAAAATTTAAAAGTAATACTGCATATGAATTGTTTTGAAGTAAACTTAAATGGATTTTTTTTTGTTAATTGACCTACGTGGTATATGAATACTAGCTGCAATCCTTGTTAATTTAATTTTAGTTAATCTTAGGTTGAGTTGTTGAATAAATGGATTTATTGTTAAATTTTGAGAATTTAAAAGAAACCTCTTTTTCTTTCGGCGCTGTACATGGTTTTCGATCATCGGAATTTTGTTAGTGTTGTCATTTTAGTGATTTTCTTTTGCCGTGTTAGCAATTTTAAGATAATGTGTTCGATAAGGTTCACGAATATGTGTGGTTGTTAAATTAGTGAGAGGATGTGTGGGATGGATTATTAAGATATACGTTAGGACCTAAAAGGGTTATGAAGGGGTATCCTAGACTCCAGTAGAGGCTAGATACTCACTTCTCGGTTTAGGGGTCATCGTACATGGAGCGTATCGATGGCCATGGATGCTGAACTCCGGTTTAGTTAGGGGTGGGCCAGCTCTTGGAGAGTATTAACATCTACCTCTCTCCCTCTCTCTCCCGCTTAGGAAGATCATGGTGAATTAGACAAAACTCGGGCCTCGCAATCAATATTGTTAGGGATGTACGGTTACGCGTCGTTTTTTTGATCTTTTTCTCTCAGGCATGTAAAATCTCAATGTAACCCCAGTCTAGGGCCTGTGGCAAGATCCGCACCCGCCGATGAGCTAGCGCGTGGAGAAAGCGTTCATGTCTGAGCCACAGGAGGCCTGGACACCCCTCCTATTGGTCCGCCTGGACTGACTCAAGGGTCCTGTGACCTTGGGTCATAAGGGTGGATAAGGGTAGTGGGAGGGTTCGGCTGCTTACAGTTATGCTAGACTACATTATACCACCTAGGACTAGGCTTTCACCGATATGGGTTATATATTGGAGAGGCCAAGTTTTGCCCAACCGAAGGCCTTTCGGTCATGGGTGCATTTCTGTTTGCGTGTGTGTGCTTACGTCAATCTACTTCGGTAAAAGCATAGGCATTTGCCCAGCCGTTCGTTACAGGTGGCGCCCAACGTGGGGCCCGAAGTTTTGTCAATATAATTCACATATAAAAAAAATATATATATTTCTTTCCCAAATTTTAGTTTGTGGCTTCAACGTATCCAGTAAATGGGTGAAACTGAGTCCCTATTGATATCTGTTGTACGGTTGATAGTCCTTTTAGAGTTTGTTAAAGTGCCTTATAGATTGTTCAATTTGCTAGCTTCCGAACTGAAAGTCCTTATGTCCGGTAGATAGGTAGACGTTTGTCCTTATTTACGTCCGTTGCGTAGGCCTAAATAGTTTAGGTTAACTTTGTCTAAACACTTCAAGTCGACGAATGTATGTCCTGTATATGAATGAAATCTGTTCTTCATTTACGAAAGTTGCGTAAATTCAAGATTTGGAGAGTAGTTTTGCCTTAGTGTTGCAGTCATGTTAAGTCCGGTAAATGGGTTGAACTTTTTCCCCATTTATGTCTGTCGCTTCATGTTGCTTACACTATTCTTATTGCAAAACAAAGACAGCATAACAAAAACGAAAATGTATTTCACACTTCCAGCAGTAAATACAAACATTGAACAATTTATATACATTGAAACATTTATTATCCATAGCGAGATTTTGAGCTTTAGTTACTTTCTTTTGTCCTCGTATTTGTCCAGATTAAGTCCTACACCTCCTCAATTATTATGATAAAGTTTTTGATATAGTATTTAAGATTTTGAATTATTTAGTTGGCTGCAAGGCAACTATTTTCGAATTTGATTTAATTTTGATCCTTTTACATTTAATATTTTTACCCTTCTGATAAGATAGTTTTGAAATTTTTGAATTCATAGCTTCCAATAGATATTTGATATTAGTTAAGATTATTCGGCATGTCAAATCCTGGCCCAAGTCGGCGTATTGACGTGCAAAGTAGCTATACGTTACGAAGTGGACGCAAACAAGTTCCAATAGTACCAGAAGAGTCAAGGCGGATAGACAATATGTCCGAAAGTAGGGAAAACGATGATATTCAGGCAAGTTTGGCCAATCAGCAAGAGAATCGACCGCAACCACTCTCGTCAGGAACTCGTGCTCCTGAAGGAATGCCTGACGCCAATGATAGCGCACAATTTGAGCAGTACGTCCAAGATGTCGTTTCCGCTACAGTCGGCATTAACCGTACTGATGAACTTCGATTCATCAGAGAAGAACTCGACAAGAACCGTTTAGAACTCCAACGGGAAATAGCGTCCCTAGTGCAAGCAGCATTATCAGCTCCTTTGCCACCTCAAGATTCTAACAATCGGAATAACATCCCCGATCCTAACTTGCGTGTTCCTCAAACCGAATATGACGTCAATAGACGGGCAGAATTTATCCCTCCTTATTCGATTCCATCACCAAACGTTCCACCAAGAAATAATCCTGTCGTATATCCCGTGAATATGCCGCGGAGTAGCAATGTCGAAAATTTCTTAGAACAATTCAGCAGAATTAACCTGAATGGTCCAACTCCTTGCCATGACATTCCCGCTCCGACTTCTTCGCCCTCGAATTCATTTAACCGATTTCCCAATTATCACAAATGGGGAATTAAGTTCGATAACGTTAAGATGACTGTGGATGATTTCCTCTTCCGTCTTGGAAGATTAAAGGAATCATATAACGTGACGTGGTGTGACATCGTCAGTAACTTCCACCATTTTGTTTCAGGACAAGTTGAAACTTGGTTCTGGACCTACCTTAAGAGTAATCCTGGTGTAAATTGGCCCACTCTTCGTCTGGCGTTAATAGAGCAATATCGTAGCTTAGAATCTGACTTCGAATTGTCGCGAAGGATGTCTGATCGTAGGCAAGGACAGTATGAGCCGTTCGATACGTTTTTCGCAGACCTTCTGCAGCTCAATTCTCGATTGCGTGTCCCGAAGTCGAACCGGGAGATAATTGAAACAATAAAGCAGAATGTGAATCGCAAGATAGGGGAACATCTTATAACGTTTAGCACCCATAATATCCCCGAAATGGTGCATGTGTGTCGCACAATTGAAAAGTTCATTAACGAACATGACACCCAGCGACCTAGGATGCAACAACCTTTCATGTCACGTCGGAATATCAACGAGCTTGAACAGACAGATATTCATTCCATCCCCTGTTCATCAGGTGAAGTCGAAGCCGTTGCTTTTCGTCAAAGAAATACGAACGCGCTGAAATGTTGGAATTGTAAGGAGCTTGGGCATACATTCTTTGATTGTGCTATTCCACAGAGAGCTCTTTTCTGCTACAAATGTGGCAGAGAGAATACGACTACACCACAGTGTCCAACTTGCGCGGGAAACTCTCAAAGGAGCAATCATCCAACCGGGGAGAATTGCTCACGGAATTCCAACCCGGCAAACTACCAAATGTAATCCAAAACTCTCCTGTCTCAATACTTAAGCGTCCTGAAGAGCCTAGTACAAAAATATCAGCGATTGTTACTACACCCGCAAAAGAAATCAGCCCTCAGAAACCGTCTTTTCACGAGCGACTTACGAAATACTACCAAACGAGAGATAGAATCTTCGGAACACCAACTCGGTCAGCAAAGATAATAAAGGTAAGGAAACGCTTCTTAGACAAGAAGCGGCGATATCAAGCTATAGCCGCGACGACTTTGCAATGTTCCACGACTGATCCGAGGCCGTATGTCACTGTAAAGGTTTTTGAGCGAGATTGGTTAGGGTTATTAGATAGTGGCGCTTGTATTAGTTGCTTAGGTGCAGGAGGTGTAGAATTTTTACTAAACAATAAAATTCCTTTTAAGAAATTTTCATCCGCTGTCACAACAGCTGATGGCAAAGAGCAAAATATTGTCGGTGTTATTAACGCCAAAATGCAGTTCAGAAATCGAAACGGACACATAACTCTATATGTCGTTCCATCTCTGACTAAAGATTTATACCTCGGTGTAGATTTCTGGCGCATGTTTGAAATAGCCCCAAGTGTTATCTCTGAGATTTCTGTAAAAATCTTTAATTTAGAAAATGTTTCTAGTTTGGATATATCAGGCGACGTGCCTCTAAGAAGCGAAGTTCTCACATTAGCCCATGATTTGTCGGACAATGAGTCTAGGAAGTTGGAGGAAGTTATTAGTATGTTCCCGTCCTTTGCGAAAGTTGGTTTAGGAAGGACGCTGGTAGAGGAACACACAATTGATACTGGGGACGCGGAGCCAATAAAACAGCGTCATTATCCCGTATCTCCAGCGGTACAAACCCTCCTGTATGCGCAGTTGGACCGTATGCTTTCTTTGGACGTGATCGAAGAAAGTTCAAGTTCATGGAGCTCCCCAGTTGTTCTAGTAAGAAAAACTGGGAAGAACCGTATGTGCTTGGACGTTCGAAAGCTTAACCGGGTCACTAAAAAGGATGCATACCCACTGCCGCATATAGAAGGGTTGCTAGGACGTCTTTCGGATACATATTTCATTTCGAGTGTGGATCTGAAAGACGCCTTTTGGCAGATACCGTTGGAGCAAAGTTCAAGGGAGAAGACTGCGTTTACCGTCCCTGGTAGGCCGCTGTACCAATTCAAAGTGATGCCCTTTGGCCTTTGTAATGCGCCTCAGCGTCTTTGCAGGCTCATGGATAAGGTCATCCCTCATGAATTGAGACAGCGGGTGTTCGTCTACCTGGACGACTTGCTAATTTTCTCAAGGACGTTTGAGGAGCATATTGAGCTTCTGTCCATTGTCGCAAACAAACTTAAAGCGGCAGGGTTATCGATTAATGTAGAAAAATCCAAGTTTTGTTATAGGGAGTTGAAATATCTCGGATTTGTCGTAGGAGATGGCATTTTAAAAGTAGATCCTGCTAAGGTAGCTGCCATAAGTGAATTTCCTATACCTAAAACTGCTCGCCAAGTAAGACGATTTTTAGGAATGTCCGGGTGGTATAGGCGATTCGTAAATAATTTTTCTTCCTTAGCTTCTCACCTATCGGATACCTTAAAAAAAGGAGTTGCATTCAGTTTCGGCGAAAATGCAATCAAGGCATTCAATTCTATAAAACAAATGTTGACGTCAGCGCCTGTTCTAGTTAATCCTGACTATAATAAACAATTCGTCATCCTTTGTGATGCCTCGTCAACTGGCATTGGAGCGGTATTATGTCAGGAGGACGAAAACGGCGATGAACGTCCCATATGCTTCTATTCGCATAAACTGAATGATGCGCAAAAAAATTACTCGGTCACAGAGCGAGAATGCTTAGCGGCAGTGATGGGTATACATAAATTCCGGCCTTACATTGAGGGGTATAAGTTCAAAGTCATCACAGACCATGCCAGTCTGAAGTGGCTGATGGGCTTAAAAGACTTGAAAGGCAGGTTAGCTCGTTGGAGCTTAGATTTGCAAGGCTATACCTTTGAAATCGAGCACCGGAAAGGCAGTCTGAATGTTGTGCCTGATGCGCTTTCACGTGCGTATGAAATTGAGGCATTGCAATCCGGTCTTTCGAATTCAAAGGGAATGCATGACGTTTTGCATATAGATTTAACGGACCCTGCGTTTCAGTCGGAAGATTATCTCCAAGTTATCAACAACGTTCAAGCTAACAACGATCAGTTACCTGACCTCCGGGTCTCAGATGGCTACGTGTACAAAAAAATGAAACACAGCACTGGCAATCCACTCCAAGATGATCTGTCATGGAAGCTATGGGTTCCGGCAGCGCTTACTAACAACCTAATCTCTTTAGCCCATTGTCCTCCGAAGGCCTCTCATGGGGGCATCGCTAAGACCCTATTTAGACTGCGAGACCAGTATTACTGGCCTAATATGCCAGCTCAGGTGAAGCGGTATATCTCCCTTTGTGAAGTGTGCAAAACCACGAAAGCTCCAAACACCATCCTCAGAGCACCTATGGGTAAAGCTTTTACCGTAGACCGTCCCTTTCAGCATGTATATGTAGATTTCTTAGGCCCGTATCCGCGTTCCAAATTGGGAAATACGCATATTATTGTAGCATTGGATCAGCTTACGAAATTTGTACTAATCAAAGCCCTACGAAGAGCGACCGCTGAAACTGCAATAAAATTTCTGCGAGATGAGATTTTTCTTATTTTTGGTGTCCCTGAAACTATTTTCTCAGACAATGGGAAACAGTTTTTGAGCCTTGAGTTTGGTAATTTAATGAAATCTTTCGGAATAAATCATTTGAAAACCGCATCGTATTCCCCGCAGGCCAATGCTAGCGAGCGCGTAAATAGATCCATACTTTCCGCCATTAGGTCATATCTCGATACAGATCAATCAAACTGGGATCTACATCTGCCACACATTGGAAGTGCCCTAAGGACAGCGGTTCATTCGGCCATAGAAATGTCCCCGTATGAAGCAGTCTTTGGTCAACGTATGATCGAGCACGGCAGTGACTACAAATTATTAAGGAAGCTTAAAGGGTTAAATGGATCCGAGATTGATCTTATTCCGAAGGCAGCTAAAATTAATATTTTGCATTCGCACATTAAAGACGCTCTAGAAAAAACACATCAAGTATACGCCCGAGTGTACAATACTCGCAGTGCCAAGATTAAGTATCAAGTAGGAGACCTAGTGTATAAGAGAAACTTTGTTCTAAGTGATGCAAAGAAAGGACTAAATGCAAAGCTTTGTCCAAAGTTCATCAAAGCCAGAATTCAGAAAATTATTGGTAACAATCTTTACGAATTGGTAGACATATCTGGCAAAAGACTAGGGGTTTCTCATTCGAAAGATATCAGGCGCTAGCACTTACTCTTGTCTCATTATCTTCATTGCGCATATAGACACATTTGTTTTCATTTAACAAGCCGGCTGGCTCAGTCTGAACATGAGACTCTTAAGTTAGTTCAGGGGTGGGTCGAGGGTATCTGTCGATTCTTTTTCTTGATACTTTCATTCGCAAAATGCTGGTGAAACTATCAAGTTTTGTAGGGAATCGTCGAAACATTGTTGTTGCAGTTTAGTTTTGTGTTCAAATTTAACCGGCATCAGAAAGAGGAAAAGGAAATCACTATTTTGACTTCGCTATTTCTTGGCCTTGTGAACTGCGCGAAAAAATCAACTTCCTGGGAAATGAGCGAAGCTATGCTGGTGAGTGCGTAATTTTTCGCTCAGATTATGGCAACATTTTTATTCTCATTTAGCTCCATCAATTTTATCTTGATTTCAAATATAATAATTGAAATCCACGCCTAAAATCGGGACTTAAATTTAGAGATCAAATTGTAAATTTTATAAATAAAATCAAAAGAGCTAGATGAGATTGAAGGTTGGGTCATACACTGAGCATGCATGAGTGAGCGAGATAGACATAGAAGATTTGTCGATGGTCTAGGCTGATATTGGTCTAGCGGCTGATTGTGATCGAGAGATCGGTTTTACACATGGTAGTGATCGGACGTGGCGGTGGATGATTTTTTTTATATTTTTTTTTAATTCCGTGGTTTACACTGGTGGCGGTAGAAACGGGACACAACGAATCCAGCTAGTTGATGTACCCTAAAATAAATTTTAAACTACAAAATTTTATCGAAAAGTGCCTGCTGAAAAGTGTATACAGCGCTTCTACGTTCGAAAATTTGTGGCGTGTAAAACTACGCACATATGCAAACAAATTCGTCCCGCCAACCCGTGCAAAAAAGTAACCACGCGATTCGCCATTCCCACCTAACCACGCGGTCCACGCAAAATCAATTCATCCTACCCATCGTAAAACCTGCAAAAAAACCGACAGAACAATCATCACACAACTGGCCGCAAAATCAAAATCATCGCGTGCGAAATTCCAACCTGCCGAGACGCATCCAAAAGGTCTCATCGACAGTATTGGTTCGCTTTGTGTCATCTCAGCGACCCTTATTCGCAGATCGCTGTCCAATCGACACCAGCTCGTTCGTCAATCCCCAGCTCACAGTCAGGCCTCAGGTGCATAAGTTGCATAAGCCAAAGTTCGCCTGAAAAGATAATTTTCGCCAGCAGAGTCACCATCCACAACAGTCGCAGGAAGTTCATCAGCAGAAACACCAACCAACCAACATACATTTTTGTTTTTCTATTTGGCCCTAGAGGGCTCTGTTTGCAGTACTAAAGAGAAAAAAAAGCTAAGTTCTGGTCAATTTTTAGTGATTTGTAAATCATTTACGTTCAAATGCAATTTTTATTTATTTAGTTTAGTGCGTCGATCTTTCTGCTAAAATTGGAGCAGCGTACAGAACATCAAGGAAGGAAAGTGGTGCACCTCAGTCCAACCCCTTGGAGTCCGGTTTAATGGTAACCCAGAAAATAGATTGGGGTAAGTTTTTATAAGAATTT
The DNA here is from genome assembly GCA_955612985.1 of Cheilosia scutellata. Lineage (NCBI taxonomy): Eukaryota > Metazoa > Arthropoda > Insecta > Diptera > Syrphidae > Cheilosia > Cheilosia scutellata. The sequence continues at coordinate 65,585,736 of OY015313.1, forward strand.
CATTTGAACAAGTGATATAGTAGTTTGATTGAACCAGTAACCAGAAGAGATAAGAAGTTAGAAAACAAAAGCAAGTAGGGAGCGCGACAATTTTGTATCTATTCCTGAGTGATTTCGTGTTTTATCGCTTAGAATAAAATTAATTCTGTTCGGTTGGTGTAGAGATTGATACTCGTACGAATAAAAGTATATCTGTACCGAAATATTTAAGTGGTGCATACCTAAAACCAATTTACTGTTGTAAATCTACGCAATAATATGTACATAACAGATATCTACCAAAAAGCAATCAAGATTTAAAAGTAATACTGCATATGAATTGTTTTGAAGTAAACTTAAATGGATTTTTTTTTGTTAATTGACCTACGTGGTATATGAATACTAGCTGCAATCCTTGTTAATTTAATTTTAGTTAATCTTAGGTTGAGTTGTTGAATAAATGGATTTATTGTTAAATTTTGAGAATTTAAAAGAAACCTCTTTTTCTTTCGGCGCTGTACATGGTTTTCGATCATCGGAATTTTGTTAGTGTTGTCATTTTAGTGATTTTCTTTTGCCGTGTTAGCAATTTTAAGATAATGTGTTCGATAAGGTTCACGAATATGTGTGGTTGTTAAATTAGTGAGAGGATGTGTGGGATGGATTATTAAGATATACGTTAGGACCTAAAAGGGTTATGAAGGGGTATCCTAGACTCCAGTAGAGGCTAGATACTCACTTCTCGGTTTAGGGGTCATCGTACATGGAGCGTATCGATGGCCATGGATGCTGAACTCCGGTTTAGTTAGGGGTGGGCCAGCTCTTGGAGAGTATTAACATCTACCTCTCTCCCTCTCTCTCCCGCTTAGGAAGATCATGGTGAATTAGACAAAACTCGGGCCTCGCAATCAATATTGTTAGGGATGTACGGTTACGCGTCGTTTTTTTGATCTTTTTCTCTCAGGCATGTAAAATCTCAATGTAACCCCAGTCTAGGGCCTGTGGCAAGATCCGCACCCGCCGATGAGCTAGCGCGTGGAGAAAGCGTTCATGTCTGAGCCACAGGAGGCCTGGACACCCCTCCTATTGGTCCGCCTGGACTGACTCAAGGGTCCTGTGACCTTGGGTCATAAGGGTGGATAAGGGTAGTGGGAGGGTTCGGCTGCTTACAGTTATGCTAGACTACATTATACCACCTAGGACTAGGCTTTCACCGATATGGGTTATATATTGGAGAGGCCAAGTTTTGCCCAACCGAAGGCCTTTCGGTCATGGGTGCATTTCTGTTTGCGTGTGTGTGCTTACGTCAATCTACTTCGGTAAAAGCATAGGCATTTGCCCAGCCGTTCGTTACACATCAACATCACGTTTTGTTAAGCCCTTTCTGAACGATTTTGCCAATGGAATATTTTTCTCCATTTCTTTTACTAACTGTTGAAATTGTCTTTTATTTGTGATTTTCATTTTAAAGAATAATCTTTCGTTAGTTAAATATTAGATACACATACTTTTCTTTAACCCTTGATCACGCAGTTGTAAAAAATTAATGCAAACTATTGATATAGTTGCAGCTTTTTTTATACCCCTGTGGCACATCCGCAGGGATACAAAAAACGATACCCAGGTACTGCATCCTTCCGCTTTCTGGATTTTTTATCATAAATGATTTTATGGCCTTAATTAGGGTCGTCCTGTAATAACTCATTACTTGTGCGCGTTGATTTATATGGTCCAAGACAATTCAGAGATAAAACTATGTCGTCCCATTGCCGATTAACCTCACTTTTGTTAGGCCTTCGTGAATGATTTTGCCAAAGGAATATTTTTCTGCATTTCGTTCACTAAATGTAGAAATTGCCTTTTATTTGTTGTCTCCATTCTGCAAAATAACTATAATTGTCTTTTCGTTAATTAAAAATTAAGTACATATACTTTTTTTAACACATTTATCACACAGTCGTCCGCAAAATAGTCGACGACAGAAATGTATCATTTCCACGACAAACGTCGTCACAAAACGCCTCACGCAATACCGACGATCGTCCAGCGATGACACTTTACTCCAATTGGAGTAGATCTACTTCACTTTTTCGGAAATTTCAGAAATCTACTCCCTACTTCACTTATTTCTAATTTCCCACTATCTACTCCAATTTCAAATTTATAATTAATTTCTTCATTTTTTTAACAAAAAATATTGCATAATTTTCTAAAATGATTTTTTAAGACATTATATTAAAGATTCATACTTTTTTTGTTCGTAATGAAATAATTTTATTTGTAATGTTATTTACTTTAATTGAATTTATGGATTTGTGCTCTTAATTTTAAACCAAGAGTACTTTCCAAGGACATGCAGTTTTCACCCTACAATAAATTTCCTAACTAGGACTATAGTTCTCTGCTCTATGCGGTTATAGAATAGAATAGTTCGGGTATAGTATTCAGCTAGTAACTGAATAATTATTGGTACGTACCTACTTCTCTGACGAAGCTTAAAAACTCTGTATGTATCTACATTTGTATTGAAGATAGACCTCCTCCTTCCATACATTAATTAATTCAAACAAACAGGACAAACCGGTATAATAAGCCTTAATAAATTCATTATATTCCAAAAATGTCTGCGCAGGGGCGTAGCGAGGGGGTGGGTGGGGGGGGTTTCGGCAAATCAACGATCAATTTTCAAAAATTAGGTCTTAAGTTTGGATTTCCATTAGGTATAGGTTTTTAAACTTGTGAATGTATACAAAAGTCGGCATTTTCAAAAGTTCCACATGAACTCCTTAAAATCGGTGAATCGGTGAATTTGCCGACTGAAATCCTCCAAATTTAGCGAGTTTAGATTCGATTTTAAAAAGGGCGGTCGGCATCGGTGAATCTGCCGAATGAAATCCTTAAAATTTAGCGAGTTTCGATTCGATTTTAAAAGGACGGTTGGCATTTCTTATTTGAGGTTAAATTCGAAGGAATGTGTTATTCGCTAGTTCGCGGCTTATTGATGTGGATTGCGAACTTTAACAATTCGCGGCAAACGTGTGTTTGTGCCAAGAGGAGGATAATTAATTATCCCATCAAAATGTATTAAGAAAATAAGTTTATAAACAGTTTAAATAACGAAATTTTGAATTCCAAACTTTTTGCCGCGAACGAAATTACTCTTGGCGCGAATTGACAAATTTTATTTGCAATCCACATCATTTAATTAGCGTTCCACAAACTAGCGAATAAATCATTCGTTCGAACTTAACCTCAAACTAGACATTGTGGGTAGAAACTGATGGCTGGAATTCGCGAACTGCCGCGACCTATAAAAGTGTTCATGTGAACGGGCTGCCAAAACTTGCGAATAGTCGTTCGATCGTAGGTAGTTGGTCGCTCTTATGTGAATGGTTTTTTAGGTATTAGCCCAGGGGTGTTCCTGTTAAGATTGGTCAAAATTGGACAAAGGGGCGCGGCGCCTCGCATACAACAAACATCTTCTATGGAGTGAAACTCGTTGACGTTAGATATAATTCGATAACCGCTGGGCCCATTTTCATGATTTCTATACAGACGGCAAGTTCCTGAAATAAGTCGGCATTTCAATGAAAGTCACTCCCCCACGGCTCGAACCCTCGCTACGCCCCTGTGTCTGCGTTATACCTTGTAAAAGGTATTTAGTTGCTTTTTGAAAATCTACTCCCGTTTTTCCCCATCTACTCCACTTTTTTAGGTAGTTCTACTCCAGAAATGTTTTCAGAAGTGGCATCGCTGCGATCGTCGTCGAAAAACACAATCCACATTTTTTTACATTTCAGACGCCATTATTGTCGATCGTCGCCGCGACAAAAGTCGTTTATTTTCAGTCGCCAATACCAAACAGTCGTGTCGTTTTTTATAGAGTCGTAAACGACAACGACAATAGGGGTGATTATAAAATTATTCCCATAGAATTTAATGCTGACTTATCATTTTAGTTTGTAAATTAGAGTATAAATAGCCATAAGAGTACTGAAATAAATCACTTTACGTTCAGAAGTCAGACTTTCAATTTGCTACCCCCCACCAGAGGTAAGGAGCTTTTTAGAAAGAATACAAACTCTGGAATCAAAAAAGGTTCCAGGTCAAAACATTGGTGACCCCGACGTGATCTTGATTTGCTTTCCCCCACCAGAGGTAAGGGGCAAATCATACATGAGTCACTGATCAATTGCATTCGCCAGGGCAAACATTGGCGAGGAGTCGACATGGTCTTACACTTTCGCAACATTAATTTCTACGAGGCAATTTAGCATGGGAAGCGAATCCCCACTAGCGGAAAAAAGGAATTCACCGTCTCATCACAATAGTTAGAGTGACATACTTCCCACTCTCCACACCATAGACTGAAGACACCTTTCCACAACGGATGTACAATTATTGCACATCGACCTATTTGAAGTGCATGACCAAAAAACCGAACTCAGCACCACCAAGCCACAATGTTGACCTACTCCCAGCGCATGACAGCATGGCAGCATAGGGCCAAAAAGATATCATTGCAAATATTGACCCGCAATGTATTACTGTTAGTAAGCAAAATTTATGTATAAGTAGGAAGTAATTATAGTAAAATAAATGAGTTGAACTTTAGCAAGCCGAAGATGCAATAGCTGAAGACCACCAGACCAAAAGGTTGCCAGTAATCTCTACAAACTACATTCAATACAATATAGTGATCTGTTTACAGAACTGGTACATAAACAAGACATAGCCAACTGCCAAAAACGTTTCTACTTGAAAACAACATTAACAGGCGAGGCAGAAAAGCTCATCAGACATTTTACTACAACTGATACCAACTATAGTGCAGCATGGCAAGTAATTACCGATCGGTACGACAACCCGCGAGTGTTAGTTATTATTCTCGATATTCATATTTCATTACACAAAATGAAATATGAATATTTCAATAACAACATTCCTTTTCCCAATCCAAATGCCCGCACAATTTTAGAGATTAAGTTTTAGTTTAAGAATATAACTCGAGAAGTAAAGTCATGGTTTGTTACGTGTAAAATTGAAATACTTAATAAAGAAAATAAATGAGAAAAAAAAAAAAAGAAAAAAAGCATTAAAGTTTTTTTTTATTAAACTCGCGACGCGTAAGTCGTTAATACGACATTCTGCACACCGGACCAGCCCTACAAAATGATTTATTTTCAATTTTACTACGCTTCCGGACTCACAAGTATGTATTCACGGCTGATATCTGCAAGATGTATCGTCAGATACAGGTGAATGAGTATAGTAAACGTTTCCAGCGCATCGTTAGGCGGGAATCGAATCTATCACCGAACCGCTGATAACATATCAACTGAACAGCGTGACTTATGGTACAAACCTGCACCTTACCTCGCTATCAGATGTCTTCACGATTTAGCGAAAAGAGCAGACAACCAGAATTCACTAGGAGCTACCATCATTCTTCACGATATCTACATAGATGATATACTGACAGGTTGCAACAATCTTAAGAACGCTCTACAAATGCAGTCAGAGCTGAAAAACCTTCTGGGTCAAGGGATGTTTCAACGACGAAAATGGTGCGCCAATGCACCAGCTCTTCTCGAGGAATACTAAAACAGGATTGTGAAACTGAAACTGTTCTTCACGATCACGACGAAGGATTCATCAAAACATTGGGATTGACATGGCTACCAGCATCAGACCAATTTCTTTTAAAAACAAATTGGAGTGAAACAAAAAGGTAACTAAACGAAGCATATTATCAGATACTGCCCACCTTTTCGATCCACTGGGAATTGTTAGTCCCGTAATAGTTTTGGCTAAAATATTCATCCAAGAACTATGGGCTTTAACACTGGATTGGGACGCAGCATTACCTATAAACATGAACACGAAATGGACAGTCTTCCGATAAGACCTTGTGAAGTTAAACAATCTTAAGATTCCTCGCCACATGATAGTGAAAGATGCAACCGACATCGAACTTCATGCCTTCTCAGACGCCTCGGAACGAGCCTATGGTGCCGTGGTATATTTAAAGTCAACTAATAAAAAGAGTCGCACCAATTAAACAGCAAACCATTCCCCGTCTAGAACTCTGTGCTGCCAAACTCATGGTACAGTTAGTAAAATTGGTAAAGGAAGGCCTATGCAGGCTACATATCCCACACAATCCATATTTTCAAATCCCAAATAACTTTCCCATACCTTTTTGCTTTTCTTGCTTTCCCACGGAAATCAAGGTTCATTCATCCTCTATATCAGCGCATACAATAACGCATATCATGTTCTAACAAATTCAAGCTTCATTCATCCACTATATTAGCGCGGGTTACGTCGAAACCAGCCACCGACGCCACAACTGCTGGGAACATACCAGCTAAGCAACCTGAAACATCAGCAATACGTGCTGGGAACATACCGGCGAAAACATCTGCAACGTCAGCAACACGAGCAGAGGCAAATGTACCTCTGTTCAACGTCTCGTGGGAAAGACAAAATTAGCATCCACAACGAAGCCAACATGGAAAATCGGAATCATTATGACAATTAGAATTAATCGGGCTCCCCTGTAGTAAGGTTGTAATTATAAATGTTCTTGTAATCCAAAAATAAATAAAGTTTGTGTTTCTTTTTTAACGCTCCACGGTAACGGTTGTTTATAATTGGCGCAGTCGAACGGTCTAAAGTCTAAAGACATTAGTCGAACCAACACCTAAGTGTATAATCTAAAAGTGAAAAAGTGAAGTGAAATTGCAAGGCAAAAAGCCGAGAGAAATTTATTTTTGTTCAAACAATACAAATCCAAATAAATTCAGTGCAACGTCTAAAGACAATTTATCTTCAAAATAAAATAAAAACACAGTCAATATGGCAAACGAAAACCAAGCTCAAGCTGCAGTGCAACAAATAAATTTATCTATGGACGAAATCCTAAAGGAATCCAACAAGATAAAAGAATTTTGGGGAAACCAGGACGATTATTCTCTGTCATCATTTATAAGGGAAGTAGAAATATTCCTACCGTGCTATCAAAATGGACCTCTGGAAATGTATTTTCTCCAACGACACGTTTTAAATAAAATACAAGGACCAGCTTTAAAGACGATAAGGACTCTAGGACCCAACCCTTCATGGACACAAATAAAAACCGAGCTGATAAAGAACTATGGAATTCGGGAAAGTTACTACTCACTCTACCACAAAGCCATCGCAGCGAAAAACTTTAATGTAAGTGATTATTTCCATATTCTTAAGAATATCTTAGATAAATTAAATTGTAAATTTGAATTCGATTCAGAAAAACCAATTGAGTTCTGTCATAGTAGTAATGAGAAGATGATTCTTAAAACTTTTCTAAGCGGAATCGACGCAAATTTAGCAAGTATCGTTATTAGTAGGGATATCAGTAATCTTAGAGAGGCCTACCATATTCTAGAAGAATCAAATTTAATTAACAAATCGAGACAAGGCAACTCAGAATTTAACAATAACCCAGGACAATTTAGAAACGTTAATAGGCAAGCCCAGGAACAACCTAGAAACAATAACCGACCCGACCAAGGACAATTCAGGGAATTTAATAGGCAAAACCAAGGACAATTCAGGGAATTTAATAGACAAAATCAAGCACAATTTAGGGATTTTAACAGAGCAACTTCTGGACAAATGAGACAAAACAACAATAATTCAGGACAGTATAGACAGCAAAGATACAACTTTAACAATTCTGCTCAAATGAGATACAACAATAATAACAGGTATAATAATAACGATGTACCCATGGAGGTTGACCATATAGATGAAAACGAAGAAGTAAATTTTCAATTAGCACCAAGAGACAGGATTTACCGATAGTAGAACTTAATATCAACAATGATAAACTCCTGTGCCTCATAGACACCGGATCTTCCACAACACTTCTCGATCAAACAAAACTAAAATCTTACAAGAGAATGCCATTACAAAAATCTATTTCATTTAACACTCTCTCTGGACAAACCTTTTCCGATACGGAAATTATAACAAAACTTCCTAACGAATTTAACGAAAATTCATATATGGCATGGAAATTAACTGCTTTTAAAAACAAAAACTTCGACGCTATTATAGGTCAAAACATACTAAAACCCTTACATGCAGTAATAAATTTAGGCGAAGAATTCTTAGAAATTAACGGTAACAAAATAAAATTTATCAATTCGTGCCCATACGAATATAACGAAATAAATATTCTCGAAAATTCAAATCAACCATTGAATGTGCTTTTAAAAGACAATCTAAACGACGAAGAAAAAATAAAGTTAGAAACCCTTCTTGGTAGAAATAGTGACTTATTCTATAGGGATGGACAACAACTAACACATACAGATAAAATAAATCATGAAATCGTTACAACAACTGATAAGCCAATATATTCCAAGATTTATCGGTACCCTCAAGTACACGAGGAAGAAATTAATAAACAGATAAAAGAAATGTTAGAGCAACAGATCATTACTGAAAGTAATTCACCCTACAATAGTCCTCTTTGGATCGTACCAAAGAAAATGGACAATTCGGGAATCAAAAAATTCCGCATCGTTGTGGATTACAGAAAATTAAATGAAGTCACAACTGATGATAAATTTCCTATTCCCAATATCGACAGTATACTGGAGAAATTAGGAAGATCACAGTACTTCACAACTTTGGACCTTGCAAAAGGATTCCATCAAATACTTGTCAAACCTGAAGACAGAAAAAAAACTGCGTTTTCAACACCTTTCGGGCATTTTGAGTACATAAGAATGCCTTTTGGGCTCAAGAATGCCCCAGCCACTTTTCAAAGGCTTATCAATACAATCCTAAGAGAATATATCAACAAGATATGCGTTGTATATCTTGACGATATTTTAATCTTCAGCACCACACTAGAAGAACATCTAGAAAATCTTCAAAAAATTATGAATGTCCTTAGAGAACATCGCCTAAAAATTCAGTTAGATAAATGTAATTTTCTCGCTAGAGAAACAGAATACTTAGGTCATATCCTAACAACAGAAGGCGTAAAACCCAATATGAATAAAATCAAAACAATATTACAACTTAAATTGCCACAAACTCCTAGGCAAATCAAATCCTTTTTAGGAATAACCGGCTTTTACCGAAAGTTTATCAAAGATTACGCAAAGATTGCGCAACCACTTATAAAATACCTCAAAAAGAATGCAAAAGTTAATATAAAAGACCCTTTATACATAAATGCCTTCGAAAAACTTAAACTAATTCTCACAGACCCACCCGTTCTTAAATATCCAGACTTTCAAAAAAAATTCAAACTAGTAACCGACGCTAGCGACCAAGCCCTAGGTGCAGTTCTGACACAGGACGGACACCCTATTTGCTATTCAAGCAGAACTCTAAATGACACAGAAAAAAATTATTCTGCTACGGAGAAAGAGCTCCTCGCGATAGTTTGGGCAGTCAACTACTTCAGGCCGTACATTTATGGTAGGCCCTTTGATCTTATGACTGATCATCAGCCACTCAAATGGCTACAGGCAAAACATAAAGGAAAGGACATAAATCCGAGATTACAAAGGTGGTTATTAAAGCTAGGCGAATATAATATTAATATAGATTATATAAAAGGCAAAGAAAATGTAACAGCGGATTTCCTAAGTAGAATAAATACAAGCACTGGCGAAATAAATGTAGCCGAAACAGCTTCAGAATCAGAAGAAGAAAATATTCCATTACCACAAGACAATGTAGAAATTGACAACGCTAGTTTAGCCAATACAATTCATTCTCAAGAAGAGGAACATGATAATCATTTTCCAATTCTCGACACAGTTGTAAACCGATTCTACACACAAATAATACTTTCTAACAATAAATCTAGAGAAATAGAAGTTATTAACAACAAAAGGAAAATATATGTAAACTCTGACGATATAGAACAAAATAGGTTAGCAGATATTTTCAGAAGATTAATAAGAAGAAAAGGAAAAGTAGGTATATATTCTGAATTAAGCGAACATGAATACAACCTAGTTCAACAAAAGCTAATTGACCTATTTATCCCAAATGAAGGCATTAAATTTTATAAATGTGCGTATCAAGCAAGGGACATGCGAAATGAAGACGAAGCATTAAAACAAATAGCAAGATATCATAAAAAGGAAACCGGACACTCAGGCATATCAGAAAATTATGAGGGACTTAAGAAATTCATATACTTTAAAAACCTTAAAGAACTTATCCAAAAATATATAAATAACTGTGACACTTGCAATAGAGCAAAATACGATAGAAATCCCATTAAACCCAAGTTCAAGTCCACAGATACACCCACAGATACGAACCAAATAATACACGTAGATATATACACAAACAGCCAAAACAATTTTATTACATTCATTGATAAGTTTTCTAAACATGCTACCATTTTCCATTTAGAAGACAAAAGCAGTCTTACAATCAAAGAAAAAATTAGACTATACTTTTCTATAAAAGGGAGACCAAATAAAATAGTCTTAGATAATGAATTCAGTAATGTTAATATAAAGGACTTCTTAAGAGAAGAACAAATCGAGGCACACTTCACAAAACCAAACAGCCACACGGGCAATTCTGACATAGAAAGACTCCATAGCTCAATCGGAGAAAAGATGAGAGTTCTTTCGGCAGAAAATTCAAGACTAACAGTACAGGAAAAAATATTCCAAAGTGTTGAATGGTACAACAAATCAGTACATTCTACAACAAAATGTAAACCACTACAAATAGAAGAGGATAGAGTAAACAAGGAGGTAATTAGAAGTAATATTCAAACAAAAAAGGATAGGGTTATTCTAAAAAGAAATCAGAGCAGAGAAGAATACGAAGAAGAAAGAAATGAAGGATATATAAAAAATTATAGGGCACTTAGACATAAAGCTCAACCAAAATTTAGGAAACAACAGCTTTCCAACATACACCCCATCAATATTAAAAGACCTTATAAATTTGCAGATCAAATGGATACTGATAATATTGCTTATGACACTAACAACGACCGAAACGACCCTGACAATTGAAAAAATTGACGCATACAACGGGTTTACAGAAGTTAAATTAGGAAATATTCAGATTGTTAAATCATACGACATAATCCTACACATAATTAAACCAACAGAAATTTTAGAAATAGTTAAACGTTTAGAGGACAACTTATCTAACATACGACTTAAAAAAGGAAAAGACATTTTAATTAATGAACTAGAATCACTAAAATATAAGGTACATACAATCATACCACACAGACATAAAAGAGGACTAATCAACATCATTGGTACCGGCATGAAATGGCTATATGGTACTATGGACGATGACGACAGACAAAATATTGAGGACCACCTACGAACGACGGACGAAAACAATCATAATATTATTACGCAGAGTAACAATCAAATTATAGTTAACAATCATTTTAATCAAACATTTTTAACACTTAAGCGAATTATCGAAGAAGATAGGGTTCATATTTTAAACAAATTTAACGCTGTAGAAAAACAAAGTTACACATTATCCAGCAAACTGATATACCTAGAAACATTAATAAAAATTAGAATTATCAAAGACAAAATTGAACATATACAATCAAATATAGCCTCCAGTAGAATAGGAATAATGACTAGTAATATACTCAACAAAGAAGAAATAAACAAATACAACATCGACTTCGAGAAACTAAGGTTATTAAAAATAGGGACAGCTAGCTACAGTAATGATACTATTATTTTTGCAATTAAAATACCAACAAAATTCATTGAAACAGCTAAATATTTTGTTACCGCAATGACAGATAGTAAATCACAAGAGTTATTTATAGAAAACGAAGACATAATCAAAATAAACAATACAATTTATAATTATAAAGAAGATGTAGAATTCAAAAATCTCAAACTTTCAAACTCATGTATCTATACGAATAATTGTAAGAAAATAAAGAACAATCAAAGTAAACTGTTAGAAATCGAAAAGGGATTAATATTGTTAAAAAATTATAAAAACATTAATTTATCAAGTACATGCGATGAACGAGTAATCAAAATAAACGGAAACTACTTAATTAATTTCAACAATTGTAAAATCCATATTGGCAATGAATCATTTAACAATAAAAAAGAGGTATTTGTAGAAAAATTTGTCATGCCTTATGAGATTACATTAAATACCACTAGAAACCAGATAACTTTTGATGAAATTGTAATTAATCAATTAGAAAACATTGAAGAAATTAAAGAACTAAAGTTTTTCAAAAATAACCATGTAACATATAACCTTTGTATTGCAATAATTATATCTATCATAATAATTTTAATCCTTATTTACCTATATATCAAATATTATAAGTTTCGAAATATGTTATTCATAACTCAGGGGAGTTCTAGTTTAAAGGGGGGAGAGGTTACGTCGAAACCAGCCACCGACGCCACAACTGCTGGGAACATACCAGCTAAGCAACCTGAAACATCAGCAATACGTGCTGGGAACATACCGGCGAAAACATCTGCAACGTCAGCAACACGAGCAGAGGCAAATGTACCTCTGTTCAACGTCTCGTGGGAAAGACAAAATTAGCATCCACAACGAAGCCAACATGGAAAATCGGAATCATTATGACAATTAGAATTAATCGGGCTCCCCTGTAGTAAGGTTGTAATTATAAATGTTCTTGTAATCCAAAAATAAATAAAGTTTGTGTTTCTTTTTTAACGCTCCACGGTAACGGTTGTTTATAATTCGCGTGCAATAGCGCATGTCATATTCGACAAAATCCCAGTAACTTAAAACCATACCCATTCTCATTTCCATGTTGAGTACCTAAGCAGTATAGTACGAAATAGCAGATAGCAGATAAATTTTGATACAGAAAAATAATTTTTAATTCAGTTGTTAGAAATACGTCAATCAATAAAGAACTCTTCTTTTTAAAAAGTCGTTTCGCGTTTTACTTTTTATATCTTGCATAAAAGTCACACAAACAACATGTTGGACAGACTCACAAATTGTATTGGCCTTGATACATACATACAAAGTCACCACTTAAAACCATTGTAGCCAATCGCGTTACAGTAATCCAGGACGAAACATCAAGAACACAATGGAAATTAATTCGATCAGAACTGAATCCAGCCGATCTACTATCCTGAGGAGCGAGGAGTATTCCCACAGCAGTTGTTGAACTCAAAAGTTTGGTTTCAAGGCCCAGCATTCCTAAAGAAACCCTAATCAGAATGTCCAAACCAACCATTAAGGGAGCAACAAGAGGAAGTCCCAGAAATAAAAGTTATTAAAACCATACTACTAGCCGTATCCCAGGATCATTTTCTTATGTGAGTCAATCATAAAAACTCATTTAAGCTTCTAAAACGGGTCACGGCATAAGTTTCATCAGTAGGTATTCTTAAAAGAGCAAAAAATTACAGACACAAGGGGCTATAAATCTGGTTGTGTTCTTCAAAGCAGCAATTTAAATTCACTCACACCATTTCTTGATGATAGAAGTGTGATTAGAGTCGGAGGACGATTAGAAGTCTCTAATCTACCATACAAGGCAAAGCACCAGATGATTCTTCCAAGCTCACGCGATTGCTGATGACAGAGGTACACAATGAAAACAAGCATGTCGGACCCCAAGCTTTACTGGCAATCTTATAGCAAAATTACTGGATTCTGCGAGAAAAACGGTTATCCCAAACAATAGTAAACAGCTGTGTCAGGTGCTTTAGGGCAAAACCAAAAACCATTGAACAATTAATGGGAAATTTACCACCAGAACGTGTACAACCTACAAGACTGTTTCTAAATGTTGGTGTAGACTTTTTTGGGCCAGTGCAAATTCACTACCGAATCCGGGTAAACAATCGACTAAGGCATATATGGCAGTCTTTATATGTTTCTCCACAAAATCCGTACATCTTGAACTTGTTACAGACCTGACAACTCAAGCATTTCTGGGAGCGTTAAAACCGTTTGTGGCAAGACGAGGCTGTCCAGCAAAAATATTTTCGGGCAATGCGACGAACTTCATGGGAGCTCGAAATGAACTCAACGAGCTATACTCAAAAGTTTTCACTGAAGAAAGCCAGACATCTATCCAGACGTATTGCGCCGGAAGAAACATCGTTTGGAAGCCAATTCCCCACGCTCGCAGCTGTTAAGTCAGCTAAACACCATATGAAGCGGATATTTTCGAGTGCATGTTAATGGCAACGACCTACACGAGTACATGGTCATTGCTATCAACTTACGCCAGTAGTTCAAGTATTTAAATTGCACTTCTTGCACAAAATTCAAGTATTTATTTCAAAGTATTTAATTGCACTTTTGCATAATGAAAGTGCAATTACATCAATAATTGAATCAACAACATAATTTGCACTTCTTTTTGCCTTCCTTTTCGCCGGAAATGCTAAGTAAACAAAATAGTTGAGTTAATATATCTTATTAAGTTGAATTGTATTTGGATATGAAAAGAATAAACAGATTGAAATCAACAGCCGACAAGATCGGACAAAAGTATTTTTTATTTGGCGCCCAACGTGGGGCTATCAGAAAGTAATACTTCCAAAGTCCTTATAAAGGATAATTAGAGAAATATAAATCCCCATAGTAAGGATACTTTATTTTCGTCGATAGCCAAACCGTTCTGGTGGAGGAGTACGGATCCACACATCAAAACAACTCATTTCTAAATTCCTCATCGCAGGAAAAATCCCTTCACATCCTCATAGTGGGACGCAGGAGCAACAACATCAAACAACACATCTTTAAATTCCTCATCGCGGGAACAGTCTTTTCGCTTCGTGGGACACAGAAGCAGTAAAACCATGACAGAATTATTGATACTGTGAGTTTAAGATAAAAATAGTTAAGTTAAATAGTGAACCAAGTGATTCATTTAGGTATATTAATCTTGCACATTTCCCAAACACTATTTTATAAATAATTTAAAATATCTAGTGTAAATTTAAGCAGTTCTGAATTATTAGTGTGGTTACTGTAGTAAAATTTTCGAGTTAATATTCTTCTGTGGTCAACAACATTTTCTTCAGCTGTAAAAGTTGCAGTTGCAACTGCGTGTGGTGCGGTAATGAGAAAAATGAATGAAATAATGACAGAAAATAAGACGGTCAATAAAAGTGTAAATGCAAAAATCGAGGAACTAACAGAATTCAGGGCAACTACCTTCCTGCACAGTTGTTGCTTACGAACCTATTGCAGTCCGACGTAGAATGTCTGAATTCGCTCGACTTAATAAAATCTTTACCAGAATTCTCGGGTGAACAGGCGAAATATATTTCTTGGAGACAAGCGGCTAATACGTCCATAGAATTATTTAAACCATATGTGGGAACAGAAAAATATTATCAAGCAGTAGCCATTATCCGTAATAAAATTACAGGATCGGCTGATTTAGTGTTGTCTTCTTCGAAGACTGTATTCTTAAATTTCGATGCCATAATTGCACGTCTTGATCATACGTATTCCGATATCTGGTCTAAATAAGCCTTGGTGTAACAAGTTCTCCCTCCAGTATTAACCGAGGCAATAACGAAGAAGGACAAGGTTGATGTAAGATATATCCACGGTCTCAGCTTAACCAATATTAAGCGACTTAAGGACATTACCCAGAAGCTTTGGATCTCTTTCGGTACCAACGCCCTAATTTTCGTAATGATGGCAATGGTAGTCTGCCCTATCTGGCGTACAATAAACATTGAGCTGGATATCCCGTCCGTAGATATACCTCACATGATATGCCACTCGGACGGACAGCAGACACACCCGCGAGGAACCTACTCTTCTGGCTCCGACGTCAAGCTTGATCTACCGGACGTAGATTTTTAAAGGGGGAAAAGTTGGGTCCAAATTGGGATTTTTTTTTTCATTATGGCGTGGCCTAACACCGCCTATCTGAATTCTTTCATAATCATGACAAGCCATCTCATATAAAAGATCTACGAACATAAACAACACTGCAATCCAGTCCATCCGACCCAGTAAAGAAATTCTTCATAATAGCAATAGCAAAATCATAAAAATTCTAGAAGAATCAAACCATTGTCTTATCCAACAAACAAGATTCCACAATCTACCCTTCCTTTAAAAGTGATTGAGGACCTTCATACTTAGGAGGGAACGAATTAACAATCACTATTAAACACAGTGTTGCTAAGTAAGGATCTCTCCCATTTCGTGGGAATCTCGATATCTGAAAACCCTTCCGTGGGAAAAGGGGAAATCAACGAAATTGTGGGAATTTCAACAATCTGACTGTTCGGTACACATGTTATACGTATACCCCCAATATGCACATACGGCCAACTGAACCATAGCTGCGCCAGTAACATGGTTTCACAGTGGAATTACAATAACATGACACAATTTCACTGCAGCGACAGCACATAAGATATTCAATAATCGTCATGCAATGGTTCAGTAGGTCATGCTGATAAATGCATTTCCCCAAATTGACCGGAACGAAATTACAGGTAGGTCTTGGAGAATTCGGAGTCTTGTTTGAAAAGTTGAGGTAGTCAGTATACTTATTATTACATTGGCGCAGCCGGTATAAGTTAACACTCCTGTGAATAGTAAAAATAGTTTAAATGGGTAAAAAAAGTGAAAACGAAAGATAATTAAAGTGAATTAAAGTGAAGGTGAAAAACATAAAGACTTACAAAATCCGCACACTAAGGCTTTCCGCAAACGGCTCGTATCGTCATCGTAGCGTATGCGGTGCGATGTACGAGAGGCATACGATTTGTTGTCGCACACTTGTATTTAGATCGAGAACCGCACACGACTCGTCTGCTACGCGTAATCGTCGCAGCATGCATGCCACATGACGACTATCGTCAAGCAGTGTCGGCCGCTTATCGTATTTGTACGAGTACGCTTGGAGTTTGTTTACATTTTTCAATACCTACGTATTTTATTTAAAAAAAATATGTCAGGCGACATTTTATTTTGATGATTGGAAATTGCGTCGTGTGTGGTTTAATACGCCTATCGGCATCGTAGCGGCACGGCAAATTCATGATGTGACGACGACGATACGATGACGATACGAGCCGTGAGCGGAAGGCCTTACAGGAGAGACAACGCTACGTTCGGGAATCAGGACGATTGAAATAAAATAGTGGAAAGTATCTCTGGTAATGGTAAGTAATAGAAATAAGTATACGTAGCCTGACTGACATGGTGACAGGGAAGTCGAGGGCAAAACTTCATGAACATTTATGGAAAACGAAGAACTCAAGTGATATTGAACCAAATTAAAATTCTAATGCAAACAACCTTCAACTGCAACGTTTAAGAAAAGTGAGTTTGCTTAAGAATGAAAAGGAAATACGAACAATTATACCGGCCGGAAAGGGAACAAATGCAGTTTTCTGCTTGGCTAACAAAGGCAAAAAGAAACAAATTCTGCATTTTGTATAGCGTGTGTTCTGCGCTTGTCTGTGAAAAAAGATCAGGAAGAAACTCTAAAACATTTGGCCAGCAGCCCAAATCATAGTGGTAAGTACCTATAATTTTACAATCCACCGCTATTTGTTAATCGTTACACGCAGTTAAATGAGTATTGTATTCTACATTTTACTTTAAAAAATAATTATAATTATATATTATATTTTGTTTCTAATGTTTAGGTAGCGGCTTGTTTTAAATGTTCTTCTCTGAGTCAAGAAATCAAGAAAGCAGAGAAAAGATTTTGCGCAATGTTAGCAGAACATTACTTGTTCGCTAATCGACCTGGGCGAGGTTATAGTAACAAGTTTACCTGACTCGGATATGGCAAAAGGTTTTGCTTGTAAACGTACTAAGTCATTGTCTGTTGTCGTCTTGACACCAGAGTTTTCTTAATAATTTTTAACGAAAGCACAGACATTTCTACAACGAAAATGTTAGCTATAGCAATTAAATTTTATTCCGACCAAAGTTTGTCAGTTAAAACCAAATTGCTTGATTTGATTAATTTGACTAATGTAGAAGGCGAAACAGCAAATCATTTATTCACAGCGTTAACCGAAACTCTGCAAAACAGGAGTCTGGATATTAAAAATTGTGTTAGTTTTGCCTCAAATACAACTCTATATAATAGTAAAAACAAAAAACAGCACTAAACTTAGAATCCTCATAGTCCCTGGCTCAGAAACGAGCATAATAAACCCAGGAATTTGCCACACCAAATGGCAAATCCAACTCACTAATCCAATAAAAATATTTACAACTAATATTTGTAAATAAAAAGTAAAAATCCCTTTTCAAGAACTTGATGACAATAAAACAGCTGAATTCCTAGAAAATTTCACACGGCATTTGATGGACTTATTGGAAACAATATTATAACTCAAGCAAATGCTATTCTCGATTTCAAAAACAGACGCGTCAAAGCAAACGATAAAGAAACTTAATACTACACCGAAATAAACAATGAACCAAATCACCTCAACGAAGAAGAAAATAACAAATTATTAAAATTGGTTTCATAATATTCCTCAATAGTCTACCAAGAAGGTATCTATCATTTACCAATGCGATCAAGCATAAAATTAATACGATAAATGACATCCCTATCTATACTAAAAATTATAGGTACCCAGAGGTACACAGGAAAGAAGTAAATACACAAAGTAAAGAGATGCTAGAGCAGGGAACCATAGGACCAAGTGATTCACCCTACTAAGCCCCCATCTGGATCGTCCCCAAAAAGGTGGATGCATCTGGAAAAACTAAATGGAGAATCGTCATCGACTATCGAAAACTTAACGAAGTTTCGATAAACGACAAGTTCCCAATACCGAACATGGAAGAAATATTCGACAAATAGGGAAAAGCAATGTATTTCACTACACTCGACCTGGCTAAAGGTTTCCATCAGATCGAGATCGCTGAAGAAGACGTCAGGAAAACGGCTTTTTCAACTGATAATGGACATTACGAATTCGTTCGAATGTCATTTGGATTGAAGAACGCTCCCTCTACGTTCCAGCGTTTAATGAATTCAGTTCTTCACGACTTTATAGGAAACATATGCTTAGTGTACTACTTGGATGATATTAACATCTTCTCCAACAGCCTTGAAGAGCATATACTCTGATTAAAGAAAATTTTCAATAGACTTCAAGAAACTCTTAAAGTCCAATTGGACAAGAGCGAGTTTCTGAAAAAAGAAACGGAATTTTTAGGGCATATCATAATTACCGAGGGCATAAAACCCAATTCTAAGAAGATTTGCTGCGATTTTGGAATATAAACTACCCAGAACGCCCAAACAAATTAAGTCCTTTTTAGGCATAACCGGCTGTTACCAGAAATTCATAAGAGACTATTTTAAAATTGCAAAACCAATGACAGCATATTAAAATAAAAATTCAAAAATAAGCTTAAACAATCCTGAATATATCGAAAGCTTCGAGAACCTAAAAACCCTAATAACATCCGAACCAATACTACCTATGTAGGTAGTACCATAGTACCATAACATGTACCATAGGTGCATGCCTTTTTTGTAATTAATAATAATCTAATGTAATTGCATATCTAATGCACACCGTGAGACATTTTGATCTCACCTGCATTCACTAGACTGTGGGAACAGACGCTACGTCTGCTTTTTCTTAATTGTAATTGTATCCAATGCGCACCGTGAGACATAATGTTCTCACGTGCACACATTCCGTTCAATTTTGTTGTTTGTTTAGAATTTAAGATACAGAATAAAGTTAGTTGAAGTTTGAAAACAAAAGAGTTCGGTCGTTTTTAATCTCACTTATATATCTGGCGCAGTCGACGGTCGTACGCGAAAAATTCCATCGAGGAACATTTTTGCTACGAAAAGAACAAAAACCTACCATAAACATTTAAGTGAAATATTATTATTGTTATACCAAAGTGAACTTTAAAACTCGAAAAAAAAACCAACCATAGACATTTAAGTGAAATATTATTATTGTTATACCAAAAAGAACTCGAACATTTTTGCGAAAAAATCAACCACATCATCAAACGGAAATAAAAACGAGAGGAAGAAAAAATTGAAATGAAGAAACTGGTGTCCGTAATTCTTCTTCAAATATTGGTAGCTTGTTATTCTCAAGATATCAAAATAACAAACCTAGAATCTAACCCCGGAATCCTTCCCTTTAAGCTAGGAAACGCAAGGATTCGAGAGAAATACCACACCTTCATTCATTACTTTGACCTTTCACGGATCCAATATGAAATTGAGAATGTTTGTCAGCATTATAAAAGTTTAAGAAATTCTATAGACTTTTCTAAAAAACCATATGATGCAATGAGTAGCACAATACATCTTTTGGAATTTCAAGTAGATATGCTAAACGAAAAATTTAATTCCCTGTACTCACATAAGAGAACAAAAAGAGGAATTTTAAATGGACTTGGAACCATTTTTAAAAGCATTACTGGAAACTTAGACTCTGAAGACGGTCAATATTATGACCAAGCACTTAACGCCCTTAGCACGAATCAAAATCAAATAGTTACAGTGCTTAATAAACAAATATCTCTTACAACAAAGATAGTAGAAGATTATAATAAAACAATTACGCTGATTAAACAAAACGAAAGTCAATTGGCCGCTAAAATACAAGAAATATTAGATATGAAAAACAAAACGTATGAATGTTTTTTCCATGTCGAAATTGCTCTCACTTACATAACAACCGCTGCTAATATAATCTTTCACGTCCTCGACAATCTAGAAAACTCGCTTGTGTTCGCAAGACAAAAAATGTTGCATTACAGCGTCTTAAAATTTGAAGATTTAAAATACATTTTGGATCAACTTAAAAAGCATTATACTGGCAAACAATTTTTTTTCGGAAACGATGGTTCTGATATACATCAATACTATGAATTAATTGAAGTCGAATCCTATCAGATTAAGGACAGAATAGTTTTTATTCTACATTTTCCTATTGTATACCCGAACCTATATACCCTTTTCCATCTATACCCTTTACCCAACCAAAATAAAACAGCCATTCTACCGCCCAAACCTTATTTGGTCATAACAACCGGACACTACCAATACGAGGACACAGAATGTAAAATGATCCATTCAACATATTATTGCCAAGAGCTCAAACTACCACAAACGCACCAGAATGGAGAATGCATCGCAAACCTTCTTGATGTCAAAAGCACCAACTCCAGTCAATGCGATTTAGTAACTATAACCGTCTCGCACGAACTCATCGAACAAATCACCACCAAATTCTATATTGCAATTTTTCCTGACAAGATAAAATTACAAACAGCTTGCCGTCAAGTAGATATAATTTCACTACAAGGAACTTTCTTAATAGAACTGCCAGTCAATTGCTCTTTCCGCACTTCGAAGAATTTATTTTCAAACAATCAAGAGACACTAAAGGAACATCCTCTCCTTTTACCACATGTCTCTATACCACTAAATCAAAAGGACTCACGAGAAATATTAATAAATGATCTACCCTTGGATGAAATCCATCGTCTTCTCCGGCACCAACAAAGTATTCAAAAAATTCAGACTAGCACACCATCGAAACAACACACAGTTCCCTGGTTGATTGCTTTATTTGCCTTATCAATTTTAACCACAACAGCAACTCTTTATTTTTGGAAACGTCAACGTGCATCCGGTACAACAATAGAACTTCAACAAGATGTCACATCACCACAATTTGAAAACAATGCCCGGCAAGATTCTATAGATTTTAACAGTTAAATACTTAATTATTATGATTACTAAGAATTCAAAATTTCGATAGAAGAACAAACAAATAAATATATACTAAACTTTTTTTCTATATAATGTTTTTGAATTAAAAATATATACAACCTAACAATTAAGTTACCCACATGTTTAAAGCTTAAAGAAAAAAAAAAAAAAAAAAAAACAGTTCAATGTAGGTAACTATGTCAAAAAAAAAAAAATAAATAACAAGCATTTTATATTGTTACACACTGAACATTCAAAACAGTTATTTACAGTACATACCTACATATTATATATAAAAAAAAAAACAAAAAAAAAATTTAACATGTATCGATTAAAAATATTGTTTTTCACTTATATTATATAAAAGAAAGCATACTTCTATTAAAATAAAATTTAGAACTTTCTTTAGCAATAAAGTCCTTTTTGAGGATGGAGGAGTTATTGTAATTTTTTGTAATAAATAATAATCTAATGTAATTGCATATCTAATGCACACCGTGAGACATTTTGATCTAGATAGATAGATAGATAGATAGATAGATTTTTATTTAGCTATTTCTTATCGCTATTTCTAACATTGTTAATTTTTCTAGTTATAGTTAGATCTTACAAAATTAATAACTAGTGACTTAAATCTAAACAAATTGTTCACTGACTTAATGTCATTAGGTAGTTCATTAAACATTTTTAAACCTTTATAAAAAAGCATATTCTGTGTTCTATGGTTTCTAAAAAATTGTAAATTAAAATTATTATTGTTTCTTAAGCTATATGGCTGTGAATCTGCTCTTATAGTCAATTTATTTTTTAAATATTTTGGTAATATATTATTTTTAATCTTATAAATATAAACAATTACTAGCATTACAATTCTTTGGTTCACACTTAGCCATTTCAAGGTTTCTAACATATAATTAATGTGTGTATAACTATTACATTTGAGAATACATCTCATAGCCTTATTTTGTAATTTTTGCAATTTATCTTTAATTCCATCAGGACATAACAAAAGAATGGTGGGACAATATTCAAAATATGGACGAATAATTACATTATATATTTTTATAGCAGTTAATATAGATACATTTTTTCTAATTCTTCTTAGGAATCCTATTTTGTTAGCAATTTTATTTATTACGTAGTCAAAGTGAGACTTAAAGGTTAGGTTATTATCAATTTGTATACCCAAGTATTTTGTTTCTTTTACTATTTCAAAGTTCTCAAATTTATCCATATTAAATTTACCATTTAAAATCATAACTTTAGTTTTATTTTCATTTAATTTTAATTTGTTTATTTGAAGATATTTTTTAATATTTTTAATGTCCTCAGCTAATTTAATTTTACATAAATCAATGTTTTTATCTATAACAAATAATAGTCCATCGTCAGCAAATAGTATTAGGTTTCCGTTTTCGAGTGATTTATTCATGTCATTAATATACAGTAAGAACAGTAAGGGTCCTAGTATAGTACCTTGCGGCACTCCTAAATTAACATCAATTGGCTCCGATAAAGTGTTGTTGACTTTTACCTGTTGTTTTCGTCCAGTAAGATATGATTTAAACCATTTAAGTTCAACGTTCCTTACGCCATACGCCTCCAATTTTTGTATCAATATACTTTTATCGACTGTTTCAAAGGCTCTTTGAAGATCGAGGAACACAGCAGCAATTATATACTTGTCGTGAATTGACTCCTTCCACTTCGATATCACAAGGTTCAGGGCAGATTCACATGAATGTTTTTTTCTGAATCCGGATTGGTTTTCAATTACAATATTATTTATTTCCAGGAAATTTTCGAACTGAATATGCACTACTTTTTCTATTATTTTTTCGAATATTGGTAACATATTTATCGGTCTGAAGTCTTCACATTTTATAGAGTTGTTAACTTTCTGCACTGGTACTATTAATGACGTTTTCCAAGTATTCGGAAATTCACCACTTCTAAGTGAATTGTTAATTATTTCTAACAGTACGGGTCCAAATAACATAAAACAGTCTTTTATCAGGCTTTTATTCACATAATTAAAATCACTTTTATTAGGTAACATGTCTATCACTTTCCACAGATCTTCTAAATTGTTTAGCAGTTTGAATTTAAAACTGACTTCTACACGATTACATTCATTTACAAAAGGGACATTGGGTATTGCACTGTTTATTTCATTGACACTGTTTATGAAATAGTTATTAAAACAATTAGCTATATCTTTATCGTTAATATTCATCTTCTTGTTAAATTCAATCATTTTAATTTTAGGCCTATCCTCTTTTAGTACAAGAGATTTTAATGTTTTCCACATAGATTTCTGATTTATTGCACTTGATATTTTATTTTTAATATAGTCAGTCTTTGATGTCTTTATTGCACTTTTGTATTGATTTCTCACTGTAGTATAGATATGCCAATCTTCATCGCGCCCAGAGTATACAGCTTTGAAGTAACTATTTATTTTACTCTGTTTCAATCTTTTTAGCGATAAACTGAACCATTTATTATTATATTTTGGATTTACTTTTTTATTTATTAAAAATTTGTTTACAGTTTTTTTAACTTGTTCCTCGAATATAATATGTATTTGATCCTTGTTAAGTAAATAATTTAATCCTACTATTGCACTGTTTTGTAAAGCCTCTATAAATCTGTATTTATTGTATTTAAATAATTTTATATCACAGGTATTGTTATCACAGATAGTTTTTAACTTTGTTTTTATCACCAATGTTTCATGATCACTTATTTTTAAATCATTATCGACATGAGCCTCACACCCTTTAATATTCGTTATAACATAATCAATAATAGTTTTTGTATCCTTTGTTACTCTAGTGTATTCATTAACAATTTGTTTGCACATATTTTCATACAACGTTTGTTGAATTTCTTTTTTATAAATATTATTATTTAACCAGTTTAAGTTAAAGTCCCCCACTATTATAACATTTTGTTTACCCTTTAACTCCTCCATAATTTCATTAAATATATCACAGAATTTTCTCAGAGACGAACTAGGCGATCGGTATACAGCTAATACTAATAATTTTAGACCGTCAATATCAATTTCACCAGCTAAGAACCACATCTCTAAGTTAATTCTTATGTCTTTTAAAGGTGTCCATCGAATATTATTTTTTATGTATATGACAATACCTCCTGTTCTAGTAGATAGACTATCACATCTTATCGGTTTGCCATATTTTTTTAACTTAATTTCACTATCTTTTATTCCGCTCACTATATGGGTTTCACTTAATATTATAATTTCGTAATCTTTATCATTTATACAATTTTCCAGCTCAGTTAAGTTATTTATTAGACCCTGAATATTTAAATACAAACAGTTTAGATCAGTTAGTTGCTAATATGCAATTTTCTCACGTTCCTGATCTAGTCTCCTCTGATACACAGGGCAGTCATTACTTCGGGCATCATGGTCAAGATTTAGATCCAAATTTAGACGCTCTTTAGCCTTTAAACAGTTTGTGCACTTAGGATTCTCACTTTTACAGACCTCAACCTTGTGATCCCCGCTACACTTTGGGCACTGAAGGCTATTAGAGCAGACATTAGCATTGTGGTTAAAACCCCAGCAATTAAAGCATCTTTTAACATTTAGTTTATTAAACACTGAACACTTATTCCACCCGATGTTGAAGTAACATTCACTTTTTTCCATTAGCGATTTAAACAGATCTTTATGAACTTCAATTATCGCATTATATTTATATCTATTTTTAGAATTTTTGTAGCATTTAACCACTTTCATTTCCCCACTAACATTATTTTGATTTTTAATAATATCAATTAGATTTCCTTCTTCAACTTTCACATCAATACCATTTACAACAATTTTTGGATTTGCTAATGTTGGAATTTTAATTTTATATTTTTCTCCACACTTCTCTCTAATTTCATTTTCGATTTTTTCAACTGATTCCTCGTTGCCGCATTTAATAACAATTGCACCGTTTTTTCTATTTGATACGCTATCAATTTTAACCGATAAGCTCGTTGGGTCAATGTTCCCCTTTATTTCTTTATTGGTAACGCCACTGTCTTGTTTGCGAATGGGTTCCACAATTAGAGGGGGAATATTTTTGAGTGCAATTTCCGCATATGTTTTACGTTTATTTACTTTTGGCACTTCACTCACATTTTTTTTGTCTTTCTCCCTTTCGCTCATTAGCTTAATACAACTCATTAAATTTTTAATCTCTTCTTCCTGCTTGTTTAACGCCACTTTATTTTCACTCACAACCTTAAGTATGTTTTCCATTTTGGATGTTAAACCATTTATAAATTGAATACAATTCTCACACATTAACAGAATATTTGATTTTTCTTTAACTAAATTGAAATCATATTCATTTAAATCCAAACATTTTTTATGGAACATTTTCGCACATACTCCATTACATCGAAAACCATTTTCATTGCGAATTGGTTTTTTGCATTTAATGCAATCATCACTCATTTTAGCACTCTCACTGTGTGTATGTGTATATATGTATAAATTATGGTCTCTGTCCATTAATTATCACTTATGTTCAATTTTATTTCACTTTGTTTTAAATTAAACTTGATTATTTACTCCAAATCCAACATCACAATTAATACCGCGCATAATAGCGAACCGATTAAAGAGCTTTTTATTGGATTTGTTGCAGTAATAAATCGTAAAAAATCTATTTTAACTAGAACTCGTAAAATGATAAACCGCTCTCTACAAGAACTCACTCATCTCACCTGCATTCACTAGACTGTGGGAACAGACGCTACGTCTGCTTTTTCTTAATTGTAATTGTATCCAATGCGCACCGTGAGACATAATGTTCTCACGTGCACACATTCCGTTCAATTTTGTTGTTTGTTTAGAATTTAAGGTACAGAATAAAGTTAGTTGAAGTTTGAAAACAAAAGAGTTCGGTCGTTTTTAATCTACTTATATATCTCGCGTCAAACTATGCCTTAGACGCAGTTCTATCACAGGAGGGTCACCCAACCTGTTTCGCAAGTAGAACGCTAAGTGAACACGAAATGAAGTACTCGACTATCAAGAAAGAGCTTTTGGCTATCTTATGGTCGATGAGTTATTTCAGACCCTACCTGTACGGGCGCAAATTCACTGTCGACCCCTTGTTTGGCTTAGTTCGCTTAAAGAACCTAATGCCAAACTACAAAGATGGACAATTAAATTAGAGGAATGTAATTTTGATATAGAGTACGTTAAGCGTAAGGATAACCAAGTAGCAGACGGTTTATCAAGAGTAGAGATTTACCTTAACGAATGCATTGAAACCATAAATAACCAAGAAATTTTAAGTGATGATGTCAATAATGAAAGTATCCCCGATAATCAATCCCTTATTGCTACTACCTACCCAAAATAATAGAACTAATAAACAAACATAAATAACGATATATAAATACAAAAATAAAGACAATATCGACGTAATCTAGACTCAGTCGACTTTCAGTACAATAATTCCCTTCAATTTGCGGTTTTTATTATAGCTTCCCTACATTACCTCAGTACATGATTTCCAAACTTTTATTTTTACAGCTGCATTTTTAAATAGCCATAATAAAAATAATGTGAGCTATGAAAGTTTTCTTGTGGATCTTGTACCTAGATGAACTAAGGAATCTAGAAGACGGAATTGAAATAAGAACGAATGGTGAAACTTTTAAAATCAGTTTTGTTTTGGGAGCTGGGTATCCCCTGGTGGTAAACAGTATCATGGGATTTGTTCAATCTTTTAGTTGAACAAGATTTTGCAGAATGTATGTTAGACACATAACATACATTCTGCATATTTGTACATTAGATGCAAAAAGAGATCATACTGAATATTTAGAGTACTTGAGAACAGAAGACAACTCTATAACAGAGATATTCTCGAAAATAAAATTGAAAGTGGAATAAAGTTTTCATGCTATTCATAATACTTATTTTGATATATAATGCATGATATTGCTGAGGGCGTTTACCTGATGCCATATTCTTACAAAGGTGTAGGCAGAATGACATAACGAAGCTTCAAAGCTTAGTAAAGGACAACACTTTTTTGATTCATTATGCAACAGCCATTAAAAATGTTGGTCCATTAAGGCCTTTGTGGTCAATGCGATTCGAGGTAGTAAATAATGTTTGTAAAGCCTACCTTAAAAATATAACATCCAGAATCAACCCATCTGCATCAGCTACAGTCAAAAGTTCAATTAGATTTTCTAAGATGTTGAGAAAATATGAAAATGGGTTTGAGCTAGATCTCATGGTTCCCAAACACAATTTTGAAGACATTAGCCAAAAAGATTTCGTAGTTAAAATTGAAACCCTTCCAAGTGATATTAACCTACAAAAATATAAAATGAAAACAAAAATTATTTACAAGAATACACTATATAAAATAAAGTAGATATGCCTTGGCAATTAAAAATCATGATTCGTGTTCTTTGTTCAAAATTGTATCTTTTATTTTTGGTAAGAACGATGAGCATGTCCTTTGTCAAAAAATCCCTTTATTTACTAAATTTTATTAGCATACATATGCATTTATATCCGATAAATAACGGGAATTTATACACGGTATATAAACATTTATATAACAATTAAAAATATACATAAAATAATATGTTGCTTTTTTATGAATTGTAATTTTTGATGTTTGAATGTTTGAAAAAATTAAATTGTTTAACAAATTACTGTGTTTTTTTTTTGTAACATTTCTATAGCAGGTCTAGTTAAAAAAGTACGTGCCCCTTCAATCAATAATGCTCCGTAATAGTAATAAGAAATATAATTACTACCTTGAGGACGTCACATTAATCAATCTAACATCGTTTATAATACTTAAACTAATAATCAAAATCATGATAAATTGAAGAATGTATAGTGTGTTAATACAAAAATAAGCATACTTAAAATAAGTACATAGTTTTTAATTCAGTAAAACTACGTTTTAGGAATAAGAAAATTCATCATGCATTTAAGGACATGTAGTTACTAGAAAAGTTCTTAAATTATCGCGCAATTTCTAGAAGTAAGAACGGCGTATTACTAGTTTCAGAATGACGTTCTTAAGCATTACTGGATTCTGGCTCTCAAATGAGCTTCATAACCGAGAAACTAGCTAAAAAACTGCGGACAGTTACGATTACGAAGAATTAACCCTTTGAAGTCTCAGGAATATGCAACAGGCCTCTTAAAATAATTAAAAGGGTCAATATTTGTTTACAATCTTAAGTAACTGGATACAAAAGACAAGTTCAAGCTTTTGTACTTGATAAAATAAGAACGCCGCAACCCAATTAGTTCATTGATACCAGCCAGTGGGAAATTCTCGAGAACATCCAGTTAGCAGATAAGGATTTTAATCGACCTAATGAGATCGATGTTCTTGTTGGAGCAGATCTATATCCCGAACTACTTTCGGTAGTCCAAATTAAAATAAATCAAACTGGGCCTTCTTTACAAACATAAAAGGCAGTAAAATAATCAAAACTAGTTGCAGGACCGTAAACAAGCCAGTGCCCCCAAACAGTGTCAGTTTAACCGCGTATAAAAAAAGATACCTGTTCCGTGACTTGAACCGCATCTGAATTGCGTCAGTGAACTGAAGTGTCATCGAATTTTGGACAAAAGTGCATCACATTGGTTATTCTGGGAAAACGAGGCCCCCTAGTAGCCTCCGACGAGGGACAGACGGGAGACACCATGAGAACTTTAGAATTAAGAATGAAACACATTTGATGCCATCTAACCATTAGGTGTAACTTGACTTTAATATAACAACATTCAAATTATCCGAAATTTAAGCAACAAAGTTTAAACAACTAAAATGCCGGTCCTTAGATCAGGCAACTCTATACAGACCCTTCGCAGCAGAATCCCACTCCGCAGGAAGCCACCATCAACTCTACTTAAAACATTCTTCTTATTCTACAACAAGCTATTCATTCATTTTTGTCTAGCGCTTCACACCAAGATATACCTCAAAAAAACGTTAGAGGAATTCCAGACCTAGACTCCCTTATTTCCCATATTGTATGTAGGATATTCGAGCAAAAAGGAATCATATTGCTGATAGGTTTTCGGGTGTAAATGATACCATTGTCCTAGAACATAGGGAAAACCTCACTCACTGATTTATACAAAGTTCCCGAGAATTTATCTCCTGGGAAAAAAGTGTGGATCCTTCAAGTCTATGATCCGATTAAGGGCACGCCGAAATATGACGGGATCTTGAACGTCATCCGCAACAAAATAATAGGGAACGCTGATGTATAACATAAATATATATGAGAGTTATAACACGCCATTAAATTGGGATAGCATTTCGCGCATTAAGCCGATAAGAGACTTGGGTACTTTAGAGTACCAGATGTCTTCATTGGTGCAGGGAAATAATTCGATTCAATTATTTTACCAAACGGTTTATTCTCATCTCTCGCTTATTCTGAATAAGATCGCATGAATGAACATAGGTATCCATGAATCTGTTTACCAATACCTATAGAGACAGAGGCCTCACAGGTGACTTACCTAAATTTGTCGCGATAAGGGAACTAATAGATTTACCGCAAACACTTCACCTGTGCTAAAAATTGGAAAATCAAGATTTTAGGACAAGTTATGCTAGGTATTATGATGCCTCCACAGAACCCTTATTTACAGCAGATGCAACAATACCCTAATAACATTTGATTCTCTAATCCTATCCCACCAAGACCCTCATATCAAAATTACACCCAACCTATCCAAACTTACAATTCCGGAATAATGCCCCACCATAGGTAATTATCCTCCACCGGGACCAGGATATTATAGTAATATTAGAACAGAGCCTATGGGTCAAAATACCCAAATGAGAACACAACCGAATCACTTCCAGCAAAGACGCCAGACTTAGGGAGCTATCTGCGGATATCCATGCAATATATCAATACATAATTCAATCCCTGGATACGGGTTGACGCCGTGGGAGGCGCAAACAACAGAGGGTCGATCGCAAGGCCACCCCACTGAGTGAGTTGCAGCCAATCAATTGCCTCTGGACCGAAACTAAGATCAACCCCACCTTAAGTTAAGGTGTCCGGTGAGTAAACCCTAGAAAAAATCCCACTTAAGCCAAGGTGTTGAGGCACCCGTGCTGAGGGCTGCATGGTCAGCAGGTGGTTAAAAATGCAGATCGCTAACGGTCCCTTCCGATGCCCAGGCAAGGTCGGTGGATTCTTTCGCCTTGTCCCGATATGTCGGCTCTGCCGGGATCGACAGTTCTTCCGGACATACTCATGGGAACAAAAAAGATCCAAAAAACAAAAACAAAAAGGATGAAGGGAGAGAGGGTGCGATAAGTACCGAAAGTGAGACGGTGGCCGACACAATACTCGTGGAGCCATACGACCTCACAAAAATACAAGAGGCTCTGGAAGCCGGAACATCGGATGAGGAGATCTCAAAAGAGGAGGAGGAGAAGCTTTTGGCTGAACCCTCGGAAGAGACCCCGAATGAAAAAGCGAAGGAGAAGAAGGTATCCCCAGGTCTACTGAGGAAACATGAGTACCTAAAGGCCAAACATATCTATGGCATCCTCGTCGCTAAAGAGATTAGCTCCCTTACCGAGAAGGAGCGAGCCTCCCTGGAATGGGCCAGGGACACCATAGCTAAAGACGCTCTTACGAGGCCTGAGCCGATAAGACCGTCAGCAGCTAAGGTGAACAAGAGAGTAGGCTCAAAAGACAAAGCCGACGGCGCAAAACGGCCGAGGGACGATGCCGCTAAGCGCCCCCCTAGTGGAGCCCCAAGATCGCGGAGCTTCTGCGTAGCTCAAGGTCTAGGTGGAACCTCGCCAAAGAGGGACACATTGAATGGTCAACCTACAGGGAGAGCGTTAAAATCCTGGAAAAAGAGATCAGATTCGCAAAGGAAACCTCATGGAGAACCTTTTTAAATTAAACAAGTGTTGTGGAAAAAAATATATATTTTTCACACTGTGAAAAGGAAAAAATTCACATCAGAAGTGCATGAAAATAACCGTGGGTGTAGCGAAGAAGAAGACGACTCCCTGCAGAAATGAGGCCCGCAGTAACTGCTGTAGCAGAGGAGAAGGAGGCAGGTACTACAGCTGCTGATAGAATGATAAAATTACTGGAGCGGTTGGCAGTACATAGCAGAGAATATAAGAATTATATGAAAAATATCATAAGAAAAGAAACAGCTAAATCTAAGTTAAAGAACGAAAAATCATAAACTTACTTGAAACATTTTTTTTTTTTTTTTTCAGTGAAAAAAAAAAATTAAATAATATAAATTAAGAAAAAGAACGTACAACAGAAATTATGTCATAGAACAAAATTAAATCGAAATTAATTCGAAATAGAAGCCTAAGAACCTCTTATAATAATAATTATAATTACTATCATTATGTCAAATCCAAATAATGTCCTTCGTCCCCCTGTCCTAAATGTACCCCAACCAGGAAACCCTCTCGAACCAGAAGACCCTACCCAACCTCAGGCTCAAGCGCGTTCCGTCTATCCAAACGCGCAACTTGTAGATTTAGTTCCAAACATAGTTAACTCTATGATAAATCCCAACCTAGATCTTTCTGCGATGCCAAGGTATAAACCCAGAAATTAGAGATAACCTTGATGACCTAGTTAGAATACCCGTTGTTAGGAACCTTCGTGACTTTTCAGGAAAACCTGGCGAATACAGTTCCTGGAGGAAGAGTGTTGAACGTGTTCTCCAGCTTTACGAATCCCAACAAAGAACACCGAAATATTATGGCATCCTCAACACCATTAGAAATAAAGTAGTAGGAAATGCAGATACAGTACTTGAGTCATATAACACACCGCTTAATTGGAAAGCAATTTCCAAGTGTTTGACACTGCACTATGCAGAGAAAAGAGACCTCGGTACATTAGAGTATCACAGTATCAACCTATAAATTATCAGCTTCAACACAATATGGACACACCAGTAATAACATTAATCAAGTACCTCCTACACCAACGGCACCCAAACCACAACCTAGACCGGAACCGATGGACACTTCCACTATAAGGTCTTTCGACATCAACTATCAAAATAGACCCAAGCCTTTCAAATACGCAGGAAAGCGACCCCCAGGACAATCCACACAAGCGCCTATTCACACAAAGTACCAAAGGAACTTCCATATAGACATTAGACACCTCTACTCCACCACCCCCCTTTCAAATACAGCCTAAAGGTTACGTTTCCCCTAACGATCAATATGCATTCTACGATCAAACCAACGTAGAAGATCGAGAAACGATCATGACCTCACTAATTACATGTTTCAGCAAGCTGTAACGTCGTTCGAACAAGAAGATGAAACCGAATCTTTCGAGTATTCCGACATACATTTTTTACATTAACGGACTCCTCTTTACCAAACTTCCCTTTTAACACTTTTTTTCAGACTTCTCTCGACGCAATGTCTCGCCGAAGTCCAGATCTTGGATTACACAAAATCCAAAATTGTATTTTTACACATGGGAACAGCAAAACTCCAAACGGGCACTTTTAAATTAATTCACGTTATCGATCTAGAAGCATACGAGTCACTGGTTATGCATATCCAAAATCAGGTTCAAAACTACATAAATGAAACCGATCCCAGTTTTCCTTCCCTATCCGACGAAATCCTAAGAATAATAAACCATTTAAATATCCTCAAATCAAAGCCCAGAAATCCTAAATCATTAAAATTTCTAGGAAGCGCATGGAAATGGCTAGCTGGTAGCCCAGACCATGACGATTTCCTAATAATCAAATCCCAAACACATAATCTACTCAACAAATAATAACAAACAAGTAGTAATTAACAAAGAATATATTAAAAGGCTTAACGAATTATGAAATATCACAAACAATATAATTCATCTTCTAAAAACAAACAAATTAATCATATTGAAAGAGGAAATAACTAACACAGAATACGCTTTATTATGGGCTAAGAGCAAAATTGTAAACTCATATATCCTTTCTAATTCCGAAATCGAAACTGTAAAAGAAAAATTCGAAGAAAATAAAATACCTTTCATAAAAGTAGAAGAAGCACTTGAGTTCGCTGACATCAAAATAGCGGCGAATATATCAACAATTCTTTACATAATTAGCATTTATCCTGCGTTACCATAACGCGTCTATCATCATTAATGAACAAGAATATAATTCTTTAGTAGTCCCCTTCTCAAAACCATTGCCAGCAATTCTACATCCGAATTCAAAAATTAAAACATATGAAGAGCTTTTAACACTGGAAATGTTGAAAGAATTACACGTCAATAATACGGAAGGAAGAAGAACAAATCCACGTCATCATTAATTACAGCCTCAAATCTCTCATTGTGCTAGCCGTCTTAGCCATTATCATCAGGAAAAAAAGCTGCCGAAACAAAATAACTACAATTCGTGTTGCAACCCCGAAAATACCAAACTCCAGTTCCGAAGGCCAAGACGAAGTTCAATCACCCCAACTCCAACCCAATTCAGTGCCAATACTTTACATGCTGTCGAGTGAGGACACTCGAGTTTAAGGAAGGAGGAGTTACCAACAGATAGATTCATAACACACGCTATCCAGAATTCACCAACTCAGCACCTTCCCAAGTTCAAGCCAACGACATATCAAGTTCACCGAATGCACTTTCCCAGAGTCGAGTCAACGACAGGTGCAATAGCCAGTTCATTGGAAATGGATTCTTTCTGCTGACGCAATGTGTACGATGGTTTATTATAGTATTAGCTAAGATATAAATAGGAGTACCTTTTTGTAATTTCTTTGAGTCTTATTCGAATCAATAAATTGGACAGTTGTCCCAAAGTAAATAAAAACTTCTTTTTTTTATCGCACACGACGGAAAATATACTAACTTGTACGCAATGTCAAACCCGATAGTCACTTGCTCACTTCCTCCAATCGTGAACGAAGCTTCAAGTTGTGATCTTCCACACGTAGATCCAATGGCTCCAGTATTTTCACCAGAAAGACAACGGCTGCTTACATCTCAAATCAAAAATTTAGTCGATGCAAGTATTGGTTCTTCCCAAGCGTCGATGATGGCATCTTTGACAGCTATGATTAGAAATTGTGTTCAGGAGTCAGTTCAAATGCCATCTCTTCACACGGTGCGACAGTGCAGTGTTTAAATCATGTGAACCAGAATTCCAAACCAAGTACGTCTCGGAACTCAAACAGGCAGGCAGTTCCAATGCCAGCACAAAATGAAATCCAAGGGGCTAGTAAAGCAGGCAAATATCAACCGAATATCAGTAGTGATTCTCGCGATAACTTTTCACAGGAAGGAAATGAACAGATATTCCGTGAAGACACTCAACGTTTCCATAGGGCAGAGTTTACATACCAGGCAGATAGACAGAATAGGTAGATTGAAATGGATAGATGGGGCATAAACTTTGACGGAACGTCTAAGACAATGTCCGTCGAAGATTTCGTTTTTCGAGTCGAAGTACTCAAAAGCAATTTATTACAACTGTCCATGGGCCGAAGTCCTAAGAAATTTGCATCTTCTCCTTTGAGGGATAGCTGAAAAGTGGACTTTGGTAAATAAATTCTGAAAAAAATTGAATATTTCATTTACAATAACATATTTTTTATAGAAACTGAAAGGACAACCGACACACAAAAAGATTCCGACAAACTTTGGCTATTGTACATATAATCAAGAACCTTGGCCAACTGTGGAAAGCAAATGAAAACTAACATACGAGCAAAGAAGAAAGGAACTAAGCCAGTCTTCTGAGTCAAATGTTACTCAGATTCTTAAAGAGTGAACTTTACTAAAACATGCGTATGGGCACAGATTGGTAATTTAAACAATAAAATATGTAAACAAAATTGAATACTTATTTTTTTTTAAATTCAAATAGATTTCAATTGTGCGCATAATGAAGCAGTCAGGAGATTATATTCTGAGTGGAAAAATAAAAGCCAACAAATAATAACTGCTGCTGCAAAAATCAAAAGAAAAATAGGTATATCAGAAAATGACGATAATGAAGGTAAGAATGCGAGCTCACATAGTGATACACACATATGTACATATTCTGCATTTCTATTTACTTGTAGATTTAAACAACTTGGAGATATTTGAAACATTGCATTACCTGCTGCCACCAGGAAACAGGTATAAACTAAAAACATCTTCTGGTTCTTCAATGTACAAGTCTTCTATACAGGACTCAATTAATGCTATGTTCATAGTGGCCGCGACAGAAATTGAGGTAAAAGAAAAACTGTATAGGAGAAGTGAGGAAAATAAAAGTAAGGGCTTAACTCTTCAACCTTTAATAATAATTGTTCTTGAACGCAATATTATAAGTGCTTGTTTTACCAATATTGACGATATTTTATATAAGCACCACTCTGTTCTGAGTGCGGTAAATTCTTGTTTTAACATATACCATGTACTTAATCTTTCTTATCCAAGGGATTGCCATAATGTATGGTATTTTATCCAACACTTTCTTTACAACATATAAACTTTATACGATAAACCAATTTCATGTGTTGCCAATTTAATGGGTTCAATTAATTCCTAGGCATTTATTTGTTGATATAAAATGTTTGTTTGCTATACATGCAAGGCAAAATTTAGTTGTGTATCAACGCTTTGCTTACACATAAATTCTTTTCATACAGGTAATGCTACACTCACAGAAAAAAATTGTAATATTTACAATTTTCTGCGTAAAATTTACAAATTTTAATTGCAACTATAGTCATTACAATTTAATAGTAAATTTATTTTTTTTTTCTATTTTCAATTGAAAAATCTTAAATTTTATGAATAGATCCCTCAACGCCAACTTGGTTGTATCCATTTTGTGAAGAATTTCAATACTTTAAACTGTATCCCGAATTCTTTTGTCTGGAAAGCTTCGATTTTGATGACACAAAGAAGGAAAAGCGGTTCCCCCACACAAAGAAAAAAAATTGTAAAGGCTTTACTATCTGAATTGTAAAACCATCTATTTACAATTTAAATAGCAAATTTGGTTAATTTACTATTTTAATAGCATTTTTTTTTTGTTTTACTATTTTAGTTTTTTTTTTTTTGAAAATTTGTGTTTTTAAGTTTTTTTTATCGAAAAAAACAAAAAAATTTACAATTGAAATATGTAAATTTCGCATATTTTTTTCCTATTAAATTGTAATGACTATAGTTACAATTAAAAATGGTAAATTTTACGCAGAAAATTGTAAATATTACAATTTTTCTGTGAGTGCCAGCACAATAAAAAACATAAAAACACAAATTTTCAACAAAAAATAAAATAGTAAAACTAAAAAAATTACAATTAAAATAGTAAATTAACCAAATTTGCTATTTTAATTGTAAATAGATGGTTTTACAATTCGGATAGTAAAGCCTTTACAATTTTCTTCTGTGAGCGTAATACTCGCGCAAAAGCTTATAAATGGCTGCTTTCAAAATGTTCAATCCAGTTACTCATTTAAGAGGCACTCTTGTTAAATAAACATAAAAATCATGAAGCAGAATATAATGTAACTAATACATTCAAAAATAATATCGCATATACTATGACGAAAATAACCAGTTATTAGAAATAGAAAGTTATACTAATTTAAATGAAAATGATCTTAATCGTATTGCATCGACAAAAATTTATACCTTATATGGAAAACTTTCTCTAGCAAGGTGAAATCACTAACTTAATTGAAGACATTTTAAAACATATTTTTGAAAACCTCAAACATTCGATGTCAGAGTTTCCAACCCAATCCTTATTACTTTTTGATAAAAAATTCCACAAATATATTACCAGGTTTCAACAAATTAATACAGAATATAAGTTCACTAAAGTCTTAAAAGGCTTAGGATTTTATGAAGATCCAGTTTCATTTTGCTTGAATAATGAAACAACAGTAATATTAAGAAAATGTATTCCATCTCTTGA
Source organism: Cheilosia scutellata (assembly GCA_955612985.1). Lineage (NCBI taxonomy): Eukaryota > Metazoa > Arthropoda > Insecta > Diptera > Syrphidae > Cheilosia > Cheilosia scutellata. The sequence goes on from OY015313.1 coordinate 65,623,460, forward strand.
CGAGAATATGACGTCTTCAGGTATATTGATGCCAATAGAATTCCAAATTAAAAAAATTTTCAAATGCCCAAAGTTTTAGATGAAATAATAAATAATGTGAAACATAATCATTTTATCAATGCAGAGAAGTGGAAGAACATTCAATCCAAATATTTAGGGAAACTTGTACTGCCAATATTTTTATATAATGATGACTTCCAAATGGGATCACACTCGGGGAAGAATGCGATTTCGGCATTTTATTACAGTTTTCCTTCGTTGCCCTACTACCGCCTTTCTTCACTTCGGAATATATTTCTAGCAATGCTTGTTAAATCAAAGTATGTTAAAAACTTCGGAACAGATTTAGTTTTATCTCCTTTCGTAGAAATTTTGAAGAAAATGGAGAGAGAAGGCTTAATTATTGAAACAGATTCGGCCGAAAAACGAGTGTTCATTGTATTAGCTTTAATAATAGGGGATAACTTGGGATTAAATTTAATATTAGGCGTCAGTCAATCATTCAGCTCGAATTTTTTTCTATCGGTTTTGTAAATTGCACAAAAGCAAAACTCATACCTGTACAAGAGAAGATACCAGTGCTTTAAGGGACGAAATAAAGTATGAGGAGGATATTCTTATAAGCTACTCTCAATTGACCGACATTTATAATAAATGTATTGTTAACAAGTTACAACATTTCCACGTAACTAATAACTACTCTGATATAATGCACGATATTTTTTTGGGTATATGCAAATATGGACTTACTGAAGTTTTATCCTTTTATAATATCTGCCAAACTCTTCACATTAGAGCTACTAAATTATCGAAAACAAAATTTTTACTACCAGGAGAGAGAAGGGAGGAATATTTCAGTCCCCATTAAAATCGATCATTTAAAGGAAAATTATTTACAAATGTCAGCACGTGAGGTATGGTGTTTTGTATGGCTTTTGCCCTTAATGATTGGCGATCTTATACCTGGAGGTGATGAAGTGTGGAAATATGTACTTTCGCTTCTCAAACTTGTTGATGCAGTTTTATGTTCTGAGATGTCCAGTAGTATGATTTATGGAATGATTATAGAAGAGAAGAGCATAATCAGCTTTTCCAAACTCTATACAATAAAACGCTAAAAGCCAAGCATCACTTAATGATTCACTATTCAAACATCGCACGTCAGGTAGGACCCTTAAGACATTTATGGTCTTTCAGATTTGAGAGCAAACATCAAGAGCTCAAATCTTATACTAAAGCTATAACTTCACGTGTAAACATTGCATATTCACTTGCTGTGAGATTTCAATTTAATTTTAGTCGTCTAAACATCTAAAAGAGATAAAAGATCGCACTTATAATTTATAATAACTCAAAATGTTATAACGATATAAAAGATAATTTAGCCTATTACAATATTTCAAACGAGGATTGTAAGCCTGCAAAAAGTTTGTATTATAAAGGGACTTATTATTATCACAATTACTACGTTATAAGTAAAGATAGCTTGGAAGAAATTTTTCAAATAGAGGAATTATTTATAGTTAAAGAACTTTTGTTTCTTATTTGTTCTTCAACCGAAGTAATAGGTTTTAATGAACATCTGCAATCGTATTTAGTAGGAAGAAAAATGACAAAACAATATAAACTGTTTTCTATAAAGGATATTATAAGTCCTCCTTTTAACGTGCACACACTTGGTAATGGGCAAAAGTATTTCAGAATTCATTATATATAAACATATTACTACAGTATTATAACAAGATGCACTTCTTTTTATTTATTTGGACCCTTAAACAATATTGAATTTTGTTTGTTATATTAACTTAAAATTACAGTAATAACATTAGCTTAAATCTATTGGCTACTTACTACTTATACATAATATGTTTTGTTGTAACTTTTAACAGCTTATTCTTTCTCATAACTACTGAATTCATAATTTTACTTAATTAACTTAATCTATATATATGTATAAATGTAAATCATAAAAATAAAAAATAAATTGGATTAAACAAATACTTGGATGGAAGCATGGTAAATTTACTTAAAACCCGCGATTTATTTAAAAATTTGCCTGAATTCGACGCCAATCTAGATGAACTAGATACTTTTATCCGTATCGTGGACATTGTCTGCAATATCCTTAGAACAATAGAAAACGCACCCTTAATAATATGGGCTCAGGCTATTAAAAACAAAATAAAGGGTAAAGTAGCTGATAGATTACGCCTTTATCTACGGCAACCCAGAACATTGGGAAGAAATTAAAACAATATTAAATAGACATTTTACAGATCATACTGATGAAATAACATTATATCATCAACTCAGACAGTTTGACTAAATTTTACGATAGCATTTAATATTAGACATATTGTAGGAAAAAAAATAAAATTGTACTCGTTACTATCAGCCCTATTATGGCTATCAAATATCAACACGATATTTGATAATAATTGATACGTATCAACAAAATGAATGAATCGGTATTATGGTTATCAACCTATCAACATTTTTGATGAATTGTGAATTGTATTAGATTTAAGATCTATTGTGAATAGTTTTATCGATAAACTTGGTATTACGGTTATCAAAAAATTTGATATTCATCAAATTTTTTATCAACCACAAATTTCTCGTTGATACGTATCAAATATTCGGGCGCATCAAATTAAAAAATGTATATCCTCGTTTTTAATGTAAAATAACGACTTTAGAGCGAAAGATCAGCGGTATACATCCCAAATGTACTTAAACTACGAGTAGCGGCGATTTTAAAATTATTTGCAAAAAGGAAACTATCAACTGAGCGTTGGAAATAACTTCAATATTGGCATTGCAAAATCAACAGTGTTGGTCGTTCTTTTGATTTGCGAAAAAAGCGACTTTTGTTTAATAAAAACAACTAACATTATTCAACGAAAACGAGTCGTCAGCCATAAAACAAAAACCAACTACAAATTAGAAACGTCAAACGTCAAAACAGAACCCATTCTCAATGATATTTTGATAAGTATTCACAATGGGGTAAAATTTATCAATTGATACTCATAATACCAAATGATCAACAAATTGATAGATTTTATCAAGTATCAAATAATTGATATTTGATAGCCATAATAAGGCTATATATCAACATGTAAGTTCGCCATTTTGTAGCTCACTTTAGAGCTGTTATTTTCCGAGTCTTCCCTCTCGCTCTCTTTATTCTTTTTTCTGAACGTGTTCACGCCAATATTGGCAGACAAATTGTATTTTTAAAATTGTAATAAAGAAAACGAAAATAAAAGAAATATATAGTTACTAAAACCTCAGATGTGGGGTTCCCAATAAAGTTTAAAAAGAATTGAATTAAAAACTAGTGTGATAAAAAATTTATTAGCAAAAATGCCGGAAAGATTAAGCAAAGCGCAAATTGAATAACTAACGAACGTCAATATAGAAGTTCCGGCTACCGCTACCATAGCACAACTGCAGTCCTTGCACGAGGATACGTTTGGTGTCGCAGAGTTCGTATTTTCTGAAGACATGCCTTCTGTGACGACTGAAGCGGCTAGTTGTGGGATGCCGTATAGTTCTTGTGCTTCTGAGACAAAGTCTACTTCTGCTCATGGGGTGCAAAAACTTCTGCGGATTCTGCTTCTGTACCTACTTCTGGTTTAGTTTCCTCTACATGCTCCCAACAAGACACTTCTCATTCAGGCAAACAACGTATTTCTAAACGCATTGGAAATTGCTACACAGCACCGTCTTCAGGTACACGTGCTTCCATGAGACCATCGACATCAACTACCGCTACGCACGTCGCTAGATTAGCTCCGCAAATTTTTGCGGACTTATTTAATTTTTTTTGGGGCCTTATTTCATTTGGGTCTTATTTCGCAGAGCCTCTGTATCCGAAGAAGAGGATGAACGAGAGTTAGCTCGGTTGAAATTGAGAACGATGTTTCCCCATTTCCTGGTGACGACGAATATAGTGTGAAAAAGTGGATTGCCGACTATGAAGACGTTGTCCAATCGTTGGCTTGTGATGAACGCACTAAATATCTTAATGCTCGCCGGCTGCTAAAGGGGCCTGCCAAAGTGATTCTACGAACAGTGCGTGTTGACTGCTGGGTCTCTCTGAAGAAATTGTTGCTGCAATAATTCGACAGACATAGCAGAAGATATCAAATTGTAATATGCCACGACATCATGATAATTCCTGCCAACAAATATGGTAGATAAGAAATCCAACCCATGCTTTTCTTCCCTATAAATAACCCCACAAAATGTATCGTAGTGTTATGCCCAAATTATGCACATATGAACTGAACCTTAGCTGCGCCAGTAACATGGTTTCACAGTGGAATTGCAATAACATGATACAATTCCACTGCAATGACAGCACAACCGATAGTCAATAATCGTGACACAATGGTTCAGTAGGTCATGCTGACAAATGCATTTTCCCAAATTGACCGAAGCGAAGTTCCAGGTAGGTCTTGGAGAATTCGGGGAGTCGTGTTTGAAACATGGAAGAAGTCGGTTCGGTTTACATATTACAGCCGGTGAAAGTAACGTTTCGGTTATTAGTGAAAATACCATTTATATTAGAATTAAACAAAAGACAACAAAGATAAAGATAATACATACAGTGAATTAAAGTGAAAGTGAAAACAAATAAAGACTTACCTACAAACCAACAGGAGAGACGATCGGAAATCAGGACGATTAGATTAAAGGAATAACCCAATAAACATAGTGGAAAGTATCTCTGGTAATGGTAAGTAATAGAAATAAGTACTTTTAATACGTAGACTGACTGAGTGGTCAAATTAACTGGTGACAGGTCAAATTAACTGGTCGAGGGCAAAACGCCATGAAAATTTATGGAAAACGAAGAACGACTTGAATTATTGAACCAAATTAAAATCTTAACAGAAAGCCTAAAACAGCTCAAAAAAGAAAGTAAGGAGCAAGGTCAAGAGTTTAAAGGTTCAATGTCTCATTGTTGGCTGAACTAAAATCCCTTCCAAATCGAGACGTATTCGCGCTTAATAAGGACCAATTGAGTTCACAGTAGGGACAATTTACAAGGTTAGAAACTACCGATGCGATTGTCTCTGAGCTCATAGGTGCATTGAAAACAGTAAGGAAAAGTGAAGCCGAGGAGTGCAAAAAAAAAAATAGCATTCTTCTTAAGCGGCAAAAAAAGCTGTTAAAGGCAAATTTTGAAGAACCCGAACAAGAAAATAAAGAAGCTTTTTCGGAAATTAAAACTACATAGAAACTACTGTTGTAGGGTTAATTTAGACAGTGACATTAGCGCGTTTAAGCTGTACTGTTGGTACGCAAATTGAGGACAATTTAAGTTTAAATGTTTAAATGTATGTTTGTCCAATCGCAACTCACTTAACTGAGTAAGCTTGAAACTCATTTTAGGTACGTTAGTTCATAATATAATGCATGCATAGTTAAGGTATGTTTCCTAACTTTGCGTCGTCGGTCGGTCGTCGTCACTCGTCAATTTCGACCTATGCCTACTTGGATCTTCGAAAACTAACTATGTAGTACCTACCTATATAAGTTAACAACAAACATATTTCGACCTGCAAACTGATATTGGATACACCGCCTCATCATATCCGAATGCAACATAACAGCAACATAAGCACCCATGCTCCACATGCATGTTGCTGAGCCAGCGTCTGGTGCAACTGCAAACGACACCGTTCCCAATCCCAATCCAAATTCCCATATTCCTGCACGTAGAGATAAGTAAACCTAGGTAATAAATTACTTCTTGTTAGATTTAAGTTTCAGTTGTAATTTGTCAATTGTAGTTCTAAGTTTGAATTAAATAAAAGAGGCTTCACCTCGAACAAAAAATATTTTTTTTAATCAAATAAAACTTGTATTTTATTAATTGGCGCCCGAGCAGGGACCGCAAGAGTCGGTTCGCGTATAATTTGAAAAGTCCCATAGTGTGACATATACCTACAGTGCGCGAACGAAGACTCTCTGTGGTTAAACAGTGCAACAGTGCGAAATTTGTTGGTGAAAAAACAATAAAGGGCCCCTTAGTAGCCGCTACAGCTAAACACTCGGAGCGGAGGAAACGGAGAAGAGTAAACTTCAGCCGCGCCACACGGAAAGCAGTCATGTTGCTGACAATTCTACTGTAAGTTAGGTTAAGTTATAATTATAGAAGTGAAAAATAAAGTAAAAATAAGTAAATTCAATTAAACAAAAGTTAAATAGGTATGCTAGAAAACCTATAGTTAAATTTAATGAAACAAAGGATAGTAAAATCCGAAGGTATAAAATAAGAAGGTACATATATAAAATCTAGCCTAAGTATAACAAATTCTTTTGAATCGATTTAAAAAAAAAATAAATAATAATAATAATAATAATATTGCTTTCTATATTTTTCATTTAATTTACTGTCAATATGCCTCTCACTCGACACCAAGTCGCTGAGCAAAGTATTAACGAAGCTCAGGGCATACAGCCGAATCCACTTGCTTCCAATGCACTACCATTAATTGCTATTAACGACAGACCCCCCATTCGGAATAATCCCCCAACTGCTCCCACACTTTCAGGATCTCAGGATCCTAACAGTTCTTATCAATCTAGCTCTTCCAATATAGAATCACAAGAAGTGAGATCTACTCCTGAGTTGGACACCGTGGTAGCAACCATTGTCAAACGTGTCCTTGAACAACAAGGAAGAACTTTCATCGAGGGTATACTCAACCCAAATTCTAACCGCTTCTCTGGTGTAGACCAGACAATTTCCTCAGAATACAGACATCTTAGAACTTAGATAATATACCTGATGTCATTCGTAGTCTCAGAACTTTCTCTGGAGACGCCAGCGAATTCTCTTCCTGGAAGAAGAGCGTTGAGCGCGTGCTCAACATTTATGACCACGTCAGAGGAACTCCTAAATATTACGGAATCCTTAACGTGATTCGCAACAAAATAATCAACGAAGCTGACGCAGCCCTAGAGTCGTATAATACGCCACTCAACTGGGATAGCATAGCAAGTTGTCTTACAATGCACTATGCCGACAAACGTGACGTCAGCACCCTCGAATGCCAAATGTCACATTTAGTGCAGGGTAACAAGAGCATACAGGTATTTTACCAGGAAGTATGCTCGCAGCTAACATTGATAATTAACAAAATTTCCTGTATGGAAATAAGCAGCGAGTCGATGCACCTCTTGACCCAAACGTACCGGGACAAAGCGCTAGACACTTTTATTAGAGGGTTAAAGGGAAACTTGTCTGAATTATTAGGCATAAAAGAGCCAACAGATCTGCCACAGGCGTTGCACCTCTGCCTAAAACTTGAGAACCAAAAGTACCGAACCCAACAGGCCCAAGGAGCTATTAAAAAGACTTTTGCTCCACAGCCTAACCAAGCACAATCTACTTTCCCTAGACCAGCGTTACCTCAACAACCAGCTCCTTACAAAAACCCGAACACATAGTCAAGGCCACCATATCAAAATTACCCCATGTACTCAAATCCTCCACGACCAGTTCCAGTATATGGTCATCGTCCAAATTTCAATTCTTTTCCCCAAAATAACATGCAGAGTTTCCCCAATTCTTTCCTTAACCAAATTCCACTTAAAACCGAAACCCCTACTCAAGGACGCAGCAATCAGATTGGAAACATTCACAATCAGAATCGTCAAACAAATTGGAATGTGTTAAAGCCAAATCCTTCTCAACAACAACCCATAAAGTATCATAACCTTAGACAACCCAATTTCCATATTGACTCAACTATAGAGCAACTGGAAGAATTAACTATTCATCCACAATCCCATCAAGCTGAAGGCGAAGGAGAAAATCCACCCGCACAAGCGACACAAGCACATGACGAATACGGTCAAACCTACACCGACACCCCTAGTGACCAATACCCATCGGAATACCAATATCCAATTGAGCAGTCATTTGAATACAGTGACATCCATTTTTTAGGCTAACTGATTCTTCGCTGCCTTACTTTGAATGTAAGACACAAAGCGGAGAAATTCTAAAATTTTTGATTGACACAGGTTCAAGTAAGAATTACATAAAACCTGACTTAGTAAGAAGACCCATTCCAAACGACCAAACATTTTACGCCAAATCAATAGCTGGAGATGTGAAAGTTTCGCATCACACATTTCTAAATCTCTTTAGTCTAAAAGATACTAAAATTAAATTCTTTATTTTACCAACTTTAAAAACTTTTCAGGGAATATTAGGCAACGATAGCCTAAAAGACTTGTCTGCTGTAATTCACACTAGAGAAAGTTACATGACAATACTCAATAGAGTCAAAATTAAGGTCAAGCTGCTGAAATCACAGTCAGTTAATTCCATATATGTGAAAACCAACCATTTGACCCCTCAGCAAAAATATCTGTTAAATTCAGTCATTAACAAACACCCAAATTTATTCTCCGATCCAGAAGAAAAACTCACGTATACAACTAGAGTAGTTGCAGAAATTAGGTCTTCCACAGACGACCCCGTCTATACTCGCCATTATCCATTCCAAATGTCTCTAAAATCTGAAGTTGAAAAACAAGTTCATAAAATGCTCGAGGATGGCATAATAAGACCTTCACCATATAACTCCCCGGTGTGGATCGTTCCAAAAAAACCTGATTCCACCGGTTCTAAACAGTATAGAATGGTAATAGATTACCGAAAGCTAAATAGCGTAACAATATCAGACAGATATCCAATTAACGAAATAATTTCCCAACTAGGAAATTTTTTAAACATGAGGTAGAATTTCTAGGCTTCCTCATCTCTTCAGAAGGTATTAAAACCAACCCTAGTAAAGTTAAATCCATATTGGACTTCGAGATGCTAAAAACACTTAAGGAACTCAGATCCTTCCTTGGCCTATCAGGCTACTATAGACGCTTTGTGAGAGATTACGCAAAGATTGCGAAACCCCTCACAGCTCTTTTAAGAGGGGAAGAGGGACGCGTGCAGTGTTGCCAACCCGGATCGAAGATTTTATGCCTCATTCCGAAAAAAATTATGCCTTTTTCAAAAAAATTATGCCTTTTTGGTAAAAAAGATAAATAACGAAGAAAGTTTAAATTTATGTGTTAAACTTTTATTATAAGGCAAAAAGGTAAAAAAAAAAAAAAAACAATAATTAAGACATAATTTTTTAAAATTTATTTTTTACCAGTAACGAAAACAAAATGTTAAGTTCGGTCGCACATTGGAGGCGTTTTCGTACGAATTCGACTCGTGCGATCTGGTACGAAAACGGACGAACGATCCCGACTTTCTAAGTAGGTACAATGGGAGCCCGCACCGCACATTGGATGCGAGTTAGTCCTACGTATACGTATGTGTAGTGTAGTTCCGCTTCCGATGTCCGAAAACAATCTGAACTTGTTAGAATTCTTAAACACTTTCGTACAATGAAACATTGAAAATATATTAACTTGGTTTACGGACACAAAAGGGGGGTATGGAACACAAGGTACGGACAGTATGGGGTCATTATATAGTAGGTTAGGTTAGGTTAGGTTGAATAGGGTGTGAGTTCATCACATTGGACTAGGCACCATATTGGACCCATCGCCATCCCTGGGGAACCTTAACGGTCAAATAACATAAACCACTTCGCCCAGACAATTAATTTCCCTACAGAAACTGAAAATTACTTTTGCTTCAATTTTGTTTGCGAGGCCAACCTCCTCCAAATTGTCGAAGAAGTACCTACCAAGGTATTTCCTCCTGTACCGAGAAATAGCTTGACATTCACAGAGAAGATGAGTTATATCCTCTGTGACCTGTAAGTCTTCGCAATACCTGCATATTTCTGTATCTGTTAGACCTAATCTCATGGCGTGCTTCCTTAGAAGACAGTGCCCAGAGAGTATCCCTATTGCCATTCGTAGCCTTGATCTGCTGAGCTTTAGTAATTCTATACAGATTTTTTCCGATCTAGGTTAGGCCACAGAGCCTTTGAGACCCTGTGCCCTACTATATTCAACCATCTCTGATCTGCCCTATTTTTAATATTCTCGAGAATAATTCTCTTGGCCGCGGCTATTGGTGGTTTTATGCCCTCAATTGTTTCATTAGGTGGAAGCTCTGCTCCGGTTTTGACCAGAACATCAGCCCGTTCGTTACCCTCAATATCTCAGTGTCGGTGTTCGCATTCAATTCGTACGACCAGTATTCATACGTTTACGTACGTTACAAATTCGTATCCAATGTGCGGACGACCTAATGCATTTGCATACGTTTGGGTTTAGTGAGTAAGTCTAGTAGGGAATTGGAAAATAAGCATGACGCACAGTGGTAAATGAAAATTAGTGAAGCGACTTTGATCAAAGTACCAGATTTACTAAATTCAAAATTTATTTTTATGGTTTGATTATAAAAAGACTTTATACAAAATTATGCCTTTTTTCTCAAAATTATTCCTCAATGCCTCAAGCATCGGAATTATGCCTAAAAGGCATAATTATGCCTCAGTTGGCATCACTGGACGCGTGTCCAAATCTCAATCCTCTAAAACGCCAATAGAACTTAATCAAGAAGCCATCGAGTCTTTCAATAAATTAAAAAATTCTCTTGTCTCCCAAGACCTAGTTCTCTCATATCCCGACTTCAACAAACCTTTTGACCTGACAACAGATGCGTCTAGTTACGCACTTGGTGCTGTTCTGGAACAAGATAATAGACCAATCGCCTTTATTTCTCGAACGCTCAGCAAAGCGGAAGAGAATTACGCAGCTAACGAGAAAGAGATGTTAGTAGCTATTGTATGGGCACTAGGCTCATTTCGAAATTACCTTTACGGTCCCACCAGAGTCAGAATATTTACTGACCATCAACCCCTTACTTTCGCGTTAAGCAACAAAAATAACAACAGCAAAATGAAAAGATGGAAGGCTATACTCGCGGAGTATAGCCATGAATTAAAATACAAGCCCGGCAGCACAAATGTAGTTGCCGACGCACTTATCAAGAGCCCCACTAATTTCACATGTAAACACTCTATCCGAAACCACTCAGCACAGCGACGAGAGTTCTTCGCAAGAGCTCATCTTTAGTGTAGAAGTACCTATCAACGCGTTCAAAAACCAAATTCTTCTCCAGACTGGGCCAACGCCTGCCCACAGATTCGAAATAATTTTCCCTACATACCACCGGCATACGGTAGTTGAAACTGAATACAACCAAAACAAACTTACCCTTCCGTTAGGCGCGAGTTACGACAGGCCAACATGCTGATGCAGCACCACCAAAGCCACCACGGACCGGAGGTATCCGATAACTTGTGGATATTTTAATTCTAAGAATTTGAAATTGTCAATTTAACATTTTTGTATTTTTCAATTCCCATAACTTCAATATTGTCAATTTAACATTTTCATTCTCAATTCTAAGAAATATTCTACCTTTTAAGCAGTGATGCCATTCTGACCGGATTCCGGTCATATCTGACCGAAATCTCTTTACTCTGACCGGAGAAAATTTTGAAATCCGGCCTAACCGTTTTTTGACCGGAACGAAAAACGATTTTAACCGGAAAACTCTTTTTTGACCGGAAAAATTAAGTTGCCCTATTCTGCTCCGGGAGCAGGATAATAAATTATCTTATAGGCTAATTTCTTGACGTTTTCTTTTGCTAGAATGTTGAAGAGGAAATTAAACAATGAATTTGAATTAATTAGAGTGTGAAATTCGATAAATCTCAGATTGGAGTTTGGTGAACTACTCTTTTCAAGTGTCAGAAAATTATCCGAGAATAATTATTTAATTATGTATTTAATTATTGACACGGCCTTAGTACATGGCCTGGCCACACACATCTTCTCATGACTTTCATTTCCATTAACGACGCAAATATCAAATGAAGATTTGTATCTTCTGAAAGTGGATTTTCTGTGCATTTTCTATGCTATCTACCATTCTCCTTTATCTACTCACTCAAAATCTACCTGTGTCGCTGGACACGACGTTCATTGGAAGGCGTGTATGATCATGCACTAAAAGTGTATTTCAGAACTTAAAACATGTCATATAAACTGAAAAATTAGTTTCAATAAATTTTAAACAAACGAAATAAAAAACAAGTTCACAAACTCAAGATTCACATATTATAAAAACGTTTTCTAAACATCGATAATGCAGCGCTAACATAAAAATTCGTAAATTGTATAGGTAGGTATAGGTATTTTCTATTTTTGACCGGGTTTCAGGTCAAAATTTCTCATTTTAACTATTGACCGGATTTTTTGACCGGATTTAGAAAATAAAAATCCGGTCATTCGGTCAGATTTGACCGGATTCACTTTTTTTTAGTGGCAACACTGCTTTTAAGTAAATTTATCGATTTGTATAATTTTGAATTGCAGAATAAACTTGTCAGTCAGTGAGAACAGTTGGGTTTTTGTTTTTTTTTATATACTGCGAGGCCCGTACTCGTAATTGGCGCAGTCGCCCGGTCCGGTTAACAGTCGAATTCTTTCACTCAAGTATTTAACATTGTATATATATCAAGTAACTTAAAACAATCACGCGTGTGCTAAAAGTGAATAAAAGTGCTGCAAAGAACAAAGCTGTGAGTGAATAGACACTTCACAAAATATATAGTGTGGCGAAATTAAAACAGTGACTGAATATCACCATTTAATTTCGGTATCGAGGGCATATCGATATTGTATCACACATAACCAGACACTTCACAGCATCAAGTGAAAAAAAAAGTGGAAAAAGAGAAGTGTGGCGAGATTAAAGTAGTGACGGAATATCACTCTTTCATCTTGGTATCGAGAGCATATCGGTATAACAACACACAAAAGACTGTTGGATGTCTATCCTTTATAACCGAGAACCAGCTCCACAACAAACCAACTTCACAACAAACCATGACGACAAGAATTATTCTCGTAGTAATTGGATGCCTGCTCCCATTGATAACTTCCCAAATTCTTCAAATACACGACTTGACCAAGAATCAAGGTATTGCTCAACTACAACTTGGACAAGCAAGAGAAATTAAGCGCTTTAACCATCTTATTCATATAATAAACCTAGAAGAATATCACAAAAACGTCAAAAATATAGAAAACGCCTTGAGTCTGCTTAAAAAACGAAGCACATTAACAAATCTGATAGGAATAACTAACCTCAAACTCAAAGAACTCGAAAATAAACTCCAGACATTAACACCTATCAAGAGAAACAAAAGAAGTTTATTTAACGGACTAGGGACAGCCATAAAATTCATAACAGGCAATATGGACGCAAATGACGCAGACAACTTAAACAGACAAATCGAACAATTACACAACAACGAACAGACTATTGCTAACACACTTTCAGAACAACATACTCTCAACACCCAAATGCTAGAAAGACTTAACAACCTAACAACACACATTAACATTGAACAACAAACTATCGAAACTTTTATAGCAAAAAATACACAGGAAATGACAAACAGAATACAGCGCGAAGATAGCAAATTGTTAGAGATGCAATACCTTAGCCAAATTAATTACCACATAGACCTTTTGAATAATCATATAACAAATATAGCCGAAACAATTGTGCTAGCAAAATTGAATGTAATATCGAAATTAATATTGAATCAAGACGAACTAAATGAAATCTATAACTGTACTAGCGGACCCGGCAAACGTTGTTTTGCCTGCTCGTACATTTTCATTTCATTTTTATTTAACCGATGTGTCCAGAATGATTCTGTACTCCGTGTGCTTTGACCGATATTTCCTACACAAATTTTTTCCCATGACTGTCGAAGAATAACGTTAGATATTTTTTTTTTTTTTTGTTATGAGAGGTGTCACGCCCTTTTGTTCAGTCCCGCCAGGTTTTGTAAAATACTTCAATCAGGCAATGTTCAGATATCGTGATTTAAATAACTTTGTTGTAAGGGTGGTGTCATGGCCCGTTTTCCAATCCCACCCACTTAGCTAACATGGGTGTCGAGAAATAGGATTTAAAATGTATATTTTTTTATACGGTAGGTACCACGCTCCTTTGTCCAATTTTGATCAAACTTTCACAGTTTTTTTAGTATGGGAGGTGCCACGCCCCTTTGTCCAATTTTGACCAATATTCACAGGAGCACTCCAGTGCCAATAACTAAGACTATCTGTAAGTTTGAGCTTAATCGATTTGCCAGTTTTCGAGATATACAATTTGGTCGCGCCCCCTTTGTCCAAATTTGGTCAATGACCACTCCTGGGCCAATACCTTTGATTGTCTGCAAATTCGAACTGAATTGATTCGGTGGTTTTCGAGATATAATTTTTTGATTTTTTTGTATGAGCGGTGCCACTCCCTTTGTCCAATTTTGACCAATCTTCACAGCAACACTCCTGGGCCAATACCTAGGACTGTCTGTAAGATTCAACTCAATCGATTCGGTGGTTTTCGAGATAAAAGATTTTGAATGTTTTTTTTGTATGAGCGGTGCCACGCCCTTTGTCCAATTTTGACCAATCTCCAAAGTAGCACTTCTGGGCCAATACCTAAGATTATTTGTAAATTTGAACTTAATCTATTTGGCAGTTTTCGAGATATACGATTTTGAGTGTTTTTTTTGTATGGCAGGTGCCACGCCCCCTTGTCCAATTTTGACCAATCTCCAAAGGAGCACTTCTGGGCCAACCCCTAAGATTATTTGTAAATTTGAGCTTAATCTATTTGGCAGTTTTCGAGATATACGATTTTGAGTGTTTTTTTTTGTATGGCAGGTGCCACGCCCCTTTGTCCAATTTTGACCAATCTCCTTCAGTGCACTCCTGGGCTAATACCTAAGATTATCTGTAAATATGGGCTCAATACAGTCGGTGGTTTTCAAGTTATACGTATCCGAACACATTTTAGAACTCATTTTTATATATATAGATAGATGAGTAATCAAGGTATAGAGATAATTTCGAATGAACACTTGTATGAACTATTAGAACTACAAGCATATTATAACAACACCAACATAATATTTAATGTAAAAATACCAAAACTATCAAATGAAAAATACTACCTACCTATATCATATTATTCCGCTTCCAATAAATGGTACAAAACAAATTATAACTCAATCCTATATAACATATATATAACGATATAAGCATTCAGTACTACGACAAGGCATGTCCAAAAATAGAAAACATTTACTTCTGCAAAAACCCGGTCTACCAAGAAGCAACAAGAGATTCCACCTGCTTAGGACGGCTATTGAACAACAAAGAAGCCAAATGCAACCTCAGTGACACAGGCAAATCGAATCAATTTCCCAGCCAGAAGAAAATCATATTATATTCATTAATATTCCAAAAACACTAATAAATTCCACTTGCAGTAAAACAACCCACGAAGTCACAGGCACAGCAATACTCTACTTCAAGAACTGTTCTGTAGAAATCAACGGCATCACTTACAAGGATAACCTGAACGTATTCTGGGATGAAGTACGAATTGCACCTCCAACATACGCAAATATCCAGGCAAAATCCATCACCGACACCATTAATCTACAAAAACTTCACCTTCATCAGCTGGAGAACCATGAAGCAGTCAGGACACTACGAAGTGACACAAATCAAACAACAGGCATAACCTACGTCACACTAACCATCCTCGGGATACTTGTCGCAGCTGCTCTAACATTTCTATGGAAGAAACGAAGTACATCATATGTACATCTTCGAAGTAAGAGAGGTCATCGCTCCGGCCCCATCGAATTCCTTGTGGCCGTCGCTCTATCTCAAGGGGGGAGGAGTTACGACAGGCCAACATGCTGATGCAGCACCACCAAAGCCACCACGGACCGGAGGTATCCGATAACTTGTGGATATTTTAATTCTAAGAATTTGAAATTGTCAATTTAACATTTTTGTATTTTTCAATTCCCATAACTTCAATATTGTCAATTTAACATTTTGATTCTCAATTCTAAGAAATATTCTACCTAAGTTTTTCAAATGTGTGATTTTAAATTTTGTTCTTCTTAATTTTGTGTATTGTTTTGTGAATATGTGTTTGAGTGTATTTATCTAAAGCTATATGAAAAAAGGAAGTTTCGAAATAAAGATTCACCTGGTAGGTGCAGCGCGTATATACATGTAACTTTGTTTTTAGTTTTTGAAGATGAATCCTCAAGACGTCAGTAGACTTCACAGCTCTTTGTTTGATGAGGATCTCACTCTGAGGACTTTGGTGATGTGTCTGATTCCCACAGTCAAGATGATATTCAAGAGCGGGAAGGAAATTCCGATACAGAGCAAAGCTGTGAGGAATCATCTGAAGATGAAGAACAAGGTGATGCATCATACTACAAGGCAAATCGATTGAAGAATAGGAAGGTCATAGACTCTATTCCATGGAACAAAAATCCTCCAACAAATAAAAGGCGCTTTGGTAAGCAAAACTTATTAGTTCACCTTCCAGGCGTGATTGGAGAAGCAAAAAAGGCAGAGACTATTCTTGACACTTGGCTTCTTCTTTTTGATGAAAAAATGCTCAGTTCGATTGTTGCGTGGACCAATCAACACATTGATCAAGTGAGGCCTGAATTTGAACGTCCCAGAGATGCTCGTCCAACGTACCTAGCGGAGATCAAAGCATTTATAGGTTTGTTATACTTAGCTGGTGTATACCATGCATCACGCCTGAAACGTTATTAACTCATTCATTTTGTCAAACCTAGAAATAAATATCGTAGACAAAATTTTAAAACAAGATAATGTGCCCTTTTTGAGTATAGAAGAATTATTAGAATTTAGTGAAGTAAAGATAGCAACTAACAGAACAAATATAATATACATAATTAGCATTCCACTTACTAGTATGGAAAAATGTGCTAGCTTATTAATAAAACCCATAAAGAGAGGTATTTTCTCTAACGAAATTGATTTTAAATCAGTACTAGACTGTAAGAGTAATATATTTGGAATTAAAAACAATTGTAAAACCTTTAATAAATTGTCAATTTGTTTACAAAAAGATTTAATAGATATAAGTAGTTCACCTTGCATACCTATGCTGCTAAAGAGCCAACCGTCAACATGTAAAAGAATCAACAATCAACATATACCATCCATAGAAGAAATATCAAGCGGAATGTTGCTCCTCAACCAATTCAATGGCACCATAAGTATCAACAATAAAGACGTAAATCTCACAGGTTCATTCATAATACAATATCTACCATAATGTCACAATACAAGCTGAGGGAAAGAACTACACATCCAGAGAAGCCCCAAGAGAAAAACCACTACCAGCATTACTACAACCTTCTGATGGCCAAACCAAATACGAGGAAGTCCTATCACTCGAAATGATTAAGGAACTTCACGTCAACACAACAAACTTCATTGAATTGCTAGAATCCGGAAGTAATATGAAACATATCAGTGGATACAGCCTATCAATCATAATCATCATAGTCCTCATTGTATCAAGCTTAAAGTTTTGTCGAAAAATTAATCAGCAATCACCAAAAGTAACCATTGTAAACAACCCCGCAAACGAAGCTCGAAATGATAACAACGATGAGGAACCAATGCCAAAACCCAGAAATATAGCACCCATGATAATAGGGATAGAAGATATCCCACATCATATAAAATCAGTACCATCGAACGGGGACGTTCGAATCTAAGCGTGGAGGAGTTAACAACAAATATATTTCGACCTGCAAACTGATATTGGATACACCGCCTCATCATATCCGAATGCAACATAACAGCAACATAAGCACCCATGCTCCACATGCATGTTGCTGAGCCAGCGTCTGGTGCAACTGCAAACGACACCGTTCCCAATCCCAATCCAAATTCCCACATTCCTGCACGTAGAGATAAGTAAACCTAGGTAATAAATTACTTCTTGTTAGATTTAAGTTTCAGTTGTAATTTGTCAATTGTAGTTCTAAGTTTGAATTAAATAAAAGAGGCTTCACCTCGAACAAAACATTTTTTTTTAATCATATAAAACTTGTATTTTATTAATTTATACATACCTTTACTGACCAACCCCCCAAAATTGCGAGCAAGATATTTCATTGCAAAATCATCGGCCACACCCAACTCGTAATAATACAAATGAACAGAGAGAGCACACGAGTTATATCTCTGATAGAGATATCACCTCCTCCCTTAATTAAATCAATCCGTTTTATTCGTGATCAGTCTTTATTAATAAAAATAACTAAAACTACAAAACAAAGTCTTTAATTTACAAAAGCAACGTTTTAATATTTACAAAACTCACGTGCAACAAAAATGCATACACGAACACGATACATTCAACGAATATGAAACAATGCGATGTTCGTGGGCTGTGGCCGTGGGGAGAGAGGCCAGAGCACGCACAACCCTCCGCCTCCATCTCCATCCATCCTCCATGACATCGACCGAGAACGAGATGCACAAGCACAACAAAAAATATTCACCATGCTCTCCCATCAAACCTCACAAAAGGTATTTCTCCTCAAGCACATCTCATATGCAAAAATCTCACAAAAATTCACAGATATAGGTTAAATGTGAATAGGTTAAACCTATCTGCAAAAGTGTTAAACTTATTTGTAAAAGGTTTAACTCAATGTGTCAATGCTATATAAAACAAAGTGGAAAAAACTGTATGTTTCCCTCTGTCGCCCGTAATTTTCAACCAATTTAGTTGATTTTTTTAAATGTCGGTAATTACGGTGATTGATAGCCACAAAAATTAAGAGAACATTTTAATTTAAAAAAGCAAAAAAAGGCCGGCGAAGCTGGTGGGGGTTCAGCTATTCCTATATAGCATTGACACATTGAGTTAAACCTTTTACAAATAAGTTTAACACTTTTGCAGATAGGTTTAACCTATTCACAGATAGGTTTAACCTATTCACAAATAGGTTTAGCCTATTTACAAATAGGTTTAACATATTTACAAATAGGTTTAACACTTTAACATTTCAATTTAACCTTTTCACATTTCTAGTTAACCAAATAACATTTCAATTTAAACCTTTTTCAATTCAATTTAACACGCGTTCGTCGAGACTCTGCTATTATAAAATTGAATAATGGTTTCCATTTTTTTTATTGATTTAGATTTATGATTATACAATACATATATTTTACTGCTTTATCAATGTATTACTTCTTTATCAAATTGATACGGAGAACGGTTCGTGAGGCCTCATTGGGATAATTTCCAACAACTCGGGCCCAAAGCAAACCGAGTTTGAAGCCGATCGGATGAAAAATAAAAATGTTCCCATACAAACTTTGACTCCCCATTTTGCCCCTTTAAGGGTTGAATTTCGAAATAGTTTTAGAGGAAACCTCTGTGCAAAATTGCAGGTTTCTAGGGCAAAGGGTTGGTTTTATTTGCCTATTTCCTTTTGAAAACACTTGCCGAGCATCAGTTTCATTGAGTTTGAACCATGAAGAAAATTTAAATTATATATATATATATGAAAAGTAGGCGATGCGTATTTGAATAATGAGAAAATTCAAATTTTGGAAATTAATTCAAATACCCACCGCCTACTTTTATTTAATATAAGAAAAATATATGAAAAGTAAGGAGCGTTACATTCTGCATTTGACGTGAGTACTGATCGGTATTAGTTTTGGCAATCGTGCAAGTGAAGTAAAGTGCAAGTGAAACTCAAAATGTCTAGTGATGAGGATTTCAGCAGTGGCAGCTCCGACAATTGGGTTCCACCACCAGACGTATCTTCAGATGGTAAATACAATACCATATATATTATATAAACATCACATTATCTAACATACAATGTGCAGAGCATAACAATTCCCAGGACATGGACATGGACAACGACGAAAATGATGCTGAGCGCAATGACCAACCAAGGGCAGCCAGATCAGCCCGAGGACGATATAACAAAAACATTCTTGATGCAAAGAAGCTTTTCATCGCAGATTACGAAGAAGGTAAATTGGCCAATAAAATGTATAAATTGTAATATATTCTATATATATCGTTTATATATTTTAATACAGGGCTTACTATTGCTGACGCCGCTCGTCGTGCAAAAATTAATTTAAACACACCTAAAAGCATTATTTGTGCGTATAAGAAAAATGGCGACGTTTTCCAAGATCGACGAGGCGGGGGTAAACAAAAAAAGCTTACGCCAGCGGTAAGTAAATATAAAATATATATATTGAACAAATGGATTGCATATACAGTCAAACTTCTTTATAACGAACTTCCTTATAACGTAATTCTCTCTATACCGAATTTCATTTTTTTCCCCTTCCCCTTCAAAAATATCCTATATGAATTAGGTTCTTTATAACGAAATTCTCTATAGCGAAATTCTCTTTATAATGAACTATTTTTTTTGGCCCAAAAGCAAAAAGTTTCTTTATAACGAAATGTAAAATTTGAAAACAAAGCTTACTAAGATCTGTTGTTCCTAATTATCGATTATTGAAAAAGTTAAAAGAGGAAAAAGAAAAAAGATAAAAAGATATAAATTTGATTACAATGAGTTTTTTTTGTACCAATTTTCTTTGAAAATATAAAGGAACACTTGTGTTAAAAAAAAATTAAATTAATTTTCTATATAACGAATTTTGCATAAAACTTATTTATAACGAATCAATTTGTTGTTCCCTTGAAGGTTCGTTATAAAGAAGTTTGACTGTATATCAAAATAAGTTGTATTGTGTTTGTCGCCAATGCTCTCTGTAAAGGCTAAACTGCATTTTTTCCAAACATGGTTGATGTCCATGGTAAATGCGACATTCATTGACTTATTATATATGGACTGCTAGTGAAATGTCAGTTCATACAAATTTTGCCCAGAAAATGACGCCAACATAAACTAGCGCTCTTGGTTCGGAGCGAAAAATAAGTGAAACAAAATGACGAACCATCTTGGATTTCTCCATAGAATGCTACAGGCACCTATTGGGCGTGAGAGAATTTATGAGGTAAAACATTAAAATTCAAATTGCTGCGTCACTGTTACTTTAAACATGGCATTGAAAAAACGGAGCCAATGCGACAACCATCTTTGATTTCTCCATAGAATGCTAGGGACACCTATTGGGCGTTAGTGAATTTTGCAAGTAAAACGGTTGAAATTCAAATTGTTGCGTCATTGTTAACAATAGATCCCACTTCAAAAAAGTGTGAATTTCGAAATTATTCCGCTCCGAACCAAGAGGGCTAGTGGTTATGTTGGAATATAATAAGTCAATGGCGACATTCTAGTCGCATCAGGGACCTCTATTGGCGATATCAGTAATTGGCGCAAATTTTTTTTTTTCATGTAGTACTCGTAGTTTTTTTCGGCGCTTTCACAAAGTGTGCACTTGAAAGTTAGAGGTATAGCTAACTTTCAAGTAACACACTTTGCAAAAAGTTGAGAGAAAAATACAGATTTGAAATGGTGTGGAAAGGGAAAAAACATTTTCGTGGAAGTACTTTACTTTGTGTTGAATGTAGTTTAGCCTTTATGTGTGAACCGATTTTGATTCTGGAAATTTCCCATGAAAGGTGACGTTAATACCATGGTTTGTAAGTTTATACGGTCTTTGTAGGTGTATTGCTTCATGAGTTATAGGGGCGTGGCACCACCCATACAACAAAAACATTAAATATCCTTATTTCGAAAACAACCGAATCGATTGAGTTAAAATTGTTGGACAATCTTAGGTGTTGGCCTGGGAGTGTTCACTTTTTTTCGACGGTCATGGGAGCCAAAGTTTTTAAAATTTGTAACATTGATATGCATTGTACATAGACATGAAAATTTAGTGTACAGAGCATTACAATAAAAACTTTTTGTCACTGATTTAAATGAATTTGAAATTGATTTTTTTATTTTTCTATTTTGCACTACGAAGTGTGCAGAGGGGGTTCGCTAGTATATATATAATATTATTGCAAACCGTACCCATTTACATGTTTAGCTGTGAAGTGATACACTCCGCGCCACTTGAATAGCACACTGGTCCCAAACCAAGCATGCTAGAGACTTAATTTTTTTTTTAATTAAAGTTCATTTAATTGTTGTGATATGACCAGAAAGAAAATTTAAAACTAAAAGCTTAACTACATTCGGCAAAAAGTCAAAAAGTGAAAAAGTGAAAGCTCACACACAAACGCAGTTTCCTCCTTTTATTTAAAAAGATTGCAATTTTGTGCAATAATGGTTCTTTTCCATGATAACCTTAGAGGGTGTGCTATTCAAATGGCGCGGAGTGTTTCTGTTAGCAGATAATTAACAAGAACATGAATTATTATTATTTATATTATGTTTATAGGTACTAGATTATATCGAGCGGTACATTGAGGACAATCCGGGAATCACTATAAAAAATATTAAACAGAAATTGAGGAACGACCACAACATCATCGTATCGCCAACCACAATACAAAACGGGATGCGCGAATTAAAAATTACACTAAAAATGGCCTCGATCGAAGTCGCTCAGATGAACTCTGAGCGAACAATTATGCTGCGCAAAGATTACGCGCTACAATTTCCGACGTGGGCAGCACAATCGCGTGACAAGTTAATTTTTGTTGATGAGTGTGGGTTCAACCTCCATCTACGGCGATCGCAAGCGCGATCACGATGCGGGACGCGGGCTCGCGTGGTTGTGCCGTCTATTCGTGGCCGAAATGTCACACTCATTGCTTCAATGACGAACCAAGGAATACACACAAATCCTTGCAAATTCCTCGTGCAATTCTGATCGGTAATTAATATACATATATACAGGGTGTCCCAGTTAAGAAGTTACTACAACTTCTGTCGATCGTACGTAAAAAAGTTGCTTAACATAACTTTTAGTAAATTTCTCAAGGATAAAAATTTCATAAAAAAAATTAAAATTTATTAAGTAAAAATTTTGAGAAAAAGGCATTTTAAGTAAAAAAATGTAACATCTAATTTTTAAAATTTTGAGTTTAAGAAGCCATAACTTTTTTATAGCTGCTCAGATGTAACCGAAAAGCTTAAGACTTTTATGCTCTACTAAATTGTCTTTTCAAAATGCCCAAAACAATTTTTGTACCTATAATAGTTTAGAAGTTTAGCGTTTTAAGTGGTAACACCTCCAAATTAGAGGTCACCTACTTTGATGGGCTATAACGGGAAATACGATGAAAATAGACCCCCCTGCCATACAATTTTTTGTTCGGCATAACTTCAGGAATCTTCCCTTAAAGGATTATCTTTCTTAACTGGGACACCTTATATATTATTTGAAATACATACATTTGAAAGTTAATACATAAAATTTGTCTTTCTAGATTCTGCATATTCCTTCGAGGTCTGGTTGAAAAGGTGCAAAATACCCCTATACACGACGGGTATTTAATACTTGACAACGCTCGAATACACAAAACTGAGCAGGTTCGAGAAATAATCAGAAATACGAATCTGACATTAAAATTCTTGCCGCCGTACAGTCCAATGCTGAATCCTATTGAAAAATGTTTTTCAAAAATGAAAGCCCATGCACGGCAGATATTAGGTGCTATAAACCAGGACCATATTAATATAACAGAAGTTATTGAGGAAAGCGTCGGAGTGATAACACAACATGACTGCTCAAATTATGTAACAGATATGGTGCTGCTAATTCCTAGCGCTGCAAATGGGCAGGCACTTCACTAAAATGTACTATGTACTATAAATATTACTTTGAAATAAATAAATTATTGTAATAATGAGTACTAGTGGGTCAAATTATTATTCTATTTTATAATAGCAGAGTCTCGACGAACGCGTGTTAAATTGAATTGAAAAAGGTTTAAATTGAAATGTTATTTGGTTAACTAGAAATGTGAAAAGGTTAAATTGAAATGTTAAAGTGTTAAACCTATTTGTAAATATGCTAAACCTATTTGTAAATAGGCTAAACCTATTTGTGAATAGGTTAAACCTATCTGTGAATAGGTTAAACCTATCTGTGAATAGGTTAAACCTATCTGTGAATAGGTTAAACCTATCTGTGAATAGGTTAAACCTATCTGCAAAAGTGTTAAACTTATTTGTAAAAGGTTTAACACTTTTGCAGATAGGTTTAACCTATTCACAGATATAGGTTAAATGTGAATAGGTTAAACCTATCTGCAAAAGTGTTAAACTTATTTGTAAAAGGTTTAACTCAATGTGTCAATGCTATATAAAACAAAGTGGAAAAAACTGTATGTTTCCCTCTGTCGCCCGTAATTTTCAACCAATTTAGTTGATTTTTTTAAATGTCGGTAATTACGGTGATTGATAGCCACAAAAATTAAGAAAAAATTTTAATTTAAAAAAGCGAAAAAAGGCCTGGCGAAGCTGGTGGGGGTTCAGCTATTCCTATATATGAATTATGTCTCTCACTTAAGATCCGCCTCCTATCCAACAAAAATAATTTTCTCCCACAAAAAGCACAACTGCCAGCCAGCCACGACATTCCACTCATATCCAACACGAAATCTCCCCATGACCCCATGCAATCCAACAACGCATAATGCATTGAGAGCGATAAACACACAAGCCACACCCTTTTCGGAGTAATTCTCTCGGTTTGCTTGCGCGTGGTGTAGATCGTGTTCAACCAAACACCAATATGGACATGGTAGTTGGGAATGGTTGGTATGTGCTTGCGCATGGCCGTGTGGGTGGGGTGAGTGGTGACATTGACAATGGTGTATGAGATGGGTATGCAATGGGATTGGAATGGAATTTTAAAAAAAGAACTGTAAGCAGCGATGCCAACTAAGGCTTTTTCATGCCTTTTAGGCATTATTTCATGAGCTAAGGCTTTAAGGCACATTTTTTTTCAAAAAGGCATCTTTTTTTTATTATTTTTGATTCAACATACCTACTGACTTTTTATTATTTTAAACATTCTAAAAAAATCTAGGCCAAAAAGAATTTTATGTGTAACCTCGGTCTTAAACAATGTGTCCACCTTCAAACTCTGACCATTTTCCGAACACTTCCACTTCCAGTAAGTGGAATGAAATTGGAAAAAAATTTGAAAGCTGTTTGCTGTTTGTTGTTTGTTATTGTTCGTTACTTTGCTTCGGCCGGCTGCGTTTTTTTGTATTCAAGAAAGAGTTTGTTGTTAAATAAAGAAAGTAAGTAAATTATAAACTCATTTTATTATTTTGTCTTGAAATTTAGAACTCTATTCAACAGATTATCACTGGATGGATAATGGATGAAACATCAGAACAAATAACCATCGAAGATGATAAAAGCCAAAGCACCAAAAAATCCCAAAAAAAATTTTATACGAACAAATGGGAAGAAAATCCCTTGCTTTCGTCATGGATAAGAAAAAGTGAAAAAGGTTTAATAAATATATATAATATCCAAAACTCCAAATTCTTAACTAGTTTGATTTTTTAAGGACCTTCATACTACCACTGCAAAATATGTAAAGCTGATGGTAAAGCAGCCTCTTCTGCAGTTACTGCTCATATGAAAACAACTAAGCATATCACCATGGCATCAACTCTTAAGAAGCAACCTACTTTTAGAAATGCAATTGCATCGAGCAGTAGTAATTCCATTAACGTCAAAGTGAAAGAAATTGAATTAAGCCTGTGCGGATTTATCGCAGAACATAATTTGCCATTTAATATAATGCCACATCTATGTTCTTTGGTTAAAAGAACGGCGAACAGTGCAGATGCAGCAAAGAAAATTAAATGCGGAAGAACAAAGGCAACTATGCTGGTAAAAAACGTCCTTGGATTGGAAAGAAAAAATGTGTTACTGCAATTTTTAAGGACACAACATTTTTCTTTAATCGTGGATGAATCAACGGACAGAACTTGCGTGAAGGAACTAGCTCTCGTTGTTAGAATTGTGATAAACGGTAAGGTAGAAGACGCTTTTCTCGAACTGATTGAAGTCGAAGACTCCACGGCTGAGGGATTATATCAATATATATATACTTTTTTTTGTGATAATAATATTCCTTACAAAATAAACATGGTTGGGTTTGCATCAGACGGCGCGAATGTTATGATGGGCAAACACAATTCCGTTTGTAGTAAATTAAAAAAAGATTGTCCAAATTTATTTTTTTTGAAATGTGTTTGCCATTCATTTCATCTCGCTGCGAGTTATGCGTGCTCAAAAATTCCGAATTCCGTGGAGAAACTTATGCGCGATATTTATTCGTTTTTTAGCTCGAGTCCAAAACGTGTGTTTGAATTTAAAGCTTTCCAAGAATTGTGGCAATTAAAGCCGAACAAAATGCTTCACCCATCTAATACAAGATGGCTCTCTTTAAATCAATGTGTTAATATTATTTTGAAACATTTTGTAGCACTTCAAGGTTTTTTTAAAGTGCAGGATCAATTTTATTCTGTGATGGGTGGCAAACTCATTAGCCAAGAACTCGACAATCCTTTCACCAAACTTTACTTGGAATTTTTGTCGTATATTTTACCGTCGTTTGTATCAATCAATACAGAGATGCAAAGTGAGGATACAAAAATTCATGTTATCTACAAAAGAGTGGCTAGTTTTTATAAAACCATTTTGGAAAACTATATGAATTTTCAGTATGTACGGAATAATGATGTAGCTATTTTGAAACATGATAGCGAAGAAAACTTTTTGCCACTAGAAGAAATATATTTGGGAGGGAAAGTAGCTGCATACTTGGCTGTTAATTCTTGCACTTTAAATGCAGACGATTTAAAGTTATTTCGTGAAAATTGTAGACATTTTTTTATCGAAAGTGCAAGACAAATTTTGTTACGATTTCCCTTTGAATCCCTTTTATTATTGAAAGATGTGGCAATTCTAGAACCTTCAGAACTGGTAAAGAATCAGTCAATAATACCACTTACACTGCATTTTCCTCATGTTATTAATGAAAATAACTACAATGATATTGATTTGGAGTTTAGGGCTTTAAGAAATTTAGATCTTCCTATTGATGATACAAATATTTCTGAGTTTTGGAGAAAGGTATTTCAATTAGAAAAAGGAGATGGTTGTAAAATGTTTCCTTTTCTTGAAAAATTAGTATACCATATTTTATGCTTGCCGCATTCTTCGGCTACTGTTGAAAGGATATTTTCAACCATTAATTTAAATAAGACGAAGCTCAGAAATAGGCTTAAGACAGAGACTTTATGTGGAATTCTGCACACAAAGTCGCTTTTTAAAGATAAAACCTGCTATGATCTGCAATTTAAACAAACGCACATGTCCTTGTTTCAAAAAACAATGTATGATTTCAAAGACCAAGACGATCTGATGGACTAAAACTATGTTTGTTTTGTATTCAATACTTTGTACCTACTTACTTATTTTTCTGTGATTTGATAATTTACGTTTTTTTTTGGAAATAAAAATTGTTTTTGTTTATCTATAATATAAAAATAAAAAGTTTAAAATTAGTTTGAACGTTTATATCTCGAGTTTGACTATACCGAATTTAATAATTCTTTTTTTTTTCTGGAAAGGTATTCTTTTGTAGCAGGTTTGTATGCAAAAAAAATTGGACAAAGGGGCGTTGCACCGTCCATACAAAAAAAATATTCAAAATCTTATACCGCCTATACAAAAAACATCTTTTATGGGGTGCAACTCGATGACGAATTTCATGATTCGTTTTCTGTTTTGTTCGTATTGCTGTATTTCAGGTTTAGGCAGAAAGAAAATTCCAGCAAATTAATTATTCTCATTTCTCGCATTTTACGAAGGAACATTATTATCTAAGACCAGCAATACAATTCCTGTGCACGGGGAAGCCGGGTACAGCTATTTTTTTTATATTTGTGTTTAATTTTGGATTTATTGCTCCACTTTACCTAAAAAATTATTTTAGGCATTATTTTATTGAAATAGGCATCTTTTTTTTTCAAGTTAGGCATTTTTTCCTCAAAAGTGGTTGGCAACGCTGACTGTAAGTGATTTCATTTATATCGATTATATTATCTTGTGGGGCAAGGTGGTTTTAGAACCACAACACTACTGTGTACTTTATATAAATATTATACTTAATTAATATCCATCGGTCATACTCAGATTTGAGACACATTAAAAATTTTTTTTTTTTCGTAATGCCTATAATTTCTTGTGAATTTTCCACAATTTCCCTCTTGTCTCCTGCACATAGTTTCATAGTTTCAACTCTTGAACTCCTTTGTGATATTTAAAAGTAAAATTTGGATACAAAAGAGGTGCTGCAACCATACTCTTGTCTGCTGTAGGTATGTGACTTTACGTTTTTTGTGTTATCTTTCATTCTGGTGCGATATTTTGGAAGAAGTTGATGCAACACAGAAATACTTGCAAAAATCCGGGCTCGCTCTAGAAAAAAGTGTAATAAAACTTAAGGCACTCGCGAGTTTTCTTCATGAACATCGTGATGAAATCGTGGAAAATGCCATAATATACGCAAGAGATATAATGTACTGAGCTAGAAATTTCAATTGAAAGGCGGGGAAGAACAAAAAGGAAGAAAATTATGGCAGCCGAAAAGGCTCAAGACACTGATGGTTTGACGTTGGAAGAGGAAACACGAAGATTCATGTTAGAATGTCAGGATACATTTTACACTGAACTTATTTATCGGTCTAAGGCCATGTTGCGTCAGTTTCCTCAGCTTTTCAACCGAAAAAAAAAAATATAGCAGTACGTATGGAAATGCTGATGTTCCAATGTTTACCTCGACATTTACAGAACTAACAGACAACATTATCATATTGGAAATCGGACAAATACGGCGTCACATGGTAGCTGCAAAAATAAAAAAATGCTTAACAAATCCTGAAATTTGGACAGCCTTTGAATTTTTAAGCTTCATTATTAAGTGGGACATTTCAGACTCGTTACAGAGTCTGTCATTGGCGATGAGAATTTATTTAACTCAGTGGCATCGTGTGAACGAAGTTTTTTAAAATTAAAATTAATTAAGACTTATCTAAGATCAACAATGAGGCAATATAGGTTGACTAATCTGGCTATACTTTCAATCGAAAAGGAGCACACAAAAAATATAGATTTTTTTTTAATGCTCTAAGAGTTAATGAGATGCCTTAAAAAAGATGACTTGCATCGAAATTTTAAGGAACTGATTGAAAGATCCGTGAATGAATAAGACTAGGTATAGCATTCATTCCACCACAAACAAAAAACCAGATGACCTTTTCTTTGGTCATAAAGTTACCTTTGGTCCTGAAGACTACGAGAAGACGCGACGGTCAAATTTGACAAAAACAAGAAACCAAAACAATATACAGCAGGACAAAAAATATACGTAAAAAAACCAAAAGATTAGGAACAAAACTTTCCCATAGGTACAAAGAAGAAATAGTCAAGGAAAATAAAAATACTACCGTTCTTATAGAAAGTGGCAAAATTATATATAAACATCGTATAAGAAATTGACGAAATTCATCCAATAGATTAATGCTAACCGCGTCATGGCCAATATCCAGATCCTGTACATCCTGTGAACTTGTGGCGTTAGAAACCGGGACAGCGATGATCGAAAACGGCAACTTTAAAATGATCCATATCATAGATTTGGTACCATGCGAAAACATTATAACCAACATCCGGAATACAATAGAACACGGCATAAAAGATAACCACCCTTCCTATCCGTTTCTTTCTCACGAACTTTCGGAATTAAAACACATACTTAATAGGCTTAAACCAAAAAACAAAAAGAAAAGATCACTCAATTTCCTAGCAAGCGCATGGAAGTGGATAGTTGGAAGCCCCGACCATGACGACTTCCGAATTATTAGAAACAAAATAAATAATGTATTAAGAAACAATAATAAACAGGTCCTTATTAACAGAGATCTAATTAATAGATAATATCAATGATATATAAAAAAAACAAATGAAGTTCTAATGAAAATGAAAAATAATGACCCATTTATGAATAATATTAAATCTGTTACTCCACACAAAATTAAATTACTTAAGAACTTAAGAATGTCATACTTTGGGCAAATAAAGGTATCATAAATTCCTATATATTGACAATTCAAGAAATTAATATAGCCGAACAAATAACAATGAAAGAAAATATTCCTTACGGCAATATTGATGAAGGACTAAATGCCGCTGAAGTAAAAATTGCCACAAAAGCAAATTCAATAGTTTATATTATAAGTATACCAAGTTTAGAGTTAAATACTTGCATTAAACTCTTACTTAAACCCGTAAAAAGCTAATTTTGTAAACAAATTAAAATACGAAGAAATTGTAAAATGTCAAAAGAATTTTTTTAGTTTAAAATTAGATTGTAAGTCATATAACAATTTATCAATATGTCCTTATCGTCATATATTAGATCTTAGTAGCACATCCTGTATTCCTAACCTATTCCTTAATATAAAAGCAAATTGCACACGCATAAACAATCGACACATTCCCACAGTAGACGAAATCTCCCTATGAGTTATCTTCCTTAATCGATTCAACGGCACAATGCAACAAGACAACGAAAATTCATAACTACTTACCGGCACATTAATAGTTAAATTTCAAAACTCAACAATTGCCATTGAAAATAAAACCTACTCTACTCATGTGACAGCGTAATTTCCACACTAAAGCCATTACCTGCAATATCGCTCAATTCTCTACAGTGGAGGACACAGAGGAAATGTTATCATTGGAAATGATAAAAGGACTCCGTTCTAGCAACACCGAAGAAATAAATACACTAGAATCAAAACACAACATCATAAAAGCGCCGAATTCATATCAACGTAAACCACAGACCAGATCCAGACATCGAAATTGAGAAAGAAAATAGACATATAACAACTCCCTGTCAAGAAAGTTCAACACGAATAAACCAAGTACCGTTATTTTGACTTAAGGTCAAACGAGGACGTTTGATTCTAAGAAGGGAAGAGTTAACATTCCTTTGTTCATTTAGTGAGTCATCAACAAGACGAATTATTATTAGAGTGAAAACTTGTGACGTTTTTTTTTCAAATTAATTCTGATTTATACTTTTTTTGTCTGAAAATGCTGAGGATGTGGAAGCCAGCAGTTTAAATAAGGATACAGCTCAGAATAATCCCGTCATAGGAAACGCGGCTACCGAAAAAACACTACAGACGTGGAAGTTTTTGAAGTGGTGGGCAATTTCACATTGTCGAAAAGTGTTGTGCCGTTTTTAACAGGTAAGCAAGCTATACATTTTTTCGTGTTCGTTCGTCGTCTGAGTGCCGTTGCTCGTTTAACTTGACCGCATTATTCTTGTGTAACCTGGTCGTGGGCTCATTAAACGGAGTTTGCTTCTGCTTAGATCTGAGCACATCTTATCTTTGAGGACGATTTATTGAAGTGGAAAAGAAAGAAGTAAGTATCATCATAAAATTTCATCATTACTAAAAAATCAAACTCGAGATAAAATGTAATCTTAGCAATTCTTTGTCTGTCCATTATGTCTATGTATTTAGACCCTACAACCTATATCACATATTTTTTTTTAATTTTCTTCCTAACTTTATATTTGTTGAGATCTGTCATGGACTAAACAAGTAATTTTAAACGTATGCATTCCGACATACCCATTTGTATATTCATTTTACCATTATCGCTCGCAAAAATCATTCGTGACTATAGGCAAAAGGAACCATACCAGTTCTTAGCTCCTTAGCTTAGGAATTTTTGCATTGTCAAGGCATTAGGTTGTGAATTGAATATTACATTCTTTGTTCTCCCGAGTTTAACATCATTCGACGGCATAATTGAACAGCGACACGCTGAAACAATTAAGAGCTGTCATGGATAGGGAAACCAATAAACTTACCATAGAATCCAATAAAGTAATTATCTTGAAAATCGCACTTCAAATGCAGTTAATCAAATATTGACCTTAATATCTAAACTGGAAACCATTTGCGAAAAGTTCAACAGGCTCTTCGCTCCTGTGGGTAATGAAAAAATAAAACCAATGTAAGAGCTGCAATCCAATCAAGCTAATCCAATATATGCTATAAGCTACCCATACCCCGCTTGTATGAGGGAGGAGGTTGAGCGACAGGTTAAGGAACTTCTGTCCGAAAACGTCATCCGTCCTTCGAATAGCCCATATAATTCTCCTATATGGATTGTTCCTAAGAAGCCGAAACCCAATGGCGAAAAACAATATAGAATGGTGATCGACTATAAGCGCTTGAACGTTGTAACGATCAATTGGCAAGATATGTTATGTTTATATTGATGATATAATGATAATCATCTTTAGGAAATCTGAGGAAGATCATTTGAGGGACATCGAGACAGTGTTCTCCAAACTAAATGAAGCCTGATTAAAAATTAATTATATAAATAGAGTTTTCTCGGACTAACATCCTACTATAGAAAGTTTATTCGGGACTATGCTAAAATAGCAAAGCCCCTAACCAACATAACACGCGGGGATCTTTCGCATGTAAGATCCAACCAATCGAGAAATGTTGCAATTCAGGAGTCAGATGGCAGGACCACATATCCTATATCGCAAGATCGGCGTTCGCTTAGTTGAGCTACCTATTTAGAGCAAAGAGGTACTTTAGCCCCAACCAACTTCTCCTTCCCTTCAAAGCACAGGTTATACCAGGCTATATAGACAGACATTATACCTCATGTGAAGGCCCCGATCAATGTTTTCACAAATCAATTGATTTTTAGGATTGGTATCGATCTGCGCTCTCACGAAGAGCCACACCCTGGTTATCATCGCCATTACATTTCAGCAAACAGATTACATTGCGACAACCTCGTAGAGATATTGAGGGAAAATCTTAACACAAGGGTAGTAAACGGATTAAAAATTCCAGAGAAGTACCTTGGTTTGCTTTAAAGGGTTTACCTGGAGAACTTTGATACTTACAATATACGAGTCACTCAATAGTTAAGGACGTCGCAAATGAAGAGCGCAAACTGATAATAATTGGAAGAGAGCATAGGAGAGCCCATCGCGCTCCCAGGGAAAACAAGAGCAAATTCTAGAAAAATGTTATTTTCCACAAATGATGTCTCAGGTTAGGAACCTGACCTTCCTAAATTATGCTATAAAAAAAAAAAACAATTATCAATTTGAAGTAAGAAAAAGATCAATCTTAAAAAAGAAAAAGAAAAGAACAAAAGACTTATTTGAAAGTCTCCGATAGAAGTAAGAACTTTCTTTTGAACAATACTATTAAGTCTAACTTGGTATTTCGTTAATTAATGAAATAATGAAGTTAATAAAATTATATTGAAATTGTATTGCACTTTAGCTTTATTGGTTCCTGTGCAGGCCCTGCACATTTTTGAGTACACATCACCAATCGTTACCATTAAGGGGGGCAACGCATGGGTGGTAAATGGCTACTTCAAGCTAATCCATGTTATTGACTTAAACAAATACAGCGCGCTCATCGAACGAACCGAACAACTCGCCGCAAAACATGTAGAGGAAATGCAACTGGTTTTAACCTACCATCTGAACCATGTAAAATATCGATTAAAGGAACTAGGTGAACCAAAGACGAAACGGGCTCGATCTATTGACTGGATAGAGAGTGCCTGGAAATGGATGGCGGGTTCTTCTGACGCAACCGACTGGGGAAAACTTTTACAGACGCAAACAGACATAATAGAGAACAATAACGACCAATACAGAACCAACGAAAAACTTTTCGAGCCGACGCCGACGCATGAGGTTATGAACAAGGTTAACAAAATGATAGATGGCTATAATAACGCGGTACAGGAGGGAGAAGCAGACCGATTGAGGCACGACTTACTTAACAAAGTACTTATACTAAGGGAAGGAGTGAACGAAATAATAAGAGCCTGCCAAATGGCCAAGACTGGAATAGTTAATAGTAACATATTAGACTCTGAGGAGGTTAACACTATTATAAATGAACTGGAAACCCTACCTTACCAAAACTTCGTGGAGGCAGTGGAGTATGGACCACCCTCTATATACAGCAATGAAACCCTTCTGTTGTATGTCCTACCTATCCCTAAGGTTGGTACCAACATTTTCCATTTAATAAACGCTCGTGCTGCAGTAAAAGATGGAAGACAAATTGACCTAGACTATACGAAACTACTAGTTAATCACGACTTAACTTACGGACTTAGGGGTAACTGCTTCCATATAAGGAACACATCAGTATGTGAGGGTAGCGTTTTAAAGAAATTAGCGGAAGACACATGCCTAATGTGACCATTTCACCCGCTATTGGTTTTACCTTCTTTTTTACCTAAAAACCCTTCACCCGCCACCACAACCATTTTCCCGCTTTTTTATAAAAAATCGGAATTTAATTCTCTTATGAATTTTCTTTAGTCCTTTTTTTCACTACATTTGAAGATTTTTTTAATTAAAAAACATATAACAACCCTGATGGCAGATCTAAGCTGCCTTAGACAACTTCAGTTGGCTTGTGCACGAAAATTGCAATAATGTCATGAGTCAAAGAAACAACCAACGTTATTCATTGACATTCTCTGTAAATACGACGCACGCGACGTATAAAGATAAAGAGAGACACACCAACTCAACCAAATCCAAAAATTATATAAAAAATACGTAACGCTTACGCAAGATTTGGAAGCCGTTTTTCCGTATATTAAAAAAACTGATGTCGTTTATTTTTGAAGAATTAGCCATATTCGATTTGTTTGTTTTCTACTATTTTGCAGGAACTTTTTCAGGTCAGAATCTACTTTTGGGAAACCGCTAAACCCGCCAAAACACGCCCGCTTTTAGCTTCAAAAAACCCGCCGCTTTTTGCCAAAAAATAAATGGTCACGTTACACATGCCTACCCAGGTGCTATCGCAGCGTGCGACTTCAAAAGCATTAATGAAGAGGTCATAGAACTTATTGGGGAAAATACGATCTTCGTCACCATCAAGGACCAGGCATACTTTGGTGGCTCTGCCACAAGTCTACAAGCACTTCCTGCTGTCCTGGCCAACGTAACCAGCAAAAGGATCAAACCTAATCTGGAATTCGTGCACGATATCAGTGTCAAGAATATTGACATATCAATACCCTAAAAGAAAACCTTAATTCCTCTATCATTACAGAAATTCTTATCGCCATAATCATAGTTATCGCCATCTGCCTATTATGGAAGAAGATCTACGGAAGGGTCAACATCCCGGAACTTCGTCTGTCTTTTCGCCGAAAGCGCATTCCTCGCCCAGCACAACGCTCAGCGGAAGTTCAACAACCTGGCAGTAAGGCGTCTGTTAAGCGGCCCCTAGACGTTCAATATTATTGTGCAATATTTGATATTGCACAATATTATTGTTCGTCTGTAGACAATATTGCGAGGTTGTGCAATATATTGTAGAAAATCAAAATGCTTTTGATATTTATTGCGCAATTTAGAAAAATTGTATCGCCTGTGGGTAATATTGCACCATATTTGTTCATTTATGTTTCATAGTGTCGATAAAGAAAGATCTCCGCGAGTGAAAATGTCTGTAAAAAACATGTTGTCTACACAAATATCAGCAGTCAACTAAATTATTGGGAAAAATATTGCACCGTCTGGGACGCCCAGCCAATAATATTGTACAATATATTTCACAATAATATTGAGCGTCTAGGGGCCGCTTTATAGCTATCCGTAAAAAAAAATGTTTCGTTTTTTTGGAGCACGTAAACTTAATCGTTGAACTCAATCTTGGTTTTAAAATGTTGCTTTTAAATTATGAAGTCAGTTCATCTAAAAAAAATAAGCAATTGATATATGTACAACTTTTCTAGAAAACGAATTTATTAATTTTTCCGTATTCCACTGAATTCCTATGATGCCATTGTTATTTGTGTCAGTTTTGTTCTGTCTCGTGTTTTTACAGATGCATTATTTTTTACGGATCAGGAATTTAAATATAATAATTATAACGTGGTAATTGCTGTTTGATTTAAAATACGAACAAGTTGGGCCAACTGCAACTTGGCGTTCAATTTTTTGTTTAATCCTCCGAAAAGGATAGTTCTAACTTGCTGGATGAAAGTATGCAATTTATTTATTTGTGTTGTTAATGTAATATAAACAAATATAATTTATTTCTCTTTTAAGGCTGCCAAACTTTTCCATTATTTTATTTTCTGAGCGCAGTACTAACACCAAAGCAATTAATCAAATGCCCAGGAAAAACAGCTTGGCGAGTAAGCATTAAAGATAGTGAAGATTCATTTTTATTGCATTGTACTGAACAGAGCGACATATTAAGGAGGATTGAGGTTCAAAAAAGTAAGAACTAAGAATATAAAATAACGTATCAACCATCTATTATTGCTGTGGGTGAAAATATTTCAAACATTAGGGACTTCTTTATATATTTTGACGGTACGCTTTTAAAGTTCAATAATTGTATTCCATGCTTAGACACATGTTTTAAAATATTTTATGTTTTTCATTTGGAATATCCGAAACAATATACACTTATGGAATTTTATCCAAACCTGTATGTATATAATGAAATAGATGTTGATAATTCCAAAAAATATTCATCGTTCATTAACAATTTACAAAAAATAATTCTTAAGTTTATTGAATAATAATTGTGTTTAATTATTTTACTATATATTTGTTTTTATGTAAAAATGAATTTTAAACTATTACGGATTTATTTTATGATTTTAAAATACATGGGCTTAAACCAAACAGTTACTTTGAATGTTCACAAAATCAATGTCCGCAAACTTTCAATTCATCTTCGCATTTTAAACGATACTTATTAAATAATAGTAAACATAATGAAAATCTTGAACAGAATTCAAAAATAAGTGAAAAGTTTAAAAATAATGAAACTGGACATTTATCAGAAATATCTATTGCAACAGATGAAAACAATTCGATACAAACTAAATTAGATTTAGACGAATGTAAAAAACCATCTTCAAAATAAATGTTGTAGTTTTTTAAGTGATTTGAAACAGTAAACCCAAGCAGGGGGGTTGCAGGGGGGCAGCATGTCCCCAATACGCATCTCACATTTTAACACCATTTTTAATATTAATTCGATATTTTTTTTCCAAGATTTTTGTTATTCGAGATTATGCTTTCTAAATTTTTTTTTTCGAGATTTTTACATTCGAGATTTTTTTTTCGAGATATCGTGGTAAACCCGTATATCGTGCGATAGATTAAGAAATATTTTATCATAATCTAAAGCATTGTTAGACTTAGTTAGTTTTCAACAATAAACAGGAGAGGTGCAGTAACATGGAGCAGTGCCTCGTGGCACTCACACAGCTACTAGTTAATGTAAGAACTACGATATGTACTAAGTTTTCAAGGTGATCCAGGCACACTACCCCCATTCGCCAACCACGCAATAACAAAGGACATCGGGGGATTAATAGTAAGTAGTATAAGTGAATTATAAAGTAAGCTAAAAACCATTGTAGAAGAAATACCTAACAGAATTCGCAGCCTTTAGTAACGATAGATCGAATATTTTAGATATCTTTAATGGTATGCTTGTCCAAAAAGTGAAAGAATTAGTATCAGGATCATTAGCATATGCCATTATGAACATACATGAAATATCCGAAATTAGGAATGTAGTAAATAAATTCGTTGGGCAGGATCAGAGTAATATTAATAGACAAATCATAACTCTCCTTGGCAAAGAAATAGCAATCATATAGTAAATTAAACCACAATGGTCAATATAATAACAATTATAACCATAATATTGACAGGAGAAATTACAAACAAAACAACAATTTGAACTCAAATAATCAATATAATAAGCCAGACCTGAGCACTTAAGCACTACCATTGATTTTGCACTACCATTGAAAATTTTAATGCTACTGAAAGTTCATTTGCACTAGCAATCAAAATTTCAATGCCAATGCGCTTATTTCGTATAACATCTTCGACAATGATTGGCAGACAATCAAACAATGTCTCTCGCTGCATTATGCAGACAAAAGAGACATGAGGACCTTGGAGCACCAGCTCAATCAATTATCTCAAGGAAGTCTTAAAATTTTATGCAGCAGTTAACCATCAGCTGTCGCTGATGCTAATTAATAAAATCAAGACAGAAACTTTTAGTCAGGAAACGGTGACGGCACTAGTTGAAACCTACCGAAATAGGGCTTATTAAACGAGGTTTTGATCCTGAAGGAAGAAGTAAACGAAATTGTACGAGTTTGCCAAATGGCAAATAATGGCGTGATCAATACGAACATTCTAGATGGAGAAGAAATAAGTAGAATAATTAGCGAACTCGAAACTCTACCCTATGAGAATGAAGTCGAAGCGATAGAGCACGGAACACCATCGATCTACACTAATAATTAATTCCTGTTATACGTTCTCTCAATCCCCAAGGTAAGAAACGGGGACTACAATCTGTTGCTGACGAGGTCATCGATTATTGAAGAGAAACAAGTCAACCTGGAATTTGACAGGATGCTTATCAACCATAAGGAAACGTATGGCCTAATTGGCAGGTGCTTATCCATAGGTAATTCGACGGTCTGCAAAGAAAAAGCACTAAGGAGAGTTCCAGAAGATGACTGCGTATCTGGGCTTCTAAAGGGTGGTCAGGCAGCGTGTACCTTTTATTCTTTCTTTAATTACAAACATGAGTATGTTCCTCCTTATTCTAATCCTTGCCTGGAGGGCATTACGGAGTTTCAATGCCGGGTCAAAGATCCCAAGATTAAACCTTCATCTACAAGGGTCGCTTCCGGTCGACAAACAACATCCGGTCGTTGACCAGCCATAGCTTAGCGGATCTACGGGACGTAGATTTTCAAGAAGAGAGGGGTTAACACGATCAGACACGCGTATAGTCAACAGTTTCAATTACATCAGCACTTTCTCACGATATGCACTTTATGCATTGGACACCGGATACACGCGCTGCATTGATTTGGCGACTCAGCAGATTGGGCATTGCGTCTATCCACTTCCAGACGCTTTAGAATAAGTTAGTTCTAAGTTGGAATCGGAATTGTTAAGTCATATTCAAGAATTAAAATATAATTATAACGTGGTAATTGTCGTTTAATTTAAATTACGAACAAGTTGGGCCAACCGCAAGTTGGCGTTCGGTTTTTTTTTTTTGAATACTGAGAAAAGGATATTTCTAACTGACTTGTTTTACGTTGGTCAGGTTGTTTTTGAAAATGGGGTAGTTATGGTACCTCGCATACAAAACCAATATTAGAACCATGTGTTGTGGACGTACTCACATGCCTCAGATTTTGCATGTCTCAAAGCATCGGCCAGGCCGATGATAATACTTTTACTTGTTTTCTCGATGACAGGAAGAACGAAAAAGAACCGTATGACCTTTTTTATTGAAGAAAATGATAGCAGCAATTTCATGTAGTTTTTCGACGATTTTTATTAATTTTACGATGTATTCGTCCGACCAATGTCCCTTCAACTAGCTCTTCTTTGCTTGTGTCTTTTTTCTTTTCCTTTTCGTCAGAATCGGACTCCTTCGTATCATCAGGATGCCTTGGATCCTTAATATTCTGATCGTCGTCCTCGATAATAAGCGAACAGAACAACTCAGCCATTTCTTTTAACTAGCAAAAATCAAGACAATATAAACACAAAACAAAAAAAAACATTCAAAATTTATCGAAACTTCAAAAATATCAAAACTGTATGCTGAATAATGTGTCATATGCTGATGAGCCTACTTTAGCTCGTCAGCATATATCAAACGAGCTAGCATACGCCGAAAATTTGTCCGAATGTGAGCATACGGTCCCAAAAGGGGTATTACACGATATGTTTAGTTCGCCAACATACATAATGCTAAATAGCCAACAAATTTGCCAAACAAATACCTTTCAGCACACATATGCTGACAGAAATTTGGCTATTACACGATAATTATGTTGCGATTGGGACACAATTTTCAGCATACGTAATGTATGCTGATTCATCATATCGTCTAATACCAGCTTCAGTAAGTAATGCAATTGAAGTAGCACTGAACTAATGAAAGTGAAATTTCACTAGCATTGGAATTTTCACTTGTAATGGAAGTGAAACTTCAGTAGCTTTGAAATTTTCACTGCTACTGCAAACGAACTTTCATTAGCATTGAAATTATCAGTGCTAATGAAAACGAACTTTCATTAGCATTGAAATTTTCAGTGCTAGTGCAATCGAACTTTCATTATTTCAGGTATGATAATAACA
This sequence comes from Cheilosia scutellata, assembly GCA_955612985.1. Lineage (NCBI taxonomy): Eukaryota > Metazoa > Arthropoda > Insecta > Diptera > Syrphidae > Cheilosia > Cheilosia scutellata. The sequence goes on from OY015313.1 coordinate 65,663,624, forward strand.
ATAACTATAGGCCAAACTATAATCTAAATAACAACCCAAAACCCCAGTGGTCAATATAGAAATAACTAAAATAATAATATTGATAGGTCAAGTAACAATAACCATAATCGAATCGTAGTGTCCAATATAATAATAATAATTATAGGCCGATTTACAAACAAAGTAATAACATAAATCGAAATATGCACAATAACGGTAGCTCGGGTAACTTCAGAAATGAAGTGGAACCCATGGACACTACATCAGGAAGTTACGCAAGACAAATTAATAACTTAGAAAATAATTCGGATTTTCAGACAGAAAGCCTCCAAGTAAATTACCGTATATAATAGTAGAAACCAAGTTTACTAAATGGCAGATTAAACTAAATAAGCCAATAGAAGTTCGAACTACAAGCATTCCTATGTATGTAAACAAAAAAGTAAGAATAACTCTTCGTAGAATTTTGGTTGAACAAAACTGCAGAATTCCTCGAATTCAAGTTCCATCGATATTATGACGGATTAATAGGGAACAATATTTTGCTACCCTCAGAAGCCATCCTCGATTACAAGTGAAAATGGACGAAAAATGCGCAAATGAGTTGAAAGATTATCTGTATTGTATACCCACCGTGAACACACTCCGACATAGAATGTCAGCAATTGAGTAAAACAATAATCTCATCCACAACTATCATTCCTCGCACCACAAGCTGATAAGGATTGAAAGATCTCCCTTTGACTTTGTTGGAAACGTAGCACATAGTCTATTCGGCGTGCTTGATCAAGATGATGCAAAGGAAAGGACATAGAACATAAAATTTCAATGGTATACCAAGGCGAACAACACCTTTCCAACTTGTTGAAAAGACAAAGCTCTAGAAATAGTTTGCAATTCAATCAGCAGTATCAAAATTTAAGAAACATTTTGGAAGAAACTATGAACGGCCTCGAAAAGCGCCAGGAACTGACTGACCTTAAGCAAAACTTTTCGTCATTAACAACTTATTTAATTTTAGCAGTAACTAGCCTTGAAAGGTTCCAAGATATCCTACTTGATGTTCTTCTCAGTCTTAACAATGCTAAAATCAATCCTCACTTTATCTCACCAACGCAGTTTACTGATCAGCTCCAGCTTATAAAAAACAATTTGCCCTCTCATCTCAACCTTCCCAAAGCATCCGTGTTAGATATGTTCAAAGTGCCTTCGGTAAAGGGACGGAGTCTGAACGAGTCTATAATTTTCCAAATGATGATCCCACTGATTGACAATCAAGAATTCCAGATTTTTAATTTAGTTCCACTTCCCATATTTCAAAATGGCTCAAGCTTTGTAGTAGAAGTATCTCTTCCATACTTAGCAGTAACTTTAACCAGAGTCAAGTTTTTCTCACTAACTGAGAATGAGTTGTTTGCATGTAAAACATTTTCAACTAAGAACTATATCTGTGCAATCAACTTTTACCGACTGAAATTCATCATTGTAATGGTAATGGTTGTGAAATATCCCTATTAAATCATGTTAAGGATGCCCTTCTCCAGTGCTCCTTAAAAAAATCATTAATTAATGACAAATGGATCGGCCTCCGCAGTTCCAATAGCTGGCTATTTTTACTAGCTGGAACAGTCACCCGATATGTATTATTTTGCTAAATCCATCTGAATATTTCTAGCGTGAGAACATCGGCAATAAATGTGACCTCGTTCTTGCCTCACCCGTGGAAATAAAATACGGTTCGATAGCCAAAACTGCTATTTGCGCACTTTTGGTTTTTCACCAGCACAGGGCGGTGAAAGGAAGAACTCGATATTCTACCAAGAAGGAAGTGACCTTTCCTTTACAAATGCGTTCAAGCATGAAATTCCCATATATACAAAAACATACAGGTATCCGGAAATACATAAAACTGAAGTAATGAAACAGCAGGATCAGGGCATCATTCGCCCCAGCAACTCTCCCTACTCAGTACCAATTTGGATCGTCCCAAAAACACAGGACGCATCCAATAAGCATAAGTGGAGGATCGTTGTTGATTATAGAAAGCTCAACGAGTGTTCAATAGACGATAAGTTTCCCATTCCAAATATCGAAGATATTAAGAAAACGGCATTTTCAACCAACATGGTACACTATGAATTCGTTCGTATGCCATTTGGTTTGAAAAATGCCCCTGCGACTTTCCAGAGACTGATGAATTCAGTTATCTGTGATTATACTGATAAGATATGTCTAGTATATCTAGACGATATCATTATCTTTTATACGAGTCTCAAAGAACATATAAGTTCGCTTGAAAAAATATTCAAGAGACTCAAGGTAGTTATCTTAAAATACAGTTGGACAAAAGCGAGTTTCTGAAAAAAGAAACTGAGTTTTTGGGCCACATAATTACCACAGAGGTGGTTAAACCGAACCCTGATAAAATAAAGGCTATACTGGAATAAAGAATACCCAGAATGCCAAAAAAAATTAAATAATTTTTAGGCATCACTAGCTACTACTACAAGGTAGCGAAGCCTATGACAGCCTGTCTGAATAAAAACGCAGAAATTGATCTGAATAACCGATTTTATTGAAAGTTTTGAAACTTTGAAAACCTTAATAACAGTTAACACAAGAATCATGCTTCTCATTTTTTTCTCATGTTATTTTTTTTTATATTAAAAATAATCCGTGTAAATGTAGAATTACTATTCCCATCATTTTCTATATTTTTATTTTTTTCTTATTTTCTTACCCATACGCCACGAATGCTGTGCAACGTCTCATGTTCAGGTTTATCATTATGTCAAGTTGAAGCAAATATTGTGTTACCATAAAATTTAGACTTCTGTTAGACGTCAATGTTTGTGTTTTATAGTCCAAATCGGTAAATAAAAATAATTGGCGCCCAACGTGGGGCCACGCGATTAAAAATAAAAACATTTTTTGAAACAGATCCTTATGAAGGATAATAGTTCGCGTTCAAATCAACTCAACAGACAACTGAAGCAAATTCCAGAGGAGGTGCTACTGAATATCCAACGGTCCTTTATCAACAAGATGTTGATTATATTAGTGTAAGAATTAATTATAAATTAAATAACTACTGGACTTAGTTAAAACCTACTTGTAGAAACAAAAGTTAGTAGATTGGAAAGTGTAATTGATAATAGATTAAGACCAGCATTGCATAGAATTATTTTCATTAAGTGTTTATCAATCAAATTGGTCCTATCTAAGGGCTAAATAAATTTGTTAGTTTTTTGCTGTCTACGACAAGCGGGACTGAAAATTAAAGTTCATATTCATCATTTGACAAATTAATTTATAAAATCATTTATTGGTAGTTTCGCGATTTTTATTTTTTATTTTTTTGGTTGTCAAGAAATTGCTTTTTATATTCTTATTAGGAAGATGGAAGACGCTCAATTAAGGGACATAGTTGATGCTGCGGTTCAAATCGCCACAAAGTCCACGAGACAAAGCTTCCAGAATTCAATAGAAGAACTGACGAAAAGGCTTAGCAGCTTAGAGACATCGAAAACTGTAGAGGCTTACGAATCCGCTACTATTATTCCAAACAAACAATGTGACGGGTCCTTAGATCTCATTAAAAGCTTAACAGAGTTTAACGGAGATCAGGTGCGCTACGTATCATGGCGTCAAGCGGCCTTTACGGCTTATAAATTGTTTGAGTCGCATGAAGGTAGTTCAAAACACTACCAGGCTTTTACCACTTTAAGAAATAAAATAGTTGATTCAGCTGATCAAGTTTTATTCTCCTTTAATACCCCATTAAATTCCAAGGCTATAATAGCGAGCTTGATTTTACGTACGCCGATAAAAGACCAGTGTATCTAATCGAACAGGAGATGTTCACTCTACGACAGGGTAAAATGTCTATAACCAAAATTTATGATGAGGTGGAAAAGAAACTTACATTATTAATTAACAAAACAATTATGCTACACGAGGGTGATGCTTCCCTTAGTCTAAAATACCGAGCGAATGCTCTAAGAATTTGTATTTCTGGCTTACAGAACCAATGGGCGACATTATGTTTTCAGCCCGTCCCACTCTGGTGTGAACATCATCAGTTGCGAAATTTCCAACTATAGGTAACGTTGCCAAACCTGCAAAATGCACCCTAAAGTGCATACTGCACTTAACATCGCACTCGCAAATTAAGATTTTTGTTGGTAGGTGTCGCACCATGCATTTATGTGCAATACTCTGTGTTCAACCACTACCACTACTGGTTTAGCTAAGCTTTAATATAATAATTGTCATATTGCCTACATAATTAAGTGAAACCAATAAAAAAAAAGTTAAATTGTAAGTTATAATAAGAAACCAAGAGAAAACATAAAAAAAAAGTAAAAACTTAAGTAGAGCTAAATATCTATCCATACCTAATTACCTACCTAATTACCTACCCACATACGCAAAAATATAAGGAGATTAAACCTAGGATTGAGGAGTAAGTAGGTACAAATTGCAGTGTTCATGTAGGAAAACTAAATTCCTTTAATTTTATAAAAAAAAAAATCCAATTGGATTGGAGTCTGCAGATGGGAGATGTTCTGGTTTCGCATCGGCTTACCGCGATATGTTGCACGTGATCACTAGCCATAAAAATCGACAAGTGCAAGCCACTGATCTAAATTCGCAAGGTGAAGCAGAATCGGTCGACCAGAACCGGTCGAACAAAGGGAAATACCACCATCAAGGATAACCCAAATCCTACCCGCATCGTGTGCTCCTGCGCCTCATTCTTCCAGTGGTTAACCTCTAAAAGTCCCATCATACAAAAGGAAAAAGACTAGTTAGTGTTTAAAGCTGATACTTCTAAATAATTAAGTTCTAAGCTATAAAGAATGGTTAGGTATGTGTATTTTCGTAAAAATAAAAAATAAAAATCAGAAGTTCGTAAATTTTTTATTCGGATTGTCGTGAGTGCACAAAAGCTTAAATTGTGTATTAAACCTCTAAAATGGAGTGTTTTAAATGCAAAAGTGTTGTCAGCGAAGAATCCGGAATAAAATGTAGAAGTGTTTGCGGAAAAGTGTTCCATCTCAAGATTGCATGTAGTGGTCTAGACCGGTATAGCAGTAACGCTTCAGACACAAATACAATGCTTAAATTTATATGTGATGATTGTGTTATGTACATACGCAATGTTGATTTGGCAGTGCGAGAAGTACAGGAAATCGTCCAAAAAAAATGGAAGTTATTTAAAACAATATAAAAATTAATTAGAAGAATCATTAAAATAAAATGAGCTTGATATGAAAAATTTACATGAGGCGATTGCGGCCAGATACAATGATAGGTTAAGGGCAAGGAAATATAAAAAATAAGTAATTATAGTGAATGCTTTAAGACTCAGAGTGACAAAATTTGTGATGTGCAAAAAATGGAAAGTGAAAATAAAAATACAATACAAAGTGTGAAAGAGATAAAGCAAGATTTAGTAAATGAATTGAAACAGGTAAAAGAATCGGTGATGAGTTTCAAAATCAAAACAACACCAATACCACCAAAAAAACCTACATATGCCGACAAAATCAAAGAAAAAAAATAGTGTTGTCATAATAAAACCAAAGGAAAATCAAAACAACAATAAAACAAGAGAGTACATTGAAACCACTATTGATCCCACAAATCTAGCTTTAAAAATAAATAACGTGAAAGACATACAGACACGGTGCGGTACTAATCAAGGGTGATGAAAAGTCGGTGAAAAAAATCGAAAGCGAATTTAAAACAAAACATAGTGACAATTATAATGTAAAGGTCCCTATGCGAAAAAAACCGCGAGTGCTGATAATCGGTATGAAAGAGAAATTGTGTAAAGCTGAACTAATAAAATCTAAGAGCCAGAATGAGTTAGTTGAATGTGACATAAAGTGCATGTACATATATTTGTCGCCAAAGCTACAGTGCAGTGGTTGAAATGGACAGTGTTGCCTATGCAAAATTAATGGAGAGTACTAAAGTTAATATTGGGTGGGACAGATGCCCAGTGTACCAACATACAAGTGTACCTAGATGTTTCAACTGCTGTGGCTATAATCATACAGCCAGAAATTGTACCAAAAGCTTGTGTTAAAGCATGATGTAAAAGCTGGAAAGCATGATGTAAAAGAGGGTCAAAGCGTGGAAAATAAATTAATGTGTTAATTGTTGTAATGCCAAGTCAAGTTTAAAAATAGATTTAAATACCAATCATATGACGAGTGATAATAAAAGCCCAGTTTTCCAAAGAAAACTTAAAATTGTAGAAGATCGGACTGATTATTATTAGCAACTAATATATAACCATGATATCAGGCGTATTTATTTAAACATTCAGGGATTATCAAATAACTTTGATGAATTGGAATGCTTAAGGTGCTAGTACACGGTATGTAGCACGCCACATATATATGTGGCTCTGACGTAATTTTGACGTCAGCGTATGGAGCCAATGGCCTCATACGTATGAGGCACGATATGAGGCACTCGTGACACATACGCATTGTGTGGCCTTTCGACATTCCGTGTACTACCCTAGCACATACGATTTGTGCCAATCCGCTACATAATGTCGAGTGGTTACCTGCACTTTCAATGTAATTTCAGCATTTCAGTTTGTGTTTTGTACGAACAGCGATAACTTAAATACACCCAAAGCATTAAAACAATTACTACCTACAGTTCTAGTGCAAGACTGCACATAGGGCAATAAAACTGCGGAAAGCATCATCATAAACAAATAACCAACAGCCAACCGAGATGTTCGCGCTGTGTTACATGCCGTGTACTAGCAACTAGCAAAATTTGCCCTTATGTAGCCACCGCGCTACATACGAAAAACGAAATGTGTACCTTATGTGTACTCTATCTGGTGACGTCAGAGCCACATATATATTATGTGGCGTGCTACATACCGTGTACTACCTTTAGTGTAGAATGAAAATGTTGACATTTTTGTATTAACTGACCCGTTCTTTAAAAAGTCAATTCGCATAAGTAGGTACATACATCTACATACATGCAGACGCGAGTTACGTCCGTCCATTGACTCCCTTCACGCCACACACACCAACCCACATAACTTCCGTGCATCAACCTCGTGCATCAACCTCGTCCATCGACCTTCACATTCAACATCGACCACCGTGACCCAGAAGATAATGCAACCAATTCCGAGAAGTAACCGCAGCAGTAATTATTATTATTGACAAATTGTTTCTTAGAATTCTGATTGCACAGGCGACCCACTTGCAATCGGTATCGATAATTATTGATTCGCAGAATTGCGAATAAAGAAATGCAACGCAAGTGGATCGCCTCCGCAAGTAATTGGCATTTTCCCTTTTGTATTAGAATTCAATGATTCAATGTTCATACTTCAGACCGAACGGTCATATATTCAATAAATAGTTTTTGTCGTATATTCAGTAAATAGTTTTTTTTTATAAAGGAGTTATCTCATTACTTAAGTCGCGCGTCATCATTGTACATAATTTGTAAATATAAAAAAAAAAATACCTAAAGAAAAGAGTGGAAACAGGGCGGCTTGCGTTAATCTATTTAATGATCTGCTTAAAGTTTATTTGTAAATATCTATTGCATTAAGCTATAATCTTAGTAGTATACTTGTAAGGTGTAAATTTTTCTTAAGTGAAATAGTGGTTGGGCTTTGCAACTAAATATAAAAGTTAGTATAATATATGATGGTATAAAGCACACATCAACAGGCTGGCGATCATCGAGACATGTCCCGACAATCAAGGCAAGGATATAAGGTAAAATATTTGAATTTATCACCATCATAAAGTAAAGTAAATACGTATCAAAATATCATCATCTTTGAATAAATCACATAAACTACGTAAACTGAACTTGATTTATTAACTTACATATTTACATTTCATTGATATATAAATAACTTGTTTTGAAAATTCGCAAAAAGCACTCTGATTTTCCTTTTTAATACAGGCGACTAAAATGCCTTTGCCTGTACATTATTAAAATTAAATCTTCAAACTGCAAATCATAATTCAATTCATACGATTCATTCATACTCCTGCATTATGTTTAATTTTGTATATATCCTACCTAACCTAACCTATCGGTCGTCTTCATTCACGTTCGTCATCGATCCCCAAGCAAGCAGCTGCACCATGTGCAACACAATAAGTGCGAAGTTCTTTTTTTTTCACATACAGGGCAGTAGTCTCTTGCAGTGATATTAACTGCCAATCACTCACTGTGGCAGGTTAGATAATTTCCATGGATGGATGCTACGCTACTGATATGCCTAGTGAATTGGCCCTAGCCCAAGAGTTTGAGGCAAACCAAGCACGTTATTCTTTTGCAACCTCTTTTGCAGCACGAAATGAGAAACCTTCCCCAATCGGACACGTTCCTTGAAACAATTATTGCAATCCAAAGAATTCACCTCATTACAGGCTAATTGACAGGTCAAGAAGACCAAGACCAACCTTGATGGAAGTAGATCCATCATTTAGATCCTATAGAGGAAACGGTACGCAAGGCAATATTGTTAATCCTCGGGAATCATTTCGAAAGATTGCACCCGTCCCTAACAATGTCATTCATAACAATTTTCCTAATAACTCTAATCGAGGACCACGGCAAGGTTTTCCTGTGCAAAATTAAAGAGAAAGACCGTCTAAGAGACAGCGGTAGTGACTGGCAGACCATTGGAAAAAATTCAGCGTATAAACCACTTAAATCAACTAACAGGCGCAGAGGTAGAGGCACTATATGATGAGGAGGAAAGGTTTGACACTGAGTATGAAGAGCATAGTGATTATCTCAGATGAAATTATTTTTTTAGGAACATCTCCCATACGTCAGTCGGATGCTAGGAGGTAGATAAATGTTCAGGCCAACAGAACAAAAACAATAACAGAGTGACTCAGCTGGTTGGAACACAACAACACACAGGTCAAGCCAACGAACGCATCGAGCTGATGATGCAGTTTCGGACGAGAGTGGGTCAGTAAGCCAACGGTTAGGTGCTGACTATGCTGGCCATGTGAAATAGTAATAATTCGTAGAATAAGCTAATTTTATGTGAAATAGTATTAATTCGTAGAATAAGCTAATTTTAAGTATAAAAGAACAAATAAATCAATAATAATTATCAGTTTGCAATTGGACACCAGGAGCTGTTTTTATTTAATCTCTTCTTGCAGCCTTCGTCAGTGAACAAGTTTAAGTGCTTGTTCACAATCATTCAGAAGTATCAAGTTTATGTGCTGGATACACATACTTAGACAAACGAGTCTAAACAATAAATAAAGCTTCTTATAGATACATGTGCTTCGAAAAACTATATTAATAATTTCGAATCCGTCAAAGCAGTTAAAGAAATTGACACAACTTTTTATAAAACCTCTTCATGGAACTAATAGAGTCTCACATAAATGCTTAATAAACATTTTCAAAAAGAATATCCCCTTTCTACATACTATCCCAATGCTACGCACTTTCGATGGAATAATCGGTTTTGATTTCCTGTCTCAGGTAGGTGCTAGATTAGATTTAAAAACTCGTATCCTTCATTACAATGGCTGCAAAGAAGTGTTGAAGTGCTACTTTTGAAAGGATATAAATAACATTTCACTAGAACACACTTCAGTGAGCTCTCTTGCCAATGACCAAATTTCTGCCGTTATTTAAAAAAAACCCTGAGGTTTTTGCTGATCTGAACGAATCTCTTCCCTACAATACAAATATTGTTGCAACGATTAGAACCACCGACAACGAGTCGGTGATTTCTGATCTATTACAAAATGGCATTATCAAACCTTCTAGGTCACCTTACAATAACCCTCTCTGTGTAGAGTAGTTGAAACGGGATTGATGAAGCCGGTAACTATAGGAAGCGTCTATAGGCGAAAATTCGAGCACTTTAGAATAATATGACGCTCATCTTAATACCAATATACGTTAAGCAACAAGATTTAATAACAAAATAAATGGATTCCGTTCAAACTCTATTACATTTTAAATTAACTCCATTTCATTAAGTTTCTTTTTAAATCAACCTTTCTTTTCCAGTTTAAAATTAACAAATTTCCCTATAATTCTAAGTGCTGACTTATTAAAATAAGAAAATTTTCTTCAAAAGAGAGGATCATATAAAAAAAATCATATAAAAATCAGAAACGTTGTTAACGTATCACACTTCAGTTGAATGTATCACAAAAATGTTTAAGTAATAATGTTTATTATCGGCCAAGCAACATTGTTGTAGGAACACAAACGTTCTGAATGTATCACGAAAATGTTGATATAATAATGCAGGCCAGCATAAACATTGTTAAAGTTTGTAGTGTAAAGTGTCGCTTTTTTTTTTTTTTATTTTTTTATTGCGCTTCTTGGTTGAGGCCGTGATCCACCCCCGACTGTAAGTACCATCTAAAGTAAGTAATACATTTTGAAACTCATAATAATAATAAAAGTAACTCATAATTTTGAAATTTTACTTAGATTCGACACCCGGATTTCAACACCTTGAAGTCAACACAAACAACGATGAATACGATGCGACACAACACTCACAATTTATGTGGGTAAATATATGCCCCTATTATGTAAGACAACTCAACTTAGTTGAGTTGAGTTGTCTTCAATTCAACTCAACTTTCACACAACCCAAACTAACTAACAACTTATAGACAACCACTACCATCTTTGTTGTGTTTTGACAGACAACTTTTCTTGAATTACAATACGGACAATACCGAATTTTGAATTAAATAAAACCAAGTGACAACTCAACTTTGGTTGTAGTTGTCTTACATAATAGGGGCAATAATTAAAAAAAAGTAATTGTACTCCGTTGGGCCCCTGTTGTTGAGCCAACATATTAATATATTAATTATTCATCGAATTGTTTGTTATCACAATACTCATTTGTCAATTTGTACATATTTTGAATTGGAGCTTGAAGATAAACACAGCAAACAACTCTCTGAACAAGCTCGAAATGAAAATGTTAACAAAGGTATAGTCCAAATGGCAATACACATCTTAATTCTTTTATTTATTAATATTTTATTTAACAGTTTCCAAGGACTGTATAGTTGTGCTTTGTTAAAACCACATAGATTAAATTGTCTTTTCAGAAACAAGAGCAATATTTAAAAGACAGAGATAGAATCCTCACAAAATTATTTAATGCCAATATGAGAGTCTCAGCTCAGAAATAAAAATTTCTGAAAGCCGAAACTGAGTTTTTAGGGTTTGTTGTGTCAAAAAATGGCATCAGGATCTGTTCAAACAAAGTTATGGATATTGTGAATTATGTATAAGGAACCTAGAAAATTACGCGACTTGCGATATTTCCTTGGGTTATCTTATCTGGGTACTATAGACGATTCATTAAGGACTGCAAAGCCCCTTACCCGATATCTTAGAGGTGAGCAAATTAAAATTAGACTTGGACAGTGAGGCACTAGATACTTAGAAGAATTTGTATTAAAAATAATCATGATCAGGTTTATCATTTTCATTATGTCAAGTTAAAAAAAATATTGTGTTACAATAAAATTTAGTCTTCTGAAAACAGAAATGTCTTCCCAAGTGGATATATACGGAGAATTGACTGTCAGAATTCAAAACTATTCAAAAACAATCACTTAAAAGGAGTCTGATGATGAATTAGTGGTGTAATATTACAAGAAAAACAATTCCGACTCATTTGGACATTCAAAACTCCAACCCATGCATCTCTAAAATCCAGAAAATCGCCAACCACACAAATGAACAGCAGATCAAATTAAACGAGTTCCTAACAAACATAAACACAGAATCTATGAACATCAAAACCACAAACCACATAGAATAGACCGTCGACTCCTCCCACATAACAGACTTTGCCCACAAGCTACAAAATCAAAGGAGCGCCATTAACGCACGCATACTTGAATAATCCTAGGCCCATAGTTATCATGGAATAACATTGCCGCAGTTAAGATACCACTAATGTTAAGTCAGCACATTGTAAAATGCTACGGCATTCCTCTCACATACACAACAGATAAGTTAAGATACAACCAATGTTATTTCAGCACGAGATATCGAATTGCAATATGCTACGGCATACAGATAATTCCTCCCACATATACAACAGATAAGCTAAGATGCCACAAATGTTATTTCAGTAGAAGATATCAAACTGTAATATGCCGCGGCATAAAGATAATTCCTCCCAACAGATATGATAGCTAAGAAATGCAACCCATGCATTTCTTCTTTATAAATAACCCACAGAACAAAAATGTATCTCATAGTATTAAGCGACTTCAATAAAGAGAGACGTAGTCTCTAAAGAATAATTTTTTTAAGTTCAATTTAATTAAAATTGATAACTGGCGCCCGAGCAGGGACCGGTTAAGTGATAATAAATTCTCAGTAACTTCCCCCCACCAGAGGTAAGGGGTTACTGTTGAAAAGAATTTAGCTTAAAAAGTGTGAAATTCGACAAAATATTTGTGTAGCAGCCAGAACCATTAGTAGGAAGCGGGCAAATTCAACGCCGTTATCCAAAGAGGAAAACTTCGAACTGCTCGAGAAAAATTGCCGAAAAATACACTGCCGGTCCAAGTGTGCCCATTAACCCGGACTAAGCGCACTCATCAGACTAGAACACCAGAAGGGTCTCAATCTCCTGCGTTGCCCCGCAGCTCATCAAAACGAGAAAGTTAAATATGAGGATTGGCGTTTTTACGTAAGAAACTAAAGTTTTTTCTTAAAAATATAAAAAAAAAAAAAATAAATAAAAAATTATTAAATAAAGGTACTATACCTACCTATATATCTAAATGAAATATAATTGAATACATACAAATAACAGATATAACTAAAATACAATACAAGAATTGACCAATATATATATACAATATATTTAAATACACCTATCTATAAGATTCCTACATACACATACATACACAATATAAACAATTATTAAGAAATAAGTTTTCAAAATATTATACAAATCTATTTAAACATATTCTACAAGATCCCTAAATACATTTTTAATAATTGACATTATCCTTATCTACCTTAATTCCCTATTTCCACACATATATACAAAATGGAAGAACTTAAAGCCACAGTACTTAACCTAACTGGAGCAGTAAATGCTCAAATCGATTACATAAAAAAGTTAGACCAAAGAATTTCATTTTGGGAAAATAAGCTATCAGCCCCAGAATCGGTAGTTGAAACTGGTTTACCAGTCCCTCGAACAGAAGACGATCTTAAAGATATCGCCAAGCTTCCCGATTGCGTTAAGGAGCTACAGGTTTTCGATGGAAACCCTGTAGAATACATTTCATGGATTCATACAGTTGAAACCATACTAAGGGACTATGACATAGTTAAGTCCAAACCTCTATATAGGGCCATTCTACAAAGTATCAGGCAAAAGATTCGGGGACATGCAGATACAGCTCTCATTTCCTACAACATCTTCAATGAAGATTGGAATGCTATAAAAAAGTGTCTCTCACTGCATTATGCAGATAAAAGAGATATCCGAACATTAGAACACCAACTAAATTCAATGGTACAAAGAAATTCGTCAATTGATGAGTTTTACGCAAGTGTCAACCATCAGTTCTCACTCCTAATTAATAAAATAAAAACAGAAGATTATTCCGTAGAAACTATAACCGCATTAGTTGAAAGCTATCGAAACAGAGCTCTCGATGTCTTCATACGAGGACTAAATGATGAACTCTCAAGGATTCTAATAATCCAAAAACCCCAGACTCTCCCAGAGGCATACGCAACATGTCTCGAAGTTCAAAACCTTAATTATAGAAATATTTCTTTACATAAAAAAGATTTCTCTAATCATATAACTACCCCCATAAACCAAATATATAATCCATATAAAGGAAAACAAATGCAAGCAACTAAGCCACTTCCTGTACAACAGAGAAATTTGGCATATAATATTCACCAATACCAGAGGAATCAATATCCCCCTCGACAAATTAACTATCCTCCACCACCAAGGCCAACGCAACCAAAGCCTCCAATTCCGATGGAAACCGACCAATCCATCCAATCAAGACATGCCAACTATATGAACCGCCCAAATTACAATCCACAGTTTTATCAAAAACAAAACTATAATCAACAGCGCTATCAACAACAAGATAGTAACCCAGCATTTAAGCAAAATATGCAACACAATCCAGGACACACCCAACAAAAGTATCAAAAAATTTACAATATCGAAACAGAAGAAGAAGAGAATTTCGATGAATATACGCAAGAATATGACGACCACAATAACGATTATCAAGAAAACACAGAAGAACCTTCACAGGCAAATTTTACGACAGAAGCCTCTCTAGCATACCTTACATAGAATATATAACCCGCGACGGTAAGGTATTGAAATTTTTAATTGATACCGGAGCTAACAAAAATTTTATTAAATCAGAAATTGCAACAAATCCAAAACCAGTCCAAACCCCCTTTAAAATCCAATCCGCTGGAGGAGAAATCCCCATCAACAAAAAATTTAGTGCTAAATTCTTTAAATGCATAGGCAATAATGACACAATTGACTTTTTTATTTTACCCAACCTTACATCCTTTGATGGAATTATCGGTGATGACACACTAAAAGAATTAGAAGCCGTTATAGATAGAAAAAACAATATTCTAACATTTGGATTTACAGACAAAAAAAATCCTTTAAAAGGAAAGGCATCAAAACAGGTCAATAATATGGAAATTAGAGACGACCATCTAAATTACGAGACAAAAGAACAGATTAGGAAAGTAATCAATAAATACAAAAAGATTTTCGGACCAATAAACGATAATGAGACAATAGGCACCACTATAAAAGCAGAAATTAACACATCAACAGATGAACCAGTATATACTAAATCCTATCCTTACCCTTTTAGTATGAGAGATGAAGTTCAAACTCAAATCACAAAACTCTTAGCCGATGGAATCATACGACCATCAAAAAGCCCATACAACTCACCTATGTGGGTTGTCCCAAAGAAAACAGATGCCTCAGGCACACGCAAACATAGGATAGTAATAGACTATCGAAAACTTAATGCTATTATAATATCAGACACTTATCCAATACCAGACATTTCAAATACATTAGCTAGCTTGGGTAACTCCAAATATTTCACGACCATTGACTTAACGTCTGGATTCCATCAAATTAAGATGAAGGAATCTCACATACCAAAAACAGCCTTTTCCACTATGAATGGAAAATATGAGTTTACACGACTACCATTTGGTTTAAAGAATGCTCCAGGAATATTCCAACGAATGATAGATGATGTATTACAAGAATACATTGGTAAAATTTGTTATGTTTACATAGATGACATAATAATTTTCGGAAAAACGGTGCAAGAACACTTAAACAATATTGAGGCAATATTTAATAAATTGGAGAAAGCCAATCTAAGAATAAACATAGATAAAACTGAGTTTATGAAGGAAGAAACAGAATTTCTAGGATACCTGATATCCAGCGATGGTATTAAACCTGACCCAAAGAAGGTGCAGGCAATAAAAACAATTAGTCCACCTACAAACTTGAAAGAATTAAAAAGCTTCCTTGGACTAACTTCATATTACAGACGTTTTATAAAAGATTTTGCGAAAATTGCAAAACCACTGACTAATCTGACAAGAGGAGAAAACTCAAAAGCGAAAGCAAATCAGTCCCGAAATATACCAATCAAAATAACCAATAAAGAACTTCAGGCGTTTAATAATTTAAAAGAATTACTTATATCTTCAGAAATTTTGATATTTCCCGACTTTAGCAGACCTTTTATATTAACCACAGATGCTTCTAACCAAGCATTAGGTGCAGTACTTTCACAAGGAGAGATAGGCAAAGATAAACCAATAACATATATATCCAGATCACTAAATAAAACTGAAGAAAATTATGCCACTAACGAAAAGGAAATGTTGGCAATAGTTTGGTCACTAGACAATTTAAGAAACTATTTGTATGGAGCAAGAAAAATTAAAATTTTAACAGATCACCAACCACTAACCTATGCATTAAGCAATAGAAACACAAATTCAAAATTAAAAAGATGGAAAGCTAGAATCGAAGAATATAATTGCGAGCTTATTTATAAACCTGGAAGAACAAATGTAGTAGCAGATGCATTATCTAGATTAAAAACTGAAATAAATACCTTAACCTCTAACTCATCCGAAACCATGCATAGCGCAGAAGAAGACAGTACAGACCTTATCCCACACGTTGAAGCACCAATAAACGTATTCAGAAATCAACTCATTATCAGCCAACGAGAAACAAGTGCTTTTGAGGAACCTCATACAGGTTATTATCGACACTATATTGGAATACAGGATATTAACAAAGAAAAACTTATTCAGGTATTAAAAGAAAATTTAAACCCCAATCTTATAAATGGAATCAAAATTCCAGAACATTTTATTCAGTTACTTCAAGATGTATACAGGGAGCATTTCAGTAAATTCAGAATCCGAATAACACAAAGAGTAGTAGAAGATATAGCTAACGAAGATAATAAATGCATCATTATTCAAAAAGAACATAAAAGAGCTCACAGAAACCATCTAGAAAATAAAGAACAAATCTTAGAAAAATACTATTTTCCACAAATGACTAAACTCATTAAGAAATATACAAAAAATTGCGAAATTTGTAACAGTAGCAAATATGATAGGCATCCTCATAAACCTTATCTTCAAGAAACCCCTATTCCCAAATACCCATCCGAAATACTTCATATAGACATCATGGAAATAAACCATGAAAAATTTATAACATGCGTTGACAAAATGCGTTTTCAAAATTTACTAAATTCTTCCACATAAAAGAAAAATCTGCATTATATCTCAGGAAGAAAGTAATAAAAATATTGCACTATTTTACTGTGCCTAGAATATTAGTTTCCGATAATGAATCCAGTTTCATCAGTCCAATTATTTCCAATTACATAAAAGCAATTGGAATAGACCTATATCTCACTCCTCCAAATAAAAGCGAAGTGAATGGAACAGTTGAAAGAGTCCATTCTACCATACTAGAACTAATGAGATGTCTGCAAAAAGAATACACCGACCTTTCCTTAAAAGAAATAATCCTTATATCAGTAGATCGTTATAACAATAGCATACACTCCGTAACAAAGAAAAAACCGAGCGATATTTTCTTTGGCAGAATACAGAAAATAAACTATCAAAATTTAATAGATTTCCAAAATAAAGTAAACGAAGATTTGACTGAATTGATTAAGAGAAACCAGAAAAAGAAAATTAACCTGGAAAATTACAAAAGAAATAAACCACAAGCCTACAAAGAAGGTCAAGTTATTTACGCATCAAATAAAAGAAGAGACGGAAAAAATAAGCCACCCTTTAATAAAGAAATAGTTGCAAAAGACAATAAAGTTACAATCACAACTACAAGCGGGAAACGAATTCATAAATCCCACATAAAAAATATACAAGAGTAACATAAATCAATCTTCTCCAATTTCAGGTCAATTTTGAGCCTTGCGCTCGCCACACTAAGCGTGTATGAATACCATAGCCCTATAGTGACTATAAAACAAGGAGAAGGAAAAATTATAGACGGAACCTTCAAAATAGTTCATATAATAAATATAACAAAATATGAAATACTTGTTAACGAAATATCATTAGACATACGCCACCAAATAAACATATCAAGCATACTGAAACCCCAATTAATTCATCTTTTACACCGAATAGACAACTTACTACATCAATTAAACAGATCTCCAAGGCCACGAAGATCAATAAACTGGATCGGATCTGCATGGAAATGGATTGCAGGAAATCCAGATGCAACCGACTGGGATCAAATTCTAGCAAGCCAAAACAGAATTGTTGAAAATAACAATAAACAATATAAAATAAATAGTAAAATTATTGACACAGCAAATAACCTTATCACAAGCTATAACCACATCCTCTCAAAATTAGACATGCAAACAAACGAACAATTCGAGCAAATGCTCTTTAATAAACTAACAATAATTAAAGATGAAATAAATGAAATTGTACTAGCTTCCCAATTAGCAAAAAAAGGAATAATAAACACAAATCTTTTAGATCGCACCGAAATCAATCTTGCAATCTCTCAAATAGAAACCCTACCCTACACCAACGAAATTGAGGCATTGGAATATGCCGAACCCACTGTTATACGCAAAGACTCTATTTTATTATACATAATTTCGCTACCCAAAACTAGTAATAATGAATATAATCATATTCTTATTCGTTCTACCGTAGGTAACAAATTCACAACAGGTACATTTGGAATATGAAGCATTATTAGTAAACCAGTACCAACAATTTGGCATAATAAATAAATGCGATTCCATAAACTTTATATTAATCTGTCGAAATCATCAACTAAAACCAATTTCTAATACACATTGTATTACTCAACTAATAAAAGGCCAAAATGCGAAATGCGATTATGAATACAATTATCTTCCAATTATCGAAAACATAAATGATAATACCATTTATGTAACAAACCTAAACGGTACTCTCATACATGAAAAAACAAGCCAACACCTAAAAGGTAGCTTCGTCATACAATTTACGAATGAAACAATTGAAATAAATGGCCAAAAGTTTTCCAGCAAAGAAACATTAACATATCAACCCTTACCCCCTATCCTTCAAAATAATGTTACTAGAAAAAATATAAGACTAAATTTAGAATATATACATACCGCGATACTAATAAACATTTTTAGTGTCCAGGCTAACTTTTACGAGGTCACAATGGCGAAAATTTCCATATAAAATTATCCATTGTGACTGGCAAAATATTTAAGTTTAAGATTAAAAATGATTATTGGTAAGGCCCATAGTCTCCATCAAGGAAACATAGAAAAAATTAAAGAATTTGATACAAATGTTAAAGTATCAATATTATCAGATATAATCATTTTTGTAATAATTGTCATAAGTATAATTATTATTATATACTATTGTAAACAAAAGAAAAATGTAAAAACCCCAAATAATGTCAATATAATACCATTAACCACATTAAATACTACAATGTTAGAAGACAGGAGACTCGATGATCTCAATCCAATAAATGCAAAATTTAAAAAAAACAAGAAAATAAAAACAAGTGATCTACGAGACGTAGATATTTAAAGAGGGGAGAGTTAAGATACCACTAATGTTAAGTCAGCACATTGTAAAATGCTACGGCATTCCTCTCACATACACAACAGATAAGTTAAGATACAACCAATGTTATTTCAGCACGAGATATCGAATTGCAATATGCTACGGCATACAGATAATTCCTCCCACATATACAACAGATAAGCTAAGATGCCACAAATGTTATTTCAGTAGAAGATATCAAACTGTAATATGCCGCGGCATAAAGATAATTCCTCCCAACAGATATGATAGCTAAGAAATGCAACCCATGCATTTCTTCCTTATAAATAACCCACAGAACAAAAATGTATCTCATAGTATTAAGCGACTTCAATAAAGAGAGACGTAGTCTCTAAAGAATAATTTTTTTAAGTTCAATTTAATTAAAATTGATAACTCCGCCATTGATTTCTATGTGGTTTGTGGCCAAGAGAATTACTCCGAAAGGGGTGTGGCTTATATGTGTTGTGTTTTGTGTATCGCTCTCGATGCATTATGCGTTGTTGGTTTGCATGGGGAGAGTTAAGACACAACAGGATATCAAATTGCAATATGATATGCTACGGCATATGTAGATATTATTCCTCCCACATATAAGTTAATACCACGAACATTAAGCATAAATAATATTCCCACGAATTATTCGCTGACGCTAGGAGAGACGTCTGGAGAGTCATCGAATTGCAGAACAAAATATATTGATCGTGAGAACGGAAATCACACATCCGTCGCATGGGCATACGAAACTTGAGTGCGAAGTGTGAAGGTAAATCTTATGTTCGAGGTATTTCAAGAATTGTTAAGTTAGTTAGTTTTAGTTTAACCGCAGATAAGTTAAGATGCAATAACTGTTATTTCACCAGAAGATAACAAATTGTAGGTAATCGGCCCTAGCGAGGTATCCGTCGGAACGGAGAATCCGCCTTCGGAAAGAATAATTAATATGCGACAATTCAATGCATATTGATTTAAAATGATGTTGTTTCGTGGTACATCGGGGTTTTCCTATTTAGGTTTTCCTAATTCCTGGAGAGAAAACAAGCAACAAATACAACCAATTACTTTGCAAAACTGTATTTTTCTTTATTGCTTTGATTTATCAATACTTCACTTCAAATCGTAAACAAATTCCGCAACCAATTCTTGTCGGAACAAAAACGCACTTCATCGCACTGAAACGCAAAACGCCAGTGTACGTTACATATTTTTTTGGAACAAAATTCCGAAAAGCTGTTCCGAAGTATACATCGAAACAAAAATCCTCCGTTTCGTATGAAATCGGAGAATTTTCCGTTCCGACGGATACCGCGCTAGGGCCGAATATGCCACGTCGTAAAGATAATTCCTGCCAACAGATTTGGTAGCTAAGAAATGCAACCCATGCTTTTCTTCCTATAAATAACCCCACAAAATGTATCGTATAGTATTAAGAGATATCAATAAAGAGAGATTTTATCTCTAAAGAATATTTTTTTTTAATTCAGTTTATTTAAAATTGATAACTGGCGCCCGAGCAGGGACCGGTATAGTTAATAATAATTCTCAGTAGCTTCCCCTCACCAGTGGTAAGGAGTTACTGCCTAAAAGAACAAAAGTGTAAATAGAACCTTCCGTTGAAAATAACAAAGGTCGCAGCCACGAACTTCGTCAAACATTTGTGTAGCAGCCCAAACCGAGCCATTTGTAGGAAGAGTTCAAACTCAACGTCGTTCTCCAAAAAGGAATAACTCGAACTGCTTCAAAAAGTGGGTTGTCCCAAAGAAAACACATGCCTCAGTTACACGCAAACATAGGATAGTAATAGACTCGAAAACATAATGCTATTAGATTTATCAGACACTTATCCAATACCAGATATTTCAAATACATTAGCTAGTTTGGGTAACTCCAAATATTTCACGACCATTAGCTTAACGTCTTTATTCCATTAATTTAAGATAAAGGAATATAACATACCATACGACTACCATTTGGTTTAAAAAAATGCCCCAGAAATATTCCAAGGAATGATAAATGATGTATTACAAGAATATATTGGCAAAATTTGTTATGTTTACATAGTGTTATGAATCCCTATAATCTATAATCTATCATAACCAAATTCCTTTCATTTCCGCTGTTCTGTTAATTAGTTATTATTTCCAAGTCAGAGTGGCAACTCTGATTTATTTTTAATAAGATTATAATTTTATTTCTGTGAGAGTGAAACACTGTAATTTTATACTAAATAGAGTGAAACATTTTAATTTTGTATTAAATACAGTGAAACATTGTATATTTTTATTTTAAATAAAGAAAATCGAAAATCAAATTCAAAAAAAAGAAAAATAAGAAAAGAAAGATATTTTTATTCACTCGGAATCATAACAAAATTTGGTGTCAAAAGTTAAATCATTAAATTAAAACTCTTATTAAATAACAAACTCTCATAAATCAAACTATTACAAACTATCAAAAATCTTCAATTGAAATAAATCTACAAATTTTACGAGTGTCTCTAAAAGCTGAAGTGGAAAACTAAACTGAAGACAACGGTAGATATATCCACAACTACAAGGCTCTTCAAATAAGAAGGATATAATAGTGTTTAAAATAAAAAATTGTACTGTAAGTTCTGTATTATTGTAGTATACAATTGTAACTTTAGATATTTAGACAGAGATTGCGTTAAATATTACTTGTTATCTAATAAACATATCTAAAATACACAATATGGCTTTAAATTATAACAATGAAGAGCTCAAAGATGCGGACGGTAACGATTTAGAGATCGAAAATAATGTATGCGTTACTGTTCCTCTAGAAACATTATTCAAATTTATTAAACCATTCGATGTTGACAGGCAAAAACTAATCCCTTATCTTAATGCTGTCGAGGCAGCTTTCAATATAGCTACAGTCGTTTTATGAGCACCATGTGAAAAGACCAATTCTTCTCTTGGTTGATGGACATAAATCGCATATCTCTATGCATATTAGCGATTTATGCTCCAATAACAAAATTATATTGTACTCACTGCCACCAAACACAACCCATATTATGCAGCCCGCCGACGCACAGTGTGTTATTTCACAGATCTAGCGGAATTTTATGCAAAATTCAAAGTCGGCCAAATGATAATATTTTGGTATGATATGAAAGGTAAAACATCAGACAATAACATGCTAAAAACAAAAAAAAAATTAAAACGTTATTTACCGTTGTCTGACATCTCAAACAGAAGCTTAACTTGAGCAAAATTATTGTTTGATAGTTTGTTGCATTTTTCGTGTCCAATTGACCGTTCTGTGTTTATTGCAATAAGCAGTTAGTGCACGAAATATAATTTTTTTATTATTCTTTGGTATATTCTAAGTTTCCAAGGTAAGTACGAATTTTCTGTGAACTTAAAAAAGTGAAGAAATCTTCGTTTTGTTTGGAGGCCTTACGCCAGGATTTTTTTTTGTGTTTAGTGATTTTGTGAAGCGTTTTAAAAATGTATCCACATGTATCCCTCGTGTAATAGTGCTTAAAATGTTCTCCTATGTTTTATTTGTCAGAATCCATTCACAGATTTTGCTCTTGAGTGCTCACCCCATACAAATTTTTTTGTTTTGCATAGGCCTACACTCACAGAAAAAAATTGTAATATTTACAATTTTCTGCGTAAAATTTACAATTTTAATTGTAACTGTAGTCATTACAATTTAATAGTAAATTTCGCTTATTTTGTTTACTATTTTCAATTGTAATTTGTTTTTTTTTTTCGTAGGTATATGTACTTAGAATTATTAAATAAATAATTAGCAAAACTCTGAAAAACCTTACAGAAATACATATATAACGTAATTGAACAGATAAATATAAAAAAAAACAATATTTTCAATCGCGAAACAAATAAAGTTCCGCTAGATGTCTGAAATAACACACTGTGCGACGTTGGGCCTTTCAAGGGGCTCAAAAGTGATTTCCGCCAAACGGTAAGAAAGTGGAGCAGTTTACCGGAAAATTTTGGCAAATCCGTTACCAAATCAAACTTCTGTCAGTTTTTGAAGCTTGTACTGGACAAGTGTGATAGATCAACTATTATTAAGAATGCGTTTAGAAAATGTGGAATATTTCCATTTGATCCTAATTCCATTGATTTTTCAAAATGTATTCAAAATAATTTGAAAAAAGTGAATGAAACTGACAAAAAGCAGACAAAAATAACTGAAAGTGAATTAAACATCACGAAAAAAGTGTTGTTGTCCATGGAAACGGATCTTAAAAATATTGGGATTGATTTTGAAAATTTGATAAAAAAAGTGAGCGATTCTCTCAAAAAAGTTGAGTCCTATAACGAAGCTGAAGCTGAAGCCCCTCAATCATTCGATTTTGAAGATAGGCATGTAACATCTATGCAAATTGACCAAATTATAGAAGAAGCGACTATTCTAATAGCTGAATCAGACGAAGCGCTTGGGAACGATGTTCGATCCGAACCACATGACGGCGTTTTTGATAATATCATGGTGACTACACAAAGGATAGAGAAACCACCAAACGAAAATACCACTGAAGTCGAAATATTAGAAGATGCGTTGGACAAGATTTTATTTGATGATGACATGCAGAACTGTAATAATAGACTTAACTCTTCAAGTAGGTAGAACACAAATTTTTTTATTGATTTCAGGTGATGCTTTTCCAAGTACTTCAAGATTAGTAACTTTCAATTCTGAAAACATTACACCCATCATAACAACTCCCACGACATCCAAACCATCCATATCGCAATCAATGATTATAGACCTAGCACTTCAACTCCAGCTTTGATAAACATTGAAAGTATCCGGATTCCATAAAGAACAAGAAAGGGGTAGATTTACCTCCTAAAAATAGAGCTCCAATGTCAATTTCATCAGCGAAATGGAAAGAGTTCCACAGAAACCAGAAGCAGATAAAAGAACAAAAAAGAACAGTGATTGACAACAGAAAAAAGTTACGAGAAGACCAACGTAAAAACAGGTTGCAAAGACACAAAACGATAACCAAATCTTAAAAAAAAAACAAGTCAAACATAAACTTGTCAAAATTGAAAGCTAACAAATGCCGTAAAAAGGAAACTTGTGGACAGTGTGAAGATGAGTTGAACACGGACACCGCGGATGATGGACTAAAAAACATTGGATGTGATCTCTGTAGCAAGTGGTACCATCTGTTTTGTACTAAGCTTTGTACCAAAACATTTGAAGAAGCAGAAAAAAAAGAATTTATTTGCGACTCTTTAAAAATTATGTAAAGATATTTTTTAAGTATTTATTACCTAATGAGGCATATGAAATATGAAGTGCCTGGCCTAATTTTCTGTGTTACTTAAAATTAACATTGTAATTTAACCTTTAAAGATACATACCATGAATACTGCATTTCCGACTTGTGCTCATAATTAATTTAGAAGTTTATATTTATTTTTTGCCTATATAAAACTATTTATTACAAAACATGGCAAATCAAATATGAAATACCTGCCATAATTGTGTCCTTACTTAAAATTAACATTATAAATACATATGTACATTTATTTTACTAATATTGAATTAAAAAGTGAAAAAAAAAAAAATGAAATAACTGAATTGGTTTTAAAGTAGGTACTTTATATTCAATAAGAGCTCATATAATGCTGGTGTTCGAAATATGGAAACTCTTTGTTCGGCTTTGGGAAACAAGTGTTCGAGAATAGGCAAAAGTAGTTGTTTTTCAAATTTACTTTATTTGTGAGAAATCGATAGCAATAATGCAAAACAATGCTATGATGCGTGAAACTATTTGAGTTTAGCTATTTGAATAAATTTACCTACTGCATATTTCTAGGCGCAGAGTAAGTATTTTTTACTCGCTAAACTGTTCGAAAACTGGTGCCACTATCCTACTTTCTCAAGGAGAGATAGGTAAAGATAAACCAATAATATTGTAGTGAAAGTCAGCAAATAACTGTCTGCACGAGCACCGTAATTCAAGTAGCTTATACGAATTTAATATAATAAGAATGCACTACCACTAGCACTATAATGTAAGATAGCTGACTAAGATATTTCATTGTATCGTACCTAAGCACTTTGCAATTTATAATAAATTAATAAAGGCAGTCTGTTTAAGACCAACAAAGGTAACACATCGGTTTATTCCTTTACATGGCGACCGTGACAGCCGCGACTCGAGAACAAAAATACCAAAACCTAAGATATGATATACTATATCTGTAAAAATATAGCAACACGAATAAACCTGTTCCCACTGTGTAAGCAAATCATTGGCCACGCCCCATATACGATAACGGCGATATAGCTTCGTCAGCACGATGACACCCGATGCAGGCGGATACACGCGAGTAACATACCCAAACACAACGGTCATTCCCACAAAGCTCACACGCGAAAACATGAAAATTTTGCAACTAAATTTAAATCATTGTGAGGTAGCTCAGGATCTATTGCATCAAACGGTCCACGAGCATAAGGTCGACATTGCAATTATCTCGGAGCAATATTGCAACATTAATTCGGGTAACTGGGCACATGACGCGACGAAAAAAGCCGCCGTATGGGCATGTGGTAATACCACGTTTCAGATACCACCCTTCGGCGAGGAAAACCACTTCGTAAGGGCAAAGATAAACGATGTATACATATACAGCTGTTATATACCCCCAAGCCTTACGATTGAGCAATACGAACGAGTCGTCGAAAGCATAGTTCTTGATGCTAAGGATCATACCCCAACTATTATAGCCGGTGATTTTAACGCATGGGTAGTAGAATGGGGAAGCGTGCTAACGAATAAAAGAGGAACCATTCTACTCGAAGCTCTCTCTAGTTTAGACGTCATCGTAGCTAACGTGGGAAATGTGAACACGTTTAGTAGAGCGGGTGCGAGCTCGATCGTGGATATTACGTTCGTTAGTAGTAACTTATTCAGGCACACGACTTGGCGCGTCAGCAATCACTACACCCATAGTGACCACAAAGCCATTTTAATCGATCTCCATAGTCCTACACGACCTCGAAACCCTCGGCCACAAACTACCAAGATGAAATGGAACGCGAACACCTTAGATGAGGAGCTCTTAGAGTACGCAATCACTGAAGCTATAGTTGAAGGGAGAACAGCGAACGAGATCGTACGTCAAGTAACGCGACAACTGCACGCTGCCTGCGATTTATCAATGGCTCGAACGGGAACACAAAACCGCCGGCGTCCAACGTATTGGTGGAACGACGACATTAAGGAGCTTCGATCAGCATGTCTAAAGGCACGAAGAAAATACCAACGGTCTAGACGCGATACGGATAGACATTTGATATTGAGGACAGCGTATAAAGAATCACGCGCCGCACTCAAATCCGCCATTAAGGCTAGCAAAAGACAGTGCTTTAAGGATCTTTGTACGCAATTGAACGGAAATGTTTGGGGTAAAGCGTACAAAATTATAACCGCGAAGCTCAAGACGCCTCAGAGGCCGGCACCAACTTGCCCGCTATTACTCCGCAGAATCGTAGAAACTCTGTTCCCCTCTAATCAGGACGGAGTTCTACTAAGCGAGATCGAAGAAATACGCGAACATATTCCTGCCGTAACAATCAATGAACTCACCGCAGCAATCGAGAGGGTAGAGGATCGAAAAGCTCCTGGTCCAGACGGCATACCAAACCGGGCTTTAAAAATATCGATGAAAGCCCGCCCAGACGTTTTCGTTAGCATGTATAATGCGTGCTTAAGCGAGGGAATATTTCCGGAACAATGGAAATACCAACGGTTGGTATTATTACCGAAAGGAAATAAACCTCCGGAGGAGCCCTCATCTTATCGACCGCTCTGTATGCTCGACACTATGGGAAAAATTTTAGAGCGAATTATATGTAGCAGACTACAGCCTATCATTGAAGCCAATGATGGGCTCGCGGAACACCAGTACGGCTTTAGAAAGGGCCGATCGACAATCGACGCTATTAAAGTCGTAATAGACAAAGCCCAATCGGCTATAGAAGGTAGACGATGGAAAGGAGGCAGTAAAAAGTACTGCGCCGTGGTTACTCTTGACGTGAAAAATGCTTTTAACTCGGCGAATTGGTTGCGTATCTTACAGTGCCTCAAAAGATTAAATGTACCGAAGTACATATTAAGACTAATCAGGAGCTACTTTACCGATAGGTTGCTCCTTTACGACTCCGTCGACGGGACGAAATTGTATAAAATTACAGGGGGCGTGCCCCAAGGGTCAGTGTTAGGTCCTTTACTGTGGAACGTGATGTATGACGCCATCCTTCGACTTCCAGCCCCCAGGGAAGTCTCCATTATAGGGTTCGCGGACGATATTGCGGTTGTAGTCGTGGCGAAACGGCTTGAAGAAATCGAGTTGTATAGCAACGAAGCAATAGCACTGATAAAGAATTGGCTACGCGATATGAGTTTAGACCTCGCGGACCATAAAACGGAATCCGTGCTCATTACAAGTAGAAAGGTGCTAGAGACGATAACGATCAAAGTCGGAGAGCACAACATTATTTCCAGCCCATTTATAAAATATCTGGGAGTGATGATTGATGCACGGCTTAATTTCCGACATCACCTCGCATACACCTGCGAGAAATCGTCCAAAACTATAGGCGCTCTTTCGAGACTCATGTCGAATATCGGCGGTCCGAAGCAAGGCAAAAGATTAATGCTTGCGAGGGTTGTAGCCTCCATACAGCTGTACGGGGCACAAATATGGTCTGACGTCGCGAATAAAAAGACACACGTTAAGGAAATCAAATCTGTGTATAGATTATGTGCACTACGAGTTAGCAGTGCGTATCGCACGGTATCCCACGACGCGATATTGGTACTATCCTCTATGGTACCAATCGATATCCTAGCTTTAGAAGCTAGGCGAGTTTATGACAATCGCACCCAAAACGGGCCAAGCGCAAATCAAACGAAGAAACTCGAAAGAAGCCGCAGCATAGAAACGTGGCAACAACAATGGAACGAGTCTCAAAAAGGGAGATGGACGTACCGACTAATCCCAAGGATTGAAAGTTGGGTAAACCGAAAACACGGGGAACTGAACTATTATCTTACACAGTTCTTGACTGGTCACGGTGGTTTCCGGGAATACCTATTCAAGCGAAACCGTGATTCGAGCCCATCCTGTCCTCGCTGCGTAAACGCGGTAGAGAACGTGGAACACGTTTTCTTCGAATGTGCTCGGTATGCAAACGAAAGAGCTGTATTGCGTGAAGCATTTGGTGAACCGCCAACACCAGAAAACATTGTCCAATATATGCTGAAATCCGAAGATCTTTGGGCTGCTGTGAACGATGCAGCAGTACGAATAATGTGCGATCTAAGGAGTTTAGAACGGCAGCGGAACGCGAATTCGCTAAACAACATGTGACGAAGCAAAAAGCTCGAATCCGTCCCTCGCGAAGTAATACCTAGCGGTAGTCCCGCGAGGGAATAAACGGAAAGATTCGGGAGGTGGTTTTAGTCAGTAAGAATCTGACACTACCAATGGACGTCGGACCATTGGTGCCTATGCAAGGTTTCCACCTACCCACGACAAAAAAAAAAAAAAAAAAAAAAAAAAAAAATTCCCACAAAACCAACCAGAGTAAATACACCAGAAGCTAACTCAGCGAATTTCAGCAATCAACCAAAGAATGCAAGCCAAACAGGCTGATCAGCGATTACTTCCCCAATCGACCAAACCAACCAACAGTCCACAGTGGCCAAACCAATAAAGTAAGAAAAATAAGAAATAAATTGAAATAAGAAATAAAACGAAGAAATCGTTAACTATATTACTGGATCTGCAGCGTTTAATGAAAATGGATTAGATACAGCTTCTTGCCTTAATAGCTCATTAATTAATTAAGAATTAAACAAATACTGCAGGTTCTTTAGCAGCTAATAGACACGATAAATACGCTTTGTGAAGTAAGTATAAAAACAACCTTATACAAATATGTAGGTCAAGATAAGTTTATTCTTCAATTTGAAAAAAAAAAACACATACAAATCCTAACAAAAACACCCATTGATATTATCCTAATAATAATAGGCACACTATTAATAACCTAAAGTCAAGTTAGAAAAAATGTTAACCAAGTACACAATCAACCAAATCAGCCGAATAGACAAAATTTTAACCAAGTCAACAATCCTCCGAATAGGCAAAATAATAACTTCAGAAATTCTGAACAATATAGATCAGGTCAGAGTAGAGCAGAAACTATGGACGTAGATGCCCTGGGTGATGAACAAGATGTTAACCAAATAGAAAGTCACGAGTTTTTTTATAAACTAGCCTCGGGCAACAGTAAAATATGCGTAAAACTAACTATAGAACAAACAGACTATATAGCGATGATCGATACGGGATCCACTATAAGTCTCTTAAGTCCGAGTATCTTCAAATGCCCCAGCCAATTTGGTCAGCCTTGCATCGCGAAAATGAAATGGACCAAAGTTGCAATAAACAAACCTTACGATTTCCTTATCGGAATGGATTGGATTGGAAAAAATACAAAAAGGATAGATTTACAAACTGAGAAAATCATTTTAACGAATGGTTTCTTCCGTTCCTAACCAAAATAAAAATATAAAAAACTGATGTCCAAGGAAGGAGATCAGTTAACAAACACTGGTGCATGAAACAAACACCACGACAGATCAACAAATTAATTCGAAATTATATAGACATTAGATATCCTCCTAAACATGAAGCCGAAATACGTAAACAAATGGAAGAGATGGAAAAACAAGGGATTATCAGAAAAAGCAATAGTCGATACAACTCACCAATAATACAGTCAAACTTCCATAACTCGAACTTCTTTAAGTCGAATTTCTCTATTGCTCGAAATTTTATTGAGAACTCTGCGTTTTAAACTTTTCAACTTTTGGCCTCCATAACCCGAAGTTTCTATAACAACAACAAATGTTCTTAGATCAAATAACAAAATTAAGATTTATAGACAATAAAGTAAACCAAAAACAAGACAATAGAGTATCTGCGAAACATAATATAATACACCCCAGTATTCTTACATCAAAAGAAATAAATGAATATAAGATTGACTTTTATAAACTTAAATTAATATATATGGGTGTCTTAGAATATAAAAATAAATTTATTGTAATTGCCATCAAAATTCCAAAAAATTATATTACAGTAGAACAGACACTTATTATTCCATTACCAAATAAAGAGTAGGTATCTTGAAATAGATAGCGAAAATGAATTCGTTATTGAAACTAATGCAAATGCGGAAGCCAGCGACCAGTAATACGCATTCCGTTATTGACAACTGCAGCGACGCTAAGGACAGCGGGTTGTCACTAACTTAAGTTAAGTTATTTGTTAATTTGTGTTAAAAAAGTGAAGATGATATTGCGTTCGTTCGCAACAATCTAGTTGAAGTCAGAGAAAAATTAGCTCGCTGCTTTGGCAGATTCGGATGCAGAATTCACATCCCCAAGGAGAAAGGCAATTTATTAGTGCTCATAAGCGCCGACGTATGCTCTGAAAACGAGTACGACGGCGGAAGTTCGGAAGAAGAAAATCCTCTTTCAGAAGATACGACATTGGAATTACCTGAAGATCACCCAAGTTACATACCTAAGTAAAAAGCAAACGGAAACAACAGGAAATGCTGATTCAAAGATTGCCGTTGTGACTGACTTCCCAACTGCATACAAAATAGCCCCTAAAGCAAAACCGATTGCTTGGTGATTTTAATTGTAATCCAATATTATTAACAAACAGTCGGTCATTCACATAAACTAATTTCCGTTAATGTTAATGACTGCATGTTGAGGAGTCAGCAAAATGCTGGCGAATCAAGGTAATGTTAAGATAGGTCGTAAGCTATTAGCTCCGACCGGGAAGAAATAAAGATTAAAAATAAAACTTCTAACTTTGCTTGAATTATTTCATTATTCAAGTCCCACGACCAAACACTCCCAAGGTAGAATTGGCATCAGCTGAATATAATCCGCGAAAGAAATTCTCGAAATGGCAAACGAAATATCGAATTGCTTCGCCTGGCTGCACAAACGATAAACACAAATTATGCCTGCGATCCACTATCTCTTACTCCTTTCTTAAACGCAGTGAATCTCATGGAAAGTATCGCTACGGTGAACGGTAAAAAAGAATATTCTAATAAAGACCATACTATAACAAAACTTGAATTGAAGTACTTGAATGCGTTCCATCAAATCCAACGACAATAGAAGAAATAAAACCTTGTTGATTAAGTCCCTTAAACCAGATTCTGCGAAAGTAGTTGTAGGCAGAATGTTGGCCTTGAAAGCCAATACCTACAAATAATATGCAAGACTTCTCCCACCAGGCCGAAGAATTAGCCGACGCATTTCAAAGGGCCTTGGTTTTCGAAGGGTTGCCTTTAGCAAAGGCAAAAGAAATGACAATAGACAGGACCATTGAGATATGTCGAGTGAATACCACTTCAAGCGTAGTCATCATTTTCGTCCCCGAAAGAAGCTTTTGCAAAGCTGGTTGTTGAAACGGCTATTGGTGTGAATTCGAATTAGAATTATTATTATTAATAGAACTAGATCCAAAATTGCGGTGTCTATGAACCAAGTATGTACTTAGAAATTGATGAGTGATAGTGATTCAGATTTGAGTCGAGTGTTCGATAACCTCAGGTATTTGGGTACTAACGAAAGAGATAACGAAAAAGAAATAAATTTGAACGCCGAAGATTTGAAAGTTCTAATAGAATCGGCAGTGCGCAGTGCTTAGTCGCAAAAATTGAAAATACAAAATTATGTGCGCGCATTCATATTGAAATGTGTGTGCTTCATTTTTTGCGACTAAACAGTCGCGCGATTGAAATCGCATGTGTGTTTCGGGCCTTATACAAAGCAACAATTACTCTCATCCTCAACAAAAGCATGAGCCAATGGATGTAGTGTAGATCCAACCTCTTCGTGATTTAGGCAGGACTCGCATACTATCCGGACCCCCAACAACGAAGTGATAGATTTAATCGAAATGATGGTCTAAACCAAGACTACTTCAATTCTCGTACAGTGAAAAGTGAGAGAGAATCTGATAGAATAAAGTGCAGGTTTCTATAAAAACCAAACGTATCAATCACGTTACTACAAATGGCAATGAAACCAAGAATAATACAAACATAATACAAATATAGAAAACGATAATTATAGCGAAACGTATGACGACCAAATTAATTTCGTGAATATAAATTCTCAGCTACCGTATATAACAAAAAAACTTAAATGTGGAAAATCAATAATGATTTTGATTGACACAGGAGCCGCAAAAAACTATATAAGAAACCTTCCTTTTGTTAAAGGAGTCCACCCTGTTACTAAACCATTTAGCATTTCATCAATTAATGGCTCGACCTGTATACATAAAAAATGCACCGGACATAGAATTCGCGCTTCATTTCGGCTAATGCTTGGTCTCAGGCTCACCTGTGTGTATCTAATTCTAGGCAATTCAAATTTGTATTTTTTGCGCTGAGTTTGTTTGCAGCCGTCAGTGAATAAAGTTATTCCTTTAAATTTATTTGTAGTGCGGTTTTTTTCATTTAGTAAATATTTGTATGAACATTTAGCGACCGTGACTGGACAGTGAAAATTAAAGTTCAGTGCAGTACAGTATTCTGTTTTCGTTAAATTAAAATAATATAGAGAAAAAGAATTATGTCGGACACTGAAGTAAATGATTTGGCACACAACACCAGGCAGCAGGAAATTGTGGGGGGAGAAATAGTGAGAAAATATCGCAATTTCAAAAAAGATGATGAAGAGAGGAAAACGCATGTTACGTCCATCAACACTTAGATTCACCATAACACATCTTCCTTAGGATGCATTTTTGTTAAATCAAGTTCCATATCAAATTGAAATTATTTTATTGTAACTAAATACATATATCCATTCATTTCATATTTTTCATTGTAATCAAATATATCAGTTTATCTCACATTTTTGCTGTAATATAATATACGTAATAATTTTAGATATCGCTCATTTACTTGAAGACTGTCATAACTCAAAAAACTCGATTTTGCAGAAAACATGTTTAAAGTTTTCAATTGACTACCGCCTTGCAGAAATCTGAAGAAATCTTATAATTTCGAAATTAACTAGTAAACTTTTATAAATTTAATATATCCATAAAGGTAAATCGACAACAACTAGTCTTTTATGGTTTTTAC
The DNA here is from genome assembly GCA_955612985.1 of Cheilosia scutellata. Taxonomy (NCBI): domain Eukaryota; kingdom Metazoa; phylum Arthropoda; class Insecta; order Diptera; family Syrphidae; genus Cheilosia; species Cheilosia scutellata. Next base: position 65,697,074 of record OY015313.1, read on the forward strand.
CTGAACGAAAATATTCCCTACTTCGAATTGTGACGTTATTGTTGCAAAAATTATATTCATAGGAGTGTCATAAGTTCGAATATGTCGTTATTATTGAGAAAAAAAACAATAGTTTTGTACTTAGTCATTTCATTTTCAAAGTCTTATAATTTGAACTTTTTGAACTTAATATAAAGGGAGTTTTTTTTAGAGGAATACAAATACAATATGGAATAAAATACTTCCAGCTAATATTAATGTCTATGATATTAGCTTTATTTAATAGCTAATAATTTTTTGCCATTACTTTTTAAATTTCGGGCGAACCGAACCATGGTTTTCAAAATAAGTTTGCACAATTTGCACTCGTTGTTCTGGAGTTCATTCATCGTAAAATGGCAAAACGTACTTACCACAAATCAACTTTCAACTGCCATTTGACAATCTGTAGAAACAGAGTTGCCAATTTAAGAACCAAAACTCTAGAAAAACACCCTTTACTTCTAGTATTTAATTAATAAAAATAATAATTCAATAACAAGAAAATATCTTCAGCGTAACTTCTTTTTTTGAGTACACTACCCTACTTGAATTGCTCTTTAGTGTATGCAGATTTGTAAAAAACTGAATTTGGTGATTCTCATTAAATTTTAAGTATTTTTACTTGTGAACGTTTCAGCTCTACCATATTTAACGGAGCAATGTCATTTGCCAGCATTTTTAAATCAAAAAAATTCTCAAAACAAAGCTATTTTACAATAAATGGATCTCCTGTTTTTTTCGCCGATCGGATTATTGAAAAAAATAATTCGGGAGTATAAATGGGACCACTTTTAAGCATTCGTTCCGTTCCCTCTCAATTAAGGAATGCACAGAGTCTCCTTTGTTTTGTGTATGGATAACCATGCCAATTTCAATGAAAATCCTGTAGAAAAATTACTCCTGTGTTTATGAGAAAAACCCTGTTTTATCGTGTAATCATACTGTTTTATTCCCATTTGAATAAACTTGAAAAATTCTATTGATCGACGCACGGTCGAGTGTTTGCTTCCATGAATAAGACGTGAACGTGGACGTACGAAAAATTGCAAGACTAAGATCAACTTGAACATGTCGTACATCGCCTTATAGATATCATTGGATAAAAAACGAAGCCGGACACGCTGTGATTCGAAAAAGAAGTATTCTGTTCAAACTCAAGGTGGTATTGATCGAACTGAAGACAAATTAGATAACGAAACCATAGACAAAGGTATGGAGGGTCCACTTCAGCAACCTACACCCGCGACCCACTTAATGGATAAGCGGGCCATAGAAAATGAATGAATTAAAATATTTATCATTTATTTCATATTTAATTAATAGTTCCTATTCTATTCTTACATTTCGAAGAAAAAAATGCACTCCAATGAAAAAGAGTTCCTGTATACAATTTATTATGCCGGCAGAAATCATTCCGTGTGCGGTGGCCATTGTGTATTATTTCTAAAAATTTATAATTTTTATCAACAATTTCGTCTCATTTTGAGTTATTGAGATCTATTGAGAGTTTCCATCGACAAAATTATCTTCAACAACGACACATTGTCTTATAATATAAACGGCTGACTTCTAAACAGCCAGTCTTTTTTACAAAAATAACGTCATAAGAAGAAATACTTCAGTTGACGAAAGTATTTTTTTCATCAAGAACGTCACATGTTGCAGTATATGGAGTTTGATTCAAGTTAAATATTTCAACAAATCAGTCACAACACGAAATAATGCACTTTATATGAAATTTATCTACATTACAAATATCATAACATTTTAACGAATAATGTCACAACACAAAATATGCCAGTTTTTTAGAAAAGCAAACCAACTAACACACGATGACGACTGTAGCAAACTGAGATATGTCGCTCTTATGAGTAAAAAATGTTAGGATATATGAAATGAAATAACGGCATATTCTCTTCTAACGCGGAAGGTATACAGGATATTAATACGAAACTTTTACACAATAATGAAGCATCATAAAACGAATATTTCTGCATCATTAACTCAAAAATCGCGTTTTTTGAGTTATGACAGTCTTCTAGTAAATGAGCGATATGTGCTTGAACATTTACCTTTCGCCTTCCGTTCTCACGCTGGAGTATTGCAGCGTTAACTAGAAAATAACATAAAACCTTTTGTAATTTTAATCAAATTGTTCAGTCTTGTGCAATAAATTCGATGCACGAAGCTCTGCCCAAATTGAAATTTGTTTTTTTTTCATATTCCTGAGAATAGTTCTCTTAATTCGCGCGCATATTTGAAGAGTCGGTTGGAAGGATTGGAAACAAATTGGGACCAATTTAATAAAACTGACACCATCAACCGCAACCCGATCATACATTACAAATATACCAGCTGAATAAACTCACACCTTCCGCATCCTATTTGGCCACAAAATGCCTTCAGAAGTTGGCAGACGATAATATGACACACTATAGTAAGGCTTGTACGGTGATTAAAAGCAATGTCTATCTGGACGACTTTCTCACAGGAGCGGAAACATTAAAGGAAGCAAAGGAGTTGCTAGAGGAGATAATACTTCTAAAGTTTAAAGTCCAGACACTTTGAACTAAGGGAGTTTTGCTCTAACGATCCATTGATTTTGGAGAAAATTCCTAAGGAACATAAGGAAAAACTTGTTTCTTTTCATCAGTCAAAGGTTATCTAAACACTCGGATTGATTTGGGATCCTGTTTTTGATTATTTCAAATATAGTTTTGAAGTTGATAAACCCGCAAGGCTAGAAACACGAATATCAAAGAGAACTGTTCTTGCTGACCTGGCTAGGTTGTTCGGCGTGCGTTTTGTGTTTAAAAAAAATTTCGCGAATCAATTCCGATGTGGCTATTTTGGCAGCGTATCTTTGGGAGACTAACAGCGAAGACGAAGACAACGACCAAAGCGACGCAAGAATATCTTTGAAACGCCGCCGCCGTATTTGGCAAAAGGATTGGCTGCGGCTTCGGGAGACGGAAGGATTCTGCGCTAAGATTAGTCGTTACCAATGGTCCGTTAAATTCAGACTTTTCCAGTTACCTAATCACACTACGAATTCAAGCTTGCAAAATCGAAACGTTGACATTAAAAACAAAATTTATTAAATTCACCCAAACTATTTAAAAACAAAGCAAACATGTCGTGTTTGGCATGTCGTGTACTCATAGCTTAAGTAATAAAGAGCTTTTGCCCCTATAGAAAATATTTCTTTTGGTTTTTCAACTTGCAAATACATAATTAAATTAAAATAAAATCACATAGTGAAAGTAAACGATCATAGCGAAGAGAGCCCCAGAGTGAACCAGAGTGATGGTTAATATAAAAGCACATAGTGAATTTAAAATCGTTTTTTCCTGAAACACCGTTAACGTGTGTGAATAGCAGAGTGAAAATAAAATCATATAGTAGCTAGTGAAGTAAACTGTGAAACTCAAAAAAAAATTTTCGCTGATACCGAAGACAACATAACTCCCTTGGAATCCGGTCCCTTAGTATCCAAGGACAAAAAGAGGCGAAAACACCAAGCCGATCCAGCGAACAAGTGTACTATGGCCTATGTAGTACTAGTAGGCTTAGCTTAAGTCACTATAACTTAAGTTAGATAAGAAGAAAGTAAAACAAAATCCTCATAGAAAGGAAATAAAAACATAGACATAAGTGGAAGTAACAATTTTTAGTGAAAATAATATTGAAGTGGTAGCCTTAAGTAAATTTAAATATAAAATTAACAGATAACTGTTAATCGGTTTTGAATTTTTTTTTACATACCCAAAAACTTTCGGTATTTACAATTCAAACCAATAAAATCTAAGTAACTTAATACCATGGCAAACCAAAACAATCTCATACATACGTCCACCCGTACTGAACGCCGCTAGCAAATCCTAGACCAGTATAGGGGCATCACCCGAACTTGTTAAATTCATTTCCGGCATCGTTGACGAAGCACTCAATAGGAATGCCCTGAGTTTAATAAACTCTGTTATGAATCCCAATATAGATCTATCCATAGGACAAGATCAAAGAACAGGCCCTGAACACGCAGACCCCACAGATCTAGATAAGGTCCCCGATGTGATGAGGGACCTGCGCGATTTCTCCGGAAATCGATCCGAGTTCAGCTCATGGAAGAAGAGCGTGGAGAGAGTATTAAATATTTATGAACCACTTATAGGGACTCCAGAATATTTTGGAATCTTAGGCCCCTATTGTGAGTGTCGATAGTTGTTCGAAAAGAGTGAAAACTGTCGATCGATCGAAAACTGTGATTGTCGATTGCGATTGATATTTGTCGATTTGACAGTCGCTTGTAATCAATTACAAATTTCTGGTCGATGTTTACTCTTGGAAGTGAAACAATTTCGTGCGTACGAATCAATCGACAATTGTCGTGACGATCGCTGATTGACAATAACAATAAGGGCCTTAAATGTTGTACGCAACAAAATAGTCGTATAACACGCGCTTAAATTGGAAAGCAATTTTCAAATGTCTTACCCTGCATTAGGCAGATCAAATAGATCTATGTAGGTACCCAAGAGTACCAAATGAATTCCCTGACACAAGGCAGGCTAACTGTGCAAGAATTCTACCAATCCATTTATACCAACCTTTCACTTATCCTCAACAAAATTTCTTGCATGGACGCTGGTCCCGAGTCTCTTACGTTGCTGACGCAAACCTATAGATATAAAGCTCTAGACACATTCGTCAGCGGTCTAAAATGTGACCTTTCAAGACTTTTCCTGAATCACAATACCTCATCAACAGTCCCGTCAAGCTTTAAACCAAAATCTACGTATCATTCTTCCCACAAATAGCATTTATTCCTCAAGCAAATTACAATCAAAACATCCCCCTTACCCTGTTTTGCAGCAAAAACACTTTAACCATAATCAGAATTATCAGAATCCTAAACCGCCACCTCGTCCTCTCGCGCCGAAACCCCAGTCTAGATCCGAACCCATGGATACCTCAACAATACGGCCTCATGCAGTTAATTATCACAATAGGCCACCACTCTTTAAATACGCTGGCAAGCTCCCTCAAGGAGCTGCAATGCAAGCCCCTATCCCAAACAAGTACCAACGAAACTTCCATATTAATGTGGAACCAACCCCACCAGATCTCCCAGATTTCGATATGCAAACTCAATGTGATCAAGAACTTCAGGAATTCACTGACATTCATTTTTTAGATTAACCTACCTTTCGCTGCCTTATACAGTAGTTAACGGATATAAGAAAACCTCATATAAGAAAAAATCGCTTATAAGAAACACAAAGAAATGCACCGTGTCTTTTTCCATATAAATCCGTGTAAATTAAAACGGATAAAAGAAAAACTCTTAAAAGAAAAAAACGGATATAATAAACTATATTTCGAGCACAGAAATAAAAAAATATATGAAAAAAGAAACGTTTATAAGAAAGTTCGATTTCTGTCTGTTATTAACACTAATCAATGTCGCATTAGATGACACAATTTCTCAAAGTACAAAGCCAGGTAGGAACGAAGCCATAAATGGATTTTTTGTGTTGAAGCAATATTTGGGTAGTGTCAACGACCAATTGCATATTATCTAAGAACTTCTTTTTAATACATACACGGGAAAGTTACTTATTCGGATTTGTTTCAAACTTCGTATTTAAAGTTTGTGGTTGTTTTTTTTTTGTGCTAGGTCTTATATTGACGTTACTTCCAATATAAAAATTTTAAATAATTTATACTTTTTCGAAAACGGCTCTAACGATTTGAACGAAAAATATATGAATGTGGACATATGCTTAACATGACTGCATATCCAGTTTTTCGCTAAAAAGTCCAACAATGTTACTTTTGAAAATGTTCTCTTTCCCGAGAACGGTATATACGATTTTAACAAAAACTAATTTTTTAGGTGTATGCACAATCGTCGTTCTTAACTTGAAAATCAGTTTTCCTCTAAAATGACTGCGTCATTCGATACCTACCCAAATTGCTAATAATGGTACTTTAAAAACTGGTCATATCTATAAAACGCCATTTTCGATTTGGATAAAAACCCACGTAACCCTTATAACCTGAAGAATACCTTGTACTTAGTTTTTAGCTAAACAGTTGAAGAACAGTGCTTTTCGAACCCAAAATTGTTATATTTTTTGCATAATTTTACAAAAAACCACTCTAAACTATTTTGATCGAAATACATATTTAAGACAACATAAGCATTCTAAACAAGATCATGTACTTAGTTTTTCTCAAAATTGCAAATAAAGCCGTTTTATAAATCTTTCTCAAAAATTACTGCAATTTTTTCATATATATAACACCATACTTATTTTCTTATTTCATAAGCTTAAAATTTGTTTTTATATTGCTTATAAGAAATCAGTGTTCTTTTATCCGTGTTACTGATATAAGAAATTATTTTTCTTATATCCGTTCTTTGCTTATAAGAAAAAAACTGATATAAGAAACAAATCATTGGGATTTTTTGAATTTCTTATATCCGTTATCTACTGTATTCAGTGCAAGACGAAGAGTGGACAAATACTGAACTTCCTCATAGATATCGGTTTGAGTAAAAATTACACTCAACCCAGTTTAATAACAAATCCCTTTATAAATAATCAGCACTTTTTTGCCAAGTCCATAGCAGGTGACGTCAAAGTCACCCAAGACACATTTTGAACCTCTTTGGTCAACAGGTAAAGCTTAAATTTTCCCTACTTCCAACGCTAAAGTCATTTCACGGAGTAATTGAAAATGATAGTCTTAAACAACTATCAGCTGTCATCCACACAAGGACAGCTTCATGACGATTCTTGATAAAGTTAAAGTTAAAATTAAACAACGTGAATCACAAGTAAGTTCTCCGAAAGTCAAATTAAATAGCATGCCTGAATCGAGCCATAAGTGCTATTGTTAAATCCGCATCTCTAAGCATAACAGATTATGATAAGGTCAATACCATTCAATTTAGGTTACGGCTTTGTTTATGTTGTGATTAATAAAAAATGTGTTGGTTAAGCATTATTGAATTGGATAATGTTGGTTAAGCATAATTGAGTTAAGCTATGTTAATTAAGAGTGTTAAGACGTATAAATAGAGTAAGTTGTGGAACTGAAGTTGATAGTATCAAAACAGCCATTCAAGACAAGTATCCACTTGTACACTTACCATACAATCTAGGTTTATGTACGTTCGGTTGACCCAGGTGGGATAAAAGAATACCATCATAAACATTTGGCGACCGTGACAGGACTTTTGGTGTCTAAAAACGAAATTTTCGAAGTAGTACTGGGCTTAAACAAGTACAACAGTTCGGGTGCGTGCACTGGGACATAACATAGTGGAGTCTTGTAAAACCGGGGTGCGTACATCGGTTATAGCACAGTGCAGGGTTATAAAAATCAGTCGCCGTTGGGCATAAACTGGGTCATAACACAGTTCATCCTAAATTCGAGCACTGATTGATTACTCTCTTCATCGGATCATTTATTTGGATTACTTCGTTGGAAGGGGAGTAAGACACCAAGATGGACTTGGATACCGTAACTAAGGAACGGAATGAGATTGGACAGAATATTTGCAAGTTATAGAGGAATTTTAAGAAGGATTCCTCTGACCGCAAAACAATTAGCTACTTGAAAGACCAATTGCAACAACTAAACTCACTTTGGAAGGAGTTTGATGAAACTGACTCCAAAATCAGGGAGATAGTGAAGATCGACCTCAGTCATCCCTATTTCAGCCATGATTATTATGGAGAGATAAAAAAAATACAAGAATCATTCCTTGAAGACATCCAGGAGAAATTAGAGACGGCACATGCAGCGACACCAGGCGACCCATCTTCCTGTCCAGCGAAGAGGGATGGATTGGAGATGGCAGCTAAGGGAGTAATACCAGAAATCACTCAAGAGCAACCAGCAAGAAGACTTGCACATATTGCACTATACCTGCTGCAATCATTTTAGGTAACACAACAAATCATAAAATTTACCTCCGGTTTTTGTCGCGTAAGCATTTTTGCAATCATGTTAGAATAAGTCGTATTTATGTCATAATCATGTTAAAATAAGTCATGTTTATGTCATATGTTAGGCTAAGCATTATTTTTCATATAAATAGTACCAAAATAAAAGCTGGAAGCCAGATATTATCAAGCAGTTGTTCAAAGACTTTAATTTAATTATTCCAAGTGAGTCTGCTTTAATATTCTCTCGATTGGGTGTTCTGATGTACCATCAGCAATACTACTGACAGTCAAGATACAAGAATCTTGGTCTGTCAAAATACATAGCGATAAAAGAATCGCTACATTTTTTGGTGACCCCGACGTGATCTGCTTCCCCCCACCAGCGGTAAGGGGCAGAATAACAACAGCGTTTGTCAGGGCTAAACACTGACAAGGCCATCAGAGCATTCTTAAGTTTTGAATACACCATACACAAAGCGTGATCCAGGGCTTGAACACTGGTGGGATTTTAAAGTAACAATAATGGATGAAACCGATCTCTTCATAGCGGTCGCGAGGCAAAATGCGTTGGCGGATGAGCTAACCAAGCTTAAAACCAATTTGGGAAAGGACGGCCCCGAGCAGAAAAACCTACACGTATAAGGTCGAGCGACTAAGAAAAATAGAAGAGATCTGGCAGGAATTTTCATCGAATCATCAACGAATTCAACATCAGATCAAACCGGACACTCCATACCTAAAGCTAGTATTAAACGATATGTTGAATCAGCATACGTATGAAAATTGATTCCGAATCGCAACATATCGTATAATACGCAAATTTCTGTCATCATATGTATGCTGAAAGGCGTTTGTTGACAAATCTGTTGGCTTGTCAGCATACGTTTGTTGACGAACTAAACATATCGTGTAATACCCCTATTGGGACCGTATGCTAACATTCGGACAAATTTTCGGTGTATGATGACTCGTATGATATATGTTGACGAGCTAAAGTAGGCTCATCAGCATACACCACATTTTTCAGCATACGGTTTTGTTATTTTTGAAGTTTCGATACATTTTGAACGCGCCGGACATGTTTTTTGTATTTATATTGCCTTGATTTTTGCTTTTAAAAGAAAAAATGGCTGAGTTGTTCTGTTCGGAGCTTATAGGCTGGTTTTGTTGTGCATTTTTTAGCCACCCGCGGTTAGTGACAAGTCAATTTTGAATGACTTGGGTGTGCCGGAAATGCAGCATTATATCGCAGGTGAATTGCGGAGCCTTCGAGCCGCATAAGTGATATTTGCGAAACGTAAATTGTCTCGTGCATATTATCATTTTCTTCAATAAAAAGTTAATAATAAAAAAAATCATTCGTTTTTTTTTTTCCTTTTTCCTTCTTCCTGTCGTCGTGTTCATTTTTAATATGGTATACAAGAGAAAACAAGTAAAAGTTTTATCATCGGCCTGGCCGATGCTTTCATACCCTCCACTGGATACAAGTGAGGCAAAATGTGAGGCATTTGAGTACGTACACAACACATGGTTCTAATATTGTATTCTAACCTGACAACAAGTCATCTCACAAAGTTTCATTCGCCTATCCTGATTCAGAATATATGGGGTCTCCGATGTCTCCTTCTTGGCGTTAAAAATGTAATGGCAAAGTGAATATACCTTCCTGTACACTGTAGAGTGTATAACAAGCACCCCCGACCGACGACCCCTTTACAGATTATGCCCAAAACCGTATAGGAGCTAGTACCCTACTCTGAGTCTGTTGTCTTTTCATTTCGTTGTACGTTGAACGCGTATATTTCACCAGAATCGCAGAAAATCGATAAATACAACGCGCCCGTATGCTAAAATCCCGAATTATTAATTTAAAATTTATCAGCATACCTATAATCATACGAGTCTTCAAATTTTTAAGAATACCGAATGCAACATATCGTCTAATATGGCATCATACGTCCTGAAAAAATATGATAGCAAACCGTATGTTAGCATATTCTGACAACAAACAATTTGCTGCTTTCGGAGTAATTCAACATATCGTGTAACAGGGCATCATACGGCAGACGAAAATATGCATATATGCTTAGAATTGTTAGCAAATGATAGTCAGCATACGTATGATGATTCTACATATCGTCTAATACTAGCTTAACTGGGAATTTACCAGATCAAGTACATAATACTTACTGCGAACTGAAGGCCATCCTGGAAGCAATTCAAACCGAAGAAAGCCAAAATGCGATTCCATCAGCCCTTGAAACTTTGGGGGCAACAGCATTGGACGAAACCGCTAGAGAAAAGGGTGCATATCCCAAGGTTCAAGAGAGAGCATCGGCTGCTGATGCTTTTGAAGAAATGAGCAAAACAGGAACTAAACCAGACGTTCCTGTACGTCAATCGTTACAAAATGGCTCCAACATAGCAGGCTTAATAAGAAGATAGCAAGCTGCAATAGAAGGCCTGTACAGAGCCATTCGAGCTTACCAATAAGCCAAGAGAGTTCTATCAGCTCAAGATAAGAATGATAGAACGTCATTGGGACGACATACAGCAACTGCACAGTCAAATACATGAGCAATCGGCAGACACAGAACTCAGCGGGTACGATGCTCAGCAATTTTTTAACTTGGAGGAAGTGGCACAAGGAAAACTTGTAAGCCACTACCAATTGTTCAATCAACAAGAACAATTAACCTTCCAAAGCAGTTCAGTCAACCAATCAAGCTCGCTCAAACTGCCGAACATAGTTTTGCCAAAATTCGATGGCGACTACATGAAATGGCGGCATTTTCATGATCTGTTTGCCGAACTAGTACATCGACAACCAATGGCAAATTGCCAAAAAATGTACTATTTAAAAACAAGTGTGACTGGCGAAGCAGAAAAGCTGATACGTCATATGGTACCAACAGAGGAAAACTATGACGCAGCTTGGAAGATCATTAACGACCGATTTGAAAACAAGCGACTGCTAGTAACTGCTGTTCTCAATAAGCTAATGGCCCAAACAGCATCAACCATTGAGAGCGCTGCTGCAATCAAATTGATCCACGAAGAATGCCTGCTAGCATTACAAGGCATGGGAATCGACACATCTACGTGGGATCCAATGCTCTCCATGTTCTAGTAAGAAAACTGGACGCCAACACACACACATTGTGGGAGCAATCCATCAAAGAACCAAAAATTCTACAACCATTGTCCGAGTTTCTTAAATTTCTAGAGACAAGATTTCAATCGCTTGAAGCGTTGGGCTGTAAGGCAAAGAGCAATTACAGAAGATTCGCCACTCAGAGGTCTCTAGCTACGACAATACAACACAGTTCCTATTCTTGCAAATGTTGCAAAGGAGATCATCAATTGTTCGCTTGCAACATGTTCTTGCAAATGACACCATCTCAACGGTTGGCGCTGGTGAAGAAATCGAACAGCTGCATTAATTGCCTAAGGGAAGGACACACATCATCAAAGTGTTTGTCTCGGGGATGCAGACATTGCTCGAATAAACATAACACACTTCTACATCTGGGCAATGCAGTTCAGACCCCGTCAGGTTCCGGCAGAGACAAAACAATCAACAAGAAGAGCCGGCCAACTGACCAACTCAACCAACGCAACTTTACCGCAGCAAATTCCGTCTTCCTCAAACATAGCTAGTGTAGCTCTACATGCAAATAATGTAACAAACATCTCTCAACCCAATAGTTCGCTAACGGCAGCTGACAATAGTCCAAAACATGGCTACATCTTCCTAAGCACCGTATTAGTGAAACTAGTAAATAACAGTGGAACCAGTGTCCCCTGTCGTGCTCTCCTGGACTCCGGTTCACAAGTCAATTCTCATTACGGAGAGAATGATGCGCAAACTGGAGATACCACTCACACGTAACACAACAATTGTGAACGGTATAGGACAGTCAAGACGCGAGACTCATCTTAGGGCAAATGTTGAGTTATTATCCGGCGTAACCGGCTATTCAACAAGGATAGAAGCGATCGTTAACTGCTATGTATCGGAAAATGGAAAACCAGTTAACTCAGGATGACATCCAAGAATACTTTGAGTTGCAGGAGCGACTCGCCGAACTATTGCAAGAACTCTATGGGACAATGGAATCGTCATTAGCTCAAGGGTTGGAGAAGCCTCCAACAACGATGAAAATGCCCAAGGTTGAGTTACCAAAGATGATCCACAACCAAAGGCTGTCGGATGGGCAAAAAATGTGGTGAAAAATTGGTGCGTCATCTGACAGAGTCAGGTGCCAACTATAGTGCAGCGTGGAGGATAATAACAGGGCGCTACGATAACCCTCGATTTCTGATCTCATCTTGGATATCAAAAATGTTGTCACACCCGAATGTCCAAATTGGAAATGCCAGATCCATCCGCAGCTTACACGACACTATACAAGAGTGTGTGGATACAAAGGCATGGGACAAGATCTTGCTTCATCTCATTCTTAAAAAATTGGACAAGGATACGCACACGCTGTAGGAACAGTCGTTGGTGCAACCAAGACAACTTCCTTCATTCCAGAAGTTTCTCGTTAGAGACACTAGGAAATATAAGGGCCGTTGGGCAGACGAGCACGGCCGAAAACCAGCAGCCGTGTTTGCTGCAACAATGGTAATCACATGCATGCCCACAGATTTTGCGACTTACCCCAGAATGTCGCCTATCAGCAGTCAGAAGATTCAAGTTCTGCATAAACTGCCTCAGTCCAGAGCACATGTGTTGGGAAAATTTGTCCAGATACAGATAAATAAACTGGCAACATCGCTTTCAATTACACCAAGACAGGGACATACAAAAAAGGAGAGAGGAGTCAGTTGATTTTTGAACGAGACGACGAGCAGACGCGAACGCGATAATTCTTTTAAACATTGAACTAACTTTTACATTTTATTTCATTTCAATTAAATTACAAACAATAAAAAATAAAAACAACACTCTGTGAATTCTTTGTTTTACGTGGCATTTAATCATCTTTGCAAATTAAGAAAAAATCGTAACAAAGTGGTCCTTCTTACCGAAAGATTCAGTTCTTTGGAAAATGTCTGAACGCAGATTAAGCACAAGGAAAACGAAGGGAGTTCCACCACGACGACTAGTGGAGGAAGATTTTTCCCTAAGAAAATCGAGTTCATGCACGACTTTGCATGGATTTAAAGACGACGAAAATCTATTTCAAGGACAACATAAGCCAGACCAAGCCATAGACGACACACACACAAATAATGACGAGAGTGTAGAAGGCACAGGTGACGCCACCCTTGTAGAACGTGTTACAACACATTCACAAATTGATGACAGCGTGCGAGAGAGACAGCAAACATGTTCGCAACTAAATCAAACCGCCGATAAATTTCAACGGATTGAGCAGTGGCGGCGAAAAGCGACAATGGAACACGAGGACGACGCCACAAGCATCTGTAGCAGTAAGCAATCGCAAATCGACCAGTTAGCAGAAGACGTAAGAAAATTATCCAAAGAATTATCGCGTTACAAAAATCAAGAAAATTCTGTGCGAAATTACAAGAAAGAAGATCCTGAGGAAAAGTGCGACGTAAAAACGTCTGGGAATAAGAATGACAAACGACGTTTTGGTGAAGACGATACCAAACCTTCCTACATGGAAATGATGTCAACATTCATGGCAAGGCAAAACAAAATGGATTTACCAAAATTTGGAGGCGATCCAGAAGATTGGCCACTTTTTCACAGTGAGTATCATCGCACAACTACGCTAGGACGATTTAGTAGCGTCGAAAATGTTACTCGACTGCGCAATGCCTTAAAAGATGATGCATTGGACTCTGTAAGATCACTTTTAATTTCACCTGACAGCGCCGACAGAATAATGCAGATTTTAGAGAGACGATTTGGTAGGCCAGAGTACATAATCAAATCTGTTATTGCTAAAACCAAAAATATTTTGCCACCAAAAGAAGATAAACCTATGACAATAGTGAAATTTGCAACTGCTGTCGAGAATCTTACGGGAATGATGGAATTACTCAAACGACCTGAGTACTTATATAATCCACAGTTAATCTTCGAATTGGAAAGCAAATTACCACCAACACTGCACATATTGTGGTCCGATTTCATCTACGACAAGACTTCATACAATCTTCGTGACCTTGCTAATTGGTTAGACAGGAAATCTCATGCTGCTTCTCTCCGTGTTCAACCAGAACTCACACCATCGACATCAAGACGTACCGGAAGAGTAAACATAGCGACAACAAAAAAAACTGACAGCATCAAATGCAAAGTTTGCTCTTCAACTTGCAAGTCATTAGCAAACTGCAAACAATTCTTGGATATGTCGGTGGATGAGAGGTGGAAAATTGTAACAAAGGCATCACTTTGTTTTTCCTGCCTTTTTGGAAACCACACAATGACATCCTGTCGCAAGAAGGTCACATGCAACGTGGACAGCTGTAAGAAACAACATCACCACCTTTTACACTCTAACCGAACTTCACCGGACGACAACAACCGAACTTCACCAGAAGACAACAAATCCATTGAAGTGTGTGCTCACAGCTCTTCAACTGATGTAGCAACAAATCTTCGAATTTTGCCAGTCTACATACGAAATGGAGACATCGAAATAAAAACATTGGCAATGTTGGATCCAGGAGCAACAATGACTTTAATGAGGAGTGATATAGCTGACCAACTTAAAATAAAAGGATTTTCTTCACCGCTGACTGTTAAATGATTCAATGGAGACTCTGCAGAAGAACTGGACTCAAGATGTTTTTCTATCCACATCAAAGGATCGTATAATGGAGCAAAGACATACCAACTTCGAGATGTTAGAACGGTTAGGAAAATGCCACTTGTTTGTCAATCAGTGGATAAAGAGGCGTTATCACACAAATGGCCTTATCTAAGAAACCTCGATTTCGAAAGCTACGAAAACGGACAACCGACAATTCTCATAGGTGAAAATAATGGTCTTCTAACGTCAACACGTCAACTAATCCACGACAAATGGAATTCACCTATAGCAAGCAAAACCTGGCTGGGCTGGACCATTAGTGGAAATGATGGATCTGTACAACGATCGGAGAAAACCTTCAGCGCTAATTTCATTGCAAATGCAAATGACAGTGAACTACATGATATGGTGAAAAACTTGTATACCCTGGATAATACAGCTTCATCAAAAATTGACATCGAAAAATCTCGAGATGACGACCGAGCACTACAGATTTTAGAAAGCACCACGAAGAGAACCGCTATAAACCGTTGGGAGTCTGGACTGCTATGGAAATTTGACAACGTTCCACTACCTAAGGAGAGTAAATCAATGGCACATAAGAGACTACTTCTTCTAGAGAAAAGACTCAATAAAGACGATACGCTAAATTATTCATACCAGTCAATATTCAATGACTATATTCAGAAAGGGTACCTGCGAGAGGTAAGCATCCCAAAGAATCCTAACGACAGAGAATGGTATCTTCCGCACTTTCCCGTCATTAACCCTAACAAGCCTGGGAAAGTGCGTATGGTTTTTGATGCAGCAGCGAAGTGCAAGGGGGTGGCTCTCAATGATATGTTGCTGCAAGGACCAGACCAATTGAAGTCATTGCCTGGAGTAATCTTTAGATTTCGGCAAGGAGCAATCGGATTCATTGCCGACATAAAAGAAATGTTCCACCGTGTACAAATTCGTGATGACGACTGCTACAGTCAATTAATTCTCTGGCGCGGATGCAATCAAGACGTTGACCCAAAAACTTTTAAGATGACCGCAATGTCCTTTGGAGCAACATGTTCACCCTGCACTGCAATTTTCGTTAAGGATCGAAATGCAGATGAGTTCAGTGAAGAGTATCCGGAAGCTGTTAATGCGATAAAACGTAATCATTATATGGACGACTACCTGGGAACGGCAAGAAACATCGAGGAAGCTGTTATTCTCATCAACGACGTAATCAACATACACGCTCATGGTGGTTTCGAGCTAAGGAATTGGTGCACGACGTCCTCAACAATTTTGAATTCAATTCCTCCACACTTGTTACCTATCGAGAAGAAAGAAAAAATTAATTTTAACAAATGCAGTCAACTAAGCCGAGTATTAGGTATCTCTTGGGACACTGAAGAAGATGCTTTTACATTTACGACGAATTTTTCTAAGATAGACTCAACACTTTTGAATGGCGAAAGGACACCGACGAAGCGCGAAGCTTTAAAAATAATAATGTCGATTTTTGACCCATTAGGATTCATCGCTCATTTTGTTATCGTTGGAAAAATTATTCTTCAAAAAATATGGAAGACCGGTATTAACTGGGATGATGAGCTGCCGTCCGACTTGAACGCTGAATGGAAAGATTGGTTGCAGAACCTTCAACAAATTTCCTGTGTAAAGATACCAAGATGTTACTCCGACAACTTCTTGGATGGACAGCGTGTGGAACTACATTGCTTTGTGGATGCGAGTGACGAAGCGTATTCAGCTGTTGCATACGTAAGAATTTTAAATAAAAATGATATTAATATTTCGTTTTTGGCAGCTAAAGCAAAAGTCAAACCTTCAAAACCTACTATGACGATTCCGAGACTGGAGTTACAGGCAGCGCCAGCGTTGTTAGGCGCAAGACTCGTTCGTTACCTTAAATCGGAGCATGATCGGACATTTGATCGAATCGTTTTTTGGACCGACGCTGCAACTGTTTGGCACTGGATCCAGTCCAAAAGTGTACGACACAAACAATTTGTCGCTAATCGTCTAAGCGAAATTTCTGAGCTGACTGATGTTAAAGATTGGCGGTGGCTAAGTACGAAGCTAAATGTAGCAGACGATGCAACTCGAAGTGGTTACAAGAACTTGAGCGCAGACAACCGATGGTTTACGGGTCCTGCATTTCTATACGAAGACGAATCCAATTGGCCTAAGAACAAATTATCACCAGTCGACGACGAACTCTTAGAATTTGTTGGAATGTTATCTGTCACTCAACGGTTTGAATTGCCTGATGTCAGAAGATTTTCCTCTTGATTAAGACTAATCCGTTCAACAGCTTGGATTATCCGATACATTCGAAATTGCAACAAACGACGTGTCGAAGGCGAACTTACCACGAACGAATTAAATTATGCCGAATATCTGTGGATTCGACAAACCCAGCGAAAGATGTTCCCAAACGAGTATCAGGCACTTGTTAACAACAAAACAATTGACAGAACCAGTCCGTTGCAAAAACTTTCACCAAAATTATCTTCCGACGACATCATACGACTTGACGGCAGACTGCATAAACTAACTGAAGGTGACACTTGGTTTAAATTTCCTGCAATACTTCACGGAAACGATGACTACACTAAGCTTCTTGTGAGACATTTCCACGTACAAGCAAATCACATGGGACATGAACGCGTTATAAACGAATTGCAGCAAAGGTACTGGATAATCAAGATACGGCCGACATTAAAGCGAGTGCGCCGCGAATGCAACGCATGCAAAGTAAGGAACGCGAAACCTGGTACAACTATAATGGGGCAACTGCCCATGGCTCGATTTACCGCTGGAATGCCAGCCTTCAGTTTTACGGGAGTGGACTACTTTGGACCCATCATTATTAAAATTGGACGACGACACGAGAAACGATACGGAGTACTTTTTACTTGCTTGACGGTGCGTGCCATACATATCGAGATAGCCACAAACCTCACTACGGATTCATTCATCATGGCACTTCGTCGGTTTACAGCAAGACGAGGTTGTCCGCAGGAAATGTACTCGGACAACGGTACAAACTTCCGGGGAGCAGAGAGGGAGCTTGCAAAAAACTTAGCTGAACTTGACCAAAATGAAATACAGCGGCACTTGACAACACATCGAATTAAATGGCATTTTATTCCACCGCTAACTCCTCACATGGGAGGTTGTTGGGAACGCCTAGTGCGTTCTGTGAAAACCACATTCTATGCAGTTTTAAACGAGCAGTATCCGACTGATGAAACGCTGTCTACTTTGATGACAGAAGCGGAACATGTAATCAACTCCAGACCCTTGATCGATGTACCAATAGACCAAAATGAGCAGGAAGCATTAACTCCCAATCATTTTTTGATAGGGCGTTCATCAGCATCGGCTCCGATTGGAACATTTTCGAAATCGGACCTAGTTCTTCGAAAGCATTGGCGAGCATCGCAGTATTTAGCCGACCAGTTTTGGAAGAGGTGGAGAAAAGAGTACTTACCGACGCTAAATAGACGTACTAAGTGGCTGAGTACAGGCGATGGAGTAAAAGTGGGCGACTGTGTTCTCATCGTCGACGACAACGTAAGCCGAGGATGTTGGCCAAGGGGTATTGTCACAAAGCTTTTTCCAGGAGATGACGGAAAAGTGAGGGTTGTGGAAGTCCGAACAGCCACTGGCAGCTACAAACGACCGTTAGTGCGAATATGTGTGCTCAAATTTTCTGATAAGGGTAATGAAGACCCAGTTGGCTTCAATACCGCCGGGGAGGATGTTGGGAAAATTTGTCCAGATAAATAAACTGGCAACATCGCTTTCAATTACACCAAGACAGGGACATACAAAAAAGGAGAGAGGAGTCAGTTGATTTTTGAACGAGACGACGAGCAGACGCGAACGCGATAATTCTTTTAAACATTGAACTAACTTTTACATTTTATTTCATTTCAATTAAATTACAAACAATAAAAAATAAAAACAACACTCTGTGAATTCTTTGTTTTACGTGGCATTTAATCATCTTTGCAAATTAAGAAAAAATCGTAACAACATGGCATCGGCACAGATACTTGTTTACAACAGATACTTGTTTATAACAGATACTTGTTTACAACAGTAAACAACAACAGTTTAGAACAATTTTGGCGACGAGGATATTGTGAAAGTTTGTTTTAAAGTGAAGTACACACAAAAAGAAAAACAAGTAAAAGTGTTATCATCGGCCTGGCCGATGCTTTGATACCCTCCACTGTATCTACTGTACAGGTACACGCATGTGTTTAATATTGGTTTTGTATGGGAGGTACCAGAACTACTTGACCGACATAGCCCATTTTTAATACCAACCTGACGACGGTAAAAAAGAAGTCCTCTCACAAAATTGCATTCGCCTCGGTCAATTCGTTTGGACGCTATCGTGCTTTCAACAGCCAGACAGACGGACATGGCTAAATCGATGTGATCCTGCTTCAGAGTATATATACTTTATAGGGTCTCCGATGAATCCTTCTTGCCATTACAAATGTAATGATAAAATGAATATACCTTCCTGTGGAGGGTATACAAAATGGCATATTTAAACGCAGACGAGAAAACTACGTCATCGACAAATTAAGGTGGTGGAGACAAATTTGCCCAGCAATTTTCGTTTGATGCGTTTGACCGGAGGAAAATTAAATGGAGCCGGTATGTCGAACGACTGGCGACGGCGTTTGCCACATACAACGTACCAAAAAACATGGAGCTCATATACTTTTTGCACCACATGGGAGCTGAAACGTACGACACATTGTGCGATAAAATCACGCCGGAGAAGATCACGTCAAAGTTGTACAAGGAGGTGGTGGAGCTACACATGAGTTGTTCAACCGACCAAATCGACCACTGCGTCAGTTGCATAAATTCTGACTTGAACAAAATCTATACTTGGTCACAACAGAATTCGCTGCTTATTAACCCTAAAAAATCTAAATGTATTGTCATATCAAGGAAAAAGTTAAGCACATCAATCTTTCCACCTATCTACCTTAATGTAGGTGCGATCGAATATGTTGGCACCGCAAAAAATCTGGGTTTGTTATTTAACAAAACGTTAACTTGGAGTGATCACATTAACCTTACAGTTGGCAAAGTTTATGGTATTCTTCGTTCTCTTTGGGCGACCCAATACTATATATACTTCCATAAAAACGAGAGTTCTTTTAGTTAAAACCTTAATTACTCCAATTTTAACTTACGGTTGCGAAGTTTTCGGTAAGTGCGACTCGATAAGTAATCGGAAACTTTACGTTGCTTATAACAATACTGCTCGATATATCTTCGGTCTTCGAAGATACGACATTTCACACTTCTCTTGCCGGATCTGTAACATCACGTTTGATAGACTTTTACAGTACCGTACCACAGTGGCGTGGCGTGAATAATTTTAAATGGTAAGTCGAAGTCGAAAAATATCAAAATGTCGAAGGGAAGATGTAGGTAGTACCTATCTATGTATACAAAACCTTCAGTTATTTTTTAAAGCCATACAATCGAAAACTCCAGGAAGAAATTAAATTAATGAAGATATTTTTCCATCTTGAGTGCAAAACTTTCATATGTATTTCGTGTAAACATGATTTATATCATGTCTTATAATATTGTCCTTTATTTCTACATAAAGGTTCTTTAAATGAGTGTTTAAATCGAGCATTTGGGGTTTTTGTGGAGCTTCAGTACAATCATCTACTTACTCTTTGAAACATTTCTTCAAACGTATTTAGGTACGAAGATCATAGCCAAGACTCAAAACACTTGATTTCTCACTTAGCGACTTGTTTATAAACTTTATAAACACATCAGTATGTTTATTTTTTAAAAGATACTTACAAAATTTACCAAATAACTCGGAGAAAAGCGTGTTATTTTATTGCATAAAGCGGCCTATGAACAGAGGATACTCCCCTCAGAAAAAATCAGAAAATTATTAGGTAAAAAAGTGAACTGACTATGAGCTATGACTACATCACAGTTCACACTTCACAGCGCAGCGGTAGGAGATACACACACAATTCAAATTCACCAAATATGTCGGAGAAAAGCGTGTTATTTTCCACTCCAGGAGATACATATACTCAATTACACCACAGCGCAGCGGTAAAAGATACACACAAAACCCACCAAATAACCCGAAGAAAAGCGGGTTATTTTTTTGCATAAGAAAGCGGGCGTTGAAAAGAGAGGACTAAACTCAGATAAACGCAAGTGTACAAAAGAGAAAGGAGACAAATTTGTTCTATCCAGTGAGAGATTTTATAACCCGGGTTATTTTAGCTTTGGGTTATGCTCAGAGAGTGTGGGCAGTTATAATACTAATAATGAAGGCGAAGAAGGCCCGAAGGGTGTGTGTTTCCGTGTGTATAAAGTTCAATTGAGTTGGTGGGGTTGGGGTATGTAGCTTGCGCAGATGAATAGATACATATTATTAAGTTTATCCCGTGGGTTTTATGTTGCTCGTTTTTAAGTAAACATTGTTGTGTAGCTGAACTGAAACTTTTAAAAGGTAACCCGGTAGGAATCGGGTTATATGGACGCCACGCCACTGCCGTACCATATTAATGCTGCATCACATAATTTATACACGTCTACCCTGCAACGTTTTTAACAGACTAACGTTTTGTACATCTATCAGGACTAGACAAATTTTATCCCCGCGCTATTCTTGTAACCACTTGCACGCGCAACGGTAATGCTGACCAAGCGTCTAGGGCAATAAAATGAATTTCAAGGGAAATTCACCTGACAAACTGAAATGCAAGCTATGGGAAAATAATATTGTAAGAAATTTGGAATTTCAATGCAAGCTTTGATAATTGTCATAAGTTAGTCATAATTGACTCTTTGAGAAACAAAGGTCAGAGCAATTTGATCTGGATATATTTTTTTACAATTTTTGAGTAAACCAAATTTTCAGCGTATACTAAAATTAAAATGATGATAATATATATTTGAAAATATATTTTTTTTAAAAATAAAATACCATTTTAATTACATTATTTACATTACATATATTTACATTTATTTTGTAATTAAAAAAAAATATTGATAGGAAAGTCAGGGCGGAAATGTTATAAAAAATAGCTAGAGTCGATACAGATCCCCGGTTGTTGGTTAGGAAGGTGGTTTTAACTTAGCATAGTCAATCTCATGGAACAATGTAACACACGGAATAAAGTCGGGTAACGAGTATTGTTCGCTACCCGATGCGATACTTGGAATGTGGAATACACATTCACAAAGGTAGAGTGGAGTCACACAAACGTGAAAAGACATTTTCTTAATTGAAAAAAGATTCAAGAGTACACAACACGTTTCCATTTTTTATTAAGACTTTCTCTAAAAATGCTCGGACGATATAAACCAAGCTACATGGCGACCGTGACATAGTGACAATATAATATTATTTAAATATGTAGTACCAAAAGCATAGTGAGAAAAATATAATATTATTTAAATACATAGCAACGCAAAAATAGTGACGAAAATTGGAAAACAACAATCAACAATTTTAAACCCAAAGGCGAATGTAGTTAACGAGATAGATATAGAAACTAATAATCAATTAAATATAGACACAACAAACACTTTGTTGATAATAAGACTAATAATCTGTGTCGTGTATAAAGTCATAAAAATGTACCGCGCAAGTATTAAACGCAAATATCTTACACGTGCCGCATCAGTAGCATCCATGGATAAGATATAAACAAAAACAAATATAATAAAGACATTGAGCAGTGCATCTTTCAGACAAAACAACTCAAATGTTTTTTTTTTTTTCATTTTATATACATATTATAATCTGGTTGATCACAGAATCCGTCGTATTCGAAATTTTTCTACGATCCCCGAAAGAACTATCACAGAATCCGTCGTAGTGGACATTTCTGCTACGAATTTAATCCGGATTCTAATAGTTCTTTCGGGGTTCTTAGCAAAAGTCCGAATACGACGGATTCTGTGATCACCCAGAAAATCATATTTGCTTGTGGGCGGCAGAAAAAGGTATATTTTCTTCATTTGTGGCAAACAAAAAATTCAAAATTCCCTGAGTTATAGCGAGGGTTTGAAAAAGTTCGTAAACTTCAAAATTATCAAAGGGCCCTTAAGCGGTTACGGCTTGTGGCCACTGAACTTATTGCACCACACAGCGTGACGACAAATTTAGAAATACATTTTATTACTAATAGTAATTATTGTCAATTGAATCTGACAAACATAATTGCACGTATGTAGCAAAAAAAACTTTGTAAAAACATTAAACTGACTTTAAAATCCAACTTCCTATACAAAAACAAAAAAACAATTTCATAACGCAACGATTACCTTTCTGGGAAAGGAATTTTCTTATAGACCTTCGACGCATTCTGTAGTATTATTTAAATGTTTTTTTTTACCGAAATTAATTAATTTTAGGACCGAATTCATGTTATTCTTATTTATAGCAAACACTTCTGTAACGTTATATAACAATAAATAGCATAATCTATGTACCTACTACCGATACTACTTTGTAGTAGTACTCAAAATGGAAGCATTATAATATAATACATAATATTAAATGTATACCATCACACAAAATTAACTGGAAATACATCTAGAACTTTTATCTCATTTATGTGCTATGGAGATCAAAATAGTCGACTGAGCTTGTCTATATGGAAATAAATACATAAGATATGTTTAATAAACTTATAAATAATTTTGATTTACTTTCACTAAACAGTACCGATGAGTTCAACAATTTCAGATATTGTACGTTGACTAATACGCAGACATCTAGACATGTGCTTTAGTTCTCTCTTACCTGATTAAGTTTTTGATCTATTAACTTAAACGGTGGTTTGAACATTTTGTACAGCTGTAGAGAGTTCCACTCTTGATGCAATCAAGTAAAATGCTGGAGATATTTCTTCGCCACAGGGACATTGGCAGCCTAATAAAAATAAGCAAAATTAATTTAGATGTTGTCAGTTTGCATCTTTTGAGTTTACCATTTATCCAGCTAAAATTGCCCAACTTTTGCTCACACTTGGGACAGTTCAAACGACCCTGTGTGTTGTTGGATATATTTTTCATCCATGCAATAGGTTCTAAGAATAATATACTTTTACATTTCGCATCATTATCTAATGGAGGTCTATCAAACACCGAAACTCGACGAATTTGTTCCGCAATTTGATCGATAAGTCTAGTGGGTGCAATTGGTGTAGCAGCGGTCGTTGTTGTTGTTGTAGCATTTGATGAAGATACAGTGGGCGCTTGGCCATTTTTCGGCGAATGCAGGAGTACGTTCGATTTAGAAGCAACTACACGACGACACTTACGACAACGATAGACAATCGGTTCGGGATTTTCTTGTGTAATCGCTGGATCTGGTTTTATTAGATTGGTAAAGTTTTGCGGAAGAATTTTAGCTATAAATGTAGTAAGTTTAGTTTAATTAATGCATTTCGAAAGCTCGTAACTGTGCAAACCTTTTCTAACTTGTTCACCAGCCAATCGTAGACGATATGCTTTGTACTTATCGAATTGTGGATCGATTGTGCAGCCCATGTGTCGATAGAGCTTTAATTGATTTACGAAACCAGAATTCGGATGCACGAATTTACGTTTAGATTTAACAATCTCGTATGCTTGTTGGTACTCTAGGTTATGTTTCTTCATAATATAGGCGATGACGGCTGTTGCACTTCGGCTCACACCAAAATAGCTGAAATAAATTAAATGTTTAAACAGCTGGATCTGATTTGATGAAATGAATAAATCATAATAAATAATAATTCAAAGACGAACGGCTCGTTTCGAATTGAAAATATTTTTGAGCTTTAGATTTTCATACAGACTTCTTTGATGACAACAGAAAAATTAAGTATAAGCAAAACATTTTGATAACAATAAGAAAACATATTTAATTTTACCATCATAAAATACTTTATACTTTAGCTGAACCCCGCAGGCTTCGCCGGCCCTTTTTTATATTTTAAATTTTTACCGACGTAATTACCGACATTTACAAAAAAAAAAAAAAACAAATAAACTTTCGTAAAATGCGAGAAAAGAGATTTGCTGGAACGATCAACAGAAGTAATAGTAAAAGCCATTTTTTGTCAGAAAAAAATGGTCAATAATGGCCGATTTTTCCCTAAAATAAACTTTTTCTTTGATAGCAAGTACCCCAGAAGAAAATCCATCGTTTTTAGGTCAGATCTAGTCTTTTTTGACTGTTTTTGTCTGACAAAAAATGGCTTTTACTATTACTTCTGTTGATCGTACATAAAAAAGTTGCTTAACATAATTTTTAATAAATTTCTCAAGGATAAAAATTTCATAAAAAAAATGAAAATTTGTAAGGTCAACATTTTGAGAACTTATAGCGTTTTAAGTGGTAACACCTCCTGCCATACAATTTTTTGTTCGGCATAACTTCAGGAATCTTCCCTTAAAGGATAGTCCTTCTTAACTGGGACACCCTGTATATAGAGAGAAGAGATGTATTTAAAAAAAAATTGTTCCAAACTCCAAAGACAAAAATGAAAATAGTATTGGTGTTCACTTACTTTTGACGCTCACTGTATAGAAAAATAATTTGTAATGTGTTATAGTCGAAGAGCTGGTGAACGTTAGTGCAACGTCAATTAAGCAAAGCTAATTTAATTTTTTTTTTTTTGTTAAACATAAGCAAAAAATCACAAAAATCAACAGAGTGGGGAAGCGAGGAGTAATAACGGTTCTCGCTAGTTGGGATTGACCCTGACAATTACTGTTGGGAAATTTTTGTCGAATTTCAGTCTATGAATTATTGTTTGAGAGAATAACATTAGCAACAACTTGTCTTTGCTTTGCAAGTCGCTTTTTTTACACTTTTAGAGCCCCGCCTACCCCATACGCACCATCAGAAAACTGCCAGACGTTGATTTTTGTGATTTCTAGCTTATGTTTAACAAAAAAAAGTATAAATTAGCTTCGCTAAAATGACGGTGCATAAAAGATCACCAGCTCTTAGACTATGACGTCAATTCGACAATACCAAGGTATTTATGTAAAGGGTGTCTCATAATTCACGCAAAATGTAATTTTGATAGAAAATACAGATTTTTAATTATAAAATGTAATGTCACGATAATGAACACCATTAATTGTTATTGTCGATAATGCCTCCAGCCGAAAATCCGCACGAAACAGTCACACGTTGTGGATGAATTTGTTTCTCAACAATTACTCGTGGGTTTTTTGCGACAATGTTGACGATTAACGAAGCCATAAAGATGAAAATGAGCTTCATCACTGAAGGTGATTTTGTTCGAAAAATCAGCATCCATCTGTTGTTGTTCCAAGATCCATTCAACGAACTCTCTTCTCGCTGCATGGTCAGTTCTTGAGTCAATTGAACTTTGTAAGCATGAAGTTTCAAGTCTTTCTTGAGAATTCGCTGTAGAGAGCTTCTCTAAATGCCCAATTCTTGACTACGGTGCCGAATTGATGTTCCTGGACTGTCACCAATACTCTCGCGAACTGATTCGATGTTTCTTTTGAACGACTTGTGATCACTAATTGATCCAGTCTCCCTGAATGTTTCAGTTATTCTCTTCACAGGTGATGGGTTTAAATCACTATGACGGCCATATTTTGTTCGAAAATTGCGGACTGTAGCTGATAAACCTTCATTATTTTTAAAATATAGCGCTCGGCACGAGTTCGATAACTTAGGCGCCAAATATTGATAACGGTTTTTTGTAGAGGAGTTAAATATAAGCGTTTTTTACTATGGGAGGGGGGGGGGGATCTATCTGGCTTCGTTTAGGCGGGAGGGGTAATTTAAAAAAAAAATTAAACATAAAATGAAATCATGACGCAAAGAGCTGTAATAGTGTATCACTTAAATGTAATACTTGTGTTTCTGTTAACTCAAGGCTGGGACTAAATTTTGACACAAATCATGATTGTAGAAGTAACGAATGCGAAGTGTATAAAAAGAAAATTGAAATTCAAAAAAATAGAACCTCTTTTTAGCAATCAAAGTCAGTGCGGGTTTGTTACTTTAATATAATGTGGATTTTAAAATAATCTTGCGGAGCTACAAGTACTAGTCGAATCACAAGATTTCGATGCATTGGTACTATCGGAAACGCATGTGTCAACAGACGTGAAAAAATGTGAATTAAGTGTGGATAACTTTACTTTAGTTGACAGGCATGACACCGATTCAAAGCTTACAGGTGGTGTTTTAATATATGTAAGAAGAAATCTTAGAGCCTCAAATGCAAATAAATTTGTCTAAAACATGGAATTATGGTGGTCAGTAAACACCTTCTATTTTATGAACTATTCCTGCGTGATTGTTGGTATGTACAGATTTTGTGAAATTTTTGTGATGAGTTCGGTAGATTGATGGATGAGCTCTATGACTTAAATAGTGGTACCATAAAAGGAGGAGATTTTAACATCGATTGGCTTTCCCCTAACAGTATTTATAAAAGAGATATCGAAAAAATTATAAAAGATAATGCCTGTTTTCAAATTGTTGATGAACCGACTAGAACTACAAAAAATTCAAGCACATTAATTGATTGCGTTACGTTAAAAGGCAGAAAAAGGTGTTTCCCTACTTTGAATACAAACAAAATTTGTTCGGACAAGTTTTAGAGACTAATCTAATTAACCTACAAAGTACATATGACACACAATTTTTAGCCGATAATTTTTTAAAGGGAATTAATGAAAGTGTTTCCGTATTTATACGTAATAAAGTAGTGAAATCCGGTGGAAATGAGTGGTTCAATAGTTCTTTGAATAATCTCAAGAATCAGCAAATTTTGAAGTATTCGAAAGCGTTATTAAGTGGTTCAGAAATAGATTGGAACAACTACACCGCCATTCGAAATAAATACAAAAAAGACATTTTTAAACGTAAACGCGAATATGTAATGTCCAAAATATCTGGTTCCCTTGATCAATGTGGCAAAACATAAAAAATTATATTCTTAAACAAGACAAAAGTGAAATTAAAAGCGTTAAGGTGCTATTACACGGTATGTGGATCTGACGTAATTTTGACGTCAGCGTGTGGAGCCAATAGATACATGCCGTGTACAATCTCTCTTTGTGCATTCTCTCGTGACGTTAGATCCACATATATATGTGGCGTACTACATACTGTGTACTAGCACCTTTATATTTGGTACGGAAGCTTGTAATGATAATACATATAATAATTGCAAACAACTTCAATAAATTTTTTGTTAAGAGTGTCGAAGACATAGTAAATACCATTCCGTCGACTCCTTTCGTTAACCACGTTGAAGATGTAGAAAGTGTGTTCAAATTTAAAAATGTTACCTTAACTGATGTGAAACAAACTATAAAAAAAATAAACGCGATTTCCAGTTTATGAGTCCCAGTATCTACTTGGATCATTTCGAGATCATTGGTCCAATACTCTGCAGAATTATTAACGGTTCCCTATCTACCAGTAAATTCCCTGAAACCTGGAAAGAATCTTTGGCCCCTATTTTGAGTGTCGATAGTTGATCGTTGAGCGACAACTGTCGATCGATCGACAACTGTGATTGTGGATTGCGGTTGATATTTGTCGATTTGACAGTCGCTTGTAGTCGATTACAAATGTCTGGTCGATGCTTTCTCTTGGAAGTGAAAAAAATGTGTGCGCACGAATAGATAAAATCAATCGACGCAATCGACAATTGTCGTGACGATCGCTGATCGACAATCACAATAAGGGCCTTTGATAACACCAATTGAAAAAATAGCTAATACAGTAAAATGTGAGGAATTTAGACATGTGAACGCCATGCCATTTCTTGAAAAGATTTTTGAAAAAGTAGTATTCACAATTGTACGAGTATTTTGAATGTAACGGTTTTATAATGGACTTACAGTCTGGTTTTCGAAGGGGCTACTCATGTGAGACTGCCATCAATTTAGTTATTACATCGTGGATACGGTGTTAAAGACAAGGAATTAAAGTGGTTTGAATCCTATCTAAAAAATAGAACGCAAAGAGTAAAAGTGAACGGAAAAATGTCAGAAGCAATTGGAGTAGAATTTGGTGTGCCTCAAGGATCGGTCTTGGGGACTCTATTGTTTACGATCTACATAAACGATCTTAAGTGCGTTTTAAAATATAGTAAATTGGCTTTGTTCGCGGACGATGCAGTTGTTCACATCTCCGGTAATAATAATGATATAGACAGTAAAGTAAAATTGCAGAAAGACTTAGACTCTATATACCAGTGGCTTAATGAAAACAAACTTAAACTAAATATTGGAAAAACAAAGTTAATGGTGCTGAACGAACGAGGTGATGACATCGATATTAAGATAGATAGTGTATCAATAGAAAGAGTAAATGAAATAAAGTATCTAGGTGTAGTTTTAGATCAAAAGTTATTGTTTGGAAATCATGTTGATTTATGAAGAGAATTAGAAATCAAATTTCGACTATCAGTGCAATAAATATACATATATAATGTTATTGTAAAACCACACTTTGAGTAATGTTCAACTATTTTGTTTTTATGTAAGGAGAGTAAAATATTAAGACTGCAAAAATTACAAAATAAAGCAATGCGATGTTTACTAAAGTGCAATAGATACATGTCAATCAGTTATATGTCAAATTCGTTAAGGTGGCTATCTGTAAAACAGAGAATAATAATGAATGTCTTAGTGTTTGTATATAAGATAGTAAACAATGTAATGACAAAATATTTATTCGGTTATGTTCATATTATTAGATATTTACAACCATATACACTAAGAAATAGAAATAAGACTTCAAATTTTTTTAAATGCGAACACACATAACTCCCTTATAAAGGTTTTAAGTTATACATATAATAGCTTGGACAGCCAAATTAAAAATCAAACCAACTTAAATGTAATTAAAAGAAATGTGATAGATTTTGTTAAATCCAATTATTAATTAAAAAGAAAATCAATTATGTATAAACTTATTATAAATGTAAATAGTTTAATCAAACTAAATAAATAAATACAATACAATACAATACAAAAAAGGGACTTATCGAGTGGACTAACTACAAGAAAAGTGTTCGAAAAAAGATCAGATTTGAAAAGAAAAATTCACGAAAAACTTTCTGTGAATCAATTAAATTTACAACAAAAGCGTCTAGGTTAAGAAAAGTCCTTTCAAAGGCACCGACGCACAGTGGGACGAGTATATAGAAAAATCGGCAAAATTAATATCTCGTATTTTTATGAATGGAACCCTTTTCTTTTGCAAATAACCATTTATTGCATTATATATTTGCGTTATGAACTTGAAAGTAAATAAAAGGACATGTACTACCTGTCCCGCGCGGTTTGTTCGGACAAAAAGATTTGTACAGCAAACTTTTTATGGAATTCTGTCTTTATTTTTCTGATCTTAACTTCAATTTGTATTTATTAACTCTGTAAAAATTGTAAACAAAAAGTTTAACATGAATAATAATAATAAATAGGAATATAAAAATAATAAATAATTAATCGCTATCGCTCTCTGATGTACCGTGAATATCGGTCAAGTCTATATGCTCTGGTAATGTTAAAACTTCCAAATCGATTTTAACTATATATTGATCAATATTTGCGTCGATCTTAGACGTATGCGATGTTTTGGAACGTATAGTTCATATACGAGGATCAGATGATATTAGTAAATGATTGATTAAATCAGTCATTGTACTAACTCTAGAGCACTTCCAACTGTGATCGAGTTAGGCCTTCCTGATTTCTTTATGCCTAGCTTCCAATGCTTCTTCAGAAAGGGCTCCAATTGGCAATTGAAAAAAAAAAAAAGTATGTCCTTGGCATGAATGAGAAGCTTATGGACGCTGCTAGGCATGTAATACCAATTGTATTTGGAAAGATACATGTTTTTTGTATCTTTCAAAAGTCTCTCAAATCTGTACATATTAATTTCGCGACCAGTTGCTATTGTCCTTAATATAATACCGAAGTTCCGTATAAGTTCCTTGTCCACACCTGTTATTTCGGAACTTAATTCGGGATTTGCGAAAAAGCGTCTCGCTTTATTTCCGTCGTTGCTTGTGCCATATCCAGGCTTAGGAATGTCTACAATTTGCAGCAATTTAAGTGCAGAACTAACATACACCTGCAAGCATCTCGGGGCGCTGTTGAAGCGTTATAGGTTCGCCTTTCCCGGGAAAAGTATTTAAAAAAAAAAACAATGTTTGCTTTATTTTTAGACAAAATAACTTAGAAACGTTTCTAATTTTGAGTTCCAAATCTTCAGTTGTGTCTTCTAAATCGAACAATTTATGAATTTTTGCAGCAACGTTAATCAATTTCATTGACCTCTCACTTTGAATCAAAGTTTGCAAGAGGTCACCATTTTTAATTAATAGAGCTGAACCTACAAAAATGTAAATTATTAAAAAAGGCGCAGACTTGCGCAAAGTTTCTTTCGTGATCTATAATAATATGATGATGATGTGTTAAAATAAGAAAAAAACTCGAGAGTGATTTTCGGTGTATTTGAGAAAAGTTGGCTTAAATCTAAAAATCACTATTTCTTTTTCATTCGAACTAGCCACGCATTAAGACATCCATATAAAAAAACCACGAAATAGACACAATTTTTTTAAAAGCCATATGTTTTCCCATACCTTGATTATTATTACTAGCCATAATAAAATAATTATTTATGCGCACAATTTAATATGTAAACAATTTAAATTATGTGAAAAAAACAATTGATATCACTGTCTACGCAAATGCTTCAACTAGTCAATGTTCACGGCTCTGTAACTGTTGCACGAGTTAACAAATCCAAATAATTTGAATGCAGTTATAGCGTATATATGTTTGAGATGACTTACCAATCACTCAAAAGTACTGTTAAAATAAGTATTTTTTTTATTTTTTGCTATGGCTCGTTCCACTGTGCGACGCCGATGTCTTCGCTATACGAAGGGAGAAATACTTGGACGAAAATCATAAGTCACCGCGGTTACCCTGTGCTGGGAACCAGGGCATATGGATATTCCGGAAAATGAAGTGGCCGACGAGCTTGCAAGAAACGGGTCGAAAATACACACATCCTTGGCCCTAAAGTCTGTAAGAACTCCGCTAAGGATGCTTGCTAGGAAGATTGACATTGAATTCTAGAGTAGGACAAACCAACGCTGGACCAATCTCAATGCGTGCAAGCACACAAAAGAATTATGGCCAGATGTGAGCAAAAAGAGATCCAAATTCATTCATACTTGAGATTCATACTTAAATCAGTGTGGTTGGTTACAAATTATCAGCTCTTTTGTCAAATGCAAACGAAAGTAAGTACTGCAACATACAACATACAATTCGAATCAATTTTAACTACTACTTGCAATCCATCTACCTATCTACCTAGAAATAAACAGACTCAAATAGAAATAAGCTCAAATCACTAAAATGAGTTTGAATTTTGGGAAAGGTCACAGGGATTGTAAAATAATTGGAAGAGACTCATCTTCACTGATGAGACGAAATGTAATCTCAATCTGCCTTACCATTTACCGCAATAATCAACTTTAGTTTGGCACCATTGACATACATAATATATTATATATGGACTGTTAGTAGACAACTTCGCATTGGTGCCAAGGCCAACATTAGCGCTAGTTCTCGTGTTTCAGAGCGGAATAAACTGAAAACTTCTACTTTTTTTAAATGACATTACATATATTGTAAGCAATGACGCAACCATTTGAATTTCAAACGTTTTTGGCAAATTCACTCACGCCTAGTTGGGAACCGGTAAGCTGCTTTGTACCACATCTGGTGTTTTTTTTACGTACCCTAGGACCATTCACATGAGAACGACCAACTACCTACGAACGAACGAATATTCGCAAGTTTTGACAGTCCGTTCACATGAACACTTTTCTATGTCGCCGGCATTGACTTATTATATATGGACTGCTAGTGAAATGTCAGTTCATACAAATTTTGCCCAGAAAATGACGCCAACATAAACTAGCGCTCTTGGTTCGGAGCGAAAAATAAGTGAAACAAAATGACGAACCATCTTGGATTTCTCCATAGAATGCTAGAGGCACCTATTGGGCGTCAGAGAATTTATGGGGTAAAACATTTAAAATTCAAATTGTTGCGTCACTGTTTAAAGTAGATGGCATTGGAAAACGAAGCCAATGATCACAACCATCTTTGATTTCTCCATAGAATGCTAGAGACACCTATTGGGCGTTAGTGGATTTCGCAAGTAAAACGGTTGAAATTCAAATTGTTGCGGCAATTTTAACAATAGATGCCACTACAAAAATGTGTGAATTTCCAAATTATTCCGCTCCGAACCAAGAGGGCTAGTGGTTATGTTGGAACCAACGCGAAGACTTCTACTAGCAGTCCATATATAATAAGTCAATGGTCGCCGGCAG
Organism: Cheilosia scutellata; assembly: GCA_955612985.1. Lineage (NCBI taxonomy): Eukaryota > Metazoa > Arthropoda > Insecta > Diptera > Syrphidae > Cheilosia > Cheilosia scutellata. The sequence goes on from OY015313.1 coordinate 65,730,251, forward strand.
TTCGCGAATTTCAGCCATCAGTTTCTACCCGCAATGTCTAGTTTGAGGTTAAGTTCGAACGAATGTTTTATTCGCTAGTTTGTGGAACGCGAATTAAATGATGTGGATTGCGAATAAACTTTGACAATTCGTTCCAAGGGTGTTTTCGTTCGCGGTAAAAAGTTTGGAAATCGAAATTTTGTTATTTAAACTGTTTATAAACTCGTTTTCTTAATACATTTTGATGGGATAATTAATTGTCCTCCTGTTGGAATAATAAAATGTGCAATTTTCTGTTTATAAATGCATAAAAAGTGGTTTGTTCGCATTTCATCAATTCGTTCGTCCGCTCCCATGTGAATGGTCCTTTATTGTGACTTCATGACTCTGACAGCTGAGCTACTCAATGTAATATCTCTATAAGAAAGTGAATCATTTATGTAATGCGTGTTCTGTTTTTGCTTCAACATCCAAAGAAAATGTCAAAAGCATGTCAATAGGTCTATTCGCGTACGCGGTTTAATTCGAACGCAATCGCACAGAGTCTATAGGTACTCGTTTTCATAAAAATTACAGAAAAAGAGCAAAACCGCAAAATAACGACTAACGACAACGAGCAGTCCCCCTAACGGTTTCAAACAGCTCAGGGAATTCTTCTGTCATGTACTGATAAAATTGTCAAAATCATAAAGTTGACATATAGACGAAATAAAAAAAAAATATTTTCATAATGGACCTATGCTGGGCTAAGCGTGTTGGCGTTTCCCAGCTAACAGTTATTTTCAACCAATCACTATATTATACGAAATGATTGTATAGTTTTATGCCTATTGCCTTAATTAATTGATTAGCTGGTATACGAGCAAAATTTATTTATGAATGAACAGTTTTTATTGTGGCTTTCCATTAGTTGGACAAAAAAATCAATTTTTTTCATCTAGATCACTTTTTATGTTCCACTGGGCAAAAAATTTAATCTTTTTTTTTTATCTGGATCAAAAAAATCTGGATGGATTTTTGCAGATCTCGATATTTTTCGAGATTTACACATATTCGTCGATATGATTATCCATATCCAGTTCGTATTGTATCCATCGACAAACGAAAACAATTTGCACAGCTGGAGTGCATTCCAAATTCGGCAGTAGTTAACTATTTTAACTATTTTGACAAGCTGTGACAGTTCGACGGAGGGGAAGTTAACTAAATTAACAAGAGGCAAAAGTGTGGTTCATTTCACTCATACTAACAAAGCAACTGTCATGGATTCACGTATTCATTTTTTTTTAAATCAAACATGGATTCGACTTGCACGTGATGCGGTCCAACAACAACTACTCACTACCACATGAAAAGTGAAATGTCAACATGAAATTAGTAACAATAGCTGTCCCAGATTCCAAAAAGTAACTAAATAAACAATCGTTGTTAATTTAGTTAAAATAGTCAAACCTGGAATGCAGTCCTGATGTACCTACATACTGTAAAATAACGCACTAATACATTTACAAAAGCTGATCAAGCTTTCATGTTCCATGTGCGAAAAATTTGAGATCTGAAATATAAATTTGATGTGCCCAGTGGAAAATCACATGTCGTATGTCGTTTTCGGTTGGTCGTCCAGAACCGTCCGCAAGAACTCTCGGCGATTCTGAATTCAAATCCAAAATTCCAAAAGCAAATTTCTCTTCTGTTAAGGAGAAAAACTGTCAGTTGAGTGCCAATCGAACGCTTTCAGAACCGTTCGGATTGCTTCCGGACGGTTCTGGACGACCAATCGAAAACGGCATTAATAAATTAAAATGACAGTTTCCAATTTTACTGAGACGCTGATAAATTAATAAATTAATGTTGTTTTCCGTTCGGCAAAAAGAAGCTTCCGAGAGCGTCCTGAATCAAAAAAAAAAAATCACTTCTGAAACCGTTCCATTGGCGAAACAAATACTCTTCTGTTGATTCCGAGGAGAGAATTTCGCTTCTCGATTTCAAGTCAGATTCCACTCAAGAAGCACTTACACAAGTGCAATTTATGTATTTTACACAGAAGCAATTTTCTTCTTCCATTGGACTTCAAAATGAGTGAATCCTTATTTGCGAATCTTTCAGTACGCGGTAACGACAACGTAAAATGCAATACCACTGACTTAGTAGACAAATGAATATCTCGATCCACACTTATTACTAAAGACATACACATAGGTACATAATGTCCAAATGTGAAATATTGCAGTGCATACTTATTTGCTGCATAAGTATACTGTATACAACATGCAACATCAGCAAAATATGTACATATCAAAGATTCGCAGAAATACGAGCCCTGCATTGCATATAACAAACTATGTATTTACAGCTTTTCATCAGCAGTTTTAATAATACCAAATTTAGAAATGGGGTCATCTACTCACCAGTGCACTAGTATGTTTTCTCCTTTATTCAAAGCTGAACTAATGAACTCTGCGCACTGATCCAAGTGATGCAAAATATCTTCTTTTGGCATATCGGAAACTATGAACAAACAAATACAAAAATGCAACGTGAATATGTGTGTAGGTAGATACTCTCAAAGGGCGTTGAGGATTATGAGTTCGGCCATTCAGCCTCCTTATGAATAGGACAATAATTATAGTGCCATAATATAAATGCACCTATGTAATGTATGTACTTACTTTGTACGTATTTTGTAGTCAGAAATGAAACTTGGATTACATGGGAAGGAAGTGGCACCGAATCCAGCGTGAGTATATGCGTTATTTTATGTGCTTTTAGTGTTTCCATATGGGTTGCCGCAGTCAGATTGCCTAAAGTACATATTCCACATAAGAATAATGACAAATAATGATTAAAAATGTACTTTACCTAGATAAAGACCCTTTTCGATTTCATCCATGCTTATTGGACCACCGTCAAAGTCGTCTCGATAGAGTATTCCGGAGTCTTGACGTGATTTTCTTGATGTGCTGGATACTGCTGGGATATTCATTATTGTCGATATGTGCTGTGCAGCCACCGAGAGGAAACGATAGGAATTGAATGGAGAATGTAAGGTTTTCTATTTCATCTACTCCAGCTACAGCCCAAGACAATTTGTTTCTTTTTTTTCTTTTTTGTTGCTGTCAACAAAAATGTAAATGCGCATACGAGATATGACAACCGAAACCAGCCGACACTACTTGTGTTTTTTTTTTATATCAATAACAGTCGTGTGACAGTCGTTAGTTCAAAGAAATGGAAAATATCCCAAACAAAAATGCAACAGATTGGGAAATATTGCCGGTTGCGAAAGGGAAATTTTATTTCTAATTCAGAAAGATCTGTTTGTTATAACATTAAATTTTCAAATTACACTCGAGGTATCCGTTTTCGGAAAGAATAATTAAAATGCGACAACGCATTTATTTGACATTAGTTGTTTCGTGCTACATTGGGGTTTTCCTCTTATGTGCTTGTTTTTTTCATTTGCTGTTCTCTGGTAACACAAATTTAAGCAACAAATACAAAAATTTACGTTGCTAAAATGTTTTTTTCTTTATTGCTTTCATTTATCAATACTTCAATGCAATAATTCGTAAATAAATTCCGCTGCCAATTCCTGTCGGAGAATATCGGAAGAAAATTCGTATGAAGTTAAAGTTATGAAATCGTATTAAATCGGTGAATTTACCTTTCCGACAGATAACTCGCTAGGGCAGAATATGTTAAATAATGGAACAATCATTATTTTTTTTTTTTTTTCGAGGGTGTGTGGAAATCTTGAAAGACACTAATGAAGCTAGTAGTGTGGGACCCGCCACCCAATAAAACCACCTCCCTTTTTATTTACGACTGAGTTAAACTCATTTAGCAAATTCTACTTTTTGTAAACGAATTGAACAATTATTGAAAAAAATTAAATTTAAATTTAAATTAATTTTTTTTTTTTTTTTTTTTTTTTTCAATTTTGGTGGGGGCAAAATGTTTTTAATTATAACGCTTAGAACAAGTAGGTGCAAGCTAGCAAGGCTTGTTTCCTGCTGTGGTATCGGCATTTTTCCAAATTTGGTTTATTAAATGAATTAAAATCATTTATAAATAGCTATACCTAATGAATTTGATACTCACAAAATGGACTGCGATGCGATATTTTTGAAAACCTGAAGTATTTTTTGCTAAAACGCGTTTATTCAGAACTATTAAAAAGTACTATTAAATTTAGTAAAAAACAAGTCAATTCAAATTTAAAAAGAAACAATGCACTTTTAAAAAAAAAAACTGAAATTTTACAACCATCCAATTATATAGGGTGTTTCCAAGTTGAATATCAAAACTTTGTGAAATGATTCTAAATGATTAAAAAAAACAAGTAGAATTATTGTTATCATCGGCCTGGCCGATGGTTTGATACGTTCCACTGCATATAAGTCACGCTTATACAAAATGTTTGCATATACGTTAGTATGGGTCTAATATTAATTTTGTATGGGAGGTACCAGAACTACTTGACCGACATAGCCCATTTTCAATACCAACCTGATGACCGACGCGGGACGGTAAGAAGAAGTCCTCTCACAAAATTGCATTTGCCTATGTCGATTCGTTTGGACGCTATCGTGCTTTCTATAGACAGACAGGCAGAGAAGGCTAAATCGATTTACTGCTAGGTTCCACATTTCACTTTCACTCGAAATGAAATCGGAAATGAATTTTTGTGTTCTATATTTCACTGTATTCGATTTCGATTTCAAAATTTTTGGGAATTGAGACAGTGAAATTGTGATTTCGAAAAAATGTCGGAGTTTCCGAATCGTTCGAAATTCAAAACACTGCAAACAAGTTCACTCGATTTGCAATTTCGATTTCACTCGATTTCTGAAACCTAGCTGTTAGAATAATTCTTAAAATATATGCAGTTTATGAAAATAATCCGCTTATGAGTAATTTCAAACTTCTCTCTAAATTAAAGCCTAGACCTCCCCTGTTTCCTTTCTTTTAGCAATTAACAATAGGTTTGGCATTACTTTTATTGAATTTCCCCTATGGGTAATTCGTGGTATTTTTGGGATAAAAATACTGGTATTATTGGTATCATCCGCAAAATAAAACAAATTGTGACGGCTCACCTCACGAAATACAAAATACTCTAGCTGTTGGTAGATGTCGCCACTTTCAAGAAGAAGATTCTTTCAAACTTACGGCGCTAGTCGAAGTTGAACACCTGCAGAAAAATATAGTCCGTCCCAAAAACCCCTTTTACACGCACCGGTTTTTCACTTTAGTGTCTAGAATGTATTGATAAAGGGGTTGAAAAGCGCAGGGGATAGCCGAACACGGATGGGCCGCGAATTCCAATCCGATTCTTGTGTTCTCTTTCGCTCTCTTTCGTTATTTTCAGCATTGCTTTATTCTAAAACCGTACTCGGTCGCGATAGACGTCTGCATTTGCTCTATTTTCGAACTGTGTGCGGTCTGCGCTTCGAAAATGCCGCGAACGACGAATGAGAAACAAAGGGAAACAAAGACAATTTGACAACCAAGCCACTAAAGTGAAAACACTGAACGTATAAATGCACCATAAGTGCCCAAAAGAGAATTAAGAAGATTCCTAAGTGAAAAACCGGTGCGTGTAAAAGGGTTCAAAGCAAAATAAATAGGCCAACATGCGCAGTAGAACTTTATTTAAGGTAAATTTTTCCCTTAAGATATTTTTGATCTCATGAAATTGTTAATGCTTTTCTCTACTTTATCACAAAGTAATTCTCTCACAAATATCGGTAGGGTTACCAACACTTTATTAAGATTTCATGAACAGAAACATGTAGACCGCAAACTAAATCCAAACAAATTAAACTAAAACTAAATTAAATTAAATCTATCTTTTTCCACACCACCAAGGGATAAGATAGTAGGCGCGTTATTAAAAGAGTTCCCCAGAAGTCCTAATCTCTTTTAGCGTAAAAATAAATCACAGAAAATATGCATTTATAGGTACCTACCGAAATGGAATAGGCAATAAATGTCGAAATAATCAAATATCTAGAAGGCCACCGATTAATAAGCGACAGGCAATACCGATTTCGGAGCCGTCGTTCCACTGGAGACATGTTAAGCTACGTAACGCACTTATGGGCGCAAGCAATTGAACAACACGGTGAATCCAGAGCCCTAGCCTTGGACATTTCAAAGGTATTTGACCGAGTATGGCATAGAGCCCTATTAGGCAAGCTAGCGTCTTATGGATTACCACAACAACTCCGCGGATAGATGCAAAATGTTCTTCTGGGAAGATCGATCCAAGCTTTTGTAGATGGTGTGTTTAAGAATGTTTTGTTTCATTTTATTTTTCTTTATAATTTATCAGTTGTTCTTATTATAAATATTCTTTTGTTGGTCAAATGTGCCAAATATAACCTAATTTATCCTACATATTTGATAGTTACCTTAATTGTTAATTGTTTCTTGTTTTTCAACCTGTTTAACGTAACGTAAATTCTCTTTGTCACTCTCTTAAATGTCATTCAGCTATGAGCTATGTATAATCTAATTACTGTTGTTATGTTAGAGAAAAATGTATTATACCAATTGATGTCATATGCTCATGCATGAACGAAAATGATTTCTCGGTCACTTGGATCGTAGACACACAAAGGGTAATATCTAGGAATAAATCGTTAAGCGTTGACTTAACCAATTTCGTTTCTTCAATTTTCATCGCTGGATTTCCCTCTGAAATTTCTTCGCTCGTGTGATCTGCGTATTATCAATCATGGTGTATGATCTAATTCGTTTGCTATAAATGCAGGAGTGCCCCAAGGATCTATTCTTTCTCCAACACTATTTCTTCTCCACATCAACGATTTGCTTGGATCGACAAATAATAATATCTACAGTTTTGCAGATGACAGCACTCTTATATCCACCATCTCGAATAGTGGGCCTGTGAGTGCGGATACATCACACAGTCAGAGATGTGAACAAATTAGTTCTCTAAATGATGATCTGGACAAAATCTTGCAGTGGGGAAAAGACAACTTTGTATTTAATGCAAACAAGACACAGCTCACATTTTCTAGGAAAAATTCATCAACAGTTCTTCAGATCCAAATGGATGACCAGACCATCCAATCCATCCCAAGGACTCAATGCACCTTCTAGGAGTCACAGTCAATTCAGGAATCACATGGCAGGACCACATTTCCTATGTCGCAAGATCGGCGTCCGCTAAGTTGCGGGCTAACTATTTAGAGCAAAGAGGTACTTTAGCCTCAAGCAACTTCTCCTTCTCTACAAAGCTCAGTTTAGACCAGGCCTGGAATATTGTTCCCATACCTATATGGAGCTCAGCCCCAAAACATTCACTTAACCTACTTGACAGCATACAGAGACGATCAGTTCGACTTATTGGAGACCCTACACTCACATCGAATTTACAACCGTTGGTGCACAGAAGACAAGTCGCTGACCTATGCTTGTTCTATAGGTACTTCCAATGTAGAGGAACTCAAAGACATTATCCCTCGAAATGCAACTTTTGGGCGCCCTACAAGACAGGCTGCTAATGCTCATGACCATACAGTACACTTTCTTGACAACCGCGAGGACATCAACTTTCCAAAACTCCTTCTCTTACAGGACAAGCAAACTTTGGAACTCGCTTCATGGGGATATATTTCCAGAATTATATAATTTGCAGCAATTCAAGTGCAGAACTAACATACATCTGCAAGCATCTCGAGGCGCTGTTGAAGCGTTATAGGTTCGCCTTTCCCGAGAGAAGTATTTAAAAAAAGAAATATGCCCAAATATACACTAACGAATATTGCTCAAATTGCCTAAGCTACGAGTACACGACATACCAAACACAACATACGCATGCCACTCTGACGTCACGATAATTACTCGACATATTGTAGAATATGTCACGTTTTATATATTGTGGCATGTGGGAAAAGTATGCCGAGTACATGTGCACGTTTTGTCTCAAAGTTGGCATATTCGTATGTCGACGATGACTGGCATGTGTTTTGCCGGACTGGAGATGCATGTAGTATGTAAGGTGTTGAACAAAAATATTAGGGGTATTCATGCAACGTCGTAAACTCGTCGTAAATGTCGTAAACGTCGTAAGTTTACGACGCACAGAGGAGTATTTTACCTTAAAATGTGGGCAAAAATATAGGGTTTGTTCAATAAAACTGATGAGTTGTTGAAAAGAGTTTTAGCTCATATCAAGAAAGAATTATCGAGTTGTTATGCTAAAAATGAAATTTTAATTAATCTATACGAAACATTTTTTTAATAAAAATACAATATTAATTTTGTTCAATTTCATAATTAAATTTTAATTAATCTATACGAACAATTTTTTTAATAAAAATTCAATATTAATTTTATTCAATTTCATAATCAAAATTTTCGTTACATGCATAAGGTCGTATAATGACCTTCTTGACATCTCTATCTCCATTTAAATAAGTTTTATTCGATTTTTTGCAAGATAATTTGGCCAATACTGTCAATTTAGAATCGATAGCAAATCGTTTGGCTGGAGTATGCGGACACTTTTTTCTTAAGAAAGCTTTAAAGAAATAACCGAATTTAATATTACTCAAAGAATTTTAGTTGAACTCATTTTAACTCGTATAGATAACACCTACAATATAAACACATTTTTAACAAAACACGCATTTTTTATAATGCTAAGTAAAAGCGGGGAAAAATAGAGTTGTATCAATAGTAAATATAGAAATTATATGAGTTTGAAAGTACACATCTTCTACTTACAGATATGTATTGATCACAATAAATTTTCACGCAATAAAAATTAAAAAAACCCGAGTAAAATGTTACGCTTTAGACCTAATCGCTTTCAGCAAAACATGTGATTAGCACAATCCCCAACTTTCGATTGATTGTGCAGCAGAGGAAAAATAGAATCATTATTTAAATATCCGTTATGTAACTTAATGGGTATTAAGCTACAATAGTATGCCAATTGTTTTTGGTTTTAACAAATTTCACTTTTGGCCAGGTTTCTCCATAGTGTTAGCGTAACGACTACAATTTTTGACACAACTATTGGCACCCCATCATTCAACAGTGATTTTCTCAATAACCCTTTGTTCGAATAAGTCAATTTATTTTTTATTTTGAATTTGCACATTTTTCTCATATTTCTGTGTCTTTAGTTTGGAGACATTCCTGTCCAGTTCTGTTTTATAAGTGAAAGTAAAATCACTTGCGACAAAAAAATCAAAACTTCAAAATTTTTTAATATATCTTGTTAAAAAAGTTATTGTTTTATTAATAAAAGGGATGCCAATAATTGGGTTAAAAAAAACTGGGGTTCAATTATTGGCAGGGGGTGCCAATAATTACATCCTATGTAGCTACAATAATTGGCACCGCCAATAGTTGTACTTTTGTGAGTGCTAATAGTTATATCATCCAACCGTTATTCATTGATTTTTGAGGTAAATGCGTTTTTCTGCACCAATTTCAGGTTTGTTCATAGCAAAAAGGCCTAATATCTTATATGATATTCATATACATTGCTTAACAGTAAATTTAGGTTGCCTTTTTTAAAAAATACATACTATTTTACTTTCTTGAATTTATAAAATTCTACAATGATTTAAATAATATTAAAAACAAATTTCTGTTTGTTTCCTTTACAAAATACTAATTTTATAATACTTATTTAAATTAATTAAATTTCCAACGAAGAAAATAATATTTTTTGTTTATTTGCCTTTGAAAAACATTTATCTATATTTTAATTTATATTTATCTTTTATTTTATAATTTTAAATAAAACAATTTGAAAGCATATGTAAATAAAATAATATATAAAACATGACGTTTTTTGTTTAAAGAGTGCCAATAATTGTAGTTTTTGGGGGTGCCAATAATTGTGGTTTTTTGTAAGCTTTTACTAAATTGCCATTTTAAATATATTTTCAATAACTAAACCGTTATTTATAAAACTTAATTAAAACTCTGTATACAACAGATTCAAATAACTCTATAAACGAAAATGTTATAGTTGATCAAAGTTGAAATTTCCTTAGGGGTGCCAATAATTGTAGTCGTTACACTACTCCTCTGTGCGATGTGGTAAATGAACAGTCAAAATTTGTATGGAAAATCATTTACGACGAGATGGTAAACTTACTACGCGAATTTGTGTGGAAAACCGAGGTGGTAAACTTACGACGAGGTTATTGTGACATTTCACACTTGAAATAAAGGCGCGAAATCAGAAAAAAATTCTTTGCATGCATTTATAATACTTTTGATGCATTTATAAATAGAAATTGCACACTTTACTATTCCAAGTGTAGGATAATTAGTTAGTCCATCAAATTGTATTAAGAAAACAAGTTTTAAAAGAGATTAAATAACGAAATTTCCAATTCCAAACAAAGTGAGTTTTCGTGCGCGGCAAAAATACTGGTTAAGTTAATTAATCCATATATATATACATAGTTTCTGTTTTTGCATCTACTGGTGATGATAAGTGAGTCATAACGTTTTCGACTTCAATATCCTCTTCGACGTAGTCAACTTCAGCCTCGCTTATTTCGAAAATATTTTTTGCGCGTTTTCGGAAATGAAAGCCGTTGCGGTACTCTGTTAGACTTTTACTTCCACATCCTTGCATTGAGGAGGCCACGTTGGCTATGTCCAAAATTGTCGCCTAGAAAAATAAATAAAAACTGCAAAAATGAATAACAATTTATTGATTGTACCTACCTTGTTGGATTGCAAGGCTGATACGGCTTCGTCCCAAAGTTGAGCCTGTTTTATTTTTAGCGCGAGATCTTCTTCTTTTATGTCCATGCATATTATATGCCATTCTGCACGGCGTGAATTCTCGTCAACAATTAGGGCAATTTTTTTTGTCGTAATAGATGTCCTGTGTGCTGTCATGACTATTGGCGTTGTCACAGTATTGTGACGCTTTCGCGTACGTTGTTTCTGCGTGGCGAAGAACTGAGTCGATGGTGGAAATAAGCTGGCAGTTGGTGTTGATTGTGGTGTCGGCGATGATGCTAACCCAAGACCATCCGACATCGAAGGTTCAATGGTTGAAACAGATGTAGTGGGTTGGGTTTGCTGTAGTGTGGTGCCATGTTCTGATTCTTGAATGTCTTGTGCTAGTAATTCTGCCATTGACACTGCAGCATCCGATTGGATTGAAACGCCGGACTGTGATAGTGCAGAGTCGCATTTGCAGCTGCCCCGCGTAGATATGCTTTCACTGAATCCGACAACTCAAACGAAACTTTCGGAGGTATCTTCGGTGGTAGGTGGCCGCCACCTGTTGCTAACGAGCAAGCCAACGTGTATGCTGCCAATTTGTTTAAATCCTTTCGGATGTTGTGAGCACGCTCCTTTATAAAATTGATTGGTCGATACTAGAACAAAACAATTATTCACAAATACACAAATATAAATACAAAATGAACTGACCAACACGTTAGCAGAAGCATTAAACACTGTATCTATATCAATCCAGCCCGCCAAACGTCCATACATGGTCAATTTGTTTGTTACATTTGTATTTTAATCACTCTCAACCACCAACGAACACAACAAATCTGTCTCACGTTGTGAGAATTTGCCACTTGGTTTTTTCACCGAATTTGTATCTTCCGCTTTCGTTATTTTTTCTGATACTTTATTCACATTTTATTGCCTTTCGTGTAGCCATTTTGTAAATTGTATAAATTATTTCTGTAAAAGAAATGAAAACCACAACTAAAAATTAATTTAAACACGCCAGAATATTCTCATACCTTCTTCACAAATCACACACATTTGAATAATAACAGGCATACTTTGCCCGAACTGTCAAACGCGAGGTTTAAAATAGTTTTTAGTATTTAAAATAAACCAAAAGCTTAAACCAGGTAAACCGAGTGAATATTACGTAGGCAGGTTTAAATTGTTCGGGTTTAAAAACGGATGGTTTAGTCAGGTTTATTTTCTTGGTTTAACAGCGTTTTAACCTCCTATTTAAACCGAGTGAATAATACGGACGTAATTCAAAAGACTGCAATACTTTTTGGTTGCTTGAATTCTTTTTGAAGTCAATGCATATACTGAAGTCTTTTGACTGCTTGAAGTAGCTACATATTTTATTGATTTGAAGTATTTTTTTTAAGAAATTAAGTACCTATTCGATTGAATTTTTGAGATCCAAATTTCAGATATAATTTTAAAAATGTGTATGTACTCGAAACAACTATAAAACCTAGTTAGGATTGTATCTCTGTGCATTAACAAAACATGCCTTTAACATTTTTCTGTTAAGTAGGTAGTCAACAAAATTAATTCACTTGCAAACAATAGGAACATTATACATAAAACATTTATTCAAAATGAGGTCATTTTTAAATTTCAATTTACAGGAGTATTAGGTATACGTATAACTAAAACAAAAAAGTTCAAGAAAAATTAAATTAAAGAAATAAACGTAAAATATAATGTTGGTACAAAAAGTGTTTAGAAATCACTATTCAGTTTCAGGATCAACAATTTTTCAAAATTGGAGGCTGAAAGGGCTCCACGCCTTGGAGCGTTGAGCAATCCGGCGAATGAAAAAAGCCTTTCTACTGCTGCTGAAGATGGAAGGGGTGCGTTGTACTTCAGGAAAGTATTTTTTATTTTTGGGTACATATTTAATGTTTCAAAGGAAGTTGACGTCTGTGCAAGATAGGAATAGTAAAATTCATTTTCACACTTGGTAGAAGTATCTTCTGTTTCATCCGTAGGTTTGAAGTCTTGTGTTGCATAACCAACTTAAGACTAGTTAGGTATCAATAATTCGTACCTGTTAGAGAAAATTCGAAATAATGCTTTTCAGGAGCTGGTGCAGTAATGACCGGTGTATAGTATCTTCGGCGTTTTGCTCTAACCAAAGCACTAATTTCACAAATTTTGGTTTCCCTAAAATTTGGGTTGAGCGCGGAAATCCATTTCATGTCATGTACTTCCGGTGTACCAAATTGAAATGATGATGAAATCTTTGCAATAAAGCTTCTGCTAATTTAACTACTATGTCTATAGGAAAGATTTTCACAATGCTTTTGATCTGGATTTTTTTTAATTGTGTCCTAACTAGAAATGGCAGCAAAAACCCATAGAACATTTCTTTTTCCTTTTGAAGAAAATCCACCGCGTCCGCAATGGGCTTCATTAGGCTTAGAAATTCTTCTAGATATCTAGATCCTAAAAACAAGCTAAAAAATGCGGGATTATAAATTTCCTGCATAAATCATTAATTTTGTTTTTATGTTTTATGATGTCCCTAACCGAATCATAAAGCGAGTTCCATCTAGTTGCAACTGGATATTTTAGCTGCGAGCCTAAACTTGCAACAATTTCTTCGGAGCTCTTTATTCCACAAATTTGAACATTTTTGCATTGTCTTAAAAAACAAATGTGTTAAAATTAAATATTAACTATCGTACTTCTTTTAGGAAAGTAGGTATCTCATACAGAACGTCACAGTCCTCGGCACATAATGAACTTTGTTTATTAAAATCTCTTTTTGTTTACCGTACTTTAGTAGATACTGCTTTACACTGCCGACACAATCAATTGAAATTTTATCGTTGTTTGCTACAACTACTTCTTTTTGAATGTGTTCATGCATATTTTCAATAATCGACTTGTGTTTTGTCATGTGTGCGGTGCAGCCACTATCAACATACCAATCCGATGGCAATTCACTTGATTGAACTAACAAGGATGAGAATAGCATGGCTTCACTTCTATCACTTTTCTGTTGTTGTTTTTTTTTTTTTTTTGTCCTTTGTTTTCGGGCAGTTTTTGACGAAATGTAGTTTAGAGCCACATATAAAACAATGCTTAACACTTTTATCAAGCGATATTTTTTTACAACTAAAGCTGCCTCACTTGATTCACATTTCTCGCTCTCAAGCACTAAGGGCCGTTTTATTCGCTATTGTTCAACTTGCCGAAAACTCCAAAGTTAGCCAACTTCAAAGTTGATCTTAAATCGAGAGTTGAACGACAAGTTGAAAATTGCTTTTATTCACTACATTAATTTGCAACTCCGAAGTTGAAATCCTAAAGTTGGCCTACCTGCAACCTGAACGCTGAACCTCCAACCGACCAATCGACAAAGAACGTTCGGTCATTGAATTGCAGCGGTCAAAAAATCAACTTGCCCACGATAAAGAATTTCATCATCTTCGTTTGGCTGCCTTAAATAGAGAAGTGCCACTCCATCAATTAAGAATAAGAAATCCTCTGGAAACCATTACATCCAACATTCCAACGCCAGCAGCAAAAAAAGAATATTTTTTCGAATAAGTTTATGTAACAAATAATAACATAATATTTAATAAACATCTAATAACTTAACAATACAAATTAGTCTGTTTATTATTCTAACTCATTTCATTCACTGAACTGTTTTCAGCAGCATCTAAAATTGACTGGAAGTAAGTGCGAACCAATCGAGAGCGGACGTGGTCAGTGGTTGCCGATGTTGCTTGCAACGGCGTAGCCGACGGAACATATGTGGCCGCCAGCATATCAGCGAATCCTGCTACTTCCGGTGGTGGTTGCGAATCATTCTCGTCGATGGCTATGTTGTGGAGGACCGCACAAGCGATGATATTTTCATAATAATGAGCACTACCTGCCAACGAGCGACGATATCATTTATCTTTAAATTCGCTGCAGAAACTGTTTGCACGTTCAGGAAAAACCATCCCTTACGATTCCTGAAATTTTCTGGATCAGTTCCACCTGGTGATTGAATGCGGATATGTGTGCAATCAATTGCGCAAATTACTCGAGGGAATTTTGATTTCGCGAAAAATTCACGTGCAGCTTGGAGCAGTTCCGTTTGGGTTTCGGGCATACGGAAGAATTGTGGCGCAAGACTGGCAATCGCTCTCGACACTCTTTTCAACATATTATGCACGGTTGCAATGCTCACTCCAATGAAATCGGCAACCGCCAATTGAATTGAGCCGAGTGCATAGTACCGCAATGCGATTAGTTACTGGGTTATTGGTCGCAATTCACGCGATGTATCAAAGAAAAAAAAAACTCAATCTCACTCAATCAATCCGATATTTATAATTCAATCTATTCTAATCACGATTTATAATACCTTCTCTCATCACACGGCAACGAATTTATTATTAGTTGGAGCACCATCATTGTCGTCCGCTTTGAGAGACGAAAACGATAGATGAAATCACGGCCATCCCATTTTTCCGGTCAGACGCGTGGTAGCATCTTGTATTGCCGCCTCTCACGTACCAAATTATTATCTACCTCCTCATCATCTTCGCTGCTCGAAGACGATGGCCAATTTTCCCAAAAATAATTTGCACGATACATTATTCAATTCACTGTATTTCAATTTTAAAAATTAATTATTAGTTATTGTCTTCACTTCAGAACTGAACGATGGAAGATCGGGTTTGTGGGACTCATCAATTCTTAATTCTTTTTCCATTTCGAATTCGAAAATGTTCTGTAATAGGTACATTTGCATTTCATAATATGTACATAATTATTGCATACAAAAATCATTGAGTCTATTTACCTTCTTGGGCGACATGCGCTCTCAAAAACTCCATAGCCGGTAGGATAGGCTTTCCTCCATAGCTGCGCTTCCAGATTTTGGTTTTTTCTTAACCTCTTTGAGGAAGCTTTCCCTAAGCGATCTCCAACGGCTCTGACACTGCTCCACTAAAATAAAAAAAAACATTAACTATATAAATTAAAATCTACTCTTTCTTTGCACAAAGGTCTGATCCACAAACTATAAAGGCAACTGCCAAAGCAATATTCGACAATTCTGGAGTCATATATATCAGATCGATTCTTAAGAATTAAACAAGAGACAGACGACAGAGTACTCAACATTGTCCTGGCTGTGGGAGCAACTGTCGAAGTAGCAACAAAAAAGCTTCAAAGGGCAATTCAATTCAATTCAATTCAATTCAATTTATTATTAAATAATATAAGTACAATAAGACTTGGTCTTTTATAGTACAAAGAAGGTTTAAATAAGTATACAATGTTCTTAAAACTAAAAATTAAAACTAACAGTGGCTTAAGTTCAAGAGAAAAGAAGGAAGATTACAGAAAAATAATTATAAATAGGGAGGAAGAGAAAAGAGAAAAGATAAAAAAAAGAGGTTATTGCTGTGTTGAGAAAAAATATATAACTTCAGATATAAATTTAGCGGATCTATTTATAGATACATTTAATATGCAAAGGCAAAGAATTCCATAGCCTAATTGCGTGAATATAAAACAGTCTGGAAGAGTTAAGATATTTGTAGGAAGGAATGTTAATGTTCATGGTTCTATTAGATCGAGAAAATTCTAGTTTTTGATAAATGTACGGAGGAGACTTGGTGGAGAGGACCCTATGCAAAAATATGCAGTTTCTAGCATTTATGTAAGAGATGAGAGTACATCCAAGGAAGTTATTGGCGTAAGCAGAGATTGAGATTCTATCCCACCTACGAAGACCATGGATGTAGCGTATAGCGTCATTAAAAGCTACTTGGAGTTTATGCATTGATAGCGAGTCAGGGTTAGGGTAAACAACTTCAGAGTATGTTATTAAAGGCAGAATGAGGGTGCGAACAAGTTTTTGCCTGGTTTCAGGGGGTGTGAAACTCGCAGTTAGCCATAGTTTCCGAAGACAACCGTAGATACGCCCAATTACAATGTTAATGTGGTTATAACATGATAGATTGCGATTGATAACGAAACCAAGACAGGTGGCAGATTCAGCTACTTTGAGTTTGCAATTTGAAATCCAAATGTCTGGAACAACATCGAGTTCAAAAAATTTGTTTGCAATGGGAATTGCCAAGCATTTATTTGGGTTGAGAAGCAGTCCGTTTTTTGCTGTCCATTCATTTATTGCAGATAAATCCTCATTTAGCAGCATCACAAGCTCTGATATTTTTTTTCATAGGTTGGGATAGGCGGATCTGAGCATCATCAGCGTAAAAACAGATGGAGCAATATTTGCATACTGAGGGTAAATCATTTATAAAGATGCTGAACAAGATAGGTCCCAAGATAGATCCCTGAGGCACTCCTTGTTTGAGCGGCTTGGATACCGAGCAATAATGACTCTTTGAAATCTGTTAGAAAGGAAATCACGCAGCAAACCAACAGCCCTGACGCTAAACCCAAAATAATTTTTTAAATTCCAGCAGAGAATGTCATGATTAACTTTGTCAAAGGCCTTTGAGAAGTCGAGTAGACAAAGCAAAGTTACAAAGCCTTTATCAAAGTCCCTACGAATGTCATCAAGCATGTTGACCAGTGCAGTCGAGCAGCTGTGACCAGCTCGAAAACCTGATTGGAGAGGGTACAAAAGAGAATTGTCGGAGAGGTGATCAATGACTTGTTTAGCAAGAACCTTCTCAAAGACCTTTGACAAGCATGGCAGAATGCTAATGGGTCGGAAGTCATTGAAAGAAGACGCATTGGCTTTTTTGGCAATAGGGATCACTCTTGCATATTTCCAGGCCTGAGGAAAAGTTGAGGTTGTGATGCAAAAATTGATTAATGTGTCAGAGGACTTATGATTGCAGGTAAAATCAGACGTATAAATCGAAGTGGCACACCGTCTTCACCAATTGCATTTGATTTTAACGAGGTAGTGATGGAAAATATTTCACTCTCTGTCACTACTTCAAAGTCGGATGGCCACACCACATTGATGTCAGAATCAGGGCTGCTACCAAAGTCAAAACTATTTGGTGGCGAATCGCTATCCAGGAAATAGTTATTCAACTCGTCGGGGTCCAAATCACAATCGTTATTACTTCTAATGCTAACACCAATCTGACGAAGGTTCCGCCAAAGTACTTTTGAAGGCAACGAAGTATTAAGTTTAGCCGTGAAAAAATTGCGTTTCGAATCACGAACGGAGAGCGTAGCGTGGTTACGCGCTACTTTATAAGCCTCCCAGTTGGCTGAGGAATGATTTCGTTTCCATTTGCTGTAGAGCTTGTTTCTATTTTTAAGAGCGCAGAGAACATAAGAAGTAAACCAAGGGCAAGCTTTATTTCGAATTCGCACCGTTTTTATGGGGACGTATTGATCATAGAGGTAATCAATAAACAGCTGTAAGTATTTTAATTTATCATTAGGATCAGAGCTCTGCAAGCAATATTCCCACGGAACTGAGCCGGCTCCAATATGGAGGGCATTAAGATCTATGGAGCTGAAATCCCTAAACTCAAACGATGTCGGCTCAGCATTGCGTGAGAAAACTATATCGTAGGTACAGAAAATAAGATCGTGCTCGGAAACGTAGTCAAGTGAAAGTTGATCGAAGAGGAGAACAGCGTAGGCGTCAGTCACAATAAAAAGATCCAGAAGACTGGGTATTTCATTTGGGCGGAAGCATGTGGGGCTGGAATTATTTACGATTGATAGACCACAGGAGGCAACAGAGTCTTTAAATTGTCGTGAACGCAAATTTCTTTTGAACAGATCAGCATTGAAATCCCCGGATATTATTATGTTATCATAGACAGCTGAATAAGATGATATTTCAGAAAAAAGGGTTCGGGTGAAATTCTACTGTTGGGATTATAGCAGCATGCAACCAAACATTTAGTCGAGCTATCATGTAGGGGGAATGCGGGAGACTTGAGCCCCTTTTTGTTAAATCGTTCATAAAATTTTTTTTATTAACCGCAGCCACCTATTAAATGCATTTTTTTCTAGCTACATTTATCTATTTTAAGAAAAGTCTCACAAACCTAAAATAAACACAAGAGATTTTTGACAAATGCCAAATGTTTTAAAACAGATTTTCGGCTCAAGTCTCCCCCACAGCCGGGAGACTTGAACACCCCTTTGGGGAGACTTCAACATACTCAAATTCTACAAGCAAAACAATAAAACAACTCATTTAACCACTTTCATTCTGAAAAGAACTATTTTTTATTGTTTTTGTGGTATTATCCACTAACAAAAATTTATGTTTAATGTTTTAAAATAAAAAAATAAAAGAATTATAACAAAATGTTAGAAACGTTTATAGTATATAAAAAAACTAAGTAATTCAGTTTTCAAATAAAAATTAATGGTAAAAAAACTAAATGGACTTCCGAAACAAAACAAAAATTAATAAATAACTTAATTTTTTATAAATTACCATATCACTTAGGCATTAAACCACTGATCAACTCTCCCTTCAGAAACTGTCTCAAGTCTCCCGTTCACATTTTTTAACAAAATAACATTTATAACTTTTGTAAAATACATGCCAGCATGGTTTTATGCTAATATTTACAAAGTCAAATATCAATATTATTAGGTAATATCAATATTATTTACTAACCATGTTCCACATAAATTTTATTTAGAAAATACAAATATAATTTTTTTTTAAGTTTTCGTACTGAAAAACACCTTTTTTCCTCCAGCAAACAAAGTGAACGGACGATTTAGAATTCCTTTTGTATGCAAGTAGCGCACCACTTTCTGCATCACATACATTTGAACTCATTGGATTTGAATCTAATTTAAGTGAGTTATTGAGAGTGTCTCAAGTCCCCCATATGTTCAAGTCTCCCGCATTCCCCCTACTTCGCAAATTATGTACTCTACCTCGGAATTATTAGATTTGCATATTTCTTTACAGCGTAGTGACGATGTGCAATAAATTGCCACACCCCCACCGGTAGTGCTAGTTATACGATCATTACGAAACAGATTGTAGCCATCAATATCATACATAACATTTCCAACATTAGGATCAAACCAAGTCTCGTCCACACAAATAATGTCTATATGTACCAGAATTTTTAAATAAATATCGAGCATAGTCTAACTTACGCCGATTAAGACTCCGCGCATTTAGATGAACTACTTTGAATCCATCCCGATAGTTCGACAAAACACTTAACATAACTCGAGTTGAATTATTATTCACACCATTCATAGCATTCATTGTGTTATTGCTAACCAATAAAATAAGAATCAGTACACAAAGTAGTGCACAATTTTTTTTGCAATAAGTTATAAATTAATAAGTTATAAATTAGCAGCGAAAGAATAAGGAGAGTAGGAAAATGAGAAAGAGGAGAATAAAATAAAATGTAGGTAGTTAAAGATAAAAGAAAAAAAAAAAGAAAATGAAAAATAATAATAAATAAGCAAATTGATGATTGACTTCGTATAATGTAGGTGTATTTACAATATTCGTCTCGAATGGACAATATCTCAGATTGGACAAAAAAATGGCAGATTAGATTAAATGACCTTAAATCAGTCCATATTCATTTTACGTTTAAAAACGTACCATATATTCCAGTCTGGGCTGGATTTAGAGGACTGGAGGCCCTAGGGCAACAACTGAGTGGAGCCTCCCTGACTTATTATTTTCCAAATAAAATTAACAATTTTTTTCAATCAAGTATTTCAATAATTTATTGCGAATGTTGGGGCACTTCGCAGAATAATATAAAAATGATAGTATGTTCACATTACTATTTTGAATTACCTATATAAATTTTTCTTATCAAATATCTAAACCATTTTTTGCATTCATATAAAGCGTACTAAAAGCTAATTGCAATTTAAATTTACCTGCAATTTTCGGCTAGATTTTACTTTACTGCCCATTCGAAAAAAATACTTTTTTTTATTTATTCCGCTTGACTTTAATGCGCTGAGCTCAAATATGCAAAAAAAAGTTGGCGGTCTCTTACCGTTTGGGCGTGGCACGCCCCCAAAATTCAAAAAATACCATTCAAAATAGTACCAAAATTACAAGAACGGAGTGTCCAATTTTTGTAAAATTAATTTTTTTATATTCCCTAAATGTGCAGTTAACATATAAAAATAAAAATCAAATCATCAAAATCGGACCATAAATACCGGAGATATAAAATAATAAAAAAACGCATTGTTTTTGGCGGTAAAATTAAGCAAACAACATAATAAAAACTTTGCATAGACCCAGCCTTGCACCCACTCCAAATCCTACAGTGACCACAAGCAGGGGGTTGCAGGGGGGGCAGCATGCCCCCCCATACGTATCTCACTGTTTATGCGGTTTTTGTAAGAATTAAAATGTGATAAGTCAGTAAAAATAAGGTTTAAATACAAAATATTAGCCCGTGCCCTTGAAAGTAAGTGAAATGTCAGTACAAAAGAGCAAAAATTCAGTGGTTTAAATTTAGCTCTTTCTAATTATCTCATATCTTCGGTCTTTATGATCCGATTTTGATGAAACTTTTTTTATGAGTTCACTGCACTTTTAGGGAATATAAAAAAATTAATTTTACAAAAATTGGACACTCCGTTCTTGTAATTTTGGTACTATTTTGTATAGTATTTTTTTAACTTTGGGGGTGTGCCACGCCCAAACGATGAGAGACCGCCAACTTGTTTTTTTCAGATTTGTGTTTAGGGCACTGAAATCAATCGGATTGTGCAAAAAAAAACCGTTATTTTCGAATGGGCAGTAAAGTAAAATCTTGCCCAATTTTCAAACATTGGACATATTTTCTCTTGGCATAATCCAGTTAACCCTCTACTGCATGCATTATGATCCAGTGAAAAAAAAATTTTTTTTTAACCAATTTTGTTTTCTATTTTGAAAACTTAGAAGATGTATAAAAAATTTTTTTTAAAAAATTGTCAATTTAAAAAAAAAACACTTTTGCCATAAATGGCGTCATATGCAGGAAGTCATTTTCAACCTAAAAAAAATTATGCCGTATATGGCGTTTCATGCAACTAAAACAAATAGTGTTGTCTTTAAAAAAAACTTTATTTGGGCATTAAAATACAGAAATAAATAAGAAAATTCATGAAGTTATTAATTGCAACATATAGTTACAATCATGTGGAGTTAATTATTTACCTACAATTTCAATTTTTCGGTCTTTGGTGTATAGGTGCATATATGCATAGGTGTACTTTGCATTTAGTGCAGAATATAAAAGACCTGTACTGACAATAATTTTTACATATTTTTACATTGTTGTCTTGATTGTTGCCATTCTGGAAAATGATCGACTGAATCCAAACGAACAGCATTAAGTGGGAAATCATGACGCACTCAGATTAGATAATGGCACATAATCTTCAGAATCATATTCACTGCTCTCATCCGTTTATCGGGTTATCACCAAATCTTCTCGATTTTCCGCTGCGTCATCTTCTGGTTCTGATTCCAGTATTTCATCGTCACTTTGCCTCCATCTCCAGGAATAGTATAAAACCTCCGATTAGAGTAAAAGCTCCTTGTTGGGATCATGAAATCTTCACCTGTACAAAAAACACGACACGCTAGTTACCTAAATTGCATGCATAAGAAGCCAAATATGGCACTACGAAATTTGGCAAATATTTCAGTGAATGCATGAGGAGCCATATATGGACATTTCAAATAATGCATTGTACCATGAACTGCCCGTGGATAATTGAAATACAAATAACTATATTTCACTCACCAGTATCTAATATTTAAGGAAAAAATATTATATTTCCGTATATTCGTACTAATAACACAAAATAAATATTTTAATTTCACTTTATTCTTACCGTTTATTGACGATGAACACGTTTGAACATGACAGCGATTATTTTGTCGCTTGTGTAAAAAAGATGAAATTAAATTCACACTACACATACACAAACAATAACAAAGTCACTTAATAACGGTTTATTTCCCGTCACTATTCTGTAGTACTTCTAATCGACGCCGGAAAATGAAAGTCCATATATGGCTCCATATGCAGTAGAGGGTTAAATTATAACAATTAAAAATCATATAAAGAACAATAAAGTATAATTGCGGCTTCTTGATGCTCATAGTTGTATAAGCGAATTGTCGGAAACACTCTCGTCTTCTTTTATGTTTTTTAAAGATCATCATATATATGTATGTATAAAATCGCCTTATCCATACCCCCATCGTTTGTTGAGATCCTACAATCCGTGTCGATGAACGTAAATTTTCCCATCCAAACAGCTCAGACTGTACAGCGAAACCAAGTAAATTATCTTAACAAACATACATAGGTATATAAATACTAGCGGACCCGGCAAACGTTGTTTTGCCTGCTCGTACATTTTCATTGACCGTCAATTGTTCTGCGGCCGTTTTATGTTCAGATGTTCAGGCAATGTTCAGATATAGTGATTTAAATAACTTTGTTGTAAGGGTTGTGTCATGACCCTTTCCAATCCCACCCACACTTCGCGCGGTTGTTTGTTTGGACAATGCACATACAACTTTAGCTGGTGTTGAGAAATAGCATTTAAAATGTATATTTTTTTATATGGGAGGCACCACGCCCATTTGTCCAATTTTCCACAAATATTTTCTTAAAATTTGAGTTCAATCAGTTCAGTAGTTTTCTAGATTTATCAGATTTTTTTTGTTATTTTTCTTCGTATGGGAGGTGCCACGCCCTTTTGTCCAATTTTCACCAAATGTGAATCTGAACCATCCTTGGACCCACTCAAACACACGCACAAAATTTCATCAAAATAGGTACACCTGTTTAGGAGGAGTTCAATTACAACACACGTACAGAAGGATTATAAAGAAGACAAAAACAAGAATTATATGAAATTAAATTAAAGCGATAATAAATGGAATCTTGCAAGCTTTTTCGATGAAAAATCCTTGATAATTAAACTGAAGTCCCATGCATCGTGCCGCTTGGAGAAAACTGTATCTACTTATGACTGGATAGTAGGCATATGTAGTTGAAATGATCCTATCCGAATCACTTGTTATAGCGCGAACCAATTCACTTGGCCATTCTACTGCACAGGTTTCTGTGTATTTTGTTTTTGTGTTTTGTTTTGTGTCGTGTATTTTCTCTTAAATCCTCTCTCTGCGCAACCGACGGTTGGCCAAGTGAATTGGTTCGCGCTGTATAACGCAATGGCCTGTTGTTTGTGTAGGTATATTCATTCCTATTTTTTTTAATAGGGCACGTTTTCCACCGTGTTGAGGACATGTATATATTTGTTATTGTTCTTGTTGCTCGTTGTTGCGAGTATTATGACTTGCTCTGCGTCCGGTAATGTATTTGTTGTTGCTTAAGGCCCATTTCACACATACCCGGCAGCCGGCTAACCGGTACCGGCTACCCGGTCGTTGGGAATACATTGGTATGGGCGCGTTCACACATATGCAAACCGAAACCGTGCATAAAAATGTATCTCAACGACCGGGTAGCCGGTACCGGTTAGCCGGCTGCCGGGTATGTGTGAAATGGGCCTAACGGTCGATCCCAAATGCAGTTGTTTGTTGATTTGAAATGTACATATTTCTCGAGCCTCTGCAATTTACCGCTATTTAGAGAATATTGCTGTTCTAGTTCGAAGATATTGAAGATGATGTTCATCGTCGTCGGTCCTGTGATTGATAATTATGGCGCTTTGTGGTTTTTGTTTTTTTTTTGTGTGGTGTTTACTCGTCGGAATTTGAAATATCGGGCCCCCTCCCCTAAATCTGGCCCTGATTCCAGTAGCCATACACAACAATGTAGTCTTAGTGGAATACTCAAATACAGCCAAATATCTAGGCATGACCCTAGATGCTAAACTGCGTTGGAAAGCGCATGTAAAGAAAAAAAGATATGAGTTGAACATGCGATACGATACGATACAGTAAAATGTATTGGCTTATTGGGAGATATTCATCTCTGTCCAATTACAATAAATTATTGCTATACAAGCAACTTCTAAAACCAGTATGGACCTATGGGCTCCAGTTTTGGGCATGCACATGCCAAACAAATTTACAAACAATTCAAGTTTTCCAAAATAAAGTACTAAGGAACATACACTCAAGCACAATTAACCGCCCACCTATCTTTAGTGCCACCAGTTTTGTTTACGTCAACTAACGGTTGACTAACAATGAATGTGTTTTGTCAAGTGGACATTTTAACCGTTACCTGATCTGTTTCTACACTTTTCCCATCTCTTATTTGTGTATTAAATGCATTTTTGTAATTCATTCCTAACTTGACGTTCTTAGC
This sequence comes from Cheilosia scutellata, assembly GCA_955612985.1. Taxonomy (NCBI): domain Eukaryota; kingdom Metazoa; phylum Arthropoda; class Insecta; order Diptera; family Syrphidae; genus Cheilosia; species Cheilosia scutellata. Next base: position 65,755,261 of record OY015313.1, read on the forward strand.
GATTTCATTACTGTGATCTTAAATCCATGTTTTCTTTATTTCCGAATATTGAAAAGTGTTTAATTAGAATTTGTGACCCTCTGGGTATTAAAAATGAAAAAGAAAAATGTCATTAGACGCGACTGGAGCAGCTAGGGCTGTCGCTTTAGCGGATGCCGGCTACAGCCAACCGATCAGGTAACGGTTAAAATGTCCACTTGACAAAACACATTCATTGTGATAACCGTTAATTGACGTAAACGAACCACCAGCTTCCTTTACAAAGGATAGGTGGGCGGTTAATTGTGCCGGTGAGTGTAGTTAATGCACCTTGGTACATACATGGTTGAGGAAGAAGTTAAAAAAGTTGCACAAATGCACACAAGTAGACTTCTTAACAATATGTTAACCTAGAAATAAAAAAAATAAATAGGTGGCGCAACACCCTAGCGGTAGACACCCTAGGCCTAGCTTCTCGCAACCATTCGTTTGTGTGAGTTTCTATTTTTGGGACGAATGGAAGGGACCTACAATTTTATGCCGATTCCGAACGGCTGAATTGAGAAGCTTTTTCAGGACAGTTATACTCTCGGATGTTTGTCAGACGTTCGCGAGAGGTGGCGCAGTAGAAAAAAACACTAAGATGTAATTTGTGTTTTTCCGGGGATCGAACCTGGGATCCCTCGCACAGCAGTCCAGCACACTAACCACTGCGCTACTGCACTTCACAACCTAGAAATAACATAACTTTTAAATACTGAAAATGTAATCAGGAGATTAAGGCGGGTAAAACCTCTTGATCTATAAGTTCGGTGACCATATTTTTAGAAACCCGGGACAAAAAAATATGAAAATTATAGCAACAAACAGATAAAAAACAAAACTCTTTTGTTGGATTATTCCATAAATTATTATTTATTGGAGCTTGGAGGGAAAACATAATCTACAAACTTAACTCATGAAGAAGTCATGTTGTGACGTAAAAACAACACAACAGGCACAAAACATGTTGCACACATTTGTCGTACACATGTCTGAGACAAATGCTCCCTACCCGGTGAAACCCAACAACTTGAAAATTGTCCTTCAGTCACTTCTCGATTTTTAAAATGAGACGTGTTCCTCAAAAGTATTTGTCCTAAATCAGGCTATGATGATTTCATATTAAAATATAAATATGTACAGAAAAAAAGAAGACATCATTTCAGTATGCTACGTGGCCCTTATAAGGCAGATCATCGCTTATGGCTGTCCCATTTGGTTCAATATAGCGCCTTCCTATATGGAAAAGATTCGGGTGTTTGAGAGACAGTGTCTCAGGACCTGCCTAGGGTTGTTTAGAACTCCCGAGTCTGAGTACATAAAATATTATCCCAACAAGACCCTATACGATGGGGCTCGATTGAATAGGATTGACAATTTCCTAATTAAGGTGATTCGAAGGCACGTTGCAAGGGCGATGGCCAACGCTAATAATCTGATCTCGGGTGGGTATTACCCGAATTTAATGTACCACGAGAGTACGCTCCGGTCTGGCTTTGTCCCGCCGGAGGAATTTCTTCATGCAGACATGAAAGGATTAGTCCAGAATAAAGATGGTGTGCCGGTATTGTACCACAGCCACCGCGGCGCGAGGGATAAGCGGCTCATCCACGACGGGTACGCCGCCAATGCTCAGGAGCTCTTCCGTTTTAATACCGCAATTGCGGATAGGGATAGTGTTGATACCGGAAAGCAGTTCACCGAGTTTTGGTGGCTTGATGAAGCGGTGAGGGCAGACACGCTCTCCCGGGCTGGTGCGTTACCTAGGTAACATTCCTCCTTAGTTTTAAGCTAGTTTGTAAGTTAGTTAGGTGTATCTTAGGGGGGTCTTTGGGAGGGACCGTGCTCGTCAACATGAATGAGTGCTACCGAGATTGACCGACGCTTATGGCCTCGCTCGGGTCCCGGCGGCGCGTGTGCACCATGTTGGCGACTGCCAGGCGCCCATCGATGCAATCGGGGTGGTGACCAATCGAGAGATTGCTCATCACCCTTATTATAGGTAATTTAGGTTAAGTAGCTTAGGTAGTTTTAAGTAGTTGTAGGTAGTTTTAAGAAAACCCGAATAATAAAGAGTCCAAGTTTTTAGCAAAGCTTCTTGGAAATGAAAAAACAGCGAAAACACAAAAATTGATAGATTTAAGGACGAAAGGCAATAGTTATAAGAATATAGTTAAGTTTAGAGTGCTCGTTAAGAGCCAGTAAGCTAGAATAAAATAAATGTTAGTTTTAATTAAGATTTAATCATTTTTGTCTAGTATGTAAGTTTAAATAAGAATTAAATAAAAATGAATTTAAAAGTAAAAGTAAAGTGAGCGATAGGCCTTAGTTATATGAAAATGCATATTAGATTAATAAAATGCATTTATGCATTTTTTACATAAATAAAATGTTTGAATAATTATTTAAAAAGTTTTTAATGGAAATACGGGATTAATACGGGACTAAAAATTAAATACTCGACATTTGTACGTCCCGTATATCTTTAAAAAAAATCGGGACAGTCAACAGCAATACGGGCCTGTCCCGGGAAATACGGGACGGATGGTCACCGTATCTATAAGAGTTAGCTAAGACCAAGAAAGTAGGTAAAATTTTCATTCAAAAAAGTATAGAAATCCGACACACGACAAGGGAGTCGAATACGTTGTCGCAACGGATGCGACGGATTCTATAGGTCGGGCCCTTAGTTCTGGATTGGCAAATTTGATAATTTTCCTAAATGACAGACTTTCAACAAAAGCAATAGACAAGGCATTTTCGGCAATGGTTTCTGTTACAAGTTTTCGAAACCGATCCCTTTTTGAGCAATTTGCTAGCAGTCAATTTACTTTATTATGAAAAGCATCGAAAGGTTCACGATATGCCTTAACTGCAAATGTCGGATATAATTTGAAGTTATTTGACAGAACCTTTTAGTCTTGTTTCACATAAACTACATTCAACAAGCAATCCATCCCTTTTTTGCTGGAACTCAGTATCATTCAGCTATTAGGGAATATATAGATTTTGTTTCAGTCATATACCTTACTTAGACATTTAAACTTAACTTTTTAAATTCTATTTGTAATTACGCTATTTTCTCAGAAACTAGGTTTTACACCCAGCAATTTACATTATGCGAAAATCGCAACAAATTAAAACAAAAACCATACTGCATCTAGTTGTTGCTAGTATGCATATATTTTGTAAACAATCCATGTTACGGGACATAAATTGTTTTCGAAAACATTTCGCTGTTAAATTTTTGTAAATAATTTTTATTACATCAGCAGCATTCTAGGCTTAACAGTTGCGAATCAGGCATTCAAAGAGTAAACGGAAATTAATTAATTAATTAATAAATTAATACCTAGCACCAATATAAATACATAAATGCACAAAAGTACAAAAATATTAAATAAATGGGCGGAGGCCCAATAATACAAACACAACTTTATAATCAGAGTTTTTAAGACTACAAATAATTTTTTTTGCAAATCTTTTTCAAAATTGGCTCACTTTTTTTATTATTTTAAAGTTCTGACCACAAATAGCAATGATATTACATTGATAATTTTCCTGTTTGCGATCACTATTCATTTAAGATGTTTCTCCCTCCGATGGCAAAACTGGTCAGCTAAACTCAAGGCTTCTTATTTTAATTCGACGATCTTTTATATTTTTGGTTGTAGCTTTCAAAACAGAAGCTGAGATCGTCAGCATTATCGTTTGATGAGTCCATGTCCATGATTTTCACTAGGTACACTTAGTTTAAGACTTAAAATAAAACCAGTAAGACAATTATCTTCGACTATGCCGAAGCTCAAATACCCGGTACTATATTATTGTAAAATAAAAAAATATTTTAGTATTAAAAAATTATATATTTATATGGGAGGTATGGGTAGTTTTTATTCGATCAAGCTCCTTTTTTGTCAACAAATTTTAAATATTATTAAAACAATACATATGTGCAAAGTTTAAACTTGCTATCTTTACTGTAGCTATTTAAATTTAATTTTTAACATAAAAAGCTATATAAATCTGATATTTTTGAGGTAGTAGTAGTTTTCATCCGATCTTGCTCATCTTCGAACTTAGCCTCAGTCTGGTGGATAAAAGCTTACGTAGGTACCAAATTTCAAGTCGATAGCTCTTAAATTACGGCCGTACGGCCGACAGACAGACGAACATCGCTAGATCGACTAAGAAAGTGATGCTGATCAATAATATATAGCATTGGCACATTGAGTTAAACCTTTTACAAATAAGTTTAACACTTTTGCAGATAGGTTTAACCTATTCACAGATAGGTTTAACCTATTCACAAATACGTTTAGCCTATTCACAAATAGGTTTAACATATTTACGAATAGGTTTAACACTTTAACATTTCAATTTAACCTTTTCACATTTCTAGTTAACCAAATAACATTTCAATTTAACCCTTTTTTTGTAAGCTTTTTTTCACTACTTTCTTTTATATTTTTTAATGAAAACTTTCTTTATTTACTATAAGAATGCATTAAATAAGTCGTTTGTAAATATATTTTGTTAAAAAAGTTATTGTTTTATTAATAAAAGGGGTGCCAATAATTGGGTTAAAAAAAAAACTGGGGTTCAATTATTGGCAGGGGGGTGCCAATAATTACATCCTATTGTAGCTACAATTATTGGCACTGCCAATAGTTGTACTTTTGTGAGTGCCAATAGTTGTATCATGCAACCGTTATTCATTGATTTTTGTGGTAAATGCGGTTTTCTGCACCAATTTCCGGTTTGTTCAGAGCAAAAAGATCTAACATCTTATATGATATCCATAGGTACATATTGCTTAACGATAAATTTAGGTTGCCTTTTTTGAAAAATACATACTATTTTACTTTTACTTAATTCTTAAATTCTACAATGATTTAAATAATATTAAAAACACATTTTTGTTTGTTTCCTTTAAAAAATATTTAATTTATAATACTTATTTAAATTAATTAAATTTCCAACGAAGAAAATAATATTTTTTGTTTATTTGCCTTAGGAAAACATGATGTTTTTCTGTTTTAAAGAGTGCCAATAATTGTAATTTTTGGGGTGCCAATAATTATGTCAGGGTGCCAATAATTGTGGTTTTTTGTAAGCTTTTACTAAATTGGCATTTTAAATATATTTTCAATAACTAAACCGTTATTTATAAAACTTAATCAAGAAGAATTTAATCATTTATACTTCCGTATACAACAGATTCAAATAACTCTATAAACAAAAATGTTATAGTTGATCAAAATTAAAATTTTCTTAGGGGTGCCAATAATTGTAGTCGTTACGCTAGTACTCTTTATTACAATATTTATTTATTTCAAAGTATATATTTCATATATATTTTTACATTTTAGTGAATTGCCTGCCCATTTGCAGCGCTAGCCCTTGGTTGGTCATTGCGCTCAGCATCATTTTCGTCGTTGTCCATGTCCTGGGAATTATTATGCTCTGCACATTGTTATATAATATTGTGATGTTTATATAATTTGAATTTTCTCATTATTCAAATACACATCGCCTACTTTTCATATATAATTTAAATTTTCTTCATGGTTCAAACTCAATGAAACTGATGCTCGGCAAGGGTTTTCAAAAGGAAATAGGCAAATAAAACCAACCCTTTGCCCTAGAAACCTGAAATTTTGCAGAGAGGTTTCCTCTAAAACTATTTCGAAATTCAACCCTTAAAGGGGCAAAATGGGGAGTCAAAGTTTGTATGGGAACATTTTTATTTTTCATCCGATCGGCTTCAAACTCAGTTTGCTTTGGGCCCGAGTTGTTGGAAATTATCCCAATGAGGCCTCACGAACCGTTCGCCGTATCAATTTGATAAAGCAGTAAAATATATGTATTGTATAATCATAAATCTAAATCAATAAAAAAAATGGAAACCATTATTCTATTTTATAATAACAGAGTCTCGACGAACGCGTGTTAAATTGAATTGAAAAAGGGTTAAATTGAAATGTTATTTGTTTAACTAGAAATGTGAAAAGGTTAAATTTAAATGTTAAAGTGTTAAACCTATTTGTAAATATGTTAAACCTATTTGTAAATAGGCTAAACCTATTTGTGAATAGGTTAAACCTATCTGCAAAAGTGTTAAACTTATTTGTAAAAGGTTTACTCAATGTGTCAATGCTATATATAGTTTGTCATACCTACAACGCCTCCTTATGGGCGTTACAAATGGAATGACATAGTGAATATACCCTCACCACAGTGTGGTACCGGGTATAAAAACGCTTAACTCACACGCGACTATGTTTACACCAGATAAGAACGTGTACTAGAGAATGTTACTTAGAGAAACTATTTTACCTATTCTCTCAAAACAGATAGTGAGTGATCAACCACTTTAACCGTGGCGTGGCTATTGGCAAAAGGTACTCTTTGTTTGTGAGCTCAACTGCGAGACTTACAGCCCTATTGCGAAGATCAACTATCAATTGATAGTTGATACTTATCAACCAATTTTTTGAAATGGTATTGCGAAGATCAATTGTCAATGAAGTGTTGATTGATTGTGAACGTGCATCAATATCAATTAGCGATAGTCGGTTGGCAAAACGGTATTGTGATTGTCAATCGTGAACAATTTTATTGGTAGCTGTCAATTTTTCAACCAATCGGAATTTCGGTGTTGATAAAGACGACTGTTAAAGAGAAATGTAAGTATTTTTAAAATTGTTGAAGATCAACGATTTTATTTGTTATTCTTTAAGAGCTAAAATAGTTAGTAATAAAAGGCAACTTAATAGATTGGTTGATTTGATGGAGCAGAATCTTGATATCGCGAAAGGGTTTATTTCCAAAACTGGTGCGCAGGCGAAGAACAATTTGCGAGATTGGCAGAAATGGCAGGTACCTTGTACAACATTTCCAATAACTTGATGATCAAATTAAATTTCTACATTTGTTTAGGTATAGATCGACCTGAAATGCAAAACAAATAAGAAAAAGGTTGAAAATAAGTCGAAATATCTGCGACTGGCGGTGGTCCAAACCAATGTCACCAGATTAATGATATGGAAGAGGCTGTGATTCGTATCCTTGAATTGAATACTTGCTTAATGAATTCGGGTTGAACGAGCCAGATGCAGCGCTAATACCGAGCTCCAGTCACCGATGATCCCCAAATTATGTCATCCAAAGAGCAGAACAAACAACACCTCAAACAAAAGCAAAAGCACACACCTCGAAGCAATGCAATAGAATCGCATGACACTCTTAGAAGATCAGACTTCTATTCAAAAACACTGTTATGACAACATGACAGAATAAGCCAAATTTCATTCCTACCTTCGGTTTTGCAGTTCCAAAAGATTAGATGCATCTCGAATCTCCTCGGTACAGAAGCCAATTCCGCGTAATTTATCTCGCCTCATCATCATCAAAAAGTAATTCCACTGATGCTGACATGTTTTTCAATAAATTTCACAATCGCAGATTTGTAACACTGGTAATTAGATATGTATATTGTTTAAATTATTTGTTTGAAAGTCGTAACAATCACTCTTCAAATTAAAAATATTTTAGAACTGTCAAAATTGAGTTTTCATTCACAATAACTTTATTTTTTGCGTTATGTTCACAATAGCTTATATTTTTATCAATCGTATTTCGCAATACCAATATCAATCTTAATTGATAAATTTTATCAATCGTCAACCGATTAATAGTTGATCTTCGCAATAGGGGTGTTAATTTGTATCAACTATATTATTTTCCACGTGCCCCACGTATTCTAGTATTCTAACAAAAAGGGATAAAGTCGATCGAAAAGGGATTTTTTAACGGTTGATCTGGGATATTCCATCACAACCTTCTGGAAATACTGGGTATAGCCCGTCCCAACTTAAGTGAAAAATATGTGCGCATTTCAAACAACAAATATACACCTGCTTGGGAATATATCTCGCTCGATCGACGATCCAGTCATCACTGATGGTCAGCGTTACCGATGGACAATTTGAAAATGTCTCCAAAAAATGTCGCCCGACCCAAAAACTGCGTCCCACCCAATTTAACGAAAAAAAGCTTTAAATTATATAGTTTAAAAAAAGAGAATTTATTTTCTAAATTAAATAATTGTTGTAAAAAAAAAAAAAAACAAAACAAAAAGAAAAAATAACAGTTCATGCCGAGACTTCTTTTATGTAGCGTGGGCGTTAGTCTCGCAAAAACTCAAAAACGGCTAAATCGATTTGGATGATTCTTCTTTTGTTTTGTTGGTCTTTAATCAGGGGTGGCTTAGAAAATTCGGAAAACCCCAAATGAAAAGTTTTTGGGAAGTTTGGTCAATATTGAACAAAGCGGCGTGGCACTTCTCATACAAAAAATTTGTAAAAATCTTATATCTCGAAAACCACAGAATAGATTGATGCCAAATTTTAAGAAAGTCTTTCGACGTCATATATCTCAAAAACGAATAGATTGAGCTCAAATATTGAGAAATTTTTTGTTATTGGCCTGAAGGTGTTTCTGTGAGATTTGGTAAAAATTGGATGAGGGACGTGGCACCTCCCATGCAAAAAAACTGGATTTCAAAAGTTATAAGACTGTTAACATTGATGCGCATTGTCAATACAAATTAGATTAGGGTGCGATTGGAAATCGGGAATGGCACGACCCATACAAGTTATTTAAAACACTATAGCTTTAGCTTTGAAATTTGGTAAATTGTCCTCAATTTTTATATGTAAATAAAAGGCATTGAATGCATTTGAATACGAACGAGTTTCATTTAATCACCAAATGAAACTTAAACTGTAGACAGTGCGGCCAATATTGCCGATCTCAATGAACTGGAGTTGGAAGGTTGATTGGGATTCATAATCGCAGAGATAAGTTTTAGGTGTTACGAAGTTCACCGGGTCATCTAGTAGATATGCAAACATGCGAAGAGTTATTAAAGAAGAAAACGCTCAAATATGTATTTCTTTTTTCAAAATTGTTGGGTGTTATTTGTGAAATAAATTGAAGTTTTGAAAATGCGTCCCAATGTCGCCTGAATTTGTGAAAGGGGTCCAAAATACGCTTATTTCGAATTGTGGTCGCCACGCGTCCCGACAGAAGAAAAGTCGCCATTTGGCGACTTATGTCGCCCATCGGTAACACTGCTGATGGTCCACACAGCAGCGTCTTTTCATATCTGACCGGAATCTGTTTACTCTGACCGGAGAACATTTTGAAATCCGGCCTAACCGTTTTTTTACCGGAACGAAAAATGTTTTTAACCGGAAAACCCTTTTTTGACTTGAAAAATAAAATTTCCCTACTGACTATCAATAAAGATAGATTTCTATAATTTGAATATAACTTTGCCATACATTACGAACATCCTCCCAAGTTCAAACAGAAACCAATTTAATGCGAATAATAGGACTACAACATCACGCATGGAATTCTGCTCCGGGAGCAGGATAATAAATTATTATCTTATAGGCTAATTTTTGGGCGTTTTCTTTTGTTAGAATTTTGAAGAGGAAATTAAACAATGAATTTCAATTAATTAAAGTGTGAAATTCGATAAATCTCAGATTGGAGTTTGGTGAACTACTCTTTTCAAGTGTCAGAAAATTGTAGAGAATATTTAGCCCAATTGACACACGGCCTTAGTACATGGCCTGGCCATACACGCCCTCCCATGACTTTCATTTCCATTAACGATTTGTCTACACACAAAAACCAATCGTCATTGCAATGAAATAAAATTTGGCAGGTAAAATAATAGTGAAATTGAAAACAGCCCGTTTTTGACGTCCTCACTCTATCAACGCAAATATCAAATGAAGATTTGTATCGAAAGCACAATGGAGCGAAAAATAACGTGCCAGAATAATTTCTGAAAGTAGATTTTCTATGCTATCTACCTTTCTCCTTTACTCACTCAAAATCTACCTGTGTCGCTGGACACGATGTTCATTGGAAGGCGTGTATGGCCATGCACTAAAAGTGTATTTCAGAACTTAAAACATGTCATATAAAATGAAAAATTAGTTAAAGTAAATTAAAAAAAAAAAAAAAAACGAAATAAAAAACAGTTCACAAACTCAAGATTCACATATTATAAAAACGTTTTCTAAACATCGATAATGCAGGTGGACATAAAAATTCGTAAATTGTATAGGTAGGTATTTTCTCTTTTTGACCGGGTTTCAGGTTTTAACTTTTGACTAGAATTTTTGACAGGATTTAGAAAATAAAAATCCGGTCATTTGGTCAGATTTGACAGGATTCACTTTTTTTTAGTGTCAACAGTGATAGCTATATGTTTAGTAATGAAAGCCAGGGCCCAGATTCCGTAAAATGAAAACGATCGAACGATATCGTTTCGACAATAGCAGTCTCTGTCTATTGCCACAGATATGATAGAGGCAGGTTTAGTGAAAACGATATCGTTCGATCGTTTTCATTTTACGGAATCTGGACCCAGAGTTCTGAGTAACTTTATTATAACAGCTTGAAACCCACTAGGTATGTATTGAAAAGGGTTGAAATGGAATTTTCGGTATATACTTTGTGATAAAGTAGAGAAAAGCATTAACAATTTCATGCGATCAAAAATCCTTAAGAGAAAAAAATTTCCCTTAAATAAAGTGCTACTGCGAATGTTGGGATCTTTCTTTTGCTTTGGGACGGGCTATATAACTCTAGTTAATCGACAAATACAATATTAACAATACATCGGCTGGTTTTGGAGTTATTCTTAATTTCGGGGAAAAAATATGTTTACTTACTTACTTAAGGTGGCGCTACAGTCCGGGGTGGACCTGGGCCTCAACCAACAAGCGTCTCCAGCCAGCACGATCTTTGGCCAGCTGCCTCCAGTTTCGCACGCTAAGTTGGTTGAGGTCCCCTTCCACTTGCGTGCGCCACCTGAGTCGCGGTCTTCCTCTACTGCGCCGTCCCTCGGGTGTGGATTCGAAGATCTTCCGGGCCGGAGCATTCACGTCCATTCGCTCTACATGACCCAGCCACCGCAGTCGTTGGACCTTCACTCTTCTGGCTAGGTCGATGTCGCTGTACAGCCCGTACAGTTCGTCGTTGTATCTCCTCCTCCATTCACCGTCTATGCAGACGGGACCGAAAATTACTCGAAGAATTTTCCTCTCGAAGCAGCCAAGAGTAGCCTCATCCACTTTTGATAGAGTCCATGCCTCTGCACCATAAAGTAGGACAGGGATGATTAGGGTCTTATAAAGGGTCACTTTAGTTGTTCGAGAGAGGGCTTTGCTACTCAATTGCTTTCTTAGCCCAAAGAAACAGCGATTGGCAAGAGTTATTCTTCGTTTAATCTCAGCGCTGGTGTCATTGTCTGAGTTCATGAGTTCATAGCGGAGCCTAGGTAGACAAAGTCCTTTACCACTTCAAAGTTATATCTGTCTATAGTGACGTTCTGTCCAAGACGTCGGTGTTGGGTGTCCTTTCTTGATGACAGCATATACTTTGTCTTGCCCTCATTGACCGCCAAACCCATTTTCGCCGCTTCCGTCTCAATGCCCACGAACGCGCCAGTGACATCACGCTGCGTTCTGCCGATTATGTCGATGTCGTCGGCGTAGGCGAGTAGGTGGACGGACTTTTGAAAGATAGTGCCTCTGGTGTTAGCGTTTGAGTTTTGCACTATTCTTTCAAGAACGATGTTGAAGAAGTCACATGACAGCGCATCGCCTTGTCTAAATCCTTTTTTGACATCGAAGGTCTCGGTGAGTTCTTTACCGACCTTGATGGAGCAGCGTGCATTCTCCATTGTCATCCTGCACAAACGGACGAGTTTGGCAGGGATGCCAAAACTAGACATTGCTCTGTATAGCTCGTCTCTATAAATGCTGTCATAGGCGGCTTTAAAATCGATGAAAAGATGGTGGGTATCGATTTGGACTTCCTGGGTTTTTTCCAAGATCTGCCGCAGTGTGAATATTTGGTCGATGGTAGACTTTCCTGGCCTGAAGCCACACTGATAGGGACCAATCAGGTTGTTGACGAAAGGCTTCAGGCGTTCACACAACACGGCAGATAGGATCTTGTAGGCGATGTTAAGAAGACTAATCCCTCTGTAGTTGGCGCAGTTCAGAGGGTCTCCTTTCTTGAGGATCGGGCAAACAATGCTGAGGTTCCATTCATCGGGCATACTTTCCTCCGACCATATTTTACAGATGAGTTGGTGCATGCTCCTAACCAAGTCATCGCCTGCCGCTTTGAATAGTTCGGCGGTTAGGCCATCTGCTCCAGCGGCTTTGTTGGACTTAAGCTTAGATATAGCTATCTTGACTTCGTCCAGGTCGGGTGGGCGGAATTGTTGGTCTTCATCGTCCAGGTTGAATGGTTCATTCTGCCTGACAGCGGGATTTAGTTCGTCATCGCCGTTAAACAGTCTGCAGAAGTAATTCTTCCATATCCTCAGCATCGACTGCGATTCTACTATGATGTTCCCTTGTTCGTCCTTGCAGGCTTCGGTTCGGGCTCTGTAGCCTTGGCAGGTTCTTTTTACCCTTTGGTAAAACTTCCGAACCTCATTCCTGCTATAGCATCTCTCTATTTCCTCGATCGCGCGCTTCTCGTGCTCTTTCTTTTTTCTCCTGAGAAGCCGGTGTTCATCTCTTCTTTTCTGCGCGTAGAGCTCACGAGCAGCTCTGGTCCTTCTTTGCAGCGCCGCTTTGTATGCCTCTTGTTTCGCTGCATGTGCTTGCCGGCACTCGTCGTCGAACCAGGGGTTTCGTTGTGGTGGTCGTGTGAAACCAAGCACATCAGAGGCGGCGTCTCTGATGGCTTTTTGGCAATGTTGCCACTGGTCTTCGATGCTTGATGCTGGCTGCATACAACCTCTTGAGAGATTGAGAGAGACTCGATCGGAGAAGGATCTGGTGACCTCTTGCGATTTTAGCCGTCCGACGTCAAACTTCCTCACAGTATTTACTTGTATTGGCGGTGTTCGGGATATCCGAAGGCGTACCTTGGCTACAACAAGGTAGTGGTCCGAGTCAATGTTGGCCCCTCGGAACGTTCGGACATCCATAATACTGGAGGAGTGCCTTGCGTCGATCGCAATGTGGTCAATCTGGTTGACGGTTGATTGATCGGGAGATCTCCATGTGCCTTTATGAATATCGAGATGCGGGAACCGCGTACTTGCTATGACACCATTTCGCCCCGCCGCGAAGTCGATCAGCCTAAATCCGTTATCGGAGGTGGTGTCGTGTAGGCTGTACCTTCCGACAGTACTACCAAAGATGCCCTCTCTTCCTATCTTTGCATTAAAATCACCTAGGACAATTTTAATGTCATAGTTAGGGCACTGCTCGTATGTCTTGTCCAAGAGCTCGTAGAACCTCTCTTTGGTGTCGTCGTCTTTCTCCTCCGTGGGGGCATGGGCGCATATTAGGCTAATGTTGGCGAATTTAGCCTTGATGCGAATTGTCGTGAGGCGCTCGTTCACGCAGCTGAAACTTAAGACTTCTTGCCTAAGTCTGCCTCCAACGACGAATCCACATCCAAATAAGCGCTGTTTTTGTTGCCGATAGCAGTCGCCATAGTAAATGTCGCAGTTTTTCATTTTCTTCTTGCCCGGTCCATCCCATCGCACTTCTTGGATGGCGGTTAAGTCTGCTTTATAGCAGTTAAGGGCCTCCGCTAGCTGTTCGGCTGCACGCGGTCTGTTAAGGGACCTAACATTCCACGTGCAGATCCGAAATTCGTTGTCCTTTATTCGTTTGCCAGGTTCGTCAACAGTAAAATCATCCGTATCCGAGGCTTGTTGTTGCTTCGTAACTAGGTAGGTTTTCCGTAGTCGGGCAGTTACCCCGGCGTACAACCTCCAACCTGGAGGGCCAGGCCCTTTGTTGGACCCCTTGGACGAAAGGGGCCGGATTCATCCGGTGTCAGTAACCCACTTCGGGGATGTGAGAGCTGCCGTTGGCCCATAAAGGGTTCATCCGCCACCATCTCTATTTCAGGACCCTGACTAGTCATGAAAAATCCTCACTGACCTCAGCTTCAAATACGTCAAAGTAGCTCAAGTAAGGTAACTGTCATCTTGACTGTTGACGACACCGTTGATTCAGTCTAGTGAATTCATCCGCCGTACGTCCTCTTTCTGAGGAGCTCATGTAAGACTTCTGAGACTCGTTCAGTCAGTCTTTCTGACAGAGCATTATAGTGTTGCTATTTTCTTCGTGTTCAACACTCGCGCTTATAAGTTTAGCAAGCCAAGCCCGGAAGGGCGAGGCCAGTACCCGGTGGTTACCACGCGGAGGTAAAATAAGCACAATTGATGTGTATGAAAAAGTTACAACAGCTGGGCACCGCCAAGTTGATGCCAGTCAGCGCCTACCCGATTCATACACACCCAACCACCCAAAAAATATGTTTATTCGCACAAAAAACTGTTTATTTTTAGATTTACAAAAAATACATGTAATTTTTTCTTGTAGATCACCTTCGTGCTGAAGACTGTTATGTCGAAAAGTTAATATTTTAGTAGATATTTACAAAAAAAACTAAATCACCACATAAAATACACCACAATTGGAACTTCCATTCCAATCCCAATGCATACTCATATCATACACCTGTCAATGTCACCACACCCACACGGCCCTACATACGCATACCATATTGGTGTTTGGTTGAACACGATCTTTCTACACCACGCGCAAGCAAACCGAGAGAATTACTCCGAAAAGGGTATGGCTTGTGTGTTTATCGCTCTCGATGCATTATGCGTTGTTGGATTGCATGGGGTGATTTCGTGTTGGATATGAGTGGAATGTCGTGGCTGGCAAGTGGCTGTGGCAGTGGTGGTTGCTGTGGGAGAAAATTATTTTTGTTGGATAGGACATAGGAGGCGGATCTTAAGATGGAGGATGGAGTATGGAGCATGGAGGGTTGTTGTTGTAGTCTGTCCTCTCTCCCCACGATCATCGCATTGTTTCATTTCATATTCGTTGTATCGTGTTCGTAAAGTTCGTGTATGCATTTTTGTTATAGCGCGTTTCAATTCACTTGGCCAACCGTCGGTTGCGCAGAGAGAAGATTTAAGAGAATATATACGACACAAAACAAAATACACAGAAACCTGCGCAGTAGAATGGCCAAGTGAATTGAAACGCGCTGTACACGTGTGATCTCTCTGTTCATTTGTATTACTACCAGTTGGGTGGGGCCGATGATTTTGCAATGAAATATCTTGCTCGCATTTTTAGGGGGTAGGTCAGTAAAGGTATGTATTGTATATAGGTACTACATAGTTAGTTTTCGAAGATCCAAGTAGGCATAGGTCAAAACTGACGAGTGACGACGACCGACGTTAGGGAACAATGCCTTAACTATGCATGCATATTATTATGAACTAACGTACGAACCCTCGGTGCGCGAGTAACACTTGTTTTTCGTTGGCATCACTGTACCTACTATTAAATGGAGCAAAATTTAACCAAAGACACCCTTTATTTCATATAATTTACCTTATAATGTAATGAAGAAATAAATAACTATTGTTTGAAATTGATTTGCATAATAATAATAATAATAAAATACAAAAAATGTCTATATCTTATTTAAAAATATACTTGATTTTACACCATCGGTCAGATGCATGCTGCTTTACTTTTTTCAAGAAATTAACACTAAAATACCTACATACTCGTACCTTCGAAATTTAACTTTATTTCCTCTTAGATTAACCGATAGACATTCACATAATAATATGTAGAATGTAGAATGTACATACATAGATACCCAGTACATCTACTCTACACCACACGTATCCCTATTGTTGCTCCAACTTCCAACAGGTTAACAAAGGATCTGCGCAAACTTAAGCAAGCTCATTTAGGTATTATAGCCCTTTCCTTATTCTTACTGTTAATATTGAAGTTTCCCATTCATAGTTTCGGCCAATAGAATAAAAACCAGTTGACGTTTAGAAGTCGTAGATATTGCACGGTTCTTATTTGTGTCGGTTGGTTTTGAATGATTTGATTTTTGAATATCGTCATAAATAAGATGAACATACGATTTTGCTTATCTGCCGACGCGATATAGATGTTTACGATTATTTAATTCTAAATTCTAAAAGGAACGAAATTAAATAGTTTTCTGAAGTTTTTCGGCGTCCCCGAAACCATTTCAATAATTGTCAGCGGACAAAAAAGTCACCGTATATGTCAAAAAACCTTTTGGTAAATGGTTTTATGTTTATCTAGATACACCTACAGTTTAGGATAGTGATTGATTAAATGTGAAGTCTTAAATTATTTATTTGTTTGATATCTTAAAAGAATATGTTCCCTGTACACTTGGATTAAATACAAAGATATGAAATTTTATCTCTACGAATGACCTGATTGAACTATTAATTTACTTCAATACATCAAACGAAAAATTCAACCCTTTACACACCTCAATGTGGCTAATTTAATAAGCTTAATGATTTTATATTACTTACCTAAGGGTCAGCGACATCAGTTCCCATGTTTTGGTATGTATGTAATCGGAAACGCTGTTATAATAGTACATACCTACAAATACAATTAATATAATTCACCAAACATCAAAACTGTATGGCGATAAATTGGGATTAGGCATATTTTTCTTTAATAGAAGAAGGCGTACTATTATCTACTGTCTTAAACCATTTATCACTCGTTGCATAAATATTTAAATTCAATATTTGTGTGAAAAAGATTTTACCCACAAATTATCGATAATCCTTATGTTGTAGATGGGAGTATTTTGCATTTTGTAATCGAGATTGTAATTAATTAATTCTGATATTACGATGATAGGGAAAATCTTTAGGTCATTCGCAATGCATGAGATGTGTGCATGAGAAGTATAGTTTCTTTGCAACAACCTTTATCGGTCTTGTTTGTTTATTTTCAAACGAATACCACTGCACTTTTTTCTGATGCAATTGACGCAAATCTGGAAAAACTCCTTTTGGATTCTAGCGACACTTGCTCCATCGCTAGCTCATCCTTTTCCTGCAACTCCACTAGCTCAAGGCGCGCAAACAACTTTAAATTTATGATTTATGAACAGTTAAGAGGCTGGGGACGAAAAAGTGGGAGGAACTGTCCGAAAACGATAGGAAAAATCTTCACAACACACTGGATATCTTCAGGAGCAGTCCTTATCGGAGGGTACTCCAATGGAATGCACCCCGTCATCGTCTGCACCCCCCCGGTAACCTGAGCGTGAGTACACTGATGGGACCACCTAAATACGTGACAAGTGGGGCACAATACTCTGCTGTATCACATACAAAAAATGGGCTTAACGGAAGAAGGACTATGTGGAGGCTGCGGTGATGAGAGAGCTCTTGATGACACAACCCATTTCCTATGTCACTGTCCAGGTCTAGAATTCACCAGGTATAAATTTCTAGGTAGTTACCTATTCAACGATCTAGACGAGCTTTCCAGCACATCAATAGACAAGACAATGAACTGAACGCGCTGTTGAAGCGTTATAGGTTCAACTTTCCCGAGAGAAGTACATATTTAAAAAAAAATTAGGACGGTTTGTATATGTAGCAGCACATCAGTAAGTAATTTGAATACAGGGTTATAATGGGTAAGAGACAACCTATTTCATACACGGGCATTCCTTGTCATATGTGTATGGAAGGAATACAATTTTCGAAAGTTGACGTATACGACTGTGCTTAAAGACCTGTATCTCATAGACTACTTCAGGCAGAATTCTAAACTGTGCAATTTCAGAAAGCCAATAAAGCACTTACTCTATGGTAGAAGAGTAGATAAAGTTATATTAAATTTGGCTAAGGAGCGTTGGAACAACACTTATGGTTGTGCAATAACACACGAAATCATCTCATAAATCTCTACTAAATAAATACAGGCGGTAGACACCCAAGGCCTAGCTTCTCACAACCATTCGTTTTGTGTAAGTTTCTGTTTTTGGAACGAATGGAAGGGACCTACAATTTTATGCCGAATCCGGACGGCTGAATTGAGAAGCTTTTTCAGGACAGTCATACTCTCGGATGTTTGTCAGACGTTCGCTAGAGGTGGCGCAGTAGAAAAAACCTTAAGATGTAATTTGTGTTTTTCCGGGGATCGAACCTGGGATCCCTCGCACAGTAGTCCAGCACACTAACCACTGCGCTACTGCGCTTATGCTTATTGCCTTAATTAATTGATTAGCTGGTATACGAGTAAAATTTATTTATGAATGAATAGTTTTTATTGTGGTTTTCCATTAGTTGGACAAAAAAATCAATTTTTTTCATCTAGATCACTTTTTATGTTCCACCGGGCAAAAAATTTAATCTTTTTTTTTTATCTGGATCACTTTTTGCAGATCTCGATATTTTTCGAGATTTACACATATTCGTCGATATGATTATCCATATCCAGTTCGTATTGTATCCATCGACAAACGAAAACAATTTGCACAGCTGGAGTGCATTCCAAATTCGGCAGTAGTTAACTATTTTAACTATTTTGACAAGCTGTGACAGTTCGACGGAGGGGAAGTTAACTAAATTAACAAGAGGCAAAAGTGTGGTTCATTTCATACTCATACATCAAAGCAACTGTCATGGATTCACGTATTCATTTTTTTTTAAATCAAACATGGATTCGACTTGCACGTGATGCGGTCCAACAACAACTACTCACTACCACATGAAAAGTGAAATGTCAACATGAAATTAGTAACAATAGCTGTCCCAGATTCCAAAAAGTAACTAAATAAACAATCGTTGTTAATTTAGTTAAAATAGTCAAACCTGGAATGCAGTCCTGATGTACCTACATACTGTAAAATAACGCACTAATACATTTACAAAAGCTGATCAAGCTTTCATGTTCCATGTGCGAAAAATTTGAGATCTGAAATATAAATTTGATGTGCCCAGTGGAAAATCACATGTCGTATGTCGTTTTCGGTTGGTCGTCCAGAACCGTCCGCAAGAACTCTCGGCGATTCTGAATTCAAATCCAAAATTCCAAAAGCAAATTTCTCTTCTGTTAAGGAGAAAAACTGTCAGTTGAGTGCCAATCGAACGCTTTCAGAACCGTTCGGATTGCTTCCGGACGGTTCTGGACGACCAATCGAAAACGGCATTAATAAATTAAAATGACAGTTTCCAATTTGACTGAGACGCTGATAAATTAATAAATTAATGTTGTTTTCCGTTCGGCAAAAAGAAGCTTCCGAGAGCGTGCCGAATCCGGACGGCTGAATTGAGAAGCTTTTTCAGGACAGTCATACTCTCGGATGTTTGTCAGACGTTCGCGAGAGGTGGCGCAGTAGAAAAAACCTTAAGATGTAATTTGTGTTTTCCGGGAATCGAACCTGGGATCCCTCGCACAGTCCAGCACACTATAACCACTGCGCTACTGCGCAGAAGATGAATAAATTACAAAAAAGTAACGATGATACTCGTAAAAAAAAGGTGTTTATTTATGAAAGTATACATATAATCGCCGCTTCTCTTGCATGGAAGCACGGTTCTTTGACGGCCTGGATAGCAATGATACCCCTACCAGATTTGAGAAGATTTATCAACAGACCCCAGTGGTTTTGTTGGTTGCAAGTCCTTTATGTATAGTCTAAAAAAGTGTGCAATCACAATGCACCTCAGTGTTTTCTGGTTGAAAATTGCACATGATGCAAACTGTCCCTCCTAATATAACTAATAATATATATATATAATATTTTTTCTAAGTTCTCTTCCCAACATCTGTTACGACATGTATTTTTATTGGACAAATAAAGAAACCAAAATGTAAAAAGAAAAGACACGACGTTCACAACGTTATAATAGGTTTTATTCGAATTCTCGATGAGAAGTGATTGTACACTAACTCGTACACTATAGGGACATTTATGTGTTTTGATTTATGTTATAATGTATGTAAAAGGAATTTGTATATATTGTTTATTGTTTATAATGTAATTTGTGATTTGATGTATGTTCGTCTTTTGGCGTATTTGTTTCTTCTGTCATCGATGATGAACAGCTGTGTGGATAGGTGTGGGCGTTGTTGATTTGGTGATGTGCAATTTCAAGAAGTTTAATATTCTGTTAAAGCTGAGTGAACTATACTAGGTACGAACAACTTAGACATTTCAATCTTTAACACGCATTTACAATACCTATAGACTTTTGACAGTTTCGAGACTCTATAGTTGTTGTAATTACGTGCTAAAGATTCTACTTTACTTTACTTTGCTGAGATAGATATTCAATAAAACACTTCTTCTTTGCTATTTGTACGGGTGAGGCGATCCTTAACGCAGCCCATACGACCTACGTATTTTATCATATGCTCTTACACTCGCTCCCTGCACACAGAATTGTATATTTCATTCGTTTTAACGCTTTCTTGTTTTTGTTTTGTTTTTCTTCTAATTACCTACGTTCCTGCAATCCACTAATCCACAAGCCCGCGGTCTATTCCTAGTTTAACTATCAATCATAGTCATTTATCTTGACTACGACTGTCTGACATTGCAGCAGTAAAGAATAGTAATAATTTAACCCTGTTAAAATGACTTCTTTAATATTTCAACATTTCTTTCATTTCAGATGTGAGTAGGTATATGAGTATGACTAATCACTGACTTTATAGAAGTTACAAATAGCGAGAATCTTTAAGAATAAATAAACCATTTGTTCAGGACACTGGCCCCACCTAAGCCGATTGTCTGCGACAATGAATATACTCGAATCGATGTCCTTCACTCATCGCCTATTTCAAATATGTAACCTTACCCAATTACAACTGGAAAAGAAGACATGGTCAACAGTCAGAAGTAGATCCTTGGAAATCTATACTTTTGCCGTAGTCCTGCTGTCTACAGTCATACTGCTGATGGGTATATTTACATCATGGCTAAACGAGACGTATTCCGGGGATATTGGTGACACAGTGGACTTCATTCAATTAATTGGCATTCGATTTGCGCACATTGTATCTATCGCTGAGGCTCTACTGCGTCGCACTGAACAACAAAAACTGATAAAAAAGATTCAAGAAGTTGATAGAATATTCGAGATATCTCTCAACGTTGATATTGACAATCAGAAATTCCGTTCAAAAACTATTCAGCACGGACTTGGAATGTTCGCGCTTTACATGGGTTCCGAAATTTGTATATTAACCACGTCGGTGCTTGGACCAAATGAAGTCTTCATTTTCTATTGGATATTGTATTTGCTGCCCCTCTTAGTATGTGGAATGCGATACTTTCAATATCTGATGTTCATCGCAATCATAAAGCGCAGATTTAACAAACTGGTGGATCTTCTAGGTGATGTTAGTTTGTGGCAAAAAAATAAAGAGGCGGACATTGCCAGAACCAAAGGGCTTGTTGCAATAAAAACACAGAAAAACTTGGACCAAATGAGAAAGCCATTGAACGTAGGTGGTATCGACTTGACAAAACTCCTTGTTATCCGCGATCTATACAATCGTTTGTGGGAGCTGACAATCATAGTCAATCAATGCTTTGGGCTCTCAATTCTGGTGAATGTTGGTAATGACTTTTTGGCCATAACTTCCAACTGTTATTGGATATTTTTGACATTTAAGTCGTATTCATCGACCTATAAGGATTTCGTTCGCATTATTGGCAGCGCTGTATGGTCAATACCGCATGTGTTTAATATGATGGCTTTGGCCATGATGTGTCATAAAACGAATGAGAGTGTAAGTTGTTTTTGTTATTAAAAATTGCAGATTGTGTAACACAATCATTGGTTAATTTTCAGACATCGGAAATTGCTCTGGGAGTTCATAGGATACAAATCGATGTGTTGAATGATAATCATAACTCTTTGGTACGAATAATTTTATATTACTGACAACTTATAAATTTAACCGATTTATTCCTTAGATTGAACAGTTTTCTTTGCAATTGCTACATCAAAAGATTAAGTTCACAGCTTTTGGATTTTTCATAATCGATTGCACATTGTTATATACAGTAAGTTGGTTTGTTTTTTCTTATAAGCAAATACTGCTTTTCAATGCATGCCGCTATGGGCTAATTTAGTTGTAAGTAAGTAAGCTAAGTAAGTTGTAAGCTAAGGTAAGCTATAGGTATAGGTACCTACTCTTCAGTAATTAATCGCTCGACTGATTTTATTCTCGTGGACATATCCGAATTCCGAATTAGTTAATAGGTTAGTTATGACTTTTACCGGAAAAATGAAATGAACTTTATGTGTTATGAGTTATGACACCACAGTCCACACAAAGGTGGGCTAGCGACGCTAGTGTCTGAGCTGGACTTTCGACGATTGACCAAATATTTTCTCTAGTCAATTGATTCTTAGTATACCTAGCACACGGTTTCCTAACAGACATAAAAAGATATGGCTGTAGCCTGATCAAAAACTGCCAGACAAATTGATTATATTGCGATCGACGTGCTCTATACATTGCTATTGCTATACAGTGCTCTAGATGTCCGAACTTTCCTAACTGTTAACATAGACTCGGACCTTTACCTTGTTGTAGTGTAGCCCAAGTAAGGATGCGTATATCTCAAACTCCATAACAATAAATACTGTAAAGAGGGCTGTAATTGCAACAAACCGCCAGAAGCCCTATACCACCTTCATCAAGTGCCAAAGACCAGTGATATCGATGCCAAGATGCCATCAGAGACGCGCGTCGCAAACGAATGCCTTGGTTTAATGGAGAGTGCGGGAAGCAAAGCAATAAGCAATTCGCCTATACAATTCCGCTGTCAGAGTGTTAGGTAGAACGAACTATTCAATTTGGACAATGAAAGCCAAGACTTCCGTCCACACGACCAAACTTAAGGACAGCGTTATTTGAACTCAAGTCCAACAAGGCTACTGGACTAGACAGCCCGCTGACCGAACTATTTAAGGCATCGGGAGACGACTAGATGGTGAGCATACAACATCTCCATGATTTGGTCAGAAGAATGTATGACTGGTTGCTGGTAAATTAAACCTCAGTATTGTTATTTATAAAATTGATTCTACCTATTTTTTTATTAGGTATCAGATATTATAATTTAGGGATGGGTTTGAACCCCCATAACCTCTACCTAAGTTCGTCCCTGGCCCCAATTGGGGATTTTTTAATTTTTTTTTATTTTTTCACTCAATTTTTCACTTTTCTACTCAATTAGGTAGGTAGATACATCGATCAAGTAGGTTCCATGAATTAGTCAATTCAGAATTCGTTTTGTTTCGGAAATGTCAAAATTTAGCGCCGATTTAACCTTAGATTCATAAACTATATGCATTGTTACATCCTTACATCTTTCATAAACATGTACGTCTGTGAGACCCCTTACCTTCAAAGTTATCTTATATACCCTCTTTAAAGATTTTTTGCAAAAAAAACACATAGGTTAGCTTGAGGAACATTTATTTTAAATTAGAAGAAGACAAAAATTAAATTCTTCCACCCGACGAAATCTTGACACCAATTCCCGCAATGGTCCCAGCACAGGGGACATTTACAGTAGGTACAGAAAAATCTGGCCTGAGTCTGACGCTTCTTTGTGTAATCGTAGAAAACCCAATTTTTTCTGAGTTGATTTTCAGATGACAAAGTATCACCTAAAATGGCATCAATATTCCTTTTTAGGCATCGCCTCAACGTTGGCACTTCTCGACCATATAATCCAACCAAGGCTTTAACAATTTGTGTGATAGCTACCTATCTCTTTCACAAATGCTCCCTTTGTCAATGGTTTTTGTGTGTATTACGGCTGCTAACGTACGTGGATGACAAAAAAGTTGACTATAGTCATATTCAATATGCCAAAAAAGGAACATAGATACCACGTACTATAAAAAAATTGTAGGTATATACTCATAAAATAAACATACGTAGGTACCTCAGACCCCTTGCACGTAAAATATAGAAAACTAAACTTTTATGCGCCAATAAAACTTGCGCGAAACTAAGCTTTCTTATTTTTAGGAAGGTACTAAAAGGTACGTGTATTTATCTCTTTCACACCGAATGCTATCACTGATTAATCAACTGAGAGGGACTGTGAGACCCATGTTTATGAATCTAGGGTTCATGAATACACCAGACAATTCTTTCGTCAGCTAAATCAGTCTTAGTGGAGACATTTTCTGGGCTGGACATTTGCTACGAAAAATCTAAGATCTGAAATAAAAATCTGATGTGCCCAATAATTGTGTAGTGTTCAGTGTGTACCTACATAGATTCATGAGAGGTAGGAAAACACTTTTTGATGTAATTTCGGTTTCTCGACTGACGCTAAATGGATTGCATTTTAAATCAAAGTTCATATGCATGACACCTGCAAGCCTGCAACCTTTTTATAGGTAATATTTTTATTAGTATAAACTTATCTTGTTTGGGTTTGTAATGTTGCGAGACTTACGAGTGTCATAGTTTAAAGTACGCCCTGTGCCTGGGCACCGCTGGCGCCGCCCTAGTTACGGCACTGATTCTTAGTAAGGAAAAGAAAGTCGTATACGCTTTTTTTTTGTTGATTATAAGGCGGCTTTCGACACCGTCAACAGAAATTCACTTATTTATAATTTAAGTTCAATAGGTGTATCAACAAAGTTCCTACAAATTTATAAGAAACTTAAACATATGTAATACCTCAGCGTGTCGGTTTGGAATGGAAATGAGATGTTTAACTTTTTTGAGACCGATACTGGTGTTCTTCAAGGCTGCGTTCTCAGCCCCATTCTTTTCGCGCGTTTTATTGACGATGTACACGAATACTTGCCTGGTTGTGTTGCTATGGAAGACGCCGGCCGTCAGAAAAGTCTTGCTGTAAGCTGATGACATCATTATCCTTACAGATAACCAACACGCTGCAACTGCAGATTAATAAACTGAAGCAGTACTGCGATAGCTGGGAACTGAAAATCAACACTAAAAAGTCAAAAATAATGATTTTCCAGCATTCAAAACGCAACAGAAGATTACAGAATGAAATTTGGCAACTGGCTGCTGAATAAATTCAAATATCTAGGTCTCTTACTAACCCACAATCTCGATTTGCGTCCATATGTGGAGGATAAAATAGTTAAGACAAAAACAATAAACCTAATGTGGTCAAGATTTTATTGCAACAAAAATGTTGACACAGCATCCAAATTTGAAACATTTAATGCCACTATTAACGCTTGCCTTTGTTATGCAAACCAAATCTTCGGGTTTAAACAAATCTAACAGCATGAAAGCCATTTACGTAGAATCACGAATTCCCGAAATATATTATTGACTGGCAATATACATTTTATGATTGTACACTCCGCGCCACTTGAATAGCACACTCCCTAAGGTCGTTTTTCTATCGCCCTGGGACCAGGGGGCGACTTAAGTCTCCAAGCATGATAGAGACTTAATTTTTTAAATTAAAGTTAATTTAATTGTTGTGATTTGACCAGAAGGAAGATGTAAAATTAAAGCTTTAAATATTAACAAAAAAATGTTAACTAAAAACCGGAAAAATTTGGGCCACTTGAATAGAACATGCATTTAGTTTGACCGTTATCTTTGCCACGTGGACTCATATTTTTCTTTGATCGATTTTTTTTTGTTAATTTCGACTAGGTATTTGGTTAAAAAAAAATGGGTGGAGAAAAAGTCTTAACCGAGGTGGAAAAAGGACAGCTCAAAGCTTAAAGGACCCTCGCCTATTTATTGCCAAATTAGCTAAGAAAATCGAGAGGAGCCGACACGTTTTATCCATATTTTTAAGTAATGAGTCTAACTATTGATAAAAACATGAAAGGCCTCATACACAGTGTGCTTACTATAACTAATGATTATTATATAAATATATTTACATGAAATAAATACTATAAAGTAACTAGTATTTATAATTCAATATTACAAACATAACTTAACTAATAAATATTTAAAGCTTAAATAATCCAATTTTATATCTACAGATTGTTGGAGCCACCACCACATATTTGATCATTCTTATTCAATTCCATATGAGCGAACAGAAGAATTTTCCGACGCACCCAATGCATCCCGCTATACTCAATGTAACTATATAAACATCATTTTTTTACGTTATTTAGGTTATTTCTTTCAAACGATTATGTAGGTATAAGTTAAATTATAATATAATACCACATCGAAGCACTTTTATATAAGTAAAGTAAACTTGGAATTTTTAATTAGCTTAAAAGTCTTACTTTAAGCCTGTTTCGCTATTATTTTAAGAATGTGGTTCTTACATTATGCCTTAATCAAATTTATTTTGAGTTCACTGTTTCAAGTTTCACAAAACAAATCTTTGAAAAGGTGACAATCTATCCTTGGTTTTTTTCCACACATCTCTTACTGAGCAAACCGGCGTACATCAAATCAAATTGCAAGAAAAATTTAAATTCTCAACCAAAAATGTAGTAATTCCAAGAATGTAAAAGTAGATAGGGGGAGAGTACGATAACTACGGCGCCAAAAATTGACAACGGTATTTTGTAGAGGGGTTAAATACAAGCACTTTTTACTATGGGAAGGAGGTCTATCTTACTTCGTTTAGGCGGGAGGGGTAATTTAAAGAAAATAATACTTTCAATGGAAAAAAATACATTAAAAAATAATGGCAACACTTATAATAAAAGACTATATCACTTAGAAAGCCCAGAATCTGTTCTTTCATATTATTTTTAAATCAAGTTATTCCCTTAAATAGTTTTTGAAAAAAACAATTTCAAACATGAAATTTTAGAACAAAAATTGAGGTGAGTAAAATAATTTTGGCGATGAAAACTAATGACGGATTTATGCAGAGGAGTTAAATACAAACATTTTTTACTATGGGAGGGTGGGTCTATCTCGCTCCGGTTAGGCGGGAGGGGTAATTAAAAAAAATTATAAATAAAATATTAAAAAACAATGGCAACACTTACCACAAATAACTATAGTATTTTTCAAAGCCAGGAATCCGTTCTAAATTGTCTAAAATGCAAATCAGCAAAATTTTGTCTACCAATGTGAAATTTCTGGCCAGAGACTGTATCTGAAGAATGTTGTTGATATTGGGTAAACTAATATAATTAAAAGAAAGTTTGCATATACTCAGCCTTGCACCCATCCCAAAATTCAACAGTGACCCCAAGCAGGGGGTTGACCCCATACGCATTTCAAGGCGCAAGGGTAGCAATTTGTACTCTAAGCGGAGCGACATATAAAAGTAATTTTCAATTTTCTCAAAAATTAGAGGACATAAATCAATCTGGTTTTCAGTGTTCGATTAAGAATTGATTTAGGCAGTAAAAACTACTAAAAAATTAAGTATCTATTTGCTCAATATTGAAAAAATCAGCATAAAACTTTTTTTTTTTTTTAATTTTTTGCTTTAAATTTCAAGTTTGAAAGTATTTTTTTTTTTTTTCAAAAACTATTAACAGCTATAACTTGATTTAAAAATAATATCAAAGAACAGATTCCTGGCTTACAAAATTCATAAAGTCCTTTATTGTAAGTGTTGCCATTGTTTCTCAATTTATTTTTTTTCATTTTAAGTATTATTTTTTTTTAAATTGTAAAAAATGCTTGTATTTAACCCCTCTACAAAATACCGTTATCAATTTTTGGCGCCGTAGTTATCGTACTCGTGCCTAGATAGGTAATACATACATACTATTAAATTTTTAATGTTGCCTAATGAGAATTCACTCAGTAATTGAGTGTGAATTTTAGGAACGAATAGAATTCAAAATTAATACATGCACTTTAAGTACCTATCTATTGTTGCACTTGTTTCAATCATGAACAAGCTTGAAATAAGATTGTTTCGTCCTTTATTTGTGTTTCAATATAATCTTTTAAGAATGTTTTGACTTATTTCAAGAACATAATATTACATTTAGATTTAAATACACTAATATGCAGAATATGCAATCTCAAATCAAGATTTGTTTGTTCCTAAATGAAGAATTAAAATTTGTTTTAAGAATTAAGATTAAGATTTAGCACGTAAGAATAAAAAAAAATTAAAAACAACCCTGATCATACTAGATTTTAACTTGCGATTTTTCTCTTTTTCTCTGAGACGAGACATACCCGCCCCAAATTGAAACCATTCCAGTATTCTTGTATTCTTAGTTTCTCAAAACTAGACAAAGTAAGTACCTACTAGCTAATTCTTGTATCATTATCTTTTTGTTCTGAAAACGCTCAAGTATTGAAACGTGACAGTGATGTGAACTTAAGCTGTCACTCAAATAAGTAATTTTCACCTCAACTTTCGACACTAACAAGTCGAATCAAGTAATTATTGTCCAATTTGTATGTCAATTCCCAAACCTTTTGACCCTTTCACCCCGCTTTTGCATTTTCAGTTTTATCACGGAACTTGTAAAATCCGCCAGTGATTCCAAGATGCTCCTCCGCCAGGGCTTTGTTACTTCACTTTTCGAATTATTTTTAAAAATTTACGCATTCGCCCCGTTCACTAATAAACGTTACATTTATCCAATTTATACAATCGTATGGATTATTCTACTTTTTATCATGTATTGGTATAATAACATCGTAGAGGACACTTCACTGAGAGAATTCGTTCGTACGGCTCTTTTCATGACGCAAATTATATCCCATTTGGCAATCATAATAGAAGCATTCACTAATCGTCTCTCGAAAGCAACAATAGACGCAGCTTACAGTAAGTTGTTTTCGAACATCGAAAAAAGTCTCAACATAAACACTGAACTGGCGCTGAACAAAATGTGGCAGAGGGTATATTTGAAACTTTACGTAATGTCAATTGTTTTAGTTGCATGTACGACAGCTATATTATGGACAGCTATATCAAAGTCTCTATATGCTGAGCATAAAGTATGGTGGTCATTTATACCGCGACAAGCTTTACAAGTCCGTGCGATCCAAATGATAGTAAGCCTGATGGTGGTTAGTGAGACATTTGATATTTTGAACGAAGCATTGCAGCAAGCAGCCGAGAAAAATCAAAATACACCGATAAATGCCATATGGATGCCAAGTACCGATGAGGAGTACCGACTAGTGGTTACCTTTCGGATTATCTATGATCAGTTCTACGATTTGTGTATATTAATTAATGATTGTTTTGGATGGTCCATACTGACAATTATGGCTACATGTTTCTTTGAATTTGTTTATATTGCTTATCATATGTTCAAGTTGATGAATAATGGTCCACCCATCTACACGGCTACTGCAATTTTTGTTGGAATAGTTGCAGGACTGCTTCAAACAGTAACAATGATGACATCGATGTGCTGGTATGGACATCAGTGCCTTGAAAAGGTAAGTTTGATTATATTTAGTTTCCTTTAAGATTAATAATTGAAAACTCAACGAAATAATCACCCCTATCGTGGAATCCGTCGGGGGGAATTATTCACGGAAAAGAATATTTTGGTATCGTCAAAATCGCAAAGTGAACAGTTCCCCGTTCGGGAAAAATGCGATTTGAACGTATTTAACGATACATTGAAACTCATTCACATTACCGACACGAGGAACTGTTCACATTGCGATTTTGACGATACCAAAATATTATTTTCCGTGAATAATTCCCCCCGGCGGATTCCACGATAGGGGTGAATGATGTTGGATCGGGTTCAAAGGCTTTTATAAATAACTTAGCAGTGCTTTGATAAGTGCTTTGGAATTATGTATGTATATTGCTTAAATAGGTATGTCCTTGCTTATAAGGACAAAGTAAACGTATAGGTAAGGTAGGCCATCAATGCTCCAAAATGTACAACTTTAGCTCCCATAGGTGTCGAGAAATAGCGTTTGTAATGTTTTTCTCTGTGTGGGAGTTACCACGCTCCTTTACCCAATTTTGACCATCACAAAAATCACATTATTCTTTATAATTATTACTGAGCCATTGCCGTAGCCAAGATTTTGTTTCGGGGGCGCTTGCTTCCAAATTTTACGAGGAATTCTTTAAACAAAAAACTATATATATTCTAAATGATTGATTTTTATTAGTTTTTAAATCGTATATGTACTAAAACGAACATATTAAAATTATTTTTTTACATACATTTTTTCAAAGCAGAAGACGTATTGATTTTTTTTTTGACATGAGATCAATCACCTTATCTGGATCCACATAATATCCGAATGAAAAGATATCACAGCAAGTGAGCTTAGTCATTCTTAGCATTCTCCATCTCCATAACGCGTCGGGACATTGTTTTAATCCTTTTCATAGTTGAAAAGGTTCTTTCAACACCAGCTGTGGTCACTGAACGCGTGGCCAAAACCGTAAGCAACAAGTTTATAGCTCTAAAGTAAAGGTAAGTACACACGATTGTCAGATCTTACAATGTCAGTGAAAAATATGTCCCAAATGTCTTACAGCCGTGTGAACTCACAATTTTGTCTGACAATATTGTCAGAAATGTCATTGTAAGCTTATTGTCAGCCCTGCATTTGACAATTAAATTGTTATGTTGCTGACCATTGTCTGAACAAGTCTGAACACACAATTTTTAATATTGTCAGACAATTAGGTCATTGTCAAACTCATTAAAAATTTAACATTTAGGAACGAAATCGAAGATTGCTTTTAAGCGATGGAAAATAATTCAGAAGAATTGATACGAACAACTGTGGAAATTGGAATTTAAATTCCAATTGGAATTGCAAAAGTCGAAAAAAAAAAAAAAAAAAAAAACAAAAAAAATAAAAAGATCATAGGTACAGAGTGAATGGGGTTGTTGGATGCGCAGAGTAGATATTAACTACCCATCCGTACTACAAATAACAACCCACACGACTTTGAATTTATCTGACAATGTCTAACAACAGATTGACCAATTTTTCATATTCAAATATCGGCCGACCGTGTGAATACACAATTTTCAATCTGACAACGTTGTCAAAAAATTAATGTTTGACCATTGTAAGACATCATCTGATAATGAAATTGTAAGACATCATCTGACAATGAAATTGTCAGACTTTGGGACAAAATCTTACAACCGTCTGAACAGACAATTTTGTTATGTAAGGTAGTTGGCTATTGTAAGCTCATTGTCAGTCATTGTCAGAGCATTGACCGTTAAATCTTCTGTAAATTTAATTTGCAAACAGTTTCCCGCAAGGGTACTTCTCTGGAGAGAGATAACGGGCGGGCGGGACCGACACCCGGACCGTAGTCACTAAAACCCAGAAGCGTTTGATCCATATTGGGCGGCTCTCCGGTCAGCGCCTGTTCTCAAAACAAAAAAAAACTGACAGAAGGTATAATATGGCAATATGGTATACGGCCGGGAGGGTGTGGTCACATTGACAATGGTATACGAGATGGGTATGCATTAGGATTGGAATGGAAGTTCCAATTGTGGCGTATTTTATGTGGTGATTCAGTTTTTTTTTGTAAATATCTTCTAAAATATTAACTTGTTGACATAACAGTCTTCAGCACATATACCTAGTATAGCTACGAATATGATCTACAAGAAAGGATTACATGTATTTTTTGTAAATCTAAAAATAAATAAACAGTTTTTTGTGCGAATGAACATATTTTTTCCACGAAATTAAGAATAACTCCAAAACCAGCCAATGTACAAAATTTTCTTATTTTATTCGGACAGACATCGTAGCGAAAGCAATAAGGTTCCTCCATATGGAAACGGAACCTTAAAAAGGAACCTGGACCCAAAATAAAAGAAAAGGTTACAGTGATTACCACGCGCACCATCCTCATCATTATCATCTCTTTACATCAAAGAATGTATTAAGCATAAGCACCTCGACGACATACATAGTATGTATATAAATTATTTTTAACTTTCTCTAATATTTACGGTACTTCCCATATAAAAATTTTACGAAGTATTAAACAATTTAGATTTTTTCAAAAACGGCTCTAACCATTTGAACCAACATTGATAACTGAGTTTTAAGTTTTTCGCTAAAAAGTCCAGCAACGGCACTTTTGAAAATTGGCTTTCTCTCGAAAACGGTAAAAATTAAAAAAAAAAAAAACTTATTTTTAAGGTACTATGTATTGTCATTCTTAAATTGATAGGAAACTGAGTTTTTCTCTAAAAAAGACTGCGTCCTTTGATATCCACCCAAATCCCTAATAATAGTATCTACTTTAAAAAACTGTTCATATCTCAAAAACGCCATTTTCGATTATGATCAAAATGTAACTGGCAGGAGTGCCGTGACATAAGTCCATGCGACATAAGCATTATGTGCATTCTGTGCATTTTTAAACACCGATTCAAAAAAGTGTGAACGCCAGGCCAAATTTTGCAGGTTATTTAGTACGAAAGTTGAACTGAAATACATAAATGTGTGGCCAAGTTCCAAGATAGACAGGTGGCCAACATAAGGAGGTATTTGGTCGAATATTTGTATGACATTTTTTTGGTGCTACTATATACTGGCCAACTTCGGCAGGTGGCCAACTTGACAGGTTTTACTGTATTACGTTTTTAATTAACAAGGCTTCATTTATTAAAACCTGAGTACACTTGAGTGGATATGATTTAAACGTAAATGCTGAAATGACTCTGAGATTCTGCGAGATTCCCAATAAACGAGAAAGTTTCGTGCGACCCACTCGTGCACATTTTTATGTAAGTAGTCCTTGAGATGAGTCGCTGAGAGGAGTGCTCGTGATCGCGAGTTGAGCTAGGGACTATTCCTTATTCCAACAGAGTTGAAGCTGATTGGTGAGGCTGACGTTGCGTTACGCCAAAAAAGGAATTGATCTATTTTCTACTGTTTTTGCAGCCATGTAATCGAATATTATGTGGATTAGACTCCGTGTGTCTATACTTAAGTTTGATACGTTGCTGTTCAGCGATTTATTGCACTATGTGATTTACCTGCATTATTAAGACAACGATGTTGATGGCTTAGACGAAGTGATTAAGTATCTTCAGATCCTGTTCTCGAAATAATAAGAAAGACAATATTTTGTAGTGTTATACTACAATATTCACTTTCACAAAATTTGAATTTTTTTTTATTCCGAGGGTTGGTGGAAACTCATTTAGCAAATTCTACCTACTTTAATATTGTACAGTGAGGCGGCATAGTAAAAAAATTGAGCACTTTGTGATGAAAGCATGAAATTTTTACCATTTAGGACACATTATATGAAAATGATTTTAAGATATTGGGGCACTTCAGATTGCGCCCTAAAGGGGTAAAAGAGGGGGGTCAAAGTTTGTATGGGACCATTTTTAATTTTTCATCCGATTGACTTCAAACTCGGTTTATGTGCTCTCTATGAGAAATAAAGAAAACTAATTTCTCCGATTTTGGAAATTCAACTCTTAAAGGGGTAAAAAGGAGGTCAAAGTTTGTATGGGACCATTTTTATTTTTCATCCGATTGACTTCAAACTCGGTTTGTGTACTATCTATGAAAAATAAAGAACACTTTATTCTTCGATTTTGGAAATTCAACTCTTAAAGGGGTTGGGGGTCTATATAGATAATTAGTAACTACATCATTTGGCTTCAGTCTCTTAAGCCTTCTTAATATATTTTTATTCTTTTCCACTATGCGCTGTATTGCAGTATTCACATGTTCGTGGATTAGGACATAATGCTTGACCGCGTATTTTCTTAATATATCTTTGACATATTCTACCCCTAGATCTCTGTGTAGATTGTCATTTCGTATGTACCATGGAGCATTAAAAATACTTTTTAGTACTTTGTTTTGAAAAGTTTGAATCATTTGTAGATTCGATTTTTTCGTACAACCCCATATGTCCATACGGGTCTTAGCTCTTAGGATCTGCTTATAAATCAGGAGTTTGTTTTCAATTGAAAGTTGGGAGCTCCTACCTATTAGCCAATGTAAATTTCTTAATTTAATACCTAGGTCTTCTTTTTTCTTTTTGACAAGCTCTTTCCACTTAAGCTTAGCATCTAGCGTCATACCTAAGTATTTGGCCGTATTGGCATACGGTACCTCTTTTCCATCTATATTAACTCTTACGATATTTATTTTCATGTCAATATGGACGGATTTAGGTATTTTTGGCATTAAAATCACCTCCGACCATGAAGTAATTTCCCAATGTTTGGAAAAAACTGACATTTTAGTATTTGTTTCTTTTTGCTCTTTAAGTTGTTTGTTTAGATTATCCATTCTGTTCAGAATTTCTTGAAGTAGCTGGTTCAGATTAATATTTTTAACCAGTTCGTTTTGCGTTGAGGGTTTAGCATGCTTTGATTTACTAATGTCCTTTCCTTAGTACGTTGTGTTAGTTTTGCACTCTCTTTCAGAGATTGTTTCTTTGGTGTAGTAGCAGGTATCTTTTGTTTAATGATGTCTACAAAAGTAGTTTTTTTTTTTGCTTGGCTTTCAAAATTTCAATTGACATAATTTGTCTATCTGCAGGTTCACACACATCATCATCTGCCGCAAACACATTTTACTTTAACAGTACAGGAGTGTCGATATGCCGCAAGTATGGTGGGAAAATGCAACTGGTTGGTATGTTTTGTCAAACGATAATCGAAGACACCTAACTTTGATTCATTAAATTTTCAAACCTTCTCCCAGAACATGTGCTTATTATAAATTCATTGTATTTTTTTTAGTATGTATGTAGGGTAGGTACCTACTTATGTACTTACAATTGCAGGTCGAAGTTAATTCCTATATTTTAATTTTATTTAGTTAAAATGTCTAGTCTTTTAAATGGCCTCCATTTTCAGCAAGTCCCATGACGGCTGTAAGCTTTTCTGTTTGCAGTCCCATTTGTTCCTCATTTCGCATTTTGGCGGTACGAATGTTGTCAATTAGGTATATGTCGAATTCTGTGATGTTTATTTGTGTATACCTGTCCTTTAGCTCATAAAAATAAGTTAGCGGCCTTTAGATCTATAGAACTTTGTAGCCAATCAATGGCTGACCTATAAATTGTGATGCTATGTTATCTTCTTTGTAGTGTGCAAATAATATATAATTGTACTACAGGTAAACGGCGAATATTCGAACAAAAGGGAAGATTAGCTAGGTATGCCGCAAGGCTCTGTTCTAGAAACGCTATTATTCCTAATGATATTCACTGTGTGATCAAAAATTCGAAGCTGGCGTTGTTTGAGGATGATACAGTTCTTTATGTGAATTGAATTTTTAAAATGAATAAGAAATGAAGTTTCAATTTTGGTGCAACGTGCAATAAAGATTTTGAATGTCATAGTAAAGCCAGATTTTGAATATTGTTCATCTGTTCTATTTTTATGTAATCATTTAATAATTTTTTGATTCATAGATTGCAAAAATACCTACTGCAAAACTAGGTCATAAGGTGTAATATTAAAGTGCAATAGATAGGTAGATATGTTTCAATTAATTATATGTTGAGTCTATTGAAATGGTTGTCTGTTAAACAAAGTATTGCATTAAATGTTCTAGTATTTGTGTACGAAGGAGATCAGACAGACGACTACAGCAACAAAACATGCATGCATTAACGTGCACGATGGCGATAAAAAACTAAGCACACCAACGCGATAGTTAGCGATGGAAGTCTTCTTCTCAGTTTTTTCTTATTTTTGATTTTATTTATGTCTAAATTAGTTCTGATGAAGAAGAAATGCCATTGTTGCTTCTTTTAGCGGACGAAGAAGATAATAAGAAAGTTTTATACTATGATTCTACTTAATTTCAGCTTACCTTTAATTATGGTACTGAAGAAAATTGGTGTATGAAATCAATTTAAATCGAGATAGACGAGGAAAAATTTGTTCATGCATTCATTCATTTTCAATGGCCCGCTTATTCATTAAGTGTGGCTAAGTGTAAGTGGACCCTCCATAAATCCCTATTCTCAGCCAATGACTTTTAATCATCAAAGTCAATCCCCACACGGGTAGACATGACCAAACCACCGAAGCATGGATTGCTACGTCCGGAGAAGTAGCTGCTCGACATTGAGTTTCTCACGTATTCTGAGTTTACTTATACGATCTTTACTAGTCATACCAGCAACGGACGAATCTCATTTCGGCAGCTTGTATCCGCATCTTATTCTTTCGGTCATTACCCAAACCTTATGACCATATACATATAGGCAATTACAATTGTAACGCCAAGAAGGATTCACCGGAGACCCTATAAATTTTATATATTCTGAATCAGGATCATATTATGAATCGATTTAGCCATGTCCGTCTGTCTGTTGAAAACACGATAGCGTCCAAACGAATCGACATAGGCAAATGCAATTTTGTGAGAGGACTTCTTTTAACCGTCGTCAGGTTGGCAGTGGCGTAACTATACCATCTGAGGCCCGTGGCAAATTCTTTGGATGGGGTCCTCCCAGTAAAAATCGTAACGTTATAATTTAGTTTTAATAAACCACTTAAGTAGTTAACCAACACTATTAATAATATTGTATGCATTTTAGTTAAATATCTAATGAATTTTATTTTCAAGAGCATAGGTTTATACATACATATTTATAATGAAATTACAGTTTAATTTTTCAATAGAATAGCCAAGTTACGTAGCCTGTCTTGTCCCATATACTTTCTTAAATAGGTTTTTATTAATTTTAGTTTTAAAAATGATCGTTCAGCACTAGCTATAGTCATAGGAATTGTAACAAATAACATTAACACAGTACATACTTCAGGAAAGCTGCATGACATAAAATTATTCTTTATTAATAAATCATCAAGTTCTCTAATACACCAAGACTTTTCTATTTCGTCTCTGAAAATGGACCGAAAACTGAGAATTTACCTGGCAAGTGATTAAGATAGTCGTTTTTATATACACTCCGCGCCACTTGAATAGCACACCCCCTAAGGTCGGTTTTCTATGGCCCACTGGTCCCAAACCAAGCATGCTAGAGACTTAATTTTTGTTTTTAAATTAAATTTCAATTAATTGTTGTGATTTGACCAGAAGGAAGATTTAAAACTAAAGCTTTAAGTATGTATTAACAAAAAAATTTTAACTAAAAACCGGCAAAACGTGGACTCATATTATTCTTTGATAGAATTTTTTTGTTAAAAAATGTGTAGAGAAAAAGCTTAACCGAGGAAAAAGGATAAATCAAAGCTTAAAGGACGCTCGCCTATTTATTGCCAATTTAGCTAAGAAAATCGAGAGGAGCCGACACGTTATATGCATATTTTTAAGTAATGAGTCTAACTATGGATATAAACGTGAAAGGCCGCATGCATAGTGTGCTTACAACTGCGGAAAGGCGACTTATATTAGGAAAAGCGTCAAATTCTCACTACTCTTTTCCAAAAATCAGGAAAAAATGTGGTATCAAAGCAAGTCTCACAACTATTCGTCGTATTATTTCGAATGCCAAGGATATAAAAAGACTAAAAATCAAGAAAAAGACACCCCTTAACCCGGTTTGAAAAGCGCAACGCCTTCGATTTTGTGGCCTGGACTTCGTAGTAGCACCGTGTGGTCTTTTCCGATGAAAAAAAAATTAATTTGGAAGGCCCCGATGGCTATAGATAGGTACTATTTCCATAACCTCCGTAAAGAAACTCATCATTTGGACCGGCTGCATAGCAGAGTTGAAGTTGAAGGTGTGATGGTGTGGGGGCCGTTTCGTATTATGGCAGCCGAAAATTAAAATTTTTGTTAACCACAATGAATGCGTTGTCTTACTGATAAGGCTTTAACATATTTTCATAACCTTTTTGGACATCTGCCATGGATCTAACAACATGATAAAGCGCCAATACATACAGCCCGGGTTGTTAAAACGTATTTATAGAGCCAAAATGCGGAGCTATTAATGCTGACCGGACTACTCACCGGATTTGAATATCATCGAAAATGTTTGGCAATGGTTGATACGTCAAGTTTGTGGATCGGGACAACATTATTCGACTGTATCTAAACTAGTCCAAACCATCCAATTAGCTTGGAGCTCGATTTCGGTAAATTATTTGGCCAATGTGTATGCATCCCTTACAAATCGGAGAGGTGTGAATTTTGGAGCAGAAGGTGGCTCAAAACACAATTGAAATTTTTTTTTTTTAAATTTAAAATACTCCAATTACCTTTTGGAAACCAATTGGAAACAATTTCATTCATTGGAAGGAAACGCGATTTCAGTTGATTGACATAATGATGTCCAATACTATATATAATATGTTCACTTTGAACAAATCTTGGAGACGCTCATCTTCACAAAGTTCGTTAAAATGGCGTTTTACCTTCCTCTGACGAGTTTTAGAAAATTCAGGGTTGATGGTCCATTTTTCTGCTACACTATTTGCTTCCATTTTTAAATTTACAAATTCATGTCTATACCTTTCCAATTCTTCTAGACACATTTTCAAACGTTTTAAGGCATTTGCAAGATCGATGGCTATAGACTGAAGTGCTTTAGAGCTTATAATTTTTTTTGAAATACTTATGTACAACATTTTTGCAAAAATTTTAGATTATTTCTGAGCTCGCGGCCTCTTGGGCCGGGGCCCTCTCGGGTCGGGGGCCCGTGGCATTTTGCCAGCCCTGCCACCCTATAGTTACGCCACTGCAGGTTGGTATTGAAAATGGGATATGTCGGTCACGTAGTTCTGGTACCTCCCATACAAAACCACTACTAGACCCATGTGTCTTTCTGTCTGTTAGGCAAATTAAATTTTGTGAAAGGTATTCTTTTTACCGTCGTCAGGTTGGTATTGAAAATGGGATATGTCGGTTATGTAGTTCTGTTACCTCCCATACAAAGCCAATATTTGACCCATGTGTCTCCCTGTCTGTTGAAAACATGATAGCGTCCAAACGAATCGACTTAGGTGAACGAAATTTTGTGAGAGGACTTGTTTTTATCGTTGTCAGGTTGATATTGAAAATTGTTTATGTCGGTCAAGTAGTTCTGGTACCTCTCATAGAAAACCAATACATATTAGACATATGCGTGTACCTGTACACTTGTACATACAGTACATAATGCATTTGTATATATGTATCTATTAACTCGCATGACAAACATTTTGCATGACTTATGCAGTGGAGGGTATCAAAGCATCGACCAGGCTGATGATTACCCTTTTACTTGTTTATTATTTAAAAATTTTAAAACTGATGAAAACCAGTTTCAATATTTAAATCATAGGGAAGACAACGATAACTTAGCCGCCGAAAATCTATAACGGTTTTTTGTAGAGGAGTTGAATACAAGCATACAATAAAATGAAGTACTATAGCATTTTTCAAAGCCGAGGAATCTTTTCTAAGTTGTCTATAATGCAAATCAGCCAAATTTTTTCTATAATGTGAAAATTTATCCCAGAGACTGTTGCTGAAGAATGTTGTTGACATTGGGTAAACTAATATAATTTAAGCAAAGTTTTCATATACCTACTCAACTTTGCATCCACCCCATAATCCAACACTGACCCCAAGACGGGGGGTTGCAGGGGCAGAATGCCCCCATACGTATTTCATGGTACAATGGTAACAGTTCGCGTTCTCTATAAGCGGAGCAACAAGTATAGGGAGATTTTCCATTTCCGGTACATTTTGTAACTTATAGCTTCAGCAACAAAATCTTGGCCACAGAATTGTCCAATCTTGCTCGGTCTTTTCGCCACAGAGTTCTTCGGCACCCTTAAAAACTCCCAAGCCGTTTTTTCGCATCACGTTCCTGTATAATGCAGAATGCAACTAATGTTTAGCAGCTGGGTTAATAGTTGCAGTGATGGCCTCATATTAAGGAATACCTACTCCCCCTACTTCTAGGACTCTCAGAATAAACTACTTTGATAAACATATTTAATATTAATGGTGTTGTAGTGGCGATATGCTGGAAGTATGGTGGGAAAATACAACTGGCTGGAATGTTTTGGTAAATAACTGATAATCGATCACACTTAACTTTGATTCATGCAATTTTCAAACCGTGTTGGCCTGCACAAGCACATCAAAAATTGATGCTCTTATTATAAATTTATTCTATTTTTCCTATATAAATCAAAGTCAATTAGATACTGTAAGCAGTCTTTACTTTGAATTCGTCCGCGCGAGAGCATATCAAAATGACGTTTCTTAAGAGGCTCCAAAGACTTATTTCCAATCAAGTTACAACGGAACTCTCCCCGAAACCCAAAACCAGTGACGCGACTACTTACCTTTTCTTTTTGTGTCGTATAGCAGGGCTTTGTAAGCCGACACAACTCAAAGGATTCTATATCTTGTACGCGTTCGTGTTTAACGTTGTCATAGGTATTCTTTTCCCAACTATGTTCGTTCTAAGCTATGTGATAGATTGGGAAAAATTCCAAATTAATGAACTTCTGTCATCACTTCAAGCTTTCTTTGGTAGTAATGCGAGTACATTAAAGTTCTTCGCCATCATTTTTCTGCGACAATACTTCTTTAAAATCGAATACGTTCTGAATAAGCTAGACGCACGTATCACATATTCGAAGGAGATACGTGAAGCTGAGAAATGCATTCAGTTTTGCAATCGAATAGTGGTCACATACGTATTCTTCTACTATACGTCCTCGATGAGCACATTTATGGCTGCGGTATATATAGGACGACCACCGTTTTCGTTGCATATTCCCTATTTTAATTGGCGAGAATCAACACTCAACTTGGTTGTGTCCTTTGTGATCGAATACATCCTACTTAACGGCTTAATCGTTCATCAATTGATCAACGATACATATGCCGTCGTCTTCACTGTTACTTTGCAGTCACATTTGAAGATACTGATTATGAGGGTCCTTCGAATCGGAACTGATCCAAAGTGTACACAGAAGGAGAATTATGAGGAATTGGTCCGGTGTCTACATGACCATCAGAACATTATCGAGTAAGTACTCTATGTCAACCCAATTATTAAGCTTTTGTATCTATTTTTCCGTTTACAGGCTAATGAACACTATTAGTCCAGTTATATCGTCAACATACTTCATTCAATTTCTGGTAACAACGTCGAATCTTGTAGCTACGCTAATTAATGTTAATTTTGCCACCGAAAGGTATACACTGGTCGGAATGTTTTTATTCGCTTTCTGCTTAATCATGGAGATCTTGCCAATTTGTTACATAGCCAACAGTCTTGCAGCTGAGAGTGATCTTTTGCCAGACGCGATTTTTCACATGAACTGGATGGATCAGAGCCCGGAATTTAAGCGTTTATGTTTGCTCTTCATGCATCGGTCACAAAAGACAATCGTTTTCTATGCCGGAAAAATGTTCGCGATATCGTTGGACACATTTGTATCGGTGAGTTGGTGGTTATCAGAGAATCAGCGTCATAACTGTGTAACCTAAACTTTCAGATAATTAAGTTCACCTTTTCTGTGTATACCCTTTTGGATAATATGAACTTTGCAGACAGATTCAGTAATTAGAGTGAAGAAAGAGACGCTAAGCATTAAAACAAGAATCCTCTAGCTTTGAGGGACTTTCCCCACAATCACCACGTATTCGTTGTTGAATTTTTTCGGTTCCTGTGAAATCATCATGGACACTCTTAACATCGTTAAAGTGTTACATATTTAAGTTGTAGGTATTGAAACAGAATGAATACATGATTTGATGTGTGTTTAAGAACTGGATATATGTGCAATAAAATAGATAAATAAATAGTTGGCGCAACAGGTCGGTATAGACAGAGACACCCTCACAATCATTCGTGAGAATACTATGCCGTGTCCGAACGGCTGAATTGACAAGCTTTTCCATGACATTTTAACTCTCCGATGGTTGTTAGACGTTCAAAAGGTGGCGCAGTAAAAAAAACTTAACAATATGTAATTTGTGTTTTTCCAGGGAGCTGGGTCCCCTCGGACAGTAGTCCCGCACACTACCACTGAGCCACTGTGTCCACGCCGTAATAATTATAATACGTACTGTAGATATATTGAAAATGCTTTCTAATTTAATTAAGACGAGTGAACTATGACTCAGCACAGCACATAATACCAGCCTTTAGAAACACTACCCTAATAAATTTTTTCCAATCTTCAAGATAGCTTGGGGTTGGTTGGTAATGCTAAAATAATGTTGAGGAGCAATACTGTTTGATTTAAGTTTGACCAATAATAAACTGAGTGGAAGCAAATGAATCTGCTACATCTGTATACTTATAGGTGCGTGAGCAAAAGAAACTTTTGATTTGTTAACGTTAGTTCGAAGCCCGAAAGCACAAGTGGTGGGGGCACCATATTAATGTCCTTCTACAAGAATCCGTTATTACATTACGGTGCAAAATTTATCGTACTTTCCCCGCCAAATCGGATTCATTGAATTAAAGCTGTCGCATCAGTTGAATTGTTGATCAAATAATTATGGTTTTTTAATACATTTTTAGGAAATAGATCCGAAAACACAGTATCAGAAACTTGTGTAACAAACCGATGTGCCACAAAGTTTTTCAAAACTAGGTACTCTTATCTTAATGTTGCTTTTTAATGGGATGCATTTAGTGCACTGTGGAATGATGCGGTCTAAAATCTAATTGTTCTGCAGGCAAGATATTTTTTTCCTTAGTTGGGTTGTTAGTTTGATTTTGATAATATTTTCAACGCATCTGCTTAACAAGCTTAAAAAACTTATTATAGGCCTAAAGACATTATTTTTAATTTATATACCTACCTGTCATAATTAAAAATCCTGCACCAACCCCCATACTCTGATATCTACATAATAATGAGTATAATCGACATGGACACTCTTCAGGTATATTTATTATCAGTTCTTATCATCAAGTAGGTAGATACTGCAACTGCTATATCTCACAGACACGAGAATTTCAACTATTAAGGGCTGGTCAACAGAACGCGGTGCGGTCAAGAATTCACAAGCAAAAAAGGGACGCGACGGTAAATTTGATTGTATAGTATTTCTTTTTTTAAATAATGCTAGACCACACCTCCGTTTGACCAGGCCTCTAGGATACAAAAGTAACCTTTTCTGTTTTTTCTCACTCAATGACATTCGCATTTCAAACCTGGTAGCCTTTGAAAAAATGTAAACAATGTCAACTCACTTCTTGTATTAACCTATTTTTCCTATTTTTCCTTCAAAGCATATCATTTCAAAATATTTTTTGTAATCATAATTTAAATTATATGTTCAGTAACTATTACACGGTGGCCCACCAAATGTAAATTTCAATACGAAAAATTAAATATATGTCTATCTATTTATTTATATCAACTCAATTCAACCCCTAATTACTTCTTGGTGTGACCAACTGCTTTCAAGTAGGTAAATCACATAAAAGTAAAAAATAATATATAATCAAACATAAACATCGTTATATTATTTTTAGGAAACACAACATAAAGAAAAAAAAATAATTTTCAAATTTCAAAATTATTAAACCAGAAACATTTTATAGAAAAGAATTTAGAACGGTTTTGCAAGTTTTTACCACGTGTATAAACGATAATTTAAAAGATAACTTTTCAACTTTCAAGCCTTTTCAAAAGAATTTTGAAATTCCAATTGACAGAGACAATGCCACAGCCCAATCAGTGGAGTCCATTGTGATATTGGAGCCCCTATTTTTTAAAGAATATCCAGAATGTTTGCTTTATGAGTTGCAAATTCTTCTTGATTTACCTATGTAGGTACAAAGTGTACAAATTTCGAAGACATTGACAAAGTGGTATTCAAGTTGATAAGTGTAATTCCGTTAGCGCACTTGCTTTATTTAGAATGAATCCTGTGACGTCAGCTTCTTGTGAACGTTAATTAAGTAAATTAAAATGTATCAAATCATTTATTTATTTCATTGCTATAAATTATCTCTATATATGATAAAACAAAGTGGAAAAAACTGTATGTTTCCCTCTGTAGCCCGTAAATTTCAACCAATTTAGTTGATTTTTTTTATAATGTCGGTAATTACGGTGGTCGGTCAATAGGCTAAACAAATTCAAAATCGTACAAAGG
This sequence comes from Cheilosia scutellata, assembly GCA_955612985.1. Lineage (NCBI taxonomy): Eukaryota > Metazoa > Arthropoda > Insecta > Diptera > Syrphidae > Cheilosia > Cheilosia scutellata. Next base: position 65,799,177 of record OY015313.1, read on the forward strand.
GGCGTGGCACCGCCCATACAAAAAAAAACATTCAAAATCATATATCTCGAAAACCACCAAATGGATTGAGCTCAAACTTACAGACAATCTTAGGTATTGGCAGTTAAGTGCTCCTGTGAAGATTGGTCAAAATCGGACAAAGGGGCGTGGCACCTCCCATACAAAAAAAAAATTCAAAATCGTATTCCTCCTATACAAAAAAAAAACCTCTTCTAACACACTTTTACATTAAATATGAACGACATTTTTTGCTAACGGAAGCAAAAAAAAACATTCAAAATCGTATACATATCTCGAAAACCACCAAATCGATTGAGCTCAAACTTACAGGTAATGTTAGGTATTGGCCGCAGAGTGCTCCTGTGAAGATTGGTCAAAGTTGGACAAAGGGGCGTCGGGCGGGTACAGCTATCTCTATATATATAAAACAAAGTGGAAAAAACTATATGTTTCCCTCTGTTGCCCGTAATTTTCAACCAATTCAGTTGATTTTTTTTAAATGTCAGTAATTACGGTGATCAATTGATAGGCCAAAAAAATTAAAAAAATTAAATTTGTAAAAAGCAATAAAAGGCCTGGCGAAGCCGGCGGGGGTTCAGCTAGTTTATTATAAATACATCGATGTACTAATAATAATTTATGTTTTATTTTTCTTCAACATCCCAATATTTTAAAATGATTTCATGGAAAATCATTAATAATGCATAACATCACATTATAATACGGATGCTAAATCTATACAGTCGGCAAATTCCTAAAATAAGTCAGCATTTCGATGAAAGTCACCCCCCACCCACGGCTCGAACCCTCGCTATGCCCTCGCTCACAAGCATTTGAGCTGTGCGAGTATAATTTTTGTAAGAATTCGATTTCGATCTATTCAACCGAAAATTAGGGTGAAACCAAAGTATATTAAATGCAATTAAATATAACTAAAGAAAGTGACAATCCTTATCTTAAGAATGATTTATCAATATTGTGATTGATTAGTCGATTGTTTCATTAATTGCAGTGATTCAGTTCGTATTCATTTGAAATACAATTCAGTCGCCGTTCACCGTTAAAGTCCTTCGATATCATGGCTCTATTTATGTGCAATTGCCTAACTAATTTTATTTTCACAACATTAGAAGTATTTCTAAAAATATTTGCCTTAATACCGTTGACAACTGTGTCAGTGGTGAACGAAATCTTCATAATTTGCTGGATTATAGCGATAACCACAATCTCCTTGCTAACGTTTAAGAATGAAATGGACGACAATTACTCCATCGGTATCTTGGTTAGTTGTGCTCTATTTATATCGCAAGTTCTAAGCCACATTGTCGCTCTGGCAGAGTCTTACTATAAAGCTCAAAAGATGGTGAAATTCTTCGAAGAATTCGACAGAATCGACGCAATTCTAGCACTTAAACTAAGGTACACAATCGATAAAGGACATTTTCGTAAAATAGTAGCTGAACAAATATTCTGGACACATGCCATCCTTATAACGGAAAGCTTTGTGATGACATACACACATATAGTCACTTATCCTAAAATTACAGTTCTCTATTGGTACTCATTTTTGTCTTCTCATGCGCTCAGACTTCGGTGTTCGCAGCTAATTATTTCTATTACTTCCGTAAATGTGAGGCTATGCGTTGCAAAAAAAATACTCCTTGAGATGGTCCAAGTGAATCCGAAATATGACAACCAAAAGTGGCTAACTATGATACCAATTATTACTAATGTCAATGTAGAACGGGTGGCATCTTTAAAAATGGTCTTCAATCACTTGTACAAAATGGTAAATACGATAAATGAGTGCTTCGGCTGGTCGTTGTTGTCGATTTGCACTTCATATTTCATCGATCTTATTACGAATTGTTATTGGATATTTGTGGCCAACATAACAAATGGCCCGTATGAGGTGTATATTTTAAATGGAGGTCTTGTTGTGTCTGCGATATTGCAGTTAACAGTTATTTGCTGGATCTGTCAGAAGTGTGAACGTTATGTAAATATTTGATTTTCTTTCCACTTTATATGCCTTTTCAACTTTACATATTTATATTGTTCTTTTCAGAGTAAATTCATTGGCAGCTCAATTTTCAAACTGGCCAAGCCCCTTGGCAATAGCCATTATAATAATCTTGTAAGCGATTTTTCACTACAAGCACTTCATCAGACTTTTGCAGTAAGCGCAAAGGATTTTTTCAAACTGAACTTGGATTTACTGGGTAGTGTAAGTATTATAGCTCGAAATGTTGTAATTGAAAATGGAATTATTGTCTTTTGTTCAGGCGGGCCAATATTTTCCAAAATGTTTGCTCTTCGAGAATTCGTTAAACACTATATGACTTCTGTTTTAATTATATATTTTGTTTCTTAGCCAAGTATTATTTTGGCGTTTAAAGCAAAAAGCCTGGCTTGCATCTTCCTTCCTACTTCTAAATGTTGTTATTTCATTTGTGGTCTTTTGTCAGGGCTAGATTCTTACATTCCAATCGTATATATCCCGAAGGTAGGTATAGCTAGATATATCCCTTTGGACATTTTTAAAAGTGTTTCAATTTTCTTGAGAGAAACTAGTTTCTTAGCCCTAATCAAGTTGGTTTTAGGGAATGTAGATCAATGGAAGATGTATACCTACTCTTAAATTTTTGCACCAATATAAGTACTTACATGGTAGTCTGAATCACAAGAAAATAACTGCTTTCTTCCTTATTGATATAACAAAATAGTTTGATACTGTTTGAGTCATATTATTCTGTTGTCAAAGTTAGGAAAAGCTGGTTTTAGAGGTCCTATTTGTGTCTAAGTCAGTTGCTATCTCCCCTCGCATAGACGGGAGGGCAGTTGTTTTAATTAGTTGACATGAGAAAAAAAAATATTAAAAAACAACGGTAAGACTTACTATACCTACTATATATACCAATTTTAAAAGTTAGATAATATGTTTCTTCGTACCATTATTAAATTATTTCTATCAATAGTTTAAAAAAATCCTTCTAAACTACCTAATCAAATAAAATAAAATAGAATTAAAAATAATGTAACCTAAGTAAATGAAAAAAAATAACGACAAAATGTACAATGACATATTAAACTAATTTTAAAAGCCAGAAATCTGGCGCGAGTTAAGTTATGTTGTGTGCCCCATTCTCAATGTTGAATGGGGCACACAACAGAAATAATAGATTAAGAATATAGAAAAGATTGTATTTGAACCAAATACACAGTAGATAAGGAAAGATAGAGAAAAAAACAAAGATTGTATTTGAACCAAATACATAGATTACTAAGTAGGATATAAAAATTAAGAAAGGAACACGCAGTTCACAGTCGAAGAATTACATCAACTAAGACCATAGTTCGTTATGTATTAATCGTTATGAATTAGTCGGACAGTAAAATTAATTAAATAAAAATAATCAAAAGGATCATCCTATAATAAATATACCTACAAGTACGTAGGTATATTTAATTCGCGTGCGAATTGTGGCAATTGTACCGTAAAATATGTATATATCTTTTCGTAAATATACCTATGTACATGATTGTATCCATATTCTAACTCAGTCGTTTTTATTTTTCAGATGATTGGGGCCATCGTTACGTACTTAGTCATTTTGATTCAGTTCATGTTCACCGAGAAAAATGTTTCGAATATCAGTGTACCAAATAGTACTGGAGGATATGTTCTTATTAGGAATCAAACATTCAAACACTAAAATGTACTACTTTATATATTAATAAATAATAAATTAATAAATAAATAGTAAGTGCAGGAGTATTGCATTTTCCTCGGATGGAAAGGGTCATCAAAAAGATCGGTACATACATATATATACTTAACTAACGGACCCGGCGAACTTCGTCTCGCCTCGCAATTTAACGCCTTCAGATAAACTCAAGAATGATAATAAAACACAGATAGTTCAAATTTCAATGTGATTTATTTGAATGGAATCGAAATCAGTATAGAGCGATGTGACAAACTATGTTTTTCGATTTGTTTTCCGGCGCAAAAACAAACAATGAAGACATTTTGCCAACACGCGAATAGGCAACGTACAGCTGACCGTGCGAAAAACAGGGAAATTCGAGATTAATCCCATAAACTTCCAACAATTGGCCTTGCGATTTATTGATTGTCATTGCAAAAGCCAATAGAACGGGAAACTGAATACGCTTGAATTGGAATGGAAGATCAGTTCGAATAATCGGAATTCGTAGGATAAATAAGTACTTCCTCCCCTTTGAATTTGCCATTGATGATCATCGCTTGAATCACATTGTTCTTGACGGACAACCGCGTACCGTTGAACAATTTCATATGATTCAGATTCCGCAACATGATTATGATCGATCCCACTTTCAGCTGTAAGTTATACGGTGGAGTTTCTGGCACATCATGCTAGTTTGATTGCCCGCAACCCAATTGGATAACCTCACTTTTTACACGCAAACTTATTTTCTGAAAAAATGATCGAATTGATAATTATCGCATTGAATTTCAATTTATCGTAATGCTTGTAGCGTTTGCGGATGTGATGCGCGATATACGACTATCCGGAATAAGTGTTTTTAAAAATTTTCTTTCGTAAAAACCTTCTGCTGGCAATTACGAACAACTGAAAACAAATGATTGCCACCATTTTTATATATTTATAGATATTTTATTTCCGCCCTCTAAAAACTAATTACCTACTTAATTCGCATTAAAATATCGTAAGTCGTACATAATATATAGGTTATATTGTTGTTTTATTTTACGGACAAATTGTAAAAATAAGTGTAGGTATACCTATATACAACCTGTATAGTGTATGTGCAAATCAAATTGGTGGTCCCATTCTTTCAAATGTCATTTGGCAAGTGCGTGTGTAAGCGACAAACAATTTATGGCCAACATAAAATTTGTTATATTAATACCAGCCATTTTGTTTTCCACCTATGAACGTTTTATTTCACGAGCACGAGCGCAGTCAATAAAATGTATCCGGTTTCTACAAACTCTAACCGTTTTTCTGTATCTTCTTCACTTTCGTCAGAAGATTAAAAAAAAAAAATTTACTTAATAAGAGTCACGCTAATGTAGGTAAGTTAGCTTTAATATAATTTGATTATTTTACTTTTCTGCGTTTTTTTTTTTTTTAACTATTATAAATCAGAAAATGCATTTAAATGCTCACACATAAGCAAACATGAAAATTAACTAAATAAATCAACATTTGGACGCAATCTCCAAAGTAAAAATTCCCACTACCACTAGCCACTAGGTCCACAGCGAAAGTTTAATAATTGTCGTTTTGTGGTAGGTACAAAAACCGGGGATTGATCAAATTTCCCACTTGTTAGAAATTGTGTTAACAATATTTGTTAAGACTATGCCGGAATCTACAAGAGACATATCCGTGAAAATGTCGATCCAGAGGGAGATACTGACGGTCAGAGAGCCAAACAATTGTGATGAGCCAAAATGAACAACCAGGAATATTCGGCTATGTCTTCCAAACTGAATGACATTACAAACGAACTACATCGACAGAATAGGTGTCTACAGAAGGCGGACATTGAAAATTTGATGAGCGAGAAGTTGCAGTTCAAAAATAAACTAATTGAAGTGCAAATTGAGGAAATCGCTCTCAAATAGTCAAACTAGCACCGACAGGCCAGCGTTGCCGAAGTGGCACGATCGTGCTTTTTGGACACGAAAATTTATTTGTGGCACGGTGGCACGCAAAAATTGAAAATGGCACGCTTTCTTCATTTCTCTCACCTTACTCAAATAATTAAAGCTGTGTAAGCACACCATTACATTTCAATAACAGAGCTGGATGCGAAGTGGAATAATAGTTTTTTCGTTTTTTGCTTGGGTTTGACGTTGACTTGGCGGTGTGAAATGTGAAAAAAAAAACATCTAAAAATTAGAAATGGAAGACTAAGTTTAATTGTCATTTAATTCAACTAAATAAACTTAAAAGCTAGAGCTTTCAGGTTTGAGCACTGATGAAAAATGTTTTGTCTTAAAAAACTGTCAAACATTTTATAAAAAACTTTCACAAGAAATCAAAAGAAAACTCAATTTAAGACTTCCTTCTAAAACAAAATTCAAACAAAAAGTATTTTTCCACACTTCAACATTCTAAGTTTTAAAATTTTCTCATCTATTTGAGTGCAGAAATTTCTTTTCCGAAATGAGAAATATTTTTTAAATTGGACTAGTTGAAAACGTTTTTCTTGAAGATTCAAAAACATTTTGCATTAAAAAACCATGTAGATATAGATGAACGAATGTTCGTAAATATTTCAAAATTTATGTTGACCCTACTTAGCTTGCCTCATGGAAGCGCATTGGCAAAGCACGTTCTTTTCAAAACTGAACAATATTAAAACACATAGATAATAAGACTTTCTTATAAAATATTAAATGCAATTATGTCATACAATGAAATAATTGTACCTACATCCTACACAATTAATTTTTTGTAAATAATGTAGAATTTTATTTATTAAAAAAATTTAATTTTTTCATTATTTAAATTATTATTTAACCCAAACTAAAAACAAAAATGAAATAGATATTTTTTGGGTTTGAAAAGATCCTTACTTTTTTTTTCTTTGGACACGCTAAGGGCACGCTCTTCTGAAAAAAGTGGCACGCTTTCGTTTTTTTCGGCGGCAACGCTGCCGACAGCGGTCCGAGTTGTTCTTATTGTATCTCTTAAATATTCCACAGAAGTTCCTGTAAGAGTAAAGTATGTAGGTACTGTACATTTACAAATGAAATACAATTCCTAATAATTTTTAACTTTCTCGTATACGTAGTAAGAGAAAGATTTATAATATTGTTTTCGTACAAAATTTCGAACTCGATAGAACTCAATTCTGATATTACGATTATAGGGGAACTCAAAAAAGTGGGTCTCGCAATTCTGTCTGTCCTTATGTCTGTCTGTCTGAGTTTGTGGGCTTTCCGCTAGCCCTAATAAAGGGTCCGCCATCTAACGTTTTTTTTTTTCAACTAGTGCTTATTTCGCGAATGGTAACACTTAGCTCATGTCTGATTTGACAGATAATTAGTTTTATCCTTCCGCTGAACGAATATGGTTGTGTATACGCTTGAACAACGCTGGGAAATATTGCGACATTACTTTGAAAATCATGGTAATGTTGCAGAATGTGTGCGAAAATTGCGTACGGATTTTGGAAGAAGAGAAGCACCGTCAGCTCCGTATGTTCGTTATCTTGTGAAAAAAGTGAAAGAAACTGGCATCCTCATCGATAAACCAAAGCGTGAAAAGCCAAAAACAGTGCGTATACCCAAAACGAGTCACTGTTTGGTGCGGATTTTGGTCCAGAGGCATAATTGGGCCATTTTTCTTTGAAAATGAGCAAGGAGTGGCCGTACAGTCAATGGCGATCGTTATCGGGCCATGTTGAACGAATTTTTGTTCACAAAAATTTAAGAGGAGGATATTGTATATTGATATCGATGTTTTGCGCCCTGTTTTTGAAGATCGCATTATCAGCCGCAGAGCTGATGTCGTTTGGCCACCGCGGAGCTGCGATTTTACACCGTTGGACTATTATTTGTGGGGTGCCGTAAAAGATAAGTGTTACGCCGACATGCCAGAGACAATTGACGCTTTAAAGGACAATATTCGTGAAGCCATTGGTGAAATACAGCTGCACACAATCGATAATGTGCTTAAAAATTGGACCGATCGTGTAGGCTACTGCATGGCCAGCCGAGGCAGCCATTTGAATGAAATTATTTTCCATTATTAACCGGAAGGATTGTACTTAGAAATAAAAAAAGAAATTTGAGAAAATATTCAGTAGTTTTTTTTTTATAGCATTTTCAAAAAAAAAAAGGTATTTGGCGGACCCTTTATTAACGGTACTTCCCATATAACAATTTTACGAAATATTAAACAATTTAGATTTTCTCGAAAACGGCTCTAACGGCTCTAATCGTCATTCTTAGCTTCAAAGGAAACTCAGTTTTTCTCTAAAAAGACTGCGTCCTTTGATATCCACCCAAATCCCTAATAAGGGAGCGGGTCGAAATTCTGCTTTCAAAATTCTGCTTTGCAAAATTCTGACTTTTAACACAAAAATTCTGTTTTTTTCTGTTCTGTCTTACAAAATTCTGTTTTTCAAAATTCTGCTTTTTAAAATTCTGACAGGCAATATTTTAAACAAATAAATTCTGCTAATTCTGTTTTTTTTTTCCAATTTACGAATTTAAAGAAAACAAATATTTTTCAACCTTGTCAATAAATTACAATATATTTCATATAAAGTAGGTACACAGGTGGGTACCAGGAACACAAAAAAAGAACAGCCAAAAAATTAATAAAATATTTCATAATTGCAATATAATTTTTACATTTATTTAATTTTTCACAATAGCCGTTTTTTTTTTATTATAAGCGTGATCTGATCCGGATCAGATCATGAAAATAAAACTAACTGGATCATTGATTAAGTTGTGGCAACAGTTGTTTTTCACATATAAAATCCAATACCAATTATGACAAATATCTTATTGCCACCAGCAATCTTGCAGCCACACGGTACAATGTGACGTCACAATGCGATGATTTCTCCAATGCACTTGCTCATATTTGAGTTTGCCATTTCGCTTGTTGTGTCGGGGTTGTTAGCATTCAATATTTTTTTTGGGAACTATGTTCAAATGTTATGTTCAAATGTTATGTTCAAATATGCATCATAATTAACCGTATTGTACTGCTAATATTTCCATTTATATTTCTGTGCTATATAGCGAAACAAAACATATCGAAAGTCGGAGTAGTAACTTATTCGAATTTGAAAAAATGCTAATTGATTTTTTGTGTTGTTAATTGTGTTTCATATTTTGGTCTGGCAACATTACTGTGTGGCTAGAATTTACAGGGACACCAACATTTAGTGAATGAAATAAACAACGCCACGAAACAACAACGAGAAATAGTTGAATTAATTTTCAGATCCTGATTCGTGATCTCGATGAAAAGCAGGATCACATGTTGTTGTTGTAAGTGCATGTAAATCGATGATCTATATGGATCATAGCTGATAATAAAAAACGGCTAATAATATATATATCCATCCACGCACAACTTATCTTTTCCTTTATTGGATTTAATTACAGTACAGATTCATATATTCATTTTCACTCTAAAAGCACACGTTCGCTCACAAGGGTATACTAACAGAATATTTGTCTAAACCAAGAGAGCAAACTTAAAACCAATAAAAAAACTCCTTTTACCTCTTCTTCTATAACAAGTGAGTAGGTAGGTAGAATGTTTTACATAAATAATAAAAAAAAGGTTTGGAAAATGTTTAAAAGCGCGCGAAAATGTTACCAAGCACCTAGTACCTAGTATAGCAAAGCTCTTTCTCGAACAACTAAAGCAAAGACAATATAATATACAGATGGCGCAATGTAATGTTAGCTGATGTCCGCATTGGTTGCGATCGTGCAACAACGATCGTGCAACAAAAAGCTCTTCTCATTGTCCAACAAAATAAAAGCTTTTCTCTCAACGCGTAATCCTTTGTGTGTGTGCATAAGTGCATCGTGTATGAAGTATGGTATGACGCTTTTCTGTTTTCGTTTATGCTGTGCTTCTCGTTCTCCATAATGAATGTCCTCTTGAGGAAAACAACAGTCGCCGCACTTGATAGATCGGTTTGTATTATTATTATGTCACTATACTGTCTGCTCTTGTTTTATGTATTTAGTGTGTGTGAATAAGAAGGAAAAAGGGAAACAAAACAGAAATCCTCGTTCCTCGATGAAAAGAAAATCATCGGTCGGCTATTTCAAATTGTTAGCTGTGCTCATGCAAAAGATGTAGATACGTTCTAAATTTTTTCCTTTTTATGACGGTAGATATACCAAACTGAGCCATCGTATTTTTAAAAAGCAATTTGAATTTGAATGCCTGGTTAGTTTTGTTTCCTTTTATAAATACAATAGAAATTTGAATTAATTTTAGAACGTTAGTTTTGTCTTAAGAGTAATCTATATATAAGAAGACTAAATACCTAGGTTAAAATATGGCTTGGAGAGCAAGGTGTGTAATTACTTGTTGCAGCGCAAGTGCCGCATAGTAGGTATTCAGGGGTAAAATTATTTTAATTTCCTGATAAAGAACTAATTTAGTTATTGGTGTTATTACAATGCTATTGGTTTTGATTTTATACATTATATTTCTTTACATTTTTTCCCAAAGTGATTACTAGATTTTCCTACTAAACCCTTTTAAAACTTGTTTTCTTAATACAATTTGATGGACTAACTAATTATCCTACACTTGGAATAGTAAAATGTGCAATTTTCTCTTTATAATTGTATCAAAAGTGGTTTGTTCGCATTTTATCAATTCGTTCGTTCCCTCTCATGTGAAACATCTGATTGGTTTACCACCATTTACTACAAACAGCAAATTGGGGCGTTCATGAAACGTTTGTCGTAAACTTACCATTTTACGCAATTGGTAAACTTACGACGTTGCATGAATACCCTTATTGTGCTTTTTAGTATCTTTATCAGGAAATTTAACCAAGTTATATTTTAACCTATTTTAGGGCCAGTTTGTTCAGATTTAGACCCATGATTATATATGTCTGTGGTAACCAAAAACCGTTTGTTCAATTATTCTTCACTTTGGTCACCAAACCATAGATTTGCGACAAATCGTTTCAGTTTTCCAGTTTATTTATAAATTCAGTTGTTTTGTTAGAATTAATCCTTGGTTAAAATTGTTTATATTTTGTGTACGTTTCGGTATTTTATTGATTTATGTATTTTTTTTTAAATTTCATCAATTCATCTGTCAGCTGAAAATGCGTGGACAAAGCGTATACGAAGCAACACAGTATATTTTGCGTTTATTGTTGTGTTGTTGTCGGATATGTCAAAGCTTGAACAATCAAAATTCCAGAATGAATTTGGTTAAATACCTTTAACCGACCAAAATCGGCTAGTTATCGATTTCTCGGGTTAACTAAACTGATTCTATTGTTATCAGCTAAAATAACCGTTGATTAGAGTTAAACAAAGATGAACAAACCGGCCCTAAGTCTTCTTATATTTATTTAGTCCTAAAATTAACTCTTAAAACAAAACTAACGTTCTAAAATCAAATCAAAATTTTATTGCACATATTTATAATGCTTTGTTTCCACTTGTCGATTTGAAATTGACAATAATTGACGTATTTTTGTGCAATTAGAAAATTGGCAAGTGGAAGCAGTGAAAAATAGCTTGTCAATGAATTGCAGCGCTTGTCAATAACTGACAAAGAAACCACTGGACAAGTGGAAATAGCTGAATTGTCAAACAAAATGTCACTTTGTCTTTAATTGTCAGCGAAAATTAATTGGCATCATGTTTGTCAATGACTGTAGAAGGTAGGCCAATCTTTTTCAAATGAATATTTCTTTATTTTTGATGAATGATGGTTGAATCCTTCGCAAAATAAATTCAAAGTCAGTTTTCTTCATTTCATACGCATTTAGCATTTTGTATTTTGAATATTTTGCAAATTTTCGGCTTTGTTCGTCTTCTGTCTACAGCTAACTCAAAAAGCGACAGCGATTCATATGTATCTTTTTTGAAATAAATAGTTCATTTGATTTTAAAAAAGAAAATGTTATTTGTTTTATGTACCTACATTATGTACCTATAGATTTTAAAAATACGATGGCTCAGTTTGGTATGCCGTCATAAAAAGGAACAAATTTATAATATCTACATAACAGAAATGATCGACGATTTTTTTTCATCGAGGACTTCTGTTCTGTTTGTTCCTTTTTCCTTCTTATACACACACACAAAATAAAACAAGAGCAGACAGTATAGTGATGTAATAATAAGAATACAAACCGGTTTTAAATCTATCAAGATCAAGGGCCAAGGGGACATTCATTATAGAGAACGAGAAGTATAGCATAAAACGAAAACAAAAAGAGAGTCATTAACGATGCACTGCAGAAGTGCACATCTAGACGATACACTCGCATCGCAAATTCGCAATTCGCATACGCATTGATATGACGTCAAATTGCATATAAAACGCAGCACGTCCGACTTCGTCGAAGGACAAATGCCGAATAATTAAATGAAATGAAGAACTGCAAATGCATGCAATGTTCAATTATATTTATAAGATAAGTGGTGTGTGTGTGGCTGGACTCTGATGGAGTCAGTTCCGTAGCAGTGGTAATGTAGTGGCAGTAGTGTTGTTCAGCTTCGATTTCATTTTTTCTCAGCGGTATAAGCTTTTTCGAAAAGCTTCTTAAGGGTATCGAATTTTGATTTCATATGACAACAATTGCCATTTGAATGCGTCATCTAGGTGTTTTATTATCTTTGACTAAAGTGACACTCTGTATAAAACCCTAATCGTCCCAGACCATCTCTATAGCGCGACGCAGAGGCATGGACTCTATCAAAAGGGGATGAGGTTACACTTGGTTATTTCGAGATGAAAATTCTTCGAGTAATTTTCGGTCCCGTCTACATAGACGGTGAATGAAGAAGGAGATACAACGAAGAACTGTACGGGCTGGTCCAACGACTGAGGTGGCTGGGTCAGTAGAACGAATGGACGCCAATGCTCCAGCCCGGAAGATCTTCGAATCCACCCGAGGAACGGTAGAGGACGACTGCGTCTCAGGTGGCGCAGTAAGTGAAGGGGACCATTACCATAACCATCTTAGCGTGCGAAACTGGAGACAGCTAGTTAAAGATCGTGCTGGCTGGAGGCGCTTGTTGGTAGTGATTGAGACCCAGGTTCGCCCCGGACAGTAGCGCCACCTTAAGAAAGTACATTTTTTGTATGAACAGTTGCGACCACAAGTTAATATCAGTCAGAGACCGGATCGTAGAACATCCGAACACCTTTATTGGAATTAGTTAGATAAAATATGTAAAAACGGATGAAACGATATGGTTTCCCCACTTTTGTCAGTAATTTAATAACTTGATGATGAAAAAATTCAAAAGGCTCAATTTTAATTGCCATCCTTTTGCACCAACATCGTATCGAAGCAGTTATGCATCATTTACAGATGTTTCTGAATTTATACCACTTTTCCAAAATATAGTCAGAGTACAAACAAAATTTGGAGCCCGCTTCCTGGAGAGAGCTATACATATTTCCATAACTTGCAGCATTTCAGTTGCAGACCTAACATGGATCGCCCCCTAGAAGCCTTGAAGCCTTTTCCGAGAGGAGTATGTATTTGAAAAAAGGAATCGAATTTAAATGAAATAAAATTTATTGGAAACAAAAAGCACGAAAGAAAAAATTAAACAAACAGTAATAATACCTATAAATGTTCACAGTGAAGTATTGAATTTAAAAATCTTGTTTGCTGATTCCACGTTTATTGCACTCCTCTTTCATGCAATGCCCGTACTGTTCAGCAGCTTCACAACTATAGTTGAAGGTATGTATAAAAATAAAAACAAATTAATAAATAGTAAAATAAAGTATTTAAGTTTCTGTATTACTGGTTATTGGAGATCGGAATGTCCTTGCAAGCATCCATAATCTCTTCAGCTATTTTCAATTTTTCGGCATCGCCCTTTAGATGTTGCTCGGCCATTTGCATTGCAACATTTTTGTCAAATTGTCCATTGGAATTCATCTGTAGAAAAAACATAAGTAGGTATATGTGGGAATAGTGGTTAAACAAATGTTCCCGTGTTTGGAGTCATGATAAACTAGGAGCATGTTGTAATAAACATAACCTGTTCCAATTTCAAGTATGTAAGTAGTTTCACTTTTGATGTATGATGATTGTCAAACACCCTTTCTGAAAGCCACTTAATGCTAGCAAAATCTTACCACTTTGAACTTTTTCATCATGCAGGCTCCCATGCACTTAGCCTCCATGCTTGCAGACGGTTCCATTTTCATAAGCGATTCCAGATCGGCTAATATAAAATTTATTTAATATTAAAAGTTGATTCGTATAATATTATCCTGTTCGTATGTATATACCGTCTGTTGCTCCACTCTCTTCTTTGCATTGCGTAGCTGTAGCATGGAAGGCAGCCATTTCTTCTTCGGTAGCATGCCCGAATCCGCACTAAAAGGAAAATGAAAATTCTATAAAATATTACCATTTAAAATATCTAAGGTCCTTTATAACCTGAACTGCGACAGTCAAGGTGCTCAGAATGGCAACAATAGTAAACAGTTTCATTTTTATTTTTGAGTTTGGTTTTTTTAAGTGTCTTCGAATGTTTGTTGGAAACAACTGATGACTGCTAGTAATATTTGGGGTCTTTTTATATTTATTCCAAGTTTGGCAATAGTACGAGAACATTACTACAGTAAATGTTGACTTCAATCTCGTTGAGGTGGAAAATTGTAGGGCCCGTAATATCACGCGAGATATAGGTAAGGCAGGAACATATAAATACAATTTAGATTGACCTTAGACTTCCGGCAGAGTAGATACTCTATTATACACATATAAGGCTATGTGACCCAACAAATATAAAACTGATGTATCACCGGTATGTCTACCTTTCTAAGAGGGAAAAGTCGCATCAGTCGGTTCATTCAAAGTTCATTTACACTGCTTACGTAGTAGGTTTTTGATAAATAAAACTAGCTAATTGTTTATTTGAATTAATTATTCGGCGACTGTCATAAATGTGTTTTTTATCATTTTCCACCTGACTGAAGCAGACCACAGAAATTGAAAGTCATTGTTTACATTGTTTTACAGTAGTACCTACAATATAGGATGGAATGATATTGCTTTTAGGTTTCACATTTGTAGGTACTGTAGCAAAAGCTGGTAACAAAATGCATTTTGGTTAGTTTAACCTTTAATAATTATAGCCCTAAAAAAGGCCACATGTGAAAAACGAAATCGAGTGGAAGTCGGGTAAACATGTTTTGGTTGACTACCCTACCCCTAATCATTCGTCGAATCAACGAAGCTTAACTAAAATTACATTTTGTAAGCTTCCTATAATACAAAATAAGTTTACTACCTACCTATGATTTTTAAAACATTAAGAATGTAATAATTACAAACAAAAAAGTAATTATTTTTGTTAAAATGTAACAGCCATATTTATTAGAATTCGCTATAACCTATAATGATTCTAAACAACTGTATAGTTAGGTAGTGTGTAAGTATTTATTTTTCAGCTTATGCTGCCTATATACAACTGAGTATAATTTTTATAAATAAGGTTTTTGTGTTTAGAGTTATTATAAAGTTTTAAAGTTTATAAAAAAGGCTGTACCTAAGTCTTTATATTGAAAAGTATGCAAAACTTAAACAAAATTAGAATTTGTATTGAAATAAATCTATTACTGGAGAATTTTTGGATCTCCAAATATTAAAGGAACACACAATGGGTCATATGAATAAAACGTAGCAATTACCTACTTAAAAAAAAAAAAAAATAAATAGGCGGCGCAACAGGCGGTAGACACCCAAGGCCTAGCTCCTCGCAACCATTCGTTTTGTGTGAGTTTTCTATTTTAGGGACGAATGGGACCTACAATGTTATGCCGAGTCCGAACGGCTGAATTGAGAAGCTTTTTCAGGACAGTCATACTCTCGGATGTAATTTGTGTTTTTCCGGGGATCGAACCTGGGATCCCTCGCACAGTAGTCCAGCACACTAACCACTGCGCTACTGCGCCCACAATTACTTTTACTTATACAAAATGTCAAAATCGATGCAATTGCTAAGCTTCGTATGAATAAAAACTTATTTGAGTTAACTCCAACTTTTGACATCTTCGAAAAGCGACGCCACCGAACTTTTACTCAGATTGGTATGAATAAAACGTGGAAGACAAAGCAACTGCTACGAAATTTTCGAAATATAAATACATATTAATAAATATAAATATCTATAAATATTTTGCGCGTAAATTTTTTTACAAAAACAATCTAGCCTTGTGAGTTTTCGGTGTTTTTTTTTATAAATAGTTAATTTAATTTTTGTTTGTGAAAGAAACAACAAAATGGATGCGATGAGTTGGCAAATTATACCTGTTTTACCTACTGTTGATAACGTTCGTGAAAGAAACAGAATAAACTAAGAAGAATTGGTTACGATAACAACTTTAAGCAAATGTATCGTTTCACGTGTTAAAATGCGGCTAATACTTTTTTAGAAGAAAATCTGGAGACACGGGGTGCTCTTTCAAATATCCAGAAAATGAAATCTTTCCTGAGGTATGAGATCCGGGCTTCCAGTTCCAGGTAAACATTTCAAAAACCTCTCCATAATTTATATTTTAACTAGTGAAAAATTAATATATTTAGGTTGGTGTCGGAGAGGATCTTGGCATTCATCAACATCAACATTTATCAACAGTTTCATTGACTAATTGTATACAATAGGTAGGTACTCTTCTTTATGTGATTTTTTAATTAAATTACTTTAGCTTTTGTTCACTTTCCCCAAAAATAGTTTTCCTAATTCTAAACTCAAATTCAAAAAATTAACCACGTGACAGTTGTCACTTGCAAATTTTGACAGAAACTGCAAGGGAAGGATACATGCAGTGAAGTAAATGCTTTGTTCAAAATTTCGAACTTACTTTAGCAACTTTTATTCATACCGATTTAAAGCATTTGCCAAGGGCTTTTACTTTGCTCTATATTCTATCAATACACGCACCGGTTTGGAAAAATAATTTGCTAATATCTACTATTCTTATGGTTTCCATAATTTGGAATTGAATTAATGCTTATTACTGTGCAACAAATATTTTTAATGTATGGTACATAATATATATTAAATGTTGTGCCCACATTTTGTGGATATAAACTATGTCAGGGGTTCCCTAACTGTGAGTCGCAACACCCTGGGACGTCGCGTCGTACGGCTATCCTAGGGGCGTCGCAAGAAGGTACGACTGCAGACGACGTTCCATCAGCTTTAAGCTCGATTGGAAAAAAATGTCAGTCACTGATGTCAAACCACCCTGGCAAGTTGCACGATGGGGCAGCACGTCCAATTGATACATTTTTATTATTAAAATGGCTCTTCACATTCCGACTCTCCAATATTCAACACGTACTACAAAAGAATGCCAGATTGGCCGAGAACATTGCCGCGGTCCGTCAAAGTGTACAGGAGAAGCCGAGGCAGTCAATTCCTTGCCGTGCACAAGAAGTCGGCATTTTTCAACTTGGCGAATTTTGCGCCGGGACTTGGGAGTCATTGCTCCGTACTTTTTCTTAAAAATGACGTTGGTAAGGCCATTACCATCAACGAGTCACATAGCAGACGCCACGATCATCATTTTGCATAAACGATTTGAGTCTAGGTATGGTTATTTGTTATCTCCAGCAGAGGTGACGTGAATTGGCCACCAAGATCGTGCGATTTAACCCCTCTAGACTTTTCTAGTAGAGTTACCTGAATAAACCGCAATCGACCGATGTCCTTAAACCCAAGATAACCAATGCCATCTCTCAAATTCACTCGGATCCGTGACAACGTGAGAAGCTGCGGCAGACAGGACATGGTGTTACATTCCATACAATAATGGTATACATGGGCCTTTCAAATAAAAATATGGTTTTCCTTAATACAGCTTGTTTTATTCCATTTCAACGTCAACCCATCCTTATTGAAGAATTCGGGAAGAATTAGGGAATCTTCTGTAAGCACAGTTTCTATTCACATATCTGTTCTTTTAGAAGGCCGTCGCAAAAATATCTATTATAACCTGTATAGGGAGTCTCAGTATGGAAAAGATTGGGAACCCCTGAACTATGTAGTACATTTCGCATGTACATATTATACTGCACAATCCATACTACTTATGGAATTAAATATAAATATAAGAATTAAATAAAAATGAATTTAAAAGTCAAAAAAAGTCCATACTACTTATGTAGGTATAAAAGGCAACGTCTCGTCTGTCTGTTGGTCTATGGTCCATTAATAACTCGAGAACCATTTAATCGATTTTCATGTCAATTCAAGAAATGATTTCAATTGTTAGGCAATACCGAGTATTTTGAGCTAACATTGGTCTTTCTGGTATATCTGGAGCTTATGATATAATAAATTAAATATATATTTTATATTTAATTGTCTGTCACTCGTGCGGCGGGCATTCAGAATGTATACATAGTACATGCTCTATGCTGGAGTGAATTAAAGTTTCAGAATAGTGCAAAACTGATCTTTTACAAAAGTGGAGGGTATACAAAGTGGGCCCATAGTGCGGGTAATGTAGATGCTTCACATTACAAGAAAAAGAATGAAACATTTAGCTCTCTGCTTAAGGAAACTAACGTAGTTCAGGGGTATAGTATAGTAACAATAGTAGATCTCTTATTCTCCCAGGAAAAAGAGAAATGTAGAGGTCCACATTATCCGGCCTACTCCACATTACCCGAACTTACTCTATATCCCATTATGACAAGTCCTATTACACTATGCCATATAAATTTGACCAATTTGCCCAATTTATATGGCAAAGAACTTTGCCATTAATTTTTATTCATATAAAATGACAAATCGAAATTTGCCTATAAAACTAGCATGGCTGTCTATGACATACAATTATGTGGTAAACATCAAAGGACACGGTACTGCCCCAGCCAAGTTCTCTAGTAAATGCACTTACCCTTTTTACAGGAACAAACTCAGGCTGTTTTCGACCCCTCTCTAACTTCGGAACCAATTGAGCCAGAAACTTCAAACTTAAATCATTTACCTAGCTCATTAAAAAGGTCCACCTCACCAAATTTCATCTCTATATCATTAGTGGTTCTAAACATACAGGACTTCAAAAATCGCAAAAACCGCAACTGACTCACTCACTTAGATGATGATCATCAAAATTATGAAGCACTTCCGCCCATCCTAGAATCGTGAAATTTGGCAGAATGCCAGATCCTGTGGTGCATACAATGGGAAAAGTCCAAAACTTGAGATTTTCCATTCAGGAGGCGGGGTATCCTCCCACTTTTGAAAAACGGTTACTATTTATTTGGGCCACTTCCAGTTGCCGTAGGATGTTGAAATTCAGTTCAGCGGTAGGACTTCCAGTGTACAGAAAGAAAACTATTAAAAATGTTATACTCTCCTTTCAGGAGTCGTGGTATCTCCCACTTTTGAAAATCGGTTATTATTTATTTGGGCCACTTCCTGTTGACGTAGAATGATGAAATTCAGTTCAGCGGTAGAACTTGCAGTGTACAAAAAGAAAAAAGTCAACAATTTTATATTCTCCCTTCAGGAGGCGTGGTATCCGCCCACTTTTGAAAATCGGTAGTTATTTATTTGGGCCACTACCGACTGCCGTAGAATGTTGAAATCTGGTATAGCGGTAGGAGCTGCATTGTACAACAGGAGAAATATCAAAAAATTAAAATTGTTCATTTAAGGGGCGTGGAATCTGCCCACTTAAAATATGAATAGAAGTTAATCTACCTGCAGAATATAATTTTAATGAATAGTTTATAAGAAAGAAAGCCAAAGTGATGGTGGGGCATAGCGACATATCTCCGCCCAGTAAATTTTTCGAGCGGAATTATGTCGCTTTTTTTCTGGCGGAGTTATGTCGTTTTGAAAATGTCATATCTCCGCGCGGAGCTATGTCGCATTTAAAACGACATATCTCCGCCGAACTAAGAACGACATATCTCCGCGCGGAGATAGGCGTCTGTAAGAAAGTTTGGTGTATTTAAAGTATGGGGTGAGTGGCTCGCTTCGCTCGCTAACAGGATTTTAACCCTTTTTTCGCAGGGTTTAGCCGCTCACGCGACTTCGTCGCTCCGCTAAGGGTATGTCAACAACTGTCTGGCATTCGCCTGGAGCTAAAATTTAATTATAATTATATTTACTCTGGGGTATTTAGCAGTATATGTATAATACTTTTAGTCAATAAAAATAAATGCACTTTTCTGTGTTTTGAAAACGTCATATCTCCGCCAAACTAAGAACGACATATCTCCGCGCGGAGATATGTCGTTTTAAAACGTCATAACTCCGCGCGGAGATATGTCGCTTGAAAACGACATAACTTCGCGCGGAGATATGTCGTTCTTAGTTCGGCGGAGATATGTCGCGCGGACTTATGTCGCTACCCCGATGGTAGTCAGTGTCAATTGACATATTAAAAAGCGAAGACGTTTCAACGTTTGTGAAATCTGATAAAAAAAACTTCGCAAAAAGTAGTGAAATCACACCAAAAACATAAATGTAAAAAGTGAGCCAAGTTCTCTTATATATAGAACAACAAAAATTAGGTGCGTAACTAGACAGCTACGAAAAGTAATGAGATCTAAATGTAGGTACGCCAAGTTCTTAGCTTAAGAACCTACTTTTAGTTCTCATTACTTTTCGTGGCTGACTAGTTACACACCTAATTTTTGTTGTTCTATATATAAGAGAACTTGGCTCTTTTTTTTTACATTTATGTTTTTGGTGTGATAATATTACACTGGATCATAATTTCGTTAATTTTGTTTGCGATGAAGTGTTTCCCACCCATTCTTTGTCCCAGTTCTTTAATTGTCACACGTGTATTTGAACCGAAGAATAATAAGTTTGGGTTCGCACTATTCTTCCTATTCTTCCTAAAACAATATACCATCACGCCATCGGTTAATGGTAATTTTAAATTCTAATAAAATCTCTTCGCTAATATTTT
The DNA here is from genome assembly GCA_955612985.1 of Cheilosia scutellata. Classification (NCBI taxonomy): domain Eukaryota; kingdom Metazoa; phylum Arthropoda; class Insecta; order Diptera; family Syrphidae; genus Cheilosia; species Cheilosia scutellata. The sequence continues at coordinate 65,819,855 of OY015313.1, forward strand.
TTATGATTTTTTGAATGTGTTGATCTCAGAATTTCCTCCTTTTATATCAAAAGGAGGAAAAAGTGGCTAAAATAGTCAGTAGAAAGTAGAAAAAACCGTAAGATGTAATTTGTGTTTGTGCACACTAATCACTGCGCTACTGCGCCCAAAGCTTTTGTGGACCTATTCCATGGCTATTCAAGAAGGATAACGTGCCTATACATATTTCACGCCTTTTTAAAGTAAAGATTGCCAGTGAAAATATTAAAATATTGCACTGTCTGCCACATTCGCCTGATTTTAATATTATTGAAAATGTTGCCCCGTGAAATTATTTATTATTGAGGCAACAATCAATATCAATACAATCAAGAGCTGATTGTGGCGATTAAAGCTTCTTATCCTCTAATTTACCTTAGAAGTATGGCTCTTTGATGGCCATCCTTCAAAGAAACCAAAACCGAGAACATAATACGGAGGGATAGGAAATCCCTGTCCACCCTCGTAGGTATCAGAACGGGGCACAATACTCTGCGGTACCATATGAAGAAAATGGGCTTAACGGAAGAAGAACTTTATAGAGTTCTCTATATCCACTTCATATGTCACTGCCCAGGACTCCAACACACCAGGTATAAATTCCTAGGGAGTCACTTCTTCAAAGACCTAGACGAGCTTTCCAGCACATCAATAGACAAGATAATAATTTTCGTCAAATCAACAGGATGTTATACAGGGTTATAAAGTTATTATGGGTAAGGGACAACCTCTTTTCCCTACGGACATCACATTGGGTAAGTATTGACCTGAATATGGTACGGAGAACTCCCCGCCAGCCCACAAACCTAACCTAACCTATGCCCTCTATCATTACACTTTTACACCTCCATTGCAATGATTCTCTCAGATGCAGTGCCGATTTAGCCGCCATCTCCCTACCGTATATATCCAAGGCAGAATCCAGAATGTGAAGTATGGTTTCCAATGCTGCTGAGTTGTCCGCAGGGCACTAGAGAGAGAACTAACTTATTTTGTTTAGTGCTGGCCACCAGACGACGACTCCGTACACGAGTATCGGTCTGACTACTGTAGTAGTCTACTATTAAAACTTACTTACTAAAACTTATCCGTATTTTATTAATTTTATGACCAAACCAAACTAATTGAAACACAAACACTGTTTTTTTTTTTTTTTTTTAGAAAAAGAGCGACATCTTCTATTTATTTTTATTATTATTTTCTTTAATTTCGATTCTTATATTTACATTTTCTGTTTTATGTATTATTTTATTTTTTATTCGATTTCTTATTCTTATTTAATTGTTTATATATTAATTATGTAAATAATAATAGTCAAATTAGAACAACTAAATAATCTCAAATGAAAACTTAGCACAGTTTCTTTTAATTTGTAGGTATATGTAATCATAACTTGGGAATTACATAATATATTTTTATTAATATTAAATAAGTTTCTTTATTTTTTCTTAATTTGTAAATTATATATTTTACATTTAATCAATAATAATAGGTATATCGTGTATATAAATTATTCAAACTATATACAATTTTTAAACTTAATAATTACATAATAGAGTCGATTAAATAGAAAAATAAAACAAAATATTTTCTTCTTAATCGAATAAAATTTGTCTTTCTGTTGATATTTAACATTGATTTCGATACATATACAAATACATATTGTAAATTAATATTGTTTTTGAAAGGAATTGATTTGTTTATATGTAATTATAACCTCAGCTTTTGATTTCCGTTTTTGTTTTGCTATATTTAGAACTATTCAATTCAGTCCACTGAAGAAAAAGACAAGACTGTAGTTGTACCTATTTGTTTCTTTGTTCTGTAATTTAAACTAAACAACAATAAACCAAATTTCGATATAAACTTGTTACGGTTGTGATGTGAGTTCTTTAATACATAGTTGTTAACTTATGGAAATAAATAGCAACTATAAATTCGATATAACAAAATTAACAACAACAAAATGTATATTTTTGTTAAACTTTCATATTTTTTTGCTACAATCATGTTCGTATATATAGTTTTGTTTTAGTTTGTTTACTCATTTGGTATAAAAATTGTCTTAGTACCTATGGTGTTCGCAAGGATTTTTCTTTCTTCTATTCTTGATGTGCTTATTTTTAATTTTTTTTATAATTATTGTATAAATTCGTACTCGAATATAATAATTTGTTTATGATTTTTTTCGCATGCAACATTCAATGTCGGATACATCACTAGCACAGTTTATAAATTTTATTTTTTTCATATAAATTTCGATCTAATATCTAAGGTTCGAGTTTGTGGTGTGCTCCTATACAAAATTCATTGGTAAACACTGATCAACTGTTATATTAGTTTTGTTTTGTATATATGATATAAAAAAGCATTATATAATTTTTTTTGAGGGTTGTGCGTTATAATTTGTTTTGGTTATATACGGTTATAAGGACATTTATCGAGTTATATTATATAGACAATTTGTTACTACCGAAAATAATGTTATTTTGTATGTACCTATGGTTTTTGTTATAAAATATTTGCCAAATAAACATATTGAAATCTATATAAATCGGGATCCGATATACTTAATTAAAATCAGATGTAAATGGAATATTTAAAGGACAAGCAAACAATGACCTCCTGCAAATTGAAGGAGTTTACTAAGATAATCTTTTAGGCGTTAATAATGCAAAATTGATTCATATTTGAAAGTTGATTATACGTCCATCAAATTTTACCCAGACCTACTGGCTTTGAAACAACAGATCAGTGATTAATGTGTTCTACTGCTGAGCGAGATGCTTCTTAGGTGTTTTTCCACTGCTTCACTGGACTTTTTATTGCCGCGGAAGTCTGCCAAAACGTGTATTATGAAATTCAATTTTTGATTACTTCATCGACCAGGTGCCAGATTATGTAAAATGAAAACCATCGAACGATATCGTTTCGATAATAGCAGTCTCTGTCTATTGCCGCAGATATGATAGAGACAGGTTTAGTGAAAACGAAAACGGTTTTCGTTTCGTTTCATACAGAATCCCACCCCAGATCGGCTTTTGATTACGTCAAAATTCTGATGAAGAAGCCAACCAGAAACTTTGCAATGCTTCTCTCTCCTTCCTATGAATCTCTATAATGGTCTACTGAAAAACGTTGGACCAATTTGGCAAGTGGAGTGTGCCGCATTGTATTGACAGATGGTCACACTCCATAGAGATTTGAATTTTGAAAAGCTATACCACGGGCCCAACGAATGGCTCAATAAAGAGACTTCCTAGTCTAAACGCATTGGTCATATTCATATTCAAATGAAAACGAATTTGCTGGAAAAAAGCTTAATAAAGACATGAGAAAAGCGGGATAACGAACCATAGTTAAGCAGCTCCCTATAGCCCACTACAGATTAGAACAGGCAAAGTTCAGTAATGTCCAATAAAGAGCGATTTTCCACATTTGACGCAATCTAAAACTAAATGATTTTTTGTACAAGTAATAACCCTTTTTGCTTTTTAATCAAAGACTGTCGGATCCAAGCGCACGACTAATTAAGCGATTTGTGCCCATAAACGAAATGCATCTATCTAAACGATTTCAAAAGAAACTAGTGCATTGTTATGACGTGCAAATACTGCTTCGGGGAAAAAGTTTACCAAAACTCGACATGGCTACCGATTGCCGTAGAAATCGTTGACCGTTTGGGTGCAGTGGTTAATGTTCAATGTAGTTAATCATCAGTCATAAACAATATTGAAAAGCTTCTAACTGAACATATCCCAAAACCCCTTATAACTTCCCAGATCCAAGGACATTTTCCATTTTGGGGTAGTACATAAAAAATATCGAACAAATTATTGTTTCATTTCTGTATTGTGTAGGTACATGTAAAGTAATACAATTATACGTGTCAAATCAAATTTACAACTTTGGCTTAAAACAAAAAACACGAAATTATAACCTTTCCTCGTTATAACATAAAATATAAAAAAAACCCTTCTTATTTACTTGCAACTAAATCTGACTTTCGTGTTTTATTTCTGCATCCGTTGATGATCGGGCGTACTCTTGAGTATATCCGGTTGTCCACCATGAGATGAACTCATTGTATTCTGATGGCTTCCGCCGACGCCTCCCCCTAGCCCCACCACTCCACTGTAATGTGACGAGTTCAGTGTATGCGAATGATTTGAGTTCAAGGTGTGTGTTGCGTGAGAGTTCAGTGTGTTATGTGCAGTTGTTGTGGCGTTCGTTGAAGCACCACCACCGGTCGCTATGCAGGTGCCTGGTACAGGCCGTGATCGTAGTGAGCGATGTGAGCCGTTCCTAGTTAACGTATTCATTTGTGGAGTCCCAGGGAGTGTGTGACCCAGCGCATTCATGTAATCCGCAATGAGAAGGGTTATTTCGAGAATCTTTGGTTTGCTCATTGCGAAGAGCAACTTTTGTTCGTTGGTGCTTCCGGTTGTGACCAAATTGTCTTCATTCCCCACCACCAACATGAAATCGTCCTGACAGCCACCGAAAGTCATCACCGAGGTGTAGGGATATCGTGCTAGTGGTGCCATTGATGAGAGTTCCAGTACGTTAAGGGCGTCTTCTGAGACTGCTAGCCATGCCATTGCTTGGTCGGAGTGTCGTGGTTTGGCCTGGAATAATGCAGCCCCGAAGAATGGCCATTTACGGCAACAAGTCAGATAGATTCGAACGCAATCCAAAGTGGAACGTCCCTTCAATAACATCCACTTTGCGATGAGAAGATCCTGAATTTCTTTCAATTGTTCTGGAGTCATAGCATCTCTGTATCGGTAGGGATAGAATTTATCTAACGCCTTGAGACCGGCATTGTTCATGTTTCCAGATCCTCTAGACTTCTCAAGCGAGTAGTCACCCATATCAATTTGTGACATCAGCGAAGCCAGTTCAAGTGCTAAGTCCCTCGATAGCGGAAATCGTCCTTGAACAATTTGCTGATTCGTCTGATAGCATAGTAACAACTTTTCCTTGTCTGTCTCAAACTTGATGGTGTGCTTCCAGTAGAGTCGGTTCTTGTAGGTCAACTGAATTACCCTCGAGTTCTCAAACTTGCCAGATCCCTTCTCTCGGAGTGCAGTCTCCCATTTCGAGATAACATCACACAGCTTAGCTTGAGGATCCAGATAGTGTTCGAGATCCTTTTCAATCGGATCATCACTAAACAAGCAAAATCCATTTGCCGCATCGCGAGACCCAATCTCCTGAGCCAGTGTCGATTGGAATTCTTCAATCGTAGTCGAGCCATCAAACGAGATCACTTGGTATGTAGCGTTCATCATATGCACCGGAATTGCGTGTGGCAGCGAATGATGATAGGGATTCTTCAAAAGGATCGACAGCACCTCCATTCGTGAGGGTTTCGTCTCACGTCCGCCATTCTTAAGTGTTCGCTCTAAGGCACGTTCACAGTAGGCTGCATATTTCCCTGTTTCTGTCTTAGTGTCGGCATTTCGTGATAAATGCAGCTTCAAATACCACAGGAGACGGCTTGATTTGGGAACAAACAAGGATACGGCTAGAGAGAGTAACTGCCAGCCTTGGACAAACGTATATGCGGGAGGATTTGATTTACAATCAATAATGGGCGGAGGAGCTGGAGCCTGAAATTAAAATTGAAAATATTTTTATATATAAAGAAAGGTATCGACTGCAATAGATGTAAAATTACAAATAATTGTAAATAAAATGATTTAAGTTGTAAATTTTGTTTGAATTTCTCCCCCGTACCTGGATTGATGTAGGAGAGCTGCCATTGGCTTGGGCTGCCCCTCCTTGCTGTGTATCACAAGTGAACAGACTCTGGGTGGCACACAATAGCAGTTGCTGTAAAAATTTCATTCATAATGTTTTTTTTTTGTTTTCCTTAACTTTCAATTCATAATTATGTGTTCTCTATGTGTGTGTTTTATGTGGTGGTGTATATATTTATAATGTGGTTGAAATTGTGGACGAGAAATGTATAATAAGCTAAATTTAAACAAACAAGCAGTACATGCACACATTTAAGAGTATATACAACACATACGTGGTGTTAGAAGTTTCTCTATATAGTGCAATCATAAGAGGATCTTGTGTAAAAAAATGGAAGAAAATCCATAAAACTCAAAAACTGCAAACTAATTCTGCTATGATTAAACCACAAAATCAAATATTGGCTTAAGCTGATTACTCTCATGTTATTCTATCATATGGTTCTACTATATAAGATCGTGAGTTAATCCATTTTATACGGTTTACAGGATTCGACAGTCAATAAAACGTTTATAAAAGCTGTTTCTTTGGACTGAGAAGTCATCATTTTACAATGGCCTTCTTCCAATCTTATACGCCTCTTCATTATCATATGCATATCCATATAACCCGGGTCCCAGTTTAGGGTCTGATGCATTGGCTGACGAAATCTCCATAAAATGGCTCTGAGTGACATTTCTTTGTTTGACACGGCTTTTGGTTTGAATCAAAATTTTCCTAGTAGCCGGTCGCTGAAAGTGAATGGCGCTGAAAGAAGTTTGCTACCAGTAAGTGTCATGAACAAATTTCCAGAAGTCAATATGAACTGCCGCTATATCAAGTAATTTTTGCTGTACATTTATGTCATATGTGAATCTTGGAAGTGTCAAGCAGAGTGTAGTTCTTATAATTACGTGGTGAAGATTTTACTTCAATTTAACTTCATTAAAATTATCCTAGTACTATAGTATCTCTTCAAGTAGTTCACAACTCTGGAAATAACATTAGATATACAGTCAAACTTCCATAACTCGAACTTCTATAAGTCGAATTTCTCTATTACTCGAAGTTTTATTGAGAACTCTGCGTTTTCAACTTTTCATCTTTTGGCCTCCATAACTCGAAGTTTCTATAACTCGAATTTATTTTCTTTCATTTTGAGAGTTCGACTTATGGAAGTTCCACTGTATCTGCTTCCCATTTGCTTCTGATAGGAATTCTAGTATAGTGAAACTCCTCTATCAAGGATAAGGGTGGGGTGTTGGTAGTTTTAAGTCATAAGTCACTTTATGCCTTAATAGAAGCGTGCAGCCACTTTCAAGCAGTACCAAAACTACTCAATTCGTTCGTAAGCAATAGAGTCTTGCCGAAGGTAAGTTCACGGGACTGGTGGAAGATGTGTTTTCAACAATGAATGGAGGAAATATCGGTCGAGTAGTTGTGGTACCTTCCATACAAAACCAACATTGAGGCTAATGTTGGTTTTGTTTGGAAGGTACCAGGTTTGGGTTATGTACGTATACTAGTTCACATGCCTCAACATTTTACATGACTTATATGCAGTGGACTTGTACGCGCCACTTAAACGGCTAGAACAACGAAATGGCAACCATATGGAAAATTGACAAAATTTTAAACTCGTTGCCTTGAAAGATATTACCAGGCTTTTACTAAGACCAGAAATTACCTCTCCAAATTGGTCCCACCTTTGGATATATATGTACTCCTATTTTGTATTGTTTTCAACATTTCATTATGCAAGGATAATATGCGGCTGAACAAAAGTTAGATGCTCGGTTAAACTGCGCGCCGGCCGCGGACTGGGAATCATAACATTCCAAATTTATGTGGCCTACATTTGGAAGACACTTGTTTCCAAAAAGACAATATGTCTTGTCGTTGTCACATGATAAATTTATGGTCAGTCCGTTTTAAGGCTAAACTACATTCAACACAAAGTAAAGTACTTGCACGAAAATGTTTTTTCCCTTTCCACACCATTTCAAATCTGTATTTTTCTCTCAACTTTTCACAAAGTGTGTTACTTGAAAGTTAGCTATACCTCTAACTTTCAAGTGGCACACTTTTTGAAAGCGCCATAAAAACTACTACATGCACATAAAAAGTTTGCGCTAATTACTGAGATCGCCATTAGAGGCCTCTGATGCGACTAGTATGTCGCATTTTTGTTTCCGGTTTACCATGGAAAAGAACAATTATTGCAGAAAATACCATGGAAAAGAACCATTATTGCAGAAAATTGCAGTGTTTTAAGTTGGCTTACTTTCGTTACCAGAAGGTGGCAACTGCGTTTGTGTGTGAGCTTGCACTTTTTCACTTTTTGACTTTTTGCCGAATGTAGTTAAGCCTTTACAACGAATTTAGAAGGATACTCTCTTTATAAAATTTAATTCATTATTTTACTTATTTCTTTCTCTCCCGGTCCACTAGATCAAGAAGAATCTAAGCCATTGCTTTGGTTTACAGTGCGTTTCTGTGAGTTATAAATCGTGGTTTCAGAATTGAATGCCTAAAAGTTATTGGAAACCAGTATAGGTAGGTAGACGAGCAATATAAGCAGAATCTTTCAGGATTTCAGGTAGATACGATATTTTATGTGATAGTCTCAGCAAGTCTCAGGATAAAAGTACAATTATTACCATTTTGTTCTATATTACTATAAGAGCCTCCCACCCAGGCCTTAAGTTTTATTTTGAAAAGCGATTGCTGATTGGTATCATTTTGAAATCAATCTTATGAATCTTGGTGCTCAGCCGACTCGGATGTATAAAGAACAGATTTTGACCGTGGCTACTTGACAATTATACTCACGAACAAATTCTAAGGTCACTTTTCCTTTGCAATTACCGAATGATTCTGCTAGTTCTTTTTCTATATCTACTTTTTCAAAATCTACCTGTCTCGCTGAACGACTGCCTAGCTCTAGCAAAACTCTTTCGGATACAAATATTTAGTAAGAACAACGTACTCATACATAGATATGTACATAATGTATATTGATACAAGTTTGAGTTATAAACGAGCAAGGAAAACAAATTTCGTAATTAGTAACCAGCTCTACACGGAACTTCTTTCGCGGCTTCAAATGTTTGCATAGTTTATTTAGCTATTGCGAGTAATTCTCTTATGCAGTTTCACATTGAGAGCTTAAACTCTCGTTTTGCATTCTACACTCTACCATTTACATACACTCTTGTTTAGCATTTTAAGATCTATTTTGACAGCTGGCGTTTAATTCAATTTAAAAATGAAAATATGTACTACCAATTTTTATACTCTAGTAATCTAGTATGTTTGTCAGACATACGCGGGAGGTGCCGCAGTGGTAAATACCTTAATACATAATTTATGAGAAACGATATACAGTGCTTTCGTTGTGCAGAACGATTAAACACTAAACATTAGCTGCTGATATTTTTTAACTTGATGAAATATACCTTGGGTTAGATGAAGTCGAAAGCTGATTGATAGCTCAAAGCAGCGGTTCCCAATATTTTTTGGTCGCGAAGTACTTTTCTGGAGACAAATTCCTTGCGGAGCACCTCGTTGTCTGTACGTAGATATCCCATTTTTCGTAGTTATGGAAAACGCAATTATATACTATTTTCCGATTTTTATACCCTCCACAGGAAGGTATCTACACTTTGTCATTACATTTGTAACGTCAAGAAGGATTCACCGGAGACCCTATAAAGTATATATATTCTGAATCAGGATCACATTCTGAATCGATTTAGCCATGTCCGTCTGTCTGTCTGTTAGCGTCAGAACCAATCGTCCTAGGCGAATGAAATTTTGTGAGAGGATTTCTTTTTATCGTCGTCAGGTTGGTATTGAAAATGGACTATGTCGGTCAAGTAGTTCTGGTACCTCCCATACAAAGCCAATATTTAACCTAAGTGCCTCTCTGTCTGTTAAAAACACGAAGCGTCCAAACCAATCGACCTAGGCGAATGAAATTTTGCTCGAGGATCATTTTTAACAACATAGAACGCAGCCCTTGTGTATGAAATCTATAGCATTCTCGAAAACGAGGTAAGATGTCAGCGCTTCAGTCAGCGGCTGGCCACCTAACTCTTATAGCCAATTCACAGTGCTGCTTTGCTGCTGCGTGCGTGCGTTGACAGATAGAGTAGAACCAATGCTTTCATATGGTGCAAGCCAAAATGCGGCTTCATGCTTTGGGTCGCGTGTTTTAAGTGTTTATTTACGTTGTTCTATTGGTTAATGAAAAAAACTTAATAAAGTCATTTAAAAAATACTGAAAAGAATGTTTTTTTTTTTTTCAAGTAGTGAAACATACATATCGTGTGTGTGTGTGTACGAATTCATACACAAAGAATCGTAATGATACTAATGCGAAATTATATGTTTCTTGTGTTTTTAAATATCTCTCTGCCGTTGAAGGGCTGGTGGCACCCAGTTGGCACCTTTGGTTACCGTCAATGGCACCTAAGGAAATTTTTTTGCGGCAACGTTGGTACCAGTACAGTAGATACATATATATACTAACTCGGCTGGCAAACATTTATCATGACTTTTATGCAGTGGAGCTGGAGGCAGTGCCGTAAATAGGGCGGTGCCCAGGCACAGGGCGTATGCCCAGGAGGGCGCAAAAATGGCCAGGACCAACTTTTAGGTAATTCGGGTTGAAAGATCTTTAAACTGTGACACTCGTAACTCTCGCAACATTACAAACCCAAATAAGATAAGTTTACTAATAAAAATATTACCTATAAAAAGGGTGCAGGTGTCATGAATATGAACTTTGATTTATGTAAAATGCAATCCATTTAGCGTCAGTCGAGAAACCAAAATTACATAGAAAAAAGTAGTTTCCTACCTCTCATGAATCTATGGAGGTACGCACAATCAGACAATGAGACACAGAATACCCATAATGATATCTATTGGAAATACAAATAGTACCTAAATGTTTGTCTTTTTTTCCCCAACTTCAATTACACGCATACGGCAAAAGTAAAAAATCAGGATATTTTTGATGTTATTGCATTTTACTGCTTATTTATATTTCATAATTTTCAATATCTCATTTCTTATGTGATTTTCCATTGGGCATGGGCACATCAGATTTTTATTTCAGATCTTAGCTTAAAAATCTTACTCAATCCTGTTTCGTAATTATTTTAAGAATTTGGTTCTTACATTATGCTTGAAACAAATTTATTTTGGGTATGCAATTGCTCCAAAATTAAGTCCATGTGCCATGTCCATAATTTATGTTTTTGCTCGGAATAATTGCTTTTCAGAAGGCTTTTCGTAAATTTGTTTTGGATACAAATTCTGAATGACGTGAAACAGATGTGCAAAGTAGATTGGTATTAGTGATAAAATGTGTAAATCTCGAAAAATATCGAGATCTGCAAAAAGTGATCCGCATCAAAAAAAAAATTAATTTTTTTGCCCAATGGATTATGAAAAGTGATCTAGATAAAAAAAGATTGATTTTTTGTCCCAATGGAAAACCACATTAGACAAAATAATAATCTGTACATAGTCATTATCACAAACCACATAGAACAGACCGTCGACTCCTCCCACATAACGGACTTTGCTTACAAGCTGCCTGCGGGACCAAGATTTTCCATGTATTGGAGCTGTACAAAATCAAAAGAGCGCCATTAACGCACGCTTACTTGAATGATCGTAGGCCCAGTGTGGGACTGTGTTTAGGCTTTTTCTCTTTCAGTTACACTTCGTTCACACCACAGTTTAGTTTTAGGGAATCTTAAATTGTTCAAACTGTTCATATCAATTAAAATTGGCGATGTAAAGAAATATTCACATAAGAATGAACGAACGAATTGATAATAAGCGAACAAACCAATTTTGATGCATTTATATAAACAAAAAATTTCTCATTTTACTATTGCAAGAGTATACCTAGAATAAAAAATAATCCATCAAAATATGAGAAAATCAAGTTTGAAAAGAGTTTACTTAACGAAATTTAAATGGTAGCCTCGAAGGAAAACACCCTTGGTGCGAATTGTCACAAGTTTATTCTATCTACCTCATAAAAAAATCTTTGGAACTTAGGCCCTTATTGTGTTTGTCGATCATCGATCGTCACGACAATTGTCGAATGCGTCGATTGATTTTAGCTATTCGTATACGCACAACATTTTTTATCGACTGTAAAATCGACAAATATCAATCGCAATCGACAATCACAATACTAAAATTTTTCGACACTCACAATAGGGCCCTTAAACTCAAATCAGAGATTGTTAAGTATAGTAGAAGTTGATGTGACATAAATGCCACAGAAATTTGGGCCGAAATAATCAAATTAAAGCGGCTTCATTATTTGAAAAATGCGAATGTCAATCAAGCCTAAGTCTTCTTAAGAGGAAAGGTTATCTGGCCTAGCAATTTTATCGATTGAAGCTGACATAGCACGACTTCGCTATGGGGAAAGCCCGTAGACGTAGAGTAAATCTTTAAGTAAATAGTTGTCTTATTTTGTTTACGTTTACTGGTGTTTTATATTTAGTATACCTATACCTGTATGTATACATATTTTGACAAATATATTTATTTTGTTTGCCTAAAGTTATTATATTTTTAATTCTATAGAAGCTCGCACCGGGCGCATAAAAGCCTAGTTCCGCCACTGGCTGGAGGGTATCAAAGCATCGGCCAGGCCATGATAACACTTTTACTTGTTTTAATTTTACTAAATTGAAGAAATAAGTATCATGTATGTGATGTTACTTTTATCATTTTATAAAATATTTAAATCTAGTAGATATTAAAAAAAAATAATTAAAAAAAATGTTTAACTCATTTTCGAGCTTGCCACAGAATAAAAAAAAACTTTAAAATTCCAGTTTCCGAAACTTATACAAATTATACCAATATTTAGTGAAATAGCCTTTATTTCTTTTAAAAAGGCTGTCAATATTAAAGCCGACAATATTATAAATAAATAAATATTTGGCGCAACAGGTCCCTATAGACACTACGACTAGCTTATCACAACCATTTGTTTTGTGAGTTTTTATTATTGGGACGAGTGGAAGGGACCTACAATTTTATGCCGAGTCCGTACGGCTGATGTTGGTCCACAAGTTTACAATACTTTTTCATCGGATCCAAATAAATTAAACTTGGATTTGGCACTCCAAAGAACTTTTATCTAAATTTGCTATGGTTTTTGTAAGTGGAGTCTTTCGAAATTCCGGCTCTTCCTTAGATTTTTGTTGACATAATTGTGTTTTTTTGTGGAATAAGCATCCAGAAGGATGTGCTAACAGGCCGTGAGTTCTTGATGGAGTTTAGGTGAAGAAATCTCCTTAATTTTTATGGACATCATAAATGGATTGGCTATACTGGTCCGGCAAATCTTTCTTTGGAGTAGTTTTGCGTCCAAGTGCTCCGCGGAGCACACTTTGGGAAACTCGGGCTTAAAGTATTTAAGGAAGTGTTGATTTCCTTGCTTTGTATTTTTTTTATTTGGTATTGATACTTTTTTTTTTTGAGTGGTGGCAAGTTAAAGGCAGTCAAAATATCCTGTACTGAGGTTCCAAGTATGTAGGTAACAGGAAATCGACTTTCCAGTTAAAATTATAATTTTTTAAATGGTTTAAAATAAGATATACTGTATAAGTGTATATGTACTGGTAAACATTTTGGAGAGGATTTTTTTGTATAAGACATAATTTAACATGACCTCCTACTTTCCATATGCGATATACCGCATCTCGCACCTACTCCGAATCCCCCATAGATATTTCACTGTTTATGGGGTTTTTGTAAAAAAAAAAAATTAAAAATACTAAACATTTTTTTATTTCCTCAAAAAAAAAAAAATAATATCTATTACATATATGTATTTATGTTGTTTAGACCATTTGAAGGCAGAAAAAATAGAATTAACATTTTAGCGAATTTCCTATATTGGGAACCCGCTTCAAAATACTGTTGCATGTGAAGTATGTATTGATACAAATATTTAAGAAATATAATAAATCGAATTTGTAATTTGGTAAAAGTCGCATATAGGTAGCAAAATACATTAATAATGTAAACTATTGTTATTTTTGTCCACAATTTCAAATAAAAGCAATAGGTATAGCTACATTTCCAAAATATGAAATAAAATCAATTAAATAGATATATAAACAATTTTTATATTTAATTTATACATTCAAACACAAAAAGTTTATGATACAAATGTATAGTAATGTATTGTAGGTATATTATAAACAAAAATGTAACTATGAATGAAAGTTTACTGCAATGCTATAAGTATAGGATATAATATTAATGTAGGAGGCACATAAATATAGTAACAATAACAAAAGAAACAAATTATAAAAGCAAATGTTTATGAAATATCCGCCGTTAGTAGTCTTTTTATGAATTATAAGGTCAGATAGTATCGGCAGCTTCATGGAAATTCGTAGTGATAAAAAAAGTGGTACTAAATATAGCAGCTGTCTTGTAAGCTCATGTCATAGTCATGCCAATTTGAAATGACGATTGCGAATAGAAAATTGAGAGAAAAACAAAACTGTGAGATTAGTGACTATGAAAAAGAGAATTATTTGTTAAGAGTTTCATTCCAGTATTGCCTGATTCCATAATATTCAACAAACAACAAGCACTTGAATACAATTTCGATCTTTATTGGCTTTATTGGCACATATTTGCTCTTTCTTAAGCCAGTTCCAAATTTTTTTTGCTTGCACAATTTATTGACTTTCAGGTCGCTTTCTACAGAAAAATTAGTAATAAACATATGTAGGTACCGTTTTTCATTCTTAATGTATTTATAATATTACCTAATGTATTTTCTAATGTGCCGCGTATCTCTCAACGAGATAGAACAACCTAACCCTTTGCTCGGAAGTCGGTAATGTCATCTCCGGGCATCGGTTGGCTAGAAGCTAGCCTGTTGTTCCTATATAGCACAGATTGCAGGCTACGTCATTATTTCCTTGACAGTCAATTTTGTAGACCACATCTGTCTGTTTTTCTCCGGGTTTGTTTTTAATTTGGAGAACATGGATCCTACAGTTTTGTTGGATTTATATGCCAAATTCACATCATTGGTGTTTTCGGTAATGATGTCCTTGAAGTTTTCGGCTGGAATATACTGCTAGGTTCCACATTTCACTTTCACTCGAAATGAAATCGGAAATGAATTTTTGTGTTTTACATTTCCCTGTATTCGATATTGATTTAAAAATTTTCGGCATTGAGACAAAGTGAAATTGTGATGTCGAAAAAATGTCGGAGGTACCGAATCGCTCGAAATACAGAACACTGAAAACGAATTTACTCTATTTGCAATTTCGATTTCACTCGATTTCTGGAACCTAGCTGATAGACCATCCTCTTGTGCCCTTTGGGTTTTTCCGTCTCTTCTACTCGAGGGGCTCTGTTTTTTTGGCGTTGTAAACTCTATGTATATGTTCTCCAATAAAGATCCCTGAGGTAGACAGAAACCTCTGTCAAAATGTCGGATGGGAAAACAAATGAACTAATAGTTTGTTTCATTTCCTAATACATAATTGACCAAAAAAGCCGGAAAAAGGACAGCTGTCCTTTAACATTATTACTAAGAGCTTCTCTCATTGAGGGCTGTACAAATTTGAAATTATACACACACTTTTCTAAGATCCTCTCTAATTTTCTATGTAACTATACATACAAATAAATTCTTCTTACTTCTCTATGTTAATTACAATTATGTATAAAGCTCTTATAAGGAATATATAAGAGCCTGCGTCTGAAAGTACATATATTTTATCTTCACCATCGAATATTAAACAATAGACGTTAATCTTAATTTTGTATAGTATAGTATATCGGGGTGTTTTTCTTTCAAAAGAATACTTGGTGGTATTATTTTCAAGAGCCACTTTAAAACTAATTAACTAAGCCTTTTCATAAATTCTAGGTAGGTATATATAATGTTTTTTATGGTATATATAATGTCCACATTGCAGATAAACCCTTATTTTAGAATGATTTTTTTTATTATACCATGGAATCCTTTTGTGAAAGATTGACATTTAACTTGGAAACACCCTGTAAATCGACCGAAATTCGAATTTTCAATATTTATTTTACTGAATTTTCACAATTAGAGATAAGGGCTCTAACTTAAAGCTGGCAAAGTATAACAATCTTACACCTGACAGCACGTAGATAATTAAATACATCGTTTGTAGTATGTACACGGCGATATAATAAGAAGCCATTGTCAAAGTAGTGCACTCAATACATCCGCATCCATGGTTTTGGGGAACTTCAAACAAAAGATACATACATACACATATAAAAGCTTAAAACATGCAACAATATAACTTAAAATTAAAATAAAACAAAAAAGTATGTATAGATATATTAGGTGTTCTACTGTCAAGTGTGATATTATGTGATGTTATAAGTTCATATATATTTCTGTAAACATTGTCTTTTTTAATATTTGGTTTACTCGTTTCAAAAGCATCCGTTTCAAGCTGAAGCACGTGACATTTTAAGCAAGCTGGGATTTTTTGCCGTGTTTTAATTAAATCAAAAAGACAAACACAAAAAATAATAATAATAATTAGGTAGGTAGGTACCTATGTAGGTATTTGGGATTTTAATTCAGTTCAAAGAAACACTTTAAATAAATCATAAATCACTAATTGTAAAACTAAATCCATAAATGACATCGTATAGGTAATCAACTAATCACAACAAACAGAAGGAACTAAAACTAAATGAAAAAAAGCTTTTGGCAACTAAAAAAACTTACGCGCGTTTGCTTGCCCAGTTTCTTGTTTACCTGGACGCCAACACTTAATTTCTGTCCAGTATGGCGAGATGTTTGCTTAGCTAAAATGCAAATCATTTCCGTTTGTAGTTCGGGCATATCTAGGCAGTGCTGTAAGGCATTTTGAGCTAACACCACATGATAGTCGATGCCAGGTTGATTGACTGCTACTGACATAAATAGTTGGCAACTCTATGCGAAGAATAAACAGGGTTAATTGTTAGCTAGAGGCTATAATAATAAATAAATGAGGGAATAAGTAGGTGTGGTACCTTAAATAACTTAATAGCTTCCGGTTGTATAGTCTCCGAATGCAGGGAAGATAGTGGTGATGTGATAGTGTCCTTAGTGTGTAATAAAATTGGATGGCGCCAGAGAACACAATCTGAAATAGAGAATTATACAATCAATACCAATAACGCTTAATGATACAATTACGCTGATAAGGTACCTATTTATCTATAAAGCTATACGTGTGCTATTTGGTGACTAGGTATTTCGATGAATTATTCGACCTCTATGCCGCCCCCCTACGGTTAAGGTTAACTAAGTTGGGAATTACCTAAGGCTTACGATTGATTCAGAGCATATAGGTTGCTGGTATAAACATTTTAAATATATCTTGCAGAATTTACAAGTTTTAAAGGCCAGAATGAGTTATTTTAGATCGCCAAAACCTTCAGATTGAGTGAGGGTATCCACTGACCGTATTAGTCCGTATGCAATGAGGAAGATTACGTACGCCGTATTAGTATAGATTCGTAGGAGGGTACTGATTTGTTATACAGCTAGGCATACAATTCACTGCAATATGATTATATCAGCTGCAGGCCTTAGAGAAAAAAATATATGCTCTATCATTTTCCTTGATGTAACACAGGATTTTGATAAAGTCTGGCATAAAGGATTAGTCCATAAACTACAAAAATATCTTCCGAAACAATACTCAGAAATACTAGTAGAGTCATTAATCATTATAAATCCAGCGATTATTGAGAATTATGCAAGTAGATGAGCACTGCGCATTAAAATTATATAAGAGCGGGGGTACTGCAAGGTAGTGTGTTAGGGCCCGTACTTTTTTTTCCATACACGAACGACCTACCACCAAATAACGAAACTACTGTTGCCACATTTGCAAACGATACTGCTGAAGTGTTGAATTTATTGTCGGAAAACCCGTGCAGGAAGTTACGAAAAAACTGCAAAGGTCAGTAAGTGATATATCTGATTGAAAACTTGAAGATCCATATATTTCAAACAATTCGAATCAGCGTTGAAGTCAGGATACTTAAGCATAATGTTGGCAGGTATAGCGCATTTCATCCGATGTACATTTTTTTTATGAAAAAACGTTGGTTCTGCTATTGAATTATGTTTATCTGATGTCTTAATTTTCTTTTATGTCGAGAAAACGATATCGGCTAAGTAGCCGCCTCCAGAATTGATGACCATTGGGGCCCGATTTATGGCATTTTTCATCACTTTTGCCAGAACTTCCGGCGATAGGTGCTCGCATTCTTGTCGGATAAACTCTTTGAGGACTTAAGGAGTCTGAGCCTTGTTGACATAGACTCATGACTTCAAAGAAGACTGGAACGGTCAGTGCAAATCGCCAAAAGAAGAGATTAGGTGACCCTGAAAATCAGACCTTAGACCACGCGTTTGGCGATCAACAGCTAACAGCTAGTGCACTGTCTGTACCTACTTTGTAAGGCTAGATCTCACAATCTTCCCAAAAAAATTTCTGTAAATACCGCCGATTGATGCTCGTTTGCGTGGCATACATCGTCTTATTAGACGATTTTCGTCATCTTCAGTCACAGCTGCAATATTCTCAGCAGAACCCCTGGTCCGGGGCCGGCTAGATATGGCAGCATCTCGTGTTGTCCCATCATACTCTTCTAGACGAACGGCAAAATGTCGTCATAGTATTTTCCCAGTTGATGTCGGACGACCGGGAAATCCACGCTGAAATTTACGCTGCGCCAACACCACTCACGATAAAAAATCGAAAGAATTATTATGAGTATAACGAATCATGTCTTGTTGACGTGCATTTTGTATCTGTTTACTTCGCAATTGTCAATATATAGAATTGGCCGCCATTTGAGAAAATTATAGTTTCTTCCGATAGGGTGATGACTTTTCCGCCACCTAATCTACAAGCAGGGGAGTAGCGAGGGTTCGAGCCTTGGGGGGGGGGGGGGGTGTCTTTCATTGAAATGCCGACTTATTTCAGGAACTTGCCGACTGTATAGAAATCATAAAAATCGGCCTAGCGGTTATCGAGTTATAGCTAACATCGAATTTCACCCCATCATAGAATTTGTTTTTCTGTATGGGAGGTCGCACGCCCAATTGTCCAATTTTGACCAATTTTCACAGGAAATATCCCGTGCCAAACTTAAGATCTCCTGTAAATTCGAGCTCAATCGATTCGGTGGTCTTTCGGATATAAGATTTTGATACCTAAAGGACCATTCACATGAGAGCGACTAACTATCTACGAACGAACGAATATTCGCAAGTTTTGACAGTCCGTTCACATGAACACTTTTCTAGGTCGCGGCAGTTCGCGAATTTCAGCCATCAGTTGCATTAAGAAAACAAGTTTATAAACAGTTCAAATAACAAAATTTCTTTCTTCAAACTATTTGCCGCGAACGAAAACGCCCTTGGTCAAAGTTCGCCCACATCAATAAGCCGAGTTCCACAAACTAGCGAATAACATATTCCTTCGAATTTAACCTCAAATTATAAATGCCCCCGGTTTTTTTTAAATTGAATCGAAACTTGCTACATTTTAAGGATTTCAGTCGGCAAATTCACCGATGCCGACCATCCTTTTTAAAATCGAATCTAAACTCGCTAAATTTTAAGGATTTCTGTCGGCAAATTCGCCGATGCCGATCGTGCATCGAATCTAAAAAAAATTAATCTACTCGCAAAATTTTAAGGATTTCAGTCGGCATATTCACCGATGCCGACCGTCCTTTTTAAAATCGAAACTAAAATCGCTAAATTTTAAGGATTTCAGTCGGCAAATTCGCCGATGCCGACCGTGCATCGAATCTAAAAAAAATTAATCTACTCGCAACATTTTAAGGATTTCAGTCGGCATATTCACCGATGCTGACCGTCGAATCTAAAAAAAAAATCGAATCTACTCGCAAAATTTTAAGGATTTCAGTCGGCATATTCACCGATGCTGACCGTCCTTTTTAAAATCGAATCGGAACTAGCTAAATTTTTACGAGTTCTTGTGCAACCTTTGAAAATGCCGACTTGTAGCTATACATTTACATTTATACATTTAAAGTCACATTGTGAGGCTATAAATGGGCGCGTTCCATTGACCGGTAGATGACTAGCAACATACCAAACTCCATATAAAACCAGTAAGACAATTATCTTCGACTATGCCGAAGCTCAAATACCCGGTACTATATTATTGTAAAATAAAAAAAAATAGTGGGTACTTTTTATTCGACCAAACTCATTTTTTGTCAAAAATTTTTAAATATTATTAAAACAATATGGGCAAAAACTTGCTATCTTTACTGTAGCTATTTAAATTTAATTTTTAACATAAAAAGCTATATAAATCTGATATTTTTGTATGGGAGGTAGTAGTAGTTTTCATCCGATCTTGCTCATCTTCGAACTTAGCCTCAGTTTGGTGAATAAAAGCTTACGTACCAAATTTCAAGTCGATAGCTCTTAAATTACGGCCGTAATCGTGCGGACAGACGGACAGACGGACAGACGGACAGACGGACAGACAGACGGACATCGCTAGATCGACTAAGAAAGTGATGCTGATCAATAATATATATAGTTTGTCATACCTACAACGCCTCCTTATGGGCGTTACAAATGGAATGACAAAGTGAATATACCCTCACCACAGTGTGGTACCGGGTATAAAAACTGACCTTTCAGCATTTGTGCTATAGAGCTCAAGCGACGATAGATCACAAAAATTAAAACATTTAATAAAATGTCAGGTTAGTGAAATACTTACTCGGATCTCCATCGGTCTCCATCAGCTTCTGTACAAGCTGTTCATACTGCGTGCCAGCATTTGGTCCTCCACCTGACACTACCGTTAAATGGTACAGCCAATTATCACGCTCTTGCTTTCCGGGTAGTATTAAGTAGGTCGGTCCTTGGTGTGCTGGATATATAGCTACCGTTAATCGTGCTTGACTCTGGGCGGGATCTTCACGCTCTTCTGAGTCCGAATCGGAAACGTGTTCAACTTCTTCGACTCGAGCATCACGCATATTTATCTGCCCCAAAGGATTCTAAAAAAAGAGGGTACTGATGAGTATCCCGGTATCCATAATTATGATTCAATTGAACTTACAGTTTCCCCTGGAGCCTTAAAATACAGGAACATTTTGCCCAATAGCACACACCAGCATTTCTTCGCATGACCATTCTTCACCTTTGTTACCCACCCCTGCACCGTTGGTTTCTGATCATCTCGACTGAGCAACAATTTGGTGGCATTTCGTCTTTGGACATTTTGTAGCACTCGTATCCAATCGTCCATTGTGGCATTGGAATCGGCTGTTAGGTAGTAAACTTTCTTTCCAGTATCGATTTCAAATGTGGAAGCACCTTCGGCTCGATTTATTCGGCAGGCTTCATCCAATAGGATTTGCCCTTGTGGCTTTCGATTGATGTCATGTTGACTCTTCCAGTACGTGAGCGAACCAT
The DNA here is from genome assembly GCA_955612985.1 of Cheilosia scutellata. Taxonomy (NCBI): domain Eukaryota; kingdom Metazoa; phylum Arthropoda; class Insecta; order Diptera; family Syrphidae; genus Cheilosia; species Cheilosia scutellata. The sequence goes on from OY015313.1 coordinate 65,841,162, forward strand.
TTTTCAGCACAAACCATCTTTTGCGCCATGTTTTTAGTTTGCCACCGAGTTTGGCCAAATGACCAACCTTTGAAAAAAAAAAAAAAAAACAATTTGTGTCATTAAGATCGTCGGCCGGCTCAATGCCATCGCTTACCTTTTCGAGAGACTCTAGTTTACGATTCGGAGAATCAACATAGGATGCCCGCATCAACAATGAAGGCATTGATGCATCCATACATGTAGATTCCGAGACAGCATCTGGAGGTATCGCATAATCATCGGACAGGCCTGATTCAAAGGAAATATCTGAAATTACTGATCCACGTATGGAGGGGATACGCAGATTCGGAGATGTCTCTTGAGGAATTCCTTCAGTTGTGTCAAAATAAATTAGAAACAAAACAAACGTGAAAGCAAAAACAAAACACAAACACAAATCGTGAAATAAAAATATGTTAAATTTGACAAACAAAAATGATAGATTTTAATAAGGTTAAATAAAGTTAGTTTATATGGATTATGGGTAGTACATAATACTGAATTTACTGAGTACAATAATTACAAGCCCAAGGAACTAAGGAAGCAAAGGGGTGTATTGATATTAGGTACTATCATCCGCAATATTTAAAAGTACCCTCTATTCGACGTGAGCCAGAGAACGAAGATGAATAAGTGACAGTATTATGATTATGAACAGTAAAGGGTTATTATAATATAGAAGTGTCAGAGTATCAGAACTCTTATGTGAAAGAGGGTCGGAAAAAAACAGAGTCTTAATGAACATCAGCATTTATGGAGAAAATTGGATCCACCTTTCGGTGAGATAAATAATCAAATCAGCAGTGGACATGCTACAATGAAACCGATATTGTGGTCATTGAAGTTTCCGTGATTCAAGATATGATTTATCAGCTTTTGGAAAGAATGAACTTAAGTGCAGGTCAGTAGTTGGTATGTTAGAAGAAGTAAGCAGAATTGCGTTTTATTTTAAGGACCTAATCTGAAAAAGCCAGGAAGAATGGAATAGGTGAATAGTGGTTTTGCTACGATGCAAGGACACCTCTTCAAAATAATAAAAATGGGGATTGTACAATCTGGGACGAGCGGATTTATGAATATTAATACTCTTGTACTATTAGGTTAGGTTAGTTTAGGGTGGAAGCTGTAAGGCCGCTACAAGTGCAGCCTCACTAGGCCAGAGGAGGCCCATTGTGATACCATAGGATCTAATGATCTCACAACTACCCGTTGAACCAGCAGGAGCTGAGAAAGAAGCGTTGGAGGCTCCTTATGTTTGTATCAGCGAGTTCGCCGAATTTGTCGAAGATCTATTCTCCATAGAAGGTGAAGAATAGTCTCTTCCTCCTCCTCGTCCATGCAGCTTCTACAGAAATCGTTAGCAGGGAAGCCCAAATGCAATGTCCCGTAATGACACCTACTAATGATACAAGATTGTTGGAGCGCCTGAGATCCAGCATGGGCCAAATCTGTTTCGTGATAGCACATGGTGAAGTTTGACCACCTTCCATTAGTGGCGCTTATTGCATTTTGTTTAATTAAAAGTTTGGTCATGTTAAACGCATGTCCCCGACCAGGATCCCACGACCGACGTGCTATGGAATCCGTACCATCGGGCAGGCGTCCTCTAGGTAGACCCAGGATGAGATGGTTAGATCAAATTCATAATCTCTCCTCTACCCGTATGGGGATTGCCCTTGATGGTTTGGAGTCGATGGCGGAGGATCGAGAGCTATGGAGGGTCCACTTGAGCAACCTACACCCGCGACCCACTTAATAGATAAGCGGGCCATTGAAAATGTATGTATGTGTATGTATGTAAAAGTTTGCACGTAGCGAGACGCGAGAGGCATACAGAGATTCTCCTTTTCCGGTAGAATCGACAAAGTTGTACTATGCCTAGCGAAGTTCGTCGGCTTTGCAATTCCCTGGAATGTCAGTTAAGCGGCAATTGAGGGCGGTTTTGGACCGAGTCCAGGGATTTAATCGCGGCTTGACTATCGGGAAAAATTAGGATATCCTTTACATTATACCGTAACCACGATAGGGCCTCCTTAATCGCCATGATTTCCGCCTGGAACACGCTATCTACAATGATTGGGAAAACGGTATGAGATCGTACAGTTTAAATGTTGGGAGTTAACACCTCTCCTACTCCTGTTTACGTTAAAAGCAGACGGATCCCCTGTGAGACACTACGTCACTCTCCCAGTCAGTCCTTGAAGTTGAAGGTATGCAGGTTTCAAAATTTTTGTTGAATTCAAACTGAGGGAGGGTGTAATCAGTATCTTTTGGGATGCATTATATTTTATTTAGAATGGACGAGTGACCAGTTTGTCGACTGGTCCACAGACGGATTCCTTTCGTACGGGTGACTGCGTTTGCTGCCACTTCTTTCCACTGATGCAGACGCATGCCGTTCTTTGAACACGACTAAGGTGCTTGCAGTGAATAGTCTTTTCAAGCGCAGTCCATGACCAGACGATAACGCCATAGTGTAGGTCTAATGATGGATACATAAGCCCAATATGTACTTCGAGGCTGGAGTCCCCATTTGCTGCCAATAGAGCTCTTGCACCAGTATAAAACCGTAGTGGTTTTCTGAACTCTCTGCAGAGTATTGGGTTTTCAGCTCGATTTGCTCTCTAGAATGAGGCCTAAATACTCGGCCGTGTTAGAGAGCCCCTGCTGGTGCCATTTAGTTTTGGGGAATTTTGTACTTCCTTGTAAAGAGAACCAGTTCAGTTTTCTAGGGATAGACGCCAAGCGCACATTTTTTGGTCCATTTAGAGAGCCTAGGAGGGCACCCTGGCACCCTTCCCCTTCCAGTATGAGAAGTAGTTCATTCACCACTAGGTTTCAAAGAAGATCACACCACCTTGTTGCGTACCCCTACAGACGATGCCTGGCCCAACTTTGAAGTGATGAACCTGTTGGTGAGAAACTAATTCACCCATTCGCCAATCGACTTATCAATTCCAAGGCTCGTCCAATAATTGGCCAATAATTGCCTTTGATTTGAAGTTGTTAAACTCCCTCAATGTCCAGGCAAGCTACCAATGTGTATTTCTTACAGTCTAGACTCCAGAGATTTTTCAATAGTTTGTTGATAAAAGTGAGTGAAGGACAATTTCAAACGATTTCCCTTTACTATACGCATGTTGAGAGGCTGTCAGAAATTTTGCATTAACACTGCAGCGTATATGGGAGTCTATCAATTTCTCTAGAGTTTTCAGTAGAAATGATGACAAAGGGATACTTTGGGTTAACATGAGAGTTTTTACAATCCTTGGGTATGAAAACCACATTTACTTTCCGTCCACGACTTGGGAATGTGAGACAAATCTAGTCAACTTTTGAATACTAACCCATGGAAGGATTAGTTCCACAATGGGTTGAAGTTCGGCCGGTAATATGCCATATTGCCATTAGGTCCAGGAAACTTGAATGGTTTAAAGTGATTATATTATTATAGCCCAGAGAATTTTGTTCTTAGTAACAAGCTGGTCACAATGGACCTATACTGGTCTAAGTGTGTTGGCGTTTTTAGCTGACAGCCACTTTCAACCAATAAGCTGGTTAATATAGACCTAGCCGAAGTCCCAGTAGGACTAGTGACAGCATTGCAGCTATTTGGGAAGTGGATATCCAGTAGAAGATCTGGAGATTCTGAACAAAAGGTAGTCCACGAGCCGTCAGCTCTCGTAAGATTGTACTAATGTATGAGTACGAAAAGGAATTTGTCCCTTGGAGTCTTGAACGCTCTCCACCCACAGGTGAAGTCATTTCAACTATTAGGGATAGCTGTGAATTGCGCAGACAGCAAATTTCCTTTTCCTTTGTCTAAAGAGAACACAGTTCGAGTGGCTGTTAAGAGGGATAATACTTTAAGGATAGATTCCTGAAGTTCTGGCGAACAAAAGTTCATGTCAGTTGGGGTCTATTTTAAGTCCATTTCAAGTTAAAGACTCTCGAGGTGGGACCCTCCGTTTTGGAGGTATAACCATTTTAAATAGTATTAATTCTGAGCTATTGCAGCTTTACATTTTGGAAAGACATTCAGTACCTAGCGCTTAAGTGCTAAACACTTGTAATTGTGTAATTTTATGCAGGCGAAAAAGAGTTATGGCTCTTTAAAATCGAAAATTCTGAAAATTTGTTTTTATTAAACTTTCATCTGAGACAGAACGGAGCCTTGGGGATGGATTAATTGGATGGATTAATGGAAACTTTAGAGAAACGAGTAGCTATGGAATCACTTAAAATACAAAATACATCTACAGGTCCTAGGCAGCGAACTGCATGACAAAAAGAAAGCAAAATGTGTACATAAACTTAAATTCAAATAAATCGAAATCAACTTATTATATACCGTTACCAAATTCCAACAAGAAAATCCCAAAAATCTACACAGGCAATAGATCAACCAGTTATAACAAACATTGTTTCTACATACCACGTGTCTTATTCTTAGGACTCTCTGAACCACTTCGTTTCGCCGGACTTAAGCTCGACGATGTTTTCAGACTTTTCGACGGACTCGATGCACTACCTGATGTACTTGTTTCCGTATTGTCCGTACTCGATGAGTTGTGGGAGTTGTGTGTCATCATGACGGCATGTTCCTCGCCATCACTGGAGTCATCGCTTGAATCACCAGTAAACGGCATCGAACGGATTTGAGAAGCGCGCTAGGAAGATTCAAAACGATTGTCAAGAGAACGTTCTTAAAAAAAATAAGTTACAAACTTACCCCTTTTACGGTGGCATAGACAGGCACACTTATATCACAGAATCCACCACTAGCAGTTTGTTGTGCCCTCGATGGTGTCCCACCGCCAGCGCTACCATTCGCACTTCCTAATGTTCCGGATTGATGATGACCATGATTTGCAGTCGACTCTTGTCCATCGTGATCACCATCACCGGCAGCCAAACCATCATTGGCCACTTGATAAATCTTTGCCTCCCAACTTGGAAATCGGTGCAAAGGCGGCGTTGGAGGCCTGGGCGTTCCAACAACCCCAACTATGTCACTAGTTGTCGTCGTCGATGTACTGCCGCCACTGGCCATCAATGCAGGATTATTCTTCATCCATGGTGGTAATTTCTCCCTGGATGGTGTATAGATCTCCGCATAATCATGTGCGGTATCTGTATCCGAACTGTTCGGCCTTCCAGAGAGCGGCGTCAGCGTCAAACCATCAACAGCTGCCACCAGATTTCGCTCCAATTCCTGCGGCTCCATTGATAGATTTCTCCGGTGCTGATGATGAGGATAACTAGACGTAAGTGGTCGTATCGATTCTTGAGGATCTAATGATTCACTACGGCGTCTACTTTCTGTTGTGTCCGAAGCAAAATCCTGTACATCTAAACTAAGGCTATTCCGAACCGGACCACTTGGCAGTATACTACTATGGCGGTTCGGTTGATTTGCTATGTGATTACGCAGGAGCTCTAACTGTTGATTGCACTTGACATTTTGTTCGCGAAGTAGTTGGTTTTGCTCTTCAAGCTCGCGAAGCTTGTTTGTGACCCACTCTTTGATTTTGGCTGCTTTCGCTTCGACCTGACGTGCGTCGTGTAAACGCAATTGTCGTTGCTCTTCGACTTGGATCTCTAGGCTGGTGATGGTGTTTTCAGCATCGGGAAGAACTGCGGAGGTTTTTTGGACTTGAAGTTGGGGTTGTTGCGGTTGAGGTTGTGCTTGGCTTTGATGGATTGGTGAGTTAGCATGTGGAGGTTTTGGCCATTCACTCAACCTTTGTTCCATTGCCCGGACCTTTAAAGAGAAACAAAAACACACATGTCAAAAGGGTATATATGAATTTTACCACCTAATTCCAGTAAACATATGAGTATGTACGGTATGTACATAAAAGAACAGGATATCCTATCATACTACTTGTGTTGCTGTCGAAAAAAAAAATCCAAGCAACATCAATTGACCTCGATGGTAGTTGGGCTCTATTTTTATGGCTTTTATCATTTTGCCACATGCATCGGTGTCAGTGAATTGTAGCTGCACAACACCTTCGGGCGGATTTAGATTTGAGGTTAAGAAGTTTCAAGTTGAACACAGAGTCGCAAGAAGACGGAAGAAAAGAGAAATATATTATTTGGCCATTTTCGTGCAGCAGCTGTGAACAGTTTTGGAAATGCTTTCATGCATACACAATTCGGTTGGCCATGTGATGATAAATTTTAAAATAAGTTTAAAAAAAGTATCACGTTCCGCTAAAGGACATGAAAGGATTTCAAGTCATAGAAATGTGTTAATTTGCTACTTTAAAATTGCTGCAAATATAAAGAGTGGATTGTTTTACAGATTATCCCCATATTTGCAGAAGAGCATTTGTATACATGATTCTTTTATTGAAGGAAATAAAAAAGGGGGTTAGGTTTCTGATTGAAATATTTAATGTAAGTACATATTCCATTTTGCAATATTCCTTCCCATAGTCGCATATCTCTCTATTCCCACATATATCTTCACAGGCATATTAGCATCTTCATCATAAATGCAATGCTTAGCGTATGATTGTCCACATAAAATACCAAATAAATAAACCTACAAATATGTTCCCAGTAGGTCACTATCGGATCAATGTGTTTCATAAACATAAACAAAACGTGCAACCCTTACATATGATTGACCAAGTTATGTATCGATATCGATAGGTACTCACAATCCCAAAAAAACGACTTGTCAAAATACCACGATCCACGACTAAGGGGTATCAATAGCATTAAGGTCTATCCTAACCAACGCGAAAACGCGAAAGCGGAAGCGAGTTTCACGCGGGAAACGGTGGGCTATATTGCCATGCCAACGTCATGAATTTATTTCGCGTTGGTTTGAGAATGCCTTTATACTACGCAACGTCTACAAGTGTGGGTACTATCTACCAACAAGTATTGTGTGTTAATTGCATATAATAGTGATAGTGAAATAGAAAGCTATGGCGAGGGGACTACTGGCTATAGTATTAGGCCAAAAGATGGTGTAAGTGCTAATGATCATAATCATGTTGTAACATATTAATATGTGTTTCATATGGTATTATCAAGTATTATAGTAGTTTTGGATACTATTAGAGACTATGATTACGAAAATACGTTTTTATGATAGAACTGCATTATTCTGCATCAGATTGTATGCATATGTTCGAACCGATCTTCAAGATTCCTTACAAAGGCGGCAGTATTGTGAGGAAATTTTAAACGTACCTGACATATCAGCAGTGTTGTTCCTCTACATGTCGACTTTAATTGTCGACTTTTCAACGTAGACAATATCGTCAACAATGTCAACAATGTCGAAAATGTCAACAATATGACGACAATGTCAACAATATGTCGACAATGTCATCAATACCTTTCAGATCTGCCAATCTGTCATTCATCTGTAAACTTCAATCGAGAAAGTACACTTTTAAGAATTAATTAAGAATTTCTTTTCTTAAAAATTAAAATCCTGTGTATCATAAATAAAAAACTTTACATATGTCTGGTCGACCAAAAAACAAGGCTTTTGAGGAGCTAGGTTTTGTTTTGGTGAAAACAAACAACAAATACTCAGCACATTGCACAAGTTTGCAGGAAAAATCTTCAAAATACTGCTGAAACCCGTCTTCGCAGACACAGGTAAATAATAGTGTATTTTAATTTCCATTGATTTACCAAAAAATTAATGATAAACTATTCTTTTAGATGTCTGTTTCTGTTACAAATATTGGCGAAGGTGACAATCAGAATGCAATAGTTATCAATACTCTTTAATTCTAAATTTCTACCCATTGAGACCCATTGAGAAGTAATTCAATTCAAGCATTATCAACAGCTCCAAGAACGCTTTCGGTTGGGTTCTTATATATTGGCAATTCTTCTAAAATAATGAAGTTTGATATTAAGCTTATTAAAAATTAATATAAAGTTGTTCTGTTTTTTTTTTTAATGATAATATAGATGAAGGTGAACATGTTTTTTAAATGATAATATAGATGAAGGTGAACATGTTTAGAGCTAAACAATTTTTTTTTTGTTAAACATCATAAACTTACTTTGTTTTGTTTTTAAATAAATATACGACATTGAATTAAAAGTTTAATACAAAACTTGCTTCTGTTTTAATGATTTGTTAGGAAACTTTACAGGAAAAATTAATAAAAAACTTGTTCTAATAATTATCTACATTGTCTACGTTGTTAACTTGGACATGTCGACAATTGAGAATTGTTTACGCAGAGTTGTCTACACGTAGACAATCGTGTAGTCTACATTTTTAGTCTACATGGCACAACACTGCATATCAGTTGGGAAAGCGGTCAAGTCCTCCAAAAAGCGATAAGCAGTTGAGCCGGGCGTGTTACCCCCTGAGTTTTGGAAAAAGATGGGAGACATCGGGTCTATATGGCCTATGATTCCTCTCCAAACTCGTGAAACTCCTCTATAATGCCTAGTCAGTGGATAGAACGTTATGATACAAGGGGATAGATAAAAAGGGTGATACGAGAACCTGTAATAATTATTCTGCTCTATGTAGCGATATAACACACCATGAAGATCGTTGACCGGGTCTTAGACAGGCGATTGCGGCAAAAAATACGGCTATCTGTTGACCCCCAGTGCGGGTCACTGTCGCTGGTAAAACGACAATGCAATCCGCCAAGTATAAAGATCAGAATGGAAAAACATAGTGATGTGAATGCATCTGGAGTTGGTTGCTTTTAAAAAAGGATTCGATAGAGAACCAAGAGATCTGATATGGGAGGCGCTAAGACTTCGAGGAGTTCCCTACGTACAGATGATCATGATCATGTATTACGGAGCAAAGACAAGAGTAAGATGCCCCTCAGGAGTCACCGAAAAGTTACCAATTAAAGTCGGTATATGCACCAGGGAAGTATCTTAAGTCGTTTGCTATTTATTGCAGTAGATTATTTGCTTGGAGGAAAAGTGTCAGATCACAAAGTGCATCAGTTATTCTTTGCTGACGATAGAACCATCATAAGTAAAGATCAAAAGACCCTTCAACGTGACCCGGCGCTCATATCTTCGGTTCGCAATGCTGGACAATGTACAAAAGTATGGGAGCTCCGCGTGACAGCAGGAGTAACAAAGCTTGATAGAATTAGAAGTTCGAAGATCCGACATAGCATATAGCATAGGAGAAGTTAAATAATAGGTACATCTTAAAAAAAAACGTGCGGTTCAGTTGGTATTGCCATGTTAAAAAGAGGGATGTCAATCAGCGTTCCTTTACAATCGCGTAAGTAGAGCTGTGTCAATCGTTCAAATTCAATGATCGAATCGTTCAAGTATTGGTTGAAAAAATGATTCGGTCATTTCAATCAATCATTCAATCATTCAATGACAGATGAGAATGAGAGTATTGTATTGCTCCATTCAATTTCAATACAATCATTCGTTCAATTTCGTTTCGGTAGAGACAGATACATTCTGATAGATTGTAAGAGTGAATCACTTTTGAAAGCTTCAAAACATGTTTATCTAAAGACAGAGACAATAAAAAAAAAGAGATGAAACGATTGTTCCATTTGAAAAAAAAATCGCCTCAATTGAAGATTTCTTAGACGTTTTTTAATCCATTGACATCGTAGCCATCCTTTGATGGAATTTGTTACTTTATGTCTTGATAGAAAGAAGACGAACCATATTATGGGATATATGCTATATTTATTTCGAAATGTCACCAGAAAGCCCTAAAATCTTAATTTTTCCAAGCGAAAAAAAATCACTCAAATTTTTAATATTTTAGGGCTTTCTGGTGACATTTCGAAATAAATATAGCATATATCCCATAATATGGTTCGTCTTCTTTCTATCAAGACATAAAGTAACAAATTCCATCAAAGGATGGCTACGATGCCAGTGGATTAACAAACGTCCAAGAAATCTTCAAATCAAGCGATTTATTTTTTGCTCTCCGAAATAGCCAGTCAGATGCGCAATAAAAGTATTGACTTTGTGAATGATTGATTTGGGGCTTGTGTCGTTCATTCTTTACTCGCTACCGAGAAAAATGAACGAGTCAGATGCGCAACAAAAGTATTGACTCTGTGAACGATTGATTTTTCGATTGTGTTGTTTCGTTCTCTCTTTACTGGCTAACCGAGATAAATGAACCAGTCAGAACAAAAGTATTGATTCCATGAACGATTGACTTGAGGTTATGTGATTGCAATCACCAATACTTTATTGTGATCGGGTCAAAAAGAACGAATCAATCACGATTGACACAGCTCTACGCGTAAGAGCATCAGTCGAAAAAAAACTACTAGATCACACAAATGCCAAAAAAGTAGCATTGATTGGCCTCAGTGACGAAGTGATTCGAGACCGGGAGTCCTGCAGATACTTTCTGAGGTCGAATGTAGTAAAGTGGGAGGGTAATGTTCCCTATAAACCTTACGATAACTTCGCCGAACAATAAGAAAGAAGAACTGTGTGTTTGATGTCAATGACAATAAATCGACTACTTACTCGTAAAAAGACAGCGATTTCAAAAGGGAAGCTTAGGTGAGGTTATTGTATTACCTATAACGTGTCTTAAAAGAAGCTTATTATGTAATATTTTTGTTACCTACCTATTATGAGCCAAACATACTAGAAAGCAAAAAGGAGTGGGTGCTCTACTGCTACTCATTATTAATATGTATAATTAGGTTTATAATGCTCACCAGAAATTTGTTTTAATGGGTTCTTGATGTTGTTGAGACAGCCATGTATGTAGGTACTACCCATATATATTATACCTATATATATTGTATACATAAATTATATATAAAGCATAGATACTCATCGAGTTAGAAGTTAGAAACTGCTAAACTATTGACTAATTCCTTTTTTCCGATAATGAATGCAATGCAATTGACAGAACGTCAACTTGTTGTGAACCGTGAAACCTTCTACCTCAGCTATATACAGCTATTTACATTTTAATCAGCAATCCCTCAAAAGATTCATTCACTGAATTTCGAAAATGGAAAAGACAATCTATAGACTATAGACGTTAGTCATTGCAGCTGTCGTTATGCTAACGAAATCTACCCCTGAGTCATACAAACCCACACACACACACACACCTCCATTTGTCAAATCCCCCAAAGTCTAGACATTCGTCTTCTCCACTGTTCTTTGCTGCATGCATCGGCAAGGGATGTTTATGTTTATGCTATTGTTCCTATTGTTCATTTTTCCTATTTTCTTATTTTTCCAATTGCAATCTTCTGCAAAGTGAAAAACATGTTTTATAGTCCATTTTCAATACGACACTTCTGCATGAGTTTCTTTCTTCGATTTGTAGCCATTTAGATTTTATTTTTCTATCTGAACGACTCTATTTGAGAAAGGAGCTTACTTCCCGGCTAGACTATGGGGTGAGAACTTGACGTGTATACACTTGGCGCCATGTTTTCTACGATGGCATCTTCACAAGCATACAAAACACTCAAAGTAATGTTGATAAATCTAGAAACCACCCAGCGTTCTGGTCATGTACAATGTACATGCATAAAAGCATTTGGCCAAAGGACCAAAGTCTCGATTTCCCAAACGAAAAATCAGGCAAAACTTTTGGAAAGTGAATGCGGAGCCGCTGCATTCGGTGTACTTCCGTCCATTCCCATATGGTCATTAGATTAATACACATGCATTTCGTTGATAGTACTATCTACGAACTATTTATTTATCTATATCATCAATGGACGAAAATTCTCGGAAACTTTGCAAGCATGACAGTTAATGATGTTATACATTAGGGGCGTTCGGTCTTTGTGTTCCTTTTATTAATGGTTTTAAAGTTCCTTCTTTTGCTAACATTCTCGCTGAATGAACAGAAAATGATTATGCTTGTTGGTCCCTTGCTGATTCCTTCAAAAGAGGAGACTTGCAATATGTCTTCTAGCATTTAAATTGTTTTTTTATTTCCATGACATTGATGATTTGAGTTTTTGTTTGCCATATCATTTGAACACATCCAGAGGGAGAGATCGAAAGACTTGACAGGAGGACCGAGGACTCATTAATGCGAGAGCATTTTTGCAAATACCATGGTGTATGGTAAAACAAAGATTGGGTTGTTGAAACGAAGTGTGGGTGGTCCTTCTCATTTCGTTTGAATTTATCGATTATTCGTGAGTATGCGTACATTTCTTATTACCAACAGAACTCTATTGTTGGTAAGTCTTAGTACTGCTATTTATCAGGAATATCTAAGGAGCACATTATTTTGCCCAGTGGAATGGAATTTTTATCAGAATAATTTATTTATAAGTCTGGGCTACCGAAATTAATCATGTGTCTAAAAAGAATTGTTTGCTGTTGGCAAATCCATTAATTTCGTGAATAGTGAGGGGATATGAAATGATTAAAGATAGTTGTGGGAGATGTTGTTTTCCATGTGGAAATTTACTTAACTTGCTCTAGGAGTAGATATTTTTTTCAAGTTGCTTTTAATACGTGATAAGTGACAATTCCAATCCATTGCCTAGGAGCTCCAGAAACCAATACAACTTACAATTGTTTGCGATATGAAAATAAATGGTTTTGAATTTTTAACTAAACTTTCAGGGTCCAAAGTGTCTTACAAATATCCAGCAAAAGGATTTGAATTCGAAAACAACATACCTACTCTTGAATGACCCCCTCCCAATAGTCACAGAAATAAAACTTTCAAAAAAGTTGAAGTTTAAAAAAGATGAATTTAAGATCCTCATTTTATAGCGCTCTCTTTAGTGGACTTTAAAAATACGTAACTTTAAAAAAATAAATAATTTTTTATTTTGTCATGTTTAATATTCCTATTTTAAATAAGTGTGCATCGGTTAATCCAAAGGACTACAACAAATTTCAACTGAGGAAACAAAAAACTTCTCCAACATTGTTATTTTATGACCTGAAATAACACAACCAAGTTGTCTTGCTTGAGGGTAATAAAAGCCAATTGTAACTTCTTTGATTTCGACTATTGCCCAATTACTTGCATATGTTGATAAACTTGACACTACTACATTGGAAGAACAAAGCGATTTATCTGCGTTCGCTGATACTGGACAAGAGACGGCAATAATGGATTAAACCGAATAAGTGCAAAACCTAGGGAGCATAATATCGACAAATCGGATAGAACCAGATAGCTATATAATCAAGGTATGTACATATATATAGTTAGAGGCTTAACTACATTGGTTCGGTGCCGTGACATAAGGCCGTGCGACATATATTATTTCGAAATGTTATTTTTATCGAATGAATGTACCTAGGGATTTATCCGTAACCTCAATTTTTTAAAGAATTTGTATAACAAACCGTAAATTCGAATTCAAAAACAATATTCTAATTTGCATTGAAGGGCGTTGGAGAACGAGATTTGTACGACAGCAAACTCTGCGAGTAGTGAGACTGACCTGATCCGAAAAGTGTGAATCAGTCCTCTAACAGAAATTGTAGAACGAATTGACATGAAAACTCGGCCCGAAGAGATTTCGATTCCAAGCTGGACAGTCAACGCAGTAGATGAACAACTCGACTTACCTAGATGTGAACAGGTAAACTCAACCAACTTAAAGTGCGCAATCGGAGTTAGCAAAAGCCCGTCCTAACGGCAGATAGCTACGTGGTGGTTTCAAATTCTCGAAAATAGTAGTTCGCGCATAAGGCTAAACGTAAAGGGAAATAATGGAAGGAATTTACTCCAAACTTAAATTTTGGACAGCATTTGTATAACCTACTATAGAATATAAAGGGTCTTCATTAGCGACTTGACAACTTCAAACTTTCAGTGTGAATGCACACCGATTACCGAACTGTCAATGTCAAAATATTCAGTAAAATCAACATTTTCATCATGGTGAAGTACACGAAGGAACAACGTTTACAAATAATTAAAATTTACTACCGAAATTCCGAGTCGGGTATCGAGTTATGGAAGTCTCAGTTCGGTGAACGTGTTATCTCGAGAAACGGACCCGTCTATTGGCCGCCGAGATCGTGTGATTTAATGCCTCTAGAGTCTAGACTTTTTTTTATGGGCCTAAATTTAATCATTGGTCTATGCCAACCAGCCGGCGACGTATAAGAGGAGCTCAGAGCCAATATTGAACGAAAAATAGCGGCCGTATCGGTCGAAATGTGCGGCCGAGTAATGGAAAATTTGGTTCAACGTATCAACCGCTGCATACGTTCCTGTGGTGGACATGGACATATGAACGAAGTCGAATTCCATTCATAAATGTTTTGATATTAATTCAAACCAATACCTACAATTTTTTTGAGATATCTCAAGTAGTTTGCATTATATAAAAAAGAAGTTGTCAAGTCCTTAATGAAAGACCCTTTATAATAGGGGCATGTTGGCCCTTGCAACCCCCTGCACGGGGTCACTGTTGGATTTGGAGTAGGTGCCAGGTTGGGTGCATACAAAGTTTCTTTATACGAGTATGGTATTTTGATAATGCGAGATTCTCCTCTATTTGCAAGATTTCTATCTTCTACAGTGAAACTTTGATAATGAAAAATTGTATTGTTAGAGATTTTGGATTGCCGGGAACTCTAATAAAAAAAAAATCGGAAGAATGTATGCTAGCATGCACAATACATATTTGGGAAGCCATGTTAGTTAGGTGGTAAAAAATATTTTTGTGTGACAAATTCACCAATCTTTCTAATGTAAATATAATCTGCAAACATTTAACCCCAAAAAATGCCCTCAAAGTTACTATATTTCATTACTCATATTCAAAGTAAGGCTTCCCGACTCCTTTTTTTGAGGGGAAGCAACATACCTACTTATACATAATATACCAAGTATGCTGGGTTATCTTAATTCCACTTGACTGCATCAAGAAATGTGATTTTCTTTAAGTGATACGCCCTCCTTATAGTAAGCCCTCTGTCTCACAACTTTTTCTTTGCTGTAATCTGATAGCTTCCATTTAAGAGAGGGTAATAAAGTCATACCCAGCAGGACAATCACCCTACATTTAACATTAAAGATTTTAACAATGGAACACTTAAAATGCGTGGCACAATGAATTCCTTTCCCTACAGAGTTCCTGCAGAAATTCTTTTATTTGTTTTATTGCTTAAACGTCTATGCCACGGTGGGTGGCTTACAAAGTTACTTCACCGATGGGAAGCACAACGCCTTCTCATGGAGAAGCAAAGGATTGATTTCGCAATTAAGTTCTTCAGTTGTCCACTGTTTCCCTCATCCCAGTGCAGTTAAATTGAACTATGTTGTACATGTTAGTGCAAGCAATTGGGGCAGGATTAAAGCCAGCTTTACAGTGAACAAACTCGAACACATAAACATCAGAATCACAGTTGCTCAGAGTGCAAGTAGCAAAACTTTCGCGTTTTAGGTAAGAAACTTGGTGTATCTACCTACAAGAAACTTTAGATGAGTGTATATACAAATACCTTCAGGTGTACGTAGTGTGTGGTTTTAATTAAAACAGGATTACTGCTTTATCACGAGCAGAGAAAATGTCTTAAGGTAAAGGCAACCAGAACCAGTGCATCGTATCCACCTGAAGGACAAGATTGTGCTTTTCAAGTCTACCCGATTCATGAGATAGGTACTGTGTTTGAGTTGGTTAATGGTTCGAGAAAATTACAAGATTTTCAAACAGCGAGCGTGACTAAAAGGTGAAATTCGTTAGCGACTTGAAAGGAAATTAAGGATTTAATATTTTAACGGCAACGTAACTATCTATATCTACCTATCCTTTTTGTGGAAATATTCACTAGCAAGGGATCAGCGTATACGAGTAATTTCATCAAAGTTAACGAGTTAACGAATTTAAAAGGATTGTGGGAAATTATAATACTCGTACTATATCCTCTATCGAGCTTTGTTGTTTTTTTTTTGTAAAACGGAAAGAAAGGGCTCAAATACTGATCCTTTGTGCTACCATAGTATAAATAAGAAAAAGAGGTAACAGTTTTGATATAGTGGTGGAGACCTAATCACGGCATTCTCAAGTGGGATTTAAGCCGTTATAAAGCCAATTTCAATAGGTATACATCATGAATCTCTTAAGTAGTTCTGCCCTGCTCGTTGAACCAGTTGGAACTTCTATAATGAAGCGTAGGAGACTTCGTATGTCTGTATATTATAGATCGAATATCTGCAATAGAAGGCCCTCGGATGGAGTTTTCGTTTTTGGCAGAGATCTGGACAAGTACAGTGAAAGCGGGTAATAGTCTCATCCTATCCTCCTCGTACAAACAGCTTATACAAAAGACTTTTAAAAATCCTTGTTGCATGCTTGACACTCATTGCAGCGCTGATATAAGCATTCTGTCGAGAGTGATCAAATTGTTAGAACGTTTCAAATTTAGATTTGGCCAAATCGGTTTTGTCGCTAGACATGCGCCGTGCCACTTGTCCACCTAAGCTAAGGCGCGCACTGAAGTGGTAAGTGTCGTGACAGTTCTTAAAATGTCGTCCTATGTTGAATTCTTGTTCTTCTACGTCGTCATCAGCCTCTACAATATGATATGCCTCTAAAAATTCTCGTCGTTATCACCCGCTTGCCACTGGAAAATTAAACTTGTTCGAGACAGGTGGCACCAGACTGGCATCACGCCACTTGAAAAATGCCACGTCGCCTCCACCACCCCCTTTGATACGTTCTTCTACATTTGTTTACATTGGCTTTACCAATGCCACCTGCCACTTGGTCACCACGCCACTGCCACACCACTTTATTGCGCGCCTTGCTTAAGGTTTGTTTTATCGATAGCATCCAGCTTTATTATGAGTTTACCTACCTACATTTAGCGATCAGAATTACATATAAGGCACCCTTGTCTGGTAGTGCAGTTCCCAGTTTGGCGAGGTAAACAGCATTACAGTTTCCTGCGATGTTTCTATGCCCCGGCACAGATCAAAGGTTACTGCTCCGCCATCTCAATAATGAGCGACAGTCCTGGGCTGTTATAGAGTTTGTAAGAGATTGATTCCAAGCACTTCATTGCAGATTGGCTAAGAAGATACGGACATCTTTAGCAGATCGCACATTTTCTTACAGCCAATATTTAAATCTGAACTGCGCTACAGTAGTATGGAAGTCGGAAGTATCTAGTGTTATAGAAAACACTATCTGTGAAGAATTGGATCGATTATTCATTATCAAGAATGTAACCTCCTCCCACAGAATGATCTAGTAGGATTGGAGTCTTGGAAGTTTTTATCAATTTGTGGCTGTGGTATGGTATTTTTTGGAAGAATTTTTAATGTATTCTGTAAGATGTTTTGCTAGTCCACTTTCTCTCTAAAATAAGACCCAAGCAGTTAGCTTCATTAGAGAATGTCAAGTTTGTGCTATTTATATATATGAAGGGTTTATATTTCCTGAAGAAGAAAACCAGTTTAGGTGGTAAAGAATTTCTGAAATTAATCCTTTCTCAGTGTTAAATAAAAAAGTTCACAAAATCCCATTTTTTAAATGCCAAACAGTTTGCCGCATTTTCTTAACCAAAAAGTGATACATACAACTTGACAGTTGTACAATTTTTAGTTTAACTCTTGATTAAAGGAAAATGCCGCAAAACTAAGGTCGTACGCTTATTGAAACACACATTGGTGTGAAATATTTATTTTGACAAAAATATTTTACTTAATTTACACATATTTTTTTGAATATTTTTTTTTATATAGACGGACAATAATATTGAAGAAGTTCAAGACCAATAAATGGAGTTGGCTGGCAGACTTGCCAAAAATAGTTCAAATTGTCCTTAAAAAGACAGCATAAGGACAGAAGACAGAAAATGTAAGTATCTATTCTATGTACTTAAAGGTGCTGTTTCAACAAGCAATGAAAGTGCTCGCAGCAAGTAAAATGATTGCTGCAATTAAAACTTGCACGGTGTGACGACTCGAAAAGTGATTGCAACAAGTTTGCTTGCATGTATAGCCCGCCCCAACTTAAGTGAAAATTTCTTGCGCATGTCTCTTCCAGTGATGGGACTTCTACCACTTAAGTGGTATTTCTACCACTTTTTGCTCAACCTAAAATTCTACCACCCACAAATCCAAATCTACCACTTTTTCAGACGGGGAAAAAATGGAACAATAACGCATATAATAACAAATACCCACGCACTATAAGACTTATTTTCCATCATCCATATAATAGAAACCGAGTGGTTGAATAATTTTAAATTTTTGTGCACTGGAAAATTGGTATACTGGTACTGAACTTTGGAAAAAATCTGTGATGCTTTGTGAGGTGACGTTTATAGAGCTCAAGTTGAAATTTGTTCTGAATGTTTGCAAAAACTTATTCATCATATTTTGGGTAATGATAGCATGAAAGCAGGATTTATGGTATGTTTTAAAAATCTACCACTTTCTACCACTTTTTGATTTCCCAATATACCACCTTTTGCCTACACTCAAGTCCCAACACTCTTCACAGTAGGGATTTTATTATCTTAGCGACAACAAAACAACTTTTCCAACCAGAACTACAGCTAAAAAAAATATGTGCGCATTTCAAACAACAAACAAACCCCTGCTTGCCAAGACATCTCGCTCGATCGACGATCGAGCCATGAGCATGACTGATTGTCAGCACAGCGACAGAACCGTGTTGGCCTTGGCGTATGCAAAAGACACACATTTACCCACCCCACCCTGCTTGCGAAGACATCTCGCTCGATCGACGAGCGAGCCATGAGCATGACTGATTGTCAGCACAGCGACAGAACCGTGTTGGCCTTGGCGTATGCAAAAGACACACATTTACTCACCCCAGAGAAGAGGGAAATTTGCTGGGTGTTGCACTTCTCAAATAGCTATGTGTTTAGTAATGACAGCCAGAGTTCTGAGTAACTTTATTATAACAGCGTGAAACCCACTATGTGTTGAAAAGGGTTGAAGTGGAATACTTTGTATTAACAATTTCATGCGATCAAAAATACCTTAAGGGAAAAATTTCCCTTAAATAAAGTCCTACTGCGCATGTTGGGATCTTTCTTTTGCTTTGTTTTTTACCATTTTTGTCTGACAAAAAGTGGCTTTTACTATAACTTCTGTTGATCGTACGTAAAAAAGTTGCTTAACATAATTTTTAGGAAATTTCTCAAGGATAAAAATTTCATAAAAAAAATAAAAATTTATAAAGTCAAAATTTTGAGAAAAAGGCATTTTAAATAAAAAATTGTAAGAAAAATTTTCAAAATTTTGAGTTTAAGGAGCCAGCCCAGGTGTAGCCGAAGTGCTTAAGACTTATGTATGCGCTACTAAATTGTCTTTTCAAAATGTACAAAACTATTTTTGTAGCTATAATAGTTTAGACGTTATAGCGTTTTTAGTCGTAACACCTCCAAATTAGAGGTCACCTACTTTGATGGGCTATAACGGGAAATAGGATGAAAATAGACCCCCCCCTGCAATACAATTTTTTGTTCGGCATAACTTCAGGAATCTTCCCTTAAAGGATTGTCCTTCTTAACTGGGACACCCTGTATGTGGCTCTGGCGTGTCAGCGAATGGTCCCAATGGGTACATGCCGTGTACACGCTCTCTTTGTGCACTCTCTGTTGACGACAGAGCCACATATATATGTGGCGTGCTACATACCGTGTACTAGCACCATTCCCATAAGTCTCAAAAATTTAAGTCAACAAATTTTATATTGTGTTCAGGTAAAAAGTACTACTATGAATAATTCCTGGCATTATACTCCCGGAAAGAGGTGCAGCTTCAATATTAGTTACCCATTATTTATAAATGTCCTTCTGAGATCGACCTATTCAATGATAAATATTTGTCTAATCAAGTGGAAACAAAGCCCAACTATTTCTTGAGCACTTCAAAAACAAATTAACCACACACACGGCATCAACTGTAGAAAATCTATTTCCATAGTCCGTTTTTCCACAACTGCATTATCTTTTCCTTCGTATCCTAAATTTAGAATCGTTCAGATTGAACATAGATAGATGGGATTATTTTTACAATTTTTCGAAACCATTCATTCGATTTCAATCAAAATCTTTGCATGTTCTGTAAACAGAAAGAACACACGTAATCTGCCACCTGCATGGTGGGGAATTTAATTAAAAACACACACGAGCCTTTTGTGAGTATGTAAATAGAACGTGCCTCCGGCCTGATGTGGTACACGACATAGAGTAGGAATGATTGTCTCTATATTACTGTATGTATCTTCACTTGGCGATATGTGCGCTGACAAACGATAATATTAGATCCAGTCACCGAGGTGGACTACTGAATTGTTTTACTTACTTTATTGCCTTTTTCTTTCATTTTAATGGACGTCAACAAACCGTTGTTGGCGAGTGGTAATGGTAGCACTCGTAATAAACTTCACTATTGTAATCAAAATAAGTTTGGAATAATTTTCCTTACTTGCTTGCGTGTGGAAGGAAAAAAAAGAAACCGATTCTAATGAAAATCATAATTTCATTGAAACCATCTGGTTCTGTTGGTTTTATTTCACTAAGTGCCTTAAAGGATTTTGCTGTCGACATCTCATTCTGTCGTATACAAACAGAGCCCCAATTATATGAAGGCAATTATGTACGCATACGCACGCACATTCTCCAATTATCTACATTTGGACTTTTCAGCAGTAAGTGGGCCAAATAAATTGCACAGATTAAATGAAATAAATTATGATCAACATAAGTATACATAGCCAGAGTAGTATAGCTGAAGGATATTTGATTATGGTAAAAGTAGATTTTATTGTATGGATGATCTGTGATATACGAAGGTTTACGAGAAATTCGAGAAGCAGACTCCAGCTCCTTTCTCAATTTGATGACAACATGAAATCGCCGCGCGCTATAACTCTTGCTGATTTATTGTCGATATTTGAAAAGATAAAGATATGCCTTGGCATATACTTACATAGTATTAGATCTTTAGGACCCATCCATTTGTATACTCTCTTTCAGAGACAATTTCAACATTATACTAGGTGTACCTACCCGTGAAACCATGCCCAGGTATTGAATGGCTTAAACATGTGCTTGTTTGGATTTTAGAACAGTGCACATCAATATACATAACTACGTACTAGCAATGCCCGCGGCTCCAGTTTCTTTTCTTTTAAATACATAAAACCAAAATTTATTCAAGTTATCATTGTACGTTTGTTTCTATATTTTCCTCTTTTTTAAGCTTACAAAATATTTTATCGCAATGGCTTTTTGTAAACTATACACGTTATTTTTTTAGTGATCGCAAGTACCTATAAACAACTCACACGCGAACATGCAACATAATAGCTGTCCATGTGAAAAACATGGCTGTCGGAGTCCAACTCCAGCAATGGCCGAGTAGTTCCCCCATACTCCCGTTTCGAGAAAGCAATTTTTTCGCACTTGGCCAAATAAGATCTATTTTCAATTTATTATATCTCACCCTCTGGATGGACCAGAAAGATGAATGTTAGCTCAAAATACTCGGTGAAGTATTGGCTCACAATTTAAAGCATATCTTGAATTGACATACCTACACAGATTTATGAGCATAATGGTAAGTTAAGCGTAGTAAGGTCGAAATAGAAAAGTTTGTTTGAAAAGTTTTTCCACCCTTATAGGACGAATTTTGAAAAACGATGAATGAGGCATATAATAATGTTTGCTTATCTATCAACATACAAACTTTCAAGTTTATACGGCTAACGGTTCTTGTGACCCCCCTTACTCCCCATGACCCCTTTACTCCTGAGCAATTCTCACCCACCCTACGGTCGACAGTTGACGACAGATCTTTAAACAGAAAAATCGGACGAATGGTTCTCGAGTTGTGGAGAAACGAACAGACGGACGTTGCATTTTATAAGTAGTATGGATATGGATATGGATGGATATGGATATTGGATATAGATATGGATGGATATCTGCAATATGTATATATTGTATATGTATAGTAATAGTTGGAAATACCATACGACTACAAAAAGTCCAAGCGGAATCCTGCAAAGACGAACAAAAGACCATGATTGTATAGTAGAGTCGCAGTGTGTTTTTTTTTTTTAAGAATTTAGAAGTACCACTACATACTTCTGCAAAAGGCAATGACTAGTAACTGAGCAACAATCCTGTCAATGTTAATCTGACCAAAATAAAGTGAGGGTGGCCCTAGCCATATCTAGGTTAGGCTAGGTGACAAATATTCGATACATTCTGAATATTACACAATACCAGTATTTTGCTGATATTAGTTTTGGCAATAGGTACCTATCTGCAAGTTCCTCTAAGGAGTAGGTATTCTCTTAGAGTTTGCTTTATAATCAAGGACGACGACAGACAGTCCTCTTTCTCATCGAATGGGCCAAAAACCATTTCCCGGGATTCCTAAACTCGCGCCATGTCTTTATCCACAGAGACCTTTTATATATATATGTAATGCGATCTGCTGACTTCTAGCAGGCACTGGTATATTTATATCTATATATGGCCAGAAACCCAGAACAAAAGACAGTGCATGACCAATAACGGCCTTACTATTGGTGATTTAATTGATTTTATGATAACAATGTCCGATTTGTATGCTAATATCACTTTCAGCAGTTCAGTAGAAGTTATACGTCAGTTTAAAAGTCTGGTTAGGGAGAATGGAACTTATTAAATCTGTGTGTTTCCGTCAATAATAATACTTTTTTCTCATTTCATTGCTGTAAGTTGAGAATACTGGTATTATGTTTACAGTAGACATACCTACTTTATATAGAATTTCAAACCCGTATTTACGTAGACCGTGGTAATTCTGTTTTAATGGTTGTGCCGTTATGGTCATATCTGTCAGAGATGATAATTTACTTCATATGTAGTAGATCTACTTCTTTTTTTAATTATTGTTCATCTGCTACGTAGCAACTTATTTCTACTTCGTTTATTTATGGTTCAAAATATCATTTAAAATAGACAATCAGGCCTATTCGGCAAAATCTTTTATCCATTTTTCCTGTTATTCTGTTATGAATTTCCATACAAAAGTTCGAACTGTCAAAAAATCTTTTACGATCTCCAGAATTGGTATTCTGCGTGCAAAAATCTTTTATGAAATCTGTTATAAATCATAACAGAATAAAAGACAGCATTTTGTGACTTTTATCATAAAAGATTTTTATTAATTAGAAAGTTTTGGATTGAAAGGAATAATCTATATAATTTATGGTCAACGAAATGTTTAGAAAAGAAGACAAATGTAATAATTGTGCATAAAGTAGTGGGTTTGTATAATGGAAAATAATTTGGAAATTTATATTTTTGCTTTAATTCGCGAGGAACTCAATGTCGAGTAGCTACTTCTCCGGAGCGGCCCATGCTTCGGTGGTTTGGTCATGTTAAACGCATGTCCCCAACCAGGATCCCACGACGTCCTATGGAATCCGTACCATCATCAGGCAGGCGTCCTCTATGTAGACCCAGTATGAGATGGTTATATCAAGTTCATAATCTCTCCTCTTGCCGTATGGGGATTGCCCTTGATGATTTAGAGACGATGACGGAGAATCGAGAGCTATGGAGGGTCCACTTGAGCAACCTATACCCGCAACCCACTTAATGGATAAGCGGACCATTGAAAATGATTGAATGAATTTTTTTGGTTCAGACGAAGACACCCACACCGATTACTTTTGCTGGAACTAAGATTAAATAGTAATGCATTTGATCTTCCTAATGTGCGTTTTACTCGCTACAATTATAATTAACAAATTGGAACAATTTACAAAACACGAATAGAACCATTTCATTTCAAATGCAGGTAAATTGTATTTCTAATGACGATGTAAAGTTGGGTATTTATTTCAAGTTTCTCGCGACACTACATTTTTACGGATACAGTTCATATCAGGCATCAATAGGAACACATTTTTCGTTTATCGCAGCCCAGTACATCGAGATCGATTCAGTTGGTTACTGATTTGAAATAGAGTTTTCTAATTGCATTTTGCTGCATGTAAGAGCAATATACTTCTTATTGCCTCGTCGTGGTTTTTTGTTGTCTTTTTCCTAAAAAAGATGTTCCAGTATTTATTACACAATTATTTAGTTTGTAATAATTCAAAACATACCTTTTTCAGACTGCATTTTAATATGTTTTTTGCACAAAATTGATCAGGTGCCTACCGTCTATGTATAAAAAAAAAACTCTGCGGTTTGTTTTGACAGCTTCGTAACAGATTTTCAAGTTTCGAACTTCCATAACAGATTTTCATAAAAGTTCGAAACCCTGAATACGATTTATAAAAGATCTTTTATGGTCGAGATCTTTTACGATTCATAACAGAAAATTCATAACAGAATAAAAGATTTTGCCGAATAGGCCTAAATATTGATCAATTTGACTCTCAATACATCAAACGACAAAAAAAATCAACGAAATATAAATATCAGGAAAAAAATGTGTCATGTAATGCACTATAGAATATCATTTATGTGCTTCTGTCACACTACACATCCATCTATAGATCCACTTATTCCATTGAAGACCAAACTTTATCATTTTGAGCATTTCGCCAAAGTCTGCTTCGTTTTTTGTAAATCTACTTCGTTTTCTCGGGCAATTTGCTACCTTTTTTGGGTTCAGCATTATCATCCCTTCTGTCTTCTATCTATATAAATCAACGGCAAACAGTACTTGACTGATTACGCTGAAAAACGTGTTTCTTTTAGTGGCAGTAATGTTTAAAGATAGATTTGAATGAAATTCGATAAGTGGCAAATAATTTTCGTTTCGCAAAAGCAAAAGAAACGACAGCTATTCCATTGACGTTTTCGTTCCTAGGATCATGGTGGGATATCAAGTGAGAGGGCTGTGTATGTGTTCTGCCCACGATTCACAGACGGGGCAATTAAGAGGGAATTTTTCCGGGGGGAATAGAGTAGGTGCACGGAGTAGTGCGGTCTAATTATTATATAGTTTTTGGTCATACCTACACATATCAACAAAACAATAGAAAAAACTGTCATCGCAACTAAGATGCTGTACCTACCCCCTTATCAACCGAAATTCCTTTCTTTCAATAGAAAATAAAATGATTGTTTACAAAATGATCTTTCAGGCAATCCTGTTTTACGGTTGCCAAGTATGTGGTGACTCTGCTGCATGTCATATTAAAAAGTTGCAAGTTACACAAAACAAAATACTAAAAATGATGCTCAATTTACCATGGAGGCACTCAACTCTAGAGCTCCATAAAAAGGCGAATGTTGATTGCTTATAGGATTCGGAAGCTAAAAGGCACATTCCTAACAAGATGTAGGTTTGCCGACAATCCTCTCGTTAACAAATAATTAAATACGTACGTATGTACTTGTTCCTATGTACATATATATATTTTTTAAGTGTTTATTTTTATTTTTGTTATATGTAGGTATATGATTCTTATTTATTAGTGTACAATGTACACTCTTTGATTCTGTTTTTTGTTTAATTATTTTTGTATTATTTCTTTATTAATTACATTATCAATAATTACTTGTTATTTATGTATTTATTTATTTATTTATTTTTAGCTCAATCTAGTCAGTTTCTTTTTTTTTTTTGAATTGAGGTTTTTCTCGTATTTTCCTCAAAACTGGATTTTTGTTATCTAAATTGTTATATTAAATAAAACCATATTCCAATAGAAAGATAATTACCATTATCAAATTATTGTATTATAACATGTGCGGTTACCAACTACCTTTGTAAATTGTATATACGAAATAAAATATCTATCTATCCATCTATCTATCTACACATATTTTGCTGCACATTCGCCCGAACACAGTCGGTAATCAATCCGTATTCGGCTAAATCACTATTTGTTGCTTCTTAAACGTTTTCAGAGAGGAAGAAAAAAACGAAAGAAGTTAAATGAAGCCAGTTTTTGCTCGCTTGATTTTGTTCGCTTTTTGAAAAGCGAAAGCGGTTTTCGTTTCGTTTTTTTTACATTATATTCCCATCCCAGTCCCAGATGTGCGTAGGTACTGCTGTCATAAAAATGTTCTTCGAAATGTTATCATTACCCTTAAATCTAATTAAACGTTTGCAAAAAGGAGCGAAAACGTATATTTTGAAATGCGAAGGTGATTTAAGCTTGATTTTGTTTATATAGTCCCAAGAATACTTTTTATTTTACGACCACTTATAGATATATCTATCTCCTAAATTAACTTTAGTATATGATTGTTTGGTTTAAGTTACGCGCATTTTTTTTTGCTATGGTAAATTTCTGCAAGATTCGCATATATCAAACTTATAAACAGAAATCCTTATAACGAATTTCAAATGACACTAACATTACACTTCACTACACTTGCTGCTGCCTGCTTTATTTAATACTGGAGCAAAAAAAGTTCAGTCAGAAACACACTCTGCGGACCTACTTTGTCAATATTTAATATATTCAAATCTTCCATCAACTGTCTTGGAAAACATTACACAGCATCCTAAAAAAATAAACATTTGGAAAAAAGAAAATCCTTAACAAATGTTTCCCCAGTTTGACATTGGTCGTTATGAATGGTCGCAATAAATCAAGGAATTGCCATTTTCTATTTTTTTTTTAAGATACTTTCATGGTCCATCTTAATAAACATTCATTGGATGAATTATGCTTCTAAGCAAAATAAGAAAACGAAACAGTTATGAGGAAGTAATCGAAATAAAGCAGGTGCACTTTTTGTGTTTGAAATAAAATGGAAATGCTTTGAGAATTTCCATTTGCAAGGCCTGTCCTTTAGCGCGACGTGCAATCGTGTAAAAATCTCTGATCCGTGTAATCGAAAATATTCGCGCCGTAGAAATCGTTTCGATGTGACTTCTCTGCAAGTGAATTTATGGACCTCGAACCAGTGCTTTGGACTTCAGTTAAAAACTTTATGTAGATGACATTCCCCACAGGCTGCCAATGCCGACATAAAACGAAACTTAAGACATTCTATGTCTTTTTTGTTAAACTCTCCGTACCTACAAGAAAACTTTTGCATAATGTTATACAGAGAGAACTGCAATCTCAGTCGGAGTTTATCTACACTGTAAATGCATTTTTTTTTGTCTTCAACACCTAGTATATGTAGATATGCAAGGAATTGCATAATACCCTCGAGGGCGGATTTTCATTTTTGTGTATAACGAAGTTTTGTGCAGAGAAAAGATATAATGCAGTACCGTGTCTGGGGGATTTTGTTATGGTTAAAGGATTACGTTTACACGCGCGAAAGCTATTATCGTTGAGAATCGGGATTAATAAATTACAATTTGAAGAAAAGATAATATTTATATGTATAGTTATTTTTTCATGAAAAGATAAACTAATGTCTACACTAAATGTACTATGTGAACTATATTGACGGGAATTGTATTATCAGTTAATCTATATAAGCGTCTTGGATATAAATCTTTTTCTTTAATGTTTATGTAGGGTGTGTCCGGGTGTAGACAGTGTCCGGAAATCCACACAAGGCCATCATACATTTATGGAAATTTTTGGCGATCTTTGCGAGACCAGTATGGCGAACATTGACAGTTTCATTAAAAAAGTCCTTCCCAGTGGCAGCACAATGGACCTATTATGCACCTTAAGTGCACCAGCTACCTGAAAGTGATAACGTCCGTTCGACATGTTTATATGGTGTCTTTTTTTACAGTGGGTCTTCTAAAAATGAAACAAGAATGATGATCGAGGGTCGAATGACCGCATATAAGAGCGAGCTATATGTACGAGTACGCCACTGATTTACATGCAAAACAATAAAAAATGCATTCACGTACTATTTGTTCGCGGATGCGGTAATTCGGCCAAAGGATTTGATAAATATTAATTTTTAAGCTATCAGTATCCTACATCCGAGTGTCAGTGTAGGTACGCACTTGGCCAATTTAGCGAGCTGTAAATTATTCCTTTCATTAGTGTCACTATCAGACAGACATTGCTGTCGAGTATAGGGCGAGATAGAACTCACTTTGGACAACCTTTTTAATATTTTCCAATTTTTTTTTGTTCATGCCATATTATCTCTTTATAATTACTTCGACATTTTCGTTCCCGATGTCTAAGGGGACGTTCAATATAGCAACATTAGTCTCATATGAGTTTCTATATGAATCCTTGTCTTGGGTGAAATACAAAAGGAATCTCCCAAATATGACATTCAAATCGCGTAGGGTTATTTGGTTATTAGTTGTTTCTCATCTGACTATACCATACCAAGTTAGATACCAATTTTGTTAACGTATACTAGTGGGTCAAATGCAGGCCGTAATGGCGGTCACCAGATCATTAAACCACCGAACCGAACAAATTGATCATGTTGCGATCAACAAGCGGCCAATATAGGACGACTATACCTACTATTAGCAAAAGTAGGGATGGGATTATTCAACACGCATAAACATTGAACAACCAACGGAAGCTGAAAATGGATTTAACTACGCAAGGCTTCTATCCCCACCCCATAGACCGCCACAGCTTTTGCCGACCTGGTCTCCCTCTTAACCTCTCAGTAAGTGCATAGGATCAGTGGTAACACTGTCAATGTGCCATCAGAAGTACCGCCATCTATGCGGTGGGTTTCACTGGAAGACGATGAGGAGTGATGCCAGGCACATCCAGCTTTCAAGAACGAGGCTTATCATTTAATGTTGCAGACCAAAACCAGAGCTAGCTTTTGCGAGAGCTGCTCGCGATCTCTACCAACAGAAAGATGGGAAGAACACCGAATTATTGAGGGATGCAAATGCAGAGGTAATGTTAGACATAGACAGCTCTACTAGACCAGCGGTTCCCAATCTTTTTGGTCGCTGAACACTTTTCTGGAGAGAAATTCCTCGCGGAGCACTTCGTTGCCCGCATACGTATCTCCTTTTTCGTAGATCTATAAAACGCAATTACTATTTTCCGATATTTTTTTTTAAATTTTATTAAATTGAAGAAATAAATAACATGAGTATGTGATGTGACCTTTAGCATTTTATAAAATATTTAAAAAAATAAAAATAATTCAAAAAGCCTCTTCAGAAATTCTTGATTTTTTGTCTTTTAATGTTCTTTCGATGTTAATGAGAACAGGATCAAGTAGTATATGCTGGTCCTCGAGAAAGGACTCCAAACATCGGTGACCTGGAAAAAACGTGACAATGGACAGATATTACAACTTAGTAGTATGTAGTTGCTTACTTATATCGATATCACGTCGGTTCTGCTGTATGGTTCGGAAGAATCGAATTTCCCAAAATATCGGATGAAAATCTCTTGGTACGCTTTGAGAGAAATATTCTTCGGGTGATGTTCCGTCCACTTTGCATCGATGGAGTGTCAAGGAGGATATTCAATGCCGAACTTTACGTTCAGAACGGCTTAAAATGCAATGGCTGAGGTGGCTAGGTTACGTTAAGCGTACCAGCATCGCACCAGCTTAACGAGCATTAGACAACTTGTTGTATGTAAATGAGAGCATCTAACTAGGGACCGGACTTGAGGGTGAATGCTGTTTGAGTTCTACTGCGGATTCTTAGAGCATTCAAAAGTAAAGTAAAATATTTAATGAAATAACTTCAGACGTTTAAACTGCATCTGAAACGAGTATACTAGTACTATACCAGTACTATACATTTCTATACCCACTTGTTAGTTTCACACCCACAAATCATTAACACAAAATGAGATTCCCTTGAAGGTAGGTAGGTATGTATTATGTAATGAACCTCTCATTAAAACCCAATGTCATTCATTAGGAATGACTCGAAAGATGTAGAGCTGTGAAGGCATTTCAGGAATATTCAGCGAAACCGAAAAATCGATTGTGGCATTCATTTTCAATTTGAAGAGATATTACTGCCCCCAAATTTCATAGTAATCTTTTTTTTTGTCAAAAAAGTTCAAGGGGGGAATACTAAAATCATGAACTAAAGAATCCACAATTGAAAATTAAGCTAAGTAATAAGTTTAGTGCTCCCGATTCTTTATCCATTTCAGAGTACCTACTCACCTCGCCGAGAATCCATTAAAAACACATGACATTATGACAAGGAACGAAACTGTGGCGTTGCACAAAATTGTCACGTATCACTCCGAAATACTCCATATATGTATGTATACGACTCCAACGCGATATTTGTTTTCCAATTTTATTTGCCGTTCTTTGGACGCGTTTTTTAAAACTTTTTTTCTGTTTGGAGTTTTCTACAAATTCCATGTGACGGGCGTCAAAAACAACTTCAGAAAGAAACAAACAAATGGCACACGCATCCAAAGTGTTTTTCTAGAGATAGATGCTGTAGCTGTGCCGTAGCCGTGCACATCAAAATGTCATCGTTTTTCATTGTGGGTTGCTTTTTGCCTTTCGATCCATTTATAGATACTTTTTCGTATGCGCCCTCGAGTTCGTCCCGTTCCCGGCATCATCTACTCCCCCCCCCCTTTTCCAAATGAACTCAATTCTACGTTTTGTTTCGCTTTTGCCTTTTGCTTCTACTTCTCGATTTATTTTTCGCTTAATGCGTTCAGTTGCGCGCCTGATGTGGAAATAATGAAAATTACTTTTGCGCCCCCAGAATGATGGAGTGCTGTGGCCGTTTATGCTCGGTGCTGCTGATGATGATGAAGCTACTTGCATCTGTGGGTGGATGATGGTTTTTCCTCAGCATTTTGTTCTTTTGCAGGGAATTATCGGTGATGCATGAGCATGATGCATCGTGATAGGAAGATAGGGACACAAGATTGTATAGTAGATGTATGTGAGAGCTTCTCTTGTGTAGAATGCACTTCAATTAAGATGCATTAAAGGTTTTGCTTTCATTCGAAATTAAAGATTCGCAGATAAAACACTTGGACTACTGAGGGAAGATGACAATTATTGATTAGTGTTAGAAGTTAAGTGTGACGTGGACTTTAATATGCTAACTTGGAGCCATAAGGTTGTCGTTGTTTACAAAGGTTTATATGATATCGGATTACTTATGTGTCCATGAAACTGCCGTCAGCTATTCCTTCTTTTGAGAGGGTGGATTGCTTGTGTGATAAATCGCGCCTGAATATAGTTCGATGCGTATACGTATAACTTTGGCAGATGAGTGTGTGTGAGCGGGCCTAAAGGACAACTTGTCGTGTAATAATGTACAGGCTAGGCAAACAACTTCTACCGAGCGGTGTGATTATAATGACTTCCTTTCCTAAGTAAGAGTAAATGACAGCACTAACGATTTGAATATCTATATATATAAAAATAAGTTGTATTGTGTTTGTCGCCAATGTTCTCTGTAATGCGTGAACCGATTTTGATTCTGGAAATTTTCCCTGAAAGGTGACGTTAATACCATGGTTTGTAGGTGTATTGCTTCATGAGTTATAGGCGCGTGGCACCTCCCATACAAAAAATGCATTCAAAATCTTTTATTTCGAAAACCACCGAATCGAATGAGTTCAAATTTACACACAATCTTAGGTATTGGCCCAGGAGTATTCCTGTGAGGATTGGTCAAAATTGGACAAAGGGGCGTGGCGTCGTCAATACAAAACAGCTTATATCTCGAAAACCACCGAAATATTAGGTCTTGGCCCAGTAGTATTCATGTGATGATTGGTGAAAATTGGAAAAAGGGGCGTGGCACCTCCCATACAAAAAAAAAAACACTTTTATCTCGAAAACCACCAAATCGATTGAGTTCAAATTTACATACAATCTTAGGTCTTGGCGTTCCTGTGAAGTTTGGGCAAATTGGACAAAGGGGTGTGGGGCCTCACTTACAAAAAAAAAAAAAAACATTGCAAACTCTATTCTGTCAATCATGGGAACCAAAATTTGAAAAATGATGTGTACTACAGAGCATTACAAAAAAAACTGTTTATCACTCATTTAAATGAATTTGAAATTGATTTAATTTTTTTATTTCGCACTACAAAGTGTGCAGGGGTTTCGCTAGTTCTATCATAAAATTGGAAAGGTGCTGGAATTTGAGTTTCTTATGAATATAAATTGTTGGATCTGTGCCTACGTGCAAGGAGAATTAGTACACAAGTAAACAAGCAGTCCCATAAACGCTCTTCGTGTTCATTGAAAAACGACACTCAAATATTCAGCTCCCCGCACTGCAATCATTATGCAGAAGAAGTGATAGGTTTAGTGAATACCTGCTTGATTTGTATTCATCAAGAAGATGATGTGAATCTCAGAAAAGTCAATTATAAATAGTGGTTAATTATATTGAAAACTGGGAGCTAAACCTTTTTAGCTCGCCTGCATAGTCCGAATGATAAAGAGCTACAGCTCAATGTAGAACTTAAAAGCAAACTGAAGTAGGTATTAAACGTATGTGCATCAATGTGATCCATTGTCAAAAATCAATTTCAATTTCCCAGACCCAGGGCACAATGCGCCCAGTACCTCTCACACCCTGTTTGATCTAATGTTCACCTTATTAGTGACCCAATACTACAGAACCTTTAAAGTTAATAACACCACTGGTAAATGTTATTAACTTCAAGATCCGGAAATAATTTCACAAGACTTAGGACCAGTTTCAAAGGTTCCGGATAAAGTTTCATATAGTTATCTAACACATAACACTATCCAATAGGTAAATGTTGCTGATCTTTTTTTCTGTTTCATCTTCAAAGTCTGTGATTTTTTGACCGAACGCCAATGCTGTTTTTTTTTTACAGTTTCGATACACATGTCATTTGTTGTGTTTGTATCAGGCGCACACACCCGTTTGGTAAGCGGGAATTGGATTCAAAAATCTTCATCGTCGAGTGTTTCAGAATAATTTGGTCTTGAGCAAAATTATCTATTCCTACAGGGCAGTGAAAAGTGAAATATACTTGTAATTCAAACAAATCCACGTTAGGATACTTGTGACCATAGAGGTATATATACAGTGTCACTAGAAATATAATTAGGTAAGTATAGACAGCTTAGCTACATCCTACATAATTATATAAATTCTTTAATATTTTAAACACCATATCTTTTATTTAAATCCAACACTTTCAAATAGGAATACCCACAGTGAATATTACAATGAATATTTATAAATTTGTACAACTTAATTGTTAAATATAAACGAAACTTTATAACCTGAATTGACACCGCAAAAAACACATATTATGTACATTATTTTGGACATCTTTTTTAAAGGTATTTGTTGCCGTCTTTTAACACATTGACTGTCATGGCTATCATATGTGATAGCCAGTGGTAGTTCCGTGGGTGCCATGGCTATCAAATATGATAGCCAGGTATGTTATCATTTTAGGCTATAGCGTGCAAAACGATAGCCACTACGAACAAATCCGTATGAGAAAAAATTGCTTGGCACCATACGATAAGATAAACGTTTGTGGCTTGAGCAAATTTGGAATATTTAATGTTTTATGCCCACAGTTGAAGGAAAACTAAAAATAATTATAATTTTGGGAAAAATAACTCAATTTTATAAGATAATTAATTTATAAATTTGTTTTTAATAAAAAAGAAAATAATTTATAACATTTGAGGAGCTTAGCTAAAACTAAAAATATAATTTATAAAAAGGAAAACATTAGGAATCAGATAATTCATACATACATTTTTATATGATACAAAAAAAAAAATCATTAGATACATTTGAAGAGCTTAGCTAAAACTAAAAATATAATTTATAAAAAGGAACACATTAGGAATCAGATAATTCATATTATACATTTTTATATAATAATTATATATAATAATAATAATATAAAAAAAAATATATAAAAAGTCATAAAATTGTATAAACAGCAAAATTATAAATTCAAGGTGATGTTATATATCTCAAAAGAAAAGAAGGAAGCATATAAAATTAATAATTCTGGGTATCAATTATGATAGCCATGGCCCCTAGTGAAAGAATTTGAATTAAAATTTCTTCAGGTGCCATGGCTATCATATCTGATAGCCAGGACTAAATTCGTCCTAGACGTCAAGGATGCATTGACAAAAATAATATTGCATCCTATTATTGTTTTATTTGTCCATAACTCTAAATAACGAAATATTTTGTGTTGGCAACCCAAGAAATTTTTCCAAAATTGCCTTGGCAGTCAATGTGTTCAGTTTCATTCCTCAGCTTCTCATTCTAGCTCATTCGCTGTAAGTTCCCCTAAAGAAGTTTGGATTCGCCGCTGGCCCGCGATTTCATCTAAAAATCATAGGCGATAATGTATCCAACGAAATGCTTGACGTCGCGTTGATCGTGCGAACAAAAAAAGAACAAAATGCGAACTATGAGTTTATGACCGATATGCAATTTTACATTGGTAGTTCTTAGTAAAGAAGAATATGCGAGACAATTATCTGAGGATAATATTATTTAGCGCAATTGACACACGGCCTTAATGTCGCACTCATTTCAAAAACTTAAACAGGGATACGGTCGCTTGGAAAAATACAAATATTACTGTTTGTGTCTTTCTACATATGAACTTTGAAATAAAATTTAAATCATCTAGGAATACGTATTCAGCCAGTGGTTTGGTGGTAACACACATTATACGACGTTATGCGTAGGTATTGTGTATGCAACTATAACTTATTATATGACTGTGATTTAATTACTTATATATTATTTTAATATGCGATTCAGATAAAACTTAAATGTACCCACCCATTTTTTAAATCTATCACTGTTTTTCAACTCAATCTACACGATTTTCGAAATTATAAGTGACAGCACTAAAGCAGACACGATTTCTTTGAAATATCCAAATATCTATAGCAAACCCATTTAATAGTCCTATAAAAATACATATTTTGGTGACAACATTTTTTCTAATATATCTATATATATATAATATATCTAATCTTTATAGCAAAAAGCTATAAATATAAATATAAATATTTTTGTATTGTATGTACATAATTTCCATTAAACGAAGACATTTCTCGTGTCAAAATATGTCAAGATTTTTAACACATGGTGCAGTTTCTAACTTTTAAAGTAGGCAAATGCTAAAAATATTTTTGGTGTGCAGAGAGACAGAGCAAAGGTGAAAAGTAAAAAGGATCACGTAGTCACCTCTCCTCCTCTATGGATTCACAAAGAAGTACCTACTTATTTTCTAGGGGGTACTTTCTCTACAGAACTTTAAACAGGTTAAACATTTTCTTTCCCTTAAAGAAGCGCACTCAATCCGAACTCACCCCAAAATGCAATCAGTTCTCTTCTACTTGTATAGCACTCCCAAGAATGTCAAGAATCCTTGCCGTCTTTTAGATTAAGTGCAATTGTCATCTGCACTCGTTGCGTTGTATGGTGTATGGACCTTTTTCCATTCTATAGTCCCAGCACCACTCACTGTCAGAAAATCATATTAAGAACTAAGAGTCTCCTCTATATACCGCCCCGGGAACAGTGTCAAGTGAAAAATTCACTTAATTTCAAAATATCTTAAATTATCCTTTTCACCAAGGAATATTCAAGATGATACTGAAATACATCACATGGTATAAAAAGGACACTTTTGGCTGTCTGGGACAGCGTTGCACAAGATGGGACTATCAAATCACAAAGCCCCTGACTTTTCCATCTTTCCTCTGTCTGGGT
Source organism: Cheilosia scutellata (assembly GCA_955612985.1). NCBI lineage: Eukaryota > Metazoa > Arthropoda > Insecta > Diptera > Syrphidae > Cheilosia > Cheilosia scutellata. Next base: position 65,876,731 of record OY015313.1, read on the forward strand.
GTTCCTTCAGTTTTGCATATTGTCTTCAGTGTGCTTTCCAAAGGAATCTCTTTAAATTATGATGCAAGTACATGACAGACAAGATAGGGTCTCTCTCGTGCATATACTTGTGCAAAAGGCTATACGAAGTAACGTCCATTTAGAGATGAAATATAGGAGCAGATGGCCAGAGCATATAATAATTTACAAGTATTTCAGGAAAAGGCATCCTTTCTGCTGAAGAAATTAAAGGCGACGACATCCTTTCATGCTGTCTAATGCATGTGCATGATGTGGCAACATGTACTTTGGACTTTGAATTAGGGCTGCACAAAATGTCCATAACGTGAAGAAAATCCTTTGGGTTGCAGCTTCGGGATAGATTTTTTTTTACCCTGCTAAGAGCTTTGACCATTTATAATAATTCGGGGTGGAAAACACGCACCACCACCCTACGTTAAGTGTTTGCAGTATGTAGTTGACACAAGTTCAGGACGAGGGTGAACCATCGTTAACAAAAGGAGTGGAACAATTTAAGGGTGTGCAGTGTGCACGGGGCATCCGGCTGTGGTTCAATAAAAAATCTCGGCCCTCAACTTTTACGCGAATACCAAACGGCTCCATGGACATACGAGTCTGGTTTTTCATTTCATGTTTTTTTTCTGAAGCATACCATACCAGACACATGCTTGTTTCAGGGCATTAAACGAGTACTTCATGTTATGCAACCACATGTGGTCTTGGTACGTGAACTACACGTACTTGTATCGGGATAGTCGGTTCAATTTGGGAAACCAATTTCAGATGCTGTAGGTACATGTTTAATGGCGGTTTTGAGTTAATGCACTTTTGTGCTCTTGTTAAATCGCAGGAAATGATTGGTAAAATAATAGTTATCGAGGGCTAAATATACTACAAGGAGTACCAGGCAAATGATGCTTATTATTTTAGGAAGTTTGAATCGCAGTGGGACTTAAATCGCAGCACATACTTGCGACTTGAGGTCTACTTTATGTTTTTCAGATAGACTTACAATAGATATGCAATTAGTTGGGTTATTTGGTATTAGGTTTAGTCTGTAATACTTTAGAATTAAGTAATGTTTGAGGCCTAAATAAACACTAAAACGCGCGTAACATGCTGGGGTACTAAAGGCATTACAGGCAATGAGAAAATAGACGAATTAGCAAGACAATGTTTGACAGCTGTTTGGTACTTCTGGTGTATTCGTTATAGATATTGGTAAAACGATAGTTCTTCATTTCCTACACTATACACAAGAAAAGCCACATTACTTAAACGGAAGAAGTCTGCTAGACTCAGTATTATTCTATCCTAAGTACGCTCCAGTCAAGGTTTCATAAAGGGAATGGGCGGTACTTGGACGGAATGTACCAGAATAATCCTTAGATGATCTGTTTAACACACACTTTGCCAAACGCCTATACCAGCAAAAAGAGAATCCATAGAGATTACTCTCCTATGGGTTCCTCTTCCTAGCCATAGGAACACATTTGGGGGGAATCGGGAATGAGAGAGCTGACGAATTGGCCAGACGTGACCCCGCTCCTTCCATATTATACAGAAATCTTCCTACTATCTCAGGCATCAAATTCACCAACATTATAAACTTCCTGAACTCCACAGGACTTTTTTAAAGTCTGACTTTCCTTCTTTTAATCTACGGCTCTTCTTTTTAACGGGATTTATAAATTTCCCTGAAACTGCCACTTCTTGTAGATATACCTTTCACTAGATCGAAGACTTTTCTATTCATTTCTAAACTTCAGTTCCTTTGCCTACAATCAACAAGTCTGTTTGCTTATCATTTTTACCTTTAAGGGACATCTTTTCTTTGGTCCTTATTCGAGACTATTCGCTGATAGCTTTGATTGCTTTGTTCCTACGCTCAGGTTCATGCATTTAACAATACAAGTATTTATTACAGATAGTCGCTAAAATGAACAAATAAATAGCAGGATTCTGACGTCATGCGATTCGCATTAGTGAATTAATGCCACTATTGTGTAAGACAATTACAACTACAACTACAGTTGAGTTGTCTCTTGGTTGTAATACAAAATTCGGTATTGTCATACACAACCTTGATAGAAAAGTTGTCTATCAAAACACAACAAATATGGCGGTGGTTGTCTATGAGTTCCTGCATATGAAGGAAGGGGATATGCAGATGTGCTTCTCTTTAGCTTTTTGTGAGGTGGGTCATATACGTGACCATTTTAGGGCGAATTGACAATAAACGAGATCTGTGAGCGGTGGGGAAGCAGACACTGCTACTGCTAGCCAGCCGACGCGAAGAGTACTGCGCCACAGAATCGTGTTGATCGGGTTGTTAAAGTTTTGAGTGTTTCAGTTATGTAGTGTGATCTTTTATGTACCTATATGTATATTATATAAAAATGGATCGTGGTTTGTTAAGATGCTTAAAACTAAAAAACGACTGGACCAAATTAGATACTTCCTTCTGCGGGTTTGTTCGTAATTGCTACGCGAATGTTTAGGAAAAAAGAAAAGTCGAAAAATTCTATACAGGTGGCGCTATAGGCGCACATTTCGATATCTCGAAAACCACCGACTCGATTGAGCTAAAATTTACAGATGATCTTAGGTTGGACAAAGGGGCGTGGCGCCTCCCCTCCAAAAAAGAAAACATTGCAAACGATATTTTTCGACAATCATGCGAGCCAAAGTTTGTACAATTTGTAACATTGATAAGCATTATCCTGATAGACAAGAATATTATTTTTTTATTTTGCTATTTTGCACTAGATACGAACAGCGGAATTAATAAAAAAGCCCTATCCGCTCTTTAAAACATCTTTTAGCTACCATACGGATAGTGGACTTATTCGTTTGATAACTTTTATTATTAATAAATACATCTTATATCCATATTACATAGCTATCCACTCTTTATCACTAAACGCACGGCAGCACTGCGTCCAAACTGTACTAAACATGGTTGTAAATCTGTCATATTCCATCAGCTGACACTATCATGCTCAGAGCATTTTCGTTTGCGAGTTTTAGATTCTCTCTGAAATTCTCTTCCAGCTTTTAAATTTCTCGCGTCCAATCGAACTTTTTGTTGGTATACGTGTATTTGAAATATGTGTATAGTAAATTAACTGTGTGTGCAAGTTAACCACTCTCTATACGCCGAATTCGTTGAATTAAGTTATCCGCTCCTTAAAACATGTCAGTGAAAGCTAAGATATGTTTATAAATAATATTTACGACTTAAAAGATGTTTTAGAGCTAATTCGCCACTATGCGGTATTTATTAATACGGGGGGAAGTGTGCAGGGGTTCGCTAATCTTCTATATAAATAAAAATTATGTCAAAAATCTATAGTAATTCATCAATTGAGAACGGCTCGACCGATTTGGCTGAAATGTTGTTTCAGTTGTTCGTAATTGCCAGGAGAAGGTTTTTACGAAAGAAAATTTTGGGAAAACCCTCCGGAAAAGTCGGAAAATTGGAAAAATCGAAAATTAAGACCAACTGGGTCGATTTCGCTCAACTTTTTTTCTTTTTTTTTACGTTTTCAACGTTTTTACGAAAGAAAATTTTGGGAAAACCCTCTGGAAAAGTCGGAAAATTGGAAAAAGCGAAAATTGATTTTTTGTATGGAATTTTGTGTGGAATTGTTCCGGAATGGCTTTTCAAATGGAAAAATAGAAAATTCTTTGTGGAAGTTGCTCGGAAAATTTATTTATTTGGAAGGGAAAAAAATTTCGGATAATTGTGAAATTCATTGTGATAAAAGACGGTTTGGGTGCATTTTGGGTGGAGAAGTTAACGATATAAATAATTATTTTCTATTGAGCAAATGTACAATTTTTCTTGCTTCAATTGATTCGAGTTTTGCGTATTGTTACACTGATTCTGGATAGTGCTATATCGCGCATGACATCCGCAAACGATACAAGCATTACGATCAATTAAAATTCAATGCGATAATTATCAATTCGATCATTTTTTTTCAGAAAATAAGTTCGCGTGTAAAAAGTGAGGTTTTCCTATTCATTGCAAAATAAGTTTGCGTGTAAAAAGTGGGTTGCGGGCATTCAAACTCGCTTGATGTGCCAGGAACTCAACCGCATAATTTACAGCTGAAGCTGGGATCGATCATAATCATGTTGCGGAATCTGAATCATCCGAAATGATGCAACGGTACGCGGTTGTCCATCAAGAAACTGATGAACAATGTGATTCAAGCGACGATCATCAAGGGCAAATTCAAAGGAGTGGAAGTCCTTATCCCACGAATTCCGATTATTCCAACTGAACATCCATTCTAATTCAAGTAAGTAGATTCAGTTCCCCGTAAGATTGGATTTTGCGATGACAATCAATAAATCGCAAGGCCAATCGTTAGAAGTCTGTGGGATTAATCTCGAATTTCCCTGTTGTTTGTTTCTGCGCCGGAAAACAAATCGAAAAACATTGTTTATCATCGCTAACTACTGTTTTCGATTACATTCAAATAAATCGATTACATTCAAATAATCGCAATTTGAACTATCTGTGTTTTATTATCAATCTGGAGTTTATCTGAAAGCGTTAAATTCGGGCGGGACGAAGTTCACCGGGTCCGCTTTTTATATAAATACTAAACTGCTTTGAACACCATCTGCTGAATTATCGACCTAAAAGCATCCTCTGTTTTCATAGCAAGAAGGGTTAGAAATCAGTGTATCATGCGGCAGTTTTATAACGGTGACTTGCAAGCACTCCAATAAAACTACTTTTAACTCAGTAAAGAAGCACACATCCGCTCTCATTTAATGACTTTCACATAACAGTCAAATTCATGTGCATGTCAAAAACAATGACCCTAAATATGCGCAACACAAATGGTTGGCCAGGAATAAAGAGCGAGCAACAAAGTTCCTCTAACCAGCCACTCGTCTAGGCAACCACTGCATAAGCCAATCCCACTACTAAAATGCATCTCATATGTCTGCAAATACAAAGACTCATATTAAGATATCATAAAAACGTCACGATATTCGTATACCGAAATGCGTTTCCTATTAAATTAATTGGCGCCGTAGGCGCGGTATGGCCTGGTGTTATGGTTGAATAAAACAAAAGTATATAGATGTCGCCTGTTCCTTCAAGGTGGCTTTAAATCACGGGTCAGTGCACGTGTTCCGCTATCAGATATAAGCCGAAATTAATTTGAAATCTTTTTGGAATTTTAATTTCACAGTCGGAATGTGAACTGAACGCTCGTTAGTAGCATTATAAACATCTATACCCATACCCATGTGCACGGTGAAGTATGAATTTATAGCGTATTTCCCCAAAGGTGCTATTCCGCACAGTAAAATGATTGCTACAGTTTGTTATCTGCGAGCCACCCATTCCATAACTGCCTCGCTCATCATCATAAAAATGACAACACGACCTTCTATGGTATGAGCCCCTCCGACAATGTCAAAGATACGTCCTATAGTCGTAAAAGAAAGAAACGTTGTCATCGCTTGTGCTGTAACTACCTTGTTCCTGTCATTTATACGAGAAACCTCCCACGATGATAATTATTATTATTCCCGCGAAGACTTGGGAGACTGAAAGCCATTCAATTGAAATTACCCAGCTTATTCCTGCTGACTAGGTGAATAAACTAACAGCGAAAGATAAAAACATACACACCATTTACTGGGGTCAATGATAGCTGTTTTCATTCCGAGCCAATGAAGCGTGACGAATATGACATCAAGCGATGACTTTTGTAATTTATAACGGAAAAACAAAGGCCAAGTTTTCCGCTCACCACACCTACATAAAGTGGTCCAATGAAATCTCAAAGGAGAATAAATTTCCCGGAAAAATGAATTTAATTCTTAAACAAAAAAAAAAAAAAAACAACGAATAACAAAATTTATTGAAAAATGGGAAAAGTCTTGAATGACGGAAAAAAGGATGAAAATTAATTTTTCACAAGGGAGCAATGGAATCCATGGATTGGACGTGGTGATGGAGAATCGAGGAGTAAACATCTCTAGTCTGCTGAGAGAAAAGTTTTTGATTGCATGGCGCGATAGATGGAGTAATGGAATTTAATGAAATTTATTAAGTGTCAGAGGAGTGCTTCAGAAGAATCTGATCGTTATTAGTTTTTCGTGTGGATGTGCCTTTTGAATATTTATGAATCTATAAGGAGCTGTCGAATTCAATGTCACAAAGGCCACAACTTTAGACAAAGACGCAGTAGAAGGAAATTTCTGGGCAGGTACTTCTTCCAACATTTAGAGGAGATAGACAATACCAACTATAAGGGGCTACTTGGTTTTTGCAGGTAAATTTGGGCTTTCTCAAAGGCAAGTGTTTTTCATTATAAGTCACTGCAATTGGTTCCCCCTATAGGGATCGCGATGGGCCCTTATGGTGCCTAGTGCCGTAGGAGACATCTCTCTCATACCTCTGTTAAACCTAACCTAACCTAAACTAACCTAAGACAAAGACGGTGGATTTTTAGCACGCAGCTATTGAATATTTGATAATAAATGAGCCAGAATGTGACTCAAAATAATGCTCAAAGCAAGCCGTATATAATTTCCAGAGTTTTGAATAACAAATCGATTTGTTAGCTAGAAAAATTAAAATAGCTATTTTTTTATTTCGATTATTTCGATTAGGGATCTACTATCTAAGAAATTTTGCAAATCTATATATATAAAAATGGTGGAAAAAATGTATAGTAATTCATCAATTGAGAGCGGCTGGACCGATTTGGCTCAAATTTTTTTTTCAGTTGTTCGTAATCGCCAGGAGAAGGTTCTTCTGACAGAAAATTTTGAGTTGGGAAATTGGAAAAATCAAAAATTGAGAACAACTGGGCCGAGTTGGATCAACTTTTTTTCCAGTTGTTCGTAATTGCCAGAAGAAGGTTTTTACGAAAGAAAATTTTGGGAAACACTTCCGGAAAAAACGGGAAATTGGAAAAAGCGAAAATTGATTTTTTGTATGGAATTTTGTGTGCAATTGTTCCGGAATGGCTTTTCAAATGGAAAAATAGAAAATTCTTATGGAAAACTCGTAAAATTATAATTTTTTCGACGAAATTTTGCGTGATTTGATGATTTTGGGCGATGTAAAGGTGGAAAATTTCAGATAATTGTGAAATTCATTGTGATAAAAGACGTTTTGTGTGCATTTTGGGTGGAGAAGTTAACGACATAAATAATAGATGGTGCCAGGTGTCCTTTTCCCATTGCCTTTTTCTATTGAGCAAATGCGCTACTTTTCTTGCTGCAATTGATTCGAGTTTTGCGTATTATTACACTGATTTGATCACAATTTGATCATTTTTTCAGAAAATAAGTTTGCGTGTAAAAAGTGAGGTTATCCATTGGGTTGCGGGCATTCAAATTCGCTTGATGTACCAGGAATACTCCACCGTAATCATGTTGCGGAACCTGAATCATCCAAAATTGTGCAACGGTTCGCGGTTGTCCGTCAAGAAACTGATGAACATTGTGATTCAAGCGACGATCATCAAGGGCAAATTCAAAGGAGAGGAAGTCTTTATCCCACGAATTTCAATTATTCCAACTGATCTTTCATTCCAATTTAAGCGGATTCAGTTCCCCGTTCGATTGGCTTTTGCTATGTCAATCAATAAATCGCAAGGCCAATCATTGGAAGTCTGTGGGATTATTCTCGAATTTCCCTGTTTTTCTCACGGTCAGCTGTACGTTGCCTGTTCTCGTGTTGGCAAACCGACTTCGTTGTTTGTTCTTACGCCGGAAAACAAATCAAAAAAAATTGTTTATCACATCGCTCTCTACTGATTTCGATTCCATTCAAATAAATCACACTAAAATTTGAACTAGCTAGGTATCTGTGTTTCATTATCACTCTAATGGAGTTTATCTGAAGGCGTTAAATTGGGACGAGACGAAGTTCGCCATGTCCGCTAGTTCCTCTATAATTTTCAATATTGTTCATAGATCCAGATTTAAAAATAGGATTAAGAAAAGAATATTTCCATTCTTCAAGAATCTAAATAAAAAATTTGCTGCTACTAAGAGCATAAAGTTGTAGTATTATTTAAATATTTTTGTAGTTTTATAATTTTTCAGTGGATGACATTAGGTGAGACATTTCGATGTTTCGATGTACCTACTAATAATTTTGTCCACATCCTTCCCTTTCAGGCCTAAACATTTTGTTGAGCTGTGTCAAAGTAGGTAGATATGTGGGTATGTCCATCCCAGTCTGTAGCGAAATAGTTGTAAGTGAAGTACCTACCGGATGAGGGCATACAAATTCGCTTTACAAATCAATAATTTCAGCAGCACTATACCCAAAAAGTAGCTTTTGGCTTTCAAGTCCAAGGATCCACCAGATGGTTAGCGTTAGATGGCTTACCAAATTGGAATATGATAGACAATGAGAGGCATGCACCCAACGTTCTCAAGGGTCACATATTGCGAGTGCAATCGACGCCTCTGATCACTATATTTATGCGGATAGATTTTGAGCTCAACTGTCCAAAAAAGACGAATCTGTGATCAGCCCAGAACAACACAGATCCACACAGAGTGCCTGAGTGAGAAACTGTTTACTGAGTATTCACCTATAACAGGCGCTAGCCCAGTGGTTCCAGTAGCAATCATAGGCTACCAGATATATGGTATGATCCCCCATAAATTGCTCACTTGGATGCGCATCGGCTTTGTAAACGACTTAGACTTGCAGTACAAAACTTGGGATTCATTGCGTAAAAGTTATGCCAACCAAACAATGAATGAAGTTGGAAACTCTATGACATGTACCGTCAAATTCCGAAGTAAACATCATTTGTAAATAGATCTGACTAATCAGGCAGGATACACTGTCCGACCACTAATAAGACGAGTCCACTTCTAAATTCTATTTAATGTCATAAAAAAACAGTTCCTGACTGATGATGGCGATTGGTGATCAATGCCCAGCCCAAACGGTAAGAGCTAGGAATCTGACATTTTGAAACAATTTTCCTTTTAGGGCAAAAGACGAAAGTGAGCACTTAGATGCGATTTGGGAAAATTCGAGCTCCAAAAGGAGGACAAGATAAGAGGGGTCAAAGTTTGTTTTGGAAAATTCTTAGTTTTCATCCAAACGACTTCAAACTCCGTTTGTGTGCGTCTATGTAAGAAATAAATAAAATCTGTTTTTCTGACTTTGGAAATTTTACTTGGAGCCTTAGTTATTAGCGACGGGCAAAGGGGGATTCAGTTATATGTATATCTGTTATTGTTCACTTGACGACTATGTATATAAAAAAGCCGTTATCAGAATCCCGCTCCCAGTTATTTTATATGACTGTGCAATTGACGGTATCAATTTCATTTAATACTTTTGTCATGTACCTGAGTTATTCCCATAAAATGAATCCAATAAAAATCTTTAAAAACCTATAAAAAAATATAATCCGAAAAAATATATAAAAATATACCTACATGGGCACATACTGAAATCCATTTTCACCATTCTTCTGCCAACTGCCATATTTATGAATATTATGCACGGGTAAATGTCGAAGCACAAAAATCCGCTAAAAGTATATTCGCGATAAAAAGGTGTTTCTACGTAATCCGTCGAAAAAAAAAAACGTTTTTTTTTTTATTGTTTGCACTTTTCTGCAAAACTTTAGTTATTATTATCCATAGGATGCTATAGTGTGTGTGTAAAGGAACAAACAAAAATCACTTTTACAACCCCATTCGTGAGGTTTGCCTTTTATTTTTCACTACCACAAAACGAAATAAAAGATATTTCAGGAAAAAGTCCTTTCTTTCTGACAGAGGGGTGCAATCAAATTGTATTTGCGTATCTCAGGAATAGACTATGCGATGTGACTCATTTTAGTGATAAATTGGGTGAATTCAATTATTTCCACAAATCCTATTCTCAGAGAAAATAAGACAATCATTAGAAGGATACCTATATATTGTTATAAAAAATTGTTTGTTCGTTATTACCCCTAGATCATTTAGGGTAAATTACAAGTTTCATTTACGTATTCACTGTTTAAAGAAATAAAGTGACACGCACTGTTGAAGCACGGCCCCTGGCCAAGCAATTTTCAATTTAAAAAGAACATACAAAGCCGAAACCGACTGAGGTCCTTCTTGCGTAAATTTGTCGTTTTAGGGTAGAAAGTATGAAATTCGCCTAGGGGACTACACGCACATTCTGCTCTGCCATCCAACGAATACACAACGATTTTCGAGATGCATTCATTCATTCAAAAAGAAAAAATACACAAAAATGTCTCTGAATGCAACCCTTAGGTGTGGTAGGGGAGCAGCATTTTCACTCGCAAGCACTCGAGATAGCAATCTGTATCTTTCGATTTTTTATTTCTTTTTATTTGAGATTATTATAATTTTATTTTAAATTCAATCTCCCGGCGATCACTTCACTATAAGTGAATTAATTCCCAAGGAACACAAGAAATTAAAAACGCGGAGCACTTTCAAAGCAATTCGAACGCAACGAGCTCAAGAATAGAACTGAATGCCATATACCGAAGTAAAAAGTGACTAGGGCGCTGCTAGCTGCTGCTCACTACTTGTATTGTATTTGTATCCCCTCATACTATACAAGTTTGGGAATATAAAATAGGGAAAAGGGAAAAAGTCGGTCCCACGACCCACACAGAGTATTATGGACTACAGTCTGCAGAGTACAACAGCAGTGAGTCACAAGAGATTCCAGGCATCACAAAAGTAACTCGAAAACTGAAACTCCCAAACCGGACGGTATTGAACCCGATAAGGGGTGGAAAAGCGCGAAAGTAAGAGAAACAGAAAAACCGGCGCCCCTAGTGTTTGTATTTTTTTTGTCATACTGTTGATATCCACATAGTGCGAGTACGATTTTTCAACGCGTGGAAAACAATACGTAAAGTCGATGATGCCATTGCCTTCTCATCTCTATATAGCAAGTTCATGTAGTCGATTCGATGGACGTAGTAACTTTATAGTACGATATACGATACGAATACGAGTACGATGTACGAGTACTGGTGGAGAGAATGAATTTATTGTTGGCAGTGAAGAGATTTCTATTGTTTTTTGGGGGAAGGGCTGGAGATGGAGCTGGAGCATAATACCATGGAGTGGAATTAGAAATACGTTCTCAAAGAGAGTCACCAATTGGTTTCTCTTCTTGTTATAGAGATTGGTGGGATGGCCGGTGTTGCCATTAGAGGTTGTAAAATATTGCAGGCTCAGTTATTGCTTTTAGATAATAAAGCCTAGCACATATTTAAAATAAATGGACTAACGTAACCGGGACAGATATTGTACAGAGAGTTTCGTCTAATGAAATTCGATTGTAATCAATGTTCTTAATGAGCTACATAAACAGAAAGGACTTAAATATAAAATTCGAACAGTTCAGAAAAGGATTTGTAAAACGTGAGCGGTAAATCTAGGAGACTCCGATATTTTTTTTTAATAAGCGTATGTTCCATTGCGAACATACGTAATTTGCAAAATGAGTGAGGGGACCACCAGCACAGGTCCATGAGGTTTAGAAATGGCTTATACCTACAATCAAAGAAGTGTGGCAAAAGTGCAAGAGTTGCCGAAACAAATGATAACGGCGATAGTTTTAAGGTATGATTTCACAGGTATGTATATGTAATGTATATAGGGAGGTCGGAAGTTAGGTACAGCAAAATTTAAAAATAAATTGTCAAGGCAACCTTGGGCGTGGATACAAGTTTAACAAGGAAACATTATTGTAGAGTCACAGCTCACAGTAGGTGCCTAGAATTTGACCGCTTATACATTTTGAAATCTGTTTTTTTTTTATAATAATCAAAATACTATATGCACCAACTTTGTTGTAAAACGTTGTTAGATCAAAACTTGTCCAATATTTGGAATTCACCGCTTTCGTGAATAAAGGCGATTCTGGTGATCTTCGCCAACTACAGAAGCATTAATATCGTCAACATCGCATAAGAAATTCTATCAGATATTTAAAAATAAACCAGGAATAATTCCAAATAGAAACCTAGTATGTAATAGTATCCATTCAATCGGATTTTAAGGTTGCATTAGTGAGAGCGAAGACGAACTGAACAGAATAATTGCAAAAATTGCAATTTCTCTGTTTTCCATATTTTATTGAAGAAAAACTGAAATTTCAGGTCAATTCTTCACAAGACAAAATAGGAGTCGGATATTTTGAAAGAATTGCCCTGAACTCATCAATATACAATAGCCAAATATTTGTTTCAAAAATGTCGCTATATTATCCGAAAATATATAAAATTCCAATAAAATGAAGTGTGCAAATAGGTACATATATACTTTAATTCGAATATTTTCATTTGGTATTCACAACCACTTCCAGTCGAAAGGCTAACGCTATCGGCGTCGACTTCGCTGGTCCTCTCTACTGCTTTGATAATTCGAAAGAGGAGATGAGTAAAACATGATGGTTTTTACGTGTGTTGCCATCCGTGCTGTACACTTGGATATGGTAAGAAGTTTAACAACAGAAAGCTGCTTAATGGGATTTAGACGTTTCATGACTCGGCGGGGTACTCCATCGGTCATATATTCCGATAACGCTCGAACCTTTCGGCGGGCAGCTTTGGAGTTAGGTGCTGTGAATCACATTTTCGAGGATGAATCGGTCCAAGGGTTTTTGTCCAAATAGCGCGTCAAGTGGAGGTTCATTGTGAAACGAGCTCCGTGGTGGGGCGGATTCTGGGAGCGCCTCATACGCACAATCAAAATCGTCCTGAAAATGGTCATCGGCAAGGCGAAGCTTTCTTTCGAGCAACTAAGAACCGTAATCGTCGAAGCTGAAGGTGTGGTAAATGCTCGCCCTCTCACATACATGAGCAGTAATCCGTTAAATTGTACTCCATTGGCTCCTGCTCACTTTTTATTGGGTCATGGTGGATCAGCAGGTTATAAAGTGGAATCTGGGTCACATGAAATACAACATCGTTGGAAGCAGCGAATGAAATATATTTGTATGCTTGAAAAGCGTTGGCGTACTGAGTATATGCTACTTTTACGATCGTTTCATCATAACAAGAGCAGTTTCAGTCGTGAAAAGGTAACAAACAGAAAGAAAGAGTTGCTTTCGCATTTAATATTAGTATGGAAGTACATATACAAAATTATAAAATTATAAAATTCTATTATTCGGCTGATTTTTAAATTATCGGCTTAAATCTCAAATAGAAATAATAATAGGCGTATTTTTTTGAGAATAGCTAGCTCAGTTTACTTTTACATGCAAAACCAAAAGTGAGTAGGTATAACAAAACCAAAAGTGAGTAGGTATAACAGTTTTGCATGTAAAAGTAAAAGTGAGCTATAGATTCTCGAAAAAATACGCCTAATAATTGATCAGGGCTTAAATGTAGTTAAAATATTTAAAAGCGATGAATGAAACCGGACACTCCAGTTTGAACCGTTTAATCGCGACAAAATCAATATTTCAATATGCGTCCCACCTCCCATACCAAAATATATCTACATTCAAAATTGTATATCTCGAAACCAATTGAACTAAAATGTTCAGACTTTCTGAGGTAGTCGTTCGGGTGTCCCTGCAAAGTTTGGCCAAAATTGGGCAAAAGGGGCGTGGCACCTCCCGTACAAAAAAAAAACATTCAAAATCTTATTTAGGGGTATGATTTGACACGCTTTTCAAGAGTCGGCAAATCAATGAAGCTACATTTATTAACTTGAGCAACTTAAACAAATCGGCAAAAAACGAGCAATTTTCAAAAATTAGCTCGGAACAAAATGTTAAAAAATAAGAAGTGAGTTTGGACTTTCATTAGGTATAGGTTTTCAAACTTGTATAAATGTATACAAGTCGGAATTTTCAAAGGTTCCACCTTTCGGAGATGCCAATTTGTATTTGTTTATTATTATTATTATTATAAATTGCAAATATTAAGTGACCTTGTGTATAGACGTGACAATCTGTACGATTAGCGGGCTATAGGTCAAAGATAAATTCATTATATTTGCGACGTTTCGGACGTGTTTACGTCCTTCATCAGGCGGCAAGAAACAGGAAAATTTACATTAAAAAGGATACAGCCAAGAAATACAAATCAACACAAAAAATTTTCATAATAATATGAAATAATTTAAGACAGGAGAAAAAACTACATCTAATCTCGGTTGGTAGATCGCAAATATAAAGAATTTATCTTTGACCTATAGCCCGCTAATCGTACAGATTGTCATATTATTATTATCTGTGAATTTACCGACTGAACACCTTAAAATTTAGCGAGTATCGATTCGATTTTAAACCTCCCATATAAAAAACATATTTTATGGGGTGAAACGTCATTGAGACGTTGGGCCGGTGTTTCATTCGATTGTGCCATTTTAGGCAAAAACAAAAACTTTTCGTCCTATATTCCTTAATCGATTTCAATTACGATTATGGATTAGTGAGCTTATTGAACCAACAATTGAGATCGACCAAATAAATTAAGCTGAGAGAAGCCCGCAAACACAGATATGTATTTGCGTTTGTATTCGATAAAGTCATTTGATTTTGGAATGAAATGCATTGCTCCAACATCATCATTTGCTGGGTACACCGACTTCATCACAATCTTAAACCATTTATCATTCAGAAAATTATAAAAATGCATTTACTTCAGATAGTTCCACATTAATAATGCCACTTCAGCTCTAATCACCAGATACCACTTTCCACGATTATGTATTTATATCTTGTTATTATTACCAGAGAGTTCATTCCTATAAATATCTAAACAACACATGTACCTACTAAGTACCGTACGTGACTAATTTTCATAATAATCCACACCGCATGTAAAGTAATAAAATGACATTTTACTATTCCCTTAAGCGACACTCATGAGCTCGTCTCGCGGCCAACAACCATCTCAACGAGATCTAATGGAGTGCTATCCTATTCTAACACCATATATTCATGTTGGTATGTGTACAATGACACCATCAACTAAGAAAAATGCACTAAATTTGAACTTGTCACGCTCATTTCGTATGCATTCCGAACACCATTGGATGCGTCCTTTCTCTTTGTACATGTAGATGTTGGTTTAATCTGATTTTCCTTTTAATGCACATAATATCTATCTACAAAGTACAAAGTCTCTATGATACTTAGTCTATCTGCAGATGCACCCCGATTCCATGCAGCGGTATCTATATATTTTTGTTTTTGTTTGCTTATAGTGAGCTATTGAAAGAAAGTACATAATATACGAGAAGAGTGCAAGGATAAACCCAAACAGATAGAAACTTATAGTTTTTTCTTATCCTGATTATAAAAAAAATATTCCCTGAACTTTTTGTTGAAAAGTCTTTTCTCTTTCGTTTTGCTTCGTCGTATAATTTTCTAGATTTTTTTTTTGTGTAGCTACATTCGTGGTTCGAAAACCTAACCACCGCAGTTGTGTGGTATGTGATGTCGTATCTTTTTCATTATCCTAGTTTTAAAATGTGGCATACAAACATTGTCCCGTTTTAGTTTGTTTGGCGAGGAGCTCTACATAAGATAAAAAAATACAAATAAGGACATTTTTACTGCAACCGCACAAGGGCATATAACAATAATTTAAGCTGCATAAAAATGCAAAGAATTGGAATTTAGGGGAAAGGAAAATATTTGAAAGCAATTTAATTATGTGAAAGATATTTTTTTGGTGATAATGCTTCCCGTGGGTAGTTACGGAACAAAATGTATATAGAAAGTGCAGCAAAATTGTATAAATGTGCTGCAGTTCGGGTTAAAAAGGCACGTAAAGGGTTATTAGATATGGATATTGTGTAAGACTGTAAGGGAATGCCAGTAAAAGTTTGCGTTTTAAAAGGACCTCTTCAATTTATAACCACAAATGTAATAATTATTCATGGTTCGGATGGCAGAAAAAATCATATTGTAGATGTCGAATGAAAACTAAATAACTTCTATTCACTGGGAGGTATGCGGAAAGTAGAGACCATATTCCAATTATAATTCGCACCCATGTAAGAAACCCTAGGAGGAAAAGTTCTGTATGTTCGAATGAAACTCAGGCTAACTGGGTTCTATTTAATTCAATTCCACACCTACTGGCCAACAATACCACAGCATCTAACAACAAACAACACCAATTAAGAAGCAGCTAAAATTAATGAATAATAAGAAGTACAGCCGCTAAATCAATGCCAACAACCTAACCAAATTAAAATAATGTTAAGAAAAATCCAGTATGGTTCAATAGAGATATTGCACTTCTAGGTTAAAGCTAAAAACAATAAAAGATTGCCTGGAAGTAGGTCAGAAGATACCCAACAACTGAAAAGTGTATTGTGTATAGAATAGCTTCCGCCAAATAAAAAAAAAGTGTCCATACAAGCAAAAGAGATCATCGATTGTGGGAAAACTTCGTTAATACTATGAATCCATCTCTGGACTCAAAAACTCTATGGAATAGAATTAAATCTCTGAGATCTCCAAAGACCACCCAAAACTTTCCGTATAATATTCTTCTATAGGCGGATTTTTAGAAAACCACCCAAACTTAATAGGCAACATACGGTTCTGTAAAACATTGGGAAAAATACAGTATGAATAACACCTACCCAAACAATGTTATTTTACTAAAAAATTGGCCTTTAACGGAAGAAAGCTATACCTAAGCCGATTCCCAAGAGCTCTCGAAACTATCATCAGGTAGATGAGTATCGTCCGATATCTCTTCTACCCGTTGCGTTCTCTCGAAAATATTTGAAACAAATTATTGAATGTCGAATAGACTGGCTTATAAAAGTATTTAAAAAATGATCAGCATTTAGGCCAAAAAGAGGAGTCCAATCACTAACTTATCTCCTTGAACATAAATTAGCAGATAATCTCTCATCTTGTCGGCACAGCGTTATGATGTCATCAGACCTAGAGAAGGTCTTCGATCGTGTCACAACAGTTCCTAGAATCGAACAATTATACAAATGGGGAGTGGCAGAAAAAATGTTAACGGTTGCTTTTTCCTTTTTATTTGGAAGAACCTTCCGAGTAGAAGTAGACGGGTGTAAGAAAACTGAGAAACTCGAAAATGGAATACCGCAAGGGTTCCGCTTGTCCTCTTTTCTCTACAATGCCCACATAGATACTGTAACATCAATCCATTCCTAGTCTCTGGTCATCAATGTGTCCTGAGCTTAAGTCAAACTGACAGCAGATAAGCGATGCTCACGTACAGAGGTCACTATGACTGATCTTGCTTTCGAAGATCGACAATTTCGAAAAGACTCGTTCAGAAAAGATTTCCGGCATCTATCTTTCTTTTAGACTTAAACCACCGAACGATAATGTTCTCGTCCTAATATATATATTAGAGTTTCATTACGTTTTTTTTTTATAATAGTATAGTGCTATAATAAAATTAAGTCAACATTATAATAATTATAAAGTACCCATTAAAAATATAAGTACTATAAGAAAATTAATAGTACATATTGTGTACACGGAATTTCTATTAGGAACATATGACGGAGTCAGTAAGGGTAAGAATATAAAAAAGAGAACATTTTGTCATATAAAACTGACACCAATTTGCATAATCATGCATTTCAACAGGTTCTTGTTGGCATTTTTCGTCACGAAATTTATCTCCAGAGCGTGTTGAGGCTGAAGAGTTTGTCTTGATTCTCATCCACGAGGTGATTTTATAAAATTCAACTTTTTTTTTTGTTGCCCAAGCTGATCCCACCATTAATATCAGGCTGTGGTGCACATTACATCGTTATAAAAAAAAAAAAAATCACGCAAATCTCATACAAACTCCGGCCAAATTCTTCAACACGTGGGGAAACTCGACAGCTTTCCAAAACGACACCAAGATCGCTGAGCGCACATGCGCAGGAATAAATCCACGCATAGCCGCCAAAAACCAAGCCAGCCCAGTTAGTGAGATCTCCGCCGTCAGCTGCATAAGACCCGTCCGAATCCTGAAAATCACGCTGTGTTCCTCATATATAGTGCACGTGTACAATTCGTGATTTACATATAAAGACACATATACATTATAACATAAGAGTGAAATCACCTAAATACATATTTGCTAAATATTTATTAAAACTTAAAAATACCTACTTAAAAATTCGTAAAATACCTATTAAAATTGAAATAATTGCTTACCTACCTTTTAACACATACCATACCTACATATAAATATATTTGCTACTTAAACTACTTTTTTCTTTAAATACTTAATTGCCTAATTTTGTTTATACCTACCTAACTTAACTTAAATTTTGAATATCTGTCATGCAACTAAGTGTTACAAAAAGTGAAATAGTGGTTAGATATCTTTAATTAAATAATAACAGCGTCATCATTTACAACAAGCCGGATGTTCCTGACATGTCAAGAAAATCTACGAGCAGAAATCACAGGTAACAAATAATCTTATCAGATACATTTAATATAATCACCACTATCACATTTCATATATAAACACTCAAAGCATTCTTGCATTTGCTAATATTTTAAACAATCTTTAATATCAATCATACATACATGCATACTATTTATATTTCAAAACATTAACATTAAATAATTTCATTCATTCTTATTATCACTTCATACATTCCCTAATTGTGTTAAAATCCCTGAAAAGCAATATAGAAGGTATATAATATATGATCTATATCGATCATAACATATGAATTAATCAATAAATTTTAATTTTATTTCAATTATACATATCAAATATCCCGAGTTTTGATTGTGGTATATAACCACACATATACAAAATATCGTCCGCGACTATTACGTTTCGTCAACTATGGCAGCACTTGCTCTCATAGTCAAATTGATTTTTAATAAGGAAATGGACATGTCTTGCTAATTTTCCCCCCTCATCGGTCATCTTCGTCATCAACATCGTCCCCATCTACTCCGTCAGCATGTACCTAAGAGTACAAGTAAGTAGTTTCAACATGCGATAACACCAAGCATGCCAAAAACCTGTACGACACGCGCCCCCTCACAGCTTCGGTAATGAGTGCCCTAATGCACTTGCTATCAGGTAGCTGTTCCTTGTGACAAACCCCCCATTCCGATCAATGAAGATCTAGTGTCTGATATGACGTATGTGCAACAGTTCAATTTTCTCTTAAAACCATTTCAATCATATTCATTCTCGATCATCACCTCTCCCCACGACCCAACCCTGAGCACCCGGAAGAGAATGTTAGAAAGGGAGCATTAGAGGTGGATTTGAATGGAATGTGCATCGTATAACACTTTTGACATAGAAGTGTAATATCATCTTTCGTTTTGCTTCCTTCAAATAAATAGCAGTTGTCGTATGGCCGCAGTGGCAGTAACATGCTCTGCCTACATATGCCACAGTTATTATGGCGCCCAAATTTTCAAGGGGTTATTTCAGCCCAAACCAAAAATTCTGATATGTGGAGCTATACAATTTTATTTTAATTATGTTATACAATCTAGCGAATCGTTCACATACGTCATGATCTTATGTGGTCATATGCACGCAACAATTTATATTTGATAATTTTTATTGGAATGTGTTTTGTTAAGCACTGCATAGTGAGTTAGAAGGCAAAGAAAATAGTATACTTTTTTTTTTGCTATCCTTACGAATGCATTAGATGATGGTTAGACAATTTCAAGAAGTTTACGTTTCTTAACATTCCTATCACTCGTTTTATGTGGAAATTAGATTTTTATGAATAGGATTTATCCATTTCGTATTTCTTTTCACATATTTCCAATAATCTATTCAAAGAAAATGTTGATTGCATGTTAGTTTTTGATTTTATTGTGTTAGTATGGGTTTTAGTAAACTGATGGAGTTGATACGATGATGAAGTATGATGGAGATGACCGAAGTAATGTATATGAGAAATTTTGAACAAACAACAGACCACATTTTTTTTTTTTTTTTTTTTTTTTTTTTTTTTTGATTTTATTAATTGAGAACAACAATTTTTTTTATTGTAATTTTATACTGTGAAACATTTTTTTTGCAATTTTTCACAAACCTTAATATCGATTATATTTTTTTTTGAAATGGAGTGCTTAGATTTTGTGTGTTTGGATCCAGATGAGATCAGATTTGAATGTCAGTTAAGAGGTCTTCCACTGGTAGGTACGGTTAGGCAGTTGGCTACGGAGCTAAAGAAAATTGTTGACGAGGAACAAAAAGGTATTCGACCTTTTAAACCCGTTGCTGTAAATAGTTCAAATTTGGAGATGGAGGCGTGCCAAGAGAAGTTCGATCGTCTGGAGTCGTTAGTTACTGAATGCATAAAGTCTGCGAATCAAGAACGCGAGAAACAAGCTGTTTCTAAAGCAATTCATTTAAGAAATAGGCTTGAGATTTTAGCAAACAGAGAACCAAATTTCAAACTTTCGATTGAAAATCTGAAAGCTAAGTTGGAACATTTAGTTGACAATATGCTGAGTGTTGATAACGGAGCTGGTCCAAGTTCACCTTTGCATTTTGTTGAGGTACAGGGCATTGAAGATCAACAACCAGTCCATCAACACCAGCTGAAATCAGTAGTGTCCCAAAATATAGTAGGTACTCCCGTGCAGGTTGAGAAAAGTAACAACCCTTCTGGTGCTTCATTGCATCAAACGTCGAATAGCGCTGGACATGTCATCGGAAACCAAAATTGTGGTGCCATTCCAAAACGTACTTTGGGTGCTCGGCATTCCAAATTTAATCAGTTTAACGCGAATCGTCAACAGAATGGTAACATTGTCGCAGATCAAATGTCTCACAATCAGAGTTTTTCCATGAATGACATGAGTTATTCTTTGCCAAGAGTAATACCTCCAATTCAAGCGCAGCAAAGACCAAATACATATAGGAACCAAACTCATCATGTAAATTTTAATTTTGAGAATTCTTTCGATCAAGATCAGCAAATAGGTAGAACAGAGCCTTTTCAATATGGTAATGAATTTTCTAGTGATACTCCGGGTAGATTACGCAACGTAAGCAACTGGAAACTTCGTTATGAGGGTTCTCATAGTGGCCTTACCATTGAACAATTTATAATGAGAGTTGAAATTTTAGCCAGGGGTGAGGGGATTCCGTTAGATCAACTTTGTTTGTCTATGCATTTACTGCTATCAGGAAATGCCAACAACTGGTTCTGGATATATATTCAGAAAAATAGAACACCGAATTGGCAACATTTTCGTAGAGCCATTATCAGTGAGTTTCAGACTTACACCACAGATCAGGAAATCCGACGTCAGATTGAGAATAGGAAACAGAAGACTAGAGAGTCCTTTGCAGAGTTTAAGCTTGCGATAGAAACGCTTGATTCGATTCTTCGAGTTCCTTATTCAGAAGCGGAAAAAGTCAGTATACTGAAGTCAAACATGCATCCTGCTTTACGCAAAAGACTTATACTCGAGCACATTGTATCTGTGAGCGATCTGAAGGAGAAGTGTATGCTGATTGAAAAGGGCTTGAATGATATAGGTGAAACTCTCGATGACCAAGTATTCACGAGAAGAAGGCATGTGAATGAATTTTCTTATGTCTCAAATGCTGAAGATCAGACATTTTCTCCTGAGCAATCAATTTTTTATTCGGTCAATCAAACTGATCAAAATACGTTTGAAGTTGAAGAAAACAACTTCATGATATGTTGGAATTGTGAAGACATAGGGCATAGTTTTATTGATTGTCCGAAAGACCAACGAAATTTATTTTGCTACTCGTGTGGAGCCAAAAACGTCACCAAACCAAATTGCTTCCGGTGTAACAATTTAAACCGCAAGTCGGATGTTCGCAAAGAGAGGGGAGTGCGACATCCGAGTGCAGGTCAATCACATCCCCAAAACAGTGTACGTTTTCTACACAAACCGACCTCAAACAGAAATTGCACCACCCAGACAGAACAGTAACGTACTTTAAAGCACGTAAACATAATACCAGACAAGTCAAACAAACTAAACTCTTATCAGATGTTAGTGGTCGTCCTTTAGCCAATATCCAGCTTAAAAACAAATCTGTAACCGGCTTATTAGATAGCGGAGCCACTATTTCAGTTTTAGGAGAAGGGGCCATAGAACTTCTGAAAGAGCTTGAAATTCCATTCCTATCATTAAAATCAGATCTTTGTACAGCTGATGGATCATCGCACAGCGTGATCGGATATGTGTACATACCTGTTACTTTTAATAATACTTCAAAAACCATAAAGTTCTTCATCTCACCTTCGCTTAAGAGGCTTGTAACTTTAGGCATAGACTTTTGGTTTGCATTTGGATTACACCCCACTTTTTTGGAAGAAATATCCACCCGTAATCCAGATGCAAATTCTCATTCTTTGTCTTTGGAACAACAAAAGATACTTGCTGAGTGCATTGCTACAATTCCATCGTTTGAGAAATTTGGCTTGGGACGAACATCTATAATAGAGCATGAGATAAATGTAGGGGATGCGAAACCTATCAAACAGCGGCATTTTGCGATTTCACCAGCTATGCAAAAACTGCTATATGCTGAAATTGATAGGATGCTCGATCTCGATGTAATCGAAAAAAGCCAGAGCAGTTGGTCGTCACCCGTGGTCATCGTGAAGAAGCCAAACGGAAAAACAAGGCTGTGCTTAGATGCCAGGAAGGTGAACGAGCACACTATTAAAGATGCTTATCCACTGCCTATTATAGATGGGATTTTAGCGAGGTTGAAGAAGGCCAAATTCATTACCGCACTCGATTTAAAAGACAGTTTTTGGCAAATTCCATTAAGTTCATCTGCAAAAGAGAAAACAGCTTTCCCGGTGCCTGGTCGTGGGTTATTTCAGTTCAAAGTGATGCCATTTGGATTGAAAAATGCTACGCAATCGATGTGCAAATTGATCGATCATGTTATACCCTACGAACTGCATCAGGATGTTTTCACTTATGTATATGATCTTTTGATAATTTCCGAAACGTTTGACGAACACGCAGAGCCTTTGAAAAAAGTAGGTTCCTATTTAAAGCAAGCCAACCTTACCATCAATCTGGAGAAAAGCAAATTTTGTCAACGTGAGATACGTTACCTGGGGTATATAGTTGGTATGGACGGTTTAAAGCCCGACCCCAAGAAGGTATCAGCTATAGCAGAATTTCCGCAGCCAAAAACCATCAAGCAATTGAGACGTTTTCTTGGCATGTGCCAGTGGTATATGCGGATGGTACCAAACTTCGCTGCTATTGCTGCACCCCTTACCTCACTCACTGGCAAAAACGCTTTTCAGAAAGATTGGTCGGAAGAGGCTTTATCATCTTTCGAGAAGCTGAAAACAATGCTTACGACAGCTCCAATTTTGGCTGCACCAGACTTCGATAAACCATTTCAAATACATTGTGATGCATCTACGGCAGGTGTTGGAGGCGCACTAATTCAGTTGGATGACGGTGGCAATGATCGCCCAGTAGCTTTTATGTCAAAGAAACTGAATACTGCGCAGAGCAACTATAGCATTACAGAATTGGAATGCTTAGCTGCTGTGCTTAGCGTTCAAAAGTTTCGGCCGTACATAGAAGGTACTCGGTTTATCATTGTCACTGATCATGCCAGCTTAAAATGGTTGATGTCTCAAAAAGACCTCAACGGTAGATTAGCCAGATGGTCACTCAAGTTACAACCATTTGATTTTGAGATTTTGCATCGAAAAGGTAAAGACAACATTGTAGCAGATGCGTTATCGCGTGGTACGATAGAAGAGATTGTCGGAACTGGAACAGATTATCTAGACTGTGATTTTTCTGTGGATGAGGAATATCAGAACCTATTAAAATCTATCGAGAAGACAACTGATCGATATCCCGATTTGAAAATCCACAAAAACAAAATTTTCAAACGCGTTAAGTTTCGTGATTTTTCTGTTGGAGATGAGTCGGATTGTTGGCGTTTATGGCTACCAAAAATGTTTCGCCAGGCACTTATTCAAAATGAGCATGAGCCACCTAATTGCGCACATCCAGGGGTCAACAAACTTGTGGAGAAATTGAAACGTTTGTATTATTGGCCAAAGATGGTAGTGGATGTAACAAATTATGTCAACTCTTGTGAGAAGTGCAAAGTTTCCAAGATTCCTAATATGATATTGAGACCACCAATGATACCACGAGAACCACCCTTGCGTCCTTGGCAAGAATTGCATATAGATTTTGTCGGGCCATTCCCAAGGTCAAAGAAAGGTAACACACAGGCGCTTGTTGTTCTCGACAACTTTTCCAAATATCTTTTTGTAAAGCCACTTCGGAATGCCACCTCCAAACTTGCCATGCAAACGCTCATGGAAAATGTGTTTGATTTATTTGGTATTCCTGAGAAAATTGTCTCGGATAATGGGTCTCAGTTTGTTTCACATGAATTTAAAAATTTCTTATCCGAACATGGTATCAAACATGTTTGTACCGGTATATATTCACCGCAAGCAAACGCTGCAGAAAGATCAAACAGGACCATTTTCACAGCCGTGAGGTTATATGTAGAAAGAGATCACCGCGATTGGGATGCTCATCTCGGATCAATATCGTGTGCGTTAAGAAATGTGGTGCATGAATCCACAGGATTTAGTCCATTTTATTTATTATTTGGTTTCCACATGGTCACACATGGAAACACATACGCGCTATTGAGAGAGTTTGAATCCATGTCCGGTGAGCCTCCTGAGATCGGTGAAAGGCATGATAAACTAATCAAGATTAGGGAAAAAGCGTACGAATGTTTAAAGCTGGCACAGACAAAACATGCTAAAGCTTACAATCTGCGTTCGAAACCTGTAGACTTCGCGATTGGACAGATAGTTTATAGACGAAATTTTGTCAAGAGTAGTGCACCTAATAAGTATAACGCCAAGCTTGCACCTAAGTTCAGGAAATGTCGTATAAAGCGCAAAATCGGAAACTGCTTATATGATTTAGAAGACCTTAATGGTAAATATATTTGCAAAGCACATGCGAAGGACATTATTCCGTAGTCAAAGTTTGCCCGGTTTCTCAGTTGGTAGAGCATGAGATGTTCAGGGTGTGAGTCGGCCCCGCGTTGTTTTATATTGTTTGTTTTCACATGTAAATGGATTCGTCTTTCAAACATAACGACTGACATCGCATTCGTTCTGCTTGCTTTGTAACATCAATCTATTCCTAGTCTCTGGTCATCAATGTGTCCTGAGCTTAAGTCAAACTGACAGCAGATAAGCGATGCTCACGTACAGAGGTCACTATGACTGATCTTGCTTTCGAAGATCGACAATTTCGAAAAGACTCGTTCAGAAAAGATTTCCGGCATCTATCTTTCTTTTAGACTTAAACCACCGAACGATAATGTTCTCGTCCTAATATATATATTAGAGTTTCATTACGTTTTTTTTTTATAATAGTATAGTGCTATAATAAAATTAAGTCAACATTATAATAATTATAAAGTACCCATTAAAAATATAAGTACTATAAGAAAATTAATAGTACATATTGTGTACACGGAATTTCTATTAGGAACATATGACGGAGTCAGTAAGGGTAAGAATATAAAAAAGAGAACATTTTGTCATATAAAACTGACACCAATTTGCATAATCATGCATTTCAACAGGTTCTTGTTGGCATTTTTCGTCACGAAATTTATCTCCAGAGCGTGTTGAGGCTGAAGAGTTTGTCTTGATTCTCATCCACGAGGTGATTTTATAAAATTCAACTTTTTTTTTTGTTGCCCAAGCTGATCCCACCATTAATATCAGGCTGTGGTGCACATTACATCGTTATAAAAAAAAAAAAAATCACGCAAATCTCATACAAACTCCGGCCAAATTCTTCAACACGTGGGGAAACTCGACAGCTTTCCAAAACGACACCAAGATCGCTGAGCGCACATGCGCAGGAATAAATCCACGCATAGCCGCCAAAAACCAAGCCAGCCCAGTTAGTGAGATCTCCGCCGTCAGCTGCATAAGACCCGTCCGAATCCTGAAAATCACGCTGTGTTCCTCATATATAGTGCACGTGTACAATTCGTGATTTACATATAAAGACACATATACATTATAACATAAGAGTGAAATCACCTAAATACATATTTGCTAAATATTTATTAAAACTTAAAAATACCTACTTAAAAATTCGTAAAATACCTATTAAAATTGAAATAATTGCTTACCTACCTTTTAACACATACCATACCTACATATAAATATATTTGCTACTTAAACTACTTTTTTCTTTAAATACTTAATTGCCTAATTTTGTTTATACCTACCTAACTTAACTTAAATTTTGAATATCTGTCATGCAACTAAGTGTTACAAAAAGTGAAATAGTGGTTAGATATCTTTAATTAAATAATAACAGCGTCATCATTTACAACAAGCCGGATGTTCCTGACATGTCAAGAAAATCTACGAGCAGAAATCACAGGTAACAAATAATCTTATCAGATACATTTAATATAATCACCACTATCACATTTCATATATAAACACTCAAAGCATTCTTGCATTTGCTAATATTTTAAACAATCTTTAATATCAATCATACATACATGCATACTATTTATATTTCAAAACATTAACATTAAATAATTTCATTCATTCTTATTATCACTTCATACATTCCCTAATTGTGTTAAAATCCCTGAAAAGCAATATAGAAGGTATATAATATATGATCTATATCGATCATAACATATGAATTAATCAATAAATTTTAATTTTATTTCAATTATACATATCAAATATCCCGAGTTTTGATTGTGGTATATAACCACACATATACAAAATATCGTCCGCGACTATTACGTTTCGTCAACTATGGCAGCACTTGCTCTCATAGTCAAATTGATTTTTAATAAGGAAATGGACATGTCTTGCTAATTTTCCCCCCTCATCGGTCATCTTCGTCATCAACATCGTCCCCATCTACTCCGTCAGCATGTACCTAAGAGTACAAGTAAGTAGTTTCAACATGCGATAACACCAAGCATGCCAAAAACCTGTACGACACGCGCCCCCTCACAGCTTCGGTAATGAGTGCCCTAATGCACTTGCTATCAGGTAGCTGTTCCTTGTGACAAACCCCCCATTCCGATCAATGAAGATCTAGTGTCTGATATGACGTATGTGCAACAGTTCAATTTTCTCTTAAAACCATTTCAATCATATTCATTCTCGATCATCACCTCTCCCCACGACCCAACCCTGAGCACCCGGAAGAGAATGTTAGAAAGGGAGCATTAGAGGTGGATTTGAATGGAATGTGCATCGTATAATACTTTTGACATAGAAGTGTAATATCATCTTTCGTTTTGCTTCCTTCAAATAAATAGCAGTTGTCGTATGGCCGCAGTGGCAGTAACATGCTCTGCCTACATATGCCACAATACACTTATTAAGGAGCTTGTCCAACCATAAGACGGTTTAGATTTCGTTGGAGTATTATGTAGATAACATCTTCATAGTATCCTCTGGCGACACAACCCGTGTCAACGCTATTTTACAATCGGCGGATTCTACCATTTATACCTGGACCCAAAAAACGGCTTCAGTATCCTTACTGGTATTAAGAGCGCAACAAATATCTGCCGTATACTTTCAACTATATTCGAAGCATTTTATATACCAATAACAACATAAGTTTAGCATGAATACCAGGGCATACCGGCATTAACGGAAACGAAATTGCAGATACTGCAGCTAAAGAAGCAACACGCTACCCGCTGGTAGAAGAGCTGCCAAATATTCCTCAGCACTCCACACAGGATAGAATTCCGTACAAATAATCCCTAATCAGTGAAGAGTGCGTTTCAGTATTTCGAATCAGACTAGGGAAAATCTATTTACTAGTAGTCTAGTCACTACTTTACACTAAAACCTCCAGAGATGTGCGAAAACTGTAGGATAGTACATATAGAATATAGATATCCTTATTTGCAATTCTAATAATAATGTAATGTAACGTTCAAATAATTTTAAAATAAGCTTAGATCAGACGATTTATGAATATACACAAATTTCATTTGTTTATAAAATACACAAATTCTAAAAAAATCGTACTCAAAAGCGATTTGTGTATTCCACAAATGTTTGTGGCTCAGACAATTTGTGTATTTCGTTCCAAATACACAAATTTCAATTGTATATAGCCATACACATTACACAAATGTCCCATACGCAAATCAATTTGTGTATATAGATTTGTGGTTCAGACAATTTGTGTATTTCTACACAAATGTAATTTGTGTAGTTATTTGTGTATAGGCCAGATTGTTTTTGATTCGCTCGTCTTTGACGTATATTCAATAAAAATAAATAAAAAATTGCTTGGATTCGGTCAGGTTTTAAATTTAACAAAGTTGAAAATAGAATGTGTTGCGGTTATTTTGGCCGCGTATTTACTCAAAAGTGAAAGGCAAGACGAAAGCGAACAAACCGTCGAGTTGCCACGCAAGCGCCGTATATGTTGCAGAAAAGATTGGCTTGGCCACCATTAGTGGTACATAGTTCCAGAGTTGGAACTACCTCTATATGCGCGATGGCTATAGATGCGCTGAATCCAATAATGCTGCTCGCGCAAAATACACAGGATCTTTGCTGGTGCGTTCATGACTGAAAAAGGAATAGCATCAATTCTCTTACTCATTGAATGGAACTACAAAAATAGCATTTCATGTATCTACCTACAGTAGGTACAGTCTGGCTCAGAAATCGAATTGTTATTTTGCTCTAGGAGTAGTGCCACAAAACAAAAACCTCAGTTCCAATTGCATTTCAACTCTGTTTACCCCTGTCATGACGCATTTGCCACAATCCGCTTCGGAAATCAACGTCATGTACATTAGCATTGCTTTAATCCATCTCAGAAAGAGGATGCGTTTGAAGAGCAACATTGCGCACGTGCAGCTCAACCAGTCTCTCCAATCTTTTCAGCATGAAAGGAAGACAGACTTATGGGTCTTAAACTTTTGGCGAGAGTGTAGTCGGTCTTACTGATTTTTGGTATGAACACGACTTTAGCCATACGCCAAGGAGAAGGTATGTAGGCCAAGCTTCCGGTGAAAATTATTTTCAACGTCGGTCGGCATCAGCTGGACCAGATGACTCTCAAACGATCCAATTGCATATTTCGTGTACAGAGCAGTATAGCACATAAATCCAATTGTAAATTGCGCTAGTGGCACAAAACAAAAACCTCAGTTCCAATTGCATTTCAACATTTCAAGAGCAGCGCAGAATCACACAGATATAAAACCGAAAACACAGCAGTGTTCCGGTAAACATTGCTTATCGTTGGGCCGTTTTCAGGCACCCATGAACTACTCTTTATCGGACTTATTTTTATACTCTCTCTCCATGACCACCGTATCATGGTCATATTCGTCACTATCACTGGAACTGATAGTTTCATGCGCCTTCTGTTCTTATTCATCATGCACTCAACACCGCACCAATACGCTTGTCTACTAGTTCAATATCCGGTCAATGGACCAGGATAATATCCAGGATACACAAATCATTTGTGTATGTCATTTGTGGTTATAAAATTTGTGGTTCAGACAATTTGTGTATTTTTTTGACAGTAATTTCCAAATTTGTGTATACACATATCGTGTGATATTAGCTTAAACAGCATCTATGGTCTTGCTACCCTGATGCCTTTTTGATATTAATTTATAAATTAATTTTTATAAATTAGTTTTAATAAAAAAAATAAATAAAGACTTGCCATGAGCCATCACCATCAGTCATGCGATATGCATCCCACTAATTCCTATACGGTGATATGTAAATAATCATTTGAAACTGCATATCTCATTATTAATTATTAAACCATTTGATTATAAGCTACAGCCTTCAGCCAAAAGGATTAAATGCTGAAATAACTTCCACTCCAGTTTAGCTTGCCGTACTTCCGTCCTCTGAATTTCCTTCAATAATGAACAAAAAATCAAAAAACAATTACTCCTTTATTTTCCTATGAAGGATTATAATGTACGAGAAAGCATTTCTTCGCTGTCGAGGGTGACGAGGATGATGTATCCTCCAGTTTCTTTTGCAATAAAAAAGAAAATTCTTTCAAACGAAGTGAAAAAAAGAGAAATCATCCATTATGAGGATTCATTTTTTTCCCATCATCCTCATTTCCTTTTTCCATTGATGTGTACGACGAGCAAGTATGTCGTAAAAAAATTCACCATAATTTGGCTGCCATCCAGACTGTCTGTCTGTCTATCTGAGTTGGCTTGGTTTGGCTCTATTTGGTTGGTTTGGTTGGATTGGTTGGAGCTGCCGCTGGCTGGATTGGATGACTGTCTGCGTATCTTTGCGGAATAAATTGTCTGTTTTGATTTTGCCCTTTCATTATAAACTATTACTCCCGAAGAGGACGTACTATGCTTCAACTCTATGCTAAACTAAAGCAATCCCACATGCTCGCATGTAGTGCGTGATTGTGGTGAATGTGGCATTAAAATGCATAAAAGAGGAAAAGAAAATGCTGTGATGTGGAGGCGCAGCAGCAGTAGTAGCACTACAGCAATCATCCGTCAGTAAAGTCTAGGGCCACAGCCGTTTGCGACATTTGCCGAGACAAATCCCAATTAAACACTGATGTGAGTGTAATTATTTAAAATGACATTGCAAGGGTGCGCACGTGGTCGCCGGATTGCGATGCTGAAATCGTTTTCCCACATGAGAAGGAGAGACCGATTAAAATGGCAATGAGATGTTTCCCTTTTTTTTGTTCTTTGGGATTATAATTCTTCGGCAATTGAGAAAATACTGTCTGCTGAGGTTTATTTAATTCATACATTTACTGTCAATGACCAGACTTATAGAAATAGAGCTCAGTGTAGAAGGATGAAATGTATTTCCGGTGCAAAAAACACATTTGTTTGGAATCGCACGATGCTCCGAAGGTGTCTATAGATTAATATACAATTTTGACAGTTTCTCCTTCTGATAGAATCTCTTATGGTAACCAAAAAAAAAAAAAAACCGCAGCAAAATTCTCCCCCAGGATCGCAAATATCCGGTGGACCACATCTAAATTTATTAACACTGGCTCACAGCTCCAAGTGTTGCATTTCATAAAGCACATCTCTAGGTATGCCATAGGCGAACAAAGAACGTGGTTCAAGTTGCCATTCCCAAGGGTGTCATTCCCAAACACCGCGTACAAGCGCAATATTTAACCTAATGTCCTTAAGGGGCGAACGTTTACCCAAAACGCATTCGACACAACGCCCCCAATTGTCTGTCGACGGTATACCTACAAGGACATATTTTTCCAAAAGCCTCGGGCACATTGGTGAAGCTTGTGATGTCGCCCCCCATTAGAAGCATAGCACACTTGTCATAATGTGCGCATTTATAATTTTTTTCTAGTGTTGCAACGACCGCTACAGTTCCATTTGAAGGGATTTATTTGGGCGATGGAGTTTGAGTGTTTGTTTGTGGTGCTGTTGGCGTTATCGTTTCGTTTTATAAACGCTTTTCTTGTGGCCTCTGTTTCATGCGACTTACCTCGAAATACATCTAAGTATAATAATTTATTTATATATCAGTAGGCGTGAAAGGGGTGTTTTATATTTGCACTTCCGCCCCAAATGTCAGAATATCACGATGAGAGTCTCAAAGCGTGTCTTGAAAAATTTTGTTGATTCATTGTAGCATACGCGAAATGAATTAGGCTTCAAGTGCACACATGCATACTGTATAGCCGTATTGAAATATCACACTCGTATGAAATATTAAAATTTGTGAAAATAGCGATATAATAAAATGTAGGTATCTAGCAGGCACGAAGCGTGACTTTTTGGGAAGCGGAAGCACTCAACTTTGAACTTAAAATTAAAAAGTCTTCGCATTTCATTTCTTGCTAACTTTTTTAAAGTTCGTGTTGTCATTTAAAGCATAATCTTAACCAGGGTTAGCTAGTACATAATAATATAAAATAATAATATAAATAATTTAAAAGGTTATTAAGTCTTGTGCTTTAAATTAATTCTTCTTTCTTTTGAAGCAAAAGTATCTATTATTTGGTCACCCAAAATTCTACCACCCACAAATCCAAATCTACCACTTTTTCAGATGGGGGAAAAATGGAACAATAACGCATACCTATAATAAAAAATACCTACGCACTATAAGATTTATTTTCCATCATCCACATAATAGAAACCGAGTGGTTGAATAATTTTAAATTTTTGTGCACTGGAAAATTGGTATCCTACTGGTATCTACTGAGCTTTGGAAAAAATCGGTGATGCTTTGTGAAGTGACGTTTATAGAGCTCAAGAAAATTTGTTCTAAATATTTGCAAAAAAATTATTCATCATATTTTGGGTATTGATAGTATAATAGCAGCATTTATGGTATGTTTTAAAAATCTACCACTTTCTACCACTTTTTGGTTTCCCAATATACCACCTTTTGCCTATCCTCAAGTCCCAACACTATGGCATGAAGTCATAGTTTGTTCTCCAATTTATATGAATAAAAAAGGTATTAGTTTGAAGAGCACCTGCTCCTGCACATAGGAGTAAATAGTCGTAATTTTATTTTACAACTTTTCTGAGTCTGTAACGAATAAGAATATAGTATTGCAAATGTGGCCATGTTTATGAAAATTTTTGGAACTTTTTCTATGGATATCCGAACTTTATATTGAAGCATCGGAGAACGTGAATAAATTTATTATCAAAGTTACATAAACACCACCACTTCTTTCTCCAGATACTACACCCAAAAAGTGATTGGATATCCACTTGACATTTTCTTAAGTAAATAAATACAATCCTTTGAAGTCAAATCACACGTTCCTCGACTAGGATTGTAATATTTTTCGGAAGACAAATTAAGGATGAACTCAGTCATACACCTCGAACTAAAGTCAGCTGTCTATCAGACTCCAAAATTATTGAGTAGATTCTCACCCAGAAGAGCATGAACAATGTTTTATTCATAGAAAAAGTGAGAATATACGATATGTGGTTTGTGATTTAATTCTACTTTTGTTTAGTATGTGCCATGTTTGAAGTGATATTTTGGTTTATGTTGTTAAGGTGCCTTACAGTATGATTGGGACACTCATATGCAGGAGGAATGGGACAGTGTCCTCAACCTCAATCTCAGCATGTTTCACCAAACAAGAGGAATCCACGGGATATTTATTCCTTTAGTGTGGATTTAAAATCCAAAATTGTATCACTGTCATGAATACCCACTTTTCTGAATTGTTCTTTTTTTTATACGCTATTTTGTTATTTTTTTATTTTTTTATGCAAGTGAAGCTGTTTGTTTTTAATTCTTTTTTGTTAGAACTCAATAATCTTTTTTTTTGTTATGTTTTTGTTTTGTTAAATAAAGCGAAAACTTATTTTATTTTATTTTTTTGTGTTATGGAAAAAAAGATTTTAACATAGCCGTCGATGAAACTTCTATTCTGGTAAACGTTTTATTACTTTTGTATTTTTAATATCTTTCCACAATGTTATATTATCTTAAGAAAACTGTTTTGTGCAGATATGATTTATAAGATGCGAGTAGTTGAGTTTTTACTGAAAAGTGTCCCATACATACCCACTCTTCCCTACTACCATTTTCGTCCCAAAAAGAAAAAATATACAGAAACGTACGAGTGGCGCCATTTTATTTTTTAATTGCAGAATGCAAATATCTACTAGTTGGTAGTTACAATTGGCATCTCTCTTCCGTCAAGATTATTTTTTCATTAGTCGTTAGTAGAAGATCACTAAGTTTATTTTTTCTATATTATGTATTTGTATATGTACAATGTACATGTACATATATTGCTATCTCATGCAATTGTATAAACACACTTAGAAAAAAAATCAAAGCAACTCAGCATAATTAACTTTTAAATTGGACCTTCCCATTCCATCTTAAAATACGACATCTAAACCTATCCACAACTATATACTTGATGGATGTCTACTTATCAAAATAAATGTCCTGACTTTGTAGTACGAGTACCTACTAAATATATCTCCTTACTGTTTGAACTTCTCAAAATACTCAGATACGCACCCAGTGAGTGTGTAGAGCAGTCAACTTACTATTTATAATGGGTTACACTTTAATTAATGATGCGTTCATCCGTCATCACGTACGCGCGTACATTTGTGTACACTACACTGCACTTTGTAATTGATATTACTCATGATGTGTCCGTCTGGGTAGAAAGCCTGATTGATCTGACGCGGGGGCGCCGTTATTTGAATTCTAACAAATGAGTAGGTATGTTGTCACTATTCTGTTGAAGTATCCATGCTGCTACGTGCTGCTTCTTTCTTTGATGCACAAGTTGCACAAAGCTTCATCAATTATCTCGGTGGTGGATTTCATTGAATTTCTTGAATCGCCCAGAACAATGAAAGATTAATCCACTTTCAATCGAACCTACAAAAGAAATTACAACACAGACGGTATTTCTTAAGAATTCCGAAATAATGAAAAGAAGGGTGTACAGTTATACACACACAGCATTCCCATTTCATATCACAATGGAGGAACAATGCGAAATTGCAAACTTAAGATACAGTTGTGATATGATGGTATGTGTTTAAACTTACTAGGCGCCATAACCAACAATATCCTGTGTCCGACGCGACGGTATGACATCCCCGATCTATTGTGTGTCTAAGCAGCTTAAGAAAGCTCTAAGCTGACACAAATTGATAAAATCCCATGGACTAATATGAAATGTCTTTATGTTTGATTGAGAGACAGCAGGGTATTGGAGAGGAAGTGACTGAAGGAAATCGTCTTAGACGGTTGGTAAAGTTTTCCGGTTACGATATGAATGGCATCGTTGCGAATCGTTAAGATAAACGCAATGTCAGATATTAAACAAAGACATACAGTTAGTTTTTCTTTCGGATACAGAGGTATATACACTTGAGAGGGATTAGGGTTTCTTCTATTCCTTTTACCAAACGAGTGTTCAATGTTGTCTAGCAGTATGATTTATGGGGGATTGGGTTAGAAGGGTTGCAAGATATGATAATATTTAACATAGGTAAAGGTACTTTCAAAAATCGTGGCTTTTATTATTATAGCAATAGCAATAGCAATTGGGATCAATCTGCCATCCGTCCGAGTTTTCCCGGACATGTAGGTACTCTTTTTCGCCTATGCGTTAAGCGTCCGGGATAGTTTTTCTAGATTGTGCGGGTTTTACATTTTTTCATCGTCAAGAGAAAAGGAAATTCGAAATTAACAGAGCCCGAAAGTGTCAATTTTATTCCCGTTTTTTGGTAGTGATGTTGAATCGTAACTTGTTGCTTCTGAATTCTGCAACATATTATTGTAATGGTAATCGACAAAAGGAAGGTTCGAAAACTAGTTTTATATCAATATCTAATGCGATATTATATACATATTGAAGTTGATGTAATCACTTTAAAAATATAAAATATTTTGCTGAATTGCTCGAAAATGAATATGGAATACCAGACACTCTTATACCATTCAAAAAGGAAATGGTTTTCTCTTCACCCGGGAGTGGAACGACTTTTGCTTATGTTTGAAACCCTAAAATAATGTTTCGAAGACGTCAAAAATCCACCGCAAATATACAATTTTTTTGTTTTGGGTTGTTTAATAAGGTAAGGTGTTCAATGAGAACAAATTTTTCGAATATTTTGAATTTCGGTGAATGCCAAAATTCACGTAATTTATAACACAATCTTTTTGTTTGTAAAATACGAAATATATTTTGTCGCCAATAACTCGGGTCCCAAGCAAAATTTCCAAAATCACAGAAATTGATTTTCTCTTCCCCTCCCCCCCTACCCCCCTACCCCCATTGGAAGTTGGTAAAATATGGAGTATTTGACTAAGGAAATACATAATGTATCTTTATGTGAAGATTTGAGTTTAGTGAACATCTTTTTTCAACACTTTCATTTATGTGTCAGAAAATCAGCCGAGAATTCAGCGCAATTATGATACACGGCCTTAAAACATAAAGTACCTATCGCAATGAAAACGAGAAAGTTAAAAACATTTTGTAACAAATAAGATGCACATATTGGTCCTAGTTTTGTACTCTTTTATAGATCGAGCTCGATTTGAGCACGATTTTAGCTTACCAAAGCTGTTCCCAGGCTTATCCTTGTCAAATCAAACAATCTTGGAGGCCAGGCCATAGGTCCATTACTGGGGTTAACGTAGTCATCGAACATTTCGATTAATAACTCGATGGTTACTCGAGAAACATGGCAAAAAGCACCATCCTGCTGCAACTAAATGTCCTGCAGACCATGTTCACAAAATTTTCGAATTAAAAAATCTCTTTACCTGGCGCCATTAACGGTGACATTTCGATTTTCTTAACTTTTGAAGAATTAGGTACCGCTGATTATGCCAGCCCATTTCCCGCTCCAAATGCTTATTAAAAGAGTCACCAAAACGGAAATAAGGCTAACACTGAACGCAATTTTTCTATAAAAAAACTGGATCGGCTACCAACTGTAAAGCGCCCATTAACTGAACTTACGAGGCGAACTATGATCATTTTGTGAGTTGCTAAGCACTATACTGGATCCGCGCATTTGGGAATAAGCCCCCTGGCTTGATTGACTTAAGTGTCTGATCGTGGTCCCTTTCTGGCCAGAAATTCAGCAGTGATCCTTAGCATACTTGGAAGTAAGAGGCTCTCAAACAGAGGTCGTATGATGGTGAGCTTCAATGGTAAGAATGCGAACAATGCATCATATGAGCTACTTTTAAGCGTTTACAGCTGAAGCCAATAAGGATCAGGGTCTTGAAATAGAAATAGTGTCAGATTGGCAGGCATACCCTTTAAAAGCTCGGAGATGGGAAAAGTAAGGCTTTCGTTTACGTCAAGCCAGAGCACTCTCTCAGTATTTTATCGCATTTTATAAGTCTACTACAGCTCCGGCTTGTAAAGAGTACCGGATAGAGTACTCGTTAGTTAAATCTTCTTGAAATGATCTTTTAATCGATAGGTATTCTAAAATGGGCGCAGTAGCGCAGTGGTTAGGGTGCTGGAGGCTGGACTACTGTGCGAGGGATCCCAGGTTCGATCCCCGGAAAACAAAAATTACATCTTAAGGTTTTTTCTACTGCGCCACCTTTCGCGAACGTCTTACAAACTTCCGAGAGTATGACTGTGCTGAAAAAAGTTCTCAATTCAGCCGTTCGGACTCGGCATAAAATTGTAGGTCCTTCCATTAGTCCCAAAAATAGAAACTCACACAAAACGAATGGTTGCGAGAAGCTAAGCCTAGGGTGTCTACCGCCTGTTGCGCCACCTATTTATTTATTTATTTTTTTTATTCTAAAAACATATTGCGCGGTAAATAATCATTTTTATTTTAGTGTCCAGCTTAAGTTTTACGAACTTACGAATGGCGAAGTGGAAATATAAAATTATCTATTGCGATCATCAAAATATTAAAGTTAATAGAAATGGGTAACGGGTGCTGACCAGTTGTGGAACAGGATTTTCTTCATTATTTCTGGCATGACATCTGTGTATCATATATATTGGAATCGAAAAAAAAGTATTCAAGTCAAATTATAGGCATCAGTGTTGCCACTAAAAAAAGTGAATCCGGTCAAATTTGACCGAATGACCTGATTTTTATTTTCTAGACCCGGTAAAAAGTTAAAATGAAACCCGTTCAAAAAGAGAAAATACCTATACCTACCTTACAATTTACGACTTTTTATGTTCACCTGCATTATCGATGTTTAGAAAACGTTTTTATAATATGTGAATCTTGAGTTTGTGAACTGTTTTTTATTTCGTTTTTTTTTTTAATTTACTGAAACTAATTTTTCATTTTATATGACATGTTTTAAGTTCTGAAATACACTTTTAGTGCATGGCCATACACGCCTTCCAATGAACATCGTGTCCAGCGACACAGGTAGATTTTGAGTGAGTAAAGGAGAAAGGTAGATAGCATAGAAAATCTACTTTCAGAAATAATTCTGGCACTTTCTTTTTCGCACCATTGTGCTTTCGATACAAATCTTCATTTGATATTTGCGTTGATAGAGTGAGGCAGTGTTCCCAGATTGGTGGTTTTTCCAACCAAAATGGTTGGAAATCAACGCTATGGTGGGTAGAATAGGGGGAAAAAAATGATGGTGGGATTTATGGGGGGAAAATATTTCAAGAACTGATTACAGTAAAGTGTATTTGAAACTCCCTTTACGTTGCTGCAGAGCATTCTTGCAAGGCTTTGCCGAGACACTTCGAGTTTTTAGTTAAAGAGTGGAACAACTGGTTTTGAAATAGTACCAAGAGACAACAAGAATATGCGACGATATATAAACTCATTACGGGAAAAAGCCCTTTAAAAATTCCAAACCAAGCTGACACACGCTGGTTGTCAAGGTATGAGGCCATCGTCAAGGTTGTCGAGCAGTGGGATGAGTTAAAACTTTATTTTGCCTTTGCGGGAAATAAAGAAAGATGCTATACAGCCACTCATCTTCATCAGCTGTCTCTTAAACGTGTTAAGATCCGTAACGAATGTTAATAAAATCTTTCAGTCGGCTAACGCAGATCCTTTGAAAATGCTCACGGATCTGAATGAATTACTTCATTTGATTTTAAATATGATAATTCCACCCGCTAGATTACAAAAAGTTTTGGAAAAAGATTTATACAATTTTTCTTTTCGGGACTTGGTTATGAGATCAGACTGCATAAAATTAATAAATATAAAGGTCGGAGCTGGACATATGCAGGGAAAGATGTAAAGATTTTCTTATAGTCCTTTGCGAAAGGCTACAGCTTTGAATATCTGCAAATGTTGAAATTTTGGAATAAATGAGTGTTTTCTGTTCGCAATCGGCTACTTCGCAAATAAAGGCAGGCATAACATCAATTGTTATGAAATTCCCAAATAGTATTTGTGAAAATGTTTTTAAGTGTTTGTTTTCTTTAGGATCTTTGTTCTTAAGCTAAAGACTTATTTTTAGTTCGCTTAGTTGAAAAAATGAGGAGTAAGTACCTATTTGCTCACTTTTCTTACTTAACATAAAATCATTTTTATTTAATTATTTTTGGTAGAAAAATTATGGGGTTATTTTTTGCCTCCCAGTACAAATTTGGTGGGATGTTTTTTTTTAATTTAGTGGGTTTTTTAAAGTCTCATCTGGCATCCCTGGAGTGAGGACGTCAAAAACGGGCGCTCGCTTCGGCTTACCCAAAGAATTTGTTTGTGTTTTCAGTTTCACTATTCTTTTACCTGCCAAATTTTATTTCATTGCAATGACGCCTGGTTTTTGTGTGTAGCCAAATCGTTAATGGAAATGAAAGTCATGGGAGGACAGGCCATGTACTAAGGCCGTGTGTCAATTGGGCTAAATAATTATTCTCGGATAATTTTCTGACACTTGAAAAGAGTAGTTCACCAAACTCCAATCTG
Source organism: Cheilosia scutellata (assembly GCA_955612985.1). Taxonomy (NCBI): domain Eukaryota; kingdom Metazoa; phylum Arthropoda; class Insecta; order Diptera; family Syrphidae; genus Cheilosia; species Cheilosia scutellata. The sequence continues at coordinate 65,916,183 of OY015313.1, forward strand.
AGATTTATCGAATTTCACACTTTAATTAATTAAAATTCAATATTTAAAAACGTCAAAAAATTAGCCTATAAGATAATTTATTATCCTGCCCCCGGAGCAGAATTCCATGCGTGATGTTGTAGTCCTATTATTCGCATTAAATTGGTTTCTGTTTGAACTTGGGAGCATGTTCGTCTTTATTATTATAGTCTTTATTTTATAGTCAGTAGGGCAATTTTATTTTTCCAGTCAAAAAAGGGTTTTCCGGTTAAAAACATTTTTCGTTCCGGTCAAAAAACGGTTAGGCCGGATTTCAAAATTTTCTCCGGTCAGAGTAAACAGATTCCGGTCAGATATGACCGGAATCCGGTAAGAAGGGCATCACTGTATTTAAGATTCTTCCCTAATGTTCTTCATTTCAAATGCGAAGAAATAGGGCTTATATTATAATATATCGACCACATTTTGCAGAATGGGAGCAGAAAATAAACCAACCTAGGAAAAACGGCCAGACTTTTCTGGCAATATGTATTTCCAAAATATCCGGCATTTTTCCCAAAAAAGTTTTCTGACAACAGAGATTTGGTTTGAAAAAAAAGTGAAGAAAAAGTATTTCTAACTCATAAACTTCCTCGTCGATCTTCGATTTTTTTTTTTTTAGTGGGTTTTTGGCTAATAGTTTGCGGTTCGAAAGCCGCTATTCGCTGCGTCGTCAACCCTTTGACACGGTACATCATTGTCATTGTGTCGCCTGGGTTTCTCAGATGGACTCGCCCGCGAATGAAGTTTTTTTCTAGATTTCATGGAGTTTCCATTCATTTCTACAAAGTAGAAAAAAAAAGATTTGATATTATAATAGGTAGTCCAATTATTGTAACTCCGCCAATTTTATAAAAAAAAACACGTTTATAAAAAATAAAGGTATGTTTTGACTAATTAGACTTAAAAGACAAAACTACCAGTGTTTGAAAGATTAAGAAACAAATGCTCCTATTCCTTACAGCCTCAAAGTTAAAATGCCTGCATTTTATTGCACGAAATCGTCTACTTCTACAGTGTCATTAATTTCCAGTTAGCGGCTTAAGTAGTGGGACATTAGGCAATATGCAAATTTACCATGGAAATAAATAGGTACATACGTGTGTAAACAAAACTCCATTGTCTACTACAATGGATGTTCAATTAATCAACCTAGTCCATAAATAAATATATTTACATAATATTACAACATTAATATTGCTATGATACAAACCTTTTTCCGATAGTTTTCCATTCATAAAATTTTTTTGATACTCAGCAGACAGAAAAAAGTAATTGAATCCTATATCCTTATAGGTAGTTATAGATGATGATAAATCGTAGTATTGTCTATGTCTTCTCCTTTGAGAAAGATGTGACTATGACGTTCAGTTCTTACTCATGCACGGTCACATAATTGGTATATAGTACACACGTAACATCGTACAATACAAACTCAAAAAACTTAGAAGGGAAAAAAAACATCCTTCAGCATTCTGACAACAAAATTTCCACTTTCCATTCCACGTTACACACACAGCCAATATCAGGACATTATAGCGTCGTTGTAGTCTCACAAGGGGTTCTTCTTATTTTTGCATTTGTTTTCATTTAAAATTTATACACGCATCTATGTGTGTTAATGTAAATTATAAAAGAAGGACATTATGCTTTTTCTTTTCAGTTTATGGGAAAACATCGAAAATTCCGCCAAACAATATAAAAAAATACAAAAGTCAAAACACAACAGTCAAACCATGTCAGCTGTCACTGACAGTTGTCAGCTCTTGTTGTTGCTGTTTTTTGATATCACCACTACTACTCAACATTCCTGCTGATGCCGCCATTGTAGGAAATTCTTAGATCGATACATGCGCAAGACAGACAACAAAATAGCTTTAGCACGCGTCGCAACAACGGTCATAGTCATACACATAACATTTGACATGTACTCCAATGTATGGGTGTAGATAGATATTAAATTTAATTCATTTCTTTTCGATTCCTTATTTGTACATATGTAGGTATATGTGTATTCGATGTAGATTCGTTTTTTCCTTCTATTGGAATTTTCTTTTACATCCTTAGTGTAATCATTGTCTAAAAAATATTATTAGGAACTTTGAATTTTTCGTCGTCGTTTCATTGTATATTTACAGCCTTCTCCCCCAGTCGAAAAAAAAATAAGGACACAGACACTTTTTTCCAATTTCACTTTTTATGCACTTTTAGTGGGCTTTTCTGACACAATCTTAAGGATGTTGATATGGTTTCATTAAACTGATAACAATGTACACTTTTTCACTTTTTTATTGCCTAATTATTTGATATTTGCAAAAATTTACCTATAAAGCTATAGCCACTACACCATACACACAGGGGGGAGAAAATGTGTGCGGGCTCTATGGCGACGGACTACAAGGACGCGGTGCGACGACAGTATTGTGGATGGTGGATGAAATTCTTTGATAACGCGCACACAAAAATTCTCATTCTCTCTTGTACTGTCCTTTTCGCAATTATTTCTATTCAAAGGCTAAATATATACTTCAACCCCTTAAGGACGCGGAAATTTTGATGAATTACTTTTTACCCTACAACAGGAATTGAGATGAAATTTTTTTGTTGATATGACATAGACAAGGTAAATGTGTTTTGAAATGTTGCTACAAAATCAACCCCTTTTGAGTTTTCTTTTTTTTTTTAAATACGATCCACATATAATCAACTTGGATTTTCTTGCAGAGCGCAAGTTCGATTTTAAATGTAAGGATAATACTTTTGCATCTTTTATAGTTCCTTTTGTTGAAGCCCATGCACAAAGTATTAAATACTTTTGTGAGTGTTGCCAACGCAAACTGATATCATGCGCTGTGAGAATACGTGACATAAAATTAATCCACACAGGGGTTGCTAATGATCCACACACACCCTCGGGAAAGTGGATTGTATTTTTTTTTATATTCATCGAAATGGAAAGTGGAAAAGAAAGTTTGAGCAATGCGAATGTATTTCTTAGTTTTGTGTTTCTACTTTTTCGAGTTCTTTGTTTTTCTATGTCTATTTCTATTTCGGCTTGAGGTGCTGTGCGTTTAACGACCCCGAGTGCATTTGCTATACAAATCCAAGGGTTGTTTGCATCTAAAGAAATATGAATACCATGTTCGACGGTAATTAGGTTCTTAGACCGATAACAAGCAAACAATATTTCCGGTACGCTTGCATGTCTCGACGGAGTCGCCAAGATTGCATTGGAGACTTAAGTCCTAAGGTCTATAATGCAGTTAATGAATATGGAAATATACATTTCTGCAGTTCATTAGGTATTTCGTATGAACTCGAAGAAACAGAAGCCATGAAAAATGGCGTTTTGTTGGTGGTATATTGCAGGCTCTTAGATTTTTGGGTTCAATTTCCTCTAGTCCCGGTACTCTAATGCACTTAGAAAGTTCCGTGGATTAGCTTATAAGAGTTTGGGATATATGAGTGGGATATTCGATATTCTGTTGCGACAACATGTTCTCAATCTTTCTCGAGGGTTTGGTGACTTTTACTCTGGGGAGTCTGATTATTTTAACGAATTTTGTTTTGCCGTCAAAGTGGGCTCTGATCTCTGAAGTTTTTATGTGAAAAACTGCTGAGCTTTTATTTTGCCTCCGTCAACGAGTGGCCATTCCAGCGCCTGCCTTATGTCGACATCCATTTTGACGAAAAATGATTCTGGGACCATTCAGCTCTTTTAGATGTATCGAATGCTTCAGAGACTTTTCATATTTCACATTTCCGACCACAAATTTAACATATTACTTAAAGAGGTTTAGCTTCACCCGAATAAGTAGAGCGTAGAGTAGAGTTTTTTTCTGTAATTCAGTTGTTGGCTTATAGATACGCACCGCAATTAAATTGTATACAACTGACTGCTGGTCAAATTCTATTCACTCACAAACCTATAAGTCAACATAACCTCAAAATTAGTTTTAGAATGTGTCGAAAGAAGCTAATGGCATCGCTTGATTTGTTCAAGATTACCCTGATTTGCGGTCATAGCAACGTTTATGGAAACGAAACGTTTATGCTAAGGAGCAGGGCAGGCAAGGCTTAGCCCTCCACTGCTCACATGCGGAATCGGTCCACATTTTGATAGGAGCAGTCAAGGAAAAAAAATGCTCAAAATTCCTATCGAAGGCCAACCTCAGATGGAGGAGGCCGACGAACTGTATCATATCCAGAAAGATGTGGGCAAATTACAGCATGAAAAAACTAGCCCACCTTCTAAATAAAATACGAAAAGATATAGCCAGATTAACAGATACCACCACAGGCCACTGGCCTATAGGGTACCATATGCGGTCAGATTAGGCACCAGACGTCAATCTCTGGGGAAACTCCTTTTTCGAATCCCTCGAAGAGGTCTCAAGAAGTAGGATTGAAGAACTGAACCTTTTTGAATTCCACAGGCTGCGTCTTGACTCTCCACTTTGACAAAATTATACAACCAGTTCAAATGAGTTTTTGTAACAAAACAGGACTCAGTGACACTTTGGTAGCCACCTACAAATTTTGAAATTAAATCCTTTCCTTCAAAGTCGTATTGTTGTTGGCGGTCAGAAGGTTGAGTTTAAAAAAAATATTTTACGAAATGCGTAATGAAAACTATTACGTGAACAATTAAACGAGTATACATACTTCAAAACAAATCGTAATATTTTTCACTCATTCAGTTGTTTTCCCATCAACGAAATTTTGCATAGGTATAGGAACAAAAATATATAATAAAAATAACTAACAAAAATTTGGACTATGTGAAATTTCTTTTTTGAATGCATTACTTAGTGTCGGCATTATAGCTTTAGGCTGCTCGTCCACGGAAAAACAAAAACGGTTTCTTTGAGTTGCCTAATTTGGTGTGGGTTATTGACAGTCATTCTTTATTAAGTTTTCTTCTAGCATGTTGTATGCAGTATGCAGTATAGCAATTGCACTTAAGATGGTCTCAGACTCGGACGACGCGACGCACGATTGGCTATTGTGGCCCAATAATGGCCCTTATTGTGAGTGTCGATAGTTGATCGTTGATCGACAACTGTCGATCGATAGACAACTGTGATTGTCGATTGCGATTGATATTATTTGTCGATTTGACAGTTGCTTGTAGTCGATTACAAATGTCTGGGCGATGCTTTCTCTTGGAAGTGAAAAAAAATGTTGGGCGTACGAATAGCTAAAATCAGTCGACGCAATCGACAATTATCGTGACGATCGCTGATCGACAATCACAATAAGGGAAATATTGTGCTAAGTGAAAGAGTTCAACAATATTGGGCGCAATGACAAATAAAAATTTTATCACTTAATTTATTAATGAACTCCGCCAGTATAAAGGAATATTTAAAATAATATTCTTGCTTTGCTTTGCCTTATTGAGTGTAGGCACGCGGGTTGGTGAAAGTGATAATATAATAAAATGGACTGCGCTGCTCAGCACAGTCTACCTTTCTCAATTCAATAGAAAATCTATGGAACACTTACTTTTTCCACACAATTTAAATCAACGTTTTTACTTAGACATAAGAAAACCAAGAGAACGACAATAAACAAAAAACACATCGTAGCAACAACAACGCACAGAGGTTGGTCTATCTATCTAGCTATCATTCCTACCAAAGTGACTGTGTCTACGAGTTGTTGTTAATGGAATTCTCTCAAACAATAATTCAGAGACTGAAATTCGACATAATTTCCAAACAGAAATTGTCAGGGTCAATCCCAAACAAGCGAGAATCGTTTGTTAATTAATTAATTTGTTAAAATTAACGTCGCGTCGCTAGCTCCCGGAATATTAGTGTACCATGGAGTTTTCTTTCTCAACCCACTAACCTTACCTAAAGTACAAACACTACTCTAATCAGCTGCCTGAGGTTAAAATGTTAGAATAAAAGTCAGCAACTTACTTGAAGTAAGTATAACCTCATTATACTCCAACAACAAGGCAATTAGAAAATAAATAAATAAATAGTTGGCGTAGCAAGGACAGGGTTGTATAGGCACTCTATAGTCTGTAGGACTAGCTTTTTACAAGTATTCGTTTGTGTGAGTTTTTTTTATTTTTGGGACGATGGAAGGGAACTAAAAATTGTAGCCGAGTCCGTACAGCTGAATTTAGAAGCTTTTTCAGGACAGTTATACTCTCGGATGATTGTCAGACGTTGGCGAGAGGTGGAAAAAACCTTAAAAACCTGAAACCCCTCGCACAGTAGTCCAGGACACTAACCGCTGACCCACTGCGCTCCAAGGCAATGTGAAGCCATCAAAAATGATATGTATTGGAACGATGTGGTACATCAGCTGATAAGCGTGCTAAGTAATTGTTTATAGTCCGGCCTGACCAATGTAAAGAGAATTCGCCAACCTGATGGCAGCATTGATGAATGTTAAAACGATTTTGCAAAAAGCTAACATTTTTCTTTTTTCGAATTTAAATTGTTTACTTATAGAATTTTTGGTTTGCTATGAAATGATTCTAGTCTTTGTCTTCGCTTTTTAACCCATTGAAGCATTTTAGTTTCTTTAAAAGGTTCGGAGTTAGACAATGTATTTGGCGATTTAATAAATTCAAAATGCTCACTGGAAATTAGTTCTGCAAACAGAAGACTGATTGAAGATGTTGACATATCCCTTATTCACATCCCATATCCTACGAGTATACCAAAGCAGCAGAATTAAAAGAAATTTACAAATTTGTTGTAACAATGGGACAAGCAGCAACACGTGCCAATTAACATAGAACTACGTATGGGAATATGTAGGACACATGCAGGCTAAGACTTTAATCAACCAAAACCATACACGTGGCGCGCTCTTTCTACCTATTTGTATACTCGTCGACATAACACATTTGGTCAGAATCAAAGGGGTAGGTAATTAAGGAAATGAGAACTAATTTGTTTATTAGGACGATGATCAAACAAGCCTTTAAACCTTCAAAAAATGAATAAATGCGCAACAGATTCATATAAGCAACCTTATGCCCATCTTATTACAACCATTCGTTTTTGCGAGTTTTTATTTTTTTGGGTCTGTAGAGTCGGCTCGGCAATGCACGACGGTCGGTAGTCGCCTAGTCGGACTTAGACCAACCCGTTCTTGCATAGACACGAGACAACCAAACATATCATGGATGCTTGGTGTCTGCGATCACACTCAGGCCCTTATTGTGATTGTCGATCAGCGATCGTCACGACAATTGTCGATTGCGTCGATTGATTTTAGCTATTCGTACGCACAAAAACTTTTCACTTCCAAGAGAAAGCATCGACCAGACATTTGTAATCGACTACAAGCGACTGTCAAATCGACAAATATCAATTGCAATCGACAATCAAAGTTGTCTATCGATCGACAGTTTTCGATCAACGATCAACTATCGACACTCACAATAGGGGCCTCAGACTCTACTTCTAGTGTATACTTACAGTCAGCTGAATTATGATTTTGAGCAAGATGCTACAGGGTCGAATGGAAGGTAGATAAGATAAGCAAAAATCAAGTAACTTAATTATTTCAGGCGATTTTAACCTTAATTTACTAGATAAAAACGATATGGTTTCTAACTACATGGCTATTCTGGCATCGCATGGTCTTGCGAGTTTGATCAATGAACCCACTAGGATGGTATCGGGAAGATGTTTGGATCACTTTTATGGAAGATTGACCAATATCTCAATGAGCTCCTGCGAAAGTGGCATTTTTGATCTTAATATTACCGATCACTCTATGACAGCTCTGTTGGTAAACATTGATGCAATTAAAAAACGAGTGTTCGGGTAAGTGTCCCAAAAAGAGTGAACAAAATTGATTTCATAAAATTTAAAAGAAATCTTTTTTGTTTTTGAGTTTTGGGATGCGGTTTACGAGGAAACAGATGTTTCTGCATCATATTCACTATTTCTGAATGCGCTTAGTAAACATATTAACGACTGTACTTCCATTGTGCCTCTAAATAAAGCCTGCAAAAGACTTAAGCCCTGGATTACAAGGCTTCTTGTAAAGAAAGTTCAGAGAAAAAATAAATTAAGAAGTGTTCAAAAAACCCAAACAACTTCAGATTGAGTGATCAATATAAAAAACAAGTGAAAGTGTTATCATCGGCCTGGCCGATGCTTTGATACCCTCCACTGCATAAAAGTAATGCAAAATGTTTGCCAGTCTAATGTTGGTTTTGTATGGGAGGTACCAGAACTACCTGACCGACATAGCCCATTTTTAATACCAACCTGAGGACCGTAAAAATAAGATCTTTCACAAAATTTCAGTCGCCTAAGTCGATTCGTTTGGACGCTATTGTGATTTCAACAGACGTAGAGACACATGGGTCTAATAGTGGTTTTGTATGGGAGGTACCAGAACTACCTGACCGACATAGCCCATTTTCAATACCAACCTGAGGACCGTAAAAATAAGATCTCTCACAAAATTTCAGTTGACTAAGTCGATTCGTTTGGACGCTATCGTGATTTCAACAGACGTAGATACACATGGGTCTAATAGTGGTTTTGTATGGGAGGTACCAGAACTACCTGACCGACATATCCCATTTTCAATACCAACCTGAGGACCGTAAAAATAAGATCTCTCACAAAATTTCAGTTGACTAAGTCGATTCGTTTGGACGCTATCGTGATTTCAACAGACGTAGATACACATGGGTCTAATAGTGGTTTTGTATGGGAGGTACCAGAACTACTTGACCGACATAGCCCATTTTCAATACCAACCTGACGACGGTAAAAATAAGTCCTCTCACAAAATTGCATTCCCCTAGGTCATTTCGTTTGGACGCTATCGTGCTTTCAACAGACGGACAGACAGACAGACGGACATGGCTAAATCGATTTAGAATGTGATCCTGATTCAGAATATATATACTTTATAGGGTCTCCGGTGAATCCTTCTTGGCGTTACAAATGTAATGACAAAGTGAATATACCTTCCTGTGGAGGGTATAATTATGTTCTAGACTTAAAAAAGAAATTCGTAAAAGCCGTGACGATTACCTACTATAAAAACCAATTCTTTTTTGCTAAAGGTAATCTGAAGAATGAATGGCAAGTTGTTAATAGTATTTTAAAAAAGTCTTCGTGTTCTACTAAGCCTACTACAATTAGTATAAATGGCTGCAATGTGTCTGACCAATTCGATGTTGCTAACGCTTTCAATAATTACTTTTTGTCAGTAGCCAGCAATTTATATTTTCAAACAGGCCAACCAAGTTGTTCTTCTTACTGTAACAGTCGTGAGCATCTACAAAGTAATAGCTTTTCCTTCGAGCCCATATCTGCATTTGAACTTTTAAAAGTCATTGGGTCCCTTAACGGTTCTAATGCTAGCGGCTATGATGGTATCTCCAATATAGTTTTAAAACGCATCGAATGTTTCTTGGTAGATGTACTAGCAGTTATTTTTAACCGAAGCATATTTTCTGGAATTTTTCCTACAGCTCTCAAATGTGCGGACGTTGTGCCTCTATTTAAAAAAGGCTTAGCGGAGGACATAAGTAATTACAGGGAAATTTCACTACTTCCCACTTTTAGTAAAGTTTTTTAAAAAATTGTTAAAATAAGACTGTTATCTTTCCTAAACAAGAACAAATTTTTCAGCCCAGTGCAGTATGGTTTTCAGCAAGGAAAGTCAACTGAAGATGCTTTACTTAGTTTTTGTTCCAGTGTTTTCTCCAGCCTTGATGCAAAAAAGTTCACTGCAGGTTTATTTGTGGATATTACGAAAGCCTTCGATATGGTTAACCACACTATCTTGTTGAAAAAACTAGAAAAAGCTGGAATTCGTGGCTTTATGCTCGATTGGTTCAGTTCCTATCTTTCAAATAGATCTCAAAGAGTTAAAATTGGGGAAATCAGGAGTGGTCTAAAGTTCTCAAATTTGGGAGTACCTCAAGGCTCTGTGTTGGGACCTATTTTGTTTCTTATATACATTAACTCTCTTTTTGAACTTGATTTTAAAGGTACACTTACTGCTTTCGCAGATGATGTGGGATGTTCCTACCGTTCAGATAGTGCTTTAAACTTGGCTTCTGATATAAACTGGGATCTAAACTTATTAAGGATCTGGTTCGCCGAACATAGATTGAGAATTAGTTCCAAAACTAAAATAATGTTCTTTAACCTATCGACCACAACTGACTCTAATGCCGAATTTTACTTTCATTCTACGGATTGTAAAAAATTCAAACTACGCATGTGCCCCAACGTCAACTTGTCCAACGTTTAGTAGCACCCTACATTGCAGTGATGAGTGTTTGTTTAGTTGAAAGGGTCGAAGAGTTCAAATACTTGGGACTGATTATTGACTCCAAAATGACATTTGTAAATCATACGCTGGCATTGAAAACATATATTCGTTGCGCTCTCCGACATTTTTTCTATCTAAAAAGTGTTTGCTCTGAGAAATTACTAAGAATTATTTATTATGGAATTTTTCACTCGAAGCTCCAATATGGTATTGCCTGCTGGGGCGGGACATATCGGAATAAAATTCAGCCTCTTTTAGTTTTGCAAAAAAATGTAGATATTGAGAAAAATTTGCCGAAAACACCGTCGACATCCTAGTTTGCCATTGTTCCGTGTTATGAAAATTCTTCCAGTACGTCATTTGTATTGTTTTAAAGTATTGAAAACTTTTTTTTATCAGAACGGGAGATATGAATTTTAGATTAATTTCTGATTATAATTTACGTCAGAATTTGTTGAACCTTTCTACCTTTTTCCCGTACCACCGCTTTTCGTAACTTTTATTTGGTCTCATCGCGGCGCCTGTTTAATAAACTACCTCAGTCAATCAGGTCATTAACCGTTCCTGGAGAGTTTGAGAAATGTGTTAAGCATTGGCTCCTTCAATTTAATTACATGAATTTAGATTCTATTCTTTCTGACATTTTGGTGTAACTTAAGTCCTTTTTTTCTTCTTTCTATAATGAATATTTACATATAACTTGAATTGTAATATTTAAAATGAGTTCATATTATCTTGTTTTTTTTTTATGCAATAATGTGTTTATAACTATTTAAGGGTCACCCCACCAATAATTAAGCTATTGTAATAAAGTTCTTTGAAGTGGCATTTGACACTATTTTAATACGTATAGCTAGTATACAAAATACAAAATGTCACTAAACTATTTCAAATAACCTGAATTTAAATAATTTATATTGTATTCAATTTTTGAAATAAATAAAACTAAAAAAAAAAAAAAAAAGGGGCTGGGGCCTACAATTTTTAGCCGAGTCCGAACAGCGGAATCGAGAAGTTTTTACAGTTTTATTATACTCTCGTATGTTTGTGAGACGATAGTGAGTCTGAGTGGTGGCGAGGTGGAAAAAAATTACAATTTGCTAAAGAATTAATAAAAAAAAAAATAAAAAAAAGCAGATGGGCTTTCTAAGCCTAATATTTAATTGTTGCTGGAAGCTTCCTACTTTCCTCAATGCTGGAAAACAGCCAATGTAGTGCCAATTAACAAACCTGTTAAAGGGAAAGACAACCCTAAGAGCTTAGCTACAGTCCCATAAGTTTATTAAGCTCCATTGGTATAATTTTCGAAACGATAATTAAAATATCTACGGCTTTTAGACTATATAGAACGGTCGAACATATACCCCAAGGAACAATTTGGCTTCAGATCGGGTCACTCTACAAGCCATTAAATTTCAAGCTAAAAATAGCCAAAATTCAAAGTTTTCGACTGACCTACACATAGAAAAACCTTTCGATACAGTGTGGCATGAAGGTCTTATTTATAAGTTTACAAGTTTAGTTTTCTCACGTATCTTGTTAAGTTAGGAATTTTGTACAATGGATGGGTTGGAGAAGTAATTTAAAAAAAAATATATTTAAAATGAAATACCTACTTCAAGGTGCTGGGATGTGTTCTCCATACCTAATTAATTTGTATTATATTGTCCAAGTTTTTTTTTAATTCTTTATGCATTTATAATTAAACTAGAGCAGTATCTAGATACCTACGAAAAATTATAGAGACAATTCCAGATAGGAGTGAGGGCGTACCTACTACACACCAACCTTATACCTACACCTTTTGTCTCTTTTACACACAGCTGACTTTTCAACATGATTTAATGTGATGGTTAGGTTAGGTTAAGGTGGTAGGCCGCATTTAGGCCAGATGAGGCCAATTGTGATACCACAGGATCTAATGATTTCACAACTACCCGTTGAACCAGAAGGAGCTGGTTGGAGAATGAAGCGTTGGAGGCAACTCATGCTTGCATTATCAAGTTCGCCGAGATCGAAGAAGTATTCTCCGAGATATATTTTTCTATGAGCTGAGAGGGCTGGTCACGTGCATATAGGAGGTGAAGAATAGTCTATTGCTCTCCCTCGTCCATGCAACTATTTAATGTGATAAAAATTAGGAAAAATGAGAGAAGAATGTAGTGTCATACGGACTTTAAGAGCGCACTAAGATGATTGCAGATTGTTACTTATGGAACTTAAATTGTTTTCAAATTTGTTTTGGATAAGTATGTTGGGAATTAGTTGTCTGTCTGGTAGTGTGCTCATATGTGCGACATTACGAAATAGTATAATCTCTAGAAGTGTTTCATAACATCTGCCTTGGCGAGGTATATTTGTATATCTACATAGAAATGCATAGGCTTTGACTTTTCAATCTATCACCAGTAAGAAGACTAACAATGTTTCTTTAAGCCTGTCACAAAACCAATGTTCGCATGCAGGGCCGGCCTTAACGATCTAGGCGCCCCGGGCGAGTCATGCATTTGGAGCCCTTTTATATTTCGTTAAAATTAAAAAAAAAAAAAATATTTTCAATTGTGTACCATATTTATTATTGAATTAATAGAAATGTGTGTCAGTTAGTCACATTAATGAAACAAAAACAAAAAAATAATTCAAAAAACAATTAAAATTTTATTTGTCTAGCTTTTTTGTCAGCAAATATTTTGATAAGACTGTCAAAATCTTGGTTTTCTGCAATTTGATTTTCTATGGACAGTGAGGCCAAACTATAGTTAATCTTATTTGGGACATTGTAGACCGCAAGAACGTTTTTATCAACTTTGGTTTAGAAAAACTGCGTTCGCCACTTGCAACTGTCACTGGTATTGTTAACAGAATACTGAGCGATATCCAGGTATTGGGATCATAATGTAACTCTTAAAGATTGTGATTTTTGATAAAATTTAATGTCTCGATAGGTGTTGGGAATACGACAAGACAAGCAACAAAATGACAGGTCTGGGAGATTAATGCTGAGTACTCATACTCACTCTTACAAGACAAGTTCGTAAAAATTTGAGATCAATTAGAAAAAATGTATCTACATAATTACAACAATCGACGATTCGAAAAGATTAGTAAATGTTTTGGGCGATTCATATAAAATTGCATTAACATTTGATTTAGTGTTGTATTTACAACATGTACACCATTTGGCCTTACATACATTGGCATAACTCCTGCAGATTCAATAATTAAATAGGTTAGGTATGGTAGATATTATCTACAATTGTTGGCCTTAAATCGTTAGCAAGCCGCTTTCTCAGAGAAAACTCAAGAATAGACCATCGGCCAACTTCAACGAATGGCCAACCGAAAACTAAATACTTAACTAGCTGTAGGAAGTAGGAACCTATTTCATATGAAAACTACAAACACCACAAGTGTCGAAGTGTTGAACACTTTGCATAGATATCGAGTTGCTCAATAGCGCCCAGAGTGCCGAATGAAGTGCTCACTTATTAAATAATTCGTTTGATGTGCATGGGTATTTATCCAAACAAGTACTGATAGAAATCTCGTACATAGGTACATAATCTTATAGCCGTCTTTGATAAAACTAAAACCGACTTTGAGACCCAGTTCCGTTCTATTCAAAACAACTTTAATGGCTACATTTTTACAGCCGACGCAAAAACGCCTAACCGATATTACCAAAATAATCTGCTGTGTTGATGCATTTAAAATTAAACCCACACAAATTTCACATCATCGCAACGTCTTTCTTTTAAAAACTACTAACTAAAACGACTAATCAACAATTTATATCAAAACTTGTGCTCTCTCAAGCATAAAGCATAATTATATTTACATGCTCACTCTTTAAATATTGAATTTCACTTATCACTTCAACATGCTTCGTTAACTTGGCTACATAAGTATGCAAATCAAATTCAAGAATCACCGACAAACAAAAAAATCCTTACAAATCCCCTGACAGTGCCAATATACCATAAACATAAAGTAACAAATCGTAGATTGAAAAATAAGGATAATAGATTCCCTCGTTAATGCAACGACATGTGTGCAAGCAACCCTCCAAAAATTATATTCATCTAAAAGGGGCCACGCGGAAACAAAAACTTCTAAGCCATGTCCACCACCCTATGGAAGCAGACTAGCTCAAGCAGAAACTGAATATAACCACCATGACAAGTAATTTTCATTAAACTTTTCAACCACCCTCCATACACCCGCCGCTCAATGCTCTCCATTCAAAATATTTACATAAAGGATTTCGGTTTTATTGGAAATAAATAACCAACAGGGAAGGTGATTTAGCGAGTATCCTCTCCAAACAACGGCAGCCAGGAAGCCATTGTACATACTACACATATACCGTCGTTTCTCGTTGTCGTTGGTTACAATGCTAAATAAATCCAACGGTGCGTTATTCCGATGATATGAAAAGGACAATGGGAGCTACTCTTGATACTCTCATCCACCTCATTGTAGCACGTGCACAAAACAGAAGCAGAGACAAAGTGAAAAAAAATAAAAAATAAAATGCAAACTCATCCCCAACGCTTCGACCTCCGAACGGATGCTAAATTTCCGTAACCAAGGAGATTATTCGTAATCTCACTGAGTATGGAATTAACACAATCGCCTGCTGCTGCTGCGTGGGAGATGGTAGGTACAGAAAGGGATGATTTATTAGGGTCGCAAACCTCTGCAATTGTGCACAATATACGAGTATGTATGGTAAAGATAGAAAAATGTATTAGCTTACCTTATCTTCAGCTTCTTCGGCGCGTTCTTCCGCTTCGACGACCCTCTGCTCCAATTCGGAAAGCTGAAACGAAAAGTGATGTTTGCCATTGTTAGTGTGCTTTTCGTTAGTGCGATATACAAGAGAGAAATTTAAAAATATTCGATTATTTATAATTGAAGCTTAATGAGGTGAACATTTGCCATTCAAGTATAATGAAGTTTAAGGAAAAATGATGGATGCATGCGGTATTAATGGGTCCGTTTTATTTCGTCTGGCAAAATCGTTATTGCAGATGACAATGGAAATTCATTTTTAATGGATTGAATTAAGTTGATGGTTAGAAATAGAAGGAAGTGATTAATTACAGCCAGCGCAGCGCAGCGCAACGAAAGTTTTTCACCTTGTTTTTATCTTATACACGAACTGTGGTGAGTAAGCAAAGGCACAAACCACATAATCCAATACACGATGCATAATTATTGAGGACAACATTAATTTCCCATTATTTCAGTTCGGACTCAACTATTTCCAACTAGATGGCGCTTCTTATTGGAATGCTATGGAATTGGTTGAAGTATGTGATGAATTATGAAGGCAGAATAATAGATATACGTTACTCTTTTAAAAATAACTAATATGTATTGTATGTATTTATACAAAGCATATTAGTTAGGTACCTACATTTGGATGGGTTAATCTTCGAATGCAATGTGTTTGGTTGGTGGGCCAACATTGTTACCAGAATTTGAAAATCCGGAGGTTTATTTATTTATTTACAAGATTCTTGCAGTCGACGCTATCCTTGGTAAAATAGATAATAACTTTTCAATTAAATCTGAGCTATTATTACGAAGATTTTTGGCCCATTTTACCGTAAACTGTGTGCCCATATAGCTATTGTAGGTATTCTACAAGGTGGCGCAAAAGTAATCCTCCTATCAGAAAATGCTATAAATTTTGCGATTGGCCCCTAATGTCAGTTCTGTTTTGACATTTGTGTAGTAAACACATGCGAAATACACGTTAATAAACAATGTTACGCTACACTGCTCCAGAACGCGGAATATTGGTGACTATTTATTTGAGCAATAATCGGTCGGTGACTTTGGCACAACGTGAATTTCGTCGCAGATTTCCTAGCCGTCCAATGCCTACTGGTGAAACACTGCGACGTTTAGCCGCTCGCCTCGAAGAGACTGGCACAACACGAGATGCTGCCAGGCGTGGCAGACCCCGGAGTAGCCGTTCTGCAGAGAATATTGCTGCTGTAGCCGAAGATGTCATGGAAGCGCCGTCGACATCGACCAGACGACGTGCCACGCTACAGAGCAATGATCAACGAGTTCTTTTTGCCGCAACTTGATGAATTGGGATTGGAAAGCATGTGGTTCCAACAGGACGGTGCAACGGCACACACTGCACGTGCCACAACCGATATGCTAAAGGATGCATTTCCCGGACGCCTAATCTCCCGTTTTGGCGATTTGCACTGGCCAGCAAGATCGCCTGATTTGACCGCTCCAGACTTCTTTTTGTGGGGCTTTTTGAAGTCGCGGGTTTATGTCAACAAGCCTACTCTTGCAGCTCTTAAAGACAATATCAGTCAAGAATGTGAGGACCTATCGCCGGAAGTTTTGGCCAAAGTGATGGAAAATGCCATAAAAAGGGCTCAAATGACAATCAACTGTGGCGGCGACCATTTACATGACATCATATTCTCGACTTGATGTAAAAAAAATTAAAAGACCAAATAAAAATAATCCACAAGAAGAATCAAAGTTTTTCATTTTTTTTTAAATTACAGCCAAAAAACATCGGAAGGTTATTTTTGCGCCACCATTGTATATACAGTAAGGCTCACTGTGGAGCGTGCTGACCAAAATCCAGTAGAAGCTCTGGACAAGTCATTTTTGAACTAAGAATATCTCTCATTCATTTTCAATTCATTCATTTATTTTCAATGGTACGCTTGTCCATTAAGTGGGTCGCGGGTGTAGGCTGCTACAGTCGACCCTCCATAGCTCTCGATTCTCCGCCATCGACTCTAAATCATCAAGGGCAATCCCCATACGGGTAGAGGAGATATTGTAGACTTGATCTAACCATCTCATCCTGGTTCTACCTAGAGGACGCCTGCCTGATGGTACTAACTCCATAGCACGTGGTGGGATCCTGGTCGAGGACATGCGTTTAACATAACCAAACCACCGAAGAATGGACCGCTCCGTGCGGAGAATTAGTTGCTCGATATTGAGTTCCTTAAGAATTCTGGAATTTGTAATGCGATCTGTATGGGTCACATCAGCAATACAACGGAGGAATCTCATTTCGGCAGCTTGTATCCGTAATCCAAAAGTCTGTGCACCTACTTGCATACGCTGACGATATCGACGGATGAAGATCTCCATGGTCGCTTCGAACGCAAAATTCGTCGAGGGACTTTCGGTTCCGTTTGCGTTGACGGGCTTTGGAGGAGGAGATTTAACAGCGAACTCTACGAGCTGTACATCGACATCGGCCTCGTCAGAAAAGTACGTATAAGTCGACTTAAATGGCTAGGACGTGTAGAGCGAATGGACCAACGCTCCGGCCCGAAGAGTCTTCGATTCCAACCCGGAGGGACAACGCAGTAGAGGAAGACCTCGCCTTAGGTTGCGCGCACAACACCCCGGACTGTAACGCCATCTAAGTAAGTTAGTATAAGTATCCCCGATCTTATTTTTTCGGTCATTACCCAAACCTCATGACCATAGGGAAGAGTTGGAACAAACACCGAATTGAACACTCACAATTTAGCTTTGACACCAATATCAGTCCTCCTAATAAAGAATGACCAAGCTGTCTAAAAAATTGATCCAGACTGACCAATCCTACAGGAAAACTCCTCATTGCTCCTTCCGTCACTCGTGAATAAGACGCCGAGTTACTTAATCTTCTCCACCTGTTTCAATGGGACTCCACTAACATGCAGAGTGCATTGAACAGGCGTTCTGGAGACGACCACAAACCGATCGAGTGCGTAATTGAGTTCAGTCTGAGAGGACTCAAGGCTGTCCAAGTCATCCTGAGTTTACCTCGAGGGACTCGGTCGTATGTTTTCTCCAATTCTACGAAGCACGCGTAAACAGGTGTTGCCTATCCTAAGTTGATGCCGTTGTCGACTAGCCGAAATACCATTTATGCCCCTATTGGTGAGACCATTGATGGGAAGCTAGTAGTCGCTCGCAAACTGCCACAGTGCCACCCTTCAGGCCAGGCTCCAAAGAGCACCCTAATATGACAGGCTTGGCAATATCCGATGCTGCTTTCTTTCGTCTTGTTTTCTTTGGGTGTGTGTGCTTCGTCAGCAATGTCGAGGACCGAGGTGAATCAAGACAATATATCTCTTATAAAGAGAATTTGCAAATTTTTCTGTCTAAGAGACAACATTTTTAAATCGCTGAGAAGACATCATTGCTTATAAGGAGGTAAAAATCGTTAACAATTAAACCATTGTATCAAGAATTGAGTGAATGATTTCTAGATTTTTTCAATTCTTGATAAGAATATTCTAATGTGGATTAATAATAATGATTCTTTATTGACAACACAGTATTTTGAAATCGCTTGCCGTTGCACTAGAGATATGAATAAAGATTTAAGTGTATATCTAAGGATCATCACAACATTCTAGGTATACGACTTTAATATATATAAAACAAAGTTCCATGCGTATAAGACCGGTCATGACTCCAGAATGGATAGTCCGATTTGAGCTACCATAAATGTTTTTTTGATCATAATATACCTACAGTGAGATCGTCTTTGTCAAAAAAATAATTTTGGGCTGAACGAAGTTCGCCAGGTGCGCTATCTATATAAAAATTGAGCCCTAAAATGTTTGTCGTCGATTCACGCCTTAACGCATATACCGTTTTTAACCAAACTTTCACACATCTTTGGTATTGGTCCATATACGGTTTCTGTGAAGTTTGGTCAAAATTGGACAAAGGGGCGTGGCACCTCCCATACAAGAAAAACATTCAAACATTCATTCTTATATCTCGAAAACCGCCGAATCGATTGAGTTAAAATTTACAGACAATCTTAGGTATTGGCTTAGGAGTGTTGCTGTAAGATTGGTCAAAATTGGACAAAAGGGCGTGGCACCGCCCATACAAAAAACATATTCTATGGAGTGAAACTCGATGACGTTATAACTCGATAACCGCTGGGCCGATTTTCATGATTCATTTTTTGTTCGTACCTATTGCTGTATTTCAGGTTTACGCAGAAAGAAAATTCCAGAAAATCGATTTATTCTCATTTTACGAAAGAACATTATTATCTAAGATCTATAAGCAATATAATTAGATATCTGAGGGCAATCAAGTCGATGCCATTTAAACTGATTTCAGCAAAGCATTTAACAGAGTAGACCACAAACTTCTTCTTTACAAACTTGAACGTATAGATATATATTATAATAGTTAGACATACAGATTTTCTTAGATGGCTATAATCCTATTTAAAAAGCAAATACCAATCTGTAAAGTTAGAGGTTACATATCCAAAGAAATCGTAGTAACATCGGGTGTTCCACAAGGAAGCCAAATTGGTTTTTATTAATTATTAATTTATTTATTATTTATTTATTTTATTAGTTAAGGGTGTTATCAAATTTGTTCCTCATTGTAATTGTAATACCCTGATGTTTGCCGATGATGTTAAAATCTTCTCCTAATGCAATGATTCGTTAAGTCAAAGAAATGTCTCGGCAATAAATACCTCGCCAACAGCAGCAAATAAAAGGTTTTTAGGGCGTTGGCACTTGGCAGAGTCCATCATGTTCTATGCTGCGCAAGTTTGGGGAGCAAGGAAATATGAGTCTGTCGAGAAATTATTACGGCACTACATAAAGAGAACATTTCACCTCCCACCCAACACTCCAAACTACATGATAATGCTGGAAACAGGTTTATCCATATTATTCATTCAAACTTTTAAGCTGCATGTGGACTACGTACTCAAGGTCCAGGGCAGGATGGTACAGGGAGTGGTTGGATCTCGCTGAGGGCTGTGGAGTGCACTTGAATCTGGATAATAGTGAAAATCGGAAACCTCAACTTTATCAGCTTATCAAACGCATGGATGAAAACGCTCGGTTAATGCATTTAGAGCAAGCTTCGGGATCACTGCTCATAGAATGATCTACAGTTGTTTCAATCATAACCTGACAGAATAATAATTATTGCCGCGACGAATATAGCATATCGGAAATATCGACAGTGTTTAAGTTGCGTGGAGAACTTTTGAAGCTCAACTATATCCCACACAGGGAATACCTACCAGTGCTGTATAACTTGGCAGAAAGAGAAGATGTAATGCATTTTGTTGGAAAGTGTCCAGTTCTAAAAGAAATTAGGAGACATTATTTTCGGAGGCAATGTCCTGACGTCGGAACAAGTATTTAAGCTTCTTAATGAAGTTAACATCTTAAAGCTAACGCAATACTGCAAATTACCTTTAAATTATCGCCAAAGAATAATTACCGAAAACTTCTAAAGTTCTAAACACTACGGATTTCGAATTGTAAAAAACAGGGCCCAGATTCCGTAAAATGAAAACGATCGAACGATATCGTTTTTACTAAACCTGTCTCTATTATATCTGTGGCAATAGACAGAGACTGCTATTGTCGAAAAGATATCGTTCGATAGTTTTCATTTTACGGAACCTGGCCCCAGATATCAATATTTTAAATATTCTTAACTTTATTAAATTGTTGTCAATCAGGCAGACGGCAAAGTCATGTTCACTGATTTTTTGTAAACATTTTAGAACAATATTGAAGTATATTAATAAAATTCAGTTTTCATAGTTTGAATGCAGATCTTATATAAAGTTTGTTTTGTGGTGCTCTTAAAATTACTTTTCTCTTAATGTCAGTAAATTATCGGTCATTAGAGCGAGCGCCAGAGAGCCGAAAAACTCGACTTTTACGCCTGTTTAACATAGCACATTTGGGTGAACATGAAATGTGCTGCTAATATAATACAGCCAATGTGTCACTCTATAACCCATTACAACATCTTGCCAAAATGCCTCGTTCGTCGAGCAGTTACATACCTCTCTTTGTCAGCGCTTTCGTTTGCCATGGCCATGGCCAACCGCTGATCAGCATCGGTACGACGACGATTTTATTTAACAGAAGCACACGAACCACCACCGCGAGCAGACCAGTTCCAGCACATAATTATTGTTAAATGTTAATACATATTGTAATTTATCGTCTAAATACAAAACATATTATAACGTGGTTAATAGCATGCGTCTCATTTATACGAAGCACAATACTTGCTTTGTTCAACACCTTTGTGAAACAAGATTCATTGAAATGCATGACAGTACTACTTCCTTTTTAAAGCTCTTCAAATGCATCTCAATACGTCTTGAAGAAATAACAAGCAGAACGTGGGCGATGTTTTCGAAAGCATCAACACTTTTGGCAGAGCAGCCAGCGGTCCAAAAAAGTGATTTTATTGTAAGCATCATTGTATGCGAAAAACTATTCAGTTTAACGCTTAGTTTTCCTACAGAACAAATCCTTAGATTTCGTTTAAGCTTTAATTCAATTAATTAATTAATTGCCGTTTAAACCTCAGATCAGGCGATTGTCAAAAACACAAATATTTGACGTTGTTTTGTGTGTTCTTTAAAAAAATAGAAGGAACAATTTTGGAAAAGTTGTATAAAAGCTAAGCACTGTACATTTATGTACAATACTGCGAAATTCTATTCATAAAATTTCGTTAAACTGAGTTCAATTGAATTGAAATTCAGATTATATTGTGAAACCGGACGAGTTGAACTTCAAATTTAAACTCACGTTCAGCTTCAGTTGAACTATAGTTTAAACTTCCAGTGTAAAACTGGGGGTATAAGTACATATACGATTTAAAAACTAATAAAAATCAAGGATTTGGAATATAGGCGTGTAGTGTAGACACCCTAGGCCTAGCTTCTCAAACTAGCTGGTTTAAAGAATGGCTCGTAAGATTTGGAAACAAGCCGCCCTCGGAAACAAAATCGTGGCTGCGGCACGAATAATGGTATTTTATAGCTTCATTGTTTCCGGTGCATTTGCGAGTTTATAAAAATGTATTCAAGAGCAAAACCAAGTACACACAAGATGGGACACCCAACTTCGACGAATCGAGTTGAAAATCATAGAAGAGATGGTGGCATTATCAACGATATTTGGAGCGTGCAGGTAACAATGCTCTATAAAAAATAAACAAATGTGAAGTGTCACAAAACAAAATTGAAAAGTTACCACCACCCATCGCAATCAAACTAATTAGGATTTCTGAGGCGCATATCCTGTAAGCAACTAAATTGAAAAACGTTTCCAATTCTCCAACAACTGGAATTATTACAACCGAAACCGAGATCCATCAATTATTAAAATTATCTTTATAGTATCGCATGCAAATGGGTAACATTATCCATCCAACAGTCTAGTCATCTCGGTATTCCACATCCTTGACATTAGCTAATTATTACCAACTCACGTTTACACTACTCCAGTGCAGTAATGTCATCCAAGTCATTGGTATTCATTGTCTTGGTGATTTCTGGATTCACTCGAGAAACTGATACCCGACACGTACATCCCCAAACCTTATAATTAGTCATCCTCCTTAAGGACATCTGCCGCACAACTGCGCATATGATTAGGGGATAATAATAGTTGAGAGATAATTACACATATTGTTCAGTCCACAATTAACAACTCGATGGGGTAGGGGGGCTGGTGCTGAATGTATCTATGTGCGAAATGCAACTCGTCAAACAAAAGGATGCAAATGTCGTCTGCCTTTTATACACATTTTATATTCCCATGTTTGAATGCTTAAAAAGGAACATTTAAGCAGCATTCTCTAGTCACAGATGACGACGATAAAAGCACTGTTTTGGCATAATGGACTTAAAAAGCACAAATAACGTGATGATACGGCAACCCACTTGGGAACACTTTGATGTGATTAAAAAGGTCATACATCACACCCTCGAAAAGGATTGATGATGTTGATCGCTTGACATGTTGCTCCAGATTTTCTTTTCAACGCTGTTTTTTTTTTGTGTAACTCAAGTTCTTCCTGTGCCCTTTCAAAGGATAATGTATGCAGGTTGCATTGCAATGCGATGTGAGGCTGGGGCAACCTCTCCGCCTAATGGATGTCAAGTATGTGTATGCATAATAAGGACATGCTTATGAGGCAATGCATTTGCACATGAGTGCTTCTCAGATCCTGAGTGGATTGGAGCGATTTTGGAATATAATGAGGGTAAAGTAGGGGACTATATTATGTTCAACAATCGAATAGCCAATCTTTCATCTGACGTTTAATTTGTAAATTTATTTTTTGTTTTTGTCACTTCGGACGGGTGTCAATTTTATTTGGGATAATTTTCCAATTGATTGATTCATGCAAATGATGTAAATAGTTTTTTTATTTTTTTCATTGACATGTGGACATTAATAATATGGCATCAATGACAAGCATTTTTTTTATGTTTGTAATCACTGGAATTACTCCTAGTCACCTAGTGTGGGGGTTATTTTTACAAGCTTTATTGATGTGTTGGTGTTTTAATTGCATAAATGTTTTTTTTGTTAAGCTAACTTGTTAATTAAAATTAAATAGCGAGCACATTATATGTAGGTAGTCGGTGAATGTTTGCTTTGGGAATTGGTTGTTATTTTATTTGTAATTGTTTGCTGTTAGCTGCATATTAAATGAATTGCCTATCAATTTTTAATCCATTTCGAAATTCAATAAATTTCTAACTTCATCAATTAATTAAGTTATATGAATATAATATAATGTACCTATATGACTAAGTGCGATACAAACAAATATGTCACACATTTCACATTATAAATAGCTTCTCTGAAGCCCATCTGGTGATAAAAAGTGAAGAAGGATTAAAAATTGTGAGACGATGCAATTTATGGATGCAATCGAAAACTGCGGAACTCATATCTGGGTGCGAAGAAATCACTACTAGGAAAAGAATATTTTGGTATCGTCAAAATCGCAAAGTGAACAGTTCCCCGTGTGGGTAATGTGAATGAGTTCCAATGTATCGTTAAAAACGTTCAAATCGAATTTTTCCCGAACGGGGAACTGCTCACTTTGCGATTTTGACGATACCAAAATAGTCTTTTCCGTGAATAATCCCCCCCGGCGGATTCCACGATAGGGGTGAAAGATTCACCAAAATCGCTAAGGCGAACGTTAGTAGGCGTGTTTTATTGAGCACCTATTTCAGCAAAGTGAAAGTAGTCGAATGCTGAATGAAAAAGGTTCAGAGTGATTTAAACTTTAAACTGCTATGTAGATACTATATATTTTTATCCTAGTACCCGCTTTATGTCATGAACCATCTAATAGAATGGTGTCAACAGGGCCGGCCTTAACGATCTAGGCGCCCCGGGCGAGTCATGCACTTGGCGCCCTTTTATATTTTATTAAAATGTAAACCAAGAAAAGTGTCATCATTTGATATCCTCCACTACATACATATAAGCCATGCAAAATGTGTTCCGTGTGGGTTAGTATAATGTACTCGCATGGATCTAATTTTGGTTCTGTATGGGAGGTACCCGTACCAGAGCTACTTGACCGACATATCCAATTTTCAATACCAACCTGACGAGCGACGGTAAAAGAAGTCCTCTCACAAAATTTTATTGGCCTTAGTCGATTGGTTTGGACGTTATCGTGTTTTCAACAGCCAGACAGACATGGCTAAATCGATTTAGAATGTAATGCTGATTCAGATTTTTTGGGGTCTCCGGTGACTCCTTCTTGGCGAGAATATACCTTCCTATGAAGGGCATAAAAAAACTTATTTTCAATTGTGTTAGTCATGAAACGAAAAAAAAATTAATTAAAAAACAAATAAAATCTTATTTTTTAGATTTTTGTCAGCAAATTCTCTGATAAGACTGTCAAAATCTAGGCTTTCTGCAATTTGATTTTCAATAGACAGTGAGGCCAAACTAGTTAATCTTTTTTGGGACATTGTAGACCATAAGTTATAACGTTTTTATCAACTTTGGTTTAAAAAAAACAGCGTTCGCCACTTGCAACTGTCACTGGTATTGTTAACAGAATATGTATCGATATACAGCTGTTCCGGATCATATAACTCTTGAAGATAGTGCTTTTTGATTTCATCGCACAACAAATCTCCACCAATATCAGATTTAAAGTTGATCGTTAACTTTTCTTGCAGCTCAGAACAATGTCGCATGAGTTCTTTTTTATTTTGATTTTTTAATTTAAACAAGAAAATAAGAAATTCAGGAAAATCATGCAGCTGTTGAAATCTTCCTTCATAGGTATAAGTACGGTGTCCAAAAGAGCATTACAAAATCGACTTAAACAAATTTTTTTTATCAGTTATTGGTTCATCAACAGCCTCATCACCAGGTCTACGTTATTAATGAGTCTTAATCGAGCTACTGGTTTGAAAAATGCTCACCTAATAAAAATAATCCTATGGGGACTTCCCCTCAAATAAACATCTCAAGCGCTCAGGAAGTGTTGCCCGTTATTCTGAGCTCATTCACTCTACACTTCTACAGGTACTTCTCTGATCACAATTTCTTTTAAACTAGACTAAATGGGTTCTATCGTCGCTCAGTGGGTCTCTCTTTCGTCCCACATAAGTTAGAAAGGAATACGACAAAACAAGCAACACAATGACAGGTCGTGGTAGATAAATGCTGAGTACTCAACTCATACTCACTCCTACAATATAAGTTCATAAAATGTAATACGCTGAATTTAGTTTAGTTTAGTTTTTCTTAATAGATAAGATAAGATAAGATAGATAAGATAAGATTTTATTAATTAACCTAAAGTATTACAATAAATTTTTACAAAATCATTTTGCATAGCTTTGCCGTCTGCCTGATTGGATTTTGATTAGCAATTAACAAATATAGTACGGATTCCAAAGCCTAAAACGTTGTCGAATTTTTTCATCCACCTTGCCAATAAGCTTATATAATATCGGCTTCCAGTTTCCGATGTCCTGTTCGGTAAGTACAACCCCACATCCATCGGCTAGTTCTAGCCATTCTCCATACCAGCTAGTTTTTGATTGGATTGTGTGCAGGACAGCAATCCTTGGTAAACGGTTGGCTGGCATAGCAAGAGTTCGAAGAACATAATCAGCCTGTATTTTCAACGTCTTTATAAACATAGTGGTGATAATCCGGTCTCAAGCATAAGCAAATAGTTAGGCGTGTTTGGGGGTAGATTAAAAATGCTTTTAATAAAAAATCTTAAGAGTTTTTCAACACAGTCATACTGTTTGCCACCCCAGATTTGTGCCGCATAGAACATAATTGACTCAGATACCGCTTCAAAGACTCTATACTTACTGCTATACGTCAAGTAGGTATATATTGCTGAAGCAAATCCTCCATACCGTATTGATGGCAGTTTTTGGACTTTGCAAGCTTCTCCTTGAGATGGTACTCCATATTGAGATTTTTAGTGATGTAGACTCCGAGGTATTTGAACATCTTTACAATTTCAATCAGTTCCTGGTTATATTATCACTTTTCATTTCGACAATTTCTACCTCCACCTTCCTTAAAAATCATAATCTTTGACTTACTGAGGTTGACTTCCAAGCTCCATAATCGAGAATAATCCTGTAGTCTATTGATCATAAGCTGTAAGCTCTCAGGTGAATGCGCCAACAGCACGACGTCATCCGCGAACATTAGGGCTTTAATATGCACACCCGCATAGTCCACTCCCCCTGGCAAAAAATCTACTAGATCCTCAATAAATAGAGCAAACCTATATCGATAGAGATAGGTATTCAAATTCAGTGAAGTTAAGCTAGCGCACGTACACTTCGGCGCCCCCGGGCGACCGCCCCGGTCGCCCACCCCTAAAGCCGGCATTGGGTGTCAACATGACCTAGACGGTCAAGTGACTTCCTCTTGGAACAAATAGCTAGTCTGTGTTTCGGAAGTGTAAAACAGAGTGTAGTTGTTGTATATGCGTGCTACTTTACTTTACTTTCCTGAGACAGATCTTCAATAAAACACTCCTTTTGCTATGCGACAAAAGCTATATGTCCAATTTCGTAGCTTAGAAAGTAGGGAGCTGATCGACCAAAGTCTTCACGCCAGTTCACAGAAATTAATCGAAGCATGTAAAATCGTTCGCAATAGAAAGTCTACAGGGCAATGCGGTATTCCAAATAGAACTCTGAAAATTGCTATTAAAATGTAAGGATATTTTCCAGCCATAAAAGCGCCAGCGGAACTATTCTGCCCAATTGAAATAGTAATCCAAAAGTCTTATTTCTTTACTTAATACGATCGGCAAAATCGGGACTATTGGCTCTAATCATTTATACTTAGATTTAATTATGGGTTAAAGTTTATGTAAACGAGGAATTTATTTATATTTTCGATATTTTCGGAATTCGTATTTTTAAGTATGTCATAAATTGGAACATTTTTGAAAATTGATTTTATAAATGGTTTTGACACAATGCAGAGAGATATTAAATTCTACGTTATAAGTTGCGCAAATTGGAGGATTATTTCGATTTTGCAGATGTTGATGGGTAGCAGCGGTATGGCCAAGTCTTATACGAACGAAGTTGGTGATTTTGGTTTCAGATATTTTTGTAGGATACCACTGAATTCTTTCGGGGTTCACTTTTTTGTAATGATGTTGGTATAAATTCCATTTGATTTGATGTTTGTATTTTAAAGATTTTTGTATATTTCTTGAAAATATGTTAAATCTGTAGACTGGCGCATCTTTTGAAGCACTTGCAGCAATGTCGGCTTCCTCATTTCTTCGGATATTAACGTGGCCAAGAGTCCCCATCAACTTTAGTCTGTATTATAACGAAGTGTGTGCGAGTTGTTTTATTGCAAACTTAGAAATTTCCACAGTAAAGCAGCCTAGAAATTATTATCGTCGAGACATCCTAAAAACTATTAGGAAACATGCAGGTAATGTCAATACGGGTGAATCTATTGTGTGTCGAAAGGTGTGTTGGTGAACCATCGTTTAATAAAAGGAGATTTGCATTGAGCAAAAAGTCTTCAATTATTTTGCTTCTTTTGTTTGATTCCGGAGAACGCCAAAGTGTACTCCAAGCGTTGACATCACCGCCGAGGATCAAGGGAGATTTAGTTTGACCGATGATATCGTCGAAATCGTTTTTACATATAGTTTGGAGTGGGTGGATGTATAAGTTAATATAAGTTATTTAAATAAACCCTATACGGTGTTCGTCTTCGACCGAAGACACAATAAGATTCTTGGAGTTTAGTTTGGGTCTGGCTACTTTGTTTGAGCTTTTCAGCAAACGTTTCAGAAGACGTAGAGGTTTGAGAGGGGTAACGTTCTTTGTAAATGCGCGCATTTTAAAACATTTCTACTGTCATTTACAACTTTGCTGTACAAGTTTTTGAATAGAAAAATACAGGAGCTCATTTCATACAAATATCACTGAAGAAGGGCTTCAGGGTACCCACTTAGAAATTAGATCGACAATAATACCTAATCAGTGAACATATCAAATAATGAAAAACTATAGCGTCCATGTCGCAAATAGCGTCAATAATATCAGCACAATTGGCTTAAAGCTACTTTCATTCAAAGTCTAATACCTATACTGCAGACTTAAGGGACTTCTTTACGTAAAAGCCGGATGTCAAATCAGCCGACGACACTAATTTCGATTTTATCCAGAAGCCACATAAATATCTACCTACCTATACAAATCATTCTCTTCGTGAAGAATTCACCAAAATTATCAAAGCTACCTACAGACACAACTACCGATATCTGAATACGTCAATCTGCCATTGATCAACAATTACCTTTGATATGCGGTATACGTATAATGTACATAGTATATCCCATTTTTGACAGGACAATTGCTTTCAATTTTTCACCAAGAATTACCTACTTTCGGAGCGACCAGGAGACACACTGGGTTGTGTATAGCTGAATTCTTTTTCCTCTATACCTTAAAGGTCACCCTTTTCGGTAACAGTATCCCATTTGCTTTCAATTTGAACCACAGGAAAAAAATACAAACGATTTCCTATCAAAACGTGAATGATTACGAAAACAAATCCTATTTGACATTCTTATTTGTTTCGTCCTTTAACATGCAGCACACCACTAGACTAAGACTAGTACCCAGGCCACCGCCACCACCAATCGTCACACAACTTACTGCGGCTCTGTTGTTTTTATTGTAATCACTTAAACTACACTGAACGAGAATTCTTCTTCCACAGACGGCACAGACCATCTTCGGGCTAATCTCCCACCCACTGCTCGTACCAACCATTCCATCATCCATTTCGATTATTTATTTCCGGATATGGTCTTGGTGTTTCATTCCATTATTTTGTGTGTTTCCTCTAGTGTTCTTAGCCTGTGGTAGTCGTCCTGAAGAGCGCTTTTTCGAATCAAGAAAGTGGTTTCCGTGCGCCTGTTATTCATCTTTTTCTTCGTGCCCTCGTCGTCTCGCAGCCACAATTCATGCTTTATTCCCTTATTTATCTTTGTGTGAGTAATGAATATTTGCGAGTGTGCGTGGTAGTAAAACGTGTAAAGCACAAGAGACCGGTTTAGCAAGTCCTTGAGGAGATATTTTTTTTTTTTTGTTTTATTTTGTTTGTTTATGTGTATTAAAGAGAATAAAAAAGAACACAGAAAAAGAAGAGACATAAAGACAAAAGGCAAAGACAATCGCAATCGTTAGAGGATATAGATGGAGCCACAGCTACCAACACCTCCAGCCCAGCCACTGTCATAGAACAACAACAAAACAGAACTAGGACAATTGATGTACAAGGATTATTGCTGTAGGTAAGGATTTACAAATTGTGGGTGCTCCATCATCATCATCCCTTTCATCTCCGGTTAGGGTTGTGTTCTCCTTCTTAAGAAAAAAATCGATAAAGTGATTTATGCGCGTTACTACTAAATCTATCGACAATTCACCCCAACCCACATTCACCCAGTTTGGTGTAGCCGCCTGGATAAAACAGGTTCAATTTCAAATAGATGATGGCAGATGGATCCACTATAGCTAGGTATAACAGTCTCGCTCTCTCAAATTTAAGTTGTTGCCGATGCCAAGTCAAAGTGGGAAAATCACTTGAAATTCCGAACGCAGAATCTGAGCCGTTTTGCGCAATAACGCACAATGTCACGAAAGCACCTCCACCACCGCCAGCCTTCTGGTAACCAGTTTCGTTGACAAAAAAAGGACGATAACGATAGCGAGTATAAACAATAATGGTTAAGTGCGGCAGTTTTCCAATGAAATATGGAAATTCGCATTCGAGGATCATAGAGGCCCAGGTTGAAGTGCTTTCCTGCTATTACTTCCCTCTCGATTTAGAGCCGGAGACAATGACAGGATTATGGCCTATAAAACAGCGATTTCAAAAGATTTTGGCACATACACAACAACGTGTGCGTGGATAATCACAACCATCATAATGATAATGGTTATAATTAGATTTTCAAGAGGTGGGTGGTGGTGGTGGTGGTTCGTTCGGTTGTTATAGAGAGGAATCCTTGGAATTTGAATAATTATTCGTGTTTGCTAAATATGTAGTCAAGAAGAGAAAGAAACGGAAGTCTTGTTTGGTTGGAAGCGAGCAATCATCCACCCACCCACTTAGTGTGGCCAAATTCAATTAATTTGTATTTTTTCTTTGTTCGCTTTCCTTTATTACTATACTTCTGTGCGATCCTACTAATGGGGATGGCTGAGTGAGTGTGGTATTTATTTGCCTATTCTTAGATCATTAGTGGTTGGTCTCGGATCTTCAGATTTCTCTGCTGTTAATTAATGGCGTACAGTTAATTTCATTAAGTGGCTTGTGAAAGAAATGGTCTCCGTATGGCTGTATAGCATTTTCGTTTTTATGGGAGTATTGTCACTAAGAATAAACAGACAAAAGGGCATGAACACTACATAACATTATAGAGAAAGGTTTTGGTTGGTGATTGATTTACTACTTTCAATTATTGACTGGGTAGGTCCTAGTTATTATTATACACGACAGCAGTTTTAAAAATTTGTTTTATATATTTTTCTGAAAAGTTCCCTTTAATCTGATTTTTGTATGCGTGGAAACAGTAAAATAGGCTTAATTGATGAACTGAACATCTTATGAAAACGTCACTCATCGCGTCGGCATAAACCACAGCCAGTGACATCGGATGAAATAATCTGCAAACAAAATTGGCAAAACCCAAATGAGGCAAACCCATAATGAGACCGCCACCTTCATAAACCTTCTCTAAAGCTTGGCTTGCAAGTGCATCGTGACTTGTAACTGGACCACATACCCAAATACGCTAAGAGACAAGCGAAGCTGCAAAAGTCTTACTGATATCCGGGTATACATGATTTGCTTGTCTGCTGTGCACAGTTTTGCAATAGCTGTTTTCATGGAAAACCAACTCTTTAGCGGAACTCCTAACCTTAGATTTTGATAAGATCATATAATAGTTTGAGAGCCTCCGAAAACATTTTCTGAAGCTTGCCTTGCATAAGTTGATCTTCGAATTCGTTTCCCTGGATAGAGTGCGAATGGAGCCCAAATAAATTTCGAGGTAGATCTTTAGTCTTTTGGGGACAAAATATAGGGATTTCTCACCGCATACACAAGTTTCGAAAGGGGTTTACCAGAGCCTTAACTGTAGCATGGGTGTTACAAAAGAAGCATTATACATACCTTTTGTAGTCGATTGAGCTGAGTTTGTCATTAGTTTTTTGTTATGTGTCAGGTCCATATGACACTATGTTCAGATTCTCTCAACCATTTATTTGTGAGTTTTGATTTTTTGCACCACTCAGCCACACCCCGGTATATACATCAACAGCACGATGGAAACGAGTCTCCCTGCAGATTTGGTCACAGAGGGCAGAATAGAATGGGCTATCCGATCATTCTCTCCCTTCAAATCCCCAGGGCTCGATGGAATCATTCCTCTCATGTTGCAGAGAACTACCAACACCATCATTCCGGTATTAAAAGAACTGTACACGAGCAGCCTCATACTGGGGTATATACCAAGAAAATGGAGAGAAGTGAATGTAATATTTATACCAAAGGCTGGCAAATCAAGTCACACCAACGCGAAAGACTTTAGGCCAATAAGCCTCACCTCCTTCATACTGAAAACTTTAGAAAGACTGATTGACATACACATTCGTAGCAGGCTACGCCCGGGAGACTTATCACCCAACATGCCTACACCAAAGGTAAAAGTGTGGAGACCGCGCTACATTGTGTTGTCAGCACAATAGAGAAAACATTAAAAGAAAAAGAGTATACTCTAGCGGCATTCTTAGACATTGAAGGAGCGTTTAACAATGTTAATACTGAGGCCGTACGCAGAACGCTAAGCAAGCTCAACATTGACAGTACTATTGTCAACTGGATAACCAGCATGACAACTGCTTGAAGAACGACACATTATAACCGAACTTGGGGGCTCTAAGCTACATAGAAGCATATGCCTCCAGAGGAACCCCTCAGGGCGGGGTAATCTCCCCACTGTTGTGGGTCATTGTTCTTAATGAAGCGCTCACAAAGCTTAGCAACACTGACTGCACAAATTGAATGCGCCCTAAGAACCCTTGACAACTGGACCAGGAACTGCGGTCTAACAGTCAATCCCCAGAAAACTGAACTGGTACTCTTCACAAATAAAAGGAAAATACCACAGTTTGCTACACCTTCTATTGGAGGCACACCCCTCAGAATCTCTGATAGCGCAAAGTACTTGGGACTTATACTAGACAAGAAATTAAATGTATAATGCTGTCACGGACTACATCACGCCTCACCTAGAGTTTACAAGACCCTTCTCTAGCGCCTATCACAGCAGAGAAGACTGAAGAGATGGACTCGTACCTAGCACACCGACCATAGCCGTATTTACAGACGGATCAAAAATAGACACTGGGGTAGTGTCAGGTGTCTTCTCTGAATCGATGGGTATATCAAAATCTATACGCCTCCCCGACCATAGCAGTGTTTTCCAAGCAGAGGTCCTGGCAGTGACAACAGCAGCCCGTGAGTCTGTGGTAAGGGCAATACCACCTGAAGGTATTACCTTCTTTATCGACAGCCAGGCAGCAATAAAAGCCATAACTGCACCAGAAATAAAATCAAAGCTTGTGAAGTCCTGTCGCGAAGAACTCAAGGCTATTGGTACACAGCACAAGGTATCGCTCTGCTGGGTTCCGGGACATGAATGCATTCCAGGCAATGAGAAAGCAGACGAATTAGCAAGACAAGGTTCGACAGCTGTTTTAGAACTAGCTGATCCCTCTGTGAACATCCCGCCTTGCACACTCAAGCTTGAAGCAGGGAGAAAAGCCACTAGAGAGGCGAACGCAAGATGGGCCACCTTAAACACTTGTAATACCACAAGAATGCTATGGCCGTCCTTCAACGAATCAAGAACAGAGAAGATAATGCGGAAGGATAGGAAATCCCTGGGGCACAACACCCTGCGGTACCATATGAAGAAAATGGGCTTGACGGAAGAAGAACTTTGCAGAGGCTGCGGTGATGAGGGAGCTCTTGAGGACACAACCCACTTCCTATGTCATTGCCGAGGTCTCCAACACACCAGGTATAAATTCCTAGGGAGTCACTTCTTCAACGACCTAGACGAGCTTTCCAGCACATCAATAGACAAGATAATGAACTTCGTCAAATCAACAAGATGGTTTGTATGTAGCAGCACAGTAAGTAATTTGAATACAGGGTTATAATGGGTAACGGACGACCTCTTTCCCCCACGGGCATCACAATGAGTCAGTATTGACCTGAGTGTGGCACGGAGAAATCCCCGCCAGCCCACAAACCTAACCTAACCTAAAGATTGTATCACGAAAAGGAATAGCCACCGGAGTATGTGTTGTTTAGTTACAAAAGATATTCAACTTTCAACGACAACAAAGAAAATAAAACACAAAGATATGCAACATGGACGTCGCTAAAGTCAAAAAGAACGATTAGTCCTAATCTAACGACACACGTCATATCCATAAAATCCAACAAATGCTGCATCAATATTATAAAAAAAAAATAATTATTGCAAAAATAAAAATACACCAACAAAATTATACAAGAAAGCTTAAATATGGTTTGAGGACCATGACTCAGTGGTTAGTATGCTGTGTACTACTTAGTAAGGGCTCCATCCTGAGGCTGAGATACAATAAATTTAAAAATAGAACTTCTTTTGTGAAATTCAAAAAATTCAAAGACTGCTTTCGATTGTTATTCTGTTTTTTTAGGCAGTTTTTGTATGTGATTGGGATTGTTTTTTCCTTCGAACAATACAATTTTTTTCTTGGAATCAATGACTCTTCGGGCCGGAGCGTTGGTGTCCATTCGCTCTACATGTCTTAGCCACATATAAGTTGACTGATATGTACTTTTCTGACCAGGTCAGCTCGTAGAGATCACTGTTAGATCTCCTCCTCCAAAGCCCATTAACGCAAACGGGACCGAAAATCACCTAAAGAATTTTGCGTCCGAAACAACCAAGAAGATCTTCATCCGCCTTCATCCATGCTTCTGCGCCATAGAGCAAGACAGGCTCTTGTATGGAGTCTCCTTAGTGTTTCTTGACAAGGCCTCACTAGTCAGTTGCCTACTTAGGCCAAATACGGGATACCTACATATTACACAAGTCTAAAATCTCCAAAACCCAAAATCCCCACTGTATGAAAAATCCTCAAATTGATTATCCTCAAAGACAAAATCCACCAAATCAAAAATCCCTAAAATGTTAATTCAAAATATTTAAAGAAATTTTCGTCTACCTAACCTTGCAGGGGGCCAGCATGCCCGCCATACCTATTTTACTGTTAATGCATTGTGAATACACTCGAAATCTATTAGTGTATTTTGGTTTTGGGGATTTTGGATTTGGGGATTTTAATTTTGGAGTTTTCGTACCCAATCCGCCAAAGACACAGCGGTTGGCAAGTGTAACTCTTCGTTCGATTTTTGATCTGGGGATATTATCAGAGTTTATAGCGGAGAAAAGGTAGACAAAGTACCTAATGACCTCAAAGTTGTGGCTGTCTATCGTGTTATTCTGTCGAATCGTCAATATGTTGTGCGTCCTTCTTATATGGTTAATTTGCTCCTGTATTTGGGGATTTTAATTTTGGAGTTTTCGTACCCAATCCGCCAAAGACACAGCGGTTGGCAAGTGTAACTCTTCGTTCGATTTTTGATCTGGGTTCATTATCAGAGTTTATAGCGGAGAAAAGGTAGACAAAGTACCTAATGACCTCAAAGTTGTGGCTGTCTATCGTGTTATTCTGTCGAATCGTCAATATGTTGTGCGTCCTTCTTATTGACAGCATATGGTTTATTTGCTCCTGTATATACTTTCAACGCACCAGTGACAGCTCGCTGCGTTCTGCCAAAGATGTAAATATCGTGAGCTTATGCAAGACGTTGCACTGACTTTTGGGAAAATTGTGTTCCTGTTTGACTTGCGATTTTCGCACAATTTTCTCAAGAATGGTGTTGTCCCATGACAGCGCATCACCTTGTCCAAATTCTTTTTGCCTTCAAAGATCTCGATGAGATTGTGTCCGACTTTTATGGAGGAACGAGTTTTCTCTATCGTCGTTCTGAACAATCTGGATGCCAAAACTAGACATACCTAGCTCAGCTCTGTATATCCTGTCGGATGCTACCTTAAATGGGATGGGGTTGGTGTTTTATGTTTATTTACAACCGCTAGCTCTTCGTAGATATAGGTACATGCATAGTAAGAAAAAGTTGTTGTAATTGATAGTGGGTGCCGCGTTAATCCTTTGTAAATAAAAACAATTATACGAATATACCTTGTGCCATTCCATAATGTTTCTTTAAGTACCGTTTGCATATGCAATGCATATGCACAAGTAAAATTTCCATTAAACGTGAGATATGAGACATGAGACATGCCCAATTAAAGTTCACACCCTATCGACTTTTATTGTATGCGCAATATTGTGTGCTTTTCCTGACCTGCAGCGTATAATATCCACCCATTTGCATATACGACACATTGCGATTTCCTTAAATCGATTTTAAATCATTCATTATAATGTCGTGCATTGTATAGCAGTCATTGGCTATCGGCTCTTGTTTTATTTTGCATAATAATTTTAATTGCTTTTTATGCTGTCTATAGTTTTAATCGTTGTCCGCCTCCCTGATTGCTTCTCTTTTCCATACGGCAATATCAATAAAAAAGAATAAAAGTATCATTTATCCCAAGCGCTACTGATGCCCTCTATTGATGGTATAATGCTTTACTGTGGCAGCACCAATTGCTGCTTAATTAATGTCCGGCATTAACACAAAAATGACAATTGCAGACAGACAGGCGATACACGGGACAGTTGGATGACAGGACTATACAACAATAATGATGATCCGAAAGAACACGAGCGAAAAAATGAGCACCATAATCCTTGCGCCGTCCGAAGTTAATGCATTTTTAATGCAAATGAGACGAGCAAATGGTTCATTATACATTGGTACAACAGTTTTGTTATCAAATGGAATAAATGCTGATTGCTTTGTAATTACAGATATTTTTAATCCAATTAACATGTTCGCTCTCTTGGACTCCAATATAGAGTTGGCCTTTAGGTAATGGCAGCATACTGGCCTATTTTGTAAACAAAAATTGAGACTATGGTGCCAAGCACTTGGCCCATTTGTTGGGTGTGAATGTAGGGCGTGGATGTCCAAAGGAGTAAGTTAATATATGGTTGGGAAAGAAGTTCACAAAGAGCACAAGGCAATCATCCTATGAACGCATAGTCCGCACTCATGAACCAGACGAATTCTTGAATTCATGAATTCTTCATTAAGCTGAACGGGAATACAAACTCGAAACAGTTTTAGTTTTTTTATTCGCAATATCTAATCACATTGAGAGGACATGGAAATGTATTAATAAAGCTAATTCACAAAGTTAATAACTTGTTCAATTTATTTTTTTAAAAGACCTTTCAGGGAATGCGATATAGATCTTCTCGGACAAAAGCTAACATTGAATTGAGAATGAGAACAAAAATTTGTGATTTTTCATTGTTCTGTCTGCATTATACAATTTTTCTGACGCTAAGTTCTGTTGCTAAATACATGTAGGTAGGTAACTGTCTTTTATTCTGTTTCCATTGCAATTTTTTTTTTTGCCCGGGGTTGGTGTAAATCTTCCCGCCACTTCTATCTATCTTCTATCACTTTATTTTGAAAAGTTGGTAAGGTATTTGGGTTCTTTTCACTGGTACAAGCTTATACGTTCATACAGGTTTTACACACGTTTTATACACGTGCTTATCTACAACACTATTCTACGCCAATATTATAAAGAGTTAAAGTTTGTAAGTTTATAAGTTTAGACGGAATCACCGTAAGTGTAACTAACCCCACATCTTAGGTACCCATCAGTACATCACACATACCTTAAGATATCCGAGGTCTGGTGCTGGTTCAAGTGACAGATAAAATTATGAGGTAAAGAAATCTTCATCTTTCTACATACGCAAGAAGTATGAAAAAGGCGAATATGAACTAATAATCATTTTTATTGTCCAGGTTAAATTTTTTTTAACTCATAATAGCGAAATTTTCCATATAAAGCTTTCTTTTGTGACAGACAAAATATTTTAGTTGAAGGTTAAAGATGATAATTGGTAAGGCCCAAAGTATTTTCAGAAAACGGGGTTTGGGAAAATTGTTTTAGTTCGACACGTCCCTAATACATTATTAGACTTAAAAGTTATTTTTTGAATATACGAATTCTAACAGCTTGGAAATAACAGCTCAGTTTATTTATGATATTTTTTAAAGAATAAAACTACAACTAAGCAATTTGTAGAAA
Source organism: Cheilosia scutellata (assembly GCA_955612985.1). Lineage (NCBI taxonomy): Eukaryota > Metazoa > Arthropoda > Insecta > Diptera > Syrphidae > Cheilosia > Cheilosia scutellata. The sequence continues at coordinate 65,954,229 of OY015313.1, forward strand.
AACAAACCATACCATAAAAAAAAAATATATACATCGCCACATCACATTTAGGCACTATTTTTATCAAATTTGTCTGTCAAAATCAGCATTGCCACATGGTGTTATTACGTCAATAGATTACTGATTGCGGTAATTGATAGAAAGCCCAATTTTGACCACTTTTATACTTATAACTGGATAGTACACTTTAGGTTAAGTGCATTGTGAGACGTACTACCTTGGAAGACATTTGAGTACTATTTTCCACCGAGACGAGAACTCTGCCCAACCAAAAGGGAGGGAACGCTGGCTGTCACTCTTCAAAAGCTCAAACGAACTCCACTCGAGTTCATTAGCAGCGCTAAATATATGGGACTGAGGCTGGATATGAAGCTCTTATGGAGAGAAAATATTGCCGAACGCGCTAGGAAATCCCTAGTGGCTCTTTACTCCTGCAAATGGGCTGTAGGGTCTCGATGGGGCCTTCAACCCAATATAACGCATTGGCTTTATTCTGCGGTCATAAGACCGATAATTCTATAAGGCATCGTTGTGTGGTGGCCGGCCTTGAACAAAAGTTCCAATCTAAAGGTCTTAGAGAAGATACAGCGCTTGGCATGCCTGCATCACGGGCACACTGAGGTCATCTCCAACCGCCGCTCTGCAAACCATGCTTAACTTACTTTCACTAGACATCGTCAGTAAAGAACATGCCACCAACGTGGCGATCAGATTAAGGGAAGTGAAACAATGGAGAGGGCAACCAACTGGACACGCCAGCATCCTTCTACAGACGATCCTCCTGCCCACTACTACCGACTGTCTGCCTACGAAAATCAATTTCGAAAGAGACTTCACCCATGAAATACCGGACCGGAACCAATGGGATTTACAAAATGTCCTACACAAATCACTGTCAATATTCACAGACGGTTCTAAGACACTAGAGGAAGTGGGCACCGGAGTCTTTTCAGAGGAATTGAACCTGTGCCTCTCCTTCTGTCTTCCGAAACACTGCAGTGTTTTTCAGGCCGAAATTACAGCTATTCGTCAAGCTACAGCGTGGCTGTCAATTGATTCGGTATCACAAAGGGATATCGTCATATACATTGATAGCCAGGCTGCAATCAAATCCTTAATATCCAGCGAAATAAGATCCAAGGCAGTGGAAGATTGCCGCTTATCTCTCAACGAGATAGCTGGACAGTACAACATCTGCTGGGTTCCTTTTCACTGTGACATCCCAGGGAACTGTGCAGCAGACGAACTAGCAAGGCGAGGCTCCTCTGGCGTGGAAAGTATAAGCCTGCACAAAGTGTATGCACCACTTTCCCACGCTAAACAAATGATTCATGCGGACGCAGTAATGAGTGCAGGCTTCAGATGGAAACATTTGGGATACTGCGATACTGTCAAGTTCACCTGGCCAGCTCTGGACGCAAAGCGATCCAAGGAGCTTCTTCGACTTAATAGATTCAGATCCAGCATCTCTAAAGTCGTTAATGTGATCTCCGGGCACTGCATATTAGGTAGACACGCAAAGGCTCAGTCTGCCATACAATGACTTCTGCAGAAGCTGCAGAGACGGAGAGGAGGACGAGTCCGTCACTCACATTCTTTGCAGCTGCCCTGCCCTAGCCAATCTAAGAAAGGCCTACTTTAAACTATTTTCTCAATGATCTCAGTGATCTAGGTAACACCAGCGCCGTTAACATTCTTAGCTTTATAACCGGCAGCAAATGGTTTACATCATGAGTAGCCAGTAAAGAAAAACCTCCCCAAATCCCAGTGGTATGCACAAAGGGCCTAAGTTTCTCCCGTCGAGAGCCACTTTAATTAACTAACTAAGATAATGTTGTTAAAAGCATTACAAAAATTAGAATTCGTCCCTTAAATAATGTCATATACCTACTCTTGCCCAGGGATGAAACTTTTCACTGCACAATTCCGAGCCTATCAAATAAAACAAAACAAAATACCTCATTTATGTTGACAGCTAAGAATAATAAAAGTGGACAGCCACCAGCAGTTGATGTAGTAGAGGAGCTATACTTCGCAAATAGGAAACATTTTTCCAGAGCAGATTATATGAACCGTGAATTGCTTACCCACAATAAACCATTTTCAGTACGCTCATCATCATGTCTGCTTTTTCCCTGTCTGCGTTATTTTTTAGGAGTAAAAATCAACGAAAATAACGTCCTTAAGTCAACTTAACAACGAACATATAATGCTAATGCATTTTTTATGCGAAATAAAAGTACTTTTTTGCGAAGGCAACGATTGCGGTTGGATGCGTTATGGGCTTTTTGATGGTTTCGGTTTGTTGGCATCGTACTTTTGGGCCATGAGTCTATGCGGTTGGGGTTGGTATTTAGGTTTTTTTCTATAGATACTTTCGATAACGTTGGGATAAAGTTTTTAAAATTTATAACACAAAATAAGCCATATTCACGAGCAAATTGGGTGAAATTCAGATATATGGTTATAGTTATTTTCCTTTCTGTTGGATAAGAGATAAGAGTTGAAGGTGAAGCAAAAAATATACTTTATGATAAGAAAAAGCAAAACAAAAATCATGCCATCCTTACAAGCTATTATTGCAATGTGTAGCTGCAATTTGCTAAACAGAAAGTGAAGAACATGAAGAGGAGTCCTTATTTTATTATTTCGACTTCAGTATATGATTTGTTCATCCTAAAGACACATATGAACGTTAAGGTTTCATTTTAGTAAAATTTTCTATTATATGCTTTGACACTTACACTCCGTCTCGCTTGATTACGAACAGGCATTTTTTGTTGTTTTAATTTTACGATATTTTTCAAATCCTTCGCAAATATGGGAAAAACCAATTGCACAAGGAATTATATTGTAGAAAAAAAATGAGATTATCTAAGTTGATAAATGCAACTTTTATGACGCTTTTCCCAAAAAGGTCATACAAGTCACCTGTTAATTTTGTCTCACTTGATTACTGTTGTGACCGATGATTGGAATGAAACGCACGGGTTGAGACTTAACACAAGACTGAAGTAATTGGAGTATATTTGGAAATGCATGTACAATAGTATAACAGTTGGTAGACATCTAACTTATATTATGTAAATGGTATACAGTGATTATAGTAAAGTATAGTATAGGGTAATGAGCATGTAGTTAGGTAAAGTAATTATAATTATTAAGAATTCATAACATTTCTTCGCCACTAAATAAAAATAAGGATTATTTCATTTTCATAGGTCTAATTTCAAGATATTTTAATTTCATTAAATCATTTATTATTAATTATTTTTGTTTTTTTTTTTTTAAATACTAATTCAGTTTCATATTAGGTATTCGAAAGTATACATAATTACAAAATTCAATTCAATTTATCATACATTTATTTATAACACAATCTGTCTGGTTTATTGATTTGGCGAGTGGATCTTCTCAATTGGGTTTCAATATCATTAAGATTTTTATTTCCTTGGTTTTTAAAACTGGTTGAATCGCTTTCTTTTGCATGAACTTGCGATGTAATAGGTAAGATTTCATTCTTTTCATTAGCGCTAGGTACTGCTGGAGAATAAGATTCATTTGAATGGTTTTCAAATGACGACCTTTCCAAATTAGATTCCACATTTTGAGGTGGTAGATCAGTGTCATTTTGATCATGTGATAAACCCAACCGCTCATTATTATATTTAAAAGCATGCTGTTTTTCTTTATCGAGATCGGGCCCTACCTCCCGTATTTGATCAATGTGGCGCTTCCACTCGCGGTGATCATCCAACAGTATAATATAGTGGAGAGTACCTATCTTTTCTTTGATTGTTCCAAAAAGCCACTTTGTTCTTTTATTTAGATACTCCCGTACAGCCACTCTATCTCCGATCTTAAAACCCCTGACATATGGTCGTCCATAACCCTCCTTCTCCTCCTGAACGGTTTCTGGCAACATTAAATCTAATCTTGATTTAATATTACGGCCGAACATCATCATAGACGGAGACAACCCTGTCGCAGGGTGAATCATTTTTCTATAATCCAGGAGGATATTATAAAGCGATTTACTGAAATTTGCCACATTGCGCCTTTCAAACTTTTTAATTTTTGCTTTATAGTTTGGACAAACCTCTCCGCTTGGCCGTTTGTCGCGGGGTGGTAGGGAGCTCCCATCTTATGCCTTATACCATTATTTTGTAAAAAAACTCTAAATTCATAGTTTGTAAATTGAGTTCCATGATCACTAACCAGGACTGATGGGATCCCGAAACGGCTAAAAATTTCTCTACAAACTTTAATTGTTGTTTCAGTTGTCATATTGGGGACAAAATAGATCTCTGGCCATTTTGTATAGGCATCCACGAGGATGAAAAATAGTTTGCCATAAAATGGCCCAGCAAAGTCAATGTGTACCCGCTGAAAGGGAGCAGTTGGCCTTTCCCAAAAGTGGGATTGTACTTTTTTAGGGTTAGATCGGACCATTTGACAATCTGAACAGTTTTTGATAATATGTTCGATATCTTGGTCAATGTTTTTCCACCAACAATAGCTGCGAGCCAATGATTTAGTGCGTGTTGCTCCAAAGTGAGTTGAATGCAACTCTTTTAAAACTCGGTTCCGTAACGAGGGGGGGATATACACCCGAACACCTCTCATAAGGCAATTGCTTTGTAAACTAAACTCATTTTGATCAATTTCAAATCTAAATTTTGCTTCTAATGTTCGACCTGCTTTTAGACCCTGTATTAAAGTTTTAATGCTACTGTCTTTCATGATTTCTTCTCCTAGTTCTTTAACACTTAGTGGTAGGGTATTAATTTGACATATTTCTAGCACATCAGCTTCGTCCATATTAAATTCAGATGTTTTCTACGAGGGGGGGATATACACCCGAACACCTCTCATAAGGCAATTGCTTTGTAAACTAAACTCATTTTGATCAATTTCAAATCTAAATTTTGCTTCTAATGTTCGACCTGCTTTTAGACCCTGTATTAAAGTTTTAATGCTACTGTCTTTCATGGTTTCTTCTCCTAGTTCTTTAACACTTAGTGGTAGGGTATTAATTTGACATATTTCTAGCACATCAGCTTCGTCCATATTAAATTCAGATGTTTTCTACGAGGGGGGGATATACACCCGAACACCTCTCATAAGGCAATTGCTTTGTAAACTAAACTCATTTTGATCAATTTCAAATCTAAATTTTGCTTCTAATGTTCGACCTGCTTTTAGACCCTGTATTAAAGTTTTAATGCTACTGTCTTTCATGGTTTCTTCTCCTAGTTCTTTAACACTTAGTGGTAGGGTATTAATTTGACATATTTCTAGCACATCAGCTTCGTCCATATTAAATTCAGATGTTTTCTGAGAAGGCAATCTGGACATAGCGTCTGCATTACAGTGGTCATTTGTTTTACGAAAAACAATATCAAAATCGAATGCTTGCAAGTAGGCTGCATAATGCTGCATCCTTGTTGCAGAAAGAACTGGTATTCCTTTTTGTGGCGAAAATATTTTTGATACTGGTTTATTATCAGTAACCAGCACAAATTTTCGGCCGTACACATACTGATAAAACTTTTTTACGCCAAATATAATCGCATAAGCTTCTCGATCTATTTGGCTGTAGCGTTGCTGAGTTTGATTTAAGGTTTGAGATGCATACATTATAGGTTTTTCCGTCCCATCTGGAAGCTCATGGCTCAAGACTGCGCCCACTCCGTATGGGGATGCATCTGTTGCCAATATTAATTTCAGATTTGGGTTGAAATGCGTTAAAAACTCATCTGATTGCATTTCTATTTTAATTTTCTTGAATGCTAATTGACATTTTTCATCCCAATTAAATTTAGATTTTTCCTTTAGCAAATTATTTATTGGGTACAGAACCGTACTTAAATTTTTAAAGAAACGACCGTAGTAATTTATAAGACCAACATATGCTCGAACTTGGTCTTTATTTGAGGGAGGACTCATGTTTTGAATCGCGTCAATTTTGTTCTTAGCTTTGTGAATACCGTTTTTATCTATGGCAAAGCCACAATATTCTATACGATCTCGGAAAAATTCGCATTTATCCATATTCAAACGCATGTTATTTTGATTTAACCGATTCATAACCGCATGCAATCTCTCTAAATGAGTACTATTATCCGGCCCAGTGATTTTAATATCATCTATGAAAACGGTGACGCCAGGAATATCTCGTAATAGCTCCTCCATAAACCGCTGAAAAATAGCTGGTGCGGAGGAGACACCATACATCAACCGAGTAGGTTTATAGAGGCCTTTATGAGTGCTGAGTGTTAAATACTCTGAAGACACTGGATCTACCTCCAATTGTAAATAGGCTTTGGTTAGATCCAACTTGCTAAATTTTAAACCTCCGCTCATTGAGGCGAACAACTCTTCTATAGTAGGCAGAGGGTGCTCATCCACTATTAAAAATTTGTTAAGGGTTACTTTGTAATCTCCACACAACCAAATTTTATTATTAAGTTTACGAATTGGCACTATCGGAGTAGCCCAATTACTAAAATTAACTTTTTGTAAAATTCCCTCATCGACCATCTTATTAATTTCTTTTTCAACTTCATCGCGAATAGCAAATGGCACTGATCTATGTTTTGTGAAAACTGATTTAGCTGTTTCTTTTAATTTTAAATTGGCTTGAAAATTTGGAATCTTACCTAAATCAGGCGAAAAAACTTTAGGATATTTAATTTTCAACTCATCAATTATTTTAACTGCATGCAAATTTGTATCTATAAGGTTAGTATCATATAATTTGTTTAAATTTATACCCGCTAGTTCGTTTAAGTTTATATTCAATTGATTGATCCACTGCCTACCTAGTAAAGGTACTCTATTCATATCTGTGCTACATATTTTCAAGTTTTTTACAACATTTTTGTATTTAACCTTGATATTAGCAAATCCGTTAATCGGAACATTTTTTCCACAGTAACTCCGCAGATTGACCTTAAAGCTGTTATTTATTTCTTTATTGGGAAAATACATATCAAAATCATTTTTACTTAATAAAGTCAATCTGCTACCGGAATCTACCACAAAATTAATTTCTTTTCCTTCCACACAAATTTTCGCTACATACTCATCATTATCTTTTTCAATTAAGTCTACTTTATAAATGTTTTCATTTTCAAAAATCTCTTCTACAAAATTCGTTTTAGTATTGTTTAAATGTTTAAACTTAAAACAACATCTTTTAAGATGACCTTTCTTTTTACAAAAAGAACATACCGTTTCCTTATGATTGCACTTGTAATCTTCGTGTGCACCACCACATCTACGACATTTTATGCTATTTCGCTTACTGTTGTTTGCTTCTGCATATCGTTTGCCTTGAGTCTTGCCGCCTGATGATCCCGTTGCTGATGCTGCTGCTGAATGTTCCGCTATTTTGAATCGTCGGATTTTGTATACCCCTGCCGACTCCCTCGAAGATTCCACCACGCCTTTACCGATTACCGCTCCACCTTCCTCTGACAACTCGATCCCTTTCACGATATCCACTGCCGAATCCAAAGTAAGAGTTCTTTTCTCTAAACACCGATTTTGAGCATGTTTATTTCGAAGCCCAAACACAAATTGGTTACGTAATGCGGTCTCCAAGTAGTCACCAAAATTACATGTGGCCGCTAACCGCCGCAAATTCACCAAGAAGTCCACTACGCTTTCACCCTCCATTTGCCGCCGATGGTAAAACTTAAAGTTTTCGACTATTTCAAGGGGTTCCGGGCTGTAGTGATTTTGTAGTATTTGTACGATCTGCTCGTACGTTTTTGTATTAGGTTTTATCGGAGACAGTTTATCACACAGGATATCATAGGATTCTTGCCCCATATAATGGAGCAAAAAATTTAATTTCTGCTCTGCTGGCACAGTGAAGATGGAAAATGCTCCTTCGAGACGTTCTACCCAACGTTTCCATTTGCCTTTTAATTTGTCAAACGTTTCAATTTGAAAACTCGCGTTTGCATTTTTTTTTTTTTTTTTTTGAGACTTTATATTGTTGTAGTTTATTCTTCTTTCTTTTTTTTTTTTATACTCGTCGCCAAAACTGTTGTGACCGATGATTGGAATGAAACGCACGGGTTGAGACTTAACACAAGACTGAAGTAATTGGAGTATATTTGGAAATGCATGTACAATAGTATAACAGTTGGTAGACATCTAACTTATATTATGTAAATGGTATACAGTGATTATAGTAAAGTAATTATAATTATTAAGAATTTATAACAATTACGAACAGTGGCTTAATCTACCTGTTACCATGTTTTAAATCAAATAAAAGGATACTTTGAGTATTAGGGAGCTTAGTTAAAGTAATAACTTCATATAATCCTCAACTATGGGTAAAGGGAAGACATTAACCAAGAAGGAAATAGGCCAAATTCGAGCTTACCGGGCACAAGGACAATTCATCCGTTTCATAGCCAGCAAGATTGGGAGAGGCGCCACTGTTGTGAACAGCTTTATTAAGGACCCATAGAAGTATGGAAAAAACCGCAAAGGAAGAGTCAGCAAAGCAATAACATGTCAGGAAAGGCGGGCGATACTGAGAGCAAGTTCAAGGCTCTTAAGGCTAGAATTAAAGCAGAAACTGGGAGTTACAGCTAGCAGATCCGTGATACAGAAGGCCAGCCATATTGGCCATGAAAAAATGAAGAGGAAACCACCATTGAATGCGGCACGTAAGATCCAGCGGCTTGATTCTGCAACAATATTGTCAGTTAAATACAGCGACAAATTTGTCATGACTATTTGGTCATTGTCATATTTTGAGAAATTTTTGTCGACAATTTTGTCGTTAGGTAAACATGTGTTTGTAAACATATCGTGCATCAAGCGAGTGCGAGTGATTCCTTTTTGTGAAATCATTAAATGTAATAAAATCATTATTTATTGTTCCTTTATTTAAAGTGACAAGTGCGTACTCGGAGCGGGTCATAATTCTGCATTTCAAAATTCTGCATCGACAAAATTCTGTATATTTATTTTTTGAAAATACTGTATGAACAAAATTCTGTATTTCAAAATTCTGCTTTTCCAGAATGCTGCAAATGCAAAATTCTGTTTTTCAAAATGCTATTTATGCTCCAATTCAATATTTTGAAAAATGGTACAAATGGTACATTGAAATATGAAATTCACTTAGGTGCGTACTTAATTTAATAAAACACAAGACCACAAACCAGACAGTGGCAGACAGACAGACTTGTGCATAAGACAGTGTGCAGCGGTGCGGTGGCGTGGTGACGAAGTGGCAGGTGGAATGGGTGTGGTGTGGCGATGGCTATGGAATGGAAGTGTTTTAGTTTTAACTAGTCATATCATATTGTAGGGCTGTTGGCGACGTGGATTTTTGCATTATACATATTAGCGTATTTTTGTTTACCCGGAAACTAAAAACATTCGAAACGACCAAGAATAAACAAGTTCGGCATGTTAAGAACTGATGAATCCGTGGCACCATACGTCGTTTGTCACTTAAATCGCTTTCATACCAGTCCTATGCCACCGCTACGCCACTGCCTCACCACTTCGGTGCGTGCCTTTTCTAAGAGTGAATTTAATACTTCAAAGAAATATTAATATTAATAAATTCTAAAATGATGCAAATATTAAAAATATTGATTTTGAGCGCAGTAGTAAAATTCTAATTCTTCGCTAAAGGTAAAGCTTTGATTGCAGTAGCAAAATTCTAAAGGTATTCTTAGCACTTTGTTTTCATAAATCTATGTTGACATTCAGGGAGACAGTAATATATAAAAAAAATTTGTATTATACAAGAATTATGTAAAAATACAGACTTTTGATATGCAGAATTTTGAAATACAGAATTTTGTAAATACTGACTTTTGTTCATACAGAATTTTGAAATACAGTATTTTGAAAACAAAATTTTGACTATTCAGTATTTCAACCCCAACTCCTGCGCACTACATAAAATTGTATTTGAAACCCTTTCACTTTCACTAAAAGAAATAATATCCAGCATTTTAAATTGTACTTGTTAGTTCACTATCAATACTCGACCGAAACTCAAATGCTTCTCCGAATTGGCAATAACCTACATAGGTAGGTACCTACTGACAAAATTGTAAATTGTATATATTTTTCTCTGTCCCATAAAAAAATTGTCAGCAAATTCATAACAATTCTAGGAAAATTTCTGACAACTATTTATCTTGACAATTTTTTTATGAAAATCAAAACTTGACAATTGTCGATTAATTCCCGACAATTCTAAGCAATTGTCTTATTGTTTATCTAACAGAAATTTAACAATTGTCCAGTTTTCAGTTTACAAATTAATTGCCAGAATTGTTAATTTTTATGAAATGGGTACCCCTGGGGCCTGGATCACGAAACAACAAGTATTATGCTTTGGGTTGGGGGTATTTTATTATTATTATGCTATGATAAACTGTTAGTGTTGAACAATATCGTGGTAGAGGTCCCAGTAGTAAAATACTGGCTAAACAAATTAATAAAATAAAAAAAAAAACATTTTCGAGTAAATTCGTCTTGGATTCGTTTAAGCTATAGTACCTAAAATATCCTTCTCTTTTAGGAAAAAACTGAGCTATTATAATAAATTCAAAACAAATGCAGACATATCTTATTTTAATCCAAAACGATTGTATCCGAATACTACAGCTCTCTTTTATGGTGTGTGGCCATGCCGCATGGGCATAGCTACTTTCGGTTCAAAAGAATACATACTCTATCACCAAACATTAGGTCCACCACTATATCAAAAATGGGGTCTCTTCTTCGTAGTAGTTTCCTTTTCGATAAAAAAAAATTAATTTTATAAATAGAGGTGGCTTAACCACAATCTTTCTTTTTCCTTTTTGCCAACGCCTCGTGCGATTAAGTATCTAAAACTTTTTATAAGTAGGTACAGGTATACATAGTTCGTAAATATTAAATTGGATTTTAATTGAAAGAAAGCGAGTTTCTTTTATTATAAATTATCAACTCCATAGTAGTACAATGGGATTAGTTTCAGTGCTCCAGGATTTGGAATCTCTTAAAAAAAAAAAAAAAATAAAATAAATAAATAAATTCATTTAACCTTTTTTTTTTTCATCATTTGTCGGAGGTTGTTACTATCCGATGGAGCACTCAGACACAACTACTGGTCCATTGTACTGCCAAACAGACACCTTACATTGCTGTACTTAGTTTTCCCGTCTTTCGAAGACAGATGAGAAGGAGCTTCAGTGATGAAGAGCTTAGATGTTCGGCACTCACCACCAGTGTTGCCGCTAAGAGAAAAAAAAATCCGCTAGCCCACTACTTAAAATCCTCTAGAAATGTTAGTTTTTGTATCACAAAAATCGGCTAGAATTCGTTAAAATATCAAGCTGAAAGTAAGTTCTTAAGAAATACCTACATATTCATATTTAAATGTAAATTATTATTGAATAAAATAAATGAAGAAAAAATCAACAAATTCAAGATAGCAAAAAACAAAAAAAAAAAAAAAACAAATTCAAGACAAAAAAAAAACCTTTTGGAAAAGAACAGAAAGTTAAAAGTTACAAACTGGGATCCCTACGTATTCCTTTTCGAAAATCCTTTATTGAACATAATCTCTCTTTTTTTCCTCTTATTCCAAAATCTCCTACCTATGCAAAAATATCCCACCTACCTACACAATTACTTATTTAGTCCCTCATTAAAATCCCCTTTTCGATAATTTCCGTTTTCTTCTTCTTGGTACTTCAATTGAACTTCACCCAGTGACAACAGGGCGCGTGGTGATTCCATTTTCTATAATGGTAATTAAAAACACTAGTACTTTTGGCGGTAAACTTAATCAAAGAACATAATATAAAGTTTGCATATACCCAACCTTGCACCTACTCCAAAACCTACAGTGACCACAAGCAAGGGGGTTGCATACCTCACTGTTATGGGATATTTGTAAAAAAAGAAATATGATAAATCAGTTTGAATACAAAATATTAGCCCGCCCCCTTGAAAATAAGTGAAATGTTAGTACAAAAAACAAAAATTCTGTTGTTAAAATTTTGCATTTTTTAATTACCTCATAATCTTCGGTTTGTATGATCCAATTTGTATGAATTATTTATTTTTTGACACTCCATTCTGTCTCGCGACAGAATTAATAACACCAAGGGAGTAAGGGATCTCAGCACACGGGTTTTTGGAACAGGGGTTTTTGGAAAGGAAATTTGGAAAAAGAGATTTTGGAAAATAATATTTCATCACCAACCCTTTTTTGACACGGTTTGTAGTACCAGGGTTTGGTAGTGAAAAATCGCTAGAATTCGCTAGATTTTAATTTAGCGACAACATTTTATTAAAAATCGCCGGGAATCTTAAAAATCCACTAGATCTAGCGACAAAATCGATAGAACGGCAACACTGCTCACCACGTCAGCCCCAAAGATCCGCCACCTGATGCGAGCAAAGGCAGGACAACTACACAGGAAGTGTTCCGCTGTATCGTTGTCCTCTCCATAAGCAGGACAGATGGTGGTGTCGCTCAAGCCCATTCATTTAACCTTAAGCGACATTTCGAAAATAAACCTGTCTTTGAGTGGGACTAACTTGCCACTAACAAAAGTATATGTATTTTTAAGTCAAGAATAAATTAAAAAAACATTATTTAATTTTCCTTATTCTTGAATCTATTCTTAATTTGAAACTCGTATTCGATAATTGTTTAAACTACACAAGGCCATGGGCAAATAAATCCTATACGCTTAATCTTTCGCCAAAAACTCGTATTCAATTTATGGTTGACAGTTACTTTTAAATTGTGATAATAGTTCCGGACTCGGTACAGAAATTGTTTAACTACTTATATTCTTAAGATCTTAATTTAATAAAATCAAAAATTTGAACCCATCAGTTACGGACGGCAACTCTAATGACAGCTGGCAGAGGATAAAGTAATCTATTTTTTTTTATGTAGGTAGGTAAGGTACAGATTTTAATTTTAGTTTCTAGGGACACTTGATCAGCAAATGCTCTTTGCTCGATTTAATTTCAGAACGGTTTGTTCAAAATATGATATTTACTCAATTTTAATAATTATATATAAGCATCCATATTTATAAGGATCCTTGCCAAAGCTTAATTCCACCTTTAAATGACCTATATGCAAAAATTAATTACATTCTAAAATTCTCGAACCCAAAAAGAAAAGGCAAACAAAAAACTGCACTTCCATCTTCGACCATAGAAGATCCAACAAAATATTCAAATGGGATTTGTCCTTTTTATCTATCCATCATACTGGAACAACCCCTCCATATAATTGCTCAAAATAAATGCATGACCATGAATATACGATTAACTTTTCTTAATTCTTGTAGAGATATGTCTATGGCATTCAGCAGCGTCAATCTCCACCAAAAAGAGTAAAAGAGAATTGAGTATAATGCTGTTTTAAATAACAAAAAATAAACTCAACATCTTTGTGCTCAATTTTCTGTCTGAATAATAACTATATGCATACACTACCTTACAATTTCCGAAACATTACTTTCTGTAACGTAACTCGATGCGGGAACATGAGATAGCGAATTGAAATGAATTTTCAACTTTAATTCAACTCAGTAGTTTCTGGTCCAGTTGATTTCCCCACCACTTCGTCAACCATCGCCCAACGAATGACAAAGGTCCTTCAGTCTTTCAGTCAGATGTACCATTGAGTAGTGGCAGCCATTTTCGATTGGAGTAGAGTACCTACTGTTGTTTTTTTTATATATACCGTTAAGTGAAATTCATGAATTATGGAAAAGGTAGTCGAAAACCGTTCAACGAGATCTATATGAATAGCATTTCAAAAGGGTCGACGAGGAGGCTTGTTATGGTATTAAGGTTCAGCGGAGAAAATAGGTCATCCTCTTAGCTAGCAGTGGTGTTCGAATTGGAAAAACGAGTTGGCTCAATGAATAGAAAGATATTTTATCTGATGATGATGCTTGAAGCCTTATAAATACAAAAAAAAAACGTCTGTCGCTCTCATATGAATAGTTGTACCATACGTATAAATGAGTTGAGGTGATTGTATTGAAAACCCGCAAACTTGACAGCGCGTTCGGAGTGCTACTCCTCTTAAGTATTTCTCGTTTATGAAAAGGGGCGACTACTACTAGTCAGCCAGTCGTCAATTGCTCGTGAATGTTGTTGACGTTGGCGAGATGATGATGATGCGAATGATGGCTTTCGAATGCACTCTTGAGCAGTGAAAGAGTCCTTTTCCGGATCATTAACGATACTGAAAGGCATCCTCGCCAGATACAAGAGATTGCACTAAAAAGTGATTTTGACACCAACCTGACACGATGCATCTGTTGTAGCCTGTGAAGAGGACAACCATGACGATGACGATGACGATGGCGAAGCTGCCAATGACGACAACCATGTTTGCATCTCTGATATTGACCAACAAGTTGTGATGGCCAACGTTGTTGTAGTAGTTGTTATGTCCTTGTCGCATCAAGGGGGTTGATTTACAGTAGATTCATGGGAACATGCGACCTGTTCTTGTCGATGTGGTGCGTATAGCAATCTCGTGAGCGTTGTGCCAGGATAAGAGTAAATAATGTGTTTTCTGCGGTACGTTAAGTGGTTTCAGGTTGATTACGAAACGGAAATGAAGAAATGATTGAAGGTTGGATGGACTTTAAATTGACTTTTGTATTTCAGGAAATACAGACTGGGGGCTGTTTGAATAGACATCTAGTTAATTAGATTTGGAACCTGCTCCCGTGTAGGTAGATATATGGATACAAAATACGCTGTGAAAATTAGAGGTGGACTTCCAATTAAGTTTGCACTGAAATTGACTTAACTAAGTAGGTATAGTGCTTGTGGATGGCGTAGGGAGTTTATTTACCTTCCACTTATGTCCTTAACATCGAGATACTAACCAATACATAGAAATCTAAATGCAAGGACTCGTATAATAGGTAATGTGAATAATACTGGAGATTACAAATTCAGTTTTAATGTAAATCGAACTCGTCCATGCCATAATCCCCTTGGTCATGTTATTCCATTCATATACAAGAAATCCATTACATGAAGCTTAACCAAAACCCTGAACATACTATAGGCCAATTCTTCTATGTACCTTTACCAAAGGAAGAAGAAGACCCATATTACTTCCTCTGCTATTGTCCAGAATTTTAAAGGCTACGAAATTGATTTCAGAGCTCACATCCGATTTAAGAAATTGTGGATTTTGTCAAAACAAACATTGTTTTCCCTACCGCTCTGTGACATGGCTATTTTTTTTTTTTTAATATTTATAATCATAACCAGAGGCAATGTATACTGAGACCCACAACTTCGGCATAGATATTAAATCACTTGCCAACAAGCTAAATTTTGTCTCGCAAAGATTAGGTGCGCTAGTATATTTGCATAGAAATTCGTATTGAAACGTACGAGTACCTACATTTTTTGACATTTCAGTAAAATTTCATAAAATAAAAAACAAAATTAAAATAAAAAAAAGTTGATAGAATAGGATTGCGAGGTGGGGGTTTAAGTATTTTCTACCTCTGATCATAACTCCTCACACCCTGACCTTTAAAACGCGATGTACATGAAAACACCACAAAAGTGGGACGCATTCTGAGGACTCTAAACTCTAAAGTCTAAGTCATAAAAAAATACCCTTACCAACTAATCAAGGTCCACGTAGACGTAGCATAAGCAATAGATTTCTAAGGAAATTATTGGTTGGCCTTACTTGATGTTCGACCGCTGATGATAGTTGATGAGTCTGGTAGATGGATTGTCCCGAAGTTCAGTTCTCGTGTAGATGAGCTGTATGGAAATTGAATAGCTATGGCTTGACACGGGGTTATTGGCCTATCCATCTCCAAAGATTATTGTGCTGCTCTAATCCGCTAAGACATGGAATGGCCATGCCCGGCCGTCGTATTCCCAATACGAAGTGTCTTACCTCGAAGACAGGCGCTTAGAGGCATAATATGGTATAATACATATGAGAGATTATACTGACTAGAGTAAGACAACGTTCAACCGAATTTATCATTTGGCGGACAGAAAACGTAATGTTTCCTAGACATTTATATCATATTTTCATTCGCAACAGAAATTCGATTTCAATAATTTCCTATCGCTAACGTGTACAGCACTCAGGTTAGGAGGTATGCACCTTAGTGGGTCCATCGTGATCCCTATGAAAATCATAATTTAATAGAAGAAAAACCTGGGATCATGACGTAATCTCGAATGACAAAAATCTCGAAAAGTTTTGTTTTTAATCTCGAATGCAAACATTTCGAAAGTACAAAACTCTCGAAAGACTACATCTCGAAAAAATCTCGAAAATAAAAAGTAAATTCCAGATTTTTTTTTTGCACCCACCCCATATCCAAACAGTAAACCGAAGCAGGGGGTTGCAGGGGGGCAGCATGTCCCCCCATACGTATCGAGATTTTTTTTTCGAGATTTTAGTTATTTGAGATTATGCTTTCTAGATTTTTTTTTTTCGAGATATCGGGGTAGACCTGAAAAACCTCCGCACTTCTCAAACGCATTTTATTTTCCTACAGAATTTAAGTATTTTTGCTTGGACAATAATAGTCTAAGAGCCCGCAGTAAATTTTGGACGTGAAAAGGCAACCGGATGAATTTTACATAAATACGTTGCTCTGATGCCCAAGATTTCAAATATGCCCGTCTGGCAGCGCTTAATGGCAGCTAAAGCATGCAACTGCATCTTAAAAATGCGCTATGATTCACAAAAGGAATAAATTGGTGCAACCGCTTGAATCTACTACCAAATAATAGAGAATGGTCCCCTCAGTACAAATACATGTATCCAAGACGTTTTAGGTGTCGCCAAAGCCCTGCCAGACGCAGTGGAAATGCATTAAAAATTCCAATTTTGAATAATTAATGCAACCACTTAATTTTTATTTTAGAATTTAGAGAAAAACTCCTTGATAACGAATATATAAGTCCAAGACGTTTCACGTGTCGCCAAGTCCTTGCCAGACGCATCCAAAGGTTAGAGATCCGCTAAAAATGCCCTATTTATATCTACACAAAAAATCACAACTGGACATTAAATAATTGACGCAACCAAACAAAATTTCTGTTAAGCGTGGACTGAAACACTAGAAACATAACTGCATAAGTCCAAGACGTTTCTTTTGCCGCAAAGTGGCAAGGACTTGGCGACACGTGACACGTGAAACGTCTTGGACTTATATATTCGTTATCAAGGAGTTTTTCTCTAAATTCTAAAATAAAAATTAAGTTGCATTAATTATTCAAAATTGGAATTTTTAATGCATTTCCACTGCGTCTGGCAGGGCTTTGGCGACACCTAAAACGTCTTGGATACATGTATTTGTACTGAGGGGACCATTCTCTATTATTTGGTAGTAGATTCAAGCGGTTGCACCAATTTATTCCTTTTGTGAATCATAGCGCATTTTTAAGATGCAGTTGCATGCTTTAGCTGCCATTAAGCGCTGCCAGACGGGCATATTTGAAATCTTGGGCATCAGAGCAACGTATTTATGTAAAACTCATCCGGTTGCCTTTCACGTCCAAAATTTACTGCGGGCTCTCGGTCTATAAGCCCTACCTCTTCTAAGCTATTAAAGAAGTTGCTACCAAGAAATTTGTTCCTCGTGCGTACTATGCCATATGACACTCGCAGAGTATGTGATGTGTGATTTGATGTCTTCCTCAACGCCTATGTCATTACCGTGTCTGAAAGTTCTAGTCTTATGACATGCTACCTAAGAATACAGTGCCCAGACAGGATTCCGTTCCGATTGCTATACTCACAAATTAGTTAATTTTTCGAACTATTGCCGATTTCAGCCGACAAAAAAAAGTTTAAATGACACTTACCGCACATCCGCACCACCTATATCATTGTCAATAATGTCAATGTATAACGCTGTGTAATCGCTTTTCATTCGCCGGTCCCTCGTCTTTGTTATTCTGCTCTCTCGCAGCATGACAAACCGAGCATGTCATCCATTTTGGGACACAATAACACGTGCATGACCGCACGAGTGACATTGTGTTATCGGGTGTCAATTTGAGTTGACCCCCTTACGAATGACATTCAAATGACGATCTAATAAGTAAAATTTAGTGACGTCAGCTAGCTAAACATTGACAAGAATTTTGACACGTGTAATAGTAGCTAAATAAACTGTAACTATAACTATTATTATTTTTTTGTGAGCTTAACATGTAAACAGATATTATATAACATTCCCGTAAAAACTGCATCTCGAAAAAAGTTAGCAGACGGTGACTTATGATCCAAGTAGAGGTAACCTTAAATGCAAATTTTTGGATTTAATACTCAAAATAAAATTGTTTTCAAAGGATTTTATTCATGTATTGTATAGATATATCTGCATTAGCATTTTTAACAATTAATCGTTCCAGCTTTCCATATGCACACTTATTATTCAATTCCAAATTCATATGACAAAAAGCCGTTCCATAATGAATGACCACCACTTCCGTAGCAATCAATTTAACGAGGACAGTTTCAGCACTCACCGCGCCTGCAACGAAATGTTGAATATGAATTCATAGAACCTAGAAGAACCACCGCTCACTCATTCATTCAAAGTCAATCCCATCATGGTCGAATTGAATTGAAAATTTGAATTTGATTTGTTCTGGCATTTCGAATGAAAATAGAATTTGATGTCGAGGCCATCACCCGCAACCAAAAAGCGCTTTTATTGGACAACATGTAAAACTTTGGAACAATCCCAAAGGACGTGCATACACAATGTCGCCCGTTCCTATAGCATCGGAATTATGATTAACTCGATGGTAATGTCTATTGACAGCGGCCATTTATTTCAGATTAAAATGCGACTAGATGCATGACAATAAATTTTAATTATACACATTGTGCATCCGTCCTGTTAACCAGGAACATATAGCCACCTGCCTTGCCTGTGTTACAACCGATAGTTGTATGGAGACACTTTACAGTGGTCGGATGTGGTGGTGCGTGTGAATCCTTGTTCCATGGTCGTAATATTATCCTTTAATTAATATCGGGGTTTTCTCCGATAAATAAATGGCCCGGATTACGGGCGAATTGTATTTTACCGTAATGTTGGCATAGTAACTGGGATTCTGCTGACAACAATTGTATAGCGAGCACTTAGTGCTCCAACAACTATACAATGAGAGATTATTTGAAATTAAAAGCAAATTTTGTCGATTAGCTCATGATCAACGTGGTGTCCGTAAGGGAGGGTTTTATGTGTACATTGATTCGTTTGTTTTTTGACGCAAGTATGTGCGGAAATTAGTAATTTTCTATGGGCAATATGAGAAATCGCATGAATTTGTATTTAATTAGGGATTTATAGTGGAACCGGGTCTGGAAAATCAGAATGGAATCATGCTATTTCGTTGAGCAAAAGGTTTATTTGAACGTTCAAATATTAAACATTAATACAAGCGGAATAATCTGTCATTTTAATCTATGGAATTTAGGTTTGTCCTTTTGTTGATCCATATTGTATACATACATAAGCGCAAGTGATTAAAAATGTGATCACTTGTCTATAGGTCAGTACATCTGCGAATGGGACCCAAAAGACGACAGCGTACGAAAACAAACAGTAGCAAACCAAATATAGTAGTATCCGGGGACTAGGATCTAACAATTCCATGGTCAACTGCATATATACAATCACAAATAAAATGCTCAAAGGACATGTTTACCCGTTTTTGATTTAAGGGTATCTTATTGGCTATTTTCCAGGATGGATCTACCTACCGTGTAGACCTAACGAAAAGAGGAGATTGAATCTGAACCTTATCTTATACAGTAAAACTCAGTGCTTCATTTAAAAGTATTTGTTTCGGACGCATATGTGCCTCTCGCTTAAGAACCTGCCATCTACCTATTTCCGAGTTCTTAAGTATAATTTTTCCTTCAATTTAATAATATAATAACCTCACATGAGAAACTAAATCAATTTGTATCTACTTCACTCTGTAAATTATGTCAGCTACATGTATCAGCAAAATTTGTTTGAAGATTTTGTTCGGTTTGATGAAAATCTGGATTTTTTTTTGGTGTTCCTACTGGGGATGAAATTGTATAGGAAATTCTTAATCGCAACGGATTATTATGAAATTTCTTCTGATGAAACCAATGAAGAAATCAATCTCTTAGTTCCTGAACGTGCCATGTCAAAAGGTGCAATACTCGCAATAGATGCGCTCAAAACTTTTTTCAGAGGCCGCATCTAATCTAATAATTGAACCTGAATGCGAAAACTAACTAGATTGGTCAGTAGCCACTTTTAGACAATAATTATTGTCTTGTTTTTTTCAACTAGGCTGCATTATTCTTGTTTCGATCGCTTCGATTTGACAGATAAAGGGAATGCTTCTCAAAAAGTAACAAAGCTTAAAAGCTTGAAGCTTAAAAGCTTAAACGCTTTGTTACTTTTTGAGAACCATTCCCTTTATCTGTTTTGAGAAGCTTAAAAGCTTAAAGCTTAAACGCTTTGTTACTTTTTGAGAAGCATTCCATTATATATGAATTTCACTGTTTTTATTTATTTATTTTTTGTATATTTTAACGAAAATACATTTATTATTATAGAATGTGTCCAAAATAATTGTGCTTTGAATGCTTGCAGTAATTTTAAAAATAATAATTTGAAAAGCTAAGAGATAAAAGGAATTTTGTTTTCAGCCATATTTCCATTTTTGTCTTAGTTCGACTAAAATTTATGTATATTTATATTGTATAGATTCTCCAACGGCTTTAATTCGGTGATTGATTTTGAATAACATTTCTGTGTAAGTATGGTAATTCAAACTCATACACACGGTCGGTGGTTGGGTGTGTATGAATAAGGCTGGGCACTGATTGACATCAACTTGGCGATGTCCAGTTGTCGTAACTATCTCATACATATCAATTGTGCTTATTCTACCTCCCCATGGGAACCACCGGGTACGGACACGGATGATTTTACTGTTGACGAACCTGAACTGCTATAAAGCAGACCTTACCGCCAAGCGCCATCCAAGACGTGCAATGGGATGGACCGGACTAAAAGAGGATGAAAAACTGCGATCTTTATTATGCCGATTGCTATCGGCAACAAAAACAGCGTGCCAACATTAGTCTAATATGCGCTCATGTCCCCACGGCACTCATTCGACCACCACAACAAAACCCCTGGTTCGACGACTAGTGATAGAAAGCACATGCAGCGAAAGAAGACGCTTACAAAGCGGCGCTGCAAAGAAGGACCAGAGCTGCTCGTGAGCTCTTCGCGCAGAGCCGCTCGTACAAAAAACAATAAAACAGCAGACAAACATTAATAAAAGTAACAAACAATGTCCTTTTTTTAATGCTAAAATTTCACTCACTTAATTTAACCAAAGTTATATGGAGCAAGCTCCGCTGGTGCTTTTGTTACCGGCCTGTTGGTGGGTGCACTTCCTATCTATATAGCTGAAGTGCCACAACATCAACTGTTGTGTGCCGATGGGCTATGATATCAGATGACAATAACTCGGGCGATCGAGGCTATGAATTAAATCCCGCTGTCAGGCAGAATGAACCAATCAACCTAGGCGATTAAGACCAACAATTACGGCCACCCGACCTGGACAAAGTGAAGACAGCCATATCTAAGCTTAAGTCCAACAAAGCCGCTGAAACAAATGGCCTACCGAGCTATTCAAAGCGGCGAGCGATGACTTGGTTAGGAGCATACACCAACTCATCTGTAAAATATGGTAGGAGGAAAGTATGAATGGAACCTTAGCTAGCACTGTTTCCCCGATCCTCAAGAAAGGAGAACCTCTGAATTGCGGCAACTAAAAATAAATAAATAGGCGGCGCAACAGGCGGTAGACACCCAAGGCCTAGCTTCTCGCAACCATTCGTTTTGTGTGAGTTTCTATTTTTGGAACGAATGGAAGGGACCTACCAGCTTACCAGCGCTGAGATTAAACAAAGAATATCTTTTGCCAATCTCTGTTTCTTTGGGCTAAGAAATCAACTGAGTATAGCAAACCCCTTTCTCGAACAACTAAAGTGACGCTTTATAAGACCCTAATCATCACAGTCCTTCTCTATAACGCAGAGGCATGGACTCTTTTAAAAGCGGATGAGGTTAATCTTGGTAGTTTAGGGAGCAAATTTCTTCGAGTATTTTTCGGTTCCATCTGCATCGCCTATACCTCCATTAATGCCAACTGAGTAAACTCTTTCACGTGATCAATCGAGGCCTAAAAAAACTCAGTGGCATTAAGAGCTGTCAGACTTGATCTACTATAATAAACCAACATTTTTAACGTGCTCAATACATAACTTAACCCTGGTATAGTTGAAGTATAGTTGAGATGATGTCGCGACAACATCAAGCACTTCACATGATACACGTATCGCCTGAGATTCTCAGATGGACTCGCCAGCGAACAAAATATTCTTCCGGGGAACTCAAAACAAATGCAATTCGAATTGTCATGTTTAGCTGATGAATTAAAACGTTTTTGATGACACAAGGGATACAAAAATTTTGTTTAAAGTATACACCTGGCTTTTGATTTCGGTGGTAGATTGGAAAAATATTCAGAAATTGTGGTAGAAGTGACAACACTGCCTGGATAATGTCATCAGCAGATTAATACGAAGCATGTCCTCCGCAATGTCCACAGAATATGTACAGATAACAAAAAAAAGTTATTGTGCGTCCTGACCTTTCGCTCGTTCAGCGAAATATTTGGGTTTGATTGATCCCATAAGCACTTGTTGTTTTCGGAAACAAGTCAACCTTTAACTTTCAATTAACGCATACAGACGATTAGCCTTCAGGCAGAGTGCGCGCTGTTTCTGGTTTTGACTCTGTGATTCAGTTTCATACGAAATCGGATGCTATGTGCACATGTCTTTAGGCACAAAAGTCAAAGCCAGTGAATTCAAATTACAATTTCAATTATCTAAAAGCTAACGAAACTTTGCCCGCCGTGGTTTGATAATTAAAATCTGCCTCAAAATTAGTTCTACTAGCCCCCATTGACTTCTGGACTATAAAAAAAGCACAAGCACATACTTTACCGAAACAAGGAGCAAAAGTTCTCCCCATTTTCTGCACTAAGTTATAGCGATAATGCACTTTCGCATACGAAACAAAAAATGGTTGTGGTTTCACAGAACACCAGAGTGTGCATTTATTTAACAATTTCCGCCGCAGGAGCATGTGTGTTTAATTTAAGAATTGTTCAAACTTTTATCAGAGTTTTCGGTTAAAAAAACACAAGTCTTTGAGAAGAGTATACGAAAAGTTTTTCTCGGATCGAAAGCGCATAACTTTCTTCTTCAGCGTGGTTCTGTGTCGCTTCTGCAAAATGCAATCCTCGTATCCTTAAGCCATATCAGGTTTTTAACTTTATGAATTTCTACAGAAAATTAAGTTTTTTGATTTATAACGATTTACTTGTGGGTGTTGAAGGCAAACTACTTCAAAGTGATATCTAATAAGTCGGAGGATCTTATATGGGTTCCCAAAACAAGCCACAGACAAAAAGACACACAGCACAGAGTAGGTGTACCCATTTTCAATTTTTTGTTTTGCCATTATACATAGCTCGTGTTTTACGTGTTGTTGTAGTAGTTTCCATCTAAAGCAAACAAATCTTAAGGAGTACCTCGTATATGTACTACCAGAGAAATACCCCTAAGTCTTTCTCCTTTGTGGGGATTTTCTTCGACTTGATGTTTTATGGTTTTGGAGATGTTATAATGCTTTTTTGCCTCTTTTAAAGCGGTGACGGGATATCCTTTAAAGTTTCCATAGTTTTACAGAACTTGGACTTGTGCTCGGATTATGCTGTCTCAGTCATCATTTCATAGTTTTGTCTGGATGCATAGAGCGAGTGAGAAAGAAGAATAAAGAAAGGAGTTGAAGATATAACCACTTACTTTTTGAGTTGTTTCGGCACTTGTGGACAGTGTATGGATAAGAGACTCGAAAGAAATGATTGTTTTGTTTACCCACCTGGAAAGAGAAAAGAAAACAATATTTTATGTAATGGCTGGATATTAAATGCAAGCAATCCTAGACGATAATAAATGATCGTTTTAGAGAAAATGCTTTTAAAGCAATTGCAAATCAAGGCTGCGTTAAGTTTTGGAAGAACTCTCAAAGCAAACAAGTTGATGTCATATTGCGGCATTGGTATTGTTTGTTAAGATAACAAAAATTCAATGCTTTGAGGGAAAGGCTAAATGAAAACAATGGAAAAGACTGTTTCGCTCTCGGCGGCGATGAATAGTGCTACTGCCGCTGGAATCACCTCACAAAACCAATAATACAATTCTATTCAGTCCGAGTTTAAGGTAGCATTTTGTTTACAGTTTTCTTTGACAAATGCAGACTAGCGTTTTCGTCATGAATTTCTGTCTTGAAAATATCAATAATGTACTAGTAGCTCATAGTACTCATATAACAAATTCCACTTCTATTTGGTTCTAAAGGTACCGTTTTTAACTTGTCATCATAATGGTGAATTTGAATGATAATGTAGTAAGTGATTAGATGGATATGGAACCACGATTACAACCATATTTTTGTTATGTCAACCTAGCGTGGTGTTAACATTTAGGAAACCATGCCCAAGGATGGAAGGATTGATGTATAAGTACAACCAATCGCGAACGAGCTTCCTCAGGTGCCCAGTCGAAGACATGCATGGCGGCCATACTGGGAATCATTTCAAAGAACAAAAGGAGGGTACAATGAATACTTACTTACTTACTTAGATGGCGCTACAGTCCGGGGTGGACGTGGGCCTCAACCAACACGCCTCTCCAGTTAGCACGATCTTTGGCTAACCGCCTCCAGTTGCGCACTCCAAGTTGGTTGAGGTCCACTTCCACTTGTGCGCGCCACCTAAGGCGAGGTCTTCCTCTACTGCGTTGTCCCTCCGGGTTGGAATCGAAGACTCTTCGGGCCGGAGCGTTGGTGTCCATTCGCTCTACATGTCCTAGCCATCTTAGTCGACTGATACGTACTTTTCTGACCAGGTCGATGTCGCTGTATAGCTCGTAGAGTTCGCTGTTAAATCTCTTCCTCCAGAGCCCGTCAACGCAAACGGGACCGAAAATCACTCGAAGAATTTTGCGTTCGAAACGACCAAAGAGATCTTCATCCGCCTTTGATAACGTCCATGATTCTGCGCCTTAAAGCAGGACTGGTATGATGAGGGTCTTATATAGAGTCTCCTTTGTGTTTCTCGACAAGGCCTTACTAATCAATTGCCTTCTTAGGCCAAAGTAACAGCGGTTGGCAAGTGTAATTCTTCGCTTGATTTCTGATGTGATGTCATTTTCAGAGTTAATAGCGGAGCCGAGGTAGACAAAGTCCCGAACTACCTCAAAGTTATAGCTGTCTATGGTGACGTTCTGTCCGATTCGTCGATGTTGTGTGTCCCTTCTTGTTGACAGCATATATTTTGTTTTGCCCTCATTCACCACTAAACCCATTTTTGCCGCTTCTGTGCTAATACTTGCAAACGCACCAGTGACAATGAATACCGACAGATAGCACCATACTAAACTACACTAAAATTAAAGAGGCCTCTATAAGAAAGCTCAACATACCTACGAGGAGGAGATCGAGATGTCGAAAAGGAGAGAGAAGTACAGATCTTTTCTAAAGAGAAATCCTGCAAATAGAAGGCAAAAGAGAAGAGGAATTAGGAAAATGGAGGCCTAAAGGCCTTTATGATGACACACTTCTCGGTAAGTGCCCTCTAAGAAAATAAGCGATCTTAGCTAATTAGATCGAAGCAACAACACCCCATAAAGACGAAGAATTTTACTTCCTGAAGTAGGAGTATCGATATAGGTATTCAGCAAACACGAAATCCCACATTACGATGGGGGCGAAGAGGTGAGCCGCCCGAAAGGCCGAAATACTAAAAAAGGAGATGCATTTAGTGAGGTTACACTCCAACTCATAAAGCGGACTGCAAATCACAAAGGCGTCTCAGGGAGTGGGATGTGATAACACTGTATAATGAAGGTAGTCCAAGTGCCAAGTCAACCTTCAACAACAGTTGAATCTAACATTTTCCGAGAATAATTTGCAGGTCAACACAGTTGATGTGATGTGTTTGGAGAAAATACGACAAACTTTATATAGAGCTGAGGTATGATCTTATCGTGTATTGTGGCAAGTATAGGATCTTCACGCACTAATATATTACTTCATTTCAGCACAGGTGATCTGACGGTAGTAAGAGGAAAGGGCGAGGACTGTACTGTGACGTCAGCATAAATTCATTCGACATCCCAGGAACCAATAAGGACGCTAGTAGCAGCGTAGTAACAAAGTACGAACAATTTAGTCTGACCTTGTTATTCTAACGCCATCTATAATTGTAAATTCAAAGCTTTGTTTAATTATTTGCTCTAAAAGGAAGTTATAGATGTTACCTTTGCATCCTAGAACAACCTACCATGGCATCGCTTTCAGATCCTTATTTTATGATTACGAAACAGTTCAGGGATCCCATAGTAAAGCAATATCGGACAAGTTAAAAGAGGAGTCACAGTTTCGAAAACGTATGCCTGGCAAAAGATCTCAGGAATGAAAAAATAAAATTATCAATGAAAAATGCTTCTTTAGAATCTTCTGCGAATTAATTGAATCTATACTATTGACTGAAGAGTCCAGGTTTAGTAAAGTCGTATCCCTGACTCTGGGATACGACGGCAGCTGAACTAAGTTATGTGAGGAGACGCCAGAAAAATTGTCAGAAACGCAATCCCAGAATGCATCGATGATTGTGTCTACTGTATAAGATGAAGCATCACTATAACCAATATAGACTCCCTAGCCTGTCGTCGTTCATTCCAAAGCACTGAAACGCCTTATTGATTTGATATGTAAATAAAAATCAACTTGTAGACTATGCCGATCGAAACGAATTCCTTGCGGAATGATCGATAATTCCGAATCGTTATTTAACATGAAAATTATAGAAAAATGTGCCAAGGTTCACACCTATGTACGTGCTCTGTTTAACTACCATACGTAACTCATCGCATTGCCAGACATAGATTGAAAGGAGTACCATTAAAGTGTCATTACGAAGAAACACTCCCTCACATCTGCAAATCATAAAAAAATCCGTTTCGTTCTCCACACAACCACATTATTTTCCATTAAGATTTGCCTACTAACTTATTTAGTAAGTATCTTTTTACTATTGCATCCACTCTATTATCTTAAACATTTCTTTTCCGTATTCATTCACTCGGTGTATGAGTATGAGTATCTATTAGACACTTGGCCAGCACTTAATGGAGCTGAAATTACGATTATTTTTAATGCCTTCTTTAGAGCTCTGTGCACCATCGCTCTGTGCTTACACCACCACCCCTTCAAAAACGATTATCCATGAAATCACTTAAGCATTTTCAGCACACCAAAACGAATATAATAGAGAATCGTCATACTAGAACTGGACAGTTTTCATAATCAAAAGGACATCTCACTGCAAATGATGTCATTTTGTTTAGCATTTCCGAACGAAATGGAAAATTTAATTGACTAGGGATATGGATTTTTGGTAAAACTTTTATTATTGGCTCAAATAGTCTGCTCATAAAAATGAAAAGAAATCGCAAAATCGATATCGTCCCTTGGTGTACCCACCCACCCAACGTAGACGAATGAGATTATTAGCATTCTACTGATAGCTCTTAATTTGTTTGCCCGGCTATCCGAAAAATCCCTTTTTCTGGTGCGAAATCCTTTTATCCCCAGCATCAATAGCGCCACTACACTTTTTCTGTTCATCGTAAATTTTAATTTCCATCAATTTCCATAATTTCCAAAAAGGAACGCAGTTTAATTTTAATAAAATCCACAAAGAAGGGTATTATTATAAGGAAACTGCGAGTACAATGATTATGAGAGGCGGTAAGGGAGTTGCTGCTCCGGGGACAGGGGCTATGTACACATTGCACAATCGAATTTGGCGTATAAGTGGTGGTAAAACAGTTTAATTTAACAAAGCTTCACCCGGGGGCGATCAGCGTGGCATTAAGCGAAATTACGTTTTTCGTTAAAAGAGTGAACTTGGTTTGAAGGTAAAAGGAAGGAAGGCGGAATATAGGGCGCCATGGTTTTGAGCAATCAGTTTGTAGGTTGTTTTCTGGTATAGACGGCCAGAAGGATGCAGAGAGAACTGCCATTAGGAAGGAAATGT
The DNA here is from genome assembly GCA_955612985.1 of Cheilosia scutellata. Lineage (NCBI taxonomy): Eukaryota > Metazoa > Arthropoda > Insecta > Diptera > Syrphidae > Cheilosia > Cheilosia scutellata. Next base: position 65,982,513 of record OY015313.1, read on the forward strand.
TAAGAGGCAGGAGTATTTAGTACAAAGCTCACTGCACCAAAAGGAAGCCAAACGAACATTTTAATTAACATTTTCTTTTTTTGATGGCTGGGTGGGGTTAAGTTCTTTAGGGGCGGACAGAATTGATTGATGTTGGTTGTTTTCTGAAGCGATGATGGTTGTTTGGAATATTTTCCAGAACGATTATAATAAATAGGGAATTTTGGAAAATTTTTTTAAAAATGTAGGCCTCTGGGGCGTATACGTAATATTTTTAATTTTTTGTTTGAGATTTTCGCATAGTTTGTAAAATATTTTAATTAGCGATTAGATGGCGAGTTAATTGGTTATCTCTTTACCAATAAAAGGACAATTCCGGAATTTAGTCTGCCCACAGTTTAAGGGATTCCGCGCTTACAATTTCAAATAATATCCTAGATAGGAAAATAAACTGGAATCTCAACATTAAAAAAGAGAAATGATAACATTCTACGCCTGTAATAGAATATTTGAACGAACATGGGACCCGAATCATAAAATAGTCATGTGGCTTTACATAGCGGTTGTAAGACCGATACTAACGTATATGGTAGTTTATTATCTGTAAGGCCACCAAAATTATAACTATGACAAAGATTCATATTATGGCATGTATTGGCACCAAAGAACCAGCCTCACAGCGGTTCTAGAGGCTATTTAATCTTAGACCCCTGCCCCTTTTCGTATAGGAATCTGCTGCAAAAACCGCACTTCGGTTAAGCCAGACCTTTTCATTGACGGTCAAGCGGTAATATACAGTGGCCGCCATAAGTATTTTGACAAAACTAAAGTTAATTCTACTCATAATTTGAACTTACTTCATGTAAATTTTGGCATCAATGGAAAGGTCATTAAAATTCCGTTGGAATGATACACAACTTTCCTTAACCCATTAAGTACCCATTGAAAATTTAGAACTTTTGTAAAAGTCTACTTTTTTGACTTTTATCCTCGGTCCAAAAAAAAAAATGTTTTGATGCAAAAAGTTTCTTCAAGCAATTTTAATAGTAACTGCAAAAACAAATTTTCAAAAATCTCTTCGCTAATATTTTTTATGATTTTTTGAATGCGATGATCTCAGAAAAAATAGTCATTTTTAGCAATTTTCAAAAAATCATAAAAAATATTAGCGAATAGATTTTTGAAATTTTTTTTTTGCAATCACTATTAGAATTGTTTGGTGAAACTTTTTGCATCAAAATATTTTTTTGTTGATACCGAGGAAAAAAGTAAAAAAAAGTAGACATTCACAAAAATTCTAAATTCTAAAATATTTAAATGGGTACTTAATGTATCATTCAAACGGAATTTAAATGACCTTTCCATTGGTGTCAAAATTTACATGAAATAAGTTTCAAATTATGAGCAGAATTAACTTTAGTTTTGTCAAAATACTTGTGCCCCCCACTGTAAGCGATCTCTGCAGTTGAGTTATAGGCGCGCAGCACAACGTAAGACTGCTGAGTTACCTGGAACAGACGTGTGTCTGGAAATGAAAAACCTGATGAGCTGAAAAGAAAGGGATCACCCCTCGAACCAAACCAGGCCGCCACCACAGTAATGATTACCCCTGTAATCTCAGACGATTTGGAAGAATATACTAATGGCGACAAATGAAATGTTTGAATTGGCCGCCTAGATCGTGCAATTTGAAGCCGCTGGACTATTTTTTTGTGTGGACATGTGAACGTGAAGTCTCTCGTCTATACGGATAAGCCAGCAACTATTGTCGCCTTGGAAGACAACATAACTCGTGTTATTGGTGACATACCAGTCGATATGTTGGAAAAGTATTGGACATTCCGGATGGACCACTTGAGGCGTAGTCAATTTTTACACGAAATAATATTCAAAAAGTAAATGGTAAGAATTGAATTATCGACCCTAATAAAAATTTCACTATATTTCCCAAGTGTTCGTTGTTTGTTTTTTTTAATTTTAAAAATCAAAAGCTTAAAAAATCACCCACAACACATCGTCAGTTAAAAGTAAGACTGGGTATCCGTGAGCCCCACATTCACAGTGCCACAGTTCTAATAAAAAAAAAAATAAATAGGCGGCGCAACAGGCGGTAGACACCCAAGGCCTAGCTTCTCGCAACCATTCGTTTTGTGTGAGTTTCTATTTTTGGAACGAATGGAAGGGACCTACAATTTTATGCCGAGTCCGAAGGGCTGAATTGAGAAACTTTTTCAGGACAGTAATACTCTCGGATGTTTGTCAGACGTTCGCGAGAGGTGGCGCAGTAGAAAAAACCTTAAGATGTAATTTGTGTTTTTCCGGGGATCGAACTTGGGATCCCTCGCACAGTAGTCCAGTACACTAACCACTGCGCTACTGCGCCCACAGTTATAATAGGGCAAACGAAAAAGAACCATTGATTCGTTACATATCTATGCCCGTCCGGCAGTAGATAGAAACAGACATCGGTCTCTAGGAAAACCCTTTCTCGACTCACTTGAGAAATTGTCGAAGAGCAAACAGTATGGAAAAACTTGATTTCTACATGTTGGATTGAACTTTTGTTTTTCAAGGCCGCCATACCTCCCTACAAGAAAAACTTGCACTTAAGCATAATTATGTTTAGCCACAAGGAGGTAATTAATTATACCTATGAATTTGTATCCCATGTTCTACGTCCCAGAATAAAATTTACGAGAGTTAAGTCAAGGAAGTACTCGTCACTGTCAGCCTTTTTTAATAGCACACCTTTTGTATGTAATTCGAATGAAGCAAAGACATCATTCTAACCTATATGTAGTCACCACATATACAAGGGATAGATTAACCTATCTATCTATGTATGTTTAGTCCTCATATGATACTTTCTTTCCTTTCCTCTAAACATGTAGTAGCCCTAAAATGTGATGCAAAATCAGGGTGAAAAATGTTACAAATACGTGGAAGTTCGAAGCTACGTTTAGAAATAAATACACTGAAATATCATTGTGGATAAAGCCACAAGCATGGATTTGATTACAAAAGTACGATTGTCGTTGAAGTAAATTCATTCGAAATGAAACCCTCAAATTTACTGTGGCCGGCACAAGTATTTTGACAAAACTAAAGTTAATTCTGCTCATAATTTGAAACTTACTTCATGTAAATTCTGGCACCAATGGAAAGGTCATTTAAATTTCGTTTGAATGATACAAAACTTTCCTTAACCCATTAAGTACCCATTTAAAAATTTTAGAATTTTTGTGAATGTCCACTTTTTTCCTTGGTATCAAAAAAAAAAAAAAGTTTTAATGCAAAAAGTTTCTCCAAACAATTCTAATAGCGCAAACAAATTTTTCAAACATCTCTTCGCTAATATTTTTTATGATTTTTTGAAAATTGCTAAAAATTACTATTTTAGCCACTTTCTCCTCCCTTTCATACAAAATTTTTCTGAGATCATCCCATTCTAAAAATCATAAAAAATATTAGCGAAGAAATTTTTGAAAATTTTTATTTTGCAGTCACTATTAGACTTGTTTTAAGAAACTTTTTGCATCAAAACATTTTTTTTTTGGACCGAGGAAAAAAGTCAAAAAGTAGAATTTTACAAAAGTTCTACATTTTCAATGGGTACTTAATGGGTTAAGGGAAGTTGTGTATCATTAGAACGGAATTTAAATGACCTTTCCATTGATGGCAAAGTTTACATGAAGTAAGTTCAAATTATGAGCAGAATTAACTTTAGTTTTGTCAAAATACTTATGCCGTGCCGGCCACTGTACAGCGTCTAAAATCTGTTGCCTTGACTTTTAAGGAATTTGCTTTTAACAATTACAGTTTTCAACAGGACTTACAATGCAATAGAAACAAGAATGTTTACTTGTGAGTTAGACGACGCGTAATATTGCACCCGGGATCATGACGTAATCTCGAATGACAAAAATCTCGAAAAGTTTTTTTTTAATCTCGAAAGCAAAAATCTCGAAAGCAAAAATCTCGAATGTACAAAAATCTCAAAAGGCTATATCTCGAAAAAATCTCGAAAATAAAAAGTAAATTCGAGATTTTTTTTTTACACCCATCCCATAGCCAGACAGTAAACCCAAGCAGGGGGGTTGCAGGGGGCAGCATGCCCCACCCATACGCATTTCACTTTTTAACACCATTTTTAATATTAATTCGAGTTTTTTTTTCGAGATTTTTACATTCGAGATTTTTGCTTTCGAGATTTTTTTTTCGAGATATCGTAGTAAACCCATTGCACCTATTCTGTAGAATAATCAGCAGGTGATTGAGTAGTAAACTGAATTACCGACTGTTTTAAACGTTATAAACCACAGTCGCTAAATATCTCCTCGCCTGTTTGAAAATCTTCTGAAAAACCGCAATGAAGGTTTGAATGGTCATGTTACGAACCAACACAATATAAATATGTATTACTTTAGGGGCTAAGAAGAAAAATAATAAAAATTCGGCTTTTTTTAAGCTTTCACCTCGATTGAACTAGAAAAGTCAATCCCTGGCAAGCTCCCCATTAATCGACCAGACATGTATCGCCCTGGTATCTAAAATATATATTGCTGCCGTGAATCCATTTTTTAACGCTGTTTCTTAAATTGAGAATCCAGTATTCTCTGCGAAGATAGGCTATCATTTGCTGAGTCAAAACCTGAAATGTTTTTTCATCTGCGTCCCTTATGATATGTCGGCTAAAATGATGATTGGGTGATACTGATTGAAACACAACTCAGCATATTGCAATCTACTTTCACTTAAAGACCCTTCTTCATCGAGAAATTAAGTAATAATTCGAATCACTAATTTAGGCAGAGAATCGGTCCAGGCATACATTTTCACAGTATCCCATCTCAAGACCTTTGACGTGTACTTTAAGGGAGATACCAACATTAACGCTTTACAAAGCTCAAGCCTTGTTGTGAATATCAGAAGGTGGGCGTGAATGTCAGATGCCTCGCTAAATCAATGAATTTCTATGGTCTTTAATTGTTTTAGAAGATCCTGGCAGAATCTATAAAACTCCTCTTTGAGATCCACTGGGATGGGTCCATATCATGAAATCTCTCGCCATCAGAGCTGCATTATGATCTTTCCCATAGCAATGAAGCATGACGATGTTGACAGCATCGTCCTTTTCGACGATACCTGAGAAGCATCCCTGAAGTAATTTTTAAAAGAAAATGCGTCATCACTGGGAAACCACTGGATAACAAGAGCCTTAACAGTATGAACAAATTTTATCCTTTTATTGGCGCGATTTTGCTACCATTTTGCAAACAAAAAAAACTGCAACAAAACCAAAACTAAAACAGTTAAGAGTACGAACTTTGGTAGCTGCCATCCATCCATCTCCATTCAACTCTATATATATGTGCATATACTATAGCAAACTTCTATAGGTATGGGTAGTGTATTGTGCATGTATGTCGCTAACTCGAGTTTCCAATTCCACTTCAGGAAATATTTACTTCCATTGTTATTTGCTCTTGTTGCCATACATTTTGTTTACTTTTTCACAAATCAAATAACTTCCATATGCAAGCAAACAAAACAAAACTTTTTAAATTATATTCTCTTCTATTATTATATTCGCTTCTGATCCTGTTGCTGTTAATATCGAATTTCCAGTCGTCCTCCTCACATCTTTGTACGAAAATGTGATTAAGTTTTAATGCGTTTCCGGTAGCGTATCCTGTTCCTTTCTAAATGTTTACTTCCGTCTCCACTATACACAGACGATGAAGTTACAAACAGAAGGATATGTCATGATTAGATATTAAAGGATGACGGTGACGCAAACTTCTCGTTTGCTATGCAAATTTTTTCATTTCAGTGTTTCTAGCAGAACACTTGGAAACTGGAAAATGAATTTCCCTGTTGAGTCTTTGACATGTAATATCCTTAAACATGATTTCCATTATAATGATTGTCTTACAGGGGATAATTATTGCATTATTAGCAAAAAAATATATATAAGGATGTGAAAGAATAAGAAAAAACATTAATTATAGCGGTGGGATTGTGTGCTCACCAACGATGTGGGAGTTAGAGTTCACTATCTGGCACTGGAGCAGTTTGGAGTGGACACCAATCATAATTCTCCTACCAACTTGTATTTATTATGATCTATTCACTTGAATGTTATTGATTCATTGTTACTTATTTACAATTATTATATGTATAGATTACGTCAACCTGTTTTAAAAAAATAAATAAATAGATGGAATTGAAAATGAAAATCCCGTAGGCTATTGAAATTCGGTAGAGCGGTGCAGTGTACAGTAAGAAGAAATATCAAAAAATTTAATTTTCCATTTAAGGGGGCCTGGAGCCTGGAGCCTGCCTAATTAAAATATGAAAAGAAATTGGCTAGATTTTACTTTTTTCAGATAATATTCTTGTCTTTCAGCCTAAGATTTAAAAATTTGTAACATTGATATGCATTAATGCATTATGCATATCAATGTTACAAATTTTTAAATCTTAGGCTTCCAAGACATGCCGAATAATGGCGTTTGCAATTTTTTTTGTATGGCCGGTGCCCCGCTCGTCCGTTTTGACCAATCTTCAACACTCCTGGGCCAATAACTAAGATTGTCTGTACATTTTAACTCAATCGATTCTGTGGTTTTCGGTATATGTATAAGATTTTGAATTTTTTTTTTGTATGGACGGTTCCACGCCGCTTTGTCGAATTTTGACCAATCTTCACAGGAACCCTTATGGACCAATATCCAATACCTAATATTATTTGTAAATTTGAGCTCAATCGATTTGTTAGTTTTCGAGATATAAGATTTTGAATTTTTGTTTGTATGGGCGGTACCATGCTCCTTTCTACAATTTTGACCAAACTATCATAACAACCATCTCGGGCCAATATCAAAGACTCTGTGAAAATTTGAGCTCAATCGTTGCACAACTTATCGAGTTTCTGAAGCATCCACAAACCAACATAACATTTTTTTGATATAAACTAGCTTTTGCCCGCGGCTTCGCTCGCGCAGTCCTCAGGATTTAGACATAGAGATTCTTTCACAGTCAGTTAGTTGCCTTTTTATATTTATATATCGTGCAGGAAACCTAACTAAGACAGTACTTAAGAAGCAATTAGTATCTCTGAAAAATATGTCTAACGCCCTATTGGAGAAAATAGCTCAAAAAATATATATTCAATATTTGTTAGTGAAGCGCTGACATCTCAACACAGATCATACTATGGCAGACTGAGTCACTATCTACGGGACACATCATATTTCTTATTCTTAATTACCAAATCCTTAATTATATTCCACACTGCCCAGATCTTCCTGCACTGTGCAACATATGCAACCGGAAAGATCTTGAGGACGTCTACGACCTTCTAGCAGTATAACCCCATTCTTACAGAATTCCGCTTGAATATCTTTGGAGTACGCTGAGTTAGATGAAGCGATCAGCATATTCAACAGCGATGAAGTTTGGACGCATTAAAAAGTTTCAAATCGATACGACGCGACGATCGGTTCGTGAGTTAAGAAAAGGCCCCCCTAAAAAGGGGTCATCGCCAATAATCCGGCCCCAAGCAAAATTTCCAAAATCGAAAAAATTATATTTTTATTTCTCATAATAGAGTACACAAACCGAGTTTGAAGTCGATCGGATGAAAAATAAAAATTTTCCTATACAAACTTTGACCCCACCATTTACCCTTTTAAGGGTTGAATTTCCAAAATCCGAGAAATTAAGTTTCTTTATTTCTCATATAAAGCAGACAAACCGATTTTAAAGTCAATAGGATTAAAAATAAAAATGATCCCATATAAATGTTGACCCCAACTTTTACCCCTTTTAGGGGTCGAATTTCCAAAATCGGAGAAAATAATTTCTTTATTTCTTATAGGGAGTACACAAACCGTTTTAAGTTAATCGGATGAAAAATAAAAATGGTCCCATACAAACTTTGACCCCCGCTTTTACCCCTTTAAGAGTTGAATTTCCAAAATCGGAGAAATTAGTTTTCTTTATTTCTCATAGAGAGTACATAAACCGAGTTTGAAGTCAATCGGATGAAAAATAAAAAGGGGTGTCACTTGATTATCTACGAGTAGGCAGTTTTTTTTTTAATTTTACGATATTTTTCAAACCCTTCGCTGATCTGGGAAAACCCAAATGCACAAGGAATGAAGGATAATATATTATGTTTATATTGTAGAAAAAAAATGGGATTAAGTTGATAAATGCAACTTTTATGACGCTTTTCCCAAAAAGGTCATACAATTTACCTGTTAATTTTGTGTCACTTGATTACGAGCAGTGGCTTAATCTACCTGTTACCATGTTTTAAATCAAATAAAAGGATACTTTGAGTATTAGGGAGCTTAGTTTAAGTAATAAATTCATACAATCAACAACTATGGGTAAAGGAAAGACATTAACCAAAAATGTTCTGCGGCCGTTTTCTTATTTGAAATTTTATTCATGATTTATTTTTTTGTTAATTGTATATTATTTGAAATTTTATTCATGAGTGTGGAAATAGTATGTATACTTATACTTATCATATAAAAATTAATCTATTATTAGGCATAAGTTAAATTAAATAGCCCGCGGTCTACCCCACACCACATTATAAGGGTAGGGTACATATTTATAAGTTATAAGCCTTCTACAAACTAGACAATGCATACCCTTTAATTTTTGATACGTGCATTTTTGTTGTTATTGTAAAGTTAATTTAAATTCGATTCCATGAGTAGCAAGCAATTTTTTTTACGTACGATCAACAGGTGTTGTAGAAAAGCCATATTTTGTCAGACGAAAATGGTCAAAAAGAGAGTCGACATTTTTCTAAAAAAAACTTGTTCATTCATGCACCCCAGAAGAAAAAATCCATGGGTGTCATATATAGCTACTATATATATCTATACTATAGATATCCGCTTGGAATGCAAACTTATATATTTCCCCAAAGAATATTATTAATTAAATTAAAAATGTTACTTGTATCGTAATACGAAGTTATGAGAAAATCAAGGCCCAATGCCAAATTATGACATCTTCAGAGAGAGACCTTTGCTTTCTGGTGTAATTAAACTTTACATGTGCCTATGGCAAAAATTCATAGCAAACTTTATAGGATTTCTAAAACTAATTTGGAAATTCTGGGAAATAATTTATTTGAAAGCGGACAGGACTTATAGCTGGCATATTCGAAGCATATATGACCAATGGAATGCTAAATATGAATAATTCATTACACTGCCGAAGAACAATTTTCAGTGTTGTAGTTGTAGATCCAAACGAAATTTGAAGAATTAAATATTTAGTTGGCATACCGAATGTTTTTGGATGTAAATAAATCTAAAAGAATTTTGGACTTTGATGTGAGCGCACCATGCGTGGAACTTGTGTCGTCTTCGCCGTTTAACAGTCTGCAGAAATTGCAGATTGTGCAAAGAGGACGTGTTGTGAGCCTGGGTCGAGCCACAGGGGCAGCTTCGGTACCGATGAGGAGGGCGTGGCATGCTCGCGGTCGCTCGGCTCAGCTCGACGGATGGGGGTGTTCTTGCCCCCTCATCATGTACCACCTGCTCAACAAACTTTTATCCATGCCAATTAAAGCAAAAGAAAATCAAAAAAAAGAAGAAAGTTACTCTAAGCAGACATCAGACGGACGGGAGGATAATTAAATAAACTAAAAAGAAAAGAAGCAAAGGAAAACGTCCAAGGACTTCTGCCAGTACCCTACTGAAAGAACGGGAAGGTCACGCGAAGCTAAACCTAACTAACCTAAACTAGACCTACGCTAACCTAAGAGTATAAAACTATATCCTAAGCTAATCCTACTATAACTTAAAGCTAAACTCCAACTTTACCCTAAACGCTCTTTCCCTTCCCATTGTCTCTATAGGGTAAAGGTTCGTGACGAACCCAAGACATGCCAGATGTTGTTGGCAAGGGATGGCCAACCCACCCGGTGTGTATGAAAACACAACCAAATGCCACCACTCTGGCCGATACTGCGAGTGGTAGCCCCTTAACGCGCCCTCCAGTCACAACCTACGTCACTGTCGGTAGTGAAAAGTCAGTCAGTAGTCACATCCTGTCGTCAAAGTTCGTTATGTCGCGTTACGTCATCGTTAATCTACAGAAGGACGGCCTTCCCAATTATCCACACACCAAATTTGAAGGACCTAGCCGCGCATGGGCATTGTGTACCTCATATCAAAAAACCAGTTCACTACAGTACGCAATAGTGCCAAATTTATTGTTTAAGTAAACGAAATTTACGTTAAAACTAAAGATAATTCAAAAAAAAGGAAAATTCAAAACAAAAAGAAACTAAAATTAAAGAAAATGAAACTAAAACTAATGAAAAATTGAAATTCTGCACTTAACACTATACCCTACTTAACTCTAAAATTCAATTCAACAATAAAAAAAAAAGAAAATAAAAATTACTCACGGTTTTTAAATGCGTTCCCCCGTTGTCCTGGCGCCAGCACAAGAAGAGATGTCCCGCTGTATGAATTACCAAAAATGGTCCTATTAACGCGCACAAAAACAACACAAATGCTAAACGCAGAATCTTAATGTTTAAATTTACCCTAACCTTAGTGTTAATTTTAAAATTAAAATCAAAAAAAACTAAATTAAACTCTTGGCACTTCACAAATCTTATTAATGTTTTTTGTTTTTGATGTAATCAATAATGCTTTTCACTGTAACACCACTCAGCTGGCGGATCTAAGGGCGTTTCAGAATCTCTGAAGTGGCGGAGCACCTATATCTGCTGCCTTTAGTTGTCGTTGTTCTTGTTTGATGTTCGTGGGCGCTTAGGCTTTGTCTTTCGTGAATGTTGTTGTATTGGAGCCTTCTGTTTTCTTTGTCTGGGTCTTACTGTTGACTGTCATGGACAAAAGTTTCCAGAATAGGAAGAAGTCCAACCGCAATTGCTTTTGGAGCGGCTTTTGAGGGTGATTTGTGGTACTCGAAGGCGCTTGAGTTACGGTGCCTAACTACCCGTTGTCTAGCGGCGATAGTGCTAGAGGAGAATCGTCTCCAACGTTCAACGGGATAGCAACACCGTGCCGAAAGTCACCAACAAAAAAATTTTGCAGAGGTTGAAGGTCAATCCGGTCACTGAGACTGCTGGATTTGTCTGCCCTAAACCTAGATCGAGACACTTATATTATTAACCTATTCGTTTGCGAATGAACTTTACATACCTCTGCACTGAATAACTGTCAGCCAATTATCGTTTAATCCGCCCTTCTCAACTCGCTTTTTCTTCCTTTGTCCTTTCAAGCCGCTAAGATAGACTCACTAACAATCGTATATGTATTTATAAATTACTGCGATTGAAATACATATCGAATAAATCCTCCAAATCTTTACTCACCCAAACAAATTTGTATGGTGTATTTTCTTTATGCTACTACTGTAGCCTACACTGCTTCAAGCAAAGAATTAAAAATCGCTAATTTGCTTAATACGAGGGCATCGACCGCTCACTGTAAAAATTCCCAATAAGTGAGGGCTCGCCGTTTAGAGAATATTGGTTCCTTCCCTTTTGTTTCCCCTCCCTTTGTTCGTTTAAGTCATGTCTCAAGTCTGTTTCTCATCACTTCCTATCTCTGTTTATATTTAAGATTTCCTTATCATCTACCTTCTTTTTCATAATTCTCTCTCAAAATTGCAACGACTAATTTCTACAGCTACCTTGGAAGGAAAACGGTCCACGGAGGGGTTTTCTTTTTCCTTTGATCTGATTTCTTATTTTCCGAAAATCGTTTCTCTTAATAATAACTCTCTTACATAAAACATATTCATAAATCATAACTCACCAATTATACTTAACTTATAACAACTACGATAAAAGAAAAGTGCACACATACATAATATATTCAGCCGCTCATTACATTGAACGGAATGGAATTGGAACACAACACAGAATTGAGTGAAAATCGACGAACACACAGCACAAAAAAAAGAGGCACGCAGAAAATGTAACAAGAAGTCAAGTGACACGATCAAGGTAAATCTTAAATAATCGTGTGATTCTAATCTATAAAATTAATAATTAAAAATCATTAGCTTTTCAGGTACCTGGACATTTAAGCATTTGGACATTTGGATATTCTATTAGTCCGGTAAGTCTAATAATTCTTTTTGGTAGTTTTGTCATTTGGAGCATATGTGTAATTTTAATTACATACATACATATTGCTTATGCCAGTGGCAAAATTATTTGTTTTGTTTACGTTTCTTTTTTTGTGTTTTTCTTTGCTCTTCTTCTTCTTCTTTTCAGGTACATCTTGTGCTATGTGGGTGGGCGATTGGAGACGCATATCGAAGCAGCTGTTGCGCGAATTGCGTAATCAGCTGATAACGATTACAGGGAGTTTTGTGCAATAATGTATAATGCAGTTTTGGGGGCCTGTCTGTTGTTTGACAGTGTATCACACAGGCAGTCCTCTATTGCATTACGCACATAATATATTGTTGTTGTGTTGATTTAAAAAAAAATTTTTTTTTTCTTTTCAGGTAACAATACATGGCCCCGTAACAGGCTCGACGGAATTTGTCGAGTGGCCGTGAGACAAATGACCTCGTAAAGAAAAGGGGTCTGTGTAGTGCGTGTTATATCGTTTGTCAGAGTAATGATTTGCCGTTGGCAAAACAAATATTTTGGATCGACCCTGTTAAAGTTGCTGTACCAACGTGTGGCAAGGGCCCATGACCCTGAGATTAAGTGGCCAATCAGTTATATGCCGGGCCTGGATTCAATGTTATTATGTAATGCTGCGAAGACGTACATAAGTATAACATAAAAATAAATAATAAATAAACTCTTCCTATCACGAATAAATAAATAAATAAATAAATAAATAAATAAACTCTGTCAATAAATAAACTATGTAAATAAATAAACTATGTAAATAAATAAACTATGAATAAATAGGATATATAACTATATAAATAAATAAACTCTGTAAATAAATAAATCTATAAATAAATAAATAACATAAAAGACGTAACATAATGTAAATATCACAGATAAACTTGGAAGCAACGGCATGCGGAGTGCGTCAAGATTTATGATTTTCTATTCTCTTATGCGTGCAAGTCTTTGGCGTGATAAACGCCCGCCTTTTCACCACTTATGTTGCCTACTTCGTATAGGTAATTACCTATGGTTTTTAGTATGATCCCTTTTATGAATTTTGGTCCTAGCTTAGCATTGTAATTGTCAAGAAGGTTGCTTTGTTTAAAATTTCGTCTATATATTATTTGTCCTACTCTATATTGCACGTCCCTACTTCTGGTATTATATGTTTTTGTTGCTTTCTCGTGAGCAAGCCCTAGGTTGTCAAAAATTTTGCTTCGAATTAGCTCTAGTTTGTCGTTTTTCGTGATTACTTCAGTATTCATATCTTTAATTCTGTCAAGTTTTCGCAATACCTCGTAAGCACTGGCGTGCTGTACCATGTGGTTTCCAAACACCGCGTAGTAGGGTTCAAACATGGTCGCATCGTGTACCACACTCCTCAAGGAAAACGCTGCGTTGCTAACATGTTGGTCCCAGTGCTTTTGATTGTCTTTAAGATAAGACCTTATCTTTGCTAGGACCGACCTGTTAACCCTCTCGGACGCATTTGCTTGAGGAGAGTAGAACGCGGTGCGAACATGTCTGACCCCATACTTTTGCAGAAAGCTAGCAAACAATTCTGAAACGAACTGTTTGCCATTGTCCGAGTGAATGAATTCCGGTACGCCGAAGATGTGGAATATGTTTTCTTCTAAGTATTTCACTACCTCCGCTGCCGTTGCTTTCCTAATCGGTCTTAAAAATACGAATTTGCTAAAATGATCTAAAGCTATAAAAATATGTGTGTGTCCGTTCTTTGTCCGTGGGTAAGGTCCTAAAAAGTCTATGTACAATCTCTGAAAAGGCCGCTCCGTAATAGTCTGTTGTCCCATCGGCGGCCGAGATATCACATTAAGAGGCTTATTGCACTTACAAATATCACAGTCTTTTACCCACTTTTGCACTTCTGTGGCCATGCCGGGCCAATAATATAGTTGTCGGAGCCTCGCTAGGGTTTTATGAATCCCACCGTGTCCTGCCGATGGTGAATTGTGGGCGGATTCCACAAGGCTCCCACGCAACTCCTTCGGAATCCAGAGTTTCCAGGCTCTGTCTTCTTGTACTACGTCTCCAGTTCTTATGTCCGTTCGTTTATAAACAAATCCGTCCGAAACGCATGTGTCGGGTAGTCTGTCCTGGTTATCTGTTACGATTTTCTTCAACTCCTCATACTCCTCGGAAGTGAAGTAAGGGGAGTTGAGGTCAACCTGCAGAATGTCGGTTTGGGGAGTGAGCTCTTCCATATGGACACGTGAGAGAGTATCAGGAACTATGTTTTGGGTACCCTTTCTATGCTCGATCGTGAAGTCGAAGCACTGAAGTTTCAGGCTCCATCTGGCCAAACGGCCAGACAGGTCCTTCTGTGTCATCAGCCACTTCAGACTTGCATGATCGGTAATGATAGTAAAGGGCAGTCCCTCAACATAGGCCCTGAACTTCTTTACTGAAAGAACGGCCGCATAGCATTCAAGCTCCGTTACGCTATAATTCCGCTGTGCGGAATTTAGCTTCTGGGACATAAATGCTATGGGTCGTTCGTTGTTCTCCGAGTCCATCTGGAATAGCACACTTCCCACTCCAGTTGTCGATGCGTCGCATTGTATGTAAAATCGTTTACTAAAGTCCGGATTTGTGAGTATGGGTGCGGACACCAAAGTCGCCTTAAGTTGTTTGAACGCGTTAAGCGCTTCGTCGGTCATTTTGAAAGTCAGTCCTTTCTTAAGGCAGTCAGTCATTGGCGCGGATAACGCCGAGAAGTTCGGAATGAACCGCCTGTACCAGCCTGTCATCCCCAGAAACCGACGGAGTTGTTTGGGAGTCCCGGGTACTGGGAAGTTCTCGACCGCCGATACCTTGTCAGGGTCAGTTCGTAGGCATCCGTCGCCGACTATGTAACCTAAATACTTTATTTCGCGGTAACAAAATTTGCTTTTTCCCACATTTATTGTAAGCCCCGCTTCCCTAAGACATCTAGCTACCTCGCTTAGCGATCTGGCGTGTGACTCGAAATCTGGAGAACAAACCAAGAGGTCATCGAGATAGACAAAGACACACTCTCTCAATCGAGCGGGTATGACTTTGTCCATCAGCCGACACATTCTCTGGGCGGCATTGCACAGCCCGAACGGCATCACCGTGAACTGGTACAATGGTCGTCCAGGGACTGTGAAGGCTGTCTTCTCCCTTGATTTGCGCTCCAGAGGAATCTGCCAGAACGCGTCTTTTAAGTCGATACCTGAAATGTATCTCGTATCTTGGAGCCTACTTAATAGTCCCTCGATATGTGGAAGAGGGTAAGCGTCTTTTTTCGTTACCGCGTTAACCTTTCTAGAGTCCAGGCACAATCTATTTTTGCCGGGTTTTCTCACCAGAACAACCGGCGAGCTCCAAGCGCTGTTGCTCTCCTCGATGACCCCTAAAGAGATCATCCGATCTAACTCGTCATAAAGGAGCTTCTGAATCGCAGGTGAGATTGGGTAATGCCTTTGTTTAATGGGGATTTTTTCATCTTCCACCTCGATGATATGTTCCTCGAGGTCGGTTTTACCCAATCCCAACGCCGCGAATGAGGGGAACAACTGCTTTAGGTGCTCTAGCCGCTTTTCTTGCTCTGGTGAGAGTGCCTGGACGGGAGTTCGCTCCATTGTCGGCGACGGAACGTCAAGTTCGTCAATAATGTTTGGAGCGACCTTAAACACTTTCCAAAAATCGACGCCTAGGTATAAAGCCTGTTGCAAGCTGGGTACCACGAATATCTCTAACTGGTGAGTTTTCCCATTCCAAGAGACTGTGGTTGTGAACCGTCCCAATATTTGCTGATGGTTCCCGTCAGCTGTCCTAATCTCTGTTTTCATACTCGTCATATTAATCTGGTGTTTTTCAAGAAACTCTATTGCTCCTCTACCTATACAGCTTATTGACGCTCCGCTATCTAATAGGCCCAGGAGCTCTTCCCCGTCTATCTTAACCTTAGCGTAGGGCCTGTTATCGTCGTTTAGGGTTATCACAGATGCTACTATCCTTTTAATTCTTCGTCTATTTGCTGCTGTGCATTGTCTTAGTCTCTTAATTTTTCTGTAATTTCTCGACATCCCCACCGAACATATAACCTCTTCTCCAAAAATTCGTCTTCTTACTTTTTCATATTCTTGGAGCCTCTGATGGAGACTCTTTCTAGGGTAACTCTCTTTTTGAGGTGAAGTGTCAGTACTTTGGATTTCCCTTTTTAAAATTCGGACTTTTCTGGGTTGTCCTGATTCCGCGGGAGATTGGGATTCATCGGCGGGTTGCTCCCGTACGCACCGCCGAAGTGCAGGTTTCCCTGACAGCGTTCGCAATGAAAGCTGAGGTTACCCTGTCCGCAGCTGAAGCACGTCAGGGTATGGAAGTTCGACGAGCATGTTGGTGGGGCTGTCCCTACCTGTCTATTCCCTTCCGTCTTTCTTGCATTGTTCTGCTCTTCTCTAAATGGCTTGTCTGCCCGATTGTAATTCGGCCGATTTGCCCTGTTGTGTTGGAGGGCAGCAATCCCCAATCCCTCGTCCTCTCGCTGGTCATCGTCAGTTATGTGTTCTAGTTGATTGTCTATTTCTGATACGGGTCGTTTGAATTTTGTATCCCTGGTTGACAGGTGCCTTTCTGCTCGTCGGCACTCCTCCCTTAAATCGTGAATGCTCCTGATGGAGCATCCGAAGATAAGCGTTGCCACTCGGTCCTTGATATTTTGACGGAGGATGCCAACCAGGTCGCGTTCGTGAGGTCGGTTCGTCATTTGTAATGTCATGGACCGTACGTCAGTATAAAATTCGTCGAACGTCTCTTGAGGTTGCTGCCTCCTATCCATTATGGATCTCAAAATTTCGTGATCTCGTCGATTCTGACCAAACTGTCTACCTAGCTCTACCTTCAGATCATAGTAATTTAGACCTTCGTCCCCCTCATTCTCCTGAAGGTATTGCCAGAACCATCTTTCTGCTTGTCCTGTCAAGAGGTGGTGGAATTGAGCGAATAATTGGCTCTCTGACAGACCATTTTGTTTCTGCAGTGTCTCAACCCTAAATATAAAACTTTCCACAGACATGGATTTTGTGGCCCCGTCAAACTTGACCCCCCACTTATGGACTGGTATTCCTGCTCTACGCCCTGAGTCAGCATAAAATGATTGGTCAGGCCTGCGCACTTGTTCCGACATTAGGCCCGATGTTTGTTGTCGAGTCGAAGAATCATGCCCCCTCTGTCTGTCAGCCATTGCAGACGACTCTCGTTGTGATGCGACTGAGAGTTCTAAATCACTCATTCTATTATTTATAACGCTCATATTTTTTTCAAATGTCATCATCATTTGCTTCATGGTGTCGGTTAAGGCGACCATGACTTCGGCTGGATTCTCTCGAGCCGCGTTGGAAACTGTCTCATGTATCTGTTGCGTCTTTTGTCCGTCTGTTTCGTGTCTGTTTTCTTGTATCTGAGAGATTTGTCTTGTCCCTCTCGTTTGTTCTATTGAGCCCTTCTTCGGTATGTTAGTTGTTAGTGTCGTATTCGTTTGGCATTTCGCGTCCTGTCTCTCCATAGGGAATCTTTTGCGGGTTGAAGTATGGTATGTCTCTTCTTTTTGATTTTTTCGCTCGTATCCTCCGCTTGGAAGGGATTCCTCTTCTTCACCCGATAGTTCCTGGATCATTGACATTGGCGATGATACCTGTGCGTTTGTACGAGCAGTTGTGTCGGCGTTTGTTCGTCCTTTAGTCGTATCCTCCAGGCTGAATTGGAGCAGGTCGTGTGAGTATATCGTTAAGTCCGTAAAGTCGATCCTCGATGACTCCGCCCCTGGGTGTTGCGTTTGCCCTACCCTATTACTACGGAAAGTGCTATCACTCCCGAAGTACTGCTCGTTGGCTACCTTTTTGCTTTCCCCGAAGCCGCTAGCCCTATTATCCATTATTGGAATCCCTCTTTCGATATGTTTCAAAAGTTGAAGGATTTTGGGTTTAAAAGTTTAAGTGAAAATTCAAAAAAAAAATTCAAAAAAATTCAAAATAAAAATGTAATTTAAAAAAAAAAATCTAAAAATAAAAAAAATTTTGTGTGTTTGTTTTATATATTTAGATAACGTAATCCAATGTATCTAAATTTTGCACTTCAATCTAAATTCAAATTAGCTTTGAGATACTTGTTCTTAATATTTCAAAATGCTTGTTATTATTATTGGAACTGGTTGTAGTTGAGTGAACGATATGTGTTTTTGAGGTTCAATTTCATGTGTTTGGTTGGTGTGTGGACTTGTGGTTAGGCTTTCCGCAAACCATTCTGTAGATGAGTAAGTTCAGTAAGTATGTCATATAGTTCGTTATTTGTCATTCGTAAATCATAGTAAGTTGTGACTGCTGTCTTGGATTCATAACGAGTGCCGAAGTAAATCCCTTCCTCCCTACCACTACTTGCTATTTAGTAAACCAAATGCGAGGATAGCAGGGCCTCCAGTATTTTCTTCGACACGACCAAAGCTTTCAGGATTTCACCCACGCCTCACCAAGGATCGGACTAGTTGCCGTAGTCCTATGGGTGGCAGCTAGTGAATATCCTGTCCACCTTGACCTAGCTCTTGATTATAGAATCGACTTCTGACTACCTCACATGTCCCTGTAGCCGCACGCTTGGGGATTGGAAAGCCGTCATCAGTCGACACTATAACCAAAAGTGACTCTTCGTTCTTCATCAGACTTCAGGTTACCTCACAAGATCCCCTGACACTACGTCTAAGGATTGGATAGCCACCTTTGGTCTAATTCAGAATAAAGAGTTCTAACAGTCCTTGAACGGAGAAATTGGATAGAAAAGTAAAAAGTATTTAAATGAAAGAAAAGTAAAAAAAAATCGCGAAGGCTGTTGCAAGTCCAAGGCGATGACCTTCAAACAGAAAACCATCCCCTTGGAGTCGCAATCGGCCTAGCCGGTAAAATCGTTGGGCGCCATTGTTGTGAGCCTGGGTCGAGCCACAGGGGCAGCTTCGGTACCGATGAGGAGGGCGTGGCATGCTCGCGGTCGCTCGGCTCAGCTCGACGGATGGGGTGTTCTTGCCCCCTCATCATGTACCACCTGCTCAACAAACTTTTATCCATGCCAATTAAAGCAAAAGAAAATCAAAAAAAAGAAGAAAGTTACTCTAAGCAGACATCAGACGGACGGGAGGATAATTAAATAAACTAAAAAGAAAAGAAGCAAAGGAAAACGTCCAAGGACTTCTGCCAGTACCCTACTGAAAGAACGGGAAGGTCACGCGAAGCTAAACCTAACTAACCTAAACTAGACCTACGCTAACCTAAGAGTATAAAACTATATCCTAAGCTAATCCTACTATAACTTAAAGCTAAACTCCAACTTTACCCTAAACGCTCTTTCCCTTCCCATTGTCTCTATAGGGTAAAGGTTCGTGACGAACCCAAGACATGCCAGATGTTGTTGGCAAGGGATGGCCAACCCACCCGGTGTGTATGAAAACACAACCAAATGCCACCACTCTGGCCGATACTGCGAGTGGTAGCCCCTTAACGCGCCCTCCAGTCACAACCTACGTCACTGTCGGTAGTGAAAAGTCAGTCAGTAGTCACATCCTGTCGTCAAAGTTCGTTATGTCGCGTTACGTCATCGTTAATCTACAGAAGGACGGCCTTCCCAATTATCCACACACCAAATTTGAAGGACCTAGCCGCGCATGGGCATTGTGTACCTCATATCAAAAAACCAGTTCACTACAGTACGCAATAGTGCCAAATTTATTGTTTAAGTAAACGAAATTTACGTTAAAACTAAAGATAATTCAAAAAAAAAGGAAAATTCAAAACAAAAAGAAACTAAAATTAAAGAAAATGAAACTAAAACTAATGAAAAATTGAAATTCTGCACTTAACACTATACCCTACTTAACTCTAAAATTCAATTCAACAATAAAAAAAAAAGAAAATAAAAATTACTCACGGTTTTTAAATGCGTTCCCCCGTTGTCCTGGCGCCAGCACAAGAAGAGATGTCCCGCTGTATGAATTACCAAAAATGGTCCTATTAACGCGCACAAAAACAACACAAATGCTAAACGCAGAATCTTAATGTTTAAATTTACCCTAACCTTAGTGTTAATTTTAAAATTAAAATCAAAAAAAACTAAATTAAACTCTTGGCACTTCACAAATCTTATTAATGTTTTTTGTTTTTGATGTAATCAATAATGCTTTTCACTGTAACACCACTCAGCTGGCGGATCTAAGGGCGTTTCAGAATCTCTGAAGTGGCGGAGCACCTATATCTGCTGCCTTTAGTTGTCGTTGTTCTTGTTTGATGTTCGTGGGCGCTTAGGCTTTGTCTTTCGTGAATGTTGTTGTATTGGAGCCTTCTGTTTTCTTTGTCTGGGTCTTACTGTTGACTGTCATGGACAAAAGTTTCCAGAATAGGAAGAAGTCCAACCGCAATTGCTTTTGGAGCGGCTTTTGAGGGTGATTTGTGGTACTCGAAGGCGCTTGAGTTACGGTGCCTAACTACCCGTTGTCTAGCGGCGATAGTGCTAGAGGAGAATCGTCTCCAACGTTCAACGGGATAGCAACACCGTGCCGAAAGTCACCAACAAAAAAATTTTGCAGAGGTTGAAGGTCAATCCGGTCACTGAGACTGCTGGATTTGTCTGCCCTAAACCTAGATCGAGACACTTATATTATTAACCTATTCGTTTGCGAATGAACTTTACATACCTCTGCACTGAATAACTGTCAGCCAATTATCGTTTAATCCGCCCTTCTCAACTCGCTTTTTCTTCCTTTGTCCTTTCAAGCCGCTAAGATAGACTCACTAAAAATCGTATATGTATTTATAAATTACTGCGATTGAAATACATATCGAATAAATCCTCCAAATCTTTACTCACCCAAACAAATTTGTATGGTGTATTTTCTTTATGCTACTACTGTAGCCTACACTGCTTCAAGCAAAGAATTAAAAATCGCTAATTTGCTTAATACGAGGGCATCGACCGCTCACTGTAAAAATTCCCAATAAGTGAGGGCTCGCCGTTTAGAGAATATTGGTTCCTTCCCTTTTGTTTCCCCTCCCTTTGTTCGTTTAAGTCATGTCTCAAGTCTGTTTCTCATCACTTCCTATCTCTGTTTATATTTAAGATTTCCTTATCATCTACCTTCTTTTTCATAATTCTCTCTCAAAATTGCAACGACTAATTTCTACAGCTACCTTGGAAGGAAAACGGTCCACGGAGGGGTTTTCTTTTTCCTTTGATCTGATTTCTTATTTTCCGAAAATCGTTTCTCTTAATAATAACTCTCTTACATAAAACATATTCATAAATCATAACTCACCAATTATACTTAACTTATAACAACTACGATAAAAGAAAAGTGCACACATACATAATATATTCAGCCGCTCATTACATTGAACGGAATGGAATTGGAACACAACACAGAATTGAGTGAAAATCGACGAACACACAGCACAAAAAAAAGAGGCACGCAGAAAATGTAACAAGAAGTCAAGTGACACGATCAAGGTAAATCTTAAATAATCGTGTGATTCTAATCTATAAAATTAATAATTAAAAATCATTAGCTTTTCAGGTACCTGGACATTTAAGCATTTGGACATTTGGATATTCTATTAGTCCGGTAAGTCTAATAATTCTTTTTGGTAGTTTTGTCATTTGGAGCATATGTGTAATTTTAATTACATACATACATATTGCTTATGCCAGTGGCAAAATTATTTGTTTTGTTTACGTTTCTTTTTTTGTGTTTTTCTTTGCTCTTCTTCTTCTTCTTTTCAGGTACATCTTGTGCTATGTGGGTGGGCGATTGGAGACGCATATCGAAGCAGCTGTTGCGCGAATTGCGTAATCAGCTGATAACGATTACAGGGAGTTTTGTGCAATAATGTATAATGCAGTTTTGGGGGCCTGTCTGTTGTTTGACAGTGTATCACACAGGCAGTCCTCTATTGCATTACGCACATAATATATTGTTGTTGTGTTGATTTAAAAAAAAATTTTTTTTTTCTTTTCAGGTAACAATACATGGCCCCGTAACAGACGTACAGACAGCAGGACACATTATTGTGTGACTGCAATTCTTGAATCAATACTCATGTCAACATTACTTGAGTGATCTACATCGAAGCAGCGCGCATAGCTTACAAATCTTGAAAGAAATAATAAGTCCCAATATATGGCCTTAAATCGACAAACTTTATGAAACCGTTTTGGAAAATACATAAATGTAACAATTTTTTTTCTTTATCATCCCACAAAATAGATCCAATACTATTAAAATTTTGTCAAAATTGTAAACCGATGAAAGAGTTACTCAAGTTTGAAACTCACGTATTATTTTTGACACATCCCATAATGCTTCACTTTCGAGAAAAACAATGGATGCTATCAAATGCTTTAGAGATTTTAAGCGTTGAATCTTTTTTCGAGATAAGGTTTCAAACGGTTTCCATTAAACGGGTTACCATGGTTTTTAAGCAGATTCAAAATATTTTATTTTATCATTTGCTTCAACTTTGTTTTTCTTAGTACATACCATCGAGTCCGAGTGTTGATCAGAACCGTTTTAATGTATCTTTTTTTGTTGCCTGACTATGCAGTTTCGATATGTGCAACATTGTATAAAAGTGTACCCAATTCCGAGCAAGGTACATAGCTAGTTTATAGTCCATTTTTGTTTACATACTTTATCACTCTTAAACGTGTACAATTCGTAATGATAAAATTTACTTCTTTACGAATACTAGAGATAAAAAACAAAACAACTCATTTTATGGCGAAATTGTGCTAGCTAGTTTTGGCAAAAGTATAAATAGTATACCACAAGAATTTCGACAATTTCCGGTGCTACTTCTTTAGTTTTATAGCACCTATAAAATCATCGTTAAGTCTCACAATGTATCTATAGGAAACATTTTCACCTCCTTTAGAGCCATTGACTAAAAATGAAACAATAGTTCCACGCATATAACAATGCAGTCCCTGGCCATTGGCAAATAGCATAGCATACTTTTCGGTTAGCTCAACAAAGTATTTTATACTTGAGATGATAAATTCAAAAATCCCTTACAACCATACAAAATTACGAGCTAAATCGTTGACCCGTTTTCGTATTTGGCATTTTACGAGAAAGATTTTTCAGCTTTTTGCAAGCACCTACATACACAGAGTCGTTTATTCCCTTTTTTGTTGACATAAAAAAAATCAACAATCATAGCTCTTTACTGATCCGTCTACCCTTGGAAACATATTCCACAACATCCCACTTGGTGTCTTTCGGTTTTATTCATTTGCCCTCATTGTCGTCGTCGAAACGGAGGAATATGTCCTTTATCTAGTTAAACTGGTTCAACTGAGTCTCGTCTATATGGTATCCGTTGTTTGCTATATATGGGTATCTTTAAGTTTTACATATGTTGCATTTGTATCCATCGTGTGCTACTGTTACTTTATGTCGTTGTTAAAATGGAAATATTTTCGGTTTGGATATTACTCCATTTAGCTCTGGCGCCGACCCGGACAAAAACCAACCGAATGTTGTATCCGAAGGTTTATTTGGCAACAAAAGCATTTGCCACAAAAATTAAACTGTTTATGGTTAGAGAAAGGGATACACACGCAGGATTGTCTGTCTGGTGGTTGATGGCGGATCCTGGCAGGAGGCTATTATGTTTTAAGCTCATTTATGGAATTAATTTAATTTTATGATATCCAAGAGCACAGGGACATCCACATATATCCACCTACCTAGTATACTGCGTGGTGGGAAGGACTGGAAAGGGAGACCCCACAAACAATGCGCATAGATAAATGTGAAATCCGAAATCCCTAAGGCGCCTATGGGCTAACAATAGCATGTGCGAAGCTGGTATTAAGGGATGAGTGATTCTGAGATGTGATGGAAATTTTGGAGGGATTCTACATTTAGGGTGTTTTTTTTTGCCGGCACTGTTGTTATCCTTTATTTCATTTGAATGTATCAAGTGCTCTGTTTCTGTAAGTGTTATGGAGTGTTAATATTTTTAATTCGCTTCAAAGAGAAATTTGGCTGAGACTTTTGATGAGAAAAGTTTTCGACAATTTCTCAAGTTGATGTCGTATTCATAAACTCAAACATATACGTAGATAGTAGGTATACAATAAAATAAAAGAAAATACAACAATTACACCAAAGAAATGAGCAAAATTAAATGCAAACAAAACAAAAAATACAGTCGGGAACGGTAAATAAAGCTCGTCGCAGACTGCTTTTAATTATTGCACGCACACACCTAAAGCTAAATATTAGTCCTTGAGGGGGTTTATGCTCTGTTTTTGCCATTTTTTTATTTTTCGGAAGGGACTCTGTTGTCGTGGGGGGGTTCCACAAAAGATGATTCTGATTGTTTGGTGCTTTTCATGTTGGAGAACATAAAATATTAATTCGTTTAATAAAGAGTTTTATTTTTAGAACACGCACCGTAGGGAGTTTTATTTGACGGATTGGGTAACAGCAGTCGATTTGCCCTTGGTGAAAGTTATTAAGTAAATTAAAGATGAGAACCTCAATTTCTCGTAAGACAGACATAAATGACAAATAAATAGATATATAGGCAGGATTACGAGATTAATATATTTTAATGAGTGAATATTAAATTATTCATAATAAAAGTAAGCAATTTATAGAACGTGATTTGACCATCTTAATCCAACTGGCGCTGAGTTTATTTTCGTACTTACTTACTTAGGTGGCGCTACAGTCCGGGGTACACATTGGGCATCAAACAACACGCCTCTCCAGTTTGCACGATCTTTGGCTAACCGCCTCCATCAACGAAAACGGGACCGAAAATCACTCGAAGAATTTTGCGTTCCATGTCCATGTTTTAAACAGGACTGTGATGGTGAGGGTCTTTTATAGAGTCTCCTTGATGTTTCTCGACAAGGTCTTACTAATCAATTGCCTTCTTAGGCCGAAGTATAACAGCGGTTGGCAAGTGTAATTCTTCGCTTGATTTCTGAGGTGATGTCATTATCAGAGTTAATAGCGGAGCCGAGGTAGACAAAGTCCCGAACTACCTCAAAGTTGAGCTGTCTATCGTGATGTTCTGCCCGATTCGTCGATGTTGTGTGTCCAAATTCTTTAAGCCAATAACTCAGATGATAATTACAAGTCAAAATTAAGAACACATTTATGTACTTAAAAACTCAACTGTCCTGTGTCGCGTCTTACGTTCAACTCCTAGTGTTTAATTGTCTGCTCCGCCTCCGAACATGAAATTTTGTGACCGTACACTGAAGGTAATACCTTTGATGATGATAGCTTTGATAACGCTGGCAGTAACCAGTTCACTTTGGTAATTTGAATTAGTATAGATAAAAGGTAGACATACATAAGATAGATAAGCGAGATATGCGTATGAGACACGATAATGAAATTATTAATTCGTGGGAAGAATTGTGTAATACGATTTGCGTATGGTGGCAGTAACCAGTTAGCCATATATGAGGTAGATAATTAGGATTTAGGAGAGGCATATTTGCGTATGCAAAGGTAATTTGAATTAGAATATAGATAGCCATATTTACGTATGCATCACATGGTAGTGTCATTGTGACTGTGTTCAGTTCCCGGTGCCGTCTTCTTTGGAGTCGTTTTCTTAGACGTTGTCTGTGGTGGTAAAGGTTCTGAATATAAACTCGAAGATGACTATATCTGTCCTTCGACGTCTTAGGCCTCTTTTGCATATCGAGTGCTCGGTTTACTGCACTCTGAATGTCTTCAACGGCTGTGTCTATCTCATCTCTTGGAGAGATTTCTTGTCGCTGGGGGTAGGGTGATATTGTTTTCAATTTCTCTGTGAAATAGCTCTATATCCAATTCCTTGAAGTTTATGTTGCTCGTTCGTAAAGATCGGTTGATGAAGCCTAATAATCAGCTGCACTGCTTCATGGTCCGAGTCGCTGGTAAGAGTCTTGCACTCGTAGTTCTGGATCTCTGGGAGGAAGTTTACCAGGTTAGAGGTCACCATAAAGAAGTTCAGGGAAGATGGGGTTCTGAGAAAGGTCGGCCTTGGTTGGGATATAACAACGAGGGAGTGGTTGTCGTAATTGTCTTCCATCCAGCTGACAATTGCTACGCCTTGCTACTGTATCGCCCCACATTTGGTGCCTTGAGTTGAAGTCTCCGCCGATCATCCCGAATGCGTGTTGGGTTAAGAGTCCGCTCAAAATTTGCAGATCGTGTTGTATATCCGGAGTGTTAGCGTTGCACTTGTTGTAAATACTGATGATCGCCAGAGTTTCGGACTATTCCAGTAGCTTCGAATGAAGTAAGTCCACGAATGGGGAATTGCGTAATCCTTTCTTGTTGATGCTCTTTTTGACGAAAATGCATGTCCCTCGTTTGCCTTCCACTTTATCAGTCTTAAAGAAATGTTATTCTTTAAGATCTATCTTGTTGCGGCTGGACAGCATCGTTTCACTCATAAGTGCAATATCTGGGGTGGGATTCTGTAAAAAACGAAACGAAAACCGCTTTCGTTTTCACTAAACCTGTCTCTATCATATCTGTGGAAATAGACAGAGACTGCTATTGTCGAAACGATATCGTTCGATCGTTTTCGTCTTACATAATCTGGCCCCTGGGTTGTTGGACTTCATGAAGAGGTGGAAAGCCGTTCTTTTTTTGAGGATATATAACGAATTAACGTTATATGCAATTACACGCAGTTTCCTTACGTACTGCATAGTTGGAATATAAAAGTGGCCAATGCCACGGACTTGTTTTCTTCACTCATGCTGGAGTAGCTGGGAGGGACGGCATTACGAGGCTTCTTCATAATGGCGGATATATCGGCACCGAAGACTCGATGGACTTCTTCGCCGGTGTTCACATTTCCGGTTTTGGGCTGGTTCTTCCTAACAGGATATTGCTTCTTAGCATCCATAGTTGGTGGTTGTGGTAACTCACTTGGCGTCTTTGTTTGGTTCGGCTGCGGCTGAACTTGTTTTAAGCCCATCCTGGCTATTGAAGCAAAACTGACAGCTGCAAGCAGACTGCGCATTCCTTTTGCGCTTTTTTCAGTGTGACCTGTTTCTTTTTTTCTGCCAGCCTGAGTTTGTACTGCGGACATCCCTTGTAGCTTGCTGTATGACGTGTGGATTTGCAGTTAGCGCAATAGACTTCAGTGACCGATGACTCCCTCCGCTTGCATTCCCCTGGTTGGCGATCGAGCTTGCATTTGACACAAACGAATGCCATGCCGCAATTAGTGGCGATGTGTCCGAATCGCTGACAATTCTTGCACTGCACAATGTCGTTGTTCTTGAGGCGTTCCCAGTGAATCCGTTGATTTAGCAGGAGTGTCTTCCTGGATACTTCGGTAACGTCAAACGCTTTGTTGATTTCTACAACAAAACAGTTAAACGCCTTTCCTTTGGCTTTTGATGACTTGAAGAGCGAAATCGGCATTGCGTCTGAGAGAATCACTGCAATGGAGAAGCAGTGACACAGGGCATGCCAATATTCTAAAAACTAAGAATGATAAAACAGAAGTTACAGACTACGTAACCACGGTCCTCTGGACGTCAATATTAAATAAAAGACCAGTATTCTCGACCGACAGCAATGGGAAGAGAGTACGGTTATAGATGAAAATGCTCTAGAAGTATACACAGATGGGTCTAAGACGGAGGACGGAGTGGGAGCCGGGATTTTCTCAGTTCCATTCTCCCCAAACCAGTCTTTTAGACTCCTAAATAACTGTAGTGTCTTCCAAGCAGAAGTTATGGCTATTCGCGAAGCCGCTGAACTGCTGAAGGTGAGATCGATATCGAACTCAGACATCGTCATCTACACCGACAGTCAAGCAGCTATTAAAGCACTCAAATCAACAATATTAAGATCCAAATTGGTCAAGCACTGCCGCAAATCTTTAAATGAGATCTCGGATATGTGCAAGTTAACGCTGTGCTGGGTCCCTTGTCATAGAGATATACCAGGTAATTGTAAAGCAGACGAACTAGCAAGGAACGGCACGAAAATGGAACTCTCTACTGGTAAAAGAGAGCCCCATGTGCCAATTGAAACGGTAAGATACAACATCTCTACACTAGCACTGAAACAAGCTAATGAGAGTTGGCGCGATCTTGACACCTGCAACCACGCAAAACAGACCTAGCCACGAATAAATCGGCGCAGGACAAAGGTCCTGTTAAACGTCAGTAGAAAATATATCGGAACTCTTGTCTGAATACTAACAGGCCACAGTGTACTAGGAAGACATGCCGTAAGGCTTGGAGTTACCGCTAATGACTTCTGTCGCAGTTGCATGGAGGAGGAGGAGGAGAAAACTCCGTTCCACCTACTATATGTAACTGCCCGGCGCTATCCTCGATTAGAAAGCAAACTCTAGGAGAGTACTTTTTCGGGGAGTTTGCTGATATTGCCGAAACGGATATCAGTAAAATACGGAAATTTCTCCAAAATTTGAAATGGTTCCAAGAGTAGCGGAAATAACAGACTCTGCTTGTGGTATCACAATGGACCTTACTTGGTCTAAGTGAATTACTCCGTATTAACGGATAATTGCCACGTAACCTAACCTAACCTAAGAGCGAAACCTTTATAACAGGTACCCCTTCGGCTTTGAGTTCCTCCTCAATTTCATCAGTGCTGTACGAGAAGTGGATCCCTTTCAGCATCAATAAAGTCCGTCGGTCTTCTCGTGGAGTAAACGAGTGGTGCTGTATTTTCCTTGTCTTGAGGAAGTTCTTGATGGCATCAAGACCTTCCCGATTAGCAGCACTTATGACCGTCTTCGTTGGGTTGACATTCTTGAGGGTAAACTCTATTTTGAATCCTTTGGAAAATCTACTGATTTCGGCGATGTTACCGGAAAAGCAGATATGGTGGTATTCCGTTTTTCTTCTTTATTGGTGCTTGTGTTGGTGTTTGTGCTTGAGTTGTTGTCGGTGCACTTGTTGTTGCCGTTTGGTGTATTGCCGGTGTTGGTACTGGTGTTGGTGGCTGGACTTCTGATGATGTTGTTAGGTTAGGTTAAAAAAGGGGTATGAGAGAGATCCCTAGGGGAAACCAATTGCAGTGACCTACAATGGAAAAACACCTAAACACTTGCCCTTGAGAAAGCCCCAATATCCCTGCAAAAACCAAGCAGCCCCTTATAGTTGGTACTGTCGTATCTCCTCTAGATGTTGGAAGAAGTACCTGCCCAGAAATTTCCTTCTACTGCGACATATTGCCTCACATTCACATAGTATAAGTATATGTGTTATGTCCTCTACGGCTTGCAGGTCATCGCAGAATCTACAATTGTCCGAGTCTGCCAGCCCGAGCCTTTTGGCATGTTTTCTAAGAAGACAGTGCCCTGATAGTATGCCGATCAGTGTCCTGAGCTGTTCCCTGCCTAGTTTGAGGATTACCCTTTTACGGTCGTATTGCGGCCAAAGTGCCTTAGATACTGCGTGACCGGTGAGGCCCTCCCACCTCCGGTCGGCTTCCTTAGTTATTTTATTCCTAATATCGCTTTTTATGATGCAAGGATGTGGTTTAATCATCTCCTCCATCTAACATTTCCCCTCCTCTTCTCGCAAGCTCATCAGCTTGCTCATTTCCAGCTATACCGCAGTGTCCTGGTACCCAGCACAGTCTCACTCGGTTCTGACTGCATAATGCCTTGAGCATTGTGCGACAGTTCCTGACTAATTCAGAATTGATGTTTGTAGATTCCAGTGCCTTGAGCGCAGCCTGTCTATCGATGTAGATGGCTATATCCCTTCCATATACAGATCTCATTCGCATTAGCTCTGCCGCTTTCAGCCAGAACTTCTGATTGGAAGACACTGCTTGTATCCGGCAGTCGTATAGACATTTTTAGGTCTGGGTCTACGGAGTAGATTCCAGCTCCAGTACCTTCCGCTGTTTTTGAGCCGTCTGTGGAAACATAGTATCTGTCCATTAATATTTATTTATTTATTTTATTATTTAGAACAATTATATTCGCAGGTGTATCTTTTAAAAAGAGTCCCAGCACTTAAATAAACTAGGTCAGACCCAATTCATTCAAAGGAAGTTATAAACCGAATGAGTTGTCATCTCAGTGCATCACACTGTACTGTAACATCGCACGTACTAGTTCCACTCAAATAAAAGTCCGAGCGGACGATTATTATGCAAATTTAAATTTAATGTTGGTATCCTTTCTGTTCATGGCGGTTGCCTTCTCAGTTCTCACACTTCTCGTTAAGTTAATAAATTTCAATTTGAAATCAATTCCTTTGCCTTCTCCAAAAGAATATACGGATAAAGTCGCGAACCAATGTTTATGGAATCCCAAAACGGAAATCAGTGAAACTCTGCCAGGTAAACTCGTACTCGACAATTTCCTCTTTTTTGCTACATCTTTCTGCCATGCAAGGAACAAAAAGCAAAATGACTCCGGCCCATCCGTTATATATCCTTATCACATTTGGACTATCGTTAACTAAAACATGTCTGCACGTTTCAGGGATTCCTTTTTTCTCAGTTCGCCGCATCGCCATTCGAAGTGAGATTCCTATTTTTCTTCTCTGGGAATTGTCCTGGGCACAAAAAAAAAAAAACAAATAAAAACTGACTAAAAAATGAATACGGCGGCGACGGCTACGACGACCCCGAAAAAATATGTTCAATGCCAAGCGATTTGTGAAATGGAAAGGACATTGTGACTTTGAGTAGTAGCTTTTGTCGAGGCTAGAGAAAAGTAACTGCCAAGAGAGTCTACCTGGTATATGTATAGAAAAAGGTAGTAACACTCCGGCAGCTGATTCCACTTTTCACTGAGCCAAATTAAAGTCCTTAAAACATCTCTCTGGCTGCACAAGTTGCGTCTTTCATTTAAGTGGGGAAAAGACCGATGACTTTCACACTGCTTCAACTACTGTTGGGATTTATGTACTTTGGCAATCGACCAAAAATCCCTCTACATTAGTAGGTACTTCGTATATAGTCTTCGAATGTACCAGTAGCAGTATGCCATCCGCATACTTCTACTACCACGATCATCACCACCAGTAGCAAGCAACACCATCAGGGGCTAAGAGTTAAATCTCTTTCGTTCCGTTTTAGTGCCGAACAGCCGCGGCAATTTATTTTCAACTCTTTGTATGTACGTCCGATTGTGAGTTGGTTTGCAGCGACAGCAGAAGAAAGGGCCATTGGGAAGAGGATTGGAAATGAGGGAGGTATAACGCTTCTCCGACGAATCTGGTTTTTAACGTTAGTTACACAGTGGTGTCCTGATGCTTGCAAGTGGTTGAAATTTAAAATCAAAGCCGTTAATTTTTTTTTTAGATTTGACACTAAATCGTAAACTCAATTTCCATTTACAATTGCTGTAGGCAGAGTACT
This sequence comes from Cheilosia scutellata, assembly GCA_955612985.1. Taxonomy (NCBI): domain Eukaryota; kingdom Metazoa; phylum Arthropoda; class Insecta; order Diptera; family Syrphidae; genus Cheilosia; species Cheilosia scutellata. The sequence continues at coordinate 66,014,054 of OY015313.1, forward strand.
ACAATTCGCTCAGAAAATCTTCATTAGTAACACTTGGCAAAAAGCTATCAATTTAAATGTGCTAGACTGCTAGTTCACGGCATGTAGTACGCCACATACGTATGTAAGTAGCTCTGACGTCACCAGATAGAATAACTTTATTCCCCAACATTTTCCTCTTATACATTAATTTTTACAATAGGGGTATTCACGATTCGGTGTATCGGTCTAGTGAAATTGTGAAATTGTATTTTTTTTAACACATTGTGAACACGCTTTTTCTAATCTTTATAAGCAAATGACAAAAAACATTTGAAATCGAACTGACATTTGCGAACTGACATACTCTCGATTGTTTGTCAGACGTTTGCGAGAGGTGGCGCAGTAGAAAAAACCTTAAGTGGCCCATAGACACCACACTTGTGTCTGCACAGGTGTACTGACACCGGAGTGGCATTTCGCCATACACATCACACCGATCGAGACACCTACACCAAAAATCAAAAACTTTTGATTTTACTCGCACCGTGTCTGACACCAAAATCGGTGTGCGCACCAGCCCACACACAGCACACATTTCCGTACACCGACACCGGTGCAGACACAAGTGTGGTGTCTATGGGCCGCTTTAAGATGTAATTTGTGTTTTTTCGGGGATCGAACCTGGGATCCCTCGCATAGTATAGTCCAGCACACTAACCACTGTGCTACTGCGCCCACAATACTTGTACATTTTCAACTGTTGTATTTCTTTGTTACTATAGCACTATAGGTCTGGGGTATAGTAATAGTAAAAGTGTAGCAAGTATATTTTTGTAGTGTAAGAAAACTTCACACTTTTTCACTTTCACACGATACACCGAATTGTGAATGATTGTGAATTGTATCTATATTTCTTGGAAAGAAATGAGAATTTTACAAAATACAATCGTTTTATTGGAACAATTTTTATTACAAGAATTACAATTAATATATTACCTATCCAATATCGTGTTAACTAAACTTATGACGTACAAAAAACTAAATACGTACCATGCTGTGTCACGACACGAGTGCCTCATATCGTACACATACGTACGTGTCCCTTATTTGAGTGTCAGAAAGAGAGCTAGTACACGGCATGTAGACATTGGCACCATACCAACTTTTAGTCGCGCAAATGCTAAGCCTCCCATGTGTGTATGTAGTAGTAGTAGTTGTGCAAACAACTCCACAGGAAGGTAGGTATATTCACTTTGCTATTACATTTGTAACGCCAAGAGGGAGTCCAGGATACCCCATAAAGTATATACATATATTCGGAATCAAGATCAAATTCTGAATGGATATAGCAATGTCCGTCTGTCTACCTGTTGAAAACAGGTTTTCTCTCGGTAGCGCCTGTGGAGGTGTGTAACCTTCAAAAGATGCCAATTGACTGTACCTTTGGTTATGTCCGACTCATATATTATCTGAACTGGCAATCGTATTAGTGTCAGCCAATATATGCCTGAGGACTTAACCTAAAAGGTTTATGTGCGAAAATATGTGCACAAAGAAGAACTCAAAAAATATTTATGTGAAGTTTTCATCGAGATCCGTTGAATAGTTTCATATGAGTAGGTAGTTGCATCTCTATCGAAGTGTATAGCTTACGCCAGGGGTTCCCAATCTTTTCCATACAGCGACTCCGTATACAGGTTATAATAGTTTTGCGACGCCCCTCAGAAGCACACAAAGGAACAAAGCACAGATATGAGAATAGAAGCTAAGCTTATTGAAGATTCACTAAATGTATTTTCAATAAGGATGGGTCGACTTTGCAATGGAATAAAACAAACACAAGCACAAACTGTGTGTGAGGAATTAACAAAATTCTTTTTTTATCTGAAAGTCCCATTATGCCATTACTGTATGGAATATAACACCATGTCCAAATGTCCGCCGCAGCTTCTCATGGTGGCACGAATCCGAGTGATCTTACCGCTGAATTTAAGAGATGGCATTGGTTATGTTGGGTTAAGTTAAGTACGAAAGTTAGAATAAATATTATAACGCCGAAGAGTAGGATCCTGGAAGGACAAGGAAACCTACATACATAAGTATTTATTGAAACAAAACAATTCTTCATCATTTCAAGCATTTAATGCCAGACCGCAATTTGTCTCGAATTTGGCCACCAAACGTTGAAGAACCACCGCATCTGCAGTAAAATGGGCGCAACGTGCGCATCTTTTGCACTTACTTGCCATAGTGTTTTGACTGAACAGTAAACAGATTAGACAGATACGCCACCAAAACACAATAATGGTCACGTTGGCAATCGTTTGCGTCAGCCAGTTATTTAACTCCATGTAGAAGGTGTTCATACAAGAAGGCATCTCTACATTCGCATCTTCACATTCGCTATACAATTTTGGTTGTATATCTATATCTGAATAGGATTTTTTTTTAATCATTTTCAGAACAAGAACTAGATATTAACGTTTCCCTCTAAAAGCACCCACTGTGTGGTCGGAAATCAAAAAATAGGAAAGGAGATGCACATACAAATGTGAACGCTTGAGCTAACTGATTTTGATTATTGGACTTCTGGCAGATGTTGTCCAACTGCTGGGCACAACACAGCGAAAGGAGTTTCGTGCGCAGCCAACAATAATGGCGTCAGTAGCACTCGAAAAAGTGAATGCAGCAAATAGGTCCAGAGGACAGTATTCTTCGAAATGGAAAATCTGTGGTAGTATTATCATTACCATTGTAAATACCAATACCATTTGGTATAAAATGTTATAACCGCCCCATTTGCCGGTTATTTGTATGAACGTACCGTGGTATAATTCCTCCGTCTCACATTCTTGAGGTCTTGAGGAGCAGTGATATTGTTTTTTTTTTTTATATTTCTCCCGGGAAAGGCGAACCTAGATATATCCCGAGAAAGCGAGTTCCAAAGTTTGCTCGTCCTGTAACAGAAGGAGTTTTGGAAAGTTGATGTCCTCGCGGTTGTCAAGTATACTGTATGGTCATGAGCATTAGCACCCTGTCTTGTGGGGCGCCCAAAAGTTGCATTTCGAGGGATAATGTCTTTGAGTTCCTCGGAACATCTACCATGGAAGTACCTATAGAACAAGCATAGGTCAGCGACTTGACTTCTGTGCACGGTTGTAGATTCGATGTGAGTGTAGGGTCTACAATAAGTCGAACTGCTCGTCTCTTTATGCTGTCAAGAAGGTTAAGTGAATTTTTTGGGGCCGAACTCCATATATGGGAACAATATTCCAGGCCTGGTCTAACCTGTGCTTTGTAGAGAAGGAGAAGTTGCTTGGGGCTAAACTACCTCTTTGCTCTACATAGGTAGCTCAACTTAGCGGACGCCGATCTTGCGATATAGGATATGTGCCACGCCCCTATTTCCAATTTTGACCAATCTTCACAGCAACACTCCTGGGCCAATAGGATTGTCTGTAAGTTTCAACTCAATCGCTTCGGCGGATTTCGAGATATAAGATATTGATTGTTTTTTTTTTTTTTGTATGGGCGGTGCCACGCCACTTTGTCCAATTTTGACTAAATAAAGCCTATATACTCCCCATTGTTAAGGCCTTTTCCAAAAAGACCATACCAATCGGGTTAGTAGTTCTCACGTTATTGTGGAACCAAGAAAAAATCTACAATTTTATTATATGTTATGTATAGATACTCCTATTCATTCCAGGATTCACGTTTTATTTTCGACTGCGGCTATATTTTCCATATAAATTTCGCAATTTTGGACTCCCGTAAAATTAAAGTCGAAGCTAAAATTTGGTTATTACTTATTAGTAAGGCCTTTTATGTTTAAAAATGTAAAACCATTCACACAATGCTACTCAAGGCTCTTAGCACCTACAGATAGATAAATTTGAATAGTTTTATAATTTTTTTAAAGAACAGATATGCACTGCACATTTAAACAGAAAACTCCGCATTGCAGGATTCCATCCTTTTGCAATATCGGACACCGACACTAAAAGTCCTAATCCAACCTAATCAAAAACTCACCCTCCTAGAATACATGATACCTACATCACAATGCAGGCAGCCATTAGTTCTTCTTATGGGAAGGATTTTCATCCGGATTACATGCACAAAACTTTTAGTAGCAAAGTATCTCTGAAAGTCACTATCGATACTGGCTTTTCTCTCAAACCGTATAGGGCGGCATCGTATCGCAGCCGCCGCCGCAACTCCAACGACAAGATACTTCGTTAAATTTAAACTATACCACAGCACCTTAATTCCTTTGTTTTTGTGAGGAGTTTTCAGAAGTATTTCCGCTGCTTCTTGGTAATTGGTTCATTAAATTATTATCGTCATAATACGGGAGAAGTTTTCGGGCTTAAGTGTTTGATTTTGTCTGTCTGGAGGCGGTGCAAACTTTTTTATATCATATCCCTCCGAACAGTATGTGCAAATTGAGTTCCACACACAAACAAAAGCACCCTGATTATGAAGCGATAGGATTTTACTACTCAATGCTGCTACTTAAAATTCAACATAACCGAAATTCTCGTTCAAAAATCATTAAAGTTCTGAGCCACCATCATCACCATCATCGTATAGTATGCTTCAGTATAAGGTGTATGGAAATCATTTTGGGATTGAGCTCAGAAAGTAATTGGGGAAAATGTTTTGTATATAGATATGTTTATACTTCCCAAACCGAGACGTCGAACCCCTAGTGTTGCCACTAAAAAAAAGTCAATCCGGTCAAATCTGACCGGATGACCGGATTTTTATTTTCTAAATCCGGTCAAAAATTCCGGTCAAAAGTTAAAATGAGAATTTTTGACCTGAAATCCGGTCAAAAAGAGAAAATACCTATACCTACCTATACAATTTACGACTTTTTATGTTATGTTATGTTTAGAAAACGTTTTTATAATATGTGAATCTTGAGTTTGTGAACTTGTTTTCTATTTCGTTTGTTTAAAATTTACTGAAACTAATTTTTCATTTTATATGACACAGGTAGATTTTGAGTGAGTAAAGGAGAAAGGTATATAGCATAGAAAATCTACTTTCAGAAATAATTCTGGCACGTTCTTTTTCGCGCCATTGTGCTTTCGATACAAATCTTTATTTGATATTTGCGTTGATAGAGTGAGGACGTCAAAAACGGGCGTCCGCTTCGGCTTAACCATAGAAATTGTTTGTGTTTTCAATTTCACTATTCTTTTACCAGCCAAATTTTATTTCATTGCAATGACGCCTGGTTTTTGTGTGTAGCCAAATTGTTAATGGAAATGAAAGTCATGGGAGGACGTGTATGGCCAGGCAGGCCATGTACTAAGGCCGTGTGTCAATTGGGCTAAGTAATTATTCTCGAATAATTTTCTGACACTTGAAAAGAGTAGTTCACCAATCTGAGATTTATCGAATTTCACACTTTAATTAATTGAAATTCAATATTTAATTTCCTCTTCAAAATTCTAGCAAAAGAAAACGTCAAAAAATTAGCCTATAAGATAATTTATTATCCTGCTCCCTGAGCAGAATTTGTTTGAACTTGGGAGCATGTTCGTAATGTATGGCAAAGTTATATTCAAATTATAGAAATCTATCTTTATTTATAGTCAGTAGGGAAATTTTATTTTTCCGGTCAAAAAAGGGTTTTCCGGTTAAAAACATTTTTCGTTCCGGTCAAAAAACGGTTAGGCCGGATTTCAAAATTTTCTCCGGTCAGAGTAAACAGATTCCGGTCAGATATGACCGGAATCCGGTCAGAATGGCATCACTGCCCCTAACCTTTTCCAAAATATTTATGTATGGAGGAGGATGAGATTTCTATATCGATGGACGTTCCTTTCCAGTTAACGAATCCATTAGAACTGATGAGATGTGGTTGCGGGTTGCGGCTTATGCAGAAGGGAGATGTTGGTTACCCAAATGCTTGACTGCAGTACAAAATTCTTAAAAAAAAATGTTAGCTTGCTTTGTGTAGGTTTACAAAATATATTTGAAAATATTTCAAAGGACGACAACTTTGAGGATACTTCAGTGAAGTGGAAGATCAATATAGCTAGTATATACGGTTCTTGCAACTCGAGGCAGATTGGTTATTAATTATTCGAAAAGTAGAATTGGTTCGTGCTTATGACAGAAATTACGAATAACTACGAACAAATAAAATTGTATAGAGAAGTAGAAGCAGACAATTCGCGTCGACGAAAAGTTTTACCTCTCGTAAACGTGGGTAAAATCGAATGACAGAGTATTTGAGTTTAATGATGATGGAAGTGAGTTCGGAAAATCATTACCGAGAAACTATATCCTCTGTAACTGAAGTCACAGGTCAGCTGAACGTCGGAGTATGAAGGTTGTGGCTGCTAAGTTACCTTTACCCTTACATGAGAAAGTTTATTTATTGGAAAATATTTCTACTGGAGGGGGTGAACGAACGTACTAAAAGGAAAATACAGCATTAGCTTTAATATAGACAATACACTTACGATAACTTGCAACAATAGTCCATAAGGTTGAAGATATGAAGATCTTCCATGACGTGCAGCGTACACCTAAGGTGTATGCGAGATTGCCAAGCCTGTACAATTAGGGCGCCCTTTAGGCCGGAAGGTAGCTGCGTATGTAATAGGTGGTCGGCCAGGCGGGTTTAATTCGAAAGGAATTAAAGCTTCCCACCAATGGTCCCGAAAACCAATATGGTGGTCATTGTCCCTCGACAACTTTATATAATTACTTAAGATAGTCGCATGAAACATCTATTTGCTCATTGGAAATTACCTTGAGGCTGTTAAACATCGACTAGATATTTATGTAGAGTCTTCTCAACAATGCAAAGGCGTTTAAGGACTGTGGACGACCATGTGGATTGATAAAAACTCTTTATATCAGGAGTGGCAGGTGCAATGTCTGCTCAGACGGAAATGAGGATACTTAGAAGTCCCAAGCTGGCCGGCACAATATCGGAGTGGATATACCATTAGGAGAGATAGTTGCAATGTTGAAGCTAAAGCTTGAAAAACCAACTCTAGCTCTAGTGCAGGTGTGTGCACCGAATCTGGAGTCGGAGTAAGAAGTGGATGCAGTTATTGACGATAGTTGTGAGCTGATCACCATCTGGAGTTGTGCAAATTGTGCCTCAACGAGGCATAAGACAAGGACCATTACATGAATACAGTGGGAGAGGTTATAGACCGGTAATATACAACAGGTATCTGAAAGTTTTAAACGAATTCCAAATCTTCCATTGAAAGTAGAGAACAAAAAATGTCATTTACTTTTGTCAGCAGTCATTGCCTCTTCAGAAGATGTTTGCAGAGGTAGGCGGCGGATGGCGCCTTGTGGTGAGGAAAGAATTGCTCGCAGATCAATATACCTTCAAAGAGAAGAAGGTCTTTAGGTGCTGCGAGCTCGAGTTCTCGAAACCTGTAAACAGAGTCCCGAAGAACCACTTGTTAAAGCAATCAAAGAACAATTTTGGAAGTAGTGTGCCGAAATATTAGATGGTGACTACAGATCTGTCATCAAGATTTTTTGGCAGTATATACCACTTAAGAGGAAGGAAGTGGAATAACATTAAAGGTCTCACAAAGAGGGAGCACTTTTTGGAAATAAGAAGGATAGGTCGGATAATAGTCCTCAGAAAGTCCCATTTGCGATCAGAATAGCTAAAAGTTGGCCAAACTGTAGGAGTCGAAGAAACCCGATCAGAAGTGCTTAGGGCTCTAGATAGATCCCAGTGATTGGGAACCTAGTGTGAATAGGGACACTGTTCAACAAAAGGTAAATAGGTATTGCTCCAGTTATACGATGCATCGTAAAATCAATAACTTTAACCGTGCGCGCTGGGCTTCATCAGGGGTGAGTTTTGCCTCCTCTTCTTTTTATTACTTAGAACTGGATGTTATGGCGCAGCTTTATCGAAATTTTTCCAATTTTGTGACTTAAGGATAAGTGATTAATTGATAGGCGGGAAATCGATAATGAATAAGATGACAGTAATATGCATCTTTAAGCGAAAGAAATTGTTTACATTGCTTAAAACAAGGAACTTACATCTCCATTATTCAGCAAATTCTTACCTGAAAAGAAAGAGTTGTTTAGTTAGTTACATGAATTTATGCAGTTAAATAAAAATAAAATTTACTATAAAGTCAGAATATCCAGGTAATATATGTAGGTAAGTTATTCTAAAAATGAGAACAATGCCCCCAATTCCTGGAACAGTAAAAATTAACAAATAGGCCAACTTCTTATAACTATAGATGTCTTGAGCTTTCGGCACCTGAGTGAACGCTTAATGATAGCATGATGGAATAAGTATAAGGTGGTCTCGTCGGCAAAAAGTAGTCCCTTAACGACACGTTTTTCTCTTTATTCAGCGTAGTAAGTGTATGTTAACGAAGCGTTAAGGGACCAAAAAACGAACGAGTCGGCAGCCGACGAGACCACCTTATACTTATTCCATCATGAATGATAGTGTAACAACACGAAGTTCACCACCGTCGACATTGACCAACACACGTGAATGGCATTGTTCACCACGCCAGGTGGTAAAAGCGCTCAAGAAGGACGCGCAGTTGCAGTCGTCACGTCATTCTAGTTTTGCTGGTTGATAGGGACGAACGTGCGCTTGGTCGATTGGGACGGTAGTACATAATTAGTTTTAGAGAAAATAAAGGTGTTTCTGCTAAAAGTGTACATAGTTCTTGTGTTTCTTTTAAAGGTTCTGAAAATATATGTAACAATAGTGACCACCAAGGTTATTGGGTACTACAAGCGCCATGGAGGAAAAAGAGGCTACTAATTTAGACTGTCTGTTTACACAAGTTCTTCGATAAATCATTATGAGCAATATGTTCAAAGAATGGTATGGAAGAAAGGATATAATTGTTAAAATCAATTTGGAAATAACTCCCTAAAAAATATTGTACTATTTGTTGTTGCGAAATTGTTCGTGATTTTGGGTCCAAAGCCCAAAATAATAAGTGGAAATGCATAAACTCAGGAATAAGTATGGGGGCATGTTATGCCACCTACTTGGATTTTAGAGTACGAGTATGTGGGAGTTTGTAGTGCAAAATATCGCAATAATCCATTTTCATCCAATTTCAGACATACTCCAAATCTGACTGTAACTCCAAACAAGGGGTTGCAGGTGGGCATGCCCCCCCCCCCCCCTCCCCCCATACGAACTGAACTGCAAATCCTTTTTGTGATTTATTTCCATCTTGTTGGCTCAACACCACGTCTGAAAACGGACTTGGGTCGGTACATGCAGACCATAACCAAATTGATCATATTGCGCTGGACCTAAAATACTTCCTCAATATCAAGGCCCGTGCTCGCCTTGCGCCGCTCGCCTTTAGCAAGCAAACAGACTTATATTTGGTCCATTTAAGATTACGCTTTGAGTGTTTTATCGAAATCTGTCCAGAAGTTTTCGAGTTTTTAACTCACAAAGAAAATTCCTACAGTTTTATTATATGTATCTATAGATGTCCAAACATTCTGAACTGTTCTACACGCAACAAAATAATTCGTCTACAGAAGGACTTGGGCGACTCGTTGCTCTATGATTAATATCGGCTTAACTGAGGAAAAAGAAAGACAATATGGTGGTGGTGGCGCTCGATAGAGAAACATGATTGGAAACGCTACAAGGTAAAAAGAACGAATAAAGTCTAAAAGACCCGAACAGAGACATGTTAAAAGGAATAAGGAAACCTTATAGTATAGTAATAGCCGCTGTGGATGATGTGAAAAAAACACTTCTGCAGACTGTTAAACGGCGGTGACGACCTAAATCTCGATCTAAGGCAGAATGAAGCAACTTGTACGATAAAAGCCCAGACATCCATCGAACATAATATGCCAACTAATTTCCAAGATTCGTTCGGAGGAGAGAAAACGCTTTGGACTTAACTTCGACATCCTTAATGTGATTATGTCTGCCAAATACCCATTACTGTACACCTGCAAATTCGTCAACGAATTAGTCCCTGGCAAGCATATGTACCTTACCATCCTATACCAAAGTAGTGCCCCACCACACTGGAAGACACAATCAAGGAGATTTTTTATGTCAAAAAGGGATTTAGAAAAGGCAGAGATCTGTAATGTGAGTCTGTAATGCAAGTCAAACACCACAGGCACAATTTTCGGAAAGTCTTCGGACTTCCTTGCGTACGCTAATGATATTGATATGCACAGCAAACTTTCCTAAATTCGTTTGTAAATATTAGTACAGGAGGGGCGAAAGATGTGTTCAACTTTGAACAAGGGCAAACACAAGAACAAGTTGCATTAGCTGTATTCGCCCGGCTTTGCCCGTGCCCAGAAATTGTATTGCTGAAATAATGTTCTTGTCTATCAGGACAATGCAATTCCAAATTTTACAACTTTAGTTCTCCTGAGTACCGCAGTTTTTTTTTTTTTTTGTATGGGAAGTTCCAAGCTCCCGATCCCGTCTGCATTTTATTAAATGCTTTCAACAGGGAATGAAGTCCCATTTACAAAATTCCAAAGCAAAACTGCCATAAATGTCAATATGTATGTAGTGTAATTTACCGCAAACCTTTAAAACTTTTGATTTACGTGCTCATTTGACTTCATGTCAAATATGTATACTGGGTAAGTTTCAGCTCAATCGATCGATTACTTTTCTAACTGCAATGTTTGCAATGTTTTTACAATACGTGTACCTCTATAAGTTTCCCGGAAACCTGAGCTCAGTCGCTTCAGTGGTTTTCGAGATATATGATTTTTAAGGATTTTTTTTTCATATCAGAGATGCCACCTCCATTTGTGCAACTTAAAAAATATATTTATATAAAAAAATAGCCCATCACTGTACTCTATTTCGTAGCTTTCTATTAGTGACACCACACCAGAAATCAGTCTAAGGGTTACTCTTTGACTCTTGGTCTAGGAAGGCAATTAGGTATAGTAATGTCGGGCAACTGAAATGATGCTTTATATAAGACACTCATCATCCCAGTTAGCAGATATATATATATATACAACATGTTTCGAGTATATATTTCTGGCCCGTTTGCATTGAAAAGCCTTGGAGAAAATTCAGCAGTGAACTCAACGAGCTATGGCTTTAGACAAAATGTGTAGGTACATCAAATTTTTAATTCCAAATTCAAGGGACAACGCAGTAGATGTCAACGATGTAAAAGTCCGCGCTGACTGCATAGACGTATTATAGTTGAAGGTCAGGTCAACCCAGTACGGTAGCCATGCTTAAGTAAGCAATTATGAAAACTGTGTTCTTACTCCTGCTTTAATTTTGGTCAGGTTCAATATCATTTTTTCGTATGCTGTATTCTCCTTTCTTTGTTTCATTACCTGTAAAGGGAAAACAACGTTTTTATAGTTCATTGAATTATGAAATTGATACAGACAACAAAGTTAGTCTCATGATAAATGAGACAACAGGAAAAAAACACATAAACTATCCACTTTTCACTGAAATGTGATTTAATTATGTAATTCAATATCTCTGATTCTTTTTCTGCGTTCATCCGACGTGCCATCCATTCACGATACATCCCTAGTGCACATTTCATTTTATTTAATTCCCATTCAATTTGATTTTCAATTACATCCCCTCCAGAGTAGCACAGTAGATGATGTGATATCCCACAAGCGCATCCATTCACCTAGGTACCCACATGTTCTACACCAACCAACTATATTCTACTTCTTTTCAGGCGATTTGGTAGCAATCCACTCCGCAGCAGTAGAAGTAGCACGCTATGGTTACCAAAACGAGCCTGGGACTGAGGAAAAATTGCACGAATCTGTATTCTTAACAGGACTATCGCCATCAGGATGCTTTGGGTGTTGCATGCACATGACTTGTCGTCGTTCATTCCGCACCACCAGCTGCAGCATCAGAAAAGATTTTTCTCGTCATGTATCCCTGTTGTATTGGGAGGTGCATTTTACTTGTATCTTTCGTAGGTGGATGAAGGTGCATCGATGCTGATAACATTGTCGATGATGATGGTGAGTGATGTGTGCCTGGTCGTAGGTTCGGTATTAGGTTCTACTATCTGTATCAGCTAAGGGGTGGAAACAAAAACCGGCAAAGGTAACATAACAGGACATTATCTAAACTATTATTTGTGATTTTATCTATCTCTAACGATGTGATGTGGTTTTTCGAAAAACTCGAAGACGGAAGGATGCGAAATGATATACATACATATCAATTCTACCATCAATCGGTTTCTTTTTTCAAAAGAAAGAAAAATGACACTAACTAAGATACTTTAGACTTTAGATGAATGGAGAATGAAATAAAGTGAATGGATTCACTGATGCATTGGATTGTTTTGGAGACAACTTCTTTACAATTTATTTAAAAGTATTTATCTATTGACAGAGCTTCAACGTTTTAGCACCCGGTTTTGGGGTGAATCGTTGTATATAAAAATGACCAGCTGTCAAGTTTGATGACAGCCTAGATATTATCTAGATTGACTATTGCGATAGTGTAATGTGTGAATATAGACCGAGAGCCCACAGTAATTTTTGGGTGTGATTGATAACACCAAATAACTCACATAATTAGGTAGGTCTTAAGTAGTTGTTCCTAAATGTTACCGTCTTGCATGCTGTAGTGGGGGCCATTGTGGGTAATACCATGACAAAAATGCATTTTTTTCTGAATTACAAATAATTGGTATAACAACTTTAATATAATTTCAAAATGTAGAGTTAAGTGCCCTGATTACCAATATGGTGGTCCAAGACGTTTTGCAGTGTAGTATAAAATTGACACTATATATAGGTTACTCATGGTGAGACGGAAGTGGGGTAAAGGAAAAAGGAGCGCAGAACCTCCCACACAAAAAAGGAAACATTCACAATCTTATATCTCGAAAACCAAAAGGATTGTACTCACATTTTAAGACAATCTCAGGTTCAAGACCCAGGAGTATTCCTGTTAACTTTGGTCAAAATTCGGCAAGGGTTTGACACTACCGATACGAAAAAAAATCAGCAAACACTATTTCTCGAGACTTATGGGAACTAAAGACGTAACATTTCTAATATTGACAAGCAATGCAATTGCTGAGTACAGGAAAGGACGTGCGCCTCAACCTCCTGCGTGCCGAACTATAACAATTCCTGTCAATGTCTCATACGTAAAGATCGTATCAGACGTTGATTGCTGGCAACGAGGTATAAGTATATAATATAAAAGACTTCCAAAATTTCACCATGCATAGCTTCAATTTCGAACAACGTATGATTTAGACCCTGACGTGGAAAACTAGGGAACCGCTATATACAACAGTAACTATCTAGCTAATTTTTTTCTAATTTTCGAGACACAGTTTCCACCATAGTTGTAATCTTGGATAACGAGTGGAGAATAAGATTCGTATGAAAACCAAAAACAGGTACAAAAAACTAACTACCTGTGAAGTATCACGAAAGTCAGAATATGGACAGTGGCCGTAGCATCAGCAGTGGCATCACAGTTTGACAGGTCATCGCTGTCTAAGTTGGTAGGGGCTCTAACGAGTCATAACTTTCTAAGAACCATGCAATGGAACTAAATATTAAAGATGACGATATGCTGAGGCTGCGGAGAAGAAGAGGTCCATATGAGAACACACCTGATGTCTGTTACTGTACCTATGATCTTTACAGGTTTTTGATGTCATCGGAATGTCTGGACAGCGTCGGGTAATCACGAGAAGGAGGGACATGGAGGTAACCATTTCTAACATAAACGCTTCACCCCCATTAAACGGCATTACAATGGGTCTACAAGTACCTAATCGCCAGTTGCTCTTTACAACATAGGACATGGCCTTAAAAATGACTTACATATATCTCTGATTGCCAAAGGTATTTCTAGGAAACTTACCATTACCACAAAGACTTCCAGACCAGACCCCCCTTGTTGGTTCTGGAGCTGTCTTTGAAAATTTAATTACTCGTCAGTTAAAAATTGGGGCGGACATAGTCTTGAACACAAGACGTCGAAAGTAGGTATACAGTTTCTTAGCAATATCCATATGAGACAGGGGCCGAAAGACATTCTCCGCCCGACGTAATCTAAGATCTAAATTCCTATTCGAGTGCTATCAAAAGCAAGCTCCTTTCATCGAGAGATAGCCGTGATAAGTATGCAGCCCATAACAAAAATATGTAGTACTAAGAGGGAGGTTGATCTGAGTATCTAGAAACACATCCAAGCATAATAGAAAAGCCCAAAATCATCCGATCCAAATAGTAGTCTGAAGTTTTGAAAGCGAGGCAATAATCTACATATACAACATGATAGTCTCCACTAAACAATGGATGCATACGAGATTAGTGGCCTTAACATAAACTTTTTGGTAACAAGATCCTTGTCTTGCCAAAGGCACTCTCTTATCTAAAGCATGATATACAGAGATGTTTGTTTTCAAGGATTACTCCGATGTATTTGTCCATGCAGGCTGGAAGAGTACTACTTTCATTTCATTTCATTTTTATTTATTTGTGAATGCTTAAAAACAGTAAGATACAATATCTTATAATTTTGTCTTAAGCTAATTTTACAAAAGAGAGCTGAGAAAAAAAAAGTGTAACAAAGTATAATTTTATGAATGAAAATATGGGTACAATATCTTTAGTTTTAAATATATTTACAATATATTATTTTAGCTGTACATATTTATCTATTTACTGAAAAATGATCCTTTAATAGTTTTTTAATTCTTGTTGTATTCTGTGTTTCATTAATGTAACGCGGTAGAGAATTCCACAGACGCGCAGCATTGACAAAAAATTGACGTTCCGATGTTAAACATGAAAAACGAGGATGAATCAGTTTGCGAGACCTTCGCGAGGAGGCTATCCTAATTCTTTCAAGACAGTATTGAGGTTTCTGTGTTAGCAAAATATTAGATAACAATGTCACAGTGCGAAGTTGAAGATAATTTTCAAAAGGCATACCAAGCAGACGATTAGCAAAACCAGACACTCTATCATATCTACGTAACCCAAAGACATACCGTACAGTACTGTTAAAAGCGACATTAAGTTTTCTTTTACTTACATAATTGCACTTACAGAAAATTTCACATCCGTAAATCAATATGGGTATAATCAAAGTCTTAGCAAGTAATAAACGCGTTTTAACAGGTGTAAACGGCTGAGTTACCCGCAAGGCGCGCAGTACTCCATATACTTTTCCGACGAGTGTATTAATATGGTTGTCCCAAGTTAGATGCCGGTTAAAAGTCATCCCAAGATTTTTTGAACTTTCAACAAATTCTATTGGAGAGTTGCTTAACATAATTGAAGGAAAATAAGAAAGATCCAATTTATTTCTTGAAATTACGAGACATTTCGACTTTTTGGGGTTTAAATTAAGACCATTCAATTGAGACCAGTGTACTATTTTCTCCAAGTCTTCGTTGATGCAAGAAGCGCCATGCTCGA
This sequence comes from Cheilosia scutellata, assembly GCA_955612985.1. NCBI lineage: Eukaryota > Metazoa > Arthropoda > Insecta > Diptera > Syrphidae > Cheilosia > Cheilosia scutellata. Next base: position 66,029,471 of record OY015313.1, read on the forward strand.
TAAGGCCGAGAGGACAGCTTAGATATAGTTGCACATCATCTGCATACATATGAGATGAGCAATTCTTGATTATGGATGGAAGTTCATTAACATACATAGAGAACAAAAGAGGACCAAGTATGGAACCTTGAGGGACGCCGGTTATATTCTGGAGAAAATCTGACAAGTTGTCACCAACTTGAACTGCTTGCCTTCTATTAGTGAGGTATGAATAAAGTAATTTGGCAGCACAAGCCGAAAAGTTATATTGCTGCATAAGCTTTTTACATAAGTTTAAATGATTGACTGTGTCGAAAGCCTTCGAGAAGTCAAGCAATACCAAAAAGGTTACTTCATCCCTATCCAATGATTGCCTTACATCGTCAGTAACATTTAGCAAGGCCGTGATACAACTATGATTTTTACGAAATCCAGATTGATTGGGAGTAAGCAAATTATTCGACGTAAGGTACGCGTTAATTTGCTTTTGCAAAACCCTTTCAAATACTTTTGACAAAAACGGCAAAATAGAAATAGGCCTAAATTCATCACCTTTGGCATTTTTAGGGAGCGGAATAATCTTAGCCAGCTTCCATTGATCCGGGTACTCGCTGGTCGTTAGAATTGTATTAAACAAAAACGTTATATGTGGCAACACAACCGGCAACACCATTTTTAAAAATGAGGGGTGAATTTCATCCAGCCCAACAGAGTTTGACTTTATGGAAAGCACACATTCTACGACATCGGTACTATTCACCGCTTGAAACCCAAAGCCAGTGTCGTCCGACTGAACAGCAAACGAAAATGAATCTTCAGTAATCGATGGAGATGGCAATGGTAAGGATACGAATTGCTGGTTGAGAGTATTGCCATCAATATTTTCAGCTCGAATGTCTCTTGATTTACCGATCCCCAACTTGTGTAAATTATTCCACAACTGACGCCCACTTAAAGAAGTACTAAGCTGGTTAGAGTAAATTTGAGATTTAGCTTTACGTATTTCCGCTACGACTCTATTGCGCAGTGAAGAATACATTCGCTTGAACTCATTTAATCGATACCGTTTCCAACAATTATAAGCATCATCCCGCTGCTGCATTAATAAACGCACGTTGCGGGTAAACCATGGTTTATTGCATGGCTTTATGACCTTCGTTTTTAAGGGCACATGAGTATTGAATAGAGCTGTAATATTTTCAGTTATATACTGCAACTGTACACTTGAAGATTGTAAATAGTAAATGTTATCCCAGTTAGTAGTTCTTGTTTGCTCATCCAAACTTTCAAAATTAATATTATGGAAATCACGGTATTTTATATGCTTTATAGAATAACTAATACAAAACTCCAACGTTAAAAAGATTATATCGTGCTTTGAAAAAGCAGGCGCAGATAGCCTCTTAGGCAGATTGAACGGAAAGCCACAAGCGCATCTACACAAATGTACGAAAGATATGAACAAACGAAAACCATGGCTATATCATACGCATAAACTTGAGCGCATTCGACTACCATGTACACTTACATGAGAGTCAAAACACTGCCTTTGGAGAAGCCTCCAAAACATGACACGCAGTTGGCGTATTTCGCGTGTTGTGATGGTTTAAAATAAACTCGAACGGGTAACCGAATCCGCTTGAATTGGAATGGAAGATCAGTTGGAATAATCGGAATTCGTGGGATAAAGACTTCCTCTCCTTTGAAATTGCCCTTGATGATCGTCGCTTGAATCACATTATTCATCAGTTTCTTGACGGACAACGGCGTACCGTTGTACAATTTCGGATGATTCAGATTCCGCAACATGATTCTGATCGATGCCACCTTCAGCTGTAAATTATGCGGTGAAGTTCCGTCGGATAGTTGGTCGCTTCATCCTTGTCGGTCACGCTGTCAACGGATTTGTACGAATGCAGTTCTCCAGCGATTTGACTTTGAATAATGAAATTCAAGCTATCGACGTACTTATTCTTCGCCGGTAGTATTGCGTGAACAGGCATTCGAGATTTTTATAATTTTGTACAATGCCGGAAACACTTTTGCGGTGAGTTCCTCCTTCGACGATGTGAACTCGCAAAAATTGGCCGGGAACCATATCAATCCACTCGAAACATCAACGGGAATTTGGCCATTGCCAAGCGCCAGCAGGTTAACTTCTCCACCCAAAATGCACGCAAAACGTCTTTTACCACAATGAATTTCAGGATTATCCGAAATTTTCCAAGCAAAATCATCAAATCATGCGATAAAACACAAAATTTCTTCGAAAAAAAAAATGCAAAAGTTTCGCGTTTTCTGGAATTTTCCGATTTTCCACTAATAATTTTCTATTTTTCCATTCAAAAATCCATTCCGGAAGAATTGCACATAAAATTCCATTTAAAAAATTAATTTTCGATTTTTCCGTTTTCCCGACTTTTCCGGAGGGTTTTCCCAAAATGTTCTTTTCGTTTGAATGATACAAAACTTTCCTTAACCCATTAGTATCCATTTAAAAATTTTAGAATTTAGAATTTTTGTGAATGTCCACTTTTTTTACTTTTTTCCACGGTATCAAAAGAAAAATGTTTTGATGCAAAAAGTTTCTCCAAACAATTCTAATAGTGACTGCAAACATTTTTTTCAAAAATCTTTTCGCTAATACTTTTTTTTTTTTTTTTTTTTTTTAAATTGCTAAAAATGACTATTTTAGCCACTTTTTCCTCCTTTTCATACAAATTTTTCAGAGATCATCCCATTAAAAAAATGTGCTTATTTGCACATTAAATAAAACAAATTATTTCCTTTTTTTTATTAATAAACAAAAATAAAATAGTCGAACTTTGAAATGTCCAGACGAGTCCCGGAATTTCAACACAATGTCCAGATATATACTGATTTCGAACTGGCAACCCTTGAGCCATCATTGCCAAACACATATAGGTACCTTCCTCCATAAAAACTTACAAATTTAAGAAGTGTTTTCTTCACTTACTATAGCTACATATAACATTTTTTCTTTGTTCACTTAGACTACCGTCAACCTTCATTAAAATTCAAACTTATTCAGAAGGAGTAACCCAACTGTCACATCCTTAGAAGAAAAATGAAGAATATTCCGATTCACTGTGTCTAAGATAAATAAGTTGTAAATAAAAAGACGAAATTCCCCTTTGAAGCCCGTTATGTAGATAAAAACTCACACAAAATGATTTTCCGCAGGAGACAGCCAAACAAAAACAGCAACCCCCGCAACATGTACCATAAATATCTAAACAGAAAAATATAAAAAAAAAAGAGTCGTCCATCACGCAATTTCGTGCGTTCTATCACATCGTCTTCTTATTGTCAGAAAAGCTGGCATCCCTTCGCGCTGCACACCGTATCGTCGATGTTCGCGAGTAATATCTGTCTGCCTGTCTGTACATTTGAAGCGTGTAATAATGCCCTTCAAGGTATTAGATATCAACTATCAAGGCTGTGTTGTGTCGGATGAAAGATATGATACGTTATGGAGGTCGGAATCAAAAGCAGTATTATATACGGTAACCGATGGTGATGTAGGTATGTATCCTTAGGATGCGTTTTCAATCACGAAGGGATTCTTTTATGTAGGTGCGTGATGGCTATGGGTATTGTTATCCATATCGTACATTCGTACTTCTCTCCATCGATGCTCTGTTTTGTTTTTATTTATTTTCCCTTGATTAGATTTCACATTGGCAGACGTTGGGGAAACAGGAGCTAAAGAAGGACCCAAACCGCAACACACACTACACAAACAAACAGAAAAAGAAGCATTGGAAAATGAACTCTAATAGACACCTTATTTTTACGATTTATTTACGACATTGAAGAGAGTGTAACAGATTTTCATTACGACCTCAAAAATTGGGAAATGAAATGCACATACCCTAACACAGGCGTGTACAGTGTTTAGTCCTTTTCGGCGTCTTGTTGATTTTATACTTGATTTGATATATGTATATATACATATACTTTTTTTGTTTTTACGATGTTAATTGAGATTCTGCCACCCCAAAGAGGAGAATACCAATGGAGTGGGTTATGCTTATGGAGGATACTTTTTTTTATACTACCTACTGCTATTTTTGAGTCTTGATTTTTGTTGCTGCTTTTGTTTGAGTTCTAATTTGATAAAAGCGAGCAAATTATTTTATTGCCGTCGTAAAACGTTAACTCAAAAGAAAAGTTTGATGGAATTCAATTTACATGCCCTTCTTTGGTGATTTTCTTATACCAATTAGGTGATGAGTTCCTTATCAAATCTTTTATGATGATTTAATTTTTTTTCTTTGTGAATATTGCAAAGTTTCTTGCTGGCAAGAGTCATAAACAGCATCTGAACACATTACGGTGCTAAGCGTGGGACTTTAATTTCATGTTTTTAAACTTAATTTCCAACCAAATTGAATTTAGATATGGCAGCGGAGACTTGAGAGACTTTGTAGATTCAGTTAATAAATTTAAATAGAGTGTAAGAAATTTTCTAAGCAAAAGTTTGGGATTAGTATTTCTTATATTACTTACTTAGATGGCGGTAAAATCTGGGGTGGACCTGGGTCTCAACCGACACGCCTCTAAAGTTAGCCCGGTCTTTGGCTAACCGCTTCTACTGCGTTGTTCCTCCGGGTTATAATCGAAGACTCTTCGAGCCGGATCGTTGATGTCCATTCATGTTCACATGCTCACATGTCCTAGCTATGTTAGTCGACTGATACGTACTTTCTGGCCAGGTCGATGTCGCTGCCAGCACGTAGTATTCGCTGTTATAGATCTCCTCTTCCAAAGCCCGTCAACGTAAACGGGACCAAAAATGACCCGAAGAATTTTGCGCTCGAAACGACCAAGAATATCTTCACCCGCATTCATCCATGCCTCTGCATACGGGTGTACTCGTAGTGCCCATAGGCCATAGGGTGTGCTGAAATCAGTCTTCCATTATCCTTCGTCGTCCATGAGGATTTGAGACAATTAGCCAACATTTTTTTCGATAGAATTTCCAAAGCTATAATCGTTGTTTTGTTGGCTCATCCATATAATCCATATGAACGGCGATATTGTAGGAAAGACCACAGGTCTATATTTTAAAAACAATGTTTTCATTGCATGCTGCCATGTGGCAGTATCTACGAGGGGAGTTCAATATATTCTCGGTATGGGGGGGATACTCCAAGAATATGAGTAAATTATTTTTTGATATTAGTAATTCCGTTATTCAAGTGTTTTACTGTAAAATTTTACTGTAAAATTTGGCTGTTATTATTAGTTTGCTTTTTGTCTTGTGTTGAACCTAATCGCAATGGCTGGCGTAGCCAAGACAATGCACCGAGCTGTATTGTACGGAACTTTTGGAGCTGTGTAGTGAAGATCCGGTAATAATTTTTAATAGAATTGTAGCAAATTGTAGCAAGCAAAGAGGAGTCTATGCAGTGGCACAAAAAGGGCACAGGTCCCCCGAAGAAGTTCAAGGTCCCTCCGTCTGCCGGGAAGATGTGTTTTGGGACTCAAAGGGAATTTTGCTAATAGAGTACAAAAAGAAAGGTGAAACCATAAACGCCACATCCTACGCATCAACTTTGCATCATTTACGGGAAGAAATAAAGAAAAAAAGACGGGGTAAACTGGCCGCTATGGCGTCTTGCTTTTTCAGGACAACGCTCCGGTGCATACGGCTCATGTTTCTAAGGCTGTAGTGCGAGATTGTGGTTGCGAAGAGATTCAACACCCACCCTATAGTCCGGACCTTGGTCCTAGTAATTATTTTTGTTCCCAGATTTAAAAAAAAAACTTCGTGGGAAGCGATTTACCGATGATGAAGAGCTCAAGGGAAGGATGAAAACAATTTTTTTGAGGGTATAGAAAAGTTAATCTGAAGATGTAATAAATGAATTAATGTAAGAGGAGATTATATTGAAAAATAAAAATATTTTTAATTTGATTCTCGTTTTTGTTCATGTCGATACCGAGAATATTTTGAACTCCCCTCGTAATTGAAACCAAATGGTCTACAAGAGACCATCTTTTATAAACAAAAATCTCTGTACCGGCCGCCATTGATGCTGACATTTAGATTTTCTTTATTTATGAAGAATATGGTCCGCGAGCCCATACCTAAATCGTACCAAACACTGCATTTTTCGTGGTGTATCTGTTGGCTGAATTGAGAAGATTTTTCAGGACTCCGATGTTTGTCAGACGTTCGCGAGAGGCGGTGCAGTGGAAAAATTTGTGTTTTTCCGGGAATCGCCCCTCGCACAGTAGTCCAAATATCTAAATATTGCCATATTAGAAAAAGACCTCCTAAAAACACACAATGGATGATTTGTATTGTCACCTGCACCCTATTACCTTTTTGGCGACGTAATGTTGCCTAGATTATGCCGACGATATTAAGTTTCCTGGAAATTTTAACAGCTAGGTAGGTTAGGTTAGGCTTGGTTAATTGGCTGGCGAGGAGTACTCCGTGCAGCTCAGTCAAAGGGGGCAATACTGACCCATTGTGATGCCGGTTGTGGAAAAAGGTTGTCCCGTACCCTTATAACCCTGTCTACTATAAATGATGTAATCAATTAATCACTGCGCTGTTACTAAGTATCCTGAGGATTTGATGAAGTTCATTATCTTGTCTATTGGCGCGCTGGAAAGCTCTTTCAGGTCCTGAAATAAGTGTCTCACTAGGAATACATACCTGGTCTGTTGTAGACCTGGGAAGTGACATAGGAAAAGAATGGACGATAGATATAATGTCATTCACTGCAAGTATGAATCACTGATGATGGTGGAAAATACCTTAAACGAATCTGGATGTATTAGCAGAATATGTAAAAGTCGCAGTGCATTCCAAACTCAATGGTAAATGCGCAACGTCTCTACATCAAAATTTGGCTAAACGAAATTAGGCAGTGGAAGTGACCAAAAATAGCAACCCTGCAAATCAGTCCTTTAAACGAAATCGAAAAGTCATATGGAGCGTTCGAAGATTTATATACGTATGTATATGCAAATCAACAGTCTTTAGCAGAAGCAGCCATTTATGTAAAACATAGTTTTACCTGACAAAAGTCTCAAATTCACTCGATATTGAGGTACATTAGGCCATCGGTTCAATGTGCCCATGAGTGGAGTAATGCTAAAAAAGTGCTTAAACTAAAGTTGTGTTTTTTGTCATTGAGAGTTAACCTTTTATTAGGGCTCTTCAAAATATACTAAAAACTTCCATCACAATGTCGACTTTGTCAAATTAAGTTACCCCTCCCCACACCTAATAAAGTGTGCCTTCAAATCGCATTTAGATTTCAGTCAGATTCTCAACCTCATTCCAAACAAAACTTGAAATTATGTTCGTTATGCTGCCATATTTAATATTTCGCACAATTAATATTCTCATCAATCTCCACTAAGCAGACGTTATTACAAAATGAAACAATTTCTCGTCACAGCATACCAACAAACAGCTCAATTGCCATCGCCTCAACTCCTCGCCCAATTGTAATTTCAAATAAAAGCATTTTATTCAATTATCCTGATTGAAATTAAGGGAGAACAACAAAACGTAAACAATAGTAAGAATCGCAATCAGCAATCATGCCAACAATGTAAACTTCAACAGCGATGATGAAGAATGAAAATCCCAAGGGGGACAATGACGAAAGTAATTATTTTCCCAATCAAAAACTTTCGCGCATTTATTTAAATCCAACTCTCTGTTATACCTAGCCCCCAAAACGAAGTTGTTTGCTCATTTATTTTGCGCTACTTGAAAAATACGGTAACATTAACAAAAATGCGGAAAATTTAATTTGAATAATTGGCGCTCGAAAAGGCACTTCAAGGATCTCATTGTAAATTCCAAAACTAATTGCAGGCAAGCAGTTTGAAATGCATTTCACCGGAGTCGAGTCGAGAAGTTGCACTTGTTCCAAGTGAAATATTGGCAGGAGTATTAGTCAATTAACGAACTCATTAAGACGAGAAAACTATTGGCACACTATAGGATGAAGACGAAAAGAACAAGTTCAGTAAAGATTCAAAAGGTGAACGAACAACTTTTCGCAAAGGTTAACTTAAAGTTTGAATAGGTATGTTGTAGTATGCCGTTGCGCTTGGCAAGGGGATATATTGTCTTTACTTTATCAGATGTCTATTAGAGGTAATAAGTGAGGAAGTTTCTTTCTGAAATTGTTCGAAGAAAGGATTGTGGTTAAGTCTGGTAAGCTATCAGCGACTTAGTATGTGTAATGTATTTGCAAAAATGTTTTTCAGTGTCAAAGGTAAAAGATTATATATACGATGGCTGGTAAATTTATTTGCTTTACCTATTCGTTACGACATTTCCTGGCTAGTCTAGTGTCTTTGAACTTTAGCAACCCCTTGAGGGAAGACCTATAAACACGTTTAAGGAAATGGAAGCAGCAGGCGATGTTTTTGTTAACTGTATTGTATTTCTTTCAGTTCTGCATTTTGAATTTAAAGAAAGTCATGAGCACTTTCTTGTTGGTTTCTAGAAAAGTGACTTTCTTTAGACATAAAAAGTATAAGAACACACTTCACACTCGAAACTGGCAATCATCGTTATAGTGACATGCAATTTAGTCTGCTGGAGTCATTATAATGTAACAAACATCTATCAGTATATCAGCAAGACACATAAGAGCGCCTCAAAGAAGAGCTGTTCCACACTGAATATGGATTTTAGTGGCTAATAACTTACAAGAGAATATTGCTTATTGAAATATGAGTAGAAACTTGATGATGCAATTTAGGAAGAGCAATCAGAAACAGAAAGTAGGCAAACCAGCAATGACATTCGTCCTTACTAGAAAACAAACACATCATTATCATGTTCAATGTACCGCCTATCCAGCATGTGACTATCGTCAGGATAATAGGCACATAAAAATAAATAAATAAATAGGTGGCGCAACAGGCGGTAGACACCCTAGGTCTAGCTTCTCGCAACCATTCGTTTGTGTGAGTTTCAATTTTGGGACGAATGGAAGGGCCCTACAATTTTATGCTGAGTCCGAACGGCTGAATTGAGAAGCTCTTTCATGACAGTTATACTCTCGGATGTTTGTCAGACGTTCGCGAGAGGTGGCGCAGTAGAAAAAACCTTAAGATGTAATTTGTGTTTTTCCGGGGATCGAACCTGGGATCCCTCGCACAGTAGTCCAGCACACTGATCACTGCGCTACTGCGCCCATAATAGGCACATGCATAGAGGAAAAAAATATCGGACTTGTTCTACCCACCTAATACTAGTCCTACATGAAGGACGGTCACGGATTCTGACCCAGATTGACCTATACCTATGTGTCAGAATTTATCCAATTGATCCAACTTGATAAAATGGGTTTCATCCATCGCTCGTTAATAAGTTCCGGAAATAGTTAAAGGATGTTGTTAAAGAAGGATCTAGAAAATTAACTATTGCACAGCTTCTCAATATCCACAAAGAAGACATAATACAGTTCAACAATCTTCGGAATGGTTTTTACAAGAACGAATGAATCATTGAAACTATATTTCACTTGAGAGCATATACCTACTGCTACAGTTCCATTTCTGAACCAAATGGTTCATTTGAGATGATTTCTCAGTTCAGTTGTCTTTTCCGATATTTGTCAGACGTAATTTCAGACCCAAATTTTACTATTATGCAGAAAGATCCATTGAATCCAGACAATGAGGGCCAAATCGTTCGGTCAACTTTTGTAGGGTGAAGACAGCAATATTTAAAATAATGTCCAACAGAGGTGTTGGAACAGACTGCCTAGCTATTTCAGGTATCATGGGATAACTTATCGCAGAGTATACATTGTAAATGCCTCATTGAGACTATTCCAAGGCAATGGAAAGTTGTTGAAGTTATCATGGAAACCGGGGAAATGTACAAACGGTAAGAAATTATATAGACGCATTTCGCTTCTGCCGATAATATCGAGGGTCTTCGAAAAACTTCTGTTAAAACGAATACGTCGGGTGAAACATTGTGTCGAATAACAAATGAAATTGAAAATGCTCTAGAAGGAAAAAAGGCTTGCTCTAGCGCTTTTCTCGATGTATCGTAAGCCTTTGACAAGGTATGGCAGGCCTAAGGTACCTATACTATGTCCAACAAAAATTGTCAGTACAGGGAAGATAGGATGTTTGTCTCTCAGTCTGGGTTGCAATGAATTACATAAATCGATCCCTCTTTAAAGCTCTCATAGGGTTGCCAAAGTTTGTATGATAAATCACCATAAATCAGAGAGCAATACCATTAGGGTTGCCCTCTTCCAATTTAAAACAAAAATATTGTTGAACGAAATAAATTGCATTTAATTTTTCCTCAGCATCAAGCGGTAAGATAATAGGAGCGTATTTTTAAGAGTATCCCCAGTAGGTCTAATCGCTTTTTAGATTCTTTTCTAACAAAAACAGGCAATAAGAATACAAAATTATGTAACCACGATGGGATGGGACCTCTCATAGCATACATAGAAACATACATAGGTATATATTCATAAGAACATATTCTTAGGTACATGCAATTTTGTATATACCTATACCTAAGATTACATATTTGTTAAAAAAAATATGACCCGGCAGTGCAGATCTTCGCAGAAACAATAGCAAAAAAAGGGTGATAAAATCCTTTCAAGGCGTTATTATTACTGGTGACGAGTGACCGGATGTGGTAAAAAACCAGCGAGCGACATGAAGCAGTATACCTGCCGTCATTATACCCTCCACAGGAAAGTATATTCACTTTGTCATTACATTTGTAACGCCAAGAAGGATTCACCGGAGACCCTATAAAGTATATATATTCTGAATCAGGATCACATTCTGAATCGATTTAGCCATGTCCGTCTGTCTGTCTGTCCGTCTGTCTGTTGAAAACACGATAGCGTCCAAACGAATCAACCTAGGTGAATGAAATTTTGTGAGAGGACTTATTTTTACCGTCGTCAGGTTGGTATTGAAAATGGGCTATGTCGGTCAAGTAGTTCTGGTACCTCCCATACAAAACCACTATTAGACCCATGTGTCTCTCTGTCTCTTGAAAGCACGATAGCGTCCAAACGAATTTATCTAGGCGAATGAAATTTTGTGAGAGGACTCATTTTTACCGTCGTCAGGTTGGTATTGAAAATTGTCTATGTCGGTCAAGTAGTTCTGGTAGGTACCTCCTATACCAAACCAATATGGCATGGCAAACATTTTGCATGACTTTTATGCAGTGGAGGGTATCAAAGCATCGGCCAAGCCGATGATAACACTTTTAAAAAACTGAAAAACTGTTTGATGAACAAAAGACAAATTAGCAAATATGTGTATAACAAAAATGCTAAAATATGCAAAAAATATGCTCTACAAAGTGAAATATGCATTTATACCAAAATATGCACAAATATGCCCTAACGAATAGGGACCAAAATACGTATAAAACACATTATTTCTGTATATTCAAATTTGTAATACGACCTCCCAAAAAACCTCGGGCATGAATCCGGTTGCCCTATTAATTTAAAACAATATCACTACAACGCACTTACGATCACATGTTGCACTTTAATAAATTGAATGCGTGAGGTGTTTCACGAATAAACCTTTTTTCTAAATGACAAAATTGAAAAACTTTTTTATTTTGCAACTTTTAACTTCATATTAACGAATCCTTCAGAAATAAAAATAAATTAAAGCAGCAAAAATTTCACACTCGTATTCATGTTGCGTCGACGGATTGACGTATCCGACGGAACGAACAGTTCCATAGAATCCGTCGCATACGTTGACAGCATACGTTGTTGTCTGCAGCATTTGACAGTTTCTCTCTTTATCTCAACATTTCCACCAATGAAAGTGCTTACTCTCACTCTGTGCCAACTGTCAACGGATGCAATGGATAGAAAAGTAGAAAGTAAACCTACTTTATCCGTTGACTTATGTCAAAGAACTCGGTAAGTTCACATATATAGTGCTGATTGCTGAATTATTGCGAATTCTTTTACTAATTTGTATTTAAATAATACAGTGCAATATAAGATAGATCAGCTTCAAACTTTTGTAATTCACTGGCACCCCTAACTTTAATCCCTTTAACATATTTATAGCAAAAAAAATATCTAACGGATGTTCATGCATCCATAAAAACCTTCAGTATTTTAAACTTTTTTCATTTAAATTACCCAAAAGAAATTAAAAAACAAAAAAAAGCTAAAACCTCACCACCGAGAGACGTAATAAAAACGCATAATTCCTAATTTGAAATTCCTCGAGTGAACAAACGTAAAACGGAAATTTTAACCCAAAACGACTCGAATGGAAAATTCAAATGTATCCAAAGGTAAACAATAAAAAATAACTAAAGAAATCAAATCTCAAAAGTTTTCTTCGGTAAATTGCACCCAGACTCCATTTGTACCTATCTACACAAAAAAAGGAAGAAGGAAGAAACCTGCAAAACCAACCGATGATACAACACATACCTATACACATATACACATCTCAGCTTTATTAGTCACAAAGAAGCAAATCCGAAAATAATTCCCCTGGGCAGAATGAAAATGAAATTATTTTAATCGCAGCCATAACAGATACTAGATACGCATCGATGAGATATACACCGAAATCACCAATGTGGCGCGCCCAATATGGGTGGTCGTTTGGGACCATCGAAAATCCTCATAGCAGACTGCATGGCGCTCATCGTATTTTGTCTACAACTGAGGTGTGTGACTGCGATGACGATGAAGTAGAAACAGTGCCAACATTTGACATCATGGTCTGTTGATTTTCGAAAATGTTAAGGATAAAAAAAGAACTATGTAGGTACATTATATACTTGTACCTCGGGGAGGAACAAGAAAATTTCACCACGAACAGCACTACTGTTGCCATTGCTATCATCCACCTCTCTGCATCGGCAACAGCAGTAGCAGCGATTTTTCCCCATCCGCATTTTGTCAATGTGACAGTGAATTTCAAGTCGTTCTCATTTTAATGTCTATTATGCAAATTGTATTGTATCCTTCTTGGATTTTTTGTTGCTGTTGTTGTTTTCCTTCCGTGTCGTTTTTCCAGCGAGTTTTCTTTGATTTCGGTGAGCACGGAACGGAATGCTAAGGCTTCCCTAATTTTGTTATGCAGCGTGGAAAAAGCAACCGTTTGACATTTGATATTTTTCTTTAATACATTATTCCGTTGCTCTTATTTCCCCAAAAAGGAACCAGAAAATCAATAATGATGCGAGAAACATGAGAGTAGATGAAATGAATATTAAATTGAATTTGATGTTTTCAAGATATATTATATACAATATTATGCAATTGGTATATTTTAAATATCATTTCACTTTAAAAGCAAGGAAATTATTCTCATTCAATCTGTCTGCAGGAGGGAGAGCGCACAAAAGGCGTATGACCGTAATCCAACATTTCAAAGAGCTTCATGACAGAAGAGATGTTCTTGAAGTGAAAAGAGTGGGAGTCTCAAGTAGGTATAGTAGGTATACAATGTGACATTTCGCATGTCATTGTATTTCAAATGTAGGTATCTGCAGTTGATAGAAGCACCTGAGTGAAGATATTAGAATCCGTTCATCTAAATTTAATCTCAAAACAAAAGAATGTATGTAAGGTATGAAACTGTTCTAATCTCATCTCACATTCACTACTCACGAGTCACGAGTGGTTGGGATACATATGCTTTAGGTCTCAATCAAAGACTCTCGCAATCGAAATAACATCCAGATGTCAAGCTGGCTTTAATGTCAGAACGTTATAGACTAAGAGCCCACAGTAATTTTTGGGTGTGATTGATAACACCAAATAACTCACATAATTAGGTAGGTCTTAAGTAGTTGTTCCTAAATGTTACCGTCTTGCATGCTGTAGTGGGGGCCATTGTGAGTAATACCATGTCAAAAATGCATTTGTTTCTGAATTACAAATAATTGGTATAACAACTTTAATATAATTTCAAAATGTAGAGTTAAGTGCCCCGATTACCAATATGGTGGTCCAAGACGTTTTGCAGGTGGCCTTCTGCCTACAAGACGCTCTTAAAGTATTTGGTGTTATCAATCACACCCAAAAATTACTGTGGGCTCTCGGTCTATTAGCTCTTTTAGAGAGCAAAAGAAAGATAGTTTTCGAAGCACAGGTGTATATATCAGTTATTGACTAACCATAGTTCTTCCACATAGTACAGAAAGGTTGGCTTGGCTATAACAGCAAGCTTAAGAACAACAAGCTTTGAAGCGGGACTCTTTAAATACGGAGATTATGCGCCCAACAACTGGACTCTCAGTCCCATGTCTTAAAGGTATCCCTATGTCTGGCAAAAAATTTGAAGTCATATTTGTGCTTAAGGTAGGTTGTCATTTCCCTTACATATCTGAGTTGATGATACTGCAATTAACCATGTTTTCGACACAGATTATGACAGCCCTATTTAGTTAGTTATTTTAAAAGTGGCTCTCGATGAGAGAACACTTAGGCCGTTGTTCGGCCCATTGTGCATACCACTGGGATTTGGGAAGGAGCTATTTCTTTGCTGGCTACTCATGCGAACCATTTGCTGCCGGTTATAAAGCTAAGAATGTTAGTGGCGCTGGCATTACCTAAATCACTGAGATCATTGAGAAAATAATTTCCTCAGGGCAGGGCACCTGCAAAGAAAATGATTGACGGACTCTTCCTCCTCTTCTCCTCTGCAACTTCTGCAGAAGTCATTGTATGCGAGACCGAGTCTTTGCTAATATGCATTGCCCGGAGATGACATTTACGACTTTCGAGATGCTGGATCCTTTAAGTCGAAGAAGCTCATTGGAGCGCTTTGTATCCAGAGCTGGCCAGGTGAGCCTAGCAGTACGCAGTATCCTAGATGTGTCCAATTCGACCTTGCTCTGCTTACTACGTCCGCGTGAATTATTTGTTTAGCGCAGGAGAGTGGTGAATACACGTTGTGCAGACTTATACTATCCACGCCAGAGGAGCATCGCCTTGCTAGTTCGTCTGCTGCACAATTCCCTGGGATGTCACAGTGACCAGCAACCCATCAGAGGGTGGGGTTGTACTGTCCAGCTATCTCGTTAAGAGATACGGGGCAATCTTCCACCGCCTTAGATCTTATTTCGCTGGATATTAGGGATTTGATTGCAGCTTGGCTATCAATGTATATGACGATATCCCTTTGTGATACCGAATTAATCGACAGCCAAGCTGTAGCTTGACGAATAGCTGTAATTTCGGCTTGGAAGACACTTCAGCCCTATTTACTGTCAAATCGTTTAGAGATTTCATTATAGAGTTCTTGCGTTATTGAAAGCGGCTCCGATATGAAGGAACTCTGTAAAGTCCTTCTCACGATAATGCTCAATTTCCCCGATCACACTAGGGGTTTTTCTTTTTTAGTTTAGAGCAGAGCCTGAACTGCCAAAAAAAAGTTTGTGTTTCTTTTTCAGCTCAGACGCATCAGAGCTCCTGCTCAGTAATTATGTTTCTTTTTCTGTTTAGAGAATGATCGGAGTGCGCTCTATGAGCTCAGAATAAATTGACTGAGCAGGCTGAGCAAAAAGCTGATTACGCACTTTCAAATCACAAAGCAGGATAAATAAAATAGTTGAAATGTGGGACGAGCCTTGTTCTGGCACAGAAGGTAAACCAAATTAATAAATAACCATATGACTGATATGTGCTCAAATCACAACGATCTGAGCACACTCAAAATGCTCGAGCTCTATTCAGAGCTCAGCTGTCAGCTCTGAACTAAAAACGCCTACGGTGGAGTGCGATTTCCACCGATTTACCTTCAAGGTAGACATGTTGCGCTTTTACCTGTTAATCTGTTCTAGGATTTTTTGGAAAAACAATGAGAGACTGATTAGTCTATAATCGTTAGCAGTATAGAGTGGTTGGATATGCCTGATTTAGGGATTAAACACCACACTGCTAGGTGTGTTGTGTATACCCATGTGTATGTAAACAGTTAACAAGGTGGGTAAAACTGTTCAGTATGTAAAGTATTAGTTTGGTATATGCGGACGATATCGACATCATCGGCTGGTCTAAGTGCGCCGTGGTAAAAAAAAAATAATAATAAAGTTTAAAAAACTAACGAAACGCTTTTATAAGTATACTGCACTAAAAAGCAAAATAATAAAAATTAACCAATCAATTTTTAAGGATTATCCTGGATGGGGCTTAGTGTATGCCATGTTTGTAGTTATGTATTTTATTATTTGAGTGCAAACTACACAAACATGGCTTACACTAAGCCCCATCCAGGATAATCCTTAAAAATTGATTGGTTAATTTTTATTATTTTGCTTTTCGAGATAGCAATTTTTTTCGCTTTCGGCCGAATAAGATCTATTTTCAACTTATTATATCTTGCCTTCTGGATGGACTAGAAAGATGAATGTTGGCTTAAAATACTCGGTGAAGTATTGCCTAACAATTAAAAGGATTTTTTTGAGTTGACCTATAGATTTATAAGTATAATGGCAAGTTGAACGTAGTAAGGTCGAAATAGAAAAGTTTGCAACCCCATTTTTCAACCCTTATAGGACGAATCGGTACAAATTATTAATTAGGAATATAATAGTTTTGACTTATCTATTGACATATAAAGTTTCAAGTTAATACGGCTAATGGATCATGTATTATGAAAAAGCCTCGCTTAATGGGGCAGGAGAAGTCAAAATCCAAAAATTCTTTCTAAATATTGCATTGTCTTCACAACCCAAGCAGCATGGAAAATTTCAAGTTCTAAGTTTAGAGAAAGTGGATCAAATTTGGCTTGCAAGATTTTGACACAACAAATTTTTCACGAAGTTAAGTAAAAGCCTTTAAAATAGGACAAAAAGTCGCTATTGACAGTCAAACCTTCGACAAAGTAGTTCATCTACCTCGGCGTAAACAACAACTCCACACAAATGACATTTTACTGCAGGTTTGTCAAAGAATTACCATAGGAAACGCGGCTATTTCTACCTGAGAAAATAAATAGATTCAGTACTTCCTGACTCGAAGTCTTATTTGATGTCCCAGATCTCTGTTGGTGCAGGGAAATAAGTCCCCGGGAACTAAGTCCACTGAGGGACCTAGTTTCCACCTAGTGGAAAATAAAACCACTTTCGTGAAGTGGACTTAGTTCCCATGTAAGGTGGGAAAAAAATTCCGAAAACTCTGAGTGGTTCTATTTCCCTTCCAATATACCCAATTTCGCACATATACTGCAAGTCCGACAGTAAACCCAAGCGGAGGGGTTGCAGTGGGGCAGCATGCCCCACATACGTATTTAACTGTTGAATGTGTACTAAGTTCTCATAAGAAAGGGGGCTTAGTTCCCACCTCACATGGGAACTAAGTCCACTTCACGAAAGAGGTTTTATTTCCCACTAGGTGGGAACTGAGTCACTCAGTGGACTTAGTTCCCGGGGACTTATTTCCCTGCACCCTCTCTGTGATGCTGCCGTTTGTGGGACGGGAAAAAAGAAAGAAGAGCCGATATACTAATACGTTGTTTGGAAAATAAATAAAACTGAACCAAGATGTGGGTGTAGTAAAAATAAAAGCTATATACCTCGACAATGAGCAAGTTTTCGATTATGTAGTAGCCAAGATGATCATCGATTCCCAGCCCCGTGTTACATGGTGCGCACGACAAGTTCAAGGCACTGAACCACGATTTTCGAAATAAACTTGAAAAGTTTCAAAGCATAAGTCGTGACAAAACAGACTGAACAGTGAGCATCAATCATCTATCTTTAGAAGCAGTGTTACCAAATCAAAAACCAAACCACTGAAAGAAACATCTGTTAGATGAATAAACTAATATTTTAATACGACAAACATTTCGAGGTCATTCATCTTAAGTGCAAAGAAAAATTGAAAACTCAATCCCATCTTACAACGCACCATCAGCACGTGCTGCGCATACGTTCCGACTAATTCATTATTCGTCCTCTTGAGTTGAAAATTGAGAAAAAAATATGCCCTTTGCGTCGGAATGGAAATACCACAAGTGCAATGCGCACTAATAAATCCCTAAAAGTGGATTAAATCTGACAGAAATGCAATAAAAATCCAACTCGGCAGTGGTTTTTCGCCCTCTTATTTCCCTATTACATATTAATATTTATAACGAAGCCTCGTTGTCTCACTCCAGTCCGTTGTCCTCTGGTAGTATTCAGTGGCTGAAAAAAGGACACGAACACGTTCGTTTTGGAAGACCCGAAAACTAGTTCAGCGTAGATACTCAGGGCACACGACACCTCCACACTTCTTCTCGATTTTATGGCCCTACTGCCGTCATGCCTGCGGGGTATGAGGTGGCATTGGCACAAGAAACAAGAACATAACAGCCATTGATGTTGAAGGCTACTGTGAGGGCAATTCCATGGGGCCGCATCTTTTCAAAGCACGAAAACGAGACTATGAATAAGCTATGAGCATGGGAAGCTGCTGCTGGCCTCTGTGTACTACAGTGCTGTAAGTGAGCCTTTATATGCGTGCGTGTGTGTTTTTCCTGTTTCCTTTTTCGAGGCCAACTCAACTCAATAAAAATCCTGTGTACTCCAATCAAATTTGGTTTCTCGTGCACGTAAAACTATTTTGCCAGTATCCCAGACGAAGATTCGCTCACTATCCGTGTTTTGGCACAGGGAACGTGAGTTCGTTGTTTTTTTTTTTTTCGTGTTGTTGTTGGGTGGCTGGGGGATGATTGGATGTGGGGTGAGAATGAGCATTGAGTTTGTTGTTTTGTTGCCTCTCACTCTCGTCCGTCGATCAATTTCAAGGAGCTACAGGCAATTACCCTCGTCAATAGGGCAAAGGGGAAGAGAGAGTAAAATCTTTTCACATGCAACACCAGACTCACACTCCGGCGTTAATAGTGAGGTGCGGTCAGAGCGCACTCAGCAAGGACATGTGATATCCTAAAACTTTTGGGAATGGGAAACAAGCATACACGAGCTGTACCAGCAGATAAAGAACAAGAAGACGAGAAGAAGCCTCATACTCAATTTGGCAGCATTCAGTTAAATTGGTAGTACACACATATGATCAAATTGGATTGTGGGGTGGCGGCCGGCGCGGCGTCAGCAGCGATTGGGGTGGGAATGTATTCGGGAAGGGGTGGCTGACGAAGGAGGACGTAAAAATAAAATGCAATGGGGTGATTATTGGACGATTTGTATCAATTTGAAATCACTTGCAAAATAATAATTTTTTTCTTTTTATTTTATTTCATGAGCGGTGCGCTCTGGTCTAGTCTGGGTCTGGGTTTGGTGTGCTGATGATGATAATATTGGTTGCTGGTCGGTGTGTGTCGGGTGGGTTGCGTAATGCAACAATAATGGATATGAATGGGTTTGGTGGTTTACTTTGAACTATCTGCAGCTGTTGAGGGGGAGTAGAATGTGCTCGACAATATATGTAATGAATATTCGGAGCATTTACTAAGCCCCACTCTATAATTTACTCAAAAACGCTTTGTTAGCAATTAGCTTATTATGTACCTACACATTTGATAATCGTGATTTTTGAATTGATGAGAATTGTTTGAAGTGTTTGAAGAATGTGGTAAGATTAATGTGTTGAAATATATTGGACGGTGAGTGCAATCAGTTTTTTTTTTACAATCCTGTTTGCGATGTTATATCTTATGAGAATGGAAGGGACCTAAAATTTGTGTTTCACATTCGAAATTAGATTAGAATGCTTATTCGATGATAGTTGTGTTTTTAAATGTTTCTCGAACATCGATTATACTGGCTGAATTGAGAAGCTTTTTCATGACAGTTATACTCTCGGATGTTTGTCAGACGTTCGCGAGAGGTGGCGCAGTAGAAAAAACCTTAAGATGTAATTTGTGTTTTTTCGGGGATCGAATCTGGGATCCCTCGCACAGTAGTCCAGCACACTAACCACTGCGCTACTGCGCCAACATGTGCAACATATTAGTGCAATATTAAAAATGTGCTAGTGTATACAAGTCTCCAAAAATAGATTGTTACAACTTACAAAGCCGTCATTGAAATTGACAGTATTGCCAGTAAAAAAAGTATGGAAAGTGAAAAATTACATTTGGGTTGGGATAAGCTACAACTGCTGTGGCTGTAACCATGTTGCTAGTGTATGCAAAAAAAAAAAAAAAAAAAAAAACCTGTATTAAATGTTCTGAAAATAATGACGTAAAAGATTGTAAAAGTGAAATAGAAAAATGTGTCAATTGTTGCATTGCGAAAGAAAACTTCAATATCAGTGTAAATGGTAATCATTGTGCAAATAACCCTGAATGTCCTGTCCAGTATATGTGCAATGTGCGCAAGCTTAGAATAGCGAAGGAGCGAGTTAATTATGTATTAGCAATTATCGTCATTCAGATTTATATCGTAGATACTATTCAACAGTGCAATAATGACATCGTAATATTTGGTGATTTTAATATAAATTGGTATGAGCATACCGATACGTATCGGCTGGTATAGAAACTATTAGAAAAACAAGGTAAGGCTAGCTAAATTTTACTTTATAAGAAGAAAAATTAGTACTGCTAACAATCATAAAGACATGTGGCGCCAGCTAAAAAAATATACTGCACAAGATAAAAAATAATATATTAGAAGTGCAATTGGAAAATGGGGTCACAGTTAATGATAGTGCAATATTGTGCGACGAATTTAATTTAATTTAATAAGATCTGTGATACCAATGCAGTATGAAAATATAATGGATGAGTGCAATAGATTTTATGTTCAGTGTTGTTGAAATTTCAGACATATTAAGTGCAATCAAAAATATAAACCAAAGAAATGACTATAACCTGTGTAGTGTGTAATGTTAAAATATTAAAAGATGCAATAAATTTAATTGGTGCAGTACTCGTACGTGTAATAAACACTTCATTGACAGCCGGTATTTTTCCTTACTCATGGAAAGAGTCCCTAATAGGGCCGATAGAAAAAAGTCATCCCGCCAATGGTGACGCGAATTTGACTTTCATCAATGGTGACGCCGGTCTCACACACCGGGGTTTTCAACTGAAGATTTTTCGAAACGTGTTACCAAAAGTTCATGTTTTTTTTTTTAATTTATGCTCTTTGACAATAAAACAAAGATATTTAATCAATTTAAGCTCTTTTATTTCAATACGTAGGTATTACAATTCAAAAAACATTTTTAATTAGAGCATTAAAAATAACAATGTTTTTAGTATAATACATTTTTAAAAATTAAGAAAACAATAAAAAATCGCATATTTATAAAGGAAAATAACTTTTTTTAGTCTTTCGACATATGGAACTTTTACAAAATGAACAAAATACACAATACGAAAAATAAACAAATATTTTACTTGCATACACGGTGACGCACGGTCTCACGCACCGGGTTAGTAAAAAAATACACAACGTGTTCTCACTAAGCTGTTTCGACGTGAACTGATGGTGGGGGACGTGCAATGCGGCAGCTACCCGAAATTGCAACAAAAAACATTAACGGAGAATAAAGTTATTCGAATTTTTTAACACACCCGGTCTCACAGACCAGTAGGTCACCATTGGCGGATTATGGTGACAAGTACTGCAAAGATTATAGGCCCATAAACATGATGCCGGTAAAAATAAAAATAGTGCATAAACAGCTGCTAGATCACCTTGAAACCCAAAATATTATAAGTCCTTACCAATCGGGATTCAGGCCAAACTATTCTTGTGAATCTTGTGTAAATTATGTGTTGAGTGCCTGGAAACGTGAAATGGAGGGAAGGAAGTTTGTCATTGCTGTTTTCTGAGCTGAGACCTAAAACGTGCCTTTGAAACTGTATAACATGAGATTCTACTAAAGAAAGTTTACAAATAATGTGGTGTTAAATCTACCGAATTAAAATGGTTTAAGACATTCCTTACTGATAGGAGTCAGCATACAAAAGTGAATGAATCTGTGTCTTCTACGATAAACATTAAATAGGAATATCACAAGGAACTGTTGTCGGTGTATTATTTTTTCTTATATTGTGAATGACATTGTAAAAACTGTAAAGTACATACTCCAAACTTGTTCTACTTGCTGATGATGCCTTGTTATTTATTAGTGGTACCTAGTTATTTTGTTACATGTGTAAATTATATCAATTGGGACTTAAGTGCAATAAATAGATCATATGTAGATGCTTAAAAATGGGCGTTAGACCATTTCCAAATTGATTTGGGCGTTATTTCCTTGGGCGTTACAGCCTAACGCCTAAAAATGAATCAACTAATATTGAACACTGACAAAACCAAATGTATGTATACATAGGTAGATAATAAACTATCATGATACAGTGCCATTAAACATCACAATTGACAACATTCAAATAGAGGAAGTGGAAAAAAAAATCAAACATCTCGGCATATTAATCGACAATAAATTAAAATTTAATGACCATACATACACACGTAGTGTAAAAAAATATCAAACAAAATTGGCGTCATAAGAAAAATAAGACAAAATATTTCCATGAAATGTGCTGTTAAAATGTATAATGTTATTATCAAACCCCATTTTGAGTATTGTGGCAATCTTTTTCTGTAATCAGTGCCAAAAAAACAGACTACAAGTACTATTACGTTTTTAATTAACAAGGGTTCAGTTACTAAACCTGAGTACATCTTGAGTAGGTTCTAAACGTAAAATTTGCTGAAATGAATCTAAGATTCTGCGAGATTCGCAATAAACGAAAAGTTTCGTGCGACCCAGTCGTGCACATATTTTGATATGCGCAATTGTGTTACGTTTAATTTTTTCTGTTCTGTACTTATAAGAATCGGTCTTAGCAATAATCATTTCTAACCTTTAACATAAATATTTTGAAATTAAATTATTATTATTTGTAGGTATGGCGCAATGTCAATAATTTTGCCAATATCCACTACGCCCTTCCGAGAACTTGATTTTGAAATACGTATGTAATTCGGCAATTCAAATTGGGTAAACAGCGTATCCTTCTAGCATCACCATAATGCATAAACCCACTTCTTCAGATACTGTCATTCATTTAAAGTCTCTACTCATGGTTCATTGATTTTGTATATTTTGCCCTTGGCTCTGACTGAAGGGACAAGTCCACTTTGCCAACAAAGTTTCTTACTTGTCGTTGTCATTGTCTTTGCTCTCATTTCTAGTGAAAATCAATTATGTTGCAGTCACTTGAGCTGACACTCTGACAGTGATGTTACTCCTCCTTTTCTTTTTCTTTATTTTTTATTTTCATTTCCTTTTATTTTAAGAGCGTATTGTGAAATTTGAAGCTTTTTCATCAGAGTAAGGATGGTATGTAGGTACTTTCTACATAATCATTTGTTTTAATGTATGTACCTATAATGAAAGGATTGTATTGTAAACACGAAGAAAATATTTTCATTTTAAAACACATTTAAGGATTATAAACAGAGAGTGTATAAGTAGCTTTTGCAATAATGCAATGAAAGCAAATCCTTCAGAAAAGCAAACGAGCAAATACGCCTATTGTATATAAACACTATATTACTATCATTTATGCACTAGCGCCACGAACCGCATCAATTACCAACTACTCACATCGAACATGGTGTATTTGAATATTTGAAACGAAATTAAATGATTCTTCTTTTCTTATTCGTCTCATTGACAACATATACAGATGAAAGAGAAAGAAAAATGATTATTATACCCTCCACAGGAAGGTATATTCACTTTGTCATTACATTTGTAACGCCAAGAAGGATTCACCGGAGACCCTATAAGGTATATATATTCTGAATCAGGATCACATTCTGAATCGATTTAGCCATGTCCGTCTGTCTGTCTGTCTGTTGAAAACACGATAGCGTCCAAACGAATTGACCTAGGTATATGAAATTTTTTGGGAGGACTTCTTTTTGCCGTCGTCAGGTTGGTATTGAAAATGGGTTATGTCGGTCAAGTAGTTCTGGTACCTCCCATACAAAACCACTCTTAGACCCATGTGTCTCTCTATCTATTGAAATCACGATAGAGTCCAAACGAATCGACTAAGGCGACTGAAATTTTGTGAGAGATTTTAATTTTACGGTTGTCAGGTTTGTAATAAAAATGGTCCATGTCGGTAAAGTAGTTCCGTTACTTTCCATACAAAGTCAATATTCGACCAATTTATCTCTCCAGCTGTTGGAAACACCATAGCGTCCAAACGAACCGACTTAAATGAATAAAATTTTGTGGGAGGACTTCTTTTTACTGTTGCCAGGTTGGTATTAAAAATTGTCTATGTCGGTCAAGTAGTTCTGGTACCTCCCGACTTATTTCAGGAACTTCCCGACTGTATAGAAATCATGAAAATCGGCCCAGGGGTTATCGAGTTATATCTAACGTCATCGAATTTCACCCCATAAAATATGTTTTTTGTACGGGAGGTCCCACGCCCCTTTGTCCAATTTTGTCCAATTTTCACAGGAAATATCCCGGACCAATACCTAAGATCACCTATAAATTTAAGGTCAATCGATTCGGTGGTCTTCGGGATATAAGATTTTGATTGTGTTTTTTTTTATGGAAGGCGCCATACAAGAACACCCTTGGGCCAATACCTAAAGGACCATTCACATGAGAACGACCAACTATCTACGAACGAATGAATATGCGCAAGTTTTGACAATTCGTTCATGAACACTTTTCTAGGTCGCGGCAGTTCGCGAATTTCAGCCATCAGCTGTATTAACAAAACAAGTTTATAAACAGTTAAATATCGAAATTTTGTTTTCCAAACTTTTTGCCGCGAACGAAAACACCCTTGAAGCTCCTCATTTTTTTTTTTTTTTTTTTGCTCTAATACTTTTGCTTTTGATTTTTATTTTTTAAATTACTTTTCTTTAATACTATATTACTTTTAATTGCTTACTTTTAAATTACATTTTGATTTTCTTTTTCTTAATTTTCATACTTTTATTTTGTTTCACATTTGTTAACTTTAAGGCTAGGATTAATTTTTTATTAAAGATAAGTAGAGCTTTAACTTAAAATTCAAAAGCGTCAATTCTTTATTTCTTTTTCGAGGAGACACATTTTTTTTATTTTCTTTCATTTGTTTTACTGCTTGTTCAGCGTCTGCTGCAGTTTTCGAACAGCACAGAAAGCGGCAGAGAGTGCAACAAAGCTGCGTTGTTTTTTTTCATCGGATTGGGTGTTGCTGAGAGGACTTGCGACTCAACGATCCTGAGGACGTAATGGTCACGTTACAACTGCTAGGTAATATTTATATCCTGAAGAATACGTAGTACGCAGTTTTCAGATAAACAGTTTAATAACAGTGCTTTTCGAATCCAAAGTTGTAATATTTGTCAGCATTATTTTACAAAAAACCGCTCTAACGATTTGGATCAAAATACATATTTAAGACAACATAATCATTCTAAACATGATCAGACCACGTACTTAGATTTTCTCAAAAAACTCGAATATAGCCGTTTTATGAATATTTCTACCCAAATCCAGATCACATTCACAACCGGTATATTTTTGCAAAGCCCAAAACTTCAGTAGCAATATAGTTCGAAATTCATCGCCTACTTGCCTTGAAGGAAATGTCAGTTCGGGGTGAAATTTGAAAGTAATAAAGTGTTATAGTTAATACGTATGTTTATGTAGTATGTATTATGTATGTTTTTAATTAACAGGGGTTCAGTTACTATACGATACCTGAGTACATCTTGAGTAGGTATGATTTTAAACGTAAAATTTGCGGAAATGAATCTGAGATTCTGCGAGATTCGCAATAAACGAGAAAGTTTCGTGCGACCCAGTCGTCCACGTTTTTTATATTAAATATGGTTGTCAAGTTAATGTCATTTTGACACAATCGACAGCACTTTCGATAACATTTAAAGCAAAAGCAATCGTATATTGGTAACGCAGTTTTTATCTGGGCCAAATCATAAGCCCCGATGATTATCCGAGGTAACGAATCCTATATAGGATTACGTGTTTGTTCGTGTTCGTTGTTCTTTACGTGAAAGTTAGCTAAGCTAAAAAAAAAACACACCTATTGTACCCGCATGGCTAATATTGGTTTTGTATGGGAGGTTCCAGAACTACTTGACCGACATAGCCATTTTCAATAATACCAACCTGACGGCGGTAAAAAGAAGTCCTCTCACCTAGGTCGATTCGCTTGGACACTATCGTATTTTCAACAGACAGACAGACGATGACGAACATGGCTAAATCGATCCTGAATTTGATCAACATAACAAAAAATGTCGTTCGTTTTCGAAGTTAGATATATGAAATAAAACGAAAACGTTTGAACGTTCTCATCTTATAGGGTTGCTTCACTATTTTCGTTTAACATTTTTCATTACAAACCGTCTAACATTTTTTTATTCGAATATGCCAACCATGAACGACTGACAATTATTCCACTTAAATAATTTTCCAAATTCACTATTCTCGAATATTTTCAAAATAACTTCATCCCAAAATTGACACATGAGGAGCACAACACGTACAAACGTAGGTAGTAAATACTCGTCCTTTTTGCACTTAACCAACCATGAAGCAATTTGGCAGCCGCCTGGTTTGTATGTTCGTGTTTTATTTGATTTTCTCTAGCTGCATGTGCATATACTCGTAGTATAGGTACTGTGTTGTACGAAACAAGAACATCTAAAATCTAGAGAATGACATATTTTAAAGTTTTTTTTTTTTTCTTTTCGAATGATAGTGTATATAATGGGCGACGATTGGTTCAGTATACACTGCGAACTTATGATGAAATCTATTTCGTAAAAGCTTTTAACTTTCTGCATACTCTATTTTGTTTTAGATAACAATGAAAAACAGACGGATTTCCAATGTAATGCAGGAAAAAGTCGATTGGATTTTAGTGTGTCCTATGATTTATCGAGTCAAGTTCTTTACATTTATAGACTAAATGACTTTGATAAAAGGCTGGCCCGTAGCTAGATAGGGCGATTAGAAAAAAAAACACTGAAATGGGCAAGTATTTTGTAATTTTCGATGCAATTGATGCTGATAAATGGGACGATATGGTTTTGAAAATTGGTCACAAAATAAAATACAAGCAAATTGCATTCATCAAAATAGTACCAAATATTGTGAAAAGGAGTTATCTTGTTGGGATGTGGGACTTTTCAATCGCAATCAAAAGACATCACATAAAGATGTTAATAAAGGAATGGCGAAAATGCTGTTTTGAAAATATATTTTTTTTTATTTGTGAGCTCTTTAATTTTTATTTTTATTTGTTCAGAGATTGAACTTGGTAGTATATTACATACTACATACCTATGAATAAACTCATCATAGCAGAGCACAGAGCATAGTAGCATATTTTTTTAAAAGACGACAGTCCGACAGTCAAAGTCAAAGAATATACCCACAGCGACTAAAAGGCGATTATATTTAGTATATTGGCAAAGACGGGCCAAGGCAGAGCCCCAAATTAATTGGGCCGACGTCGAAATGGAAAGACATTTCGATAAGACGCGTTGGATGACATGAAAAACATCGATTTATAATCTGTACGCCTCTCCCGCGAGGTCGTTCTCAACTGCGTTGACCCTCCGGGTTGGAATCGATGACTTTTCGGGCCGGAGCGTTGGTGTCCGTTCGCTCTACGTATCCCAGAGAGATCCTACTTATCTTACCAGGTCGATGTCGCTGTACAGCGAACGAGACCGAAAATCACTCGAAGAATTTTGCGTTCGAAGCAACCAAGGAGATCTTTATCCACCTTTGATAGCGTCTATGATTCTGCGCCATAAAGCAGGGCTGGGATTATGAGTGTCTTATAAAGAGTCTCCTTGGTGTTTCTCGAAAAGGCCTTACTAATCAATGGCCTTCTTAGGCTGAAGTAACAGCGGTTGGCAAGTGTAATTCTTCGCTTGATTTCTGATGTGATGTCAATTTCAGAGTTAATAGCGGAGCCGAAGTAGACGAAGTCCCTACCTACCTCAAAGTTGTAGCTTCCTATCGTAACGTTGTTCTGTCCGATTCGTCGATGTTGTGTGTCCCTTCTTGTTGACAGCATATATGTATTTTATTTTGCCCCTCCTTCATCACTAAACCCATCTTTGCCGCCTCTGTACTGATACTTGAAAACGCATCAGTGACAGCTCGCTGATGAGTTCTGCCAATGATGTCGATGTCATCAGTGTATGTATGCACAGATTTTTGGAAAATTGTGTCCCTGGTATTGGCTTGCGAGTTTCGCACAATTTTCTCAAGTATGGTGTTGAAAAAGTCACATGGCACCGCATCACCTTGTCTAAATCCTTTTTTCACATCAAAGGTCTCGATGAGATTGTTACCGACCTTTACGGAGCAGCCAGCGTCCTCCATCGTCATTCTGCAAAATCTGAAGAGTTTGGTAGAGATGCCAAACATGACTTGACTACCTTGCCTATGATGCCAATCAGTATAAAGATATATTGACGAGCTTCCTTACCATATACATACAATGCTATCACGAAAGTCACAAAGGTGTCGGAATCAGTGATGGGTAATTGAAATTTTAATTAAATTACAATTACTTGCAGAAGTAATTGCCATGTAATTTAATTACTTCGCAATTACTCAGTAATTGTAATTGGAATTTCTAATTACAATTACAAGTAATTGTAATTAGTAATTGAATTACAAACTTTCAATAAGTAATTGCAATTACACGAATGTAATTAGGGATGTAATTAGAATGAAGTAATTAATCACGTAATTAAGCTATTTTTTGTCAATTTATTTAGTTTATAAAAAAGAGCATTAGATATTTTATTGCTCTAACTAGCTACTCGTATTTATATTTAGAGTTAGCTTTCAAAATTTGCGTCTGATAGTTTGTTCCGATCATTTTAATTACATTTTTAATGTGACCAAGGGTAGTACTTTTGGTCATTTGTAAAAAAATATTAAGAATTCGACCTCGTCAGCGATCCCAACGCTCATTTACAATGACACTTCAGCTGTCAACTTTTGTCTAAACTAAATAAATGGACAAAGAATAGCTTAATTACGTGATTAATTACTTCATTCTAATTACATTCGTGTAATTGCAATTACTTATTGAAAGTTTGTAATTCAATTACTAATTACAATTACTTGTAATTATAATTATAAATTCCAATTACAATTACTGAGTAATTGCGAAGTAATTAAATTACATGGCAATTACTCGTCGAAGTAATTAATTAACTATTTAATTACAAAATTAATCATTACAACCCATCACTGGTCGGAATGAATAGTCGCCAGGAAACTGGCTAGAGTCTGCCACCCTGGAAGTAGCTGAACAAAAAACCGAAGCTTTCTTAACAAACAACTGAGAAAGGGTGAATAATGCAGATTTGTGGAGAGATTTGTCTACGAAAGCTTAGCAAATGGAAGAGTGAATCTATCATGCCCATGCCCATTCCTTCTTTTATGCGATATAATGAGGTCAGAGACAGTAAACGACTTTTTGAAGATTTCTGTTAATTCGTGACGAACATCCACAATGAACTGTGAAAGGTGTCGACAGACTGTAAGAAAAGCCAAGGCGTTAGATGCTACCCAACATAGGAGAAATATAGCCCGCGAATAGTGCTAGCAAGTGTGTACTGGATAGAGTACTAGAGTCAGTAAGGTGCACTTCTATAGCCTATTAGAGCAGATGGGGTATGTAGAACGAATGACCACCACACCAATTATTCGGTGGGAGAACTCAATGATTCTAACCCAGAGGAATAATGCAGTAGATGTGAAAGAGACCTCTACCAACTTGGAGTGTGCAATTAGACGGTATTACCAAAGATTAGCAGCCAAAGACCGCGTTAACTGCAGCCGCTAATTGGTTGAGATACAGTTCCACCCCAGACTATAGAACCAGCTGATGAAATGAGTCATTTTTAAATCGTCGGTAGACCTAAAGTTAGCTAAAACCTAAATAAGTAAAGAATCAGTCTGATCAACAGGCAACAATTGCTTCGCAATCAGATTAGAAACAGCTACAAAACTCAGACATTACCAGTCTCCCAACTTTCAATAAATATAGTCGGCATAACGCATTGAAAGCGCGGTTCTAAAGAACTTCGTCTTCAATGCCTAACAGCACAGCTTGAAATCATCAAATCTGTCTGTAAGTTGTAAGTATCATGTGCAAACATAATATCAGCAACGGAATCCACAAATTGATGCTAGAGGCGTTTAATACCTAAATATGACTAGGTATACGGTATACCTAATCTATCTTATTAAAATTTTAAAATTTTTAATTTTAAAACTACCAACAAATAGCATACATATACTGCAAATCTTACATTCATTCATGAAGCAAATGAAATGCATATTTAAACACATTCCCTCAAGCTCCCACTAAACAGAAAAGTGTGGTATGTAGTCGACGTGTGTCGTTAGTGTTTCGTTTGTTTACCTCATAATCCTGTCAGTCTAAAGTACACAAGGGAAATGTAATTTTTTGATTCATATCCACAGGATAATGAAAATACACATTCGAAATTAATTTTACATCCTTCCATGTATAGAGCACTCAAATAAATTCCAAAAACTCACAATGCCATCAAATATTTAATTCTCACTCTTTCAGCGAAATGGCAAACAATGGAAGCACTAATATAAATGTCATATCCGCTCGAAATCCTTCCTCTCCATATTCCATTTATATTTGATCCAGACAAACAGAGAACAGGATTCATCACACATTGGTATACACGGTTATACCTACCGGATGTTCCTGTTCATTTTGCTTTTCATACCTTTTGGATGTCCTCAGGGTTCGTAGTGTTACTCTTCGTCGTTTTTCGTGTACATATCTCCTCTATATATGGGTATGGGTTTGACTTCAAGGACTATACTCGTACGTAAGGACAAATCGCCCCTCTTCCTCTGGCCTGTGAAATGATAAAATTGAGTTTGCATTGGGTGCATACGAAATTGTGCCCGGCGGCAATTTAAAATCCAATTCATTGATAAATTGCGAGAGAGACGACAGCGACGACCCAGGACGAGATGAAGCAGCAGGCCTCTACCTTAAAATGGTTCGTTATTTGTTTGCGGCAAAACTGAGTTTTTCAAGTTACGCGCGTTGTCGCCCTCAAAGTCGTCTGTGGGAGGAATGTGAACAAAATTGTATGGTTTTTTTTTCTTCCACCCGGGATGATGCAGGATGCTAAGAAAATCAAGCAAACAACGCATTTCCGTTTGGTTTCACTGTGTGTCACAAAGGGTGTGTTCCCGGTGCTGGGGATGACCGTCATCAGAACAATACATTTGTGCCCACAAAAAAGCTGTTCAATTGTTTGCATTGTTATTTTTGCGGTTTTGTCCTTTTTTGCTTTTGCTGAAGCCGGCCGGCGAGGAGGAAGTTTTCATTTAGGGTTTGTATTTGTATACGCGTGCCAGTCGGGTATAATGTACCTTCTATGAAAAGGTAGACATTTAGATTATTTGCGTTTGCATTGCGGCATCAACTCATTTGTGAAATTGAAAGTTTTACATCACTGAAGGTAATTGGAGGGTGGGTTCTCTTGTTCTTTCCTTTTTTTTTAATTTAAATACATAATAATCATGATTTGATTCTTGAGGCTATAGAAACCGATTTTGTGGGGATTTTTCGTTTTAATTGAAAGTTCACTGTAGGTACCTTACCTAATACCTATACAGTATACATACCTGTAATGAAAGAGAGAAAGAGAAAGAGGAAAATAATATACCACTACGAGTGAACTTGTACAGAAATAGTTATATAATGATCCTTTCAACGGCAAATCAATCAGAAAATTCAGACAAATTTGATGATTTAGAAGTGCGTACACAAACTGGACCTATATGCATATGTTTGTGAGCAATGTAAACACAACCTGAAGGAATATTCGCGCGGTCGGTGGCGATGACGGATCACCAACGATTAACATGGCAAATTAGTTTAATTAATTTACTATATCGGTTCAGTAAATTGGTTGATTTTGCCCGGCAGCTATGTGTGCATTGCAATTGAACATCTCACATCAATGCTGGATGTAATTATTTGGCAAATGATTTAGAGCCATGAACTGGTACCTTTATCAATTGTATAAATGTTTGCTAACATGATTCCTTATACGTTCATAGCAGAGTTTGATTTACGTATCTGAGAATTTAAAATATGATTATGTTTCTAAATTTTAATTTGGCAATATTTGGCTTCACCCACAATAAACACTACAATAAAATGGAAGAGATGTCCAAATTGAACATTTCGGAGAAAACACTTGCTTCGACAACGTTTTAGATATGTGCGTAAAATGCCGGGTAGAGTATTCATTCCTAACTGGGCTAACTGCACAAGAAGGCCAAAAGAAAATAAATTAAAAAAAGCTAGAGAGGTCAATTGAGGGACGTGAGAGTTCTATCTTCTAACCTATGGAATATCTCAATAAACAAACTTTATAAATCGATTTTCAACAGGGGTATCAAGGTGGTCGCCTATGCAGATGATATAGTTGGGCTGGTTTCAGGAAAATATCTATATAGTGAAGTTATGAAATCTGCGCTATCAGAGTAAACGGAGAACAAATGTCTATCGGTTAACCCTAACAAACTCATCCAGTTCACCAGAAGATATAAGGTACCAAATGGGAACCACTAAACGTTGAGAAGCATTCGTCTTAATCTCACGCCCTTAGCCCAATACCTGATGGGTAGGTATAGTGTTCAATTCCAAATTAAACCGGAATTGGGATACATAAGAAAGAATGAAGAAGGGGCTAAATGCTTTTTACGCGTTCACAAAGGCTTTCAGGAAGAAGTGGGGCTCGCAACCGAACATAGTCCTCTGGATGTACACAATACAACGCGATTGTAATCACCACTCCATAGATGGATTTCCGCTTCCAATTCGACTTCCGCAGTTTCGGCTGACCTCTTAGCGCATTTCTTCACCGCATTGTCCACTTCCACTGACGATTGGTGAGCTAACTCTTTTGGTTTCCCATAAGAGTCTACTGACCCATCGAGCTTTTTTTTCAATTCACTTTTAACCCTACCAGAGGAGTTTGGCCACTACCCTGGTCTAGCATCCTGTTCCGCTACTTAAGCCGCCCCAACACGACAAGGTGCACAACTTTCGGATAAAGGTAGATGACCGGCGAAAATAGGCATAGTTTACAATCATTGAACCTGTGAAATTCACAAGGAGCTTTAATTTTAAGCCGAATCAATTGGCTGAATTGGAATTTTTCTCTCGGATGTTTGGAGAAGTTCAGAGAGCGGGCTGAGTCAAAACAACCTTAAGGTTTCATTTGAGTGTGTTTTCGGGGGTTGGACCTAAAACCCCTCGCTCAGCAGTGCAGCATAGATACTATAAACTGAGTCCATAAGAATGCTTTGCCAAAGAAAACATGCTTAAAATTCCGTACAGCTCGTCAGTCCCAATTATTCATCATCACGTACACTATTTAAAGAGGTAAAGTTTATTTGTGGCGGTAAGCTCTGGAGCCAATGTACCGAATTCAAAAATTCTTTCACTAATAGATAGCTACGGGATAGGCTATCTAAATTGGGCCAAGGGTCCTGGTACCCCGTACGAAACTTCCTCGTTTATTGCAAATCTCGCAGAATCTCTGAGTCATTTCAGCAAATTTTACGTTTAAAATCATACCTACTCAAGATGTACTCATGTATTCTGACCTATAGCTCTATTGTTTGGTGAAAGGCTGTTAATAACATATTCTACCGCAAGAGTCTGAGTAAGCATAAGTGAAAAAAGTTGAGTTTTTTTAAAAAAAATTTTTGTAAAAAAAAAATATTTTGGTTTTATCTGCCATATTTTTCCAAGTTTTCTTAAACGAAGTATACAGTTACGATCACCAGAGGCCAGGCTTCTTAATCCCTGTTAAGTTTGTTTATTGGAAACATTGTGTATGATATGGCATGTACGAAAATATGTTAATTTTTTTAGTAAACCTTTAGAAACATTGCCAAAATTGGCTTGGCAGCGAATGTGTTAAAAGAAACATCAAATTTAGCAGAAAACGTTACTTTTGACTGTGTATACGATATTATCCTAATACTCCAGAAAAATAAGTCTAAACAGTAGCAAGTTCAAGGAAATTAGAGAAAAGGTCATCGAAATTTCTGAGATAAGAAAATCTGTGGTAAGAAGACCGACCCATTAACCATACTAAATTCTAAGTTTTGCAATTTCATAAGCATACCTTGGATCACTTGCAGCTTTTCTGGGCGATGAATAAAATATTCCCATCCATCAGTGTTATTGATGTGTCAATTCATTGTGTTAAATTGTATAAATAGCTGAGGGTTGACGTTGACAGATAAAAATCGTGAAATTAATATCTCAAATTGAATATCTGTTGGTACCTATACGTAAGTGAATAAGGGCCCGGCATTAAAAGAGCCGAAAATGTTTTTTTCTGGTGGGTATTACTTTTCTTTTTTAAAGGCTTTTACTTAACTTCATGAATAATTTTCGTGTCAAAATCCTGCAAGCCAAATTTGAACCACTTTCTCTAAACTTAGAACTTTGAAATTTTCCATGCTGCGTGGGTTGTGAAGACAATGCAATATTTAGAAAGAATTTTTGGATTTTGACTTCTCCTGCCCCTTTAAGGGAGGCTTTTTTCATAGCACATGATCCATTAGCCGTATATTAACTCGAAACTTTATATGTCAATAGATAAGTCAAAACTAGTATACCTATTCCTAATTAATACTTTGTACCGATTTGTGATTGAAAAAAGGGTCTGCAAACTTTTCTATTTCGACCTTACTACGCTCAACTTACCATTATAGGTACTCATAAATCTACATTATGTATAGGTCAACTCAAACAATTCTTTTAATCGTTAGGCAATACTGCACCGAGTATTTTAAGCTTACATTCATCTTTCTAGTCCATCCAGAGGGCAAGATATAATAAATTGAAAATAGATCTTATTCGGCCAAAAGCGAAAAAAATTGCTATCTCGATCGCAGTTGTGTTTAGGAAGGGTAGTTTTAATTTGCGTTCTAAAAATTGAATTATTATACGGCGGACATTCAAAATGTATGCTCAGCTCATATGTATGGCGTAGTTGAATTTGATGTAGGCAGGATATTCATTAACCAAACTATGTACATACATATGTACGTACATAATAAGGAGTTCGTGATGTATAAATATGTATGCTATGCACAATAGTCCATACTTATATTTGAGATCTGCAGCTAGGGAAAGTGTATACCTAGGTCTACGCGTAGTAAAATCAAACAAATCATACCTGTCGCGAATTTTCATTTATATGGAATACATACCTACCTACCTATTACGAGTATGTCCATTGTCCATTCACTTAGGACTTTGAAATTTTGAATGCTGGTTGAGTTTTGATGACAATACAATTAAATGATAGTAAAAAAAAACTTGTGTAAGTAGTTAGATATAACACTCCACTAAAAAACAAAAAATAAAATAATAATAGTTTAAAAAACTAACGAAACGCTTTTATAAGTAGGTATACTGCACTAAAAAGCAAAATAATAAAAATTAACCAATCAATTTTTAAGGTTTATCCTGGATGGGGCTTAGTGTAAGCCATGTTTGTAATTATGTATTGTATTATTTGAGTGCAAACTACACAAACATGGCATGCTCTAAGTCCCATCCAGGATAAACCTTAAAAATTAATTGGTAAATTTTTATTATTTTGCTTTTTAGTGCAATATATACCGTGAATAAGTATATTAAAAGTAAGTATGTATATGTATATCAAAAGAAATTTTCATAAAACTTTTTACTAATTAGCTATATAGGTAAAACGACCTTTGCGCAGAATGTACGAACTACGAACCCGCAATTTACAAATACATATTATAAAGTATGCAGCCAATTATGTCCCCTAAATGTTGAATCTAATATAAAACCATTCCCTACTCTTTTTACTTCCCCCCACGCCCACATATGTAGTTGCTTTATTCTTCAAATTTTCTAAACAAATTTTCAAATTTCCCACACAGTGTTCAATTGCTTGAATTTGTCGCCAACCAACTTCTAAAATGTTAATGTTCTTTGACATTTGAACACAGCAAACACAGTAAATAGATATCACTTTACTAAAGGATAAATATTAAGGTTAAGAGCGACCTAATTCCTAGGAATACATATAATCAAATTATTTTTTACAAGTACCAATAAAACCGTAACTCTAAACTTTTTCGTTTTGTACGAATCCCATTCGATTTTTTTTTTGTGTTTTTTTCAATAAACCAAATTATTCCCCACGCATTGCTTTCTCTCTAGAGCGCTCCCCAATTTAAAAACTTTCTTTTTTCGCACACTTAACTTTAACAAATTTTTATCTCTCCTAACGAAGTCATCTTTCCACAAGAAAGGAGTCGAGGAAAACTTGTAAAGAAACTTTTTTCCTCCTTTTAAAAAATATACGCTGCGTAATCAGTTTACCCACTCCGAGCCCAAAATTCGATACCAAACTTAAAGTGTGTCTAACAAGCGAAATGGTTGGATGCGAGATATTCAAAAATCATAAATTCGTAGAAACATTTTGACTGCACATGAAATTCGAAGGATATAAAATAACCAAAAGCCATTTTTGCATGAAGCAAAGAAAAACCAGAACTTATCTGTGGTGTTGAAACTTTCACCGCTACCGCAGTGAAAGTTTATCGTTCAAATGGAAATTTTACCGAATAAAAAAAAAACTGCACGCAAAGACATATCCCTAACATCACTTTCTTATCATGCACCTCACCCCATAGCGCAGGCAGACTTAAACAACAAATTGCTGTGAGCATTCCATTCGCACCCCACACTTGTGAAAGATAAAGTTTACTTTTATTTTTTTCTTACTCCGTGATGATGCGACAATTTCGGGATTTTGATTGAAGTGGGTGTTAGGGGTGGGAACATTCCTTTTTTTCTTTAGTACATATTTTATTCGTGACGCACCGTATTTTCTTGTGATGAGACTTGATGTATTCGCGTCGTCGGTCGACACAAAGACTACACCACGTATGTAGGTGATACAAACACAGTCGCACAAACATCAGCCATGTAACATTCAAAGGAAAAGCACCGGAAAATTTCCTCTTAACACCTCCACTCTGTGTGGTACACATAAAGATAAGCTCTCATACGTTTCATATGGAACACAAGAAAAAAGGACGACAGAGCATCTTCATTCAAAGCAACAACAAAGAGGCTAAGAGATGAGTGGGTGATGGATGAATTGCCTCACCTCGCGCACGGCCCTATTCTGTCTTGTTTCTGTGAAATTGGAGCATGCAAGTGTCAAGCAATACAAACGATTGATGTCACTACCACATGGTGTTGTGCGTTAGTAAAAAAAAACGAATCGCAGCGTAAAGTAGATTAATGGAGTTTCATTTTTTTTTTTAATGAATTTCATGGATTCGCGTTGAAGGCTGCGGTTTTTGCGGGTTTTTCAAGATAACGAATAACTGAAAAGAAATTGTTCAAGGAATTTGCATAAGCAGCTAGAACGGCGATGAAATTTTCCAACAACCAGTTGACATTGTGACAGAGTAAGCGGAATAATCGGACAGAATCGTCATCTTTTTAAATGTAACTAGTTAAATGCAATTATGTACGCAATTCTGTAGAGAGAAGCTAATTCGAAGTATGTATACCTACACGTCATGTAGGTTCGAGTCAGAGAGATTGAGGGGTAATGAAAGAAAATTACCGAATATCAAAAATGGTCGCGCAATAAAAGTTGGTATTTTTAATCGTAAATTGGATGTAGATACATATCTGAAATATTCAGACTCAAATGTCAGTTTTAAGGGGATTTTAAACATTCATAGAGAAGGTTGAATGGAGATGGTTATAATTCAATAAATAAATCCCTTGACTATTTCAATTATTGAAGAAGAGCTGGAAGTAATTTCATAAGGAATTAACGAAGTCAACGGAAAAACGGATGTTGTAAGTTACGATTGTATCCGAAGCAGTCAAAGTAAAGTCTTAAAGTTAACAGTCGTGAAGAAAAAATCATTTTACAGAGCATTTGAAAAATAAATTCTCCAACAATTGCATATGCGAGTAACGATTCAAAACATGTATTAGATTAGATACTTCGGTTTTCTGCATTTAAAAATGTAAATGTTTGACACGCTGACGTAAATTCGGTCCAAAAGTTGTGCGTAGACAGTCTGACGTGATACTGACTTCAGCATGAAATTGACACGATTTTTGACATGTTTAATAGTCGCTTAAGAATGGCAGGTGCTCAAATTGCCTTCACTTTTTAAAGGCTTTTACTTATGTAACTTGAATGAAAAAATGTTATGCTCAAATCTTGCAAGCCAAATTTGAAGCACTTCCTCTAAACTTGGAACTTTAAAATTTTGCATGCTGGTTCGGTTCTGAAGACAATTTTTAGAAGTAATTTTTGGATTTTGACTTCCCCTGGCCTTTTAAGGGGTGGCTTTTCGTAACACATGTACCATTAGCCATATTAACTTGAAACTTTGTATGACAATAGATAAGTCAAAACTATTAATAACTAATTTATTAACCGTTTTTTTTTTTTTTTTCAAAATTCGTTCAAAATTTTTGGTTAGAGATAAAAGTATTTGGACACCAGGGATTATTTCCGAAAATTGAAAAATTTGATGTGCCTATTTTTTTTAAAGAAAATTATTATATTTATGATTCATTTTGTTTATATTATAATTTAATCGAAAAGAAATTTGAGTAAAAATGTTTGTTTTTTTTTTTTTGAAGTTGCATTCTATATTTAATTTTTTTTTCTTTTGTTCTTTTCCATTGAATTATACTCTTTAAATTAACATTTCAATTAAAAAAAAAATATGAAAAATGATAATACTTCAATTTTAATATTTTGAAAATCACTCAAAAAGAAAAGAGGGAATTGTAGCTAGTATTTGTAAATTGTAAATAGTAGGTATATAAGGTATATAAGTTGCATTGACTGACATTAACTGCTAATACATACGTATATGACACAATAACGTCAGTTTGTGTTTGCACTTGAGACGAAGCAGATGCATTTGTTACACTATAAGGGTTGAAAAAAGGGAGTGCAAACTTTTCTTTTCCGAACATACCTACTATACACTCAAGTTCGATTTAGATGACAATACAATAAAATAATAGTAAAAAATCAAGCTTTTGTAAGTAACTTAACTACTTACATTTAGATCTCATTACTTTTCGTGGCTGACTAGTTACGCACCTAATTTTTGCCATTCTATATAGGTAAGAGAACTTGGCTATTTTTTTTACATTTCTGTTTTTGGTGTGATTTCACTACATTTTGCAAAGTTTTTTTTTATTAGATTTCACAAACAACGTTGAAACGTCTTCGCTTTTTATCATCACTTTGGCTTTCTTTCTTCTAAACTATCCAATAAAATTATATTCAGCAGGTAGATTGACTTCTATTCCTATTTTAAGTGGGCAGATTCCAAGCCCCTCAAATGGACAATTTTTAATTTTTAAAATTTCTCTTTCGTACAATGCAGGTCCTACAGCTGTACCGAATTTCAACGTTCTACGGCAACTGAAAGTGGCCCAAATAATTAATGACCGATTTTCAAAAGTGGGCGGATACCACGCCTCCTGGAGTGAGAATATAAAATTTTCGATTTTTGTCTTTCTGTACGCTGCAAGTCCTACCGCTGTATCAAATTTCAACATTCTACGGCAATGAGAAGTGGTTCAAATAAATAATAACCAATTTTCAAAAGTGGGCGTATACCACGCCCCTGAAAGGAAAATCTCAAGTATTGGACTTTTCCCAGTGTATGCACCACAGGATGTAGCATTCTGCCAAATTTCACGATTCTAGGATGGCCGGAAGTGCTTCATAAATTTGATGATCATCTAAGTGAGTGAGTGAGTGAGTGAGAGAGTGAGTGACTGAGTGAGTCAGTTACGGTTTTTGCGATTTTTGAAGTCCTGTATTTTGAGAACCACTAATGCTATAGAGATGAAATTTGGTGAGGTGGACCTTTTTAGTGTGTTTGATAAATGTTTCAAGTTTGAAGTTGTTGGCACAATCGGTTCTGAAGTTAGAGAGGGGTCGAAAACAGCCTGAGTTTGTTCCTGTAAAAAGGGTAACTATTATTGCCTTTAGAGCTATTTATATTGCCTTTAGAGGGTCCACTTGAACAACCTACACCCGCGACCCACTTAATGGACAAGCGGACCATTTGAAAATGAATGAATGAATGAATGAACACTTTTTTGAAAGTCAACATTATTTTCTTCTGAAAAGGAAAAAGTTAAGTTAAACTTCCGATTATCCACTTCCGCTACCGTAGGGGCTGTATTGCACACTATAATCTAACATACATTTAAAATGCAAAGTCGTTGCAGCGAAAACTACAATTCATACAGTGAACATGTGTGAATAAGTGAGCAGTTTTTCCATCTTATGCGAGAATATTAAAAAAGAAAAACCTTCGCACTACGTCCTTTTCGGTTGGAGTGGCAAAAGTAAAATAATAAGTTCCATCTCACCACCATTTTCTGATACAAAACCAACAAGAGTGCACATTTTTACATGACCAACTGTTTAAAAATTCCCCAAGTGGCCATGTTCACTTTAAAATCAAAATAAAAACAAAATTGGTTCTCTATCCGCTTTGCATTTCTCTCTGTATGTACTTATCCGGTCAACATTAGTATAATACTCTTCTTCTTCTTCCTCTTTACTTGACTCTCATCACATCGTCACGTTCGATACAGAATGTTGCAGCAGAGTGGCAAAACCAATTGCCAGGAAAAAAAGAGTTACTTCAAACAGGATGTATAAGAAAAAAAATATAGTTTTAGATTATTAACTGGCTTCCTGGCAAAGGTCCCTACCGTGGAATACTATACAAGCGTCCTCCGTCGTCGGTCGGGATACAAAAGGTAATAATGCAGTAATACATAATGGGCTCCAACATTACACAGTGCAAAGAATAGGTAAGAGGGACACCAGAGCGAGAGCACAAAAAGCAAACTGGGAAACGAAAACCCGGAAGCACGGGGCCAACACAAACAACAATGCCACTATGTAAACGTTACGTATACCGCAGAACTTTGTAATAAGTAATGCAACTTAAACATTCATGCGGATGCGGACACGGATATTACAATAACGCAACGACGACGAAGTGATGACAAAAAGTCAGAGAGGTCTGCAACAGGCTACAACTGAGCGAGGAGGGTTGAAGCAACTTTTCATCACAACTACGGACGGCTACGGGGATAAAGATGAGCGTTCGCTGTAAAAGTGTTTTTTCATGTGCTGCAGGTTTCGTTGTATGAGATGTACATAAGATAAAGTATCGCCATCGGGGGTGAGCGAAATGTTTGTGTTGGGTCAGAGAAAACCACCCTGTGCCACCCACAACTGGTCCGCAGTTTGAGGTATAGTAAACATCTCAACATGGGCTATAAAAATATTTACATTCTGAATATAATGTAAAAGTTACTTAGCGTGGGAAGAGCACCACTGCAGTCCGCTGCTGAGCTAGTGGATGACGATGATCATAATTACCCTGGCACCACTCCGCGAACGAGAATATAAAAATTTAATTTCTGGTTAGAGTTTACGTTTACTTGATGTTTTTTAGTTCTTTCTTTCTTTCTGGCTGTTTGGCTT
The DNA here is from genome assembly GCA_955612985.1 of Cheilosia scutellata. Classification (NCBI taxonomy): domain Eukaryota; kingdom Metazoa; phylum Arthropoda; class Insecta; order Diptera; family Syrphidae; genus Cheilosia; species Cheilosia scutellata. The sequence goes on from OY015313.1 coordinate 66,071,091, forward strand.
AACGAGCAAACCAAAAGTCTGGACTGTATGATCTGTAGGGCTCATACAAATTCGGCCACACACACATTCTTACGAGTATTATGTGCGGGCACATAAAACCAAGTCCGTATACCCACCCAAATGGTGGTGGTGATGATGATAAATAATGTGCAGGAACAAAAAATACCCAAACCATTTGGCTGTCGAAAATTATTGAAAGCCTTGCAGGTTGATGTATATATTCACACATACTGTGCGCCAGGTGCTGGCAAGGGTATACTTACGCTTTAATCACTTTTCGGTGAAAGGATAATGAGCGATGAAGGCGTATATTTGAGTGGGAAAAGGTGGCAGTGGCAACGTAGTTTGAATGGATAAGTTTCTCACTTTGGATGATGGATTTAACGTGTGCAAAAGCTTTTTGCCTCAATTAAAGGTATCCGCCTCGGACGTTTATTTAATTTAATGCAAAAGAGTTTTACTCAATATGCTTTGGTCCTAAAATACCTACCACCCATTGCGCTAGCAGCGGAACGCGGTCATCGGTGGTAGTGGAGAACCAATTTTTGATTAAAAAACAGGGAACACAATATGGTCTGTGTTATTGTTTGGTTCTTAATTTATACTTTTTGCGCGAGCGGAAATTTATAGACCATAAGCAAATGGTGCGTACCGAGGATCCGGAAAGCCTTTTATAGGATGATAAGCTGCGGCTAGACACATATTTTTGTATGGGTGTTCTTTGTTTTGTTTTAATTAAATTGTTTTATACGTACCGTATTCGCGTTCAATGTGTTACCAAAAATATTTAGTAGAAAAGAGGGAGATGGCTTTACCAAGAGGAGACATTTGCTGGACATTTTAAAATACTGCAACTTTAACAAACAACACTTATTGAAATTTAAACTGAGTAATAAGTACATGCTAATGAGCCCAACTAACAACTTAACTTGTATAAGGTCCAATTGTTTAAATTTAACAAGCTATAACTTCTATAGTGTTGTTATAAGGCTGATTTACGGAAGTTTTCATTAATAGCTTCTTTAAGGCATTTCGTAAACAATTCCACAAGCTGTACAGAGGGGTGCGATATTCTTATTTAACGAGGCCTCTATAAGGCCTGTCGAATTAAGTTAATCGAAATCTGAAAAATAAGAGCTTCTATAAAGCTTGGTATTCGATGTCAATTCAAATATCCTCTATAGGGCTATAGGGCACATACAAAATACCTATAGAACCCAATGTATAACTTAACTACACTCTAAGAAAAAATCGTGTAATTTTACTATCATTAAGCGAGGAATCTACTTGCCTACCATAATTGCACTATTTTTACGCACGTATCAATTTTATTGTGTAAATTCAAACATAGATTTTAAATATAAATGCGTATTTCTACACTTACGATTTTCAAATTAAATGTACATTTACATAATTAATGTTTAAATTCCAACAGAATTTCAGAAAGAAATGTTTATAAATCAACATAAAATGTGTAAATTCAAACCTTTTATGTTCAAATTTGTAGCAAAATTCGACATATAATGTGTAAACTCCAACAAAATTGTGTATGAAGACGCTTAAAATTAGACTTTTTTGTGTAATTTTGCTTTAAAAAGATTAAAAATTGTATAGAGATTCAATATTTAATGTGTACAATTACACATAATTGTACATGGATCAGAAAGACTATTCAAAACAAGTAAAAGTGTTATCATCGGCCTTTCCGATTCTTTGATACCCTCTACTGCAGTGAACCTGTCTAAACGAAATAAAACAATCCAAAAATGTTTAAGATATTTATTAAAAATATTTATTATTTATATTAAAAACGCCAAAAAGACTTCAGAAACCGTACACGCACAAAACGATGCGATGGAACTTGGGAGCGCAAGAGGTTCAACTGCTTCAGTCAAAGGTCTGATCATGTACACAAGCCAGAGAGAATAGACCACCAGCTTCCGGCAAAAAAGAGAATTCCATAGATCCAGTTTTGAAATGAGTAGCGCCGCCTCTTTTTCTATCTGTGAATACGTGTTGTACCACAGAAATAACTGTAAATGTTATTAGGTGCCCGTGTATGCGTGACCAATTCGCCCTCCATTTAGTTTAGCATGGCACACATACTTAACCACCTAATAACTTTTTGAAACTGGCTCTATGGATCTCTCATTTTTGGGCGGAGCTGGTGGTCTATTCTCTCTGGTTTGTGATCATGTATGAACTCGCAAATGAATCGTCACAATCGAATTGCAAATTTTCACACATAAAATGTGTAACTTTTATCAGATGGGTGTAAATATAAGCATAAATATGGTTGTTGGTCTTCAAACACTCTCTGTGTAAATTTCATACAGTGTTTATATTTAAACTAAATTTTTTTATTTATAAACATTTTGAGAGTAATGTTTAAACAATATCTAACAGATTCCTATTGAACAATAGTTGTTGAAAGGTTCACAAAATGTGTATATTTGCAACAAATGTTTGTAACATCTAACATTATGTGTTTAAATATATTTTTTACCTATTGTCGTGTAAAAACACAACTTGCCTATTTTTACATTAAAAATTACATACACCTTCATAGTAATTTTACACGCATTTTTTAGAGTGTAGATACTGAGCCACTGAGCAATTTTAAAGCTTTCTAAAAATAATAATTTAGCAGGTATTAACTTTTTTATTGAAACATTTGACTTGCATATAGGCAAGACCTATGTCTTACGTCGTCGCAATAAAATATCTATTGTACCATTATAGGGAAAAAATGATTTAGAGTTGAAAGGTGTTAACTTTAATTGTTTACCCAAATGTTTCTGGAGATGACCTATCTATCTTATTCCACCAAAGGCTGGGCATTCAGATAATACATGTTCACCTATTTTGTCTACTTCAAAACACGGCCAATATTCTGCAGAGTCTATAGATTTCTTTTATTTACTAAGAGCAAGTAGTCGCTTTGTCGTGTCCAGGAGTTGTATTGCCCACAGAATGATGCCCATCATTGCTCCAAGTTTTACAACTTTAACTCCCGTCCATGAGTCGACACTCAATATCGTTTACAATGTTGGTTTTATTTTATATATTGGAGGTTTGACACTCCTTTGACCAATTCCCACATATTTTGTAAAATGTTTTCAATAGTCAATATACCTACGACCTTTTGCCAAATTTTATGGATAGGTAAGGTTTCTATAAACGCAAGATATGTATAGTGTTTTCAAAAACTTTGTGGTATGGGAGGTGTCACGCCCCACTTTTTAGCCCCACCCTAATTTCACATCAATGTTTTAAATTTTACATCTTTAGCTTTCATAATTGTCAAAAAAATAGCATTTGAAAGTTGATAAAACTAAAAAAGTCACTAAAATTAAATTTCGAATCGATGTCGATTGCTGTGGTGTTGTGTCTTATGCCATCAAATCAGTGTCTCTAGAAAGACCGTTGTGGTTGCCAAAGTTGCTCTGCCAATTTGTTCCTCGTATAAGAGCTTTTAAAGAAAAACTTTACTTGTCTAACTAACTCAATCCTACAAATGACTGTACACCTGTATGGACTTGTAGTTTTGTGTTACAGTCCCCTATCATGCTCTCCAATAGGCCTTTTGCTTTTTTATTCACAAAATTTAAATAAATGATAAAAAGAGCTTTGTTTTACTTGTATAGCTATTTTCCAAAAATGCAATTCCTCACATATTATATAATTAGTGTTTGCGTTTCAATCTTTACTAGCTCACCCGGCAAACGTTGATCTGCATAAAATTGTTATTTTAAATATTTTAAGATTTATCTTTATATTTTTGTTCAATTATTATCGGACTTACATACGCACCAACGTTTTTATAATATATGTAATATACCTAGCTGCAGCCGTCCGGCTTTGCCCGTGCACAGGATTTGTATTGCTTAGGTCTTTGATAATAATGTTCTTTTGTGTAAAATGCAAAAAATGAGAATAAATCGATTTTATGGAATTTTTTTTCTGCGTGAACCTGAAATACAGCAATATCTACGAACAAAACAAAAAAAGTATCATGAGAATCGTCCCAGCGTTATAACGTCATCGAGTTTCACCCCATAAGAAGATGTTTTTTGTATGGGAGGTGTCAATGTCCCTTTCTCAAATTTTGACCAATCTTTTCGGGAACGCTCCCGGGACAATATCTAAGATTGTCTGTAAATTTATCTTCAATCGATTTGCGATTTCGGCATATAAGATTTTAAGTGATTTTTTTATTTTGTCTGGGCATTAACACGCCCCTATGTCCAATTTTGACCAATGAGCACTCCTGTGCCAATACCTAACCTAAGTATGAACTGATCTCAAAAAACATGGGTTCCAACACATTTTTCATTATAAAGGCAAAAGTTTTTAAAAAATTGTTTTTTTTTTTAATTTTCTGCTCAAAAAAAGAAATAGTCTGTTAATATTAACTATTAAAATTAACAAGCATTTTGTGCACACTTTTCGTATAAATTGGAGTCCAATATTACTTCGTCGATTCGACGAATGATTACCTTTAATGTACTAAAAAATATGATTACCTTTCTAGGGTTAACCGATAGCTCCTTTTAAAGAGCAACTCGCTTGGACTGAACTATCTGGTTCTGGAATAAACTTCCTGCTCTATGAACTTGGCATTCTCGCGCATAGAGGCAAGCGACAGGATTAATAGCTAGCGTTTTGGGAAGACCCAATTTAGTATATTTTTCCAAGTAGTTACCAAATATATTACACAACAGAGAGTGCACAAAGAGAGCTTATACACGGCATGTAGCCGTTTCGTAAAAATGACGTAAAAATGACGTCAGTGCTACATACGCTTGCTACACGCAGTGTACTAGCACCTTAATACCTAAGCAATACAATTCCTGTGCACGGGCAAAGCCGGGCGGGTACAGCTAGTGCTATTTTAATTTTCGCTTTGACGTTCGTTTACTGTGACACTGGATTCAACACTGTTCCATATTATTCTACTAACAAATTTCCCATCATATTTTGCGCAAATATGCTGAAAATTAGCGATTTCGTCAACCGCAACGAAACGAAACTAGTGAAAACGAAGTATAAAGTTTTATTAAGATCTGGGCTATCACGAACATTATGAATAGAAACATTAAACGAACATACCTACTTAAGTAAGAAGTGTGCATTGATTGGTCTTAAAATAATTAAACTGGATGCAATAGTAAAAAAAATTATATGGTTTGTAGTTTCCCTCTTATTAAAAAAAAAAAAAAAATAACAAATAAATAGGTGGCGCAACAGGCGGTAGACACCCTAGGTCTAACTTCTCCCTACCATTCGTTTGTGTGAGTTTCTATTTTTGGGACGAATGGAAGGGACCTACAATTTTATGCCGATTACGAACGGCTGAATTGAGAAGCTTTTTCAGGACAGTTATACTGGATGTTTGTCAGACGTTCGCGAGAGGTGGGGCAGTAGAAAAAACACTAAGATGTAATTTGTGTATTTCCGGGGATCGAACCTGGGATCCCTCGCACAGCAGTTCAGCACACTAACCACTGCACTACTGCGCCTACTTCCCTCTTATTCGTTGTCAGAAAAACTCGCCGACGCACCACGTTTCATTGTGAATTGCCGGACGGTTTTAAAGCAAGAACGAGACGTTATCACGCCTGTATTATAAAAGGGGCCTTACAAAGCTATTCCCAGCTGTTCAACTGTTCCCAGCCTTGTATATGGCTGAATTTATAGGCAATTTAGGAGTATAATGAAAGGGTTCAGATCCTGTAAAAGGAGTTTTTGAACCAGTTCTGAAGCTGTGTGTTTGAGGGGTGTTTAAAAAAACAGTGCAAGACTAATTTCGAATCAATGGAGAATGAGATGATAGCATTGCTTTACCTACTGTGCGTGAAAAAAATTTAATATTTTGAGAAATTTGGTTTTGTCCGTGGATATTAGCTCCCACACTCAAACTCAAATCGGCTTATTGAAGAATAAATACTTTAAAAGGTATTTAGCGCATATCATGCCAAGTTCCGGAAGTTCAGGGAACAGACCCATTAGGTCTGGCTGATAACTATAAGACTTATCTCTTTGTTGCAGCAAACTAGATGAACTTCGTATATTGCCACTTTTTTATGAATATATGTGCGGTGTCGGTCCAAGTATTACTTCTATGGCAGGTTGGAATGGCTCAGAAAAGACCAAGGCATTGAAGATGTTGTAAACCATAGTCAGTTTAGGTACCTTAGTCTCGGATGTTTCTCAAACGTTTGCAAAAACCTTAAGTTGTAAACTTCCAGGGGGGCTTAACCTGATACCCACTGCGACCAATACGCCGACAAAAATCTGATTACTTCAAATTGTATTTGTTAAGTGAAATTTTACCTAAAGTTACCTACCGAAGTATTTAATTTTTATAAAAGGAACTACGACAGCCTTACAGGAACTGATGGAAAAATTGTCCTTGGTGCACCAGTCTATTGCTGTCTTAAGGACGTTTTGCATCGGGCTAAGTAAATGTATTCAATCCTAATTTTCTTAACCTATGAAGAAAGTCTTCAATAATCAAATACATAAATACATACAACAAGAGGTGGCGCTCAGAAGCAATTTTTTTTCGGCTTTCAATAATCGCCTTGATCCTATTAATTGTTGCTCTACTCTGTTGTGATACTTTGTATCTTATCTATAGTATTGCGCAATGAATGGCCATACATATTTAATTGCATTCACACGAGTCGTAAATTTATTTTATGTGCAAAGGATAAAATCAACAATGTATTGAATATGTTATTTTGTCATCACTTTAACTAAAGACAACGAAACCTCTAAAATTTTAGGTTCTGCTGCTGTTTAGGTTCCGCTGCAGTCCCTTAAGCAAAGTTTTGTCCGTGCTCAAACTTACGTCTAATGTCCAATTAAATTCTCTTTGTCATTGGGGAAATAAAACTTCTGACAGGTTCCACTCATTTTTGTCAGGCGAGCCATCCCAAAAACAAACAGACCAACGGCGAAAACAAAATTATTACAACGAAAGGACATCCACCCCTAATTACACACAATTACAGCCTAAATCAACACCCCCTAAAAACTGCTCAATTCTTTTTCATGTAGGTACGAGTACGAAACCATATTTCACTTTTACACTAAAGCATCCCTCCCCTTGGCTAAAGCCAGGAGAGTTTCCATAAACCTCATTTAATTAGTTCCATCATTTTCACCATACACCCGCATCCCCATTTGGGTAATTCCATTCAACCCCTCCGATCCGTAACAGAGTCCCCAAATGGAAAAATAACCACGTACAACTATTCAACCGTAGTGAACACATACATATACAATCAAGTCGACAGAGTGATATAAAGAATATGAAAACAAGGCAAAGAGGACAAACGAAGAAGTGTGCTATTACTGTACAATGTATTTCACACAAAATTTCATGAATTTTTGATCGAAAGTGTTCTCTCAAAGAGTGCGGTGTGGTTAGGTTAGGCAGTCAGTCGGTCGTCCGTTCAGCAGTCTTACTAAATTTCTTATAAGGACTGATGTTTAAAGTTGCATAACATTTCTGTTTGAAGAGTATTGTACAGTTTGTGGTGAACTGAGGGCTATAGAAGTTCTTTTGGGAAATTAAATGTACATTGAGCAAAACGCTTTTCGGGACAGTTTTTCAAAAATTGTTGGACCATGTAAATTCGTCAAAATGCAGGGGGTTTTGGTGTGGTTGCTCTACGAATTGATGGGCTAATTAATAGTCTCTTAGAGTTGATCGCGGAGAGTGCCACTTAGAAATATTTTCGAATCGAAACATTCAGCCCAACTACATATTCCCTATTCTGCATCACTTATAACATGGCAACACTTCACCATATTTTACCAACATTTTAAATACAGATGAAAGTCATAAACTCATAAACTCAGCTTCACATCTCAGCAAAACAGGCAGTACGCATTTCGTTCGCATCGAGTTCCCCGGAAGCAGATTGTGTTCGCCGGCGAGTTCATTTCACAATCCCATATATCGTGTGAAATGCTTGGCGTCGGCGCAAATGTCAATGTAAATTGAATAAAAAAGAAGAAATGCATCCAGAAGAAGTTAATGCGAATTGGGAAACGAAGTGCAAATTTCGGGGTCATTTTGAGGGTAAAGAAGAATATGCTTTATACATTGCTGGATAGAATTAGAACAACACAAGCAAAAAGTAAATCATTTTCTTTATTTTTTCGATTTATCTTTATTTTTTAATGAGGCTTTATAGACATTAAAGTGTTTCCTTTTGGTTAACCCCTTCATAAACTTTAACTGAGTAAACAGTTTTTTTGTGATCAATCGAGGAACAGGGCTATAACAAATCAGAGAAATCAAGTCAGAGATCTGTCGGACTAAACTAGAGCTTGAAATCATAAGTGACAACACTTGCACAACAAAATCCTCGCCGTTAAATTTGACGAGAAAGAAAGGCAACATAAAAGAAAGTATAAACAAGTAAAAGTTTTATCATCGGTGTGGCCGATGCTTTGATACTCTCCACTGCATACAAGGCAGGCCAAATGTTAGGCATGTGAGTTAGTACGTAGACACGGTATCATGACGTAATCTTGAATGACAAAAATTTCGAAGGCTAAAAATCTCGAAAAGTTTTTTTTAATCTCGAAAGCAAAAATCTCGAATGTACAAAAATCTCGAAAGACTAGGTATATCCCGAAAAAATCTCGAAAATGAAAAATAAATTCGGGATTTTTTTTTTTTGCACCCACCCCATATCTACTGCCCAAGCAGTGGGGTTACAGGGGGGCAGCATGCCCCCCATACGTATCTCACTTTTTAACACCATTTTTAAAATTACTTCGAGATTTCTGTTAATCGAGATTATGCTTTCTAGATTTTTTTTTCTAGATTTTTGCTTTCGAGATATTTGTTTTCGAGATATCGTGGTAGACATGGGTCTAATATTGGTTTTGTATAGGAGGTAACAGAGCTAATTGACCGATAATGCCCATTTTTAATACCAACCTGACGACTGTAAAAATAAGTTCTCTAGCACAAAATGTCATTCCCCTAGGTCGACTCGCTTGGACGCTATCGTGTAATGACAAAGGTAATATGCCTTTCTGTGGAGAGTATTAAAAGGGCACCTAAATACGGCGCTGAAGACTATCCTATAATATCCTCGATGAGTTTTGCCTCTGGAGATATGAAATATTTTATTTTGACAATTTATTGTGTTTCAATTTCCAAACTATATTATACATCCCCTTTTGCGTTTAAAAATGTTCAATTCAGCCGTTTTGAATAGGTACAAGACCCCTTCTCTAGAAAGTAAAAATTCACAAACGAATAATTGTGAAAAGCTATAGGTACGGTGACCATCCATCTCGTATTTCCCGGGAGAGTCCCGTATTTCAATCGACTGTCCCGATTTTTTTTTAAAGTCTTATTGTAATTCAAACGATCATAAACAAATTTGTTGAAATTTAGACAGGGCAACTATCGAGTCAGCTATAGTAAAGATTAATAATTATGAAGCCTATGGCTGTATCCTGTTTTTAATTAAAGCTACAACGTGAATACCGATACTTTCCCTTAAGTTGTAAAAATTAAGCTAAGGAAAATGAAGGTACATTTGGATGGGGGCTTAATTTTAGTGCGGACAGCGTAGAAGAAAATCGATTTTAGGGCTTTGTATGGGGGGGGGGGGTTATTTCCAAATGCACAGCGGGTAAGTATATATATATATTGGGGTCGCGGATCGCATAGTTTCTGTCACAAACTCTGGTTTGTGGTTTCTGTATTCATATTATCTGAAAAAGTTTACTGTTTTGTGCCTATTTTGTTGTTTTTACTTCATGAAGGAATTTGTAGATTAGGTCTTCCCTTCAATAAGTAATAATTTATGGAATAGTCCAATACAAGAGTTTTTTTTTCTGTTTGTTGGTATAATTTTTTTGCTAATATTTTTTTTTGTCCCGGGTTTGGCTTCTAAAAATATGGTCACGGTAGCTATAGGGTACCTATGCGCTTGACCGGCCGCGCTCTATACCCAGATGCTGTTATGAGTTTGTTATGAGAAAATTAACATTACTACAAACTGACTAGTGACTATTGACCCACGCATCAAAACCTGATAGTAGTTACTTCTAATAGAGTAATATTGCACCTTAAGGTAAAATATTCAAAATCGTATTCCAGTATTGGAGAATTGAGAGTACATATAGAGAAATAGTGTCACCATAGCAACGCAGTAAGTATGCACCAATGCATATTGAATTATATTCGAAACGCTCTGAACTGAATTGAATCACTATAATACATATCAACAAAATAAGTGAATAACTGGCGCCCAGTGGGAGGCCTTACAATCAACGGCGGCAGTTGGATGGGTAAAATTGTCTTCACATTTTCAATACACTTACCTACGTAAAGCAGATCATAAAATACAAACTTTCCAATGCCATTACCTTACATACTTCCCTTGTAAGTAAATGTAATTAAATTCCATCATTAATTTATCCATTTGCATATTATGTATGAGCATGTGCACATGGACACACGCATCAAATGATGCAGGAATGTGGGAATCCATATATCCATTTTTGCCGACAGTAACCAGACCGTGTTATCCAATCCATAACACATGTTCGTGCAATGCGGATACGGACCAATGCCACCACTGTCACTGCCACATTCAAGCCCATCCGACTAACCAGAAATATTTTCATCGTCGTGTTGTTACAGAAACTACTGCCACGGCATACCGCAGTATATAACCGGAAAAATAACAAAACCAAGACCACCGCCAGCCAAAAAAAAACAGAAACGGAAAGCCCAAATAAAATACCTGAAGCATGCGATTAACCCAAATTCAGTTAAAAAACAAAACAACCGACTCTTCCTTCCCAACACGCTCCTGTATTTCATGCTTGTAGCTTACAAACTACATGGCTCCCCCCAACTCCATAGCCACACTAAAAATTGTCCCATATGCAAATGGGAAGGGGGGTTGCCGCCGTCACATGATTATGTAATGCCGTCGCGTATGTTTTTCAGTCCCTTGTTGTTGTTGTTATTGGTGGTGCTGATGTTTAGTTATGTGTCTACAGAGACTAAACTCTCGAGTTCATTATCGCTACCCCCAATAGGCTGTTGTTGTTAGCCAGGCTCTTAACCGCCACGCCAACCTCCCCGATTAGGGTGTGTGGAGACTTTTGTTTTGTAGTATACCATATTACACCACCCACCATCACCCCCACACACTGTCTGGCAGTGGCAGGGGTGAAGTGCTTTGCTGTTTGTTTCTTTCTTTTTTCTCCGTTGGAATGTTTTCAATTCGGGACTTACTAACAACCATAGACTGCATGGAGCTGTCCTGTCAGTACTGTCAGAATAATTATTGTTGGCCAACATGAAAATGAGTACATTAGGACGTGTGTGAGTGTGTTTTTGAAACTTTTGCATTATATTTCCTAAATTGAGGTTTCCTACCGTCCATATAAGGAGTTTTTAAAAATTAAAAAAGGAAATAATATAGCAGGCGTGGGGCGTGGCCTAAGTATGCGTGGTCAAGGATTGTTAAGCCACAGGCTATAGAATTATTGGACATAAAAATCACCTGTTTCCGTGTAATAATTTGTTCGTTCCGTCGCCAGCAGTCGTACAGTGTACAGATAAGCTTCACATTTTGTTATCTGGTTATCTGAACTACTGAGCAGGAACTGTGGTCATTTCGAGGTTGATTGCAATTTGAAATTGGTTCAGGTTAAATGAACTAGATTTTGGTTTTGCGCGAGCACTTTGGCCGAATGACAAGGTAATTTCCATGAAATTACATGGTATTGCGGGTATATCTAGCACTCAAATCTGTGTGGTTTCATTTAGCAGCGGTATAAAATAATGCCATTTAAATTACGGGCTAAGGAAACTACAAATTGGAAGCATGAATTCCAATAAGAGGTAGATATACCTATACAAAAAAGAAATTGATGAGAACCGTATTGCAAAAACGCCAGAAACTAAATCTAAAACTAAACTAACTTAACTAACTTTATACTTACATTGTTTTCAACGCAATCTTTTTATCAAACAGCTTACCTGAAAAGAAATAACAAAAATAATATGTTTAGTTAGTAAACATTTGGGTTTATAGCTATTTAGTTTCTGAAAGAATCTATATCTACAAATTGTACAAATTCTTAGCCAGAATATACACAATAAAAGTATCTGCTATCTAGTACAATCATAATAATCAAAAAAGATTTAATAATTTGTTTTTTGCGTTCTACGTAAATTCTACGCAAGAAGTTTGTAGTTTTTTCTAAATTTGTAGAAGCCTTTTACGGCCGATTTCTTGACAGAGTACTAGCGCTAGTACCGGTATTAGACCAAAAGTTGAAACTCAAATAAGTATCAAGTCATTTTTTCACGAAGTACTAAGCTGAATTTGGTACCGAGTATTAGTTAGTACTCGGTATTAGCTGGACCCTCAAAATCGGCAGTCTAACGTCGTTAGTACCTGAATTAGGTTGATTTCATTACTTCAGCTTTTGCTTATTTTTCGTTTCAATTAATTTCATTCTTTTTTATGCCCTCCTCATGAAGTTATATTCACTTTGGCATTACATTTTTGTAACGCCAAGAATGAAACACCGAAGACCCCATAAAGTATATGTCTTAGGAATCAGGATAAAATTCTAAATCGATTTAGCCATGTCCGTCTGTCTGCCTGTCTGTCTGTCATTAGCGCCAGTCGTAGGCAATTGGTATTAGACTTTCGACACATGAGTGAGCATCCTTCGACAATCCCGCATTAAAACTTGTACCTATGCGGCCATGCCCCGAGAGCAAAAAAACGATGTTACCAAAGACTTGTTTCCATAAAAGCTCTTCAACAAATCATATTACAGCAGACGCTTCAATCGTCATTGATGATTTCCCGACCATAAAGAGGAAGACTTTTTGGCAGCATAGCTATAGGTACTTGGATACCATGTATGGAATGATTTTTAGGCTAATTGACTTTAGTAAAGATGACAATGGAACATGGCTGCCACCATATCATTAAACCCGCTCAATGCACTCTCCCAGTATTCGGAATATCCAAAGATGGTCAGCTGAAGCTCCCAAAATTTACTCTTTTACAAGAGAATTCCTTTGGCTACGCTCATTTGGGAATTGAACGGTTCTTATCTGGTAAATATGTAAATAAATAGTTGGTGCAGCAGAACTGTAGACCTAGCTTTTCGCAACCAATTTGATTTGTTTGAGGCGAATGGAAGGGACCTTTAATTCTATGGTGAATCTGAACGGCTGAATTGTCTCAGATATTTATCTTTCACGGACTATGGATCTATGGATCTATACACGATTAAACAATTTTCCGTCACTCGAATTTACGCGCACGATTTGAGCCCGGCGAATTTGGAAGACATATAGGTATTAATCGGTGAATATGAGTACTCGAACTCACGCTGTTTGGCGACTCCATACACTGCGAATAAATCTGATTTTCGGCAAAATCGGAGATGCACATATCCCGCAATATGTTTGACTCCCAATAAAAATATCAAAAAAACAATAAACTGTGACATTTCATAGTCTAAAATGGGTACTAGATCTCATGATGGAACATGATGGAATAAGTATAAGGTGGTCTCGTCGGCAAAAAGTAGTCCCTTAACGACACGTTTTTCTCTTTATTCAGCGTAGTAAGTGTACGTAAACGAAGCGTTAAGGGACCAAAAAACGAACGAGTCGGCAGCCGACGAGACCACCTTATACTTATTCCATCATGCTAGATCTAGACTAGTTTTAGACGTATTAGTCGTTAGTACGGTTGATAAATTTAGCTCCGGTACTAGCAATGTGAAGAAATACACAAGTACTAACTTTTCGTTGGTACCGAGTATCAGAGCTAGTACCAGATCTAGCTAGACCGGGTACTAGTACTAATGTGAAGAAATCGGCCGTTAAAATATAAAGAACAAATTAAATATTTCGATATTAGCCTATACTTGACATTGGTCCTTACATCGAAAGAAAATCACATTAAGCTGTATTTTGTTTTAAATACATACAACGAAAATTCATAAAAATAATTTCAATTTTAGTAATCCAGCTCAGTGCTGCCAGATTGTGGGAAATTTCCCTTTTTGAGGGAATATTTGTACTCGAAATGAGCTAAAAGGGAAAAAGGGAAACTTTCCGTTTTCCAGAACAAACAAAAGGGAATTTTTGTTCTTTGAAACTTTTCTTTAATTTTCGTGTTAAACTTCAGGAAGACAATTTATTTTATACACCTGACTGCGTCCATGAACAAGCGCTTGTATTGACACAAAAAGAAAGAAATCCTGGGGCCAAATAACATAAAATGAAAACGTCTCTGTCTATTATTTTTATTATTATTACCACAGATATGATAGATCAATGTTCACTGTTTAGTGAAAACGTAAGTGGTTTTCGTTTCGTATTTTACAGAATCCCACCCCTTTTTTTTGCAATAACTATAATGAAGACTGACTACCCTATCCTAGCCTTTTATCCTAGCCGATAAAAGCCGATTAGAAAGAGGGTTTAGGCTAGGAGGTTCTCCACTTTTTTTGTAAAGTTTATGATACTGCTGCAGATGATTTTTTTATCTCTTTCGGGTCCAGTTGGTCCCTGAAGAAGATCTTCCTTCCAAAGTCGCATATAATGTTGTTTCGTCTTCTCTCGTACATAGCCTGCTCTCCGCTGAGTTGGCAAGATTTATTTAGCTTAGGTAGTATTGTAACCCATGATGTCCTATAAGGAATCCTATACAAGGTTTCTGATATCATGTCTGCTATGGGCATTGTTAAACCTGGGATATTCTCGCATTATGAGATACATTTTGTATGTTCCCAACATTTTATGGATAAGTTTTTAACCAATTTGGGGGTATATCAGAAAGATTCCGGTCCCGCGAAAGGGGTTTTGGAGCATATTCTGGCCAAATCATCTGCTTTTCGTTTCCTTCGAAGAATTCATGGCCAGGAACCCACCATAAATTTGGTTCTGTTCCCGAGGCTAAGGTCAGTTTCAAGACTAGCTGATAAAGTCTCGATTAGCCTATCAGGAACTCATCTGCCAGATCGGATAGTGATATCTAACAGATAAAGTCTAGGATAGCCCATCAGCCGGTTCAAGTGCCTGTTAAAGCCTTTAGGCAAATATTTATTATAAGTGGTTGGAAAAAATATAGTTTCAGATAATTTTTTCGTTGACGAGCGTATAAATTGCAGCCACAACATGGATTTATTAGAATTTTTAGAAAACAAATTTTTACATCAGTCTCTACGCGAAAAGTAGTTGGAACAATTTGTTCATGAATCCTAATAAATATTCATAATACATAAACACTATGACAAACAAGTTGTAAATAAATAATTGACAGACAAGAATCTTAGAAACTAGTATCACAGGGATTTTATTGCCACACTGATACTCCTTTACCTGTCGGATAGCGTTCTGTGTCACATAATATTATCCGAAACTTTTTCCGGAACCTTTGAAGCCGGCCCTAAGCCTTTGAAGGGTGTTGAAATAGGCATAGTGGAATACACTAAGGTTTTTCCCCATAGTTATTGAGGCAGTTTTGTTTGTTTCGTAATTTTTTTTTTGTTTTCCTTTGTAAAATATGTGTGGGAAAATCTGAGGTACTTTTTTGAGCCAGGCGAGGGAAAAAAAGGGATTTTTTGGCACTTGCGTGGGAATTCTTATGACAAAACACTGGCAGCACTGATCCAGCTTCAATTGCTTACATCAAGAATTAATGCAAACAATTTATGTTAAAGAAATTAGTACTTCTTAAACTAAGAACTTGGTTACAGCATTGAAGCTGTTAATTGCGACCACAATATCACTTAATTACTTATCCATTTATCCCAAAAATAAAAACTCACAAAAACGAATGGTTGCGAGAAGATTGGCCTAGGGTGCCTATACGGACCTGATGCGCCAACTATTTATTTATTGTATTTATCTATAGTATCACTTAACATTTTGATAGCTACTACTATCAAGTGATAAATGGTAAGCCACGGTTCAATTTCAATGTCTGCAGATTTGGTTGGATGTTTCAGTGGTTTGTTATTCCAGTTGAGCTGAATTGAATAAACATAATATTTATACTTAACCACCATCTTATCAGAGTCCAAAATTCCTTGTTGTCTCGACCATCGACACCCACAAAAATCGATTTTTATTTTTTGCTTCTTCTGGTAATGTACCTATGTTTAAGGGTCCGTTCCAATAGGGACAAAACTGAACCTTATTGTTTTCGCTAAAATGTCTGTCCGAACCCACTAAGACAATTTTGTTCCTAAGTCTATCTCAAGAACTAATTGTCGTAGAAGACTGAAATTTGCACACAACATCAGGTATAACCTCTAGTTAAGCGACATATACCAATGAAAGCGATACATTGATTGGTTTTGGAGTAATTAGCAAACCGAGAGAGAGATGGAAAAGATTTATTCCTCCGTACACCTTTCCCGTATCCATTATATGAAGTTGATGACATTCATGGGTAGGGTATATAAGAAGGACTTCGCATTTATGTTACAGTAATATTTGTTGGTCCCGCATTTCAGCCGACAATTTACAAGCAGCTAAGATAAATCACTTTATAATATACAAACCCCACATAGGTATATACACCAACACAGACGGCTCTTATTATACTCGAAGTCATCCAAACGTCACCCACCTTGAATCGAAGTCAGTCAGTCGTTGGCGTTACCATGTTTTATCAAAGACCAACAATCCAAAAGGATGTTTATTCGGTACTTATTTTTATTCGCCGTCCTTGGAACGAGCAAAAAGTTCAACATTTGCACACGAATGCTGGCGGTATATTCGAAGCTTCGTCGTTGCAACATAAGAGGGCATATAGTGAGTGACGGCGCAGACGAAGTGGCGGGTGTTCCTTTTTTTATTTATGTAGACCAAGACTGTGGGTACTAAACTACACAGACAAACACCGAGTTTTCTTTAATTTCATCTAATTGTTTACCCTATTGTCGGTGTTGTAGAAAGTTTCTATAGCGCGTTAAAATATAGAACAGTCTGGTGGGGGGGGGGGGGGGGTTAACTCTTGTTATAGCTGTTTTTTTTTTCTTTGCACCAAAGCCCTATTAGGTGTTATAGAGAAAACTTTATAATGAAACTGCTCCGGTAAAAGTAAGTTCTTCAACTCATTCTACCGAGGAGTTTTTAATTGAAAAATCCATTCGGAAGTCGAAGGAGATTGAATTCGATAGTTTTCAGGTTTTGTAAGTAAACTTTGCGAGTTTACCGGTACGCAGCTGATGGTTGTGGGAGATTTCGATGACATTGTACATAAACGTTGAACTGGTTTCTTAATTAAAACTATAGATTATAAATTTGAATCAAGATAGAGAAGATTTAACAGGGTATCTCAATGGGTACCTTACTAGATCGTGGGATAGTAATATAAATTGTAATAATGTAATATATTGTAAATTGAAATGAGAATAAACGGGTCTACCCCGATATCTCGAAAAAAAAAAATATCTCGAAAGCAAAAATCTCGAAAAAAAATCTAGAAAGCATAATCTAGAGATTTTCGAGATTTTTACATTCGAGATTTTTGCTTTCGAGATTTATCAAATTAATTTTCGAGATTTTGACCATTCTAGATTTTAGTCGTTAGTTAACGTCATGATCCCGAGAATAAATATTCATTCACCTACCTTAGGTCAAGTTATCCCCACTATTCTCTACTTCTACTGGCTTATGGCTTTTGAAAAGTATCTGACGCCATAGCTGTACACCATGTTCGACAATGAGTATTGAAAGGTCCTCTTCGCTAAAGCATATTATACTGTCGACTCGCTCGATGTGGGCAAATAATTATGGTGCAGAACTCGACGAAGAAATGATTTTTCTTTTGCGAAAATCGGTGTTCGGACATCCCAATTTTGAACCCAATGAAGAAAGATCGTTTTTTTGGGACCAGTCTTCGACGACTTCACAAATATCGTTGGGGATAGGTTACACCGGGGTACTCAAACTCTTCAATAATATATCACTGGGACGTGTGCGTCCATGTCTATCAGTAAGAAGATCCTCTGATTGCACTTTGTTCGCGATATAAAATGTTGGTTATGCATAATTTCTTTTTTTAAGGACACACTCACTAATTGGAAACACTAAAACGGAGCACACTATGCAGTTTCAACATTATATGTGAGCGAGTGAGCAGTGAATAACAGGAAGCAAAACAAAATAGTATTATGCTGTCCATAAGGACGGACATTCCAAGTGAACTCGAAATGTCAAATAATGGACAGTTATAATTTTGAGGTATAGTGAAATACTTCGTATACCTAAGCTCTGCGGTGAACTGCGGTAAGATCAAGCGAACAATTACTCTTGTCAAAAGCTGTTTGTACGCGCTTAGAAGGCAATTTAGAAGTAAAACCCTCGGACGAAGAACTAAGCAGATGTTGCATAAGATCTTTATCATCCCCGTCCTAATGTATGGAGAAGAAGGATAAACTCAGTCCAGGGCGGATGAAAATTGTGAAGATAAAATGAAGATATTTCCATCTTTCGCTGGTCTACCGCGGACTAAAATACTTAGACTCAGTATTGACATTATTCAATATTTCCTTCTACTGAGGTATTTTACCGACTACTTAATGAAGGATCTATACAATGATGAGAAGCTTAGATGTTCTGCATTCGCCACATCAGTACCCATGGTCTGCAAAAAGGACAAACAAATAAGAAATACTTCAAGTTGTCATTGCTCTATCCACAAACGCCGCAGATTGTTGCTGACCTCTCGTGTATTCTTTGTTATCCTACATTTTAAAAAGTAGGGATTATTTGGATTTCGGAGGCAGTTAGCCAAACATCGAGCTACATAACTGGAGAAGCGGAATGGTTGATGCCCCAGGTCCACTCCGAACGGTAGCTCAGCGCCGTAAGATTGCATATTTTAATTTATTGCTGAAAGACTTTTTAGCTATTTAGTTTGGCAAAAGCAGATGAAAACTCATTCCGTAGCCAAGAAGTTTAAAGATTAAAGTGCGAAGATATTGTCAAGAAAATTTGAATTAATCAGCTAATATGGCTGGGTCTAGAAAATGTAGGTAGAGAGTATGGGGATCCATAGAATATACGACTCTTCTGCAGATATCCTATAGTTTAAGCTGGGTAGGGAGCTGTGTTGGCTTAGGTCTAGGTCCTTTGGTCAGTACTGAGATTTTCTTCTCCAAGGATAGCTTACTGGGATTGATTGTGCGGATTTATACAATACAACAATTTGACAACATATTAAGGACGTTACATCATGGTGCTGTTCCAAATTAAGATAAAAACTGAAAACTGCAGTGAGTAGCCTGACATGCTGTCCATCTAGTAGCTCACCAGACTCACCAGACTTCTGATAGCTGGCAAACAAACAATTAATTATTATTAATGTGAACCCATTTGTTAAAACAGTTCACATCTATTTTAACTAATGTATCAAACCATCTTGCATTTACTTGCCATAACCCTTGAGCACACAGTCTGAAATTTTGAATTTTCTGCAAACGACTCTTCAGCTAATAGATTTCTTGTTTGTCATATTCAACAACACGCATAACGCAAAAACCGGGTCCATCAAACTCATTCCCAAAATATTTTTTTTCATCCGGGCTCGCCCGGATATCTTAATGAATACCATTGTGCCCCTGTTATCATATCCGCACTCAACAAAAAGAAATACACACATACACCTACGTCCTACATCCTACATAGCCGTTCGATAACCATCAACAATGTGTCTTGGGGATACAGCCTAATTGAAGTGGAATCCCCGATGGGCAGCAACCCTTTTTTCCGTCCTTGTTTTTTTAGAGATAGAGGCTAATGTCAAAACATCAAAAAGTCGGAGCGTAAAATGTGCAGATTAAAGCCTGCATTACATTGGTTAGGACCAGGGACATGTAGATATAAACCGACCAAACCAAGCCAACACATATAAGAGCCAATAATAAAGCAAACGAAATACCCTGCTTTTTTATTTTTCTTACTTTACGGAAAAGGACAACTTAAATCCATTTTTCCATGTAACTAAAAAAATAACAGAAAACAAAAATGTGGCACAAAAGTCTCAAAGTTCTGATGTCAATGTCCATACAAGAAGAAAAAAAAAAACCAACACAATGTGTAGAAGGAGCTACGGCGCGTATAGGAAGGGAATTTTAAATTTAACCTCACTTGGGAAATTTGCGTAGCCAAAGTGGAGATCGGGGCAACCGGGACAGTTTGGCGGTAGAATGACTGAAGGAAAAGAAAATCTAGCGGCTTTTCATTTCCGTTTTTATTATGTTTTCTGTGTGTTTCTTTCCTCTGTATGGTTGGCTTAAAGTTTTGATGACAAGTACAATGGCAACAACGACGAGAGAAATTGAATGTACAGAGGAGGGAAAAGTAAAAGCTGCTCAACTGTTATTCCCCGTTGAGATTTCTGTTGACTTTCAGTAGGATATTTGAATTTTGAAAAGGAACAAGAAAGGGAAATGAAGGAAGAATTACAGAATTTATAGCGTTAGGAAAATTCAAAGAGACACCTGATGGCTAAACAGTTTGGAGTTTGATTTATTGCCTTGCGGTTTTTTCTGTCATTCGACGATGGCTTTGTTGTTAAAGTTGAAAATAACGTGCGTGTTCAAGACAATCTACAATAGAACGGATAAGACATAAATCATCCGATGGCGAAAATATAGGGTAAGGTATTTTATTTTATATTTTATTCCTGGGTTAATACGCATCGAAACAAAAAATCAGCTTTACTGACCGAGAGTTTACTAGCGAAAGTACTCTCAAATGGACAGGCGTCTTAATATACCTGAAAACGAGCCAATGCAACACATCGGAATCCTTATCCAATCTTTCTTTGATGGACATGAGTCTAATATTGGTTTTGTATGGGAGGTACCTGTCAGAACTACTTGACCGAAATAAATCATTTTAACCTGAACCAACCTGAAAACGTTAAAAAGAAGTTTTTTTCAACAGACAAAGCTAAATTCATTTTTCAATTCAGAATTTGATCCAAATTCAGAATATATATAATATGGGGTTACTCCTTCTTGCGGTTACAAATGTGATGAAAAGTGAATATACCTTCCTGTGGAGGATATAAAAAGTATTCTTCTGAAACCGGCTATTTGTGTAAGTTTCCTCATAAGAGCTGTCCCCGCTGGAGTTCGATTTGGGGGTCACTCACAACCCTCCAGATGTACTTTGGAAGTTACTGTAGGAGTATGAAATGGACGGTTCTCTCCTGAGAAGCTATATATCTACTGGTAAACGGCGCGGGCGTTAAACCAGTACCTTCACAGTGAACGTTGAACCTCCACGAGAGTACATTTTGACTCCTCTCCTTTTCATTATTGTATGGACTCTGTAACCTTAGCGAATAATGGTTTGAATTGGAAGACCTAAGGATAAGTTATTTGCTCTAAAACAAAAGAGCATCTTTGATGTTTTACTTCATTTTTTTAATAAATTTCTTTTTATTAATATATCTACTAACGAACAGTTACAAAAAATACTACATTATGAAAGTAATAAAAAATACGCAAAAATGAGCTTGTCAAGAAATTTGCAAAAATAATTTCGTGACAGACTGTATCATGGTTTTAAGGGGTATTATTCAAACCCACAGTACACATAGAAGAAGTAATGCTGAGTGTTTCTGTAGAATTAGTCAAGCTTTGTACATTTTGAGGCAGCCAGGAGGACCGAACTTTTTACCTTTCGCTGTGGTCATGAGATTTTTGAATTTTATCGAAAGAATAAGATCCCGGATACAAGCTGGCGAAATGTGATTTTTTTGTCCCATTGGTAGGATAACTGGCAGAAATTAATTAAATATTATACCTTATGTACTCAATATAAAGCATGTATCTCTCTGAAGGAAGCGATCGATGTTTCGTTTTTTTACCACAGCGCGTGTTTTCCAACTTGGATTCAAAATGTGCTATATAAATCTATACAATCCGTACGATCAGACAGTCTTCTGAAGCAGAATGACATTCTTAATTATTAAGTCCGACATCTCTCCTCTAGGCTCTATCCATATAATGGATAGATGGGACAATTGAAAATAAATGAATAAACAATAAAATTATGACTCTAATACAATGGACACTATTATCTTAAGCAAGAAGACTCTGAAGGGTAAAGGAAGGAAAGAAGCAATAGTTTAAAAAACTGCTGGGAACATGCCAGACTACGACTTCCAAAGAAAGCTGCTGTGCAAGCAATACGGAGAAAAACTAGATGACTTATTAAGGATTGGATGGGATTAGCTTACGACTGTGAATGATGTAGGTATAGGGAATAGTGATTGATCACAAAGATATAGAGAGTTGGACACCATCTACTTACTCGCTAATTATAGGTCTAGAAATGCGCATGCAAGAACAAGGTTCTTAGAGTCAGCATCGGGATTGTTGCATCGGGTCATCGGGATCGCTACTTCCGATGATACACAATCGCTTAAGTCACAATCTCTAGCAAAATAATTGTTTTCAGAATAGTAGAGAAGAAAGAGTGTACATTTTTCTATTGCGGGAGAACTTCGGATAAACTTAATTTCACACCACATATATACCAATGATTTCCCAATACTATGCAGCAGTAGTTTGGCTACTTTGTGCTCTTCCATTCAATTCCCTAATATATCTATTGATATTGACAGCACAATTTAGGCCAAAATTTCGCTCTAAAAAAGTATATAAATTGTTTGATTTCGCACTACCTATGTTGTGGTTATTTGCTGCAAAATTAGGCAAATTGTTCAACAAGCACATCAATTCTCTCTCCGCAAGCTGTATTTATCCAATATCATTGAGCGAACCAAAAACACAAAACATGTCTTACCTTTCTAAGCATATCCTCCAGCGACTCCATATCTAATCCTGCGTAGTTATTATTAAACTGACTGGAACAATTGGACGATGTACTGGTGTAGCGTTTCCTCCTACCCAAAGCTGGTGAATTAACCAACGAGCTCGGTCCACTGAAGGGTGAATAAATACCACTACCCCCACCGTTTAAAAAATTCACTGCGGCAGTTGTTGTCGTCGTCGGTGGTGTAGTTGTCCCACTGTGATGGTGATGATTATGAACTGTATTTGATGCAATACTAGCAGCAGCAGCGCTAGCCTTCAAATTGACAACCGTCGGATGCTGATGGATGCCGTTAGCAATTTTCGAGGGGGATTGCGTTGCAGATGACGGTGCAACAGCCGCAGCCGATGTGACGGGACAGATGGTATTGTTTGGGGAGATTTTCAAGTGTTTTTGTTGCTGAAGCTGATGCTGCAACTGATGATGGTTATGATGATGTACATCAAGTACAACAGCTGATGAATCTATCATAATTGCTGCATCCATAATGACAAATTCTGTTGTGGTTGTCCTCGCTGTTGTTGATGCTGGTGTGTGTTCTTGCTTGGTGGTATTAAAAACGAACAAATTAGGTGAAAAAATCTCATAGGGATATATTTTACCGAAACCACTACTGTTTTTAATTAAATTCGCTCATTAAATTCTCGGCCTCATCTAAGGAAAAAACTGGTGATATGCTTTTTATGAAAAGCCTGAAATTTAATTATAGTTTCGAAGCTTTGGATTTTTCATTCGTTATTTTAGTGAGAAAAATAAAATAAAAATTTAAATTATTTAAAAGTAAAACAAATAAAAAATAAATTGCGTTGCTGTAATTTGATTAATGAACTGTGCCGAGAATATATTCATCCCCCTTATCATCGAAAATAAAAATGATTCATAATCGAATTGGCTTCAATTAATATAGAGCCGTGTCGTGCTGTTTATTTTTGCTGCTTTGCTGCTGAGGGAGCCAGACGGCTCGGGAGTCTACGTCTGGTAGTACTCCAGTAGACGAAAAATTATGTTAAGTACATAATTGATAAATTGATTCTGATAAAAGGTTCAAAATGAGATTTTTTTATCAGTGGATTTTTTTTGCTGTTAATGCTTGAAACAAACAGAACACTTTAATTGAGATTTTCTGTTTTAAATTCCACAGTAGATTAATTTGAACAAGGAGGTGCGGTTCATTAGAATCTATTAAAATTTATCAGCAAGGTCATGTAGCACTATCGAATTGGGGTCGATGTGAAGTAGATTTTATTTTTAGTGAACAGAGAATGAATATGTAGTTACACAGCATACACCAGGGGAACAGATATCATATTCTGTGGGCCACTGGTGGCACTTTGCTATGGGCGGCAACTTTTGAAAAAAAAATTTAAAGGTACGAAGGATTTGATGATGTATGATATTGAATTTGTGCGCCATCAGGGAGGCGTCCGCTAGGTAGGATCAGGCTTAGATGGTTAGATCAAATCCGACATCTCTCCTGTACACAGAAGGTACACCTGTATAAATGGAGAGTGTCCCTGACTCTAAATTAGTTGGTGGTGGCAGACTGAGAGTTATTGTGGGCCCACTTAAATGTTATATACCTGCGATCCTTATAATGGATGGACGGAATAAATGGAAGTGAAATGAAATGACGCTACGAACTATGTCCCGCATGGAACAACTCCCACAAAATTTTGGATTAAGTTCATATGAACTAACTTCCACGATTTTCAGGAACTAAGATCTAGAATGAACCAAAAGTCCCAATATAAAAATTTGGTATAGCTTAGCTATATGCAAAGTTTCGCATGGATTTAACATTTTGAATAATATCAGACACACAGACAGACTGACATGGCTAAATCGACTGAGAATTTTATCCTGATTCAGAATTCTCGAGGGAAAAAATCTCGAATACAAAAAATTTCGATAAATAAAATCTCGAAAAAAAAAATGTTTAATTACAAAAATCTCGAAATAATAAACATTTTTGAGACAATGTTCAAATTCTCGTCGAATTTTATTTGTATATTAATTCGAGACTTCACTTTTTGCAGATTATTAAGACCAGATAAAAAAAAGTTTGTGGGTACAGAAATTGATATAAAGAAAACAAAGCTCAAGAGCGCGCTTATGTCGTTTAGTAATTGCAGTGCGCGCAAGACGTAGAATTTGGGTTGGAATGCGGCCATATTGATAGAGCTATATCTGTCAAATTGGCTGGCATTTATTTAGTCTGTCTTACTTAATTAACGTGGTGAATTATAGCCTTCAACAACATGTGCAAATGATTAAATTGTTTTATGAAAGTGGGTCTTTTTTTCGAACAACATTTCGAGTGCTTAGCCCGTTTTACGGTCAATCGTCCTTCCGCGAGGACTATTCTGGATGAATGGGTTCGTCAACTGGATGAATGAGCAAAATTGTCGAATTTGGGACGATAACAATCCACACCAAATTGCAATGCATCCAGAGAAAGTTATTGTTTGATGTGGATTTTGGACTGGCGGCATCATCGGTCCATACATGGACCTTCTAAATAAATAAAAAAAATCCATTATATCTCACTCACAGTTCTGTTTTCTCAAATTTAAGGATAGGAAACGCTTAATGGAAATTTCTGTACAAATTTCACTGAGTTAAAAATGGACAGGTGCAATAGCCATAAACAATCTTGTCGATTCACTTAAGATACCTACGCACTTAACTGTCGATAGGTCCATGGAGTTTAGCATACAAAGTGCTTAATATTAATTGCCTTAATTTTAATGGCAATACTTTTAGATTTGGGATTCAATGAAATGTTGCGTTTCCATATTAGGAACTTATCAAAACCTTATATCATTATGAATTCAAATATTAGAACTTCATCAAATCAGTCCAATATAGGTATTGGCGTTTTGTAATTTGTTTATATGAAAGATTGATGCAATAGTAATGGAAGTCAGCATTTCATTCGAAACTCGTTAGTCGCATTATATAAACCTTGTAGTAACCAAATCAAATAAACCTCAATTTTGTTAAAATAACTGTAGCTCCTTTGGACAGCGATATCAATAGAGTTAGTGCAACTCCATCTAGATTGAGCTCGACGTTAACAATAAGGATAGCTTAGTTAGATTAGGTCAAAATACCAAATAAAGGTGTTTAACGTTTTATGAGTTTTAAAAAGATGCAGCATGTTCTCAATTCAAATTTGGTTCCCCTGATTGGCGGTATATGTATAGTATATTGTTTTCGAATAACATTTCCGTATTTGCCTATATGCCAAGCAGTTTTTGTACGTTTCCCCTAAAAAATAAAATAACGATACATTTTTAAAAATGGTTATATTCAACATGGTTCGATTTTATTATGCCTTACAGACGCTTATAACCATACAATGACTTTTTTTATAATTCAACAAAACCTATTTTAGACTTTCCAAATTTTCGCAATTTTATGTCATTAATTCAACAGTAGTAATGTATTAGACTTAATGGCAAATATCTGTCTGAGCTGCGTCGGAGCTTAGTATGTACATATTCATAATATCTTAGAGCAGGAACTTTATTGTTCGCAATAATATCTTAAAAAGCTACATGAACGCATATATGTTTGGACAGTTTTTAAAACATTTTATTATACATACTTCCAAACGAAAACTATATTTGTGATAAGATATAAACGCGGCTAAGTTAATATTTATTTAATAGAGACACCATGCTTAAGAGGTTCTGACTACTAGTATAATGTAGCGTGGAATATACAGCCCAGCCATTAAAATGCTGGGAATCTTCTATTCTACTCATATAATAAAACTGTAGCTATTTTCTTTGTCAGCTTAAAACTCGAAAACTACTGGACAGATTTCGATGAAACTTTTTTTAAAATGTTCCTTAAGGCTGAGAGACTGCTATAGGCTATGCCGTTTATAGCCGCGTCCTTAGGAACAGTTTATAGCCAAAATGTATTTCTGAAGAGAAAATATACGAATGAATGTTTATATTTTTGCGATCGTGCGACATGACAAACTAAAACAAAACCGCACTAGCATACGTATAAATGTACCTCGCATTCGAAAAGGGTTGATTTGGTTTCGCAGTGAGTGCTATGATCAGTATATAGGTATGTATTACCTATATATAATATTGTATGTATATTAATATGTTATTGATATGTGGTATGGTAACAGTGTAGGGTTGGGGTAGGTAGTTGTTTGAATTCCGTTGGAAGAGGGAAAGAAATGAAAGGAAATGTAGTATTATAAACAAGAGTAGCAAGATATGGGAGAGGGAGGGCGATGCAGAGGGTGCTCATTAAATCGATATCTATACTTATAATAAAACTGTAGGAATTTCCTTTGTCTCCTAAAAGCGCGAAACCTACTGGACAGATTTCAATGAAACAGTCAAAGTGTAATCTTAAATGGACCAAATATAAGATTGTTTGTTTGATAAAGGCGAGCGGCGCAAGAAGAAAGGAAAGGATATAGCGATGAACATTGGTTTTAAAGCATAAACCTTAAAAACGGGAATAGTTAACAACTTTATTACATTAGGTGCCAGTATCCACACAAAATATCTTAATAATATCCTTGCCAAAAAGCACAATGACATGAATATAGTCTTATCTACAACACAGTTGACAAAAAAACAGTGACGATTGTTAAATTCAAACGCAGCCAAGAAATTCACATAAGTTACATTTAACTGCCGATATGTTCATGGAGTTTGTCTCTTTATATCTTTTTAATATACTACCTAAAAGAAAATAGTTTGCGCTACAGGTTCAGCGTTCAGGTATGCACCCTAAGCCAAGCTTTGCTTAGGATAAAATAGTTTGGGTTAAAAAAAGATTTACCGATAATAATCAATGATATACCTACTGACTATCCTGAAACGATTGGGTGACATAAGCAATTTATTTATTAAGCTATATCAGTGAAATAAATCCTTGAACAAAGGAAAACATTAAAGTCAGATATGGCAAGTCATATCTGTGGCCACCATAAAAAAGTTACTTTCAATATACCTGCATATAATAGCAAAACGAACTCTCTTCCATAAAGTCAAAGACCTTTGAGAAAATATTAAATTAAAAATATTAAATATTAAATGGAAAGGAAACTACAGCAATTTAGGACCAATTGTTGAACAAATTGTAGGTAATTACAACTGCCAGATACTATGTGCAAACAAATTGCAAAATGTAAAAAAAACATAATACATATCAATATTATTATTTTGTCATGTATTTATTTCGACAAGTTGAAAGGGCAACAAATTTACCAAATTATTATTTTTTTTTTATTGATAGGTATCTTGTTATTATTTGCTTCACTGTTTTCAACATTTCTGAATCTTTCGCTATAAACCGCAGTCCGTTCAATACCTAGGTTTGAAGTAGCTATTTGCGGTAGAAAATAGAATCAAAATTAGTATGCGAATATTTACAGTAAATTGTGTATAATTTACACAACAATATAATACATAATAACAAAGCTAGACTCGGCAGATGAATACAATAAAATTCATTAGCGTCAAGATTCTGACTAAAAAATTAATAATTTATTTCAATGTTGGGCTGATCATCCTGTATCCAACACGCGCTATAATGGTCTACAAATATACCAAGAAGGGTATAAGTCAAAGGTGATATCAAATCAAAGAAAAAAAAATGAAAACAAGAACCAACTGAACGAAAAATCCAAAGATTTGCATCCTTTCACAAAGTTTTCGAAAGAAATAAATTTCAAAACTTTCGAACTCTTATCACCATTCATCATTTACCCCAGCAGCATCGGAATAAGAATTCTTTTAAATCACAAAAATTTCACTGGCACCTGCACTTTAATTTTTTATTTCCACTTTTTTTTTATTTATTTATTTGTACAACTTTAACAACCTTTCCGAATGTTTCCCTATTCCCAGGAAATGGGAAGAAGGAAATCAATTTATCACAATCGCGCGGACGTTTTTCCTCCGTTTCTTTATTTTTAAACTTTCGATTTCCTTTAAGAGGCTGATGGTGTAGGGAGTCGATGGCTTAGCTTCCAAAATTGGAAAATAATTTCATGAATTAAAAAATATTTTTCCTTAATATGATTTTTTTTTATTGTTAAAAATGTTATCAAAAAAAATAACAACTGATGTTAAGGATACAACGGACGAATATGTATTATTTTTCATATACTGACGAGCGCGTAACACGAATCAAAGCTCAAGTGCAACTAAACTGGCGCCCTTCAAGTACTTCCTTGTTATATTCCTCGCTATACACAGAGCGGGAGAGTAAATCCTTTCCAGAAAATGTACTCTAAGAGGCGCGAACAATACTGGTAACGAGAGATCAGATTTGAGAACTTTCAGCGCGCCAGTTGCAAGTGGAATAAAAAGTGAAAACCTTCACGACGAAAAAAAAATTTTCCCGGGAAATGTTCAAACAAACAAAAATTGTCTTTATCCGTATTTTCAGGATATCAGGTGTTTGGCGCGCGTATGCCATGAAGCAAACGAATGAGATATATGTTGGATACCTTCGTGTATCATCCCCGGATTTTCGTCGTTAGGTTAGAAGGGTTTTCTCTCACCACCTTCTGCCGAGCTAACTGCAATGGGAAAGTTGAGAAAATGCCTTTGCTCTAGGTGGTGAACAAAATTCAAGTTCAATGGTGTGGGCCAAAATATACGGGGAATTTTGTGAAATATCCTTCAGGGTATTTTCCAAGCACATGCGCACCAAATGCAACATCTGCCGTGGAAAGTTTGATGGAGAATAAAATTGAGACGACTTTTCCGGATTTTCCAGTTACAAAATATTCCCACAAAACAGAGCAATTGAGATAGCAACGGAAAGGCATACGAGTAAAAGAAAGCAGCTGACAGCTACAACAGCTATAACAGCTAACTAAAGAAATACGAATTCCATTAGTTGACAAGGAATTTCCCCGAAAGGACCTTGATATTTTTAAATTTATGAACTTGCAGATATGCCTTTGGATGGTTTCTTAATTTTTCCGTCTTTTAGATCGCAGTTTGTTTGAACAACGGGAATTGTTTTTTTTTTGTTTTTTTTTTACGCCAAAGGACATTCGGTTGAATCGTTTTGGGACTAGTAGGTATATGTGATGTGTTCGTTGTCATATATCAATGACAGAAGTTCCCATCTGGATATCGATTTTCTGATCGAATGCGGATTTTGTGTATTTTACAGGATAATAAAGGACTTTAAACCCATGTGATAGGGGTGGTTTGCAATAGGTACTGTAGGAGCCATGGCGGGCGTAGGAAAAGTTTATTGTGTGGCATGTGTACCTTTTACCTATATAATAAGATAAAAGGCTAATTTCGCAGATAGCTCGATGGTTTAAATTTAAATTTTTGGTAATCCTACATAGAATGAAGTCTGGGAATTTATTCGGTATGTTATTATAACCATTTTTAAATTTTATGGACTGTTTAGTTACCATTTGTAAATTTTACTAGTTGCCTTTACATATGACAGTAATTGCATTTTCACTTCTTATATGGCGCTCTTAATGGCGCGTCAAGTATCAAATCTTTCGTAATTTTATATGTCAAATGGCTACCTTTTCCGGCAATACAAATTATATGATCTTTTTGAATTCGACCATCAGAAGCATGAGTCGTGTTCTTCATTTTATCCAAACACTTATACTTTTCCGATTAACATCCAAACAGGACTATAATACAACTTTTTCGTCAATGAAAACTATGAAAGTATAGATCCAGATCTGGTCTTTGATCACTAAGTTTTATATTTAGCGACCGTTTAAAATTAGAATATTTTCATAACGAATAGAAAGACAGCTATAGGCGCATTAGCTTCAGAATAAATTCTACAAGTTCAATTCATACAACGACTTTTAGACGCTTCCACAGAACATCTCACCAGGATTTACAACCTCTAAACATCAACTGGAATGATTCTTTTCGAAATTGATTAAGCCTTTAATAACGTTTGGCATGACGGAAATGTTGGATTTAAATTGCCAACTTATATTTGTAAAATTTTTATCTCGCCCCAACTCGACACAACATTACCGTTAAACATTAAAACGCCGCCATTTTCCAATAATTCCTGCGTACGCTATAACAATCATATGATCACTTTGGCATTCATTTCGAGACCGCAGTATTTTCACATGGCCAACTGTATATGGCTTTATTACGATCAAGAGTTGCAAGTCAATAGAAGGTGTGTATTGAATTGAATCCACAGCAAGGAAGATTATTAATTAATAACCAGAGACAATTCACACGCAATGTAATTTTTTAAGAGGTTCTTCGTAAAAATCAGTTTGTGTGTCAAATATTTTTTTATCATTTCAAATATAATACATAATTATGTACTTACTTATATACCAACTACTAGTATACAGACACGTCATAGATTTTCCATCTCTACCAAATTTATTATATTTCCAGTAGGCATAGGCAGTTAGAGGTCATTGGTAAAAAATATTAGTTGGAAAACCTATCATGACATATTCAGAAATATACTTTGAAACCAAGTTGGCGTTTGGCATTTATATTAAAAATACGCCCAACCAAATTACGAGATATTGTATCTCTTTATAAATCAAAATTACAGCTCTCAAATCAAAATAAAATATCTATAGGTACTTGAAGAAGATAGGTACCTAATTCTCAAGCAATGCTGCTTCATGGTTGTAAAGAATGGGGAAATAGTGGAATGCGTCACATTACAAAAAAAACTATACACTTCACAAAATACGCTTATCTAAATGTGGACACATTGTGATGATCGATGGATCAATTCTATACTTCGACTTTCCTGGTTGCTTTATTAGTTCGTTAACAAATAGGGTCTCCAACCATCGTGATGTCTTCAAAAACATTAAAAAGATTATGAAGATATCAGATAGTTATATCCAGAGGGAGAGGCAAGACGTTTGATCCATTGCAGACCATTCTCTAATTGGAGTAGATATTTATATTACGCTGTGAGCCAAGAACCTTAATTACTAATACACAGGGGCGTAGCGAGGGTTTGAGCCGTGGGGGGGGGGGTGACTTTCATTGAAATGCCGACTTATTTCAGGAACTTGCCGACTGTATAGAAATCATGAAAATCGGCCCAGTGGTTATAGAGTTATATCTAACGTCAACGAGTTTCACTCCATAGAAGATGTTTTTTGTATGGGAGGCGCCACGCCCCTTTGTCCAATTTTGACCAATCTTAACAGTAACACCCCTGGGCTAATACCTAAAAGACCATTCTCATAAGAGCGATCAACTACCTAAGATCGATCGACTATTCGCAAGCTTTGACAGTCCGTTCACATGAACACTTTTATAGGTCGCGACAGTTCGCGAATTTCAGCCATCAGTTTCTACCCACAATGTCTTGTCTAGTTTGAGGTTAAGTTCGAACGAATATTTAATTTGCTAGTTTATGGAATGCGTATTAAATGATGTGGATTGCGAATAAACTTTGACAATTCGCGCGGTTGTTTTCGTTCGCGGCAAAAAGTTTGGAATTCGAAATTTCGTTATTTAAACTGTTTATAAACTTATTTTCTTAATACATTTTGATAGGATAATTAATTATCCTCCTCTTTGCCCAAACACACGTTTGCCGCGAATTGTTAAAGTTCACATTTCACATTAATAAGCCGCGAACTAGCGAATAACACATTCCTTCGAATTTAATCTCAAATTAGAAATGCCAACCGTCCTTTTTACAATCGAATCGAAACTCGATAAATTGTAAGGATTTCAGTCGGCAATCTCACCGATGCCGACCGTCCTTTTTAAAATCGAATCTAAACACGCAAAATTTTAAGAATTTCAGTCGGGAAATTCACCGTTGCTGACCGCCCTTTTTAAAATCGAATCTAAACTCGCTAAATTTTAAGGATTTCAGTCGGCAATCTCACCGATGCCGACCGTCCTTTTTAAAATCGAATCTAAACACGCAAAATTTTAAGAATTTCAGTCGGGAAATTCACCGTTGCTGACCGCCCTTTTTAAAATCGAATCTAAACTCGCTAAATTTTAAGGATTTCAGTCGGCAATCTCACCGATGCCGACAGTCCTTTTTAAAATCGAATCTAAACACGCAAAATTTTAAGAGTTTCAGTCGGGAAATTCACCGTTGCTGACCGCCCTTTTTAAAATCGAATCTAAACTCGCTAAATTTTAAGGATTTCAGTCGGCAATCTCACCGATGCCGACCGTCCTTTTTAAAACCGAATCTAAACTCGCTAAATTTTAAGGATTTCACCGACTCACCGATTTTAAGGAGTTCATCTGAAACCTTTGAAATACCGACTTTTGTATACATTTACAAGTTTAAAAACCTATACCTTATGGAAATCCAAACTTAAGACCTAATTTTTGAAAATTGATCGTTGATTTGCCGACTCTTCAAAAGCGTGGGGTGGTGCGACACCTCGTTCAATAGTCCTAGTCTACGACAGAAACCACTAAATAACTGCGCCAATGACTTTTAAAAAGAATGGTGATACCATCTACTGGTATTGTCATAATTGATACAATACTGGCTCCCTTTGGCAGTGCCTGTACCTCTCTTTAGAAGGCCGTACTGTACCATAGCCAGGGTCGTCAGGGAATTTGATTGAGCTATGTTTAATTCCTAGTAGAATATATCGCCGCCCGTTCCTACAACCATATCTGACATGTCTGCTTTTTGGTTGGTTTCGTGGTTTACAATTCTTTTCTACTTGGAAAGTACAGGAGATAAATAGTTTTTCAAGTCTAGAGATATGACGACGTGTAAATAGAATAACAACTTTTTTATCATACTTTTTTATACCCCCCACAGAAAGGTACACTTTACCATTACATTTGTAACGCCAATAAGGAGTCACCGGAGAATCAGGATCAAATTCTGAGTCGATTTAGCCATGTCAATCTGTCTGTCTATTGAAAATACGATAGTGTCCAAACTAGGCGAATGAAATTTTGTGAGAGACTTTGTCAGGTTGATATTGGCTATAATGGGCTATATCGGTCGAGTACCTAGTTCTTGTTTTTTTTTATTTTTGTCAATGGAAATTAGCCTGATGCATAAAAGTAATGTTTCAAAAGAAAGATAAATTTTTAATTTGTGAAATCGTTGTAAAAATATATTGTAATAAAACCTCTTCTTAATTTATATATACGAAATATAACTAAGTAAGAAAAACAAGCTTTTGTAAGTAGGTAGATATTAAACCGCACTATAAAATTAAATAATGGTTTAAAAAAAACTATTAAACGCTTTTATAAGTACCTACCTACTGCACTAAAAAGAAAAAAAAGAAAAAGATTAACCAATCTATTTTTAAGATTTATCCTGGAAGGTGCTTAGTGTAAGCCATATTTGTAGTTATGTATTACAGTACCTTACCTACTACCTCGATAATCATCAATCAGTTATCCAAAAATGTGAACCGGAAAAAGTTAACATTGCATATATTCTAAAATGTGAACTCAAAACCAGATTTTGGTACTCGATAATGTGAACCTCGAAAATGTGAATTATCCAAAAATATGAACCGGAACACATATGAAAAAACAATTCCTGATACTCGAATATGTGAACTTTTATTGTACAATTGTACATCCCGTCCGAAAAATCATTCATTGGTGTCCTTCTACATACATAATACAGTTTTTTGTCTTTTATTTTTGTTTGATGAGACGTCGAGTGCGCCTCAGCTTTCGATTTCTTTTTTCTTTTGTTTGTAAATACGGCACATGCCATGCCCCATAAAGAGGGTTCAGTTTTTTTTTTTTTTTTAAATTACTATATTTTAGTGTCTTTCCTTTTATTTTTCAAAGATGAAATGCAACGAATTTGTTCGTATCCAGAAATGTGAACCCCTCGAAAATGTGAACTGCCCATGTTTTAATTATCGATGTGGTAGGTACTGTTATTATTTGAGTGACCCTTCCAGAACAAACCTTCAAAATAGATTGGTTAATTTGTACTATTATTATTATTATTTTTTTTTTTTTGCTTTTTAATGCACTTATAAAAGCGTTTAATTAGTTTTTTAAACTATTATTTTCAAATTCATATTATATTGTGTCACTTATAGGTAGGTACCTCAGAGCCCATCAACCCACTTTGTAATTAAGACTGCTCCCATTCGTTCAGCTATTATCGGTCCTCTTGGGTGTTTGTATGTGTAATGCAAAGGTAAACTTTGCCGTATTGCTCTTAAATGAATTTCAACTTGTTTCACTTCAATTATCGAAACCAGATGCTACAACAGTGGTAGTATAGAGTGTACACAGCCCCCGTAGAGTAAATTTAAAAATCACTCTGAATAATTCATCGAGTTCCATACACAGACTTGCTGTTACTGCACATGAAAAACTTTCCGTCTCCCCGTCATCCTTACATTGCCGGTGCCATTACATCAGAAAACTTGAGCAGACACATATTTTCATTGTTTTCCCTGCACAAAGAGAAAAGGACTACACAATCTACAACGCCAATCCCTCAGGTTTCGGTCGTCAACAAACAGTCTTGAACCAGTATTACCGGTACCGGTATAGTACATAGATACACAGTAACAGCATTCTCTTAGGGAGCGCTCAAGAAATCTTCTGTATTCCAAACTCCAAGGGTTCTCGCATCGATGAGTAGTGAATTAATGGTGAGCAAAGTTGTAGAGTCAATGAAGAAAGTGAGTGTATTTACACAATTGTCGCTCCGTATACCGTACGGCGTATCTACACCATGCAAGGACACACACATTAAATGGGGAACAGGGTCTAACATCACCAGGAAGGTGATGTTCCTCCTTCGTTTTGAATTTTCATTCAAAGATCAGTGGGTTAAAATGCAAACACATTTTCTAAGAAATTAGAATGTTATGGCCTGATGATGATGACTGCCGATGGGCGGGGGAAATAGAATGGATATCCTAGAGACACGACAATGATGGAGATGTTCTTGAAAGGACACGGGAGGGGATGGTAAAACGTTTCAAAATTTCAAGTTGTTGATGACAGAGTATACATGGGAGGTCTATGGTGGTTCTGGTTCTGGCTCTGGGTTACTTTCGGGACGGGTTCGGATATACTGATAAAACAAATTAAAAGTAAATATTTTCTCTAACGTCTGGACGGGAGGACGGTTAGTGGGAGGATTTGTTTGTCAACGGAAATGGAATGGGGTTTTATGTTACGAAAGAGTTTTCGTTTTAAGTCATTGCAGGCCTGAGGCAAAATACCAGAGATATGACAGAAAGCTATGAAAATAAAGCGAACGATTGTGATTTTAACCAAAATGAAGGATGAGTATTTTTGATTTTCTAAATTAGACACAGCTTTGCTCTAGGACTTGAAGATATTTCATACTGTAGTCCGGGTAGGGACACATTATTGTATATGAATGTTTATGAAAGCTATAGAACTTTTTTTATAATAATAATTAGGTACATAAATCTAACGAAAAGAGGAGATGACCGGTTTTGGTAGGGAAGAATACCCTATGCCTTTACGCTGTCCAATGAAAGGTGATTTTAATTTATTTAGTGAATTTTAAAGAAGTGATTTATTAAATTCCTTATTTGTTTGAGATAAAAGAGTTTATTGCATTTGTACCATTGTTAAACTAAATTTAGTTTGAATTGCAATTTCTGACATATTGCAAATTTGGCTATTGTTATCCAATTTTAGGCTACTCCTTCAATCATTTGAGGCTATACGGCTATACCTCACCCATAACGCGTTGAATATTTGCATCCCAAGGCTAAGTATTTTTTTATTTATCATCATATAGCAAAAACTTTACATAGCAAAGTCATGCAAAATCCATTGAGAACAAAATTATATTGCACAAAGTAATTTTCCAGGCTATTTTGCTATATGGTTGCCAGGTATGGGGTGACTGCGCAACTTGCCATTTAATCAAGCTGCAAGTATCCCAAAACAAAATTTTAAAAATGATACTAGACTTACCTTGCGACCATTCGACTCGTCATATTCACGCAAGACCGGATGTTGAACTGATAGCTAATAGAATCCTTAAACTAAATCGCACTTTTAAAACAAGATGCAGTTTCACGG
This sequence comes from Cheilosia scutellata, assembly GCA_955612985.1. Lineage (NCBI taxonomy): Eukaryota > Metazoa > Arthropoda > Insecta > Diptera > Syrphidae > Cheilosia > Cheilosia scutellata. The sequence goes on from OY015313.1 coordinate 66,108,027, forward strand.
ATAATCCGCTTATGAACGGATTAAATACGCCTGACGATTAATATTGTACTTATTTGATATTGAATAATTATCACTTAATATTTCTTATTTATTTTTTGTTATTTTGTTACTTGTTATTTATTACTTATTATGTTATATGTTATATGTTATTTATTATTATAATTTATTATTTATTTTTTATTATTTATTACTTATTATATATTATTTATTTTTTGTTACTTATTATTTTGTTACTTATTAATTATTAGTTATTACTTATTGTCATATATATTATTATAATGTATTAATTATTAGCTATTATTTATAATTTATTTATGTATGTATGTATGTATGTATGTAATAGAGACATTAGCACAGGCCTCGGCCCTCATTGAAGCTAAGCTCTGGGCCTCCGGTTATCGTAGAATAGCGCCAATGCAAATGGACAAACTAAACCCGTAAATAAGCTGATTGAATAATTACAGAGACGTAAATATTCAAGGTTCTTACATATACCCGTATTTATTGGGAACATAGGATGTGGAGGTCCCATTTCCTGTAAATCTTGAAATTACTTCGAGTTCTAAATCTCTTCCATATAGCTTTGATTTTTGATGTTGTGGTTGATTTCACAATTTCCCAATGTCTGCCTTGGCTCCGCGAGGCACTTTTAAAGCGTCTGTTTGCGAAACCGCTGAGCTTAACATATCCACCTTGCTGAATCTGTAGTCCAGCCAAACTCTTGCCAATTGCCAATTGCCCAACAGCAAGGCCAGAGGTTGATGCGATTGCAGAGGCATCAGTCTGTAAGTTTTTATTTATTTATATTGATCCCACGAGTATCCGGGAAAGAAACATCACCCATGCCAGGGCCCAGTACGACACAGGAAGGCTGGTTTAAAACCGAAGGTCGCCTTGTATTCAGAGTCCGCAGATTAGCGACTAAGCACTCTCTTAGCCACGCATCCCTCAGTATATGCTGTTCCACCTTGAACTCGAGATTTGATAATGCGGTTTACTCCCCATAGGCAGTTCTTAGTTAGTTGCTCCTCAAAAACCTGTCTGCCATGGGTGACCCGACAGCATAGCCCATTGAGTCATTGCAACATTAAGCCTTCACACCGGCGCTTATACGATTGCGAACACGTCAAGGTCCCTGCCCCTAGCGAAGGGCTATTATTTATAATTTATTTATTATTATTTATTATTGATTATTTATTTTATTTATTTTTATTTATTGATCTTTGTAGGTATTCGTAGATACATTTTTGTGTACATATAAATGTACTTGTACTTAACTATTTATTGTACTATTATCTTGTTACTTGTATACATAGTATGTATGTACCTACCACGTAAAAAACCTTTGTTTTTCTTTTCTTTTAGTTATTTTGTATTATGTACTTTTTTTACATGCTTATACTGAAGGTATTTTTTTTCGTCACGGTTTAAAAATCTTTCAACGCGAATTACCTTGTTTCGACAGCTGGTGGACTGTATATTAATATCCTCCTCCTGCTCCTTATCAGTTTTCGATTTATTTTTACATTTTTTAAAGCAGCAATAATAATATTATTAAACATACAAAAAATTCCCTGTTGGAGCTGATGATACAAAATAATATAGTAAAAAAATTATACAGTGTTCCATTTCTGGTTTATCCGGGCGCGTCGGTCCTGAACAACCTAAAAGTTGGTCCTGGTCATTTTTGCGCCCTTCTGGCCTACGCCCTGTGCCTTGGCACCGCCCTAGGCGAGGAAGTTATTATTCCAAGAATTCCGATGATACTGAAGGGAATCGACCCGAGTGCAACTGATCCAGTAAATAGTTTAACAGAAAGTAGTGCAACAATGCTACGAGAATCATGCAAGCACATTTTAAATGAATCTTCTTAAACACTTGGCCAATGATTTAGGTATTAATGTCAAAGGGACGCATATTTTAAGAATACTAAATTTGATTAATTTATGTTAATTTACACTCCGTGTCACATGATTACGAGCAGGCTGTTTTTATTTTTAATTTTACGATATTTTTCAAACCCTTCGCTGATCTGGGAAAACCGAATTGCACAAGGAATGCAGGATATATTATGTTTATTAGAAAAAAAATGGGATTAAGTTGATAAATGCAACTTTTATGAAGCTTTTCCCAAAAAGGTCATAAAATGTACCTGTTAATTTTGTGTCACTTGATTACGAGCAGTGGCTTAATCTACCTGCTACCATGTTTTAAATCAAATAAAAGGATACTTTGAGTATTAGGGAGCTTAGTTAAAGTAATAATTTCATACAATCAACAACTTTGGGTGAAGGAAAGACATTAACCAAGGAGGAAATTGACCAAATTGGAGCTTACCAGGATCAAGGATAATCCTTCCGTTTCAAAGCCAGCAAGATTGGAAGAGGCGCCACTGTTGTTAACAGCTTTATTAAGGACCCTGAGAACTATGGAAAAAACCGCAAAGGAAGAGTCAGCAAAGCAATAACATGTCAGGAAAGGCGGGCGATACTGAGAGCTGCTTCAAGTTCAAGGCTCTCAAGGCTAAAATTAAGGCAGAAACTGGAGTCACAGCTAGCAGATCGACTGCTCATCGCGTGATACAGAAGGCCAGCCATATTGGCCATGAAAAAATGAAGAGGAAACCACCATTGAATGCGGCACGTAAGAGTTGAGCCTTGAGTTTGCAACAAGTGTGACAGGTGGAATCGAGAGTCGCATACCTTCGTCTTTTCTGATGAAAAAAATTTCATTTGGACGGACCTGATGGATACAGCTGTTTAACAGCGGTGTAACAGGTCCCTAACAGCTGTTAAGCAGCTGTATGCATCAGGTCCGTCTAAATTAACAGCTGTTTAACAGCTCCCTAACAGCTGTCGCATGACTCTCGATTCCACCTGTCACACTTGTTGCAAACTCAAGGCTCAACTCTTACGTGCCGCATTCAATGGTGGTTTGGGAAAAGCTTCATAAAAGTTGCATTTATCAACTTAATCCCATTTTTTTTTCTACAATATAAACATAACATATCCTGCATTCCTAGTGCATTTGGGTTTTCCCAGATCAGCGAAGGGTTTGAAAAATATCGTCAAATTAAAAAAAAAAATTGCCTGCTCGTAATCAAGTGACACGGAGTGTATGTTTTCCATTGAATGTTCTCATTGTTCCACTTGTAATCTTGTAAAGCCTCCACAAGTTATAAGATTTTATCTTAATGTGAAACAACAAATAAATAAATAAATGATTTCGATTCAATAAAGCAAAAGCAAATGCCTTGCTGCCACTTGAATTACATTCACTTCAATCTAGTTAAATTAATTTTTGAGCCCGGTGAACTGCAGCAAATAGATGTGATCAGCTCTACATCCCAGAATAGCTCCACTGACTGCAGAAATGCGGGAAAGCTCTTACATTCCGCGCCACTTGAATACCACACCTCGTAGTTCGGTTTCCTATCGCCCATTGGTCCCAGAGACTTTTTTTTTTTTAAATTAAACTTCGTTTAATTGTTGTGATTTGATTAGAAGGAAGATTTAAAGAAGTAAGATCTAAAGCTTTAAGTACATATAAACCAAAAAGTATTAACTAAAAACCGGCAAAATGTGGGGTCTTCATTTTGCGCCACTTAAATAGAACACTTAAACGAAAAATGTTGTTTAGAAAATGCTGCTTCTTTTGAACACATTACTTAAATTTAAGATAATTGGGGTATTTTAGATTTAAACATTTTTTTTTTTAATTTTGTTTCGAGCCACCTTTCTGCTCCAAAATGCACAAATCCGGTTTGGAAGGGATCCATATGCATATACATATTGGCCAAATAATTTAGCGAAATTGAGCTCCAAGCTAATTCGATGGCTTGGGTTTGTTTAGATATAAGTAGTCCGATTCGTATACTTGACATGTCAACCATCCCCAAACATTTTCGATGATGCCATTGTATATTTCCAAATTAAATTTTGTTCGTCTGAGAAGGCACACAATATCACTACGAAGTCCAGGTCACATGTGCGCGACAAAAACGGAGGCTTTGCACTTTTCGAGCCGGGTGACTTCTTCTTGATTTTTAGTTTTTTTTATATACTTAGCATTAGAATTAATACGACGAATAATATAGTGAGACTTGCTTTGATACAACAACCACCGTCAGTCAATTCCTAGCCGTACACAAGAATGGCTTACGCAAGTACAAGTTCTAACTAGTCCAGGAGGTCAAAGTTAATGACCAAAGCCGTTTGTTTGATGACTGGGCCTTGGAGCGCTTGGAAGAGCCATGGTATGAAAAATATTGGGAATCCCTGACTCAGGGGAATGACGTGTTGTGGGAGGACTTATCTTTTCACCGTCGTTAGGTTGGTTTTGAAAATGCGCTATGTCGGTCTATGCTCGGAGCATTATGCTCGCAGAATCTCTCTGTGTATGTCAAACCATTTATGATCAACTCACAACCCTAAACAGCCTAACCTAACCATCCCTTTCGGTTATTACCCTGTCATTATTCATTCCTGTTCAGAGCATTTCACTTCGATTTTGATTTTGTTGGTTAATTTCTATTAAAATTGGAATCATTAAAGGCTATTCTGCCCATCAATTCATTCATTCATTTTGAAATCGTCCGCTTGTTCATTAAGTGGGTCTAGGTGTGGGTTGCTCAAGTGGACCCTCCATAGCTCTCTCTGCCATCGAGTCAAAATCATCAAGGGCAATTACCATACGGGTAGAGGAGAGATTATGTTCTTGATCTAACTACTTCATCCTGTGTCTACCTAGAGGACGCCTGACTGATGGTACGGATTCCATAGCACGTCGTGATATCCTGGTCGGGGACATGCATTTAACATAACCAAACCGCCGAAGTCCGGACAAGTAGCTGTTCAACATTGAGTTCCTCACGTATTCTGGTATTTCTCATACGTTCTCTACGGGTCACACCAGCAATGCAACGGAGGAATCCTATTTCGGCAGTTTGTATCCGCGATCTTCTTCTTTCGGTCATTACCCAAACCATGAGGGTAAGAGTTGGAACAAACACCGAATTAAAGACTCACAGCTTTGCTTTGGCACCAAGTTCAGTCCTCCTAATAATAGAATGACCCAGCTGTCTCGAAATTGATCCAGCCTGACCAATCCTACAGGAAAACTCGGCATTGCTCCTTCCATCTGCCTATCAAATGTGACTTTAAATATCGATGCGTTGATTTTTATAAATACCTTAAAATAAAGGCAGAATTACTTTGTCAAATCACTCTAAAGGACAAATACAAAAGAACAGCCACAGAAGGAGATATTAAAATGGAAATCGCTTTTTGTCTTTTTTCATTTTCATTGAATACAATATTTAGGTAGGTATACTTCCCCATGCTGCATGGTTTGTCTCATTCACCGGCAAGATGACCTATTAAATTTTGAAAACAAACAACCAAAGCCCAAAGGTTGAGTTTTGATAAGTCTATACACACGCGGTACACCACAAGTATGGAAACGGACTTAGGCAAAAGAACATTAAATCGTTCATATTGCAATCGATGTAGGTAAGCCAGGTGTCAAAATATAGAGAACATCCAACACGAACGAATGAGGATATCTCCGACGCCACAACAAAGGAGAAATTTTGTGAGGAGACTTAACGCGTGGAACAAACCGTCAGACCTTTCGCCGATCGCGTATCATATTGAGATGTCCTATTCAGTCAGCATCAAGAAGCCATTAGAAACGCTGACAGTCTGTCTATCTGCAAGACTTGGTTGGAAGGAAGATTTCCTGATAACTGAATCTTCAGAATCGTTTGACTGATCAAGAAGAAAGCAGACTGCGCCAACTATAGACTGTCTTTAATATTGCATATAAGTTCCTGTGTTAACTACTGTGTAACATCTCAAACATGTGAGGTTGTATAAATTCAGTTCAAAGTTTTATTTATAGATTGCTAATAACTGAATACACTACCAACTACCAATACACTATTTTGATGCTACAAAAAATCGTACTACTGTCCTGACCCAACTATGTATGTAGTGTCTGTGTGCTGGTTATGCAAATGTAAACGAAACCCCAATCAGCAATAATTTTTTTGTTCTCTTATCAAAAAATAAACTCTTCGAAATCAATTTACCCCCAACGTAGCTATAGCCAGCATGTCTTGACAAGTTAATTAAACTTCGTAAAATTCTAAAATTGTTAAAAGGACTGTAACAATATACCGAAACCGAACTTCATATAAGATCTCTCTCGATAAAAATACAGCACTATAGGTACATATACAACCACCCTGAACCAATAAAAATTGCAAATGTACTGACCCACTCCATTATGCTTTCTATGCTCTCTATATCATGTCATGTTATTTCTTTCCAAAAATGAGTTTGATGTTCTAAAATTCCATTTTTAAAACCCTAACCCTTCAAAAAATGGGCAAAAAAATGGTTCGTCTCAAACGAGCAACAGTAACAAACTTTTTAACAATGTGGAGTCTTCATTTTTAGGTCACATGCATCAACGCCATCACTAGCCCCCCCCCCAATGTCGTCGTATTACCGACCTCATCCCTCACCACCCGTTGTTGGTTTGTTCTGAATTGTGTTATGAAACTTGCCTTGAACAATGTAATCCACCCTTTTCATGTACACGTTATTATGTTTTAACCCATGTCGAGTATGTAGACCGCAATGAGAGAAGAAAATTGTTCCATTGCGGTTGACCGGATTCTGTCCGAGTTTTTAACTGACATTGAATTTCCCTTCTCGATAAATTTGAAAGCCGGAAATCGATGAACCGCTATGGTAATGCCGAATCCGTATATTTGGGCTTAATAAGACCAACAAGCCAAATAGAGGGTAGTAGCCAGTGCTGTCTTACCTAATACGTTGACGCACGAATAAGAGGGATAAATATTTTCACATTTTAAATTGACAAGGATGTGAGATGTGGGTTTGGATGTATGGATGTGTGCATACTGCATATGCTGATGCTCACGTTTGTAGATTTTAACATCATTGTTGGGAGTTGGGACAATATAAAAACGTAACTTAATAAAATCGAATAAAAGGTATCTGCCGCTGATAAAATATACCAAATGTTGGTGCAGGGAAATAAGTCCACGGGAATCTGCTCCACATGGGAATTTACTCCACCGGAAGTGGGAAGTAAGTCCATTTGTCCAGTGTTTTACAGAGAGAAACAAGTCCACTTTAAAAAAAGTGGAGTTAATTCCCACTAACTCCACACTGAAAAGGTGGGAAATAATATCACTATGCTTTGGTCCACTCTTCAACATATTCATTCATTCATATTAATATAAAAACAAGTAAAAGTGTTATCATCGGCCTGGCCGATGCTTTGATACCCTCTACTGCATAAAAGTCATGCAAAATGTTCGCCATGCCATATTGGCTTGGTATATAGGAGGTACCAGAACTACTTGACCGACATAGACAATTTTCAGTACCAACTTGACGACGGTAAAAAAAAGTCCTCTCACAAAATTTCATTCGCCTAGATCGATTCGTTTGGACGCTATCGTGCTTTCAACAGACAGAGAGACACATGGGTCTAATAGTGGTTTTGTATGGGAGGTACCAGAACTACTTGACCGACATAGCCCATTTTCAAAACCAACCTGTCGACAATAAAAAGAAGTCCTCTCACAAAATTTCATTCGCTTAGATAGATTCGTTTGGACGCTATCGTGTTTTCAAGAGAGAGAGACACATGGGCCAAAGATTGTTTTTGTATGGGAGGTACCAGAACTACTTGACCGACATAGACCATTTTCAATACCAACCTGAGGACCGTAAAAATAATTTCAGTTGACTAAGTCGATTCGTTTGGACGCTATCGTGATTTCAACAGACGTAGATACACATGGGTCTAATAGTGGTTTTGTATGGGAGGTACCAGAACTACTTGACCGACATAGCCCATTTTCAATACCAACCTGACGACGGTAAAAATAAGTCCTCTCACAAAATTTCATTCCCCTAGGTCAATTCGTTTGGACGCTATCGTGCTTTCAACAGACGGACAGACAGACAGACGGACAGACAGACAGACGGACATGGCTAAATCGATTTAGAATGTGATCCTGATTCAGAATATATATACTTTATAGGGTCTCCGGTGAATCCTTCTTGGCGTTACAAATGTAATGACAAAGTGAATATACCTTCCTGTGGAGGGTATAATAACGTGTGGACTCTAGGTGGTCCTAGAGTCCTTGCAAACTACGCATTAAGAGCGATAAACTGCATGTAGAAAGGAGTAGAAAGGAAAATATTTCGAAAGGGAGGATCGTGTCTCGAAAAACCGAGACATTATTTTGAAAATTTTTAATTTTCACACCCAAAATCAATCCTCCCTTTCTCAAAAAATTTGCTTGGCATCTTAAATAAGCTTTAAATGAACTTCTTACCCATTTTAAAATATCTGCAAGGCAAGCAGACTATAACACCACCATAATAGCCGCGTTTTATTATCCCTAATGATCCATATGGATCATCGATTTACCCGCACTACAACAAATCTACGAGATCCTGTGTTCTATCGGGCTCAAATTTCGTGATCCAGATATCCAATCCCAAAACCCAAAGAGTTAAGTAATTTTTACTTCTGAATGTTTCCACTTCTGTTCTGTGCTCTCAAGTACGGAGTTGCCACATCGTAAAATGGCAGAATAGAAATTTGCAACTACCGAAAATTGCGTCTAACCGAAAATTGTCGAAATCTAAATATGCCATCTAGATATATTAGTGTAGTTTTTAGCAATTCAGTAGCAAAAGAAAAGAATATAAGTGTAGTTTGATGTTGTTCGAAGTTTCTAAAAGTTGAATAAAACAAGAAAAAACCAACGAATGGCAGCGCCATTAAAAAGTAAATACAGAGAAACAGCTGTGCGAATGATGTCAACAAAGATCCAAAGAAAACTCAAAGCAATGGATATAAATACAAATAAATCGTAAATCAAAAGTTTCTTTTTAGGTTTTAAATATCTTTACAACACAAACAATAGTCTGGACGGAGGGATGAAACAATCGCTTTCCTCCATTCCTATTCAACGTACACCAATTACAACTGAAGTCATGTTTACTATTTACTTCGTAGGTGTGTCAGAAATTAATCAGGGGTGCCAAACATGCAAAGTAATATTTTTTCATGATCTGGATCGTTTTATTATCAGGGGATGATCCATATGGATCATTAGCGATAATACAACGCGGCTAATAATATGAGGGATACATTTTTGCGTGAGAAGAATCTAAAGGCGTCCGAAAAAAATGTTGAGCAAGGGAAAATTAAAAATTCGCGCGAATTATGTCACGGCAAAATTAAAAATTCGCGCGAAATTAAAATTCAAAAAAGATTTGGATTAACACCGCAGCATAATATGGGTGTCTGTCAATTTTTTCTCTAAGGTTTAGAAGAAATGACGACAAATTTATGGGTGTCAGACCTTTGGCGTTAGCATTTTAGCAAGCGAGCTTCTATACCAACATTGGGTACAAAAACACATTTATTTCCGTTCATTACTTATAAATGTTAACCAAATCCAGGCAACTTTTGAAGTTTATAGTGAACCAAGAAAGGTTCAGTTTAATATTCCGTTGAAGTTCGTTACCCGCTCATTATTAAAATATGTTTTATCTGCTTATCACTGCCATTGCTGAGGCAAAAGTTAGTTTCGTAATAGGATTGTAGCTATTTGGGAAGTGGGAATCCATTAAAAGATCCAGGAAGTCTGAGCTAAAGGTGATCCACCGGCAATCTGTTCTTTTAAGTTAGCTATATGTATAATGTATCTTAGGAGTAGCTGCTAGGTTCTGGTTGTCTCAGAGATCTCTTCTATTATAGTTTCCAGGACTTACGTTGCACTTTCTTAATGTTGATTTTGTAATACATATACTTGCTCATGGACTCATTTACGACTTAACCTATTTTTGAAGCTTCTGTCTCAATATGTATTTGCAAACGCGCTATTGACAGCCATAATTATTGTGAACTATCAAAAATAGGTCCGTATGCAGTAGTCTCTGAGGGTTCTCATATAAATAAAGTGAGCTATTTTGGAACTTGCGTAGTTTGTGTATGTGTAGTGAGGATAGGCTTAAGCTCATTAATAAGGCCACCTGCATTTCCCAATATGTATGTATTATTTTCATATATTATTATGCTTAGGGCATGCCGAATGAGAGACGTCTTAATTTTTCAATTCTGGACATTATAGGTGTGTTTATTTTAATTGTTATCTGGACTCTGAAGATCAAACCTGACACAAACTGTTTCGGTTCTGTGCCAGTCCCGTATCTGGAGTCACTTCTTGGCAATCCGTTTTTATGACGTCTTCTCATCGCTTCCGCTTTCTGCCTATTGGGGCCAGCGTTCCCTCCCGTGCAACTATTGTACTCATTTGCTCATTTTGAGTACATTTTTATATACTGAGTACGGATACTACTTTGAAGCCGTCGCGTACTACTATTTCATTACATATAAACATAATTCATTTTTATTTTTTTCGAAATATGTACATAACATTTTTGTTTCCTAAACCTGACACTTGAGGAGTACTTAATTACCTACTTATAAGGACCTTTTTACTTTCCCATACAATTTTAGTATGACCTGTCAATTTCATAGATTAAAAAGTGCCCAATTCTAACATAAAATCACAAAACGTTTTGTAAGAGAACAAAAATTGACTTTATGTAGTGAGAGATTTGTTTTCTTTAAAAATTGTTGAAATGTGCATAATACAATAATAGTACGAATTTGAACAATGGACATTATGGTGCAATTAAAACTGTAATCAACGTAATTCTAATGTTATATGTACCTACCTACTTTTGTTTTAAAGAAGATGTGTAAGTTACTCAATAAATATTATTTACTAATGGAGCTAGAATGGCCAAGCACTGACGCACTAAGTAGAGCAAACTCCGTTACATAAAACTTTCAGGAATAATGAGGAGTTCTTCGATTTTCAACTAGCTATTTATTTGCACCGAAGTTGACTCTGTATACACTGGAACTAAGTCAAAGCTTCAGCAAAGTCCAAGAATTGACTGGTGAATCTGCCCACTGCCTTTTTGATGTATTTTCATACTATTGGAGAGGTAACTTCTATGTTTGTGCAATTTTTGCAATGCTTTTCGTATTTTGCACTTTTTCAACAATTTTTAAGGAAAACTGTGAAAAACGGTTTTGTGTTCATACAAATTTATTTGATGTTTAACAAATCAGATATAATTCGCTATGCGAAACAACATACATATTGTTATGAAATAAAGGAAAACTAACTTCGTCTTTATTTATTTGTGAATTTGTAAAAGTAAGAAAACAATTTATATTGGGAAATTAAAGTCGAATTTTCTAGAAATGAATGTTAAGAAAATACGATATAGTCACATTGGTCGAAATTATAGCTTTTTGAACTACGTCCTTAATACATTATTAGTCTTAAAAGTTATTGTTTGAATAGCTATATGAATTCTAACAGGAAAAAATAGCTCAGTTTATTTATAATATTTTTTAACTAAAGAATGTAGTCTCAAAAACAATAAAACTACAACTAAGCAATTTATAGAAAAACAGATCATACCATAAAAAAAAAAAATATACATAGCGACACCACATTTAGGCACTATTTTTATCAAATTTGTTTGTCAAAATCAGCATGGCCACATGGTGTTATTACGTCAATAGATTACTGATTGCGGAAATTGAAAGAAATTCTAATTTTGACCACTTTTATACTTATAACTGGAAAGTATACTTTAGTTTAGCTGCATTGTTAGACGCACTACCTTGGCAGCCATTTGAGTACTATTTTCTACCCAGATGAGAACTCTGCCCAACCAAAAGGGAGGGAACGCTGATTGGGGCTTGTTAGCTTGCCAGCAATTTTTCTGCATCCGGTTCTCTCGGATTCCAATCGTGCCACATATCCGTCCCATTTGCTCAGATTTATTAGACACCTTTATGATACTTGGTTAATAAACCTCAGTCTTAATGATTACCTCAATTAAAATTTTAAGACGACACCGAACTCTCTTTATGTCTCATAATGCATATCGCACTTTAAAAACAGAGAAAAAAAAAACTCCCTCAAGCGAAATCATCATCACACGCTCCATTTATTTCACAAAGATTTTCAATTTCCATTTTCGGCGGACTAATATTCCCATATTTTAGGGAATCCTTGACATTCTTCGAATTAAGCGAAAGTCTCTACGTATTGCAAGTACAAAAGTCATTAGCCTCCTGCAAAATTCGCGTTCTCTTCTTCATCCCTGACGTCGACCAGATATCCCACACCCATGACACCATCCACTTCGAAAGGGTTGTCATGAATAATTAAAATTTAATGCACTGCAGGGGTTGAACACATATTATACTCGTACGCCCTGTCGAGCCCGACCATCCACCTCCACTTTACATATGCAAAATGCGGACATCATACATGGAAATATGTTCTTCTAATGAAATCATCTCAGCCATTTCCTCCGCCGCGCTGTGTGCCGAAATGTGTTCTGCTTCGGGATGCTCTCCAGCTAATGGGCGGTGTCGGTGTGTAGGTATATGTAATGGGCGAAAGTATATCAAAGAAACGATGCTGACATCCGAATAAGGGCGACACAACCGGGTTATGGTGAAAGGGGTATTATTATTTTTTTTTTTTGTCAGACCTCTCTCGATGTAATTAATTTATGGGCTAATGTCGAATATCCTTAATTATTTGGGATTTCTTCTTGAATTCCGGAAAGCGGCCGTAATTTTCAAAGTTCCTTAAGACGTACTAAGCATATGTAATGTGTTCATAATTTCATTGATTAATTTTTATGAGCACAACACTGCGGTACTGCTGACGCTGAGCGTATAGAAATAGTGTATTGACATAAAGAGGTTACGCACAGCAGGGCTGAACACAATTTTGACATACACACCCAAAATTTTGACACATAAATCGTGTATGTGCTTGTCATACGTGAAAGGGGATTCAATGTAATTGTATGCGACGGGGAAACTAATGATACTTTGAGAACATTACAGGGCCTTGGACTCTGTGAGACAGGTTGCCTTAATGCGCGGTGGGTGGAGTAATGCACGATACATAGTTTTAGCGAGTACCTTTGGGAATTTGCAATATCCTTGAATTGTTGACGCGTTTTTACTTAAGGGACTTGTAGACGGAAATGGACAAGATCATTGGACACCAAATCGGAGTTCCCGAAACTCTATATGTCTATACAGACATTCGTTTAGAAATCCTTTTCCAAACTCCGTCAACGCTAACGGGTACGGGACCAAAAATAATTCGAAGAAATTTGCGTTCGAAATAACCAATGATATTTGAATATTTTAGAAATACCTCCTGCAAAAAGCGTGGCAAAACGCGATAGACCGGAATGGCTGCTAAGACTAAAAATATTGAGTAGCTTCTGAAATCCATGTAGGTAAGGTATAGGTACATTATCAAACCGTAGATATTTTTTAATATCTGAAAGGGTGAAAACGACTTTTAGAAACATTTTTTTGAAATGTTTCTTAAGACTGTGAGATGGTTCTAGGCTATGGCGTTCATTCCATTTCTTTTGGGACCGTTTTGACAAAAATGTATTTATTTTTTCTGACTTCATTGTCTTTAACTCAGATTTTCTCAAAATATGAGTCAGCTTTCTGTTTCATCCAGAAACTGAGCTACAAAATCGAAAACAATTATTATAATTATGATCCGGGTTTTGCTTTCCCTTGTGCTTAAATTTAACAGACACAGAACGAAAAAGAAGCATGCGATATCGATATGCATGTAATTTAAATCGTAATGTAGTCAACAGCGACAAAATGTGCAGGTGGCTTGGTGGTGATGCTGAGATTGAATGAGACAACTGAAAGTTTGGAGCTGTGAACACAAATTGAGCGTCAGTACCTATTTCCTTAGGGAAGGAAGTCATGTTTCAAGAAAACATGCTACTCACTCATTCACTTAATATTAAGCAAATGGTTTGACTTTGAATGTCACAGAGCTAGGACTAAATCTTTTAAGTATCTAAATCTATATAGAAAAGCTGGAGACTCAAATGTTGATATCAAAAAAGCCTACCATGAAGCAAATATGAACTACAGGAGTTTGTGTGAACGAAAGAGAAAAGAGTTCTACAAGATGCTTGAACGAAAAATAAATACAATAAAGGATACGAAGCAATGGTGGCATTTAGCAAAAGATTTTAAAAACAGTAATTTTAAGAAAGGTACTGAGCTAGATGCTTATGAATTCAAAATGCATTTTGAAAACCTTTTAAACCCACCACTTCTATCTTTACCGATTATCTACGCCGAACCACATATTAAAGTTGAAGAGCTAGACACTGCAATAACGTTGGCAGAAATCAGAGCTGTCCTCAATTCAGTCGGCAACAACAAAGCACCAGGCGAAGACAGAATACCATATGAATTTTATAAAAATGCGCCGGATAACTTTGTAGATAAACTCGCTGAGATTTTCACGGCAGCTAAATTCTGGAAAAGTGGAGGACAATTTTAAAAAATCGCTGATATTTCCTATATTTAAGAAAGGCAATTTAAACGAAGCCGTAAATTATAGAGGTATTTCGTTTATGGATACAGTGGCCAAAATACTTATGGGAGTGTTGAAAAATAGGCTAACCAATTGGGAAATGAAAAACAAAATATTAAATGAGTACCAAGCTGGATTTAAGGATATTCGACGATCGATAACATTTACAACCTTCTAAGCATCATAAAGTTAAAGTTTCATGAAGAAAAAAAGGTATAAGCTCCATAGCTCTCGATCTTCCGCCATCGACTCCAAATCATCAAGGGCAATCCCCATACGGGTAGAGGAGAGATTATGAATTTGATCTAACCATCTCATCCTGGGTCTACCTAGAGGACGCCTGCCCGATGGTACGGATTCCATAGCACGTCGTGGGAAATTCAAAATTCTTAAAACTGCTAAAATAACTTTATACCGACACCAAAGCGGCAACTTGGGACGGAGAGAACTTATCAAGTTAGGCTACGTCCATAGTGAAACCAGCTTCTCGCTTTCTCACCCTAGAAAGCTGGTTACCGGCGTCAACAAGAATTAAAAATGCATTCCGGTAAAAGCTGGTAAGCGAGAAGCTGGTTCACTATGGACGTAGCCTTACTTCGAAACAAAAATGGGAGTTAAGCAGGGATGCCTATTAAGCCCACTTCTATTTGCACTGTTTTTGAATGACCTGCATGACAGCATCGGTGGAGGCTTACGTATGCGGGGTATACTATAATACGGCTATTAATGTATGCAAATGACATTGTATTGTTAGCAGACGACGTCAAAATATTGCAACATATGATAGATGAGCTCGAACGGTATTGCTCCATGTGGAATCTTGAGGTTAATCTTGATAAATCCAAAATCATGGTCTTCAGAAAGTCGGGTAGATTAGCAAGACGGGAAAAATGGACATACAAGGGATGTGAAATCGAGACAGTGAAGTCATTTAAATAGGTATCTAGGGATGATAGACTGAAGGAACGATACGCCAAAGCAATTAATAGTTTAAACTCGGTATGGAACACCTTTATGGTAAATAAACAGCTGAATCTATCGGCGAAATATTCTTTATTTAATCCGGCTATGAGGTCAATTTTTTGCTATGCAGCTGAGGTATGGGGGTACTCAAATTTCGATGAAATTGACAAACTACAGCGATTCTGGGTGAAAAGGTTATTCAACCTACCACAATTCTATTAAAAGGGCAGTAGCGGAGAAAGACAAAAATATTTAATAAGTCTTTATTGAACAAAAGCTGATTTAGGAATGAATAAATAAACTAAATTAATTTCAAACGTCTCTCAAAATTAATACAAAATAATACTTGATCTAAAACTGATCTTTTACAGTGATCTCCTTATCAACACCCCTTCTCAATGTAAAAATTATTTGATAAGCCGCATCGCCTCTTGAAAGTAACTGAATTTGATTTTGTCAAGCGGCTTCGTCATTATATCAGCGACCATCTCTCCTGTCGGACAATACTGCAAAATTATTTCCTTATTCTGGACCATTTCCTTCACATGATGATATTTTACTTGAATGTGTTTTGTCCGTGGATTCATCTTGAAATCATTAGCAAGAGCTATACAGCTTTGATTATCTTCTTTCACGGTCGTCTGTTTAGCTCGAATTTTTAAATCCTCGAAGAGCATCTTCATCCACATCATCTCAGAACAAGCCTCCGAAAGGGCTACATATTCGGCCTCTGTTGAGGACAAGGTTATGTTGGTTTGCTTCCGACTTCCCCATGAAACTGTACATCCACCAAGCAAGAACAGAAATCCAGTGGTAGATTTTCGAGTTTTCATGTCACCCGCCCAGTCAGCATCCACGAAAATTGTCAATTCTTGCAAATCCCCTTCTGATCCTCCTAACTTCAACTTCATATCTTGAGTGTATAGAAGGAATTTGAGAACACGTCTAGCTTCAACCAAGTCTCTTTGCGTTGGCTGAGAGACTCTTCTTCCTAGTATTGAAACTGCCACAGCAATATCAGGACGGCTATTCACTGTTAAATACAGCAACGATCCTATTATTTTCCTGTATTCGTTGTTGTTTGGAAGTTTGACATCATCGGTTTCATTTTTGACAAATCCGGGATCCATCGGAATTTTTGATGGTTTTGCATTTGACATATTGTATTCAGCGAGTATCTTCCTGATGTAATTTCTCTGATGGATTGAATAATTACCCTCAGTGTCTTTCTCAACTTGAATACCCAAATATGTCTTCACCTCTCCCAAGTTGGTGATGGTAAAGTGACTCTCTATGGCTTTGATTGTATCCGAGATCCTCTTGTCATCTCTGCTGACAACCAACATGTCGTCGACGTAAAGTAAAATATAATTCCACTCTTCCCCTTCTATTTTACTATACAGACATGGATCTGAATTTCCCCTTCTAAAGCCAAGACTCTGAATTACTTCATTCACTTTGTCATTCCAACATCGAGCAGACTGTTTAAGTCCGTACAAACTGCGTTTCAGTTTATAAACTTGATCTTCTTTTCCAGCAACAACAAACCCTTCAGGTTGCTTCATAAATATGTCGTTTTGAAGATCTCCGTTCAAGAATGCATTTTTCACGTCAATGTGCACTACCTTCATCTTTCGTGCAGAAGCTACAGCTAGTAAAGTTCTGAACACTGTTGGTTTGACGACCGGTGCAAACACCTCGTCATAGTCCTCGCCAAACTTCTGGGTAAAACCCTTAGCCACAAGCCTTGCCTTATAACGCTGAATGTTGCCACTAGAATCAAGCTTGAGTTTGAACACCCATTTACATCCGATAGCTTTCCTGTCCTTCGGTAATGGAACCAGTTCCCATGTTCCGTTATCGTGAATAGCATTGATTTCTTCCAACATTCCGTTATACCAAAGATGAAAATCATCTCGTTTTTCAGCTTCTTTGTAATTACTTGGTTCCAACGGAGTCACAACTTCTACTTTCCCTGCGTACCAATCCGGTTGTCTTCTATTTCGGTTTGACCTTCGAATTTCCTGACTCTCTTCTGTCACAATTTGATTAGAATTTGAGGTCTCATTCAATTCTTCTGTCAAAATTTCTCCAAATCGATCAGAGCTTGATGATTCATTCATTTCTTCAGCAGCAGATGAATAATTTGACAAAGCATCAGATTCATCATCGTTTCCGACTCCAACAGCTCCAGCACTCGTTGAAGCATGAACATCATCATTTGAAATCTCTTCGTCAGGTAGATCA
This sequence comes from Cheilosia scutellata, assembly GCA_955612985.1. NCBI lineage: Eukaryota > Metazoa > Arthropoda > Insecta > Diptera > Syrphidae > Cheilosia > Cheilosia scutellata. The sequence continues at coordinate 66,125,779 of OY015313.1, forward strand.
GGAAACGTCAAAAGATCCACAGTGAAATATTCCGTAGTATTTGATGCCGCTGTCTTCATATAGTTCTCATCAAAGACCGCATCTCTACTAATTATTATATTTTCTGTAGTAATATCCAGAAAACGATAACCCTTGGAATTTTCACAATATCCCACGAAACGAACTTGCTTGCTATTAGGATCCAATTTCTTTCTCAATTGCTTAGGGATATGAATATAAGCAATACAGCCGAACACTTTGAAATTGCTCAGATTGGGTTTCTTCCCAAACCACAATTCAAATGGACACTTGTTATTCAAACTTCTGGTTATCAAACGATTTTGAGTGTAATTTGCATTGTTCATAGCCTCTGCCCAAAATTTTCTCGGCAAATTGGATTCTATCAAATTGCACCTGCACATCTCCATCAAATAGCGATTTCTTCTCTCGGCAACCCCATTTTGTTGCGGTGAATATGGTACAGAAAATTGGTGAATGATACCCTTTGCATTGAAAAACTGTTTCAACTGATTGGATGAAAATTCGCCACCTCCATCAGAACGGAAATTTTTCAATCTCTTGTTGAAATGATTTTCGACCATGGCAACAAACTCTTTGATTTTTGAGAAAACTTCACTTTTCAGCTTCAAGAAATAGATGGTGCAGTAACGACTGTAATCATCTATTATGGTAAGAACGTATCTGTTCCCAGAAGGAGTAGTTTCCTCTATTGGCCCCATCAGATCTGAATGTATGAGTTCCAATATCCCCATGCTGTTACTGAATGATTCCTTCGGAAACTTCTTTCGGCTCAATTTTCCTTTAGAGCACACAGCGCAAATATTCTCGTCACATTTACATGAGTTCTTGATAGATACACCTTCTACAGAATTTTTCACAACCATATCTTTCAAAGCATCAGAATTCCTGTGACCCAAACGTCTGTGCCACAAATGGATGCAATCTGACTGACAACTTCCATTCTTATTAGATACAAACTTCACGTGATTCATGGGACGTATCTCGTATAATCCGTTTCGTGATGGAATTGAAACTAGAGTTGAACCATTCCTTACTATGTCACATTTCTTCTTGCTGAATAAAATGTCATATCCTCCTTCAGTCAATTTGTCCACTGACAGCAAATTACTGTCAAGATCTGGTACAAACGTCACATCCTTGAAAAAAAAATCATGACCATTCGCACACGAGAATTTGACATCCCCAACTCCAACCGTTTCTAAACATCTCCCATCTGCAACGATAACATCTTCAGAAATTGGCTTCAATTTTTCAAAGAAATTCTCATTGTTGCTCATGTGATTCGTTGCTCCCGAGTCTACGAACCAGCTTTTCTTCAAATTTGACACTTGCAGACATTTCTGAATGATGTTGGCTTTTTCCTGTTTCTTCTTTCGACAATCACTCTTGTAGTGACCCTTCTCACCACATCCAAGGCACTTGACATTTTTCTTCTTTGAATCGGACGATTTATTAGTCGAAACACTACCATTCCTCTCAGGTTTTCTTCTGGAATCACTAGTCTTCAAAGCGTGGTGTTCATCAGTCCTGAATTCGTTTTTACGACGATATTCCTGAATAAGCCTTTCCTTTACTGTCATTATGGTCAATTCTTCCTTGGGACGTACCTCTAAAGCTGTAACTAATGAGTCGTACTCCTCAGGTAGACTTCCTAAGATCATAGCAACGACTAACGCCTCTTTCAGTTCTTCCCCCGTAGCCCGCAAATCCGCAACTAACCCCAGCATCTCATTGATGTGTTCATCCATAGTCCGACCTCGTAGCTGCATACGGCACAATCGCTTCAAAAGATAGACTTGATTGCTCAAACACGGCTTTTCGTACGATGCTTTGAAAAAATCCCATAGCTCTTTTGCATACTGAAAATTCTCAACGCTGGCAATGTAAGAATCATCAATGGAAAGGCCGATGACTATCTTGGCTTTAGAATTCTTCTTCAACCAGTCCTCGCTCTTCGTTGCAGGAATGGCATCAGTCACCAAACTTGATACACCGTCCCTCGCAAGAAGCAGCTCCACCTTATATTTCCATGTCCTGTAATTCTTTCCATTCGCTGCAAGAACCACAACTTTCGCTTTCTGTTGTTCCTGGTCCTCCATGTCGTATGAATTAACGAAAAAAGCTCTACTTTTATTCAACAATAAACTTCAGATATATTTATTGCTCCTTCCTCAAAGCAATAGGCCCATAACCTATTAAAAGGGCAGTAGCGGAGAAAGACAAAAATATTTAATAAGTCTTTATTGAACAAAAGCTGATTTAGGAATGAATAAATAAACTAAATTAATTTCAAACGTCTCTCAAAATTAATACAAAATAATACTTGATCTAAAACTGATCTTTTACAGTGATCTCCTTATCTACAAATTCACCCCAAATTACGCAATAATGCTGCAAACTGGATTAATTGAGAATCACCATCATACACTCAAATTACATATGGAATACATTTTTAAAACCCTTTTTAAATATGAAACAAACAGACTCCCCTATTCGTTATCCAAAAAGATTATTGAAAAATAAATATATTGGTTATTGGACAGAAGAACTAAGCGCTTCAGATGCCGAAAACTGGACAAACGTACTTATCAACCCGGATGTGTGGAAGGAAATGATACTGAAGATTTTGGAGATAGTGAAAGTGAGCCACAAGGACTTCGAAAGAAATTCTAGAAGAGCAGCAGAAAGCTCGAGGGGTCTGTACAGTCTATTAGACTACCATAAAGGGCATTCAGTTTTTATGGATACAAATACCAAAGAGAAGATAATGTGGGTATTTATAGTAAGAACGGGACTCATTGGACTCAATGGACTCACTTTGCAATTTAAGGGAAAAGGCAGATATTGGGCACTTCTTAGGAGGATGTGAAATGCTTGCAGAATTTCGTCGAAGATTTTATAATAAATCATATTTTGGAGAAGCGGATATGGTTGACATACTAAATGGCGAAAATGATCCAGATTGGGAGAAGCTTTACAGCTTTACAAAAAACGCGTTCTGGTATAGTCATGAGCTGTTAGAGGAATTTAACCTATAAGGCTTATTTAATTAGATAAACTCTTAATTAAATTAATTTAATAATTTAATTAACTTATTGAAAAATTTGTATATACATTTTTGCATAATATATTAAAATGAATAATGCATAGATACATATATATATATACCACCTACAGACGACTCAGGCCATTGTTATTTTCATTTGTAAACATTTATGAAAGAAAATAAAGATAATTACTTACTTACTTACTTATATCATAATTATCTCAATGTACATAATTATCAAATGTAAGTGATGCCATTTTAGCATTTTTAATGCCAGATCCTAGAATTTGGAAAATCTTGAAATAATTTTTGTAATAGAGAAAAATGCCAAGTGCGTTTTTAGCATTTTCTTAAATTTGTCCCATAGGTAGCTATTTCATTTTTATTTTCTTTTTATTGAAATATTGGTCAGTCAGAAGTCAGCCTAAGGCTAAGCCATCTATGTTGAGATGCAGTGCAGTGGCCTCAAGGAATTACGCCGGTAGAAAATACGCCAGATTTAATTTTTTTTTTAAATGCCAGAAAATGTTTTTTTTTCGAATTTGGAAAATATTAGAATTTTGTTTGGAAAAAATGCCTAAAATTTCTGAATGATTGCTAGAAAAGTATGGTATATTGAAAATATAATACTGATATATAAATCGTGAACCAGAATGAAGTCTCTTTCGCTATGTCGTGTTGCGCTGTCAGATCTAAATACAACACTACGCGTGTCATTGATCATTTAACGCGCACTGATAATGCGAAGCTATCCGATGTTCTCCAACAGTTGAGAAGGTGGTCCAATGTGGTACCGCAAATCCTTTTTCAGGTTATGTGTTCGAAACCAAATTTGCACTCTAATGAGTGCTGTGATTTTCGTAGATATTTCATAATCTCTCGTAATTCAATTAATGAAACTCTGTCCAATTTATAGCTTCAGTACAGGGAAGATAGGATATTTGCCTTTCACCCTTACTATTATGGATTTCAATAAGCTATCTCCATTTCAAAGATCTCACATGGTTGCCGTAGTGAGCATTATAAATTGGAAAATTCTCTCACAAATATCGGTAGGGTTACCAACTCTTTATTAAGATTTAATTAATAGAAGCATGTAGACCGTCAACTAAATCTAACAAAATTAAACTAAATCTAAATTCAATTAAATCTATCTTTTCCACACCACCAAGAGGTAAGATGGTAGGCGCGTTTTTTTCAAGAGTTCCCCGGAAGGCCTAATCTCTTTTAACGTAAAAATAAATCACAGAAAATATGCATTCAAACCGAAATATGCACAATTTATTTATTTTTCATCCGATCGACTTCAATATCGATTTGAATACTTAATTATAAGAAATAGCTAAAACCAATTTTTCTGATTTTGGTAATTTTTATTGGGGCCCGAATTAAAAAGAGGAATTCAGTTGGTATGGGAACATTTGTTTTCATATTATCGAAATATTTACAAGCGCACTAGGGTACTGTACGCTGACTAAGCCGTCGACGTTATACAATTATAACAGTTGGGTGTACCATGCAAAAACTAAGTGAGATCAAAACAAATTTGCAATACTATCAGTATTTGTGTACTGAGAACTCCGAATTCGAGTAAACTTCAGTACGCCTCCTGCACAAACATTTAAAATATAGTAATACACGGTAATGACTTCACCTTTTAAAAAGTATTTTTGTTACAGGATAAGCAAACATTGTTACTTCGCTTCATAGGCATATTTTGTTGCAGGGCTTTAACTTTCAGGATCGACCTTCAACAGATAGAAGTGTTTAAAGAAATGATCATGATATTTTGACGTAAACTTTTCAACTTTAAATTTCCCTAAATGCTAGTTAGCTTTTTCAAAGCAAACACAGTAACATCTTAATCTACCAAAAAAGTACACCCACAGCCACTCAATTCATCTCAATCAAAAGCAGCCAAAACTGACAAACGCATATAGAATTGCCACAACCAAGAGCGACTTATATTGAAATGAAATCTCTATCGTTTTATTTTGAAATGTTGTCTCTGTCACAACAGAATATAACTCCCAACAAAAATCTCGTTCTCTAGTGAAATTGTCCACAAACGAATCCAACCTATCGCATCACAGACAACCGCACTGCTCCGCATTCAGCTGCATGGACGGCAGAGAAGACAACCTTTAAACCCCTTTTTTTTTTTTTCTGTCCTTTCTTTGGTGTCCCATTAATTCTGGCAACCTTCTGGCTACAATTCATTCCACCTCAATTAAGGAAAAGGAAAATTAATTTTCACCTTCAGGCTGTTCGTATATATGGCAATAGAATTATGGCACAGCAAGGTGGACACCTCTAGCTAATGCCAGCCAGGACACAAGAACTGTCGTCTGCATATTATTTTGGCCAGAAAGCAAAATTCTTTGACCAAAATGCTGGCTTTACTTCATATGCATATGAAATTCTTCGTGTTTTGCAGAACCAAATCAATATAACGAAATTGAAAACGTTCCAACAGGATTCTCGTGTCCTCGCTATGTGTGTTGGGGTGCCGCGCGCCGTTCGGCCCTTGGAAAATTGCTAACAACTGCAATAAAAATAATTTACGACACTCGAAAGCACATGCAATCGCCTGCTGAATTGTAGTGGCTGAGCTGCCATTGTTGGCGGTGACACGACAATCTGGACACAGCAACAACAGTGGGTACGTTTGTCGGTGGGTTATTGTCGACGTCAGCCCAGCCACATGTACATGCGACCCAGGACAACACATAAATGGTTTCATATTGTTATGCTTAAAAATTTCATTGCATGCAATTCGTTTATAGACCTGTGATTATGGAGAATGAGAAGGATGTCTTGCTCTTGTTGATGCATAGTGTCAGAGTTTTAGGGTCATTGTGGCATTGATGGTGGTAGCCGGTGTGCCATTTGTATAGGGGTAGTTTCATTATTTTGAAGTACTCCTCTTTTGTTTACTCCTCTCACGATCCTTAGCTAGATACACCTATTAGACCAACGTGCTCCGAGGATGATTGTATGTAGTAGTTTATTACAACTAATAAGAGGTTACTATACTAATAGTGTTATTGGTATTGGTACAGGTGCACATGATGTGCGATTTAGTATTCTGGGGGGATAGATTTTGTACTCAAGAAAAACAAGCTTAAACAATAGGCACGTTTCAATTAACTTTTTTTAAGTCTAGCAAAGTAAAGTAGAATCTTCAACAGGCAATTATAACAATTACAATCTACTTGATACTTCTGAGATTCACAATAGGTTTTTATCTCAAAGTAGCTAGACGTAACTTTACACTTTTACAGCAGCTGGAGAACGCTAGGGAAAACGTATAGTTCATCTCGTGGTGACACTACACAATTACCATTGTACGCCACTTTATCGCAAATGGTTGCATATCTACAGGCTGATCCGAAACAAGCAAGTTGGATCCAACTTTCGCAATGTGTGTGAGTTTAGTACCTAATACTCGACACATATTAAAGCTATTCTATTACACATGTTAAAAATCGTGTCAATTTTACATGCTGACGTCAATATTACGTCAGATTTTGTCGTAAAGTTCTATTTAAGTTTTATGGCTTGTATAATGGGCTAACAAAACCCTGGACATAGATCCGGTTAAAACAGAGCTCTTATGCACAAGTATGTTCCGAGTTCCTCAAATTGATCCACCTAGATTAAAAGGAATCCGTCTCGGCTGCTCTGACAGCGCCAAAAACTTATGTCTGGTTCTGGATAGAAAGCTGAGCTGGAAATTAAACTTATACGTAATTCTACTTCTGCAAAATGATTTTGGCCTCAGATGAGACATCAGTCCGAATGAAATGCGCTGGTTATACACAGCCGTTGCGTTATTACACCAATATATTTATGTACGTCGTTGTCTGGTGGCAATCAGTAGGTACTAAACAAAATAAGCTACCTCTCTCTACGCAACAGCGGCATTTTTTGTTTGGGTGAATAATAGTGTCATGCGTGCTTCACATTCTACTCTTGGATATGCGGTAGAGAGATGGTTGCAAAATCGGCTCTGCGTCTGAAGTTATCATTGGAATGGAGGTATTATGAACGGACTACGTATACGGTTATGGACTTCAAATTCTCTTCCATCCACTCCCCCTTAATCAATCTTTTAGACTACCAAATAAATCAACCGCTGAACTACTGAAAGTGAGTACGAAATTCAGACATAAACTAAACACCCACAGTCAAGTACTGGAATCACCAATAGTAAGATCCAAATTGGTCATGTACTGTCGTAAATCTTTAAATAAAATCTGGTTAGGTGCACGTTAACGCTGTGCTAGGTCCCTTGTCTTGTGAATGTGACATGCTGTAAGGCTTTGAAGTCACCGCTTGAAGTGCTTGATATTTAATAAACTTTTAGATTACATTTATACCCTTTTTTGAATAAGAGATACTACATTAATACCTACACCCTTTGTCCAATCACGCCGACATTTTGAAAAAAAAAAAAAAAAAAAAAAAAATAGGATATAGAAATTGTAAATAGAATGTGTAAATCTATATCTATATCTATATGTATACTTATATAAAAATGGTGGCAAAAATGTATAGTAATTCATCAATTGAGAACGGCTGGACCGATTTGGCCCAAATTTCTTTTCAGTTGTTCGTAATCGCCAGGAGAAGGTTTTTACGAAAGAAAATTTTGAGAAAACTTCCGGAAAAGTCGGGAAATTGGAAAAATCGGAAATTGATTTTTTGTATGGAATTTTGTGTTTAATTGTTCCGGAATGGCTTTTCGAATGGCAAAATAGAAAATTCTTTATTTTAATTATTTTTTTCAACGGAATTTTGCATTTTATCGCATGATTTGTTGATTTTGGACGTTGTAAAGGTGGAAAATTCGATGTGAAGCTTAGAAAATTCATAGTGATAAAAGACGTTTTGAATCATCCGAAATTGTGCAACGGTACGCGGTTGTCCGTCAACAAACTGATGAACAAGCGACGATAATCAAGGGCAAATTCAAAGGAGAGGAAGTCCATATCCCACGAATTCCGATTATTCCAACTGATCTTCCATTCCAATTCAAGCGGATTCAGTTCCCCGTTCGATTGGCTTCTGCGATGACAATCAATAATAATCTCAAGACCAATATTTGGAAGTCTGTGGTATTAATCTCGAATTTCCCTGTTTTCGCACGGTCAGCTGTACGTTGCCTGTTCGCGTGTTGGCAAACCGTGTTCGTTGTTTGTTCTTACGCCGGAAAACAAATCAAAAAAATTGTTTATCACATCGCTCTCTACTAATTTCGATTCCATTCAAATAAATCACATTAAAATTTGAACTATCTGTGTTTTATTATCACTCTGGAGTCTGGTGTTTATCTGAAGGCGTTAAATTGGGGCGAGACGAAGTTCGCCGGGTCCGCTAGTTATATATACAGTACATAGACGCTGGGTATAGTCAACCCTCTGTATAGTGAACTATCCAATATAGTGAACCACCAAAATTTTACACAGACTAAGTACTCTAAATAGTGAACTATGAAAATCTCGATATAGTGAACTCAGATTTTTTTTCGCTAAAGTCAAAGAAAAATGTTCCAGTTTAGCAATGCGCCTGCATGTCAACAATTTTTTAGAACAATTTATCGTTCATTTGCGTGTTTTTTTGATATTTTAGTTATGAAGGTTAGGTATCAGCGTTGTGCTGAAGTACCCAATTGGGTAATTTGGCTCAAGTATTTCAACTTTGGCTCAATGCTCCGAGCCAAAGAGAAATGGCTCACATTTTTCTTAAAACTTAAACTTCGTTCTTAAAAAAAAAAAAAAAAAAAAAACGAATGTTAAAAAAATTAAATTTACTCAACTGAACCCCGTCACAAAACAATCGCTGCTCATTAAGCATTACATATTCCTATCGGGAATAATGTATGGAAATGTTTCCCATTAGAGACAAACTATACAGGGTCACCTCGCAGACCCGAAGAGTCTTTGATTCCAACTCGGAGGGACAGTTGCATCTAAGTATAAGTAACAAAAAGATCTCTGACAGACATCGGGTATATTTTTTTCGTTTGTCTATATCCTTCAGAGTGGTGTCATGAATTATGGCTGTACCTCCCCGTATTAGAGCCAGCATCTGTTTGAGGGTTGATTCTCTGGTAGACTAACCATTTTGAGCCCAATAGTCTTACTCTTGTTACGAAATATATGAAGCGATTTCCACGTCTTCAAGGTATGGCCTGCAAGCTTCATTCTCCAGAAATCTCATCTAGAAGTACGCTCCTATCTATTTGTATGTTCCCTGTTTCAAGCTTCGGACTGCTTATTTGAAAGAGTACTTTAGCGGTTTGCATTGCTGACAAGGAAAACATTTCCACGGGCACAGAAGTAGACTTCTTAACCATGTTAACTTAGAAATAACAGAACTTTTAAATACTGACAATGTAATCAGGATATTAAGGCGGGTGTAAGACCTCTTGATCTATAAGAGTTAGCTAAGACCAAGAAAGTAGGTAATATTTTCAATCAAAATTTATAGAAATCCGACAAACGGCGGATTTATCTTCTCCAATTTTTTAAAACAACTCAAAAAAATAAATTGCCTGGATATTAGTCGAACGACTTCTGGAGTTTTTTTTTTTAGATCGGTTTAAGGTCCCTCACTCTTCCAGAAGCATCCCGTAATCGCGTAATAGTTCTGCAATGTTTTTCGATGATTTTGCCTTCCAGCGAACTACTAAACAAAAAAAAAAATTTAAAGAAATCTCAACAAGTAAAACACCATGTGAAATGGCTCGGAGAATGGCTCAACTCCAAAATTTCTGCGAAACAACGCTGTTAGGTTAGCCACCTAGACTGTCCCAAAAACAGGACGCAGGAAGTGGCCAGAAAAATTATGGGCCGGACATTACAGGTGGGAACTCTATTGCTACATACGAATTTCTTTTAAAGAAAGGTATCTCCCTACATCTTACCGTGATGGCTGAAACAGTCAACTCAGTTGGTTAAACATGTTTGAATTTAGCATCTCCTGGTGGCGGTTTGAATTCGGGTATAGTCGGAGGGTAACCGTAGCAGTCTACCCCATATCTATTGCCTCTGACAGTCCACCACTGAGGAGAGAGAGACTGATACATGGCAGAAATGGGTGGTTGAATCAATCTGTTCTTCTGCTTGACCAAAAGACAGTGGATGGATTGTCTACTGCCCCCCGTTTATTTCCTTTGAAATCCCGTCCACGAGACAAAGACTGGTGTTGACTAGAATTATTTTTTAAAAATTTAAATATGGAAAAAAAATATATTTATTTCTGTGTTCCTCAAAAAAATATCTTCATCTCAGTGTACGTTGGTATGTGTTTATATCAAATTTGCTTATTTGAACATTTAAAAACTCCCGCTCGATATAGTGAACAATTTCGATATAGTGAACAGGCTGGTTTTTATTAGTTCACTATATAATGCGTCTACTGTATCTAGTATTGCGTGTTGTACAGTATACATTATTTAATTTTGAATTCTTAGCCAGGATAAAAACGTATGAGGAAGAGTTAGAAGCTTTGATGGAAAAGATTTCGTAATACTAACACGACTGTGCGTTAATTTAAACCAACCTTCATGATTGTTCGTTTAGTAACCGTAGCCATTAACTTTGTATTTTTTAAAGGCAACGTTCCACAATATAGTTTACAGCAATTATTTAAACATTTACCCCGTATTCGCAGACCACTATACCACTCAAAAGTATCTTCCGCCCGAACATGTATTGCAAAACAAAAATTACCACAACTGTTTTCATCCATTAGGGATACCATTCCACTTATAGAATCGTAGGCGAAGGCCATGACGCGCCCTCAATTTCTTCCCGAAGTCATTACCGTTGAAGCTCAAATGGATGCTAAATGAACCTTTGATTGCGAAATACACAGTAAGCGAAATCCAAGTACAAACTTCAGAATCAGATTCCATCTTCGGGTATCATCAAAACAGCATCCGAATGGGGAAAAATGCGAAAAGTATAGCGAATCGTATAACGATTAACGCACAGCAGCAGTGAGAGGTGTTCAGATCGACGGAGGACTCGTTGTCGTTAAGTATAGATGATAATTTTTGAAATAGAAGGGCGGAGGAAAAGTGCCGGAAACTGATAGGCGAAAACCATTTCCTTCCTTCGAAACAGTAATCACCGAGAAGTTTGTACCAACTGCTGTGGCAATTGGTTGGCCATAGACAAAAAGCCGCGATAGAGGGTTCGTTTTATGTGATGGGTTTTTGACAAATTAATGAACCATAATTGTTTTGTTGGTTGTTGGGCGAATTCAAGTTTTTTCGTATAATATATAAATGATTTAAGTTTAGTTCAGATTTTTATTTTAATTTTTTTTAAATCCATAGCTACATAGTTTTAATAACTATTTTATGTTCAATATTTAGAATTCAATCAATGAGTTTTGAAAACAAGTAGGCTTCAATTTATGCGATGACCCATAGATTGCGTAGGTAGCAGAAGAGGTGCGTGTATCTAATTTAGGGTAGATATGAGAAAATTATCGACCAATATATCTATACATGGATGGAGTGGGTGGCTATAAGGAGTCCTATCGCCAACATTTGGGACTCCACAATTTTCCTTTCCTTTAAGATCAAGATTGTCTTTCAATTTTGAGTTAAAATTGCTTGTTCTGATTTACTAAATTTGTACGGTGCTGTCGCCTGTACCATCCCTTACCCGAGATGGACTCACCATCATGAATTGCACCCTTTCTAAACTATCATACTAGGTAAAAGGCCAATCGATACACATTCAGGTGAACGACGCAGCCTGAGTACATTTTTGTGCTCCCCTATCGGAATCACTAAGATTGATTTGGTCATGCAACTAGTCAAGGTCCGGAAGGTAAGTATACCTGAAGATTGTCAGCTAGCTAACTCATACGCTGCCGTTTTGTTGCACTTGAATCTCACGTGGCCTGGAACCCACAGGGACAGGAGTGTGACTTTGTTGTAAGCAGCAAGCTGCTCGATAGTGTTCATAAAGCCTAGGGATATAGGCAATCATGCTTCAAGGGAAAATCGTTATAAACTGCTCTGCATAATGTATAGTTGGGAAAATAAAACAAAATCTTTGGTGGCTCGACTGGTTGCAAGAAAAAATGTCGAAAAGGGGAAATAATTAATATTTTCTCAATAATTATTCAGTGGCCCCTCATCAGCACATTAAAGCTTCCTGGGGATACGCGAACAATATGGCAGCATTGTCATGACGTGTAATGCACAAATGAAAGCATATGCAATATGCATTGAATCGAATACAAATAATTTATTTATCGCCTTGAATATATTTAATTTTATTTTATTGCTTCTCTGAGACAATGCCGCCATAATCTCTTTGGACAAATTGTCATCATCAATAAACTTGGTGTTTGTGTTTCGGTACGCATAACACGACTCGACAATATCAAATATGGCGCAATCATTAATTAATGACCGTTGATTAGTTAATTGAAGCATTTCGCCTGAAATAAGTTATTATGATGGCATAGCCAAGGGGTGGGTGGCAGCTGACTTGGTTGTATCCAATAATTAATATAATTCTGATGAGGCGATAGTGGAAGGGTTGTTAAATCCCAGTGCGAGACGTGTTTGCATGTTGGTTCATCCTCCTTTTTCCATTGGTTTGGGGATAGTTGGACTGATTAATTTGATGACTGACATTATAAGTGTTATTGATTTGTGAGTGTGTATTTTGGTTAACAGAATGATAAAAAAGAAAATCAATTTATAGTAATTACTAGTTGTTGTCGATAGGGTAGATAGTAGATACAACTCTGGAGTTTTTCAGGCTATTGTGTGTATTGAATTGATTCCTGAACAAACAATTAATTAGTGCTTTGATGATAATTCTTTTATTTGTACTTAGCGTTGCCAGATTTAGGTCGAACGAATCCTTTTATATTTGATGTATCTTGTTTTAGCCTATTCCCAATCTATATTTATGCTGTGGTTATGGTTTAAGCGGTTCGTCAACCAGCTGTATATAGGAGATCCGATATCTGACAGCCTCTTAACTCTGGGTGCTTGCAAAGAACCTGAATCCTAAAATACCTATCTACGCCTTGTTACAAAAGATTCAAGCTAGTTATAATATTTTGTACTAGCATTCAATTCTACCGATTTTTTCCATATATGTAGCTCTAAATACAAATTTTAATTCAATCAGTTTCAAAAACCTTTTTAGGCCGAAGTTCTTTGGATTGCATTAGCAAGTAGGATTGAGGCTTCAATAATTTACAAGAAAGTTGTGAGTTGTTTTTTTTTTTTAATTATTTGTTCGTTCGGGACCTTTCAAAAAAATGCTTAATCAAAAGATCAAAAGCATCCTCAAAAAAAAAAAAAAAATTGATAGATAATGGAGTCATTGATATAAATTAATTCTCTGTAATTTTGTGACTGAGTAGTGTAAAATACATTTCTGGATTATAATGTCATTTGAATTTTATTTTATTTAAGAAAATCATTTCAAAATTTAGGCACGGCTATTATAAGCGTTGTTGCGTATGTGCCATCTGTCCGTTGTTTTCCATCGTTTGTGTGACTTAAAACTAGGTACATTTAGATGGTAACGCATAGGAAGCTAAAATATTAAATTTTTATCCGACCATTTAGTTTAAGCCCATAATTTTTAATCTACACCAAATCTGCTCAGCATTACCTACCAATTTAACACACATTTAAGAAAATCCAACCAATATTGGGTAGTATTCAAGCTACGCCGGTCGGATATTAAACTAGTAATATAATAACACGCAAAATATTAATATTTTTAGAAATCTATAGCTAGGTACACTCTTTAATTGGAAATGATACCCAAAATGTTCGAATTTACATTCTTTAGAAAATTTAAAAACGATAGCACTGACACTAATTACTATAGGTACTCTGTTTTTATTTTCAGTACAGGAAAGATAGGGTATTTGCCTTTCGCCCTTTCTTTTGTCGATTTCAATAAGCTGTCTCCATTTTAAAGCTCTCACATGATTTCCATAGTGAGCATTATAATTTGGAATAATTCTCTCACAAATATCGGTAGGGTTACCAATTGTTTATTAAGATTTCATGAACAGAAACGTGTAGACCGTAAACTAAATCAAAAAAAAATTAAATCTATCTTTTTCCACACCACCAAGAGGTAAGATAGTAGGCGGGTTATTTAAAGAGTTCCCCAGAAGGCCTAATCTCTCTTAGCGTCAAAATAAATCACAGAAAATATGCAACTATACCGAAATATGCACAAATATACACTAACGAATATTGCTCAAATTGCTTAAGCTACGAGTACACGACATGCCAAACACGACATACGCATGCCACTCTGACGTCACGATAATTAATTACTCGACATATTGTAGAGTTTTATATATTGTGGCATGTGGGAAAAGTATGCCGAGTACCTAGTACACGACATGCACGTTTTGTCTCATAGTTGGCATATTCGTATGTTGGTAATATGTAAGGTGTAGAACAAAAATAATATTTTTACATACTGATATTAAAGCGTCAGTAAATGTCACACACTTCCATCGCTATTGGCTCTTTCGGAGAGCAAAAAATCGCCTCAATTGAAGATTTTTTAGACTTTTTATTTTTATTTATTTTTATTTATTTCCAATCCAAAATTGAAATAAAGTCGATTGGACCTTATTTCCTTCGACTTTATTTCACGACACCTTCTGAGGTGCTTAAAACACACACCAACAGCACACATGTTTATTTTCTGTGATAAAATAGCAACCGCACACGAGAAGATCACCCTCATCATCATCCTCATTCTGCCAGCTGTTGTGTGGCAGACTGGTCATGGTGGGGTGTATGCGCCTTTGAGAAAAATTCCTTCATAAGACTGGTCTGGTCATGGTAAGTTTTTCGTAAATGACAACAACAATTCCTTGGTAAGTCAGTGGCTTGGTTTTTATTTCAGTGGCAATTCTTGTGATTGAGTGCCGTGAGAGTATCTACTGGCACCATTGGCAGAAAAAAGAGCTTCCCATAAGGCCTGTACTGAAAATATAAATTGGACAGAGTATAAGTAACAAATTGATTTCCAATGTCATTGCTCTGCAGAAGGGAAGAACAGTTGAGAATGAGAACTTTATAGTGTTGCTTAGCGACCACTTTGGGACGAATGGAAACGACCTACAATTTTATGCCGAGTCCGAACGGCTGAATTGAGAAGCTTTTTCAGGACAGTTATACTCTCGGATGTTTGTCAAACGTTTGCGAAAGGTGGCGCAATAGAAAAAACCTTAAAATGTAATTTGGGTTTTTCCGGGGATCGAACCTGGGACCCCTCGCACAGTAGTCCACCACACTAACCACTGCGCTACTGCGCCTAATTAAGGATAGAATATGAAAATATAGCTATTATAACTTATCGAATTTATTGCTTGCACTTGAATTCCCGGTTTATTAAAGTCGGTTTCCAATTTCGAATTAAAGATCGGAAAAATTGCTCCAAACAGCATTGATTACCTACTTCTTGTTGCAAGGATACTTGCAAGATTCCACCGATTCTCATCATCAACCTATTCCCAAAATAAAAACAAAAAAAAACTATCAAACCCATATAGGTATGTACCTACCCAACTCAACCAGAGTATGTCAATTCTATGTGCAGTACCTACTTTTATCTTGTCAAGTATATCCTACATCTACAACTGTTACGAATGGAATTGTTAATGTTCAACTAATGAATGGAATCATCTGAAACTCGATGCCGGGGGTAGGTATCTATGTCTATAAGGTATGGAAATGAAATGTTGTTGAACAGCGGAAAGGACATGTCATTTGTATTCGAAGTTCTATGACGTCTACGATAATGCAAAGGAAGAGATCCTTAAAGGAAGACAAAAAAAATGTGTGCAACGCTTGCAAATGCATTTAAATGACGATGTAGGTACCGTTGTATTGTTTCATGCAGTGCAATGATAGGTATTCAAATTCAAAGTAGGCTGAGATTTAAAGAGGATGTTTGAGATAAGGATATAGCTTCTTTGTCGTTAGAGGATATTAATGATCTGAGAAGTACGTAAATGCTATTGTGTAAGTAAATGTTTTGCATAATGGGGACATGCACTTAAAGAAGACAATGTACCTTAAAGAAGTTCAATGGCGTATTTATTGTTAAACAATTAAAAGGATTACGATAGTCTAGACTTGGTTGATAGATCTGAAGAGGACTCCAAACGTGTTTGCTTTGCATGTAGCTAATGATTATTATTTTTAATATAGTGATTTGATCTTTTTGTTTATACATTTTTGGATTGTAGTAGACTTTAGGTCAAAATGAAACTGTTTATTTTGATCACTAATTTTCGTCCATATTTATGGACATCATAATGCAATTATCCACTCTCTTACCATTTAATAAGACTTGGATTCCTCTCTCCAAAGAATTTTTTTCCAAAATTCCAATGGTATTTGCAAGTGAAGTTTTGCGAAATCCCTCCTCTTCCTTAGGTCCTTTGTTCACATTATGTAGTTTTTCTGCGGAATATGCATCCACGAACATTTTTATTTGTTTCCCATTTCTATACTGTGTAATCGATTGCAGAGATAACAAAATGACAAAATTAACTACCTATTCTGATGAAATTTTCATATTTTTACCATTTTTCCGCGGAGCACTTGGATATTCTTCGCGGAGCACCGGTTCTTAGCTACATATATCGTTGGCGTGCATCGGTTTGTAACTCGAAACTCGCCGATCACAAAACTGAAGCAAAGGGAAAAGAAGTAGTTTCCGATACCGTTTTTAAGGTTCCGTTTCCATATGGAGGAACCTTATTGCTTTCGCTACGATGTTTGTCCGAATAAAATAAGAACATTTTGTACCTAGGTCTATCTCAAGAACTAATTGACGTAGAAGGCTGGAATTTGCACACAGTATCAGGTATAACCTCTAGTTAATTGACAAATACCAATATTAACAATACATCGGTTGGTTTTGGAGTTATTCTTAATTTCGTGGAAAAAATATGTTCCTTCGCACAAAAAACTGTTTATTTTTAGATTTACAAAAAATACATGTAATCCTTTCTTGTAGATCATCTTCGTAGCTATATATGTGCTGAAGACAGTTATGTCGAAAAGTTAATATTTTAGAAGATATTTACAAAAAAAAAACTCAATCAACCCATAAAATACGCCCCAATTGGAACTTCCATTCCAATCCCAACCCAATGCATACCCATCACATATTCTCATAAGCAGGGAATACACGATACAACGATCGTACCGACTTGAGATGTACCGATGTCGGTACAACGTGTTGTATGAACACACACCATACGATTTGTATGCGATTTTGTTTTGTTCTCATTGTTAATTTATTCGTTCATGACCTAACAACTTATCACTTATAGACACCATTGTCATATTTTCTCTACGAATATCTGAAAAGAAATGAAATCCGTACAAAAATTGCACGGAAGCAAACAAACGGTACGATTTTCATACAATCTGTCGCATACGACCATTGGTTTTCGGTCGACATCGTTCGACCATGCGATGTCGGTACATCCGCAAATTTCATGCACACAGCACACACACGATACAATCATCGCATACGACCGCATGTTGGTACAACGGTTGGTACGATAATTGTATCGTGTATTCCCTGCTATACACCTACTCCATTGTCATAAGTAGTGTTAATAAAACATCGATAGTTTAATCGATCAATCGATTGTTTTGAACTATCGGAACTATCGATAGTTTGGAAAAAATATCGATAGTCGTCCAGTTGATGCTTTTATGTTGTTGGGGAAAAAAATGTTTAGAAATTCGTCAACTGAGAATTGTCCTTGAATGTCAAAAACGCAATTTTGCATGACTTCAGAGAGAAAGATTCGTTTTTCACAGTCAAGGCTAATGATGTAAAAGAGTGAGACCACTAATCTCCATAAAAAAGTAATTGCAGCCGAAATTGAAATGTTAGGCTTGTTTTGCGCATGCAATTTTTGTGGCCAGGAGCACTCTGGAAATACGTCCAACTTGTAATATTTTTTGACGTTCAATTTTCTCACCTTTTCGGGTGAAATGACATTTTGTTTACAAAAACGTTGTTTTATGTGAACATTTATTTTGAAGAAAACAATTTTGAAAAAAATAATTGTATGCCTTTTTAGAAATTTGGAAAATATTTACATTTTTTTTTAATTCGGAAATGTTTTTTAAAAAATTTCAATTTTGTTATTTGGAAGACTTATTTAATTTATTATTGATATTAATAACACTATCGATTGTTTATCGATTAATCGATTGTTTTTAAAAAAACAATCGATACTATCGAAATCTCCAACAATCGATGTTTTATTAACACTAGTCATAAGCAAGCAAACCGAGAGATTTACTCCGAAAAGGGTGTGGCTCTTGTGTGTTTATCGCTCTCGATCTCGATGCATTATGCATTGTTGGATTGCATGGGGAGAATTCGTGTGGATATGAGTGGAATGTCGTGGGCGTGGCTGGCAGTGGTGGTTGCTGTGGGAGAAAATTATTTTTGTTGGATTGGACAGGAGGCGGATCTTAAGTGAGAGACATAATTCATATCATTTATAAATTTATAAATAAATAAATAGATGGCGCAACAGCTCCGTAGTATGGGCACCCAAGGTGGCGCAGTGGAAAATAACTTAAACGTCTCGCATAGTAGTAATAGCACACTAACCACTGAGCTACTGCGCAGTGATACCAGGTCGGGGGATTTATCCCTTTTTGCGGGATTTTCTCACTTATAATAAGCTAAAAGAGTCAAAGGGATTTTTCACCTCATAGTACAAAAAAGGGATTTTACTCTTTACTTAAGAATAAAAAAATTATTCGACCTACGATCAAATTAAATATTTCATGAATGCGTTCACTTCCTTTTTTATTTCCCTAAACTGTTTCATAAACTGACATATTTGTGGTGAAAATCTGAACTCTGTCAAAACTCCTTGACAGAGTTAGATACTGATGGTATAAATTGGAGGTAAAGAAAAACTGTCTCAGTTTTTATAAAACTGCCATCGTTGAAATTGTTACTCGCCTACCTTTTGATTATGATGCTGTTGCACAACCTTAGACCTTGAGACCTTAGTCTCAAATCAAATTTCCGTGTCATTTTTGTATGATACCTACAGTTTTTTGCATACGAGTCATTTTCAAACAATTCAATATTCTTATGTTGAATATTATTTTCACTTTAATCCCGAATGCAGTTTTATGTTCCTTTTTTTTAATGTGTAAAATGTACCTACATAATTTTTTCGTGGGATAAATGTGTTTTTTTTTTTAATTTTGGCGAGGGATAGAAGGGATTTTTTTTTGGCCTAACTGTGGGATACCCTCCTTCCAAAGTCTGGTATCACTGGTCTCAAGCACACCTCGAGCATAATTAAGTTATCATTCACACTAGAAGGGTAACCATCCAACCCAATTTTTTTTCGGAACTCAAAATCGACGTAGATCATTCCTCAACAGGAGGGTGAGTGGTAAAACTGCAATATCAAATGAAAAAACATTAAAAACCAAACTTTCCACATCAAATGCAACAGATTGGTTCTTAATATTCCACATACGTCTACCCCAATCCGTCCCAAATGTATTTCCAACTGCTTGGGGGATTTTTCCCCTCACTTGAACACTGCTGAAAGTTTAATAAGTCTCTCCTGCGGATCCCTTAGCGCCCTGCCTCGCCAATTTGAACCTTTAGCTTAAATTATTCACGAATGTATAAACTTTTACGACGTCACTTTCGCTTTGGTTATATCGTCTTTTCGTCTTGGCGTTGGAAACCAAACAAATGCAATAGAACTCCATATTCGTATCTACTGATTCTATACTGACATCATGAATGGCAAAGTGGATGATGACATGTCACATCGTATGCTGGAAGTAGGCTAATGTTTGTTAATGCCCATGACGAAGCGAAGGTCATTCGAATGCCATAAGAATATCATGCGCGTGAATCGAATGGCAGATCTGAGTGAGATACTTTTTTATCTTTCTCCTATGGTGACATCTGTGATTTGCTTGGATATTTCAATATTGCATGCCGAGTGAGGGTTTTTTATGTCTTTGGGATTGGCAAAAATTGTAATATGATGTGGTTTTAATAAGGGTAGCACATACGGAAGTCATTCCAATCAAATTACGCTCCACTGCGGCGGTACAATAAAAAGCTTAAGCAACAATAGAATGTTAGCATTTAGACATTGAATACGAGATTTTAAAAGGAAATGCGTTTGATTGATGTCGAAGCTGGGATTAGATGTTATCTGAACAGGTTATGATGCCTCTATCTAGGTATGTGTCTGTATCTAAAGCTGTAACCGGTTGCTAATTCGTTCGATAGAAGATTGATATTTTCATCGCCATAAAGTTGCTGATTATAATACTTCTAAATATCTATCAACGGATTCCGTTAGAATTCGATTAGTGATGACGATAAAGAATGAATTATTCAAAGACAAAAATTTATATACATATGTATGTGAAAAGGTGAACTAACTAACAAATTGAAGAATATAAACTAAAATATTTAAATCATTGGGAAAATTGTATTTTGAGCGTGGATATTTTTGTTATCCCCATAGTCTAATGTCCGGTTCGATAAGTTCTGGTTCGCTACAGCGACTTATTCAAAATACAAATTTTCAACTTGTATAGTTCATGATTATTTGAAGACTGCAAAATGCTCTATTTCATATTTAAATGAACTTCTCTTCGATATAATCGAGGTATCCGATCTCACTCATAAAATTAAAGAGTCGCCTATTCTTCAACGTTGAAGGGTATGGCTAACTCGATTCAGAATGTGATCTTGATTCAGAATATATTTCTTTGGTTACTCCTTCTTGGCGTTACAAATGTAATGACAAAGTTAATGTAGTACCTTCCTGTGGAGGGTATAAAATATGACTGAGTATCGCTCATATATCGCGACAAAAGTTAGGTATGTCGACCATACGAATTTCTAAGATTTTTCCTATTATGACAATAGTATAACACTCAGATCTCAGATTCTATAGGTACAGTACAGCCAAACAAAATTATTCGGTTGAGGTTGAAGTGAAGAAACATGAAAGAAAATGGAAACGAAAACCAAAAAACTTGATACATAAGTAATAAAGTGTAATTAAATTACTAACGAATTCAACAAAAGGCTGTCCCAAATTGTGTGTTCCTAAATTATATGGTAACTCAACAATTCTATAGTTTGTTAATTTTAATTGTTATATAACAAATAACAAACACATGAAAAATCATCTACGAAATTTCACAATTCGGTCCATAGCTATTTAAAAAAAATCGGTCATAATCGGTTTGACAAGAAACCGTACATATATCTTATTGAAATAATGAAGCAGGAGAATGAACTTTATTCCACTTCCGAAAAAACCAAAGCGAATCATAAAATAAAAACAGAAAACTAAAAAAAACCTCCTTGAATGGCTCAAGAATATCTAATTTTGTTTATCCACTTATTCTTCAACCATGTAGCTGAAAGCTATGCAGCAGCACTATACCAACAACATTCATCACACAGTCCACTTTGATGTGCAACAGTTTACTCTTTGAAGGACACCCATGAAATGGATGTCAAACAAAGCATCAAAGGAGCCATGAAGAAAGAAATAAAGCACATTCACCTAACACCTCGCCATGTCATGCAACATCCAACATGATCCTGACAGTTTCTTTCGCTTACTTTTTGCCAGTGTTATTCCTTCGTCAAGATTTGACTCCCGTTTTGTAGCCTGCCCTTTCATTCGACTATGTGCCTTAACCAAGTCGCAGTCATGTTAATGCCCATGTGGAGATTACCACGTAGTTGAGAAACACTCGTAATTTTCTTAGAGAATTATAATAATGAAAAGCAAGGAAAGATCTTATATGCTGCGGTAGTTGGGGCCCTTGTGAAGGATACACATGCATTACTCCTTCGGACATCAACTGGCATGGCACTGGCATGGGAAGTATTAGTGGTAACAGCAGAAAAGGATTATCATCATCGTGATGGTAGAATGAAATGGAATCACTTTCATTTCACGCATAAGGATTAATGTTTCTTCGACTCCTTGGTTGGGAGTCTTTTTTGCTTATTGTTCGTCTTAGTATTTGGCTGGGGTCTCTTCTGCGATATATGTATCTATATGAAGTGTTTACGAGGGGCATATATGGCCATGGAAGAGTGTGTGCATGTTTAATGTATCCATTCTCCCTCCCTTCAAGGATTTGGGAACAATTTTAATAGGAAATAAAAGTGATTTGGGGTTTACTCTTGAGCAGTTGGGATTTGTCGAAAAGTCTTTATCGTACATGACATGAAGTATAATGGAAGTGAGACTTTTATACTGACTGAAACTTATAGGCATGCATATGGTATTACCCTAGTGGTTTGAGGTTATGCGACCGTTCGTTTGGTATTTTTCTTACGACTGAACAACCTAATGGAATTTTTTTAATAAAAGTATAAAATTCAACAGATAAGTTTAATAACCGAAGAGTTTTCTGGCTGTGATAGCTAAGGATTGCCAGAACGTTCCACAACCAAATTTTCATCAATCTCTCAAAAAGTCGTATGCCGCGAACCTGAAGTGCACAAGCCCAGTTTTAGCAAATTTCAACAATGACATCAGAAGCAGACTACGATCTGAATTGTTTTATCATTTTTGTTTTTGTCGTATGCCGCGAAGCTGAAGTGCACAAGCCCAGTTTTAGCAAATTTCAACAATGACATCAGAAGCAGACTCCGATCTGAATTGTTTTATCAGGCAACCTTCAACAAGAAAACTATGTATGCTATGTGTGTAATTCGGGAACTAACTATGTAGTTATGAACAAAGTCACTTTGGAGAACTAGTGAACTAAGTTCTCATTACTTAAGTTCAAATGCCGAACACAGAATAGGAGGACCATGATCGCATCGTGCAGTACACTCTTCAATGAAAACGTTGCGTGGCAGACTAACAGGAGGTGCCATCAGTAACAGCAAAATAACTATTTTGCAGATTACCCAAAAAAAAAAAAAAAAAAAACAAATAAAACAATAAATCGAGTTTTGGACTTTATTTCATTTTCAAAAGTGCAATAAAGTCCAAATTGAAGTGGAAATAAAATCCAAACAACAAAAATATGGGGAGGATTAAAAAAAGGGGTGCAAAGAATCTCGCACCTACTCCAAATCCTACAAATACATACCCACTGTTATATATTATATCCACATTCCACAATGCATGCTGCCCCCCTGCAACCCCCTGCTCTCGAGTTTTCTTTATGAACATCGTGATGAAACCGTGAGAAAGGCCATAATATACGCAAGAGAACAATGTACCTACTGAGCTAAGAATTTCAAAAAAAAGAGGAAAATTATGCCAGGCCAAAAGGCTCAAGATGCCGGTTTGACGTTGGAAGAGGAAACACCAAGATCCATGTTAGAATGTCAGGATACATTTTACACTGAACTTATTCATTGGTGTAAGCAAGGCCATGGAAGACATTGCGTCAGTTTTCTTAGCTCTTCAACCGAAAATATTGCTGTATGAAATGGAAGAAGAACTGAGTGCGGTTGTTCCAATGCTTACCTGGACATTTACAGAACTAACAGACAACAGTGTACGGGCGAATACGGCGTCACATGGTAGCTGCAAAAATAAATTTAAAAGATGCTGAAATTTGGACAGCCTTCGAATTTTTAAGCTTCATTGTTAATTGGGAGTTTTCAGACTCGTTATCGAGTCTGTCATTGGCGATAAGAATTTATTTAACAATTTGCGTCTCAGTGGCATCGTGTGAACGAAGCTTTTCAAAATTAAATTTAATTAAGACTTATCTAAGATCAACAATGAGCCAAAATAGGTTGACTAATCTGGCTATAAAGGGTGGGCCATCTAATGGTTTCTTTTTAAATCATACGTTATTTTCACACTGAAAACTGTTTCCCGCTCCAAATCTTGACAGAAATTCGGTATCATACCACATCAAAAAGTGTCTTCAAACAATATTAATAGTGACTGGAAAATTTTTTTTTTCAAAAATCTCTTCGCTAATATTTATTATGATTTTTTGAAATTTGTTAAAAATGTCTATTTTAGCCACTTTTTTCTCCTTTTCATACAAAATTTTTCTGAGATCATCCCATTCAAAAAATCATAAAAAAATATTAGCGAAGACATTTTTGAACAAAATTTTTTGCAGTCACTATTAGAATAGTTTGAAGAAACTTTTTGATGCCCAAATTTACATGTAAGTTCAAATTTATGAATAGATTATCTTTACTTTTGTGCAAATAATTGTGCCACTTTCTGTATTACAGAGACAGGAAGGGTGTTCAAAGAGAATATAATCATCAGTCTGCTAAGTAGCTTAAGTACAATTTATGAATGAGTAATTAAGAGAAAATTGTTAGAATTTATAGATGATCAAAATATTATTCCAAATGAACAGTAAGGTTTTAGACGCCACCATAGTACCTGCCATCAAATTCTGAGAATTTGAAACAGAATAAAAATCAATCGTGCTGTAGGGAAGTCGACAGGAATGATACTCCTAGATATATAGAGAAGGCATTTGACACAGTTTGGCATAATGGCCTTTTATTTAAAATGCTGGAATTTAATTTCCCTATATTTCATTGTAAAATTGTGCAAAGTTTTTTGTCAGGTCGTTGTTTCAGAGTGTACGTTAATGGTAGTTCGTCCAGCTTATGGCATATTACCGCAGGCGGTCCCCAGGGCTCATTCCTTGGGCCAATATTATACAACTTATACACAGCAGATATCCCGAATTTACCGGAATGCGAAATTGCTGTGTACGCTGATGATACTGCTGTATAATATTCCTCGCATGTAGTTGGTCTCAACACTGAGACCAATCTTCAAAATGCGGCTGAAATTTTAGATAAATATTATAATAAATGGAAAATAAAAGTAAATACGGACAAGATTCAAGCTATCTTTTTTACAAGAAAAAGAAAGCCTTGTTTCTTACCGTCCAATCAGCTGATGATAAATGGCCATCAGAAAAATTGGGAACCATTTGTTAAATATTTAGGATTGTTAAATACATATATGGATCAAAAATTTCAAGGAACATACTGCAAGGACACTACATAAAACCGGTATTGCTATTAAGATGCTATATCCTTTTATAAATAGGAATTCCTTATTGTCAAATGAAAATAAAATACTTATCCACAAAGTGATCTTCCAGTCAATTTTATTATATGGCTGTCAAGTGTGGGGTAAATGTGCAGATTGTCATTTAAAAAATTACAAATTCAGCAAAACAAACTCTTAAAAATGATGCTAAACCTCCCTTGGCACTACTCTACCCTAGATTTGCATAACAGATCTAATGTTGAATTGATCTCCGAGAGAATTACGAAACTAAACCAAGTTTTTATGACTAGATGTAACTTCGCTGATAACCCCCTAATACCTCGGTTCTTAAACTGTGTTCCGCGGAACCCTGGGGTGTGTGTGTGGGTATCGTTCATGCACAGATTCTGTAAATTTTCTGCATAATATCTCACAAAGAATGAAAATGTATTCCGAATGAAACCCAGCCTACGACACTAACGGCCGTATTATTCACTTTGGGTATAAATCAGGTTTAAGTTAATTTTACACCCGATTATTATTAATCCAAATCTTGTAAACCCGACAATTTAAACCTATATCCATAATATTCATTCAAAAACATGCAATAAACCCGCTGGATTAAAACAGTGACAGTTTAAACCGATTTTTAATCCGATTTTAACCCGTTTTTAGACCACGGAATGTCAAATTTCACATAAAATTAAATTTTTTTTTTTTGTTTGTCACTAATTGGAAATTGACTTAATTTTTTGTGACATCAACATTTGGTCAATTTTACTAATTTGTTGTTTAATATCAAAATTAGTGGACTCGTGTACAATAATATTAATACATTTATTTTTAATAGAACAAAAGAGAAATTTTAGATACTATAAAGTTACTTCCCAAATTTACATGTGGTGCCATAACTGTTGCCAAAACTACAACAAAATCCATTTTTCTTATCTTCTTGCTTTTTATTATATTTTCACTTTCATTTATTTTCGAAGAAAAAACAAAAATGTGAGATAAAAAAAATAATCAATAATATGAAATTGAGTTTTAACCCGGGTTAAAGTACTTAAACTGGTCTACGGAGTGCAGTTTAAATTCAATTGGATTAAAAGTCGACAAGGTTTAAAAAAATGAGTTTATTATCGGGTTTAACAACTGAATATTATGGACTTGGGTTGAAGTTTTTGGGCTAAACTCACTTAAACCCGGGTGTAAACTTTAATCCGGATTAAAATGAGTGAATAATATCTTGATCGATCTGTAGAGTTCTTCTTCATCAAGACATGTATTTGGTTCTGTATCATTGAACGAATTTAGGGTTGATATTAGGAGTGAATACCCTGAACTTGCCAACAGGCTACATTAAATTTGCTCACTTTTGTCACAACGTATCGCTGTGAAGCAGGCTTTTGGAGCAGGAGATTGGACGCTGCCCCAGATATGCGAATACAGCTTTTGGAGATAGAAGGCAATTTAAAAAAAAAATATACATAAATCGAACATTGGAACAGTTTCATTCTTCACACTAACCTTGAAAAAAATATCGTATGTGTTGTTTTTCATTTTTTATATCGTTAAGAGTTGGGGTTCCGAAATATATTTGGGCCTTGTTTAGGGTTCCACAGCTTAATAAGTTTGAGAACCACTGCCCTAAATGAGCTGAATATTACTCACCAAATATTAAACTGATTTCTTGTGTTTTTTTCTGTGATTGCCAATCTTATTTGTTTGCATGTTATATTTGCGTTATTTGTTATTAATATCATTGTAGTTTTTAAATTATTTTTTTTTTATTTATTTATTTATTTATATATTTATTTATTTATACATTTATTTATTTATTTATTTGTTATGTTTTTATGTGTTATTTATCTATTTTATTTTACATTTTAATTTATATATATTATGAATATCTATGTACATATATATATAGAGATATATATTTATTCATTATTATTATTTCTATTTTTTTTCATCAAATGGAGGTTTTTTTTCGTTGTTTTCCTTCAAAATAAATAAAATTTAATTAAAAGATATGTATTAAATCGATTAAAATGTTTCAGCTGAAAGATATAAATGTACTACTATACTATCATATCTCTGTACTGTAAATTGTGCGGTGGCTGTGGCTAGCCTTTGTAAATTTTTTGTAACCAAATAAATTCTATTCTATTCTATCATGAACTAAAAATCTCGAACCGAAGCCTGGAAATACGACACTACATTTATTGTAAAGACTCAGTCAGTATTGAGAGTTAGGAAGAACCACTTTTGCAGACTACCTATACCTACACATTTATGATTGGGAGTAATTGGTGAAAGAGATATCACATACAAGTTGATAGAGTTTAGTAATAATGGTCGCAAAATACCAAGGCGCTATATACCTACAAAGGAATATTGATGCCATTTTAGGTACCTAATATTTTTCCATGTATTGCAGTGAACTCTTAAAATCAACCCAGAAAAAATTAGATTTTCGACGAAAGATGCGTAAGACCAGACTTTTCTGTATCTCCTGTAAACGTCCCATGTGTGGGGACCATTGCGGGAATTGGTGTCAAGTTTTCGCCCAGGTGAAAGAATTATATTTTTTTTTCTATTTATTTAAAATAAATGTTCATCAAAGTAACCCATGTGTTATTTTGCAAAAACATTTTTATAGAGAGTAAATATGATAACTTTGAAGGTAAGGGATCTCACAGACGTATGTTTATAAACTATGTAACAATAATATAGTTTAGGAATCTATGGTTAAAGATTTTTTATTATTTATTTATTCCACACTATTATATATACAATAATATAAAATAACTTAGCTTATTGTAACTTAAAATTATTTAAAATGATCTGAATTTAGTAGTGAAGAGAAGTTAGACCATTCGTAACTTATAAAGTTAGGGTGAATGGCCCTCAATTACAAAGGAAAAAACAAAAAATTCTAATGTGGGGATACAAAATATCGTATAAAATTTAACTCGAACAAAGAGAAGAATGATAAAATTTAACAAATGCAAAATTACAAGAATGAGATGTCGGCAGACTGCTTGCTTGTATCTGGCCTATGGATCAAACAACTCCAAAGGGATGTTTTTCACATTTTACCAAAGCACACAGGACCCGCAGTACGTAGATATTCAATTCGGACACCTGTAATTATTTAGCCAGAAAAGTCACTACAGGCGCCTTATTGTCGAGCATTAGTAAACTCTTTACGTAAAGATACATTAAATATACATGTAGTGTATGATTAGACTTAAAACATACCTATTGATTCTTGACATCAAAACGGTATGCTTATTGTTTATAGTACACAATGCAGAGTATTAATAAGCCCACGGATAAGAATCCAAAAAATATAAAAAGCCCAACGAAGTGCCAGATACTGATTTTAATGACGGCTCCAGGATGGAACGTGGTATATGATATCGGGTGTTTCTTATACGAACTGAATATCTCAATAATGTATCGCCACCAAGATTTTTAAAGCGTTGGCCAGGAAGAAGATAGGTATGTTATATGCTCTATCTTGCCCGAGGTGACAATTAGTGTAACTCTCCAAATAACATTGAAGGGAAATGAAATCTTCAAAACCGGCCAGACGAGGCTGACCTCATGAGTTGTTAAATGTAATATCCGTCAGCCCTACCTTTCCAAGGTCAACTGCAAAATTGTGTTATGTCGAAGGCAAAATCAACAGTGATTATTACTTATTGTTATTAATATTACCCAGTTGGCATTTGCGCTGCCAATCAAGGCATCCCCGTTCAAGTACACCACCCATTTTCATTTCCTTTGTGAATGTCAGGCACTAGCATCCTAAATATATATGAACATGCAGAGCCAACTAATTAATTGAATATTTTATTTAGCAAATATTAATTTAGAGCAAATATGTAGGTTAAGCTTCTCAATTTAGAATGCACACAATATGCATTATCATCTATATACCTACATATAACTAAGTATGTGACATTTAAAGTAATATTTAAAAATAAATCTATAAATTATTTCACAAAACAGCCATAATATTTAACTCGTGGTTAGAATTGAAATTAGTATCTACCAGGTTATAACTTGTACGGAATGCATCGATTGCCGCCACTGAATTATCCAATCCACGCTGAGTAGTTTATGCCTATTCCGATACGGCGCAACTTCCGCCAATAAATCATACCAACTCAGATAGTGATTCGCTTGAAACTAAACTTGATCAATTGATCGAAATGCATAATATTCACAATTGCCATAAGTAGATACCATTTTCAGATGATTTGATCGTGCATTCAGACAGGGCCGTAGCCAGGATTTTGTTTCGGGGGGGGGGGGGCTTGCTTCCAAATCTTAAGAGGAATTCTTTAAACAAAAAACTATATACAGGGTGTCCCAGTTAAGCAGAATAATCCTTTAAGGGAAGATTCGTGAAGTTCCGTAGAACAAAAAATTTTAGGTATGCCAAGGGGGGTCTATTTTCACCATATTTCCCGTTATGGCCCTTCAAAGCATGTGACCTCAAATTTGTAGGTGTTACCACTTACAACGTTATAACTTCTAAACTATTAGAGATACAAAAATTGTTTTGTGCATTTTGAATAGACAATTTAGAAGCGCATACAAGTCTTATGCACTTCGGGTACAATGTGCAGCTACAAAAAATTATGGCTCCTTAAACTCAACATTTTGAAAATTTGTTGTTACATTTTTTTACTTAAAATGTTTTTTTTTCTCAAAATGTTTACTTAATAAATTTTAATTTTTTTATCAAATTTTTATCCTTGGGAATTTTTCTAAAAATTATGTTAAGCAACTTTTTTACGTACGATGAACAGAAGTTGTTGTAAAAAGCCGTTTTTTGTCAAAAAAATGGTCAAACAAAATTAAGTCAGAATAATAAACTAACGTAATTATGAGCAATGGTTAACGGTTAATTGTCGAATATGAAAAAAAGCTTAACATTGATAAGTTGATCTCCACAAAATGTATTCAAAACGTGCGATTACGCGGACAAAGTGTTTGTAAACGGGTTCTGCAATGGAAACGCTTCCTTGGCAAGATAGGAGTCCAACGCCGATACCCAAATCGTAGTACACCATGTAGCCGGGTACTGATGCGTATCATCGCCTCATTGATACCGGGTGAGCTTCACGAAATAAAAAAAAAACGACGTTCACACGCAGCGGCGGCAGAAATTGAGGGTGGGATTTTACGTGCTGTAGAAGTTAAGCTTTAGTCAGGTCCGAGGACTAGCTGTGCAATTGGAACTTCCCAGAACCAGGATTTACAGAACTGTCCAGAGTAATAGGTTACACCCTTTCCATTTAGCACCGGTGCGGACACTTCCTCAAGAACATTCTGTGGACTGACGAAGCGTAATTCACAAACAAAGTTATAAAGCTACAAACCTCCACAATTTGCACCATTGGTCTGACCCCAATCCCCATTTAATACACACAACATCCTTTCAAAGGTAAGAATTTAATTATTTTGAACAACTTCTTCAAAATGTGTGCTTATTTCAAAGGAGGTTTAGCGTAAATATTTGAAAACACTTTAGTAGGCCCGCACGTTCTTCCACAAACAGTTAATTCCCTTGAATTTCTTAGAGAACGCTCCTTGAAGATGTTCTTCTTTTTCAGAGAAGATCGATGTTCTTTCAACAAGATGGAGGCAAGGAGCACCTTGTGACAGTAGCAGCGGGGTAAATCCATTCCTTAACCATACTTTTAATGAACGGTGAACTGGTCGATTTGGCCCAATCTTTGGCCACTTAGATCTCCTTACCTAACACCCATGAATTTTTTCTTCTGGGGTGCTATGGAAGTAAAAGTTGATTTTAGAGAAATATCTAGTTTCTTTTTGACCATTTTTGTCTGACAAAAAACAGCTTTTACTACAAATTCTGTTGATCTTATGTAAAAAAGTTGCTTAACATAATTTTTAAAAAAATTCTCAAGGATAAAAATTTTATAAAAAATAAAACGAGAAATATGGTGAAAATAGACCCCCCTTGCCATACAATTTTTTGTTCGCCGGAACTTCAGGAACCTTCCCTTAAAGGATTATACTGCTTAACTGGGATACATTGTATATTCCAATTCACTGATTCTTATTACTTTTTAAATCGTATGTACCTAAACGAACATACTAAAATTATTTTTTTCAAAGCAGAATACGTCTTGATTTTTTTTTTGACATGACATGATTGTAGAACGTCTTCGTTGACCATGAATCTGTCCGTAAGATTTTGTTTTAACGATGTTTCCTATGCAAGGAATCAGTATAGACACTCTAAAATAGGCTTCAGTAGCAGAGGTTTCTGGATTGGAACGCGTTGTTTGTTTCAATGAAGTTCTTGGGGCTCTTAATTCAACTTCAAATAAGTCTTCGGCAAGTTGGGATTCAGATTGAATTCTTAAGAGAATTCAGAACTTCTTTTGTGCGGTCGATAGCAGAAACGAAATCTAAGGATTTGGTCTGTAGGAAAACTGATAAGGGTAGCGTTAAATTGAATAGTTTTTCGCATACAATGAGGCTTACTAGGAAATCACTTTTTTGGATCGCTGCCAAAAATTTTGATGCTTTCGAAGACATCGCCCACGTTCTGCTGGTTATTTCTTCAAGACTTATTGAGATGCATTTGAAGAGCTCTACAAAGGAAATAATACTGTCATACCTTTCAATGAATCTTGCGTTTCACAAAGGCTTAGAAGTCGAGTTTCTCGGCTCTCTGGTGCGTGTTTTGACATTTTTTAAAGTTATATTTGCATTTGAATGGTTGCGGAAGATTTGAATTTATATTAGAAAGTTATAGTTTTTAATTTTTTGCTTAGCGTTTCGGGGGGGGCTTCAGCCCCTCAAGCCCCCCCCTGGCTACGTGCCTGCATTCAGATAATTTGTAGACAGACTGTTTTTAAATTACATAGATATGGCAATAATAGACTAGATATAAAGATGTGAGAAAAATTTAATGATATTTTCTAAGCAGTGCCTTGAAGATTTTCTCAGTGCTTAAATGCATTAAGTCATTTCACATATAGCACAGCATTGATAGGTACATATTACTATATGAGTCCCCCCAATAATATATACTATTATATATCTATATATATAAAAATGAGTTCTAAAATGTGTTCGGAGTTCGGATACGTATAACTTGAAAACCACCGACTCTATTGAGCCCATATTTGCAGATAATCTTAGGTATTAGCCCAGGAGTGCACTGAAGGAGATTGGTCAAAATTGGACAAAGGGGCGTGGCACCTCCCATACAAAAAAAAACACTCAAAATCGTATATCCCGAAAACTGCCAAATCGATTAAGCTCAAATTTACAAATAATCTTAGGTATTGACCCTCAAATTTACAGATATTGTTATTGTCCCAGGAGTGCTCCTCTGGAGATTGGTTAAAATTGGACAAAAGGCGTGGCACCGCCCATACAAAAAAAAACATTCAAAATCTTATATCTCGAAAACCGCAAAATCGATTGAATTGAATCTTGCAGACAGTCCTAGGTATTGGCCCAGGAGTGTTTCTGTGAAGATTGGTTAAAATTGGATAAAGGGCGTGGCACCGCCCATACAAAAAAAAACATTCAAAATCTTATATCTCGAAAACCGCCGCATCGATTGAGTTGAAACTAACAGACTGTCCTAGGTATTGGCCCAGGAGTGTCGTTGTGAAGATTGGTCAACATTGGACAAAGGGCGTGGCACCGCCCATACAAAAAAAAAACATTCAAAATCGTATATCTCGAAAACCGCCGCATCGATTGAGTTGAAACTAACAGACAGTCCTAGGTATTGGCCCAGGAGTGAAGATTGGCCAAAATTGGACAAAGGGGCATGGCGCGACCAAATTGGATACTTTCTTCTACGGGTTTGTTTGTAATTGCCACCCGAAGGTTTAGGAAAAAAAACGTAAAAGTAATCAATTTGTTTTGTTTCTCAAATTGATTTTGTATCTTTTTCGTTCGTTAACTTTCTTCACTGGCTAAGGTAAATTATTGATAGTTAAAAATTTATGTTCGATTTATACAAAGTGATGATCATTTACAGTTCGATATTTGTTACGATGTCAAGAAGAGACAATGGTAACAGTAGCCGGCGTTCTCAGAATGGCCGCTGAACCAGTGAAGCTATCCGCCTTAATTTTTTATTAAAAAAAAATATCAAACTAGATCTTGAAATATTTAAAATATGTAACTATTTTAGGCAGAACAACGTTTGCCGGGTCAGCTAGTAATATATAAAGGGTCCGCCATCTAACGTTTTTTTTTCAACTAGTGCTTATTTCGCGAATGGTAACACTTAGCTCATGTCTGATTTGACAGATAATTAGTTTTATCCTTCCGCTGAACGAATATGGTTGTGTATACGCTTGAACAACGCTGGGAAATATTGCGACATTACTTTGAAAATTATGGTAATGTTGCAGAATGTGTGCGAAAATTGCGTACGGATTTTGGAAGAAGAGAAGCACCGTCAGCTCCGTATGTTCGTTATCTTATGAAAAAAGTGAAAGAAACTGGCATCCTCATCGATAAACCAAAGCGTGAAAAGCCAAAAACAGTGCGTACACCCGAGAAAATTGCTGCTGTGGCAGAAAGTGTGCGTGAAGCGCCATCAACATCAATTCACCGTCGTTCTCAACAATTGAACATTTCGGAGACATCATTGAGACGAATTTTGCATAAAGACCTTGGTATGACGCCATACAAAGTCCAATTGGTTCAGGAGTTGAAGCCAACTGACCATCCAATGCGTTTTCGCTTCGCCAAGTGGGCCTGCGATCGAAGATCGCATTATCAGCCGCAGAGCTGATGTCGTTTGGCCACCGCGGAGCTGCGATTTGACACCGTTGGACTATTATTTGTGGGGTGCCGTAAAAGATAAGTGTTACGCCGACATGCCAGAGACAATTGACGCTTTAAAGGACAATATTCGTGAAGCCATTGGTGAAATACAGCTGCACACAATCGATAATGTGCTTAAAAATTGGACCGATCGTGTAGGCTACTGCATGGCCAGCCGAGGCAGCCATTTGAATGAAATTATTTTCCATTATCAGAGCTGTAAAAGACTGCAATACTTTAGTATTGCATTCGCTGAAGTCGCAGTCATTTGATTGCTTATTACTATTTCAGCAAAATACTTCACTTAAGTTATTTGACTTCAAAATCGAAGTCCCAGTATTTTTTGAAGTCTTAAGTAATGCAATCACCTGAAGCAGTCAAAAGACTTGAAGTCAAAAGACTGCAATACTTTTTGATTGCTTGAATTCTTTGAAGTCTTTTTGAAGTCTTTTTAATTCTTTGCATTCTGTTAGTCATTTGAATGCATTCAATGTTTTGAAGTCTTTTGAAGTCTTTTGACTGCTTGAAGTATTTTTATTCATTTGAAGTATTTTTTTTTAAAGTATTTTAAGTAATTAAGTATTCGATTGAATTTTTGAGATCCACATTTCAGATATAAGTTTAAAAATGTGTATGTACTGGAAACAACTATAAAACCAAGGATTGAATCTCTGTGCATAAATAAAACATGCCTTTAACATTTTTCTGTTAAGTAGTCAACAAAATTAATTTATTTCCAAACAATAAGAACATTATACACAGTTACCAATCATAGGAACAACATACAAGCTACCTTAAAGTTCCGCTCTCTTTTCAGTTAGGTATAAGATAAGACGTGGAAAATAGTATAGTTGGTACATATTAAGTCTCGCAATTGAGCTCACAAACAAGTACCTTTTGCCAATAGCCACGATTAAAGTTTTTGATCACTCACTATCTGTTTTGAGAGAATAGTAGGTATATAGTTTTTCTAAGTAACGTTCTTATCTGGTGTAAACATAGTCGCGTGTGAGTTAAGCGTTTTTTATTTTAAGTGTTAATTCTATTTGTTAGAATCCAGGTTTTACACCCAGCAATTTATCATGACGATGACGAGCTCGAAAATCGCATAATGCGGCTCGTGAAGTAAACGAAATGAAACAAAAACAATACTTCATCTAGCTGTTGCTAGTATGCATATACAGTAAGCGTCAAAAGTGAGTGAACAGCGATGCTCTTTTAAGTTTTCTTTAATGTCTTGAAACATGACTAAAAAACAAACAATCTGTAAAAAGTTTGATAAAAAAATAATAATAACGAAACATTTTTCATTTCGACAGCACATAATACTTTATAGATATTTAAAAAAAAATGTTTCTGAACTCCAAAGACAAATGAAATAAGTAATGGTGTTGACTCACTTTTGACGCTCACTGTATTTTGCAAACAATCCATGTTACGGGACATAAATTGTTTTCGAAAACATTTCGCTGATAAATGTTTGTAAATCATTTTTATCACATCAGCAGCATTCTAGGCTTAACAGTTGCGAATCAGGCATTAAGAGTGTAATGAAAGTTACAAAAACGGAAATTAATTAATTAATTAATAAATTAATAGCACCAATACAAATACATAAATGCACAAAAGTACAAAGTATTAAGTAAATACGACAAACACAACTTTATAATTTCTTTTGCAAATCTTTTTTAAAATTGACTCACTTTTTTTATTATTTTAAAGTTCTGACCACAAACAACAATCATATCACGTTTATCATTTTCCGGATTCCGTTCGCGATTCATTGAAGATGATTCTCCCTCCGATGACAACACTGGCAACGGTGAGCTACACTCAGACTCAAGTCTTCTTATTTTGCTTCTACGGCCGCTGGAATCATTTTCAGAGCAAGACGATCTTTTACTTTTATATGTTTGGTTGTAGCTTTCAACACAAAAGCTGGGATCGTCTGCACTATCGTCTGATGAAAAGTCCATGATTTTCACTACACTTAGTTTAACACTTAAAATAATAAACGCTTAACTCACACGCGACTATGTTTACACCAGATAAGAACGTTACTTAGAAAAACTATATACCTACTATTCTCTCAAAACAGATCAATTGCGAGACTTAATATTGAAACATTGAATGCATTCAAATGACTAAAAGAATGCAAAGAATTAAAAAGACTTCAAAAAGACTTCAAAGAATTCAAGCAATCAAAAAGTTTTGCAGTCTTTTGACTTCAAGTCTTTTGACTGCTTCAGGTGATTGCATTACTTAAGACTTCAAAAAATACTGGGATTTCGATTTTGAAGTCAAATAACTTAAGTGAAGTCTAAAGATTTCAAAATTTGAATCTTTAATCAATTTACTGCAATACTCAAAAGATTGCGATTTTTTACAGCTTTATCCATTATTAACCGGAAGGATTGTACTTTCAAATAAAAAAAGAAATTTGAGAAAATATTCAGTAGTTTTTTTATAGCATTTTCAAAAAAAAAGAGTTATTTGGCGGACCCTTTACTATTATATATTATGTTAGTATGTAAAAATAAATAGGTATCCTTTATCATCAACTTATTGCTGTCTGAAACTTCAATCTTAAATTCCATATTTATACCAATATCATATGACATAATTACAGTTACTAAGTATGTTCGTGATTATCTAATTAACAAATATTTTATGAAATTCAACGTCGCGGTCGGTCGTCAATAATATTATTTGCTTTCACTCACCTTTTCACGTAACATATCACGTATACGTCCAGCTTGATTTTTAGATCGATGCAATTCCAATTGTAATTCAAGGCAACGTTCTTGCCAGTTGATCTGTAATAAAAAAATTAAAAAGATTACATAAATGAACTACGAGTAGTTTATATGTAAGTAGTAGTAGTTTTGTTATGTGTTGGATAATTAGTTCAACATACATACACACATGGAATTAGGTTCAAATATTCTATCCGAAGAAAGGTCTTGAGTATTGACTTTTATTTTTGATTCCTGACAAATAAAACAGATGTTAGTTGGTCGGTCAGTTCTTGCCTTCTCAGGAATTCTTTCCGATTATTCCTATTTTTAATGAGACCCGCGTAATTTAATTCAACGTAAAATAATTGTGAGTGCTGAGCGATAATATTGCGTGTTTCCTATTAGCAGTTGCTTATTGATTTTTGACTCATTGTAAGAGCCGGTTTAAAATGGAAGTATTTTGAAAAATCATGTCTTAATATCGGTAAGGTAAATTAAATAATAAATGAAGACTTAAAAGTGTTTGGGAAAGTGCAAAAGCGACATAAATTAAATACATAATTTGCTTGAATACTCGGATGCCGACGAAGAAATGTTACAGCCAAATCTACCCAAAAAAAAAGGCATAGAGAAACTGCCATGAGGGATAACATTGAAGTAGTTAATAGTATGATACGAGGGGAGTTCAAAATATTCTCGGTATCGACATGAACAAAAACGCGAATCAAATTATGTAAAAATATTTTTATTTTTCAATATTATCTCCTCTTACATTAATGCATTTATTACATTTTGAGATTAACTTTTCTATACCCTCAAAAAAAATAGTTTTCATCCTTCTCTTCAAAATGTTCATTTATTGCGGCCTTGAGCTCCTCATCATCGGTAAATCGCTTCACACGAAGATTTTTTTTTAAATCTGGGAACAAAAAATAATCACTAGGGGCAAGGTCCGGACTATAGGGTGCGTGTTCAATCTCTTCGAAACCACAATCTCGCAATGCAGCCTTAGAAACATGAGCCGTATGCACTGGAGCTTTGTCGTGAAGAAGCAAGACTCCAGCAGCCAGTTTACCCCCGTCTTTTTTCTTTATTTCTTCCCGTAAATGATGCAAAGTTCATGCGTAGGATGTGGCGTTTATGGTTTCACCTTTTTTTTTGTACTCTATTAGCAAAATTTCCTTTGAGTTCCAAAGCACTGTAGCCATCATCTTCCCAGCAGCCACTGCATAGACTCCTGTTTGCTTTCAGGGTCATAATGATTAACCCACGTTTCGGCCCCAGTAACAGTTCTATTAAAAATTCTTACCGGATCTTCCCTACACAGCCCCAAAAATTCCTTACAATACAACTCGGTGCTCAATTTTCGTTATCTTGGACACGCCAGCCATTGCGGTTAGGTTCAACACAAGACAAAAAGCAAACTAATAATAACAGCCAAATGAAATTTTACAGTAAAACACTTGAATAATGGAATTACTAAAATCCAAAAATTATTTAGTCATATTCTTGGAGTATCCCCCCCATTCCGAGAATATATTGAACTCCCCTCGTAACTCAAGAAATCTTTAAATTCTATCGAAAGCCTGAATAGAGTTAACTTTATTTGGGTTCGGCATTAGGAACTAAGTCCCAAATGGAACTAACTCTCACTAGCCAAAATGAACTACGTCCCACCAAATCCAAATGTGCAGTGGAATTTAGTTCATATGTTTGGGAGGCCCTACGAACAAAGTCCCAACTTGAACTAACGCCCACTATCTAAAATTAACTAAAGCTAAGTACGCATGATTGTCAGATCTTACAATATTGTCAGATCTGGCAGTGAAAAATGTGTCCCAAATGTCTTACAACCGTCTGAACTTACAATTTTGTCTTACAATATTGTCAAAAATGTCGTTGTCAGCCCATTGTAAGACATCCATCTGACAATGAAATTGTCAGGTTGCTGACGATCGTCTGAACAAGTCTGAACACACAATTTTTTTTATTGTCAGACAATTAGGACATTATAAGACTCATTGGATATTGTCAGATGTTGTTTATGGAAGCTGACAATAGCTTACAATTTCTTCATTGTCAGCCAATATAACCAGTGGTTTACGTGCGAAATCGAAGTTTGCTTCTAAACGATGGAAAATAATTCAGAAGATATTGATATGAACAACTTTGGAAATTGGAATTTTAATTTTAATTGGAATTGCAAAAGTCGAAAAAAAAAATCATCAGATTGTATTGAGTCCATTCGCAAAAAATTGAAATAAAATTCCGGCTCCACAGGTTGCTATTAGGAGTACAATCCTTCCTTCTGACAACGGGCCACCCCCAATCCTTCTTCAAAATATTACGTCGCTTTCGTATCAATTCATCATCCTCGCAGTCTTCTAGCACGTAGGCAGTTAAAATCTCAAAAGTACAGTATTTTGTTCCATTATCCGTACTACAAAAAACAACCTACAAGACTTTGAATTTATCTGACAATGTCTGACAACAGACCTACCAATTTTTCATATTCAAATATCTTCCGACCCAATTTTCAACCTGACAACGTTGTCAGAAAAGTCATTGTCAGACCATTGTAAGACATCCATCGGACAATGAAATTGTTAGACTTTGGGGCAAAATCTTACAACCGTCTGAACGGACAATTTTGTATTGTAAGGAAGTGTTGTATCTGTACTACAGTCTCAGCCCCGTCGTCGTTTATTATGAATTAAGTGAGGGTTACTATAGCTAATTCATATATGTAATATATTGCTACGATTCTAGATACTACAGGAAGTTGGCTATTGTAAGCTAATTGTCAGTCATTGTCAGAGGATTGACAGATCTAACAATATTGTAAGAGCTTACAATCGTGTGTACTTAGCTTAAGTCCCACAAAAATTGGGATTTATTTCATACTAGCGGCGTTGTTTTGCCTGCTCTTACATTTTCATTTCATTTTTATTTAACCGATGTGTCCAGACTGATTCTGTACTCCGTGTGCTTCCTCGGACGTGTGCCCACGAATTGCATTGTCTAGACAAATTTGTTCCCATGACTGTCGAAGAATAACGTTTGAAAAGTATTTTTTTGTTATGAGAGGTGTCACGCCCTTCTGTCCAATTTGTAAAATGCTTCAATCAGGCAATGTTCAGATATCGTGATTTAAATAACTTTGTTGTAAGAGTGGTGCCATGGCCCGTTTTCCAATCCCACCCACTTTAGCTCCCATGGGTGTCCAGAAATAGGATTTAAAATGTATATTTTTTTATACGGTAAATAGCACGCTCCTTTGTTCAATTTTGATCAAACTTTCACAGAAACACCTTCTTCTTTCTTCTTCTTCTTCTTCTTCTTCTTCTTCTTCTTCTTCTTCTTCTTCTTCTATCTTCTTAGATAATAATGTTCTTTCGTAAAATGCGAAAAATGAGAAAAATTGATTTTCTGAAATTTTCTGTCTGCGTAAACCTGAAATACAGCAATACGAACAAAACAAAAAAAAAAGAATCATGAAAATCGGCTCAGCGGTTATCGAGTTATAACGTCATCGAGTTTTACCCAATTGAAGGTATTTTTTGTATGGGCGGTGCCACGCTCTTTTGTCCAATTTCGACCAATCGTACAGCAACACTCCTAAGCCAATACCTAAAATTGTCTGTAAGTTTCAACTCAATCGATTCGGTGGTTTTCGAGATATAAGATTTTGAATGTTTCTTTGTATGGTAGGTGTATGTAGGTGCCACGCCCCTTTGTCCAATTTTAACCAATCTCCTTCAGTGCACTCCTGAACTAAGTCCCAAATTAACTTACTCCCAACCTCCAAATCCAACAGTGTCCCCAAGCAGAGGGAGTTGCAGGGAAGCAGCTTGCCCCCAAATTTCTACGGTTTGTTATATAAATTTATCATATTGGAACTTAGTTCATTCTAGATTTCAGTCTAAGTTCCTTCCTATAAATCGTGGGAGTTAATTCAAGTGGGCAAGTAGGATAACGGATAACTCACTTGGGACTTAGTTCGTAGGGCCTTTAGATTCCCAAGACTAGAGATACGGCAAATAAGATTTCTGAGGAGCTTCGAAAGTATCCGAATAACATGCGTTGTGTCTGTCGTAATCCCTTTCAAAGGAGCCCATGCATTTTTAATTGGACTTCATAGAAACTCAATCTACAACAACATGACTTCTGCAGCGGTTATTATAAAGCGACAAAACACTGCCGTGCGTCGTCTAGCAGAATCAGACATCCTGACGGGCGTCATCTATACGCTTGCAGAAATTGCTAGCAAAGGAATCTTAGTTTAACTCAAACTGTTCGGTCATTCAGGCCTTAAAGGTAAAGGTCGAGTTTCACTATCCTGAGTGAAAGCTGGACATGCACAAAAAAGAATAATTTTGAATAACTAATGCAGTATGTTATGTACTCACCTCGGGCACAGCTTGAGCATAATTGTTCACCTGATGTACATCCAAGTTATCTGTCAGCGCCGAAAAATGTGGCCATGGTGCGTCCGCATCCATCGCAACTAGGGCTGGACTAGCTATTAACGCAGCATTCGGCTTAGCTGGAATTGGTGGAGCACGATGCGACCGGCGCGGCATTAAACGAGGACTATTCGGAGTCGATTGCGATGTTTGTTGCTGTTGAAGGGCAGCAGCAGCAGTCGCGACAGCTCCTCCGGCGGCGGTAGGAGCTGCATGTTGTACACGTGTACCCTGTGAATTCGTTAACGGAATTTGACCACTGAACGACGTGGCCCGTTTCGTCATTAATGGCGACGACGTCAACGATGCCGAACCGTATCGCGATAGATGCTGCTGTTGCTGTTGAATGTAATACTGGTGCTGCTGCTGTAGATTATGACTTTGTGACGAGGCCGATGGAAATGTCTGCGTTCCACTGGAGAGATAGTATCCAGATCCATCCGGATGCCGAATGTAATAATTATGGGAAACAGATTGGGCAGCTGTTGATGTCGGTAGCGATGATGGTGATGGTGAATTGGACTGACGCTGTTGTTGCAACTCACTAAGACATGACAGGGACTCGAAAATTTGTGACAAACGGCCTGACGGTATTTCGTCAGACATTTATACGAACTGTGTGACTGGGTGGATTTATCGTTGTCCTTTAGTTCGATTATGAAATGTGGCACCGCACTGCTGCTGAGTCCTTCTGAAAAAAAAAAACAAAAACGAAAGATAGTACAGAATTAATTCTCCATGTGAAACAGTCAAAGGATGTATGACTAGGAGTAGGATGTTCTAGGACGTTTCAAATGTCCATCTCATGTTTTATGTCTGTCAAAATTGGATGGACAATTAATCATCATCTCTGATTCGGTATAGCTAGTCTGGGGTTTCGTGTGCGAATATATGCCACTGCCACAATATACCAGCCGCCAGGGAATAGGCAAAGGATGTGAGTGATATTTTGAAAAATTCTTTGAAATTCAACACTCTTCTTGGTAGGTTTTTCTCCACTTTGAAATGATGATAACAAATTTTGTCCCACCCAGTTGCGGATGAGGGGAATAAATTGCTTAAGGCTATGATAGTGATAGGAGACATGATCCTGTCTAAATTGCAATTTCCCTAGCTCATGCTCTTTATCTGTAGTCGAAAGACGAAAGGGTTGAGTATTGATTTCAGATTTCGTGAAAATAGTGAAATTGAGAAATGGAAAATGTGGGACATTGACTGATTAGGGGATGAAAAATCTTTTTAAATCTTTCTCTCTATAACCACCTCCCCTGTCTGGCACTATACCAACAATCGGCTCTTCGTACTTGACGGGAATGGGACTATGTATTTGCACTGAGGCATATGTTTTGAATAAAATAAGCGTTTGTTCTACTTTATTATGAACAAAAATATACAAGGAGGGATGTAAAATGCTGATTCTGTAGGAGTAGAAGGGAAAGTTTTTAAACATATTTTGGGACACGTATATATGAAGTCTATGCGTTGTATAATTTGTTTGACAATTTAAAGTTAAATGGTTAACACGTGTTAGCTACTTGTATAATTTGTTTATTCCCTTATCGGTTCTTTGCCAGTGGAGCTGTAAATTATTCATCCTACGCCGTGATTTATATAATGGATTAGTGATGAAAGGGCTGCGGCGAAATGGGCGCTAGGGGAAGCACAAGGTTTTATGATAAGTCACGTTAGTTACATTAACAGGGGGCGTATGCATTATCAAACGTTAGTAAGAGCTTTCTCAAATAAAAAAAACTGAGTCCGCATAAAGTTTGTCAAAATTAAAAAATTTAAGTTATAGTGTTAGGCTATTTAAAAGTTGTGAGTGGATTATATAGGTGTAAGAATACAAGCGCTCTCACTTTAGCATATCACCATTAATCCCTACTCTATCTTCCGAATTGGTGATTCCTTGATGACGAGTACCTCGACTGGAGATTGCATAATCAACACATCTTTGGAGTGTTTGCTCATTAAGGAATTCCAGACGTCTGCGGACCAATTAATCAGATGGAATCAAAACCTGGAGAGTCTATTGTCTACGACTGAACGTTTTTCAGACCACCAACCTTGGGATCCCTTTGAATCTTTCGTTTAATGCTAATCCTGGTTGAGAGATTTTACCTATTAATTGTTAAACAGATGCGTACTATGTTATCTAGCCTCTAAATGTTTTTTGTAACTCTGACGTTACTGTGTGAGACACATTTAACGCTGCTAATTCTAGCCAAAAGCCATTTCTGGGTAGAGAGGTTATTTTCGTGAATGAATGAATGAGGCTGCCAAGTGCCAACGCTGATGTTAGGGTTAGATTCAGTCCATTTAGCACAACCTTTAAGCTCAAAGTAGGTACCTACTACCTACTCTTTTGAGCACCTACGCCAGATGTGGGGCTTGACATCACTATTTCTTCTCCATCTTTGCATGTAGGTACACAATATATGCAACTTCATCTGATGGCCATGGGATTGTATTAAGTAATTGATGAACCAATGGGCTAATGGCTTCGATGTCTAGGGCTTCAAAGTCATTTGGATCGGAGGACATTAGTCATCATGTTCGCTTCAATTTCCAATAGAGATGTTAAGGGTTTCTCGAACTTCAATTTTGCACCACTTTAGTTCCACTTGCAGTATTATTGCTCCTTCGCCAAACGACTAAAGTGGAAATTCTAAGGGCTTGTTCGACAAATTCGGATCCCAGACACTGTTGAGAGATGCAACTGGCAGTGCTCATATCCCGAAGTGTATTACCGGTCCATATAGGTCTATAAAGTCCAGCTTCACACAACAATTCGTTTTGTGTCAATTTTTGTATTTTGGGGCGAAAGGAAGGGGTCTCAAATTGGGACTTAATTCATTGGCAATTAGTTCATAATGAACAACGAAATAGTTCATAATGAACTACGAAATATCTCCCAAACATATGAACAAAATCCCACTGCATAATTGGTAGGACTTAGTTCATTTGGCTAGTGGAAGTTAGTTCGTAGGGCCACACTTTTTTACC
Source organism: Cheilosia scutellata (assembly GCA_955612985.1). Classification (NCBI taxonomy): domain Eukaryota; kingdom Metazoa; phylum Arthropoda; class Insecta; order Diptera; family Syrphidae; genus Cheilosia; species Cheilosia scutellata. The sequence continues at coordinate 66,170,004 of OY015313.1, forward strand.
AAATCCGAACGGCAGAATTAAGAAGTTTCCTGATCTCGTCCACGACGCGACGCGATCTTATAAAATGCATCCCAGACTTGAGCATTTAAAGCAAAATAAACACGTTCCATCTATTTTCCAAAGCAGATGCTATTTATCGAAAGTAACCATTTGCATACTGCGATATCTTTTATGTATGTTACTCCCAAACTCATTCTCATTACACGAAGTGCTCTGATTAATTAGGTAATAGTGCTTTGTACTGTGTGCAACCACAATGAACGAATAGATACTTGCTTTACATTTAAGTAAAGAAACTGAAATTTTCCCAGGAATTTTGTCTGAATTTTGCAGTTGCGTTTGCGTCTGGTTTCCATAAATCGTGTAGCCTGGCATATATCCATACACAGTGTTTGTGCGTCTCTACATTTTCAACTCATAGTCAAATGGTGAGCAAAAAAAAAGCAATTTCCTCTGAAACTTTCCCCATACAAGCCCATTAGTTCAACAATACTTCCATATGGCAGCTGCGCTACTACACAACTGACAGTATGTACTCACTTGATGCTATAAACGCGAACATTCCGCGACGCGTCTTCTTAGTATCTATACAAGGCGCATACAAGCAAAAGTTAATTCAATAAATGGAACACTCTAACCCACATTCCATTTTTGTATCTATCATCGTTTCAGTCTGAGAGACGTTTCCAACAACGACCTTAATGATGATACAATTGCAATTGAATGGGAAATCAGGAAAATTGAAAATAGCTCACAATCACAAGTGCATTTATGCCGTCATACGAGTGAACACTAGCACTAGACTATATGAATACTCTCGCACTCGCATGTAAGTTATTGGCCAATGAATCATGAATGAGAGATACACTTTTGAATAATTTATCCATCAATGGAAATTGTCAAAAACACTCACATTTCATATTCATAAATGGGCCGATTGGTCCTGTCAGTTTTTAACATTGGAGATCTATACGATATTGAACAACGGGAAAAAAAACTCTAACCGAACAGAAAAGGGTTCAAAAGGACACTTCGAATCAGGATCAAAAGTCATGTTTTGGTTTGGTCCTTTTGTTGATGCTGACAATTTTTATTGGTTGCCATCTGAATTACAGTAGAAGCACTCAATGAAGCATGAAATTAAAAATTTATGAACGTAAATCTTGTCCGAAGTCATCCATTACGAGCCACCAAATGAAAGGAGGACTTGTCCAGAGCACCAAAGTTGCTGCTGCACAGTGCACAGACCATATCGATGTTTTTTTTTTCGTCGCAATGACTGCGCGTATAATGAAACGTTACGAAAGTTATATATCCTTTTTGGGAGATTTATAATCTGTGCGTACTGAGTAAATAAGGTACGTACGTACAGTTTCGTATTTACTTATTAATTTCGAAAAGTAACCTCTTATTTCTTTGTAATTGTCCTGCTGTGTGAGGCTAATTGTTTTGTTTTATGAGGCGTGTAGGAGAAGAAGTGCTACGTTAACTGAATTAAGTGCAATAAGGACTCTAAGATAGACTATCTGCGGCTCTCTGGTTTAATAATTCCTGTCATCTTAACTGATAGTCTGAAGCTAATAAAAAAACATAATTTTCATTGTCGTGACGTAAGAGCCAGCCTTTTCGTGGGAATATTAAGGGTCAGAAACAATCTCATATGAAAAATGGAACAATTCTTCCCAGTCATATTCCGTATGGGAGATTTGATCAACACAAAAATGAACAAAAATATTCACATAAATATCAACCTCAAATCATAGATCAAAGATTTTTATTGCCTTATTGGGTGTGTATGAATGGGTATCTAGGATTTTAGGCACTGATTGGCATCAACTTGGTGGTGCCCAGCTGTTGCAACTTTTTCATACACATCAATTGTGCTTATTTTACCTCCCCGTGATAACCACCGGGTATTGGCTTCCCTCACCCGGTCTTGATTTGATGAACTGAGTGTTGAGGGGTCGACCAAAGGGCATGGCCCTCCAGGCTCCAGGTTGGGGGTTGTACGCCGGGGTAACTGCACGACTGCGCAGAACCAACTCAGTTTCAAAACGACAACAAGCCTCTGATACGGATGATTTTACTGTTGACGAACCTGGCAAATGAAACAAGGACAACGAATTTCGGATATGTACGTGGAATGTTAGGTCCCTCAACAGACCACGTGCAGCCGAACAGAACGGAGTCGAAGATTTCGCTATCTGATTCTAGTTCGGCATAGGTAGTAAATGAGAGTTTCTTTTTCGGCTGCGTCATTGCAACTGCGGCAGTGTGTGTTGTACGGGATGCCTAAACTGGCCGCATGGCCCCCTATATAGGCCGGTGGATTGTGGTGATTGCTGTTATTCTCGCGACATCTTTTCGTGTTCTGCTTATATTTTATATTACATATTAGAAGGTAGTTCTTTTTTCCGAACCTTCGATAAGAATTCTGAGGAGATTTTAGCTTTGACTGCTCCGAGCGAAATGTGAACTGATTCCGCGCAAGTGAACAGTGGAGAGCCAAACCTTATTTAGCCAGATCGTCGACTTTTTTGTTTTGTGTAGACCGACAAATAGATGTGAACTACACATCTCAGAATAGACTGACTGCAGAAATGCGGAAAACGCTCTTATATAGAGAGACAACATAATGTTACTATTTGGTAAGTAATTAACTTGCGTGCTCATGTTATGAGCACAGGTTACTACAGTTTTCCAGTTTGGCTAGAACCCAAATCAGGCTAAACTTGAACCGATCAAGCGAGGTTCCATGGGCTGAGGTGTTAGCCTTGATGAATGCCTATCTTTCGCCTTGGAGCTGTCTGTAAGTTTGATTTGCACGCAGGCATCAAGGATAGCAAGTAATTCCGTGTGAAACATACTATACTTATGTATACTCGAATTATATATTCAGAACCTTTAAAATTCCAATACATTTAGTATCAGAATTTCGCAACTGTACAAAATATTGTTTTAATGTCAAATTTTAATTCTTTTCCGGATCGATCTTCTAACATAATATCTCTTTGACAGATGCAAAAAGTGTCTAAAAAAATAGTGAATACAGCGTTCAGACTAAGGTAAGTTCCACGCATGTGGGCGACTGCGGAAGCTATTTTGCTACCAAAGCCGGGAAAATTGCCAGTGAAAAGGTAAATGTTAAAGCGTACCTCTCGAAAAGCTTTTCTGCTCGAAGTGAACATATGATAAGAAAAAAAATATGGCATGGAAACAACTTCAAGGAAAGGATCGTAAAAGTTTTAACACCACAAAACAAGCGGAAAATTAAAAGACGGCGTTCAATTTACAAACAAAATTATGGAATTTGGTGTGTTATTTTGTAGCAACTCCACTCGAGTTGTGTTATTGTTTATGCTTTACGCCCATAGCTATTTATGCTTTACATAACTAAAAAAAAAACACTGTGGCCAAACTTGGCAGCATTTTTGCGTTTTGTTGTGTCTCAAAACTATTGGTAACACTGCTGTATAATAGATCTCATTTTGACATAAGATTTTCTTTTTTTTCTTGCGCTTTCTTTGTCACCCACATTTTTGGGAAGACATTTTTTAATATTCAAAAGGAAACTTTAAAAGCGGAGAGGCATCGTAAATTAAAAAAAAAAACCTAATCCAAAAGAAAACGTAAGATCAGTCATAAATTTTATTTATTATTTTATTTAATTTAAATTATTAAAAATAATTGTAAAATTATACTTGAATTATTTAATTGTGAATTACATATATTGTATTTTAGGAAAATTTAGCCGCTTATTGAAAAATAAAGGCCTGCAATTTTAAAGCTGGAAACGAGGTCTTTTAATTTGGAATAAGTTGCTACTGGGTAGCAACAAACACCGTCTAATCAACCTACCCACGCCTTGAATTTACAAGGTCCCATACATGCCATGGGATATGAACATTAAAGTGGTTTCCAAAAATTATAGCAAAGTCGGCTTTTAGAACAAAAAGGATGTTCCTGATGGGGGGATCCTGAGGGATGTTCCTGAGACTACAACTATTACTTTCATGATCTCTGGAAAGAAAATATGAACCGTTATAATTCGAAACTAGGGGAGTTATAGTATGGGGTGCGATTTCAATCTTTTAAATTGGAATTCGTTTCCAATAAAATCACTAGTATTTCTTGCAACACTTCTCTGGACGCAGCTTATCCCGCAATAAAGGGCCCTTGTGGACCTATCCATGGCTATATTCCAGGTGGATAACGTGTCCATACGACTTTTTAAGGAAAGGATTGCCAGTGAAAATATTAAAATACTAGCCATGCCCGCGGCTCCGCCCACCGGTTTGATTTCTGTTAAATAAAATTAAAATTTATTTCAGTTAAGCTTATATTTTATCGCAATGCCTTCATGTTATTTATTTAATGGCCGCAAACATAAACAAATTACGATTACAGCTCACACGCGAACATACAACATATAGCTGTCCATGTGAAAAACATGGCTGTCGGACGTCAACTCCGGCAATTAGTTAGTAGTTCCGAAGATATACCTTGGTTTCCCCTCCCATCATCCTCTCCCTAAGTAATCTACCGATCCGGAGGATGTATAGCCAGTACAATGTTGAAAACAAATTTTTAAATCGGCCAAATAGTTCAAGAGTTAGCCCCTATACCAACCCTCTATCCCTCTCCCGTCACAAACTTAGTCCTTACGTAACCTGACTGATCCGAACGGTGTCACCATGACAACGGTAAAATAATTTTCAAAAACGGCCTAGTAGTTCGAGAAATACTCTTTACCTTGCCCCTCTGTTTGCACAAATGAAAACTCGTGCCAGGTATGATTTGATTATTATTTTTTATACTGCGCGATCATATCGATACACTTTCCATAGCTGCAGAGCTCAAATATATGTATGGTATGTACGTGTACGATCGTGCATACCTATTACGCATCACAAACTACTTATATGTATACAGTTTGGTTTATGCATATCCATTCCCTACAAAGCCAAATACGATCTATTTTCAATTTATTATATGTCACCCTCTGGAGGGGACCAGAACGATGAATGTTAGCTCAAAATACTAGGAGAAAATGTTGCGGGACTATTAAAACTATTTCTTAAATTGGCATACAGAAATTTATGAGTATAATGGCAAGTTTAGCGTAGTAAGGTCGAAATAGAAAAGTTTGCACCCCCTTTTTTCCACTCTTATAGGACGAATTTTGGAAAACGATAAATGAGGCATGTAATAATGTTGACTTATCTATCAACATATCTACAGTCTTTCAAGTTCATACAGCTAACGGTTGGTGAGACCCCTTTACTCCTCACTACTGCCCACCCACCCTACGGCTTAATTGGGCCACACATATATAAATCAGAAAAAAATAATGAAAATCGGACGAATGGCTCTCGAGTTATGTAGGGACGAACAGACGGACGTTGCATTTTATAAGTAGTATGGGTAGTATGAGAGCTACTAGGTAGACGTGTTTTTTTTTTGTACTGGCAAATCGATCATTATATTCGATCATTAATACGCCTTTTAACTTAACAGTCTATTCATAAACTATTATAGTGCGTTTCACATACTGTGCTAATATAAAAATAGTGATAATTCTTGGTCTTATTCTATTTTAATAATCAAATTCATCTTAAATTTTTGTGAAGTTTCATCGACCACGACATATACGTACATCTACATTTATACATAATTGCATACTCACCTACACAACAAAGTAATCGCCACATATCTTCTAAAATACCTCTATCACCACCACATGTCAAATCCACCGAAACGGACCACTTCACGCTCGAAGAAAAATAGCACCACGGATTCGCCTAAAAGCTTTCTGTTTTCTCCTTCCCCACTCCGCAAGGCTGCACGCAACAATATGGAGGACAAAAACAAAGCCGCATCCAACGTTATGGAGGACAATGTGTGGGATATGATGGATCAGCGCTTAGCAAAACATAGTGAGTTAATAATTTCTTTATTGTCAAAAAAGTTGTCCGAATCCGAAACCGTGATAACAAACAAAATTGATCACGACATAAACGAAATAAAATCTAGTATCTGTGACATAAATCACCGTGTCGTCCAACTGGAATCACAACAACAAAACGTAAACACTGAAATTGATTTATTGAAAGCGGATTTAAATACAATAAAAGCATCACTTTCTAAAGCCACAACCGATTGTTTAAACGCCAACACAATGCTTAAAGAAAAAACAACCGAGCTAGCAGATCTGCATGATCAATTTAATAACACCGCGGTTGAGTTAGAGCAGTTGAAGTTTTCTGTGAATTTGAACGACAACCGAATGGTGGCGTGCGACGCATTTTTGTTTGGTATCCCGACCTTACCGGACGAAAACCTAAAAACTGTCTTCAACCACTTATGTCACGCTATTGGTGTTAAACCGCCCGTCATAAACGCAATTTATCGCACTCGCCCTAAGAATGACTCGCAAAACACCGCAATTATGATCAAATTCAACTCTCCGTATGATAAGAATTATATTCTCAAATCTACCGCACTATTTCGGAAATCGAACAACCAACAGCTCTGTTTGCATCACATCGGATTCAACACGAATTATACACAGGCACCAGTTTTTTTGCGGGAGAGCTTATCACAACACAACAGGTGTATTTTTCAACGTGCAATGCAATTAAAGAAAAATAAACAACTTTCGTCTGTGTACACCGCACGTGGAGGAGTGTATGTGAAATGTCAAAATAATACTACTGCTGTGTTAGTTAAATGCATTGGAGACTTAGAAGGAATTGCCAGTTCATTAGATGGAGAAGACAAGCAGTGCACCAGTGCTTCCTAAATTTCTTATTTTTTTTTTTTCTTTTTTATTATTGTTTGCTTTAATTATTTCTTTTTTCATTTAAACATTATTTTTCTTTTCTTTTTTTAAGTTCATTTATTCTCTATTTTATTTATATATAATAATTTAACTTAAATTTATATTCCCTTTTTTCTTACTGTTTTCTATTTCTTTTATCTTTCTTTCTATTTTTCTCTGTATTCCTTACAATCCCTTTCTTTTTCCTCTATTAAATCAATCTTGTTGTATTACATACTTGTTCTTTTTTCATCTTTTGCTTCACCTACATTTTTGTTTATTTTCTTATGATGCCTCATAATAATCGCTCAGTTGCGAATGCTAATGAATCTTTGCGGTCTATGATTCGAGTTTTAAGCAATCAACAAACTGGTATTAGGATTTGCCATATTAATGCCCAAAGTCTCTTACCGAAATTAGACGAATTCCGTGATCTGTTTGAAGGATCATGTGTGGACGTTGTTTGTGTTTCTGAAACATGGCTCGTGGAGGATTTAAGAGATGAGACCTGTTCCTTGAGAGGCTATCGTGTGTATCGTTCTGATAGAAATCGGCATGGTGGTGGGGTGGCTTTGTATATAAAGAAAACGCTTAAGCGCAGGCCGAGGTGCTCTTCTGGGTTCAGTAATGGGATTCAGTATGTGTTTATCGATTTAATTGGTGACAATGATAAAATCCTTATTGGCGCAATTTATCGTCCTAATAGAAATATAAATTTATCTCCACTTTTTGAACTATTGGAGGAAATAACATTGAACTGTTCCAATATTATATTGTGTGGTGATTTTAATAGCAATTTGTTATGCGAAAATGTTCTTACTGATTACATGAGCACGCTTAATATATCTGCTGTTAATGTAATAACTCCTACCCACTTTTTTGATGGTGATCCCACGCTTCTCGATTTGTTTTTAGTAAGTGATACTAATAAAGTATTACTCTATGATCAGCTTTCTGCACCTGGTTTCTCAAAGCATGACCTAATTTTTCTTATTTTTAACTTCGAGGTAACGCATGAAGTAACCACTTTCAGCTATCGTGATTTCAAACACATCGACTATTCCTTACTTGAGGTAGATGTCAGAAATATAGCTTGGGAAAATATTTTCTATATGCCTTCGTCCAATGATCAGGTACGTTTTCTTAACGACAACATAACCCGCGTTTTTAATAGACATATTGCTGTTAAAACTAAGTCCATTGAGTCTGAAAATCCCCCGTGGTTCACTCACCAAATACGCGTTTTAATGAGGCGACGTGATCAAGCATACAACTCGTGGAAAATATATCGTATTCCCGAACTGAAGCACCAGTATCAATCTCTTCGCAATAAGGTTGTAAAGGAAATTCGCGCTGCGAAGACTCGTATATATTCTAGCAAATTCAGTACTTCATTAAATGGTCAACAGTTGTGGAATAACTTACGTAGCCTGGGGCTTGGTAAGCCCAAATATAATCTCATTGAGAATGTTGACGGCGATACATTAAACAGAAAGTTTGTTTCCCTACCACTGCAACCTTCTTTAAGTATTCCTGAGGCTCCCTCGACTTTCATTGAACACGAGTCTCAACATTCCAGTTTTGGGTTTACAGCGGTTCACTGTGAAGACGTTGTCGAAAGCATACTTTCGGTTAAGTCTTGCGCCATTGGGCTCGATGAAATGCACCCTACTTTTCTGAAATTGATTCTTCCAGTAGTTCTCCCATATATTACTCACATATTTAATACCATTTTAACTACTGGAGAATTTCCTGATGAATGGAAATTAGCTAAAATTTTGCCCATACCCAAAAATGCTAAGTGCGATGATTTTAGACCAATTTCTATATTACCTTTCCTTTCGAAGGTATTTGAACGAATTTTAAAAAAACAAATGAGCGATTTTATTAAAGCGTATAACCTTTTATCAATTAAACAGAGTGGCTTCCGCGAAAAACACAGCTGTGTTACTGCTTTGTTAAATGTCATAGAGGATCTTCGGCAAGCACTCGACGAGGACAAAGTAAGCTTTCTGGTTCTCCTTGATTTCTCCAAGGCGTTTGACACTGTGGTTCATTCCAAACTCGCAGATAAACTTCGTCGGTCTTACAACTTCTCGCCTGATGCTGTTAAGCTCATCTCATCCTATCTATCAAATAGAATGCAAGCTGTTAAGGTAGGAGACAGTCTATCAGATTTTCTTCCAACCAGTAGTGGTGTCCCACAGGGTTCCATACTCGGTCCTTTACTGTTCTCTCTATATGTTAATGAAATTCCTTCGATCATCAAAAATTGTTCGTCACATATGTATGCAGACGATGTTCAGATGTACTACAGTTGTGATCTTGGTCTCATCGAACATGGTGCTAGTTGCGTGAATGAGGATCTGGAGAAAGTAGCACACTGGGCTCAACTTAATGGTCTTGCTATAAACCCGTCGAAGTCCAAGTGCTTGGTTATATCCAAAAAAAAACTCGACTTATCTTATTTTCCCCGAATCGTTTTAAACAACTCAGTTATTGATTATGTCGAATCGGCTAAGAACTTAGGAGTTATTTTCAACCGCAGCCTCACCTGGGACCAGCACATTACGGTTACTGTTGGGAAGGCATATGGAGTACTACGCACTCTTTGGGTCTCCCAGCGGTATACTCCCGTCAAAACGCGTGCTATGCTCGTGAAGTCCTTAATTTTACCGATCTTGGCCTATGGATGTGAAATTTTTTGTAGTTGTAATTATGTGTGCAAGAGAAAGCTCAATGTTGTTTTCAATAGTACCATTCGGTATATTTTTGGGCTCCGGCGATATGAGAGAGTCTCCAATCATTCTTCTCAACTCCTCAATATGCCGCTTGAGAGCTACTTCGAGCTTCGTACGTTATCTTTGCTGTATGATGTACTGCTTACCCACCAACCGCCGTATCTTTACGAAAGACTGACGAGGGCTTCTTCGGTTAGGTCTGATCAATTAATTCAGCCTCGTTACGCCTCCCTGACATCCGAGCGCCAGTTTTTTATTAATGCCACTCGTCTCTGGAATTCTATGCCGCGTCATATAAAAAGGATAACAAATCCAACAAGATTTAAGTCTCACTTAAGGCATTATTTTGCTACTTTATAAATAGTACACTTCTCTTTTCTTTAACATACTTTAATCTTCTTTCTTAGACCTCACTATTCACCTTTCCTGTCTATTTCTCTCCTTCCTCCTTTTTTTCCTTTTCCTTTTATTCTCTTTTCTTTCTACTTTCGGCTATATTTTTTTTTTTTTTTTTTTTTTTTTTTTTTTTTTTTTTATGCATATATCCAGTCTCTCTTTGTTTTAGTCTTAAGCTCTCTTTTTGAAATGTATAACCTATCACTAGCTTATAAGATTTTATATCTTACTGTGTATAGGTATCTCAAAATAAATGAAATGAAAATAGAAAATAAATGATTGCACTGTCCGCCACATTCGCCTGATTTTAATATTATTAAAATGTTACTCCGTGAAATGTATTGAGGCAATCAGTATGAACACAATCAAGAACTAATTGCGGCGATTAAAGCTTCTTGGGGGAATATATCCATGAATTACCTTAAAAATTCATACGGCTCCTTGAAGAATAGAATTGTTGAGATTATATCCAATGGTACTGCTTCACACGTTATTAAAATAACAGAAAATTGATTAAAATAAATTAAAAAAAATCAAAATATCGCAAACAAATTAAGTGTTTTGTTGTTTTTCGACTTTTTTTACAGGTGCGTCTATTCAATGAACCAGGATCGTTTAAAATGCAAGAATCTAAAGAGTGCCTATAGGTTGGTATTAAAAGTTATTTTATTTCCTGGTGAAAAAGTTCCAGTAAATAATATCAACGGACCTGTCGATTGTCGTTACCCTATGTAGTAGGGACCTTTACAGTCAAGACATCATAATTTATTAAAGAATGCCGATCTATTCTTAAATTGTAAATGCATACTTCACATCATACGATATCGAAGAGGAAATAACTCTTGTAATTTATAAACGAATGCCAATGAAGCACGCGTATCATAACCAGTAGTCGCTGCGCCACGTGTTTGGATTCCATAAATATACTCTCTCCATATTTTTTCTTCTTGGTTCTTTTTTTAAGAAATCAGAATACGAATGCGTGACATTAAATGAAAACAAATGAAAAAAACAAAGGTGTAGCTGACGATGAACCCATTCAGAGACATCATACAAAACAATATGCAAAACAGACTCGAAGGTAGCCATGGCGGGTAATATTACACAGTAGGTACCTCGTAGTATTGGGACACGCTCAACGTCCATCACGTTGCTACGAGCGGAAAATGAATGAAAGCGTTATCAAATGCACTCCCCAAACGCACCTAAGTGACAGCGAAGTGGATTTGGAGAAGAAAAATACGCTATGGCAGGAAAACGTATATTTCTCGAATCCCGTGTGCAAGAAACTGTCGTATTGTATAACCGAGGAATGATGAGAGAGAGAAAAAGTGTAAACAAGCAAATACAAAGCGAAAGAAAAGGATGATCGTCATCTGTGACTGGAATTTTAATTAGGACCATATCGCAACGTCGTCGCCGTCGCTATTGTTTTTCAGTGGTGGATTTAGCTATACAAAAAAAAAAACACCTAAACACTCTCGATGTTGAGACATGTATTTCCTTTGCATGTTTTGATGTTTATTTAGTGCACTGCAATCGAAACACAGAATGACTCTAGCGAATAGATTAATACACACCAAGCATTTGATGCAGTAGGATTTCCTGCCAGAGTTTTGAATAACTATCGAATTGCAAGACCTAAGGAATTGACATACGGATATGCTGCATTCATACATTAACCAGACGCAAATCATTTTTAAGTGAATTGTGTTCTGTGTTGTTCTATTTTAGCATTGACAAATTCATTCATTCATTTATTTTCGATGGCCCGCTTATCCATTAAGTGGGTCGCGGTTGGAATTTGCACAAGTGCAACTTCCATAAATCTCGATTCTCCGCGATCGAGTCCAAATCATCAATGGCAATTACCATATGGGTAGAGGAGAATTATGTTCTTGATCTAACCATCTCATCCTGGGTCTACGTAGAGGAAGCCTGCCTGATGGTACAGATTCCCTTAGCACGTCATGGGATCCTGGTTGGGGATCGATATGCGTTTAATATGACGAAACCACCGAAGCATTGGCCCCCTCCGCCCGGAGAACCGGAGAAGTAGCTGCTTGACAGCAGTTCCTCACGTATTCTGGTATTTCTAATGCGATCACTACCAGCAACGCAACGGAGGAACCCTATTTCGGCAGCTTGTATCCGCGATCTTGGAACAAACACCGAATTATGGACAGTCGACTATTAGCTTTGACACAAAGTTCAGTCCTCCTAAAGCAGAATGGCCGAGGTGTCTCAAAATTGAGCCTGCCTGAGCAATCCTACAGGAAAACTCAGCATTGCACCTTCCATCACTCGTGAGTAAGACCCCGAGCTAACTAAACTTCTCCACCTGTTTCAATGGGACTCCACTAACATGCAGACTACATGAACAGGTAGGCGTTCTGGAGAACACCATCACTTCAGATTTGTTCACTTTTACTTTCATCTCAGCTTCAACACAAACGACTACAAATCGATCGAGTGCGCGTTGAGTTCAGTCTGAGAGGACCCAAGGATGACAAAGCCATATCAGCGAAGAGCAAATGACTTACCCTCAAATTTCCCAATTCGAAATGTTGTTCGTTAAGACTGCGTTGTAGCATCCAGTCCATAAGTAATGAAAAGGGAAGGAGACAAAACGCACCCCTGGTTAAGTCCAATGCCCACGGTGAAAGGTATTGAGTTAGGATGGATGAAGTTAAATAAAATAGTGAAAATTCACAATATGCTCTCTTTTTCCAGCCACTTCAAATAAATATTTTGTTTATCTTCCTGATAAAGGCTTTAAAAGCAACTTGAACCGATTGGTACCGAAATCTTTGGAACCAAAAGTTGAAGTTTATCTGACATATAAGCTCCGGATAGGCTATCCGAGACTTTATCAGCTAGTCTCGAAACTGACCCTATTGGAATGAATTTATTAATTTAAGTTCCTAAAATAAGATGCTGACGCGTTATACATTTTAATGTAGTTATGGAAATTGAAAAGGGAATCACAGCTAAAGCATTTGCAATCAGCAGCTGTTGAAGGTGCGTACCGAGTGGCTTGCACACCCTCTTTAGTGGAAAAACAAGATCCTACGCCTTGGTGGCGTGGGAAACTTGAAAAGCTAAATAAGGCCTTCAATCATGCCATGAGAAGGGAGAACCCGAAGCATAGGATGAATATAAGACGAAAAAGAAAGAGCTGAATGTTACTCTGCGACGACGAAAAAATGAGTCATTAAGGGACTTTTGCTAGAGTATGAGGAGAGGAGTCCGTCTGAGGTCGGTAGACTACAAAAGATTGTGTCCAGAAATCCAGTTTCCAAGATTGCACTCATTTGTAATTGAGCGGGGAAGATAGTGAAACCTCTGGATCACACAAATGAGGTCCTGATGGAGGTACACTTTCCAGGAAGATATAAGTCAGTTAAGCCCTGGTCTCCAAGGAAATAAGGAGCGAACAGGATTGATATAGAAGTATTTGCACCAAGGCTCAGAAATACCTATGTCCTATATACTTTGCATACCTAGCAATAGGCTATATACCAATTATATGGAGGGAGGCAAATCTGGTCTTCCTTCCAAAACGGAAAAAAAGTATTACACCGAGGCAAAGCCCTTCAGACAATCAGACCAGTCCGCCTAACACTCTTTCTGTTAAAAACAATGGAAAGGGTGATGGTGGACTATATGGAGAGTACGGCGCTTAAGATGTATCCTTTCAATAGTAGACAACATGCCTACAGCGTCTATAGCGCTACATCAAGTAGTACGCGTTGCGGAGGAAGAACTAAAAACCGGATGCCTTCGGTAAGATATGCTTTGAAAGTCTGAAATAAGTCTTGGAAAAACGTAGGCTTCGTTAACCCACAGATGGGTGGACAATATGGTGAATACAAAGGCGATAAATATTCAGACGGGAGCCTCAAAACTCAGAGGAGGGGTCAGCAGAGGTTGCCCACAAGGAGGTGTTCTTTCACCTACACTGTGGAATATCACTGCGGACTCTCTTCTACCGACAGACTTGAGGCAAGTGCCATTCACACAGTGGCATATGCCGATGATATTTTTTTTTATAGGTGGCGCAACAGGCGGGTAGACACCCTAGGCCTGGTTTCTCGCAGCCCTTCGTTTGTGTGAGTGTCTATTTTTTGGACGAATGGAAGGGTCCTACAATTTTATGCCGAGTCCGAACGGCTGAATTGAGAAGTCTTTTCAGGACAGTCATACTCTCGGATGTTTGTCAGACATTCGCGAGAGCTGGCGCAGTAGAAAAAAAAGATCTAATTTGTGTTTTTCCGGGGATCGAAACTGGGATCCCTCGCACAGTAGTCCAGCACAACTAATCACTGCACTACTGCGCCTAGGTATAGGTACAGAAGTTTTATTTCTTTGGCGTGAAAACTATGCCGACCACAAAGTATACAAAGGGCTAAATATATAAAGCATTTCTCGATACGTCCAACACAAACAACGAACTCGGAACCAGTCGCATATTGAAACCATACTTCAATATGTCTCCTCAGTCGCGACGAACTCATTTACAGATTTCCATTTCCAATATCTTATACTGCTTAGATCTTAGATAATAATGTTCTTTCGTAAGATTGTCTGTAAATTTGAGCTCATAGTTGATAGACACATAAGAGACAGGGCACTTCCTATCAACCAGGTAAATCTACCGAGTCAGCACTTAATGACTTAGTAACTAAAATTGAGTCTCCATCAATTGCTGCTTTCCTAGATATTGAACGAGCTTTCAATTACACATCCTTTGAGTCCACCAATTGGGCTCTCAACAACATGAACCTGTCCCCAATCATAGGAAAATGGATAATGGCAATGCTCAATGAAAGATAAATCCAGACCCGCATTGATGATGTGAAAATTTCGGCATTAACGACTCTAGGATGTCCTCAAGGGAGCGTCATCTCGCCACTCTTATGGTCCCTAGTCATTGACGACCTACTCCAATTCCTGTCTAATCAAGGAATCGATGCCATAGGATATGCCGACGACCAACCGACGTAGCAATCGTTGTCAGTGGCAAATTTGAAAGCTCGAACTCAGAAATACTGCAACATGCACTATCTATAGTTCAAAGATAGTGTACAAAAAAAAGGTCTTTCTGTAAATGCAAAAAAGACGGCTATCGTCCCTTTTACCATACGGGGAAAACTAGGTCTCCAAACTCGCCCCACAATGTACGGTGAAACCATTGAATTTTCAAGGGAAGCCAAATACCTGGGAATTATCCTTGACAGTAAATTATCATGGAACCCACAAATAGAACGTATCGTAAACAGAGCCACCAGATCCCTTTGAATCTGCCGTCGAGTCTGCGGTAATAATTGGGGTATAAGACCATATCACCTATCACCTATGCTGCCGTGGTCTGGTGGACAAAGACTATCGAAGTCACAACAGTCGAAAAGCTAGAACGGATTCAACGTATAGCTGGAAACTGTATGACGGGCTGTCAACGCTCCACCCCGAACACTGCACAGAATGTCATCCTACGCCTTTTACCTACACATTCAAATGGATGCAAGACTGAGCATTCATCGTCTATTTCATTGGAACAACATCGACCCCTACTCCTACCACGGAGGTCACACCTGTCTCTGATTGACGATATGGAACCTGAAAGAGCATTCAGCATGCTTCTAGACGACATGCTACAAACCTAAGCCAACGCAACTTGACCTAGTCTGGTACACAGACGATTCCAAGATGGATTCAGGGACTGGATCTGGTATTTATGGAGTTTATGGAGAAGCACCTAAATCGAACTTTTCAGTCAGCCTAGGCAATCACTTGTCCATATTCCAGACTAAAGTCCTTGCCATTAACCACTGCGCTAGAATACATTTAAGGTCTAATACACGGGGTGAAACCATTTTTATCTTCTCAAAGAGCAAGGCTGCTCTTAAAGCTCTGGACTCAACTGTTATAAAATCGAAGCTGGTTCTGGAAACCTACATGGTCATCCACGAACTTGCAAAGAAAAACTAAGTCATCCTACACTGGATTCCAGCCCACAGGGACTTTACTGGAAACGAAACAGCTGACTTATTGGCTAAAATTGGCGCGACAATGCCACTTGTCGGACCTGCTTCAGGAAGTACATTAGGAACTTAGCTCAATCTAATGAACTATGGCCGAACTGCACAAAACAATTCATCCCAAAATTCTCCCCCAGAAAATCTTATTTTCTTACTAATGTGGACAAAAATAACCTAAGAATCCTGACAGTTATAATTACTGGACATGGCCTTATGAAGAAACATCTTCACCGAATTAGAGTCTCACCGGACCCCACATGTAGACTTTGCCTGGAGAATGACGAATCCTCTCTTCATGGAATGTCCGGCTCTCTTTCGTCTCAGAAATAATGTCCTTGGTGAAGAAATCGTTACTACAGCAAAATTCGCTGACATACCCCCAGAGAAGATACTTGTCTTCCTGACTGTCTCCGATGTCAAAAGATGGCTCTAGGACCTCACTAGGGAAGGCACATTAGGCTCCTTTAGAAAGGTTGCAGTGCCAGGGCCGATGAAGGCTCTCCCGACTTTGAATCTAATCTAATATAATCTAATATACCCCATGCCATACTGCAGCACGAACCCCATCCCCATCCGGCATCGGGCATACGATCATTATATACATACATATACAACTGACCATAGCACTCAATGCGAAAACAAATCAACACTTTTCGAATGCGAGGTATGGTTTTCTTTGTCGTGTCGCACGATAGCAAAAGCATAAACATCCATTTGTAGTAAGGTATATGTCAGAGATTAAAACTAGTCGAGCTGATCGTACAAACATCGAGTACTCGTTCTAAAAAAGCAAGCTCAAACGAACAGAGTCCACACACCACTGCACACTCATGGGTAATTTCTGTTTGTGAGTTTGATGAATCGTGAACATCGTGAATCGAAGCACACATCGAACGAGCTCATATGAGTATGAATGCGCTTACGAGTTTGAATACAAACGAGTTTGAGTATAATGGGTATGATAACTTGCAAACACCGGGGAAAAAATTGACCATTTGCAAACATTTGAGTTGTTTGCGAGCATTTATGTAAATGTAGATTGTGTATGGACATGGAGATAATGTGGCTGGCAGAGGAATCTTTATTGTAACAGGACTGTAAGATTCAACTTTTGCGGGCACATCTCAGGCTGAAAACTACTTACATGGATTTTTATGACTTTTGTTTTGAAAGCAGGAGGTCCTTAGAATCATTCTGTCATTAACACGCTCCTTTTTAGAGGTGTTTTTGACCAAAATGTATTTCCTTTGGAATACCTTCACAGGTCATAATTAATACAAAAAACCCGTAAACTACTTTTAAGGCAATATTGCTGCAAGAGTATTGATCTTTTATTGGCTTTTCGTGTAAAAAAAAAACAATTCTTTACCTGTGGGTATTCAGACTTTTCCTCAATGCGTCTGATGGCAGGGAAATTCCTAAATGAGCTGATAATGATTCAAGCAAAAAATTGTCAATTGTGGAGGTGTAATAAAACGAACCATCCTTTACCTATATTCAAAATGCTTGCTCGTAATTTATTACCACACTCAGAGAAAAATCCTGTGTAATATTGCCTTAACCGCATTAGGTAAATTTTTTTGCATGGATGTTATTAGACAAGCATATTTCTCCTTAAAACTAAGGCCATTTGTATACGACCTAACTAATGACAAATAGGCTGAATTGCCTAAAAATGCAGTAGTCTTAACCAAGAAATAACATGTTTTTTTCTTAACTTTGCCTTTGATTGTCAGGTAGACTAAGTAATTTTGCCTTAGGTCTTAGGTTAATTTTCTTACAAATTTCGGTAGCGGTTTAACTTTACCTTAGGCCTAAACGAGTTTTGCCTTGAATCTAGGAAGACGTCCCTTTAATTGTCTTAAACTGCGTAAATTTGCCTTAGGCCTAATGTAATTTTGCCTTATAGTACGTTTACACCGCACCTAAATTCATCATTTCGACTAAATGCAGCATTTCAGGCCAAATGTTCAGCATTTCGCCATATATTTTCCAGCATTTCGAAATGTTGAATTTCAGCGAAATGTTGAATTTCATCGCTGCATTTGCAAGTATGTCAAATCGAACAAACCTCATTTTGATGACTTTTGGGCTCACTGACAAAAAAAACCGCTGTATAAAAATCCGATGAGGAATTTTTTGTTGTATTTAATATTATTTATTTAAGATTGTATTTAATATGTCTGAATTATCATTTATATTCATGTTTAGATTAATATAATTATAAAATTAATTCTTTAGGTACCTACAAACCACTTCTGATTTCGAAGCATAAAAACATCAGTGAGAATCAATTCTGGTACTAGCTGTCATTTGAAATGTTGAAGTTTCAATGGGAACGCAAAATTGGATTTCGAAATGTTGTCTGCTGAAATGTTGAATTTAGGTGCGGTGTAAATGTACTATTACGCCTGGGGTTACTTTCGGAAGTTAATACATAGTTGAATTTGCGTCCAAAAATTAGTCAATCTATTTGCAATTTCCGTAAAGGAAACGTTTAATTGTGTGCTTAAATTTTAGACAAAACAGCGGCAATTTTTGTTAAGTATACAAAATTCAAACTGCGTGCTGGCGTTTTAGCGAAAAACAATTAGATAACAAATTAATTAAAAACACAACTTAAGCACAGCCAGAATAAACACGAATGTGTAAAAAGACATCAAAGATACTTATAACAAACGGTAAATTGATTTGAACTATCGCTGTACCTACGCTCCCCACAGCCCACATTGTAAAAGTTTGGTCATTGTACCGAACGCCAAAACAGTTGCATAACCCGCCCATATCGGCAGATCTTAAGTCAATTGAGTACTTTTGGGATTAGTTAGAACTAAGAATTTGGAAACACAATATTAAGAGCAAAAAAACGCTCATAGATAAGTTAAAGGATGAATGGGACAAAATAGACTCCAGGACTACTTTAAACTTGGTGAATTGAATACATCGAAATAATACGAATTGTAGGCAATTATTGGGGCCTAATGCTTACCTACGAAATTTTAGGCGGAATAAATTCATCAAATTTCGTTCAATTTTGGCATATAATCGAATGTGTACGGAGACTTTTTGAGCTCGATTATGAAGTAATTTTTAGTTTTGTTTTGTTTTTTTACTTCAATAAATGAATTATTGGTTACAAAATAGTTTAAATATTTATTTGGTAAAACCGGAAGCATACTTGTACGTTGTACCTACAAAATTTCACCATAATATTACATTCATAATTAAAGTAAGCATTTGAATTCTTTTTCCGTAAGTATCGAGTGTACGGAGACTTTTTTGACTGACTGTATATTTGCAAACATACT
Organism: Cheilosia scutellata; assembly: GCA_955612985.1. Lineage (NCBI taxonomy): Eukaryota > Metazoa > Arthropoda > Insecta > Diptera > Syrphidae > Cheilosia > Cheilosia scutellata. Next base: position 66,189,310 of record OY015313.1, read on the forward strand.
ATGTAATCAAAAAGTTGCCTATAAGTTTATTTGCATGCATATTGCATAAGCACAGCATACACAATACGCCCGCCTATCTCTTAGCTCTTTTTCCCAAAATTAAGAAAAAAAAAGAACAAAAACAACACGCATTATCATTTCTAACCCTTTGTGGGTCTTTTTTCTTTTGTTTCCCAAAATTAAAAATAAAAAACAAAAACAACACACATTCTCATTTCCAACCCTTTGTTGGTTCGATCTTTGGTAAATGATCGCGAACATTGGAAAATGCTTACAAACAGTTGACCTGTTTACGAGTACTCGAACAAATCACTACCTGCTCGTAAGCCAATGCATCATCTTGCAAGCGAGTGTACGGGTTCGATCATGTTTATGAGTTTGATCATGTTGAACAGCCATACTCGGGGGTTGTTGTAGATTACGAGTCAATTGATTCGTGAGTAGAAAAGGAAAACGATCAATTTCAAACGAATACTATGAAAATCGATGGATTGTTCGAACACGTTCGAACATACTCATTTTAATCTCTGGTATATGTGTAGTGTATGTATATAATGTATTTTCACTTCAAAATATACATTTTGGCTAAAAACTGTTCCAAGGATGTGGCTATAAACGACATAGCCTAAAGCAGTCTCACAGCCTTAAGGAACATTTTAAAAATAGTTTTATAGAAATCTGTCTAGTAGTTTTCCAGTTTTTAAGTGACAAAAAAATTGCTATAGTTTTATTATATGTAGATACAGATATATTAAAGAACAGATTCCGGGCTTTCAAAATTGAAAAATTTTTTGTTATAAGTGTTGCCATTATTTTTTATTAATTTTTTATTTTTTTTTTATTTTAAATATTATTTTTTTAAATTACCCCTCCCGCCTAAACGAAGCGAGATAGACCCCCCTCCAATAGTAAAAAAAAAAATAATTATATTTAACACCTCTACAAAAAAACAGTTATCAATTGTTGAATCATTGGCGCTTAAGTTATCGTACTTTCCCCGCCAGCTGCATTCCGCCCCTTCAGCAATTCAACCGCAATACTCGTCTTGCTAGGAATACCCATCAGACTACCATCCAGCCTATCTTCGTACTTTGAAATATAGAGATTATTTCATAAGCCGTACAAACAACACGAATGTGAAAAATTATTGCCCATCACTGTCTTTGATCTTCAGTACAATTTACAGACATTTAGAGCCAATGTGCGTCGAAATCTCCTATCTTCCCTATTCCATTTTCCTTAACGCCCGCGCGGGGTACATCACACTACACCATAAAAGGTTATGACTACAATTCTTTGGCGCGTGTAAATTATATAAAAAAAAGATAATTATGCTGCAAGGCTCGGAGTCACCACGAATTATTTTTGTCGTATATGCAGGGATGAGGAAGAAGAGGAAACACCTTTCCACTTTCCAAATTTCAAATTCAACAGTTCGAATTTTTTCATCACAGTAGTAGTGTTGTTTTTGTAAACTGTAAATAATTTTAAACGATCTCAATTAAAATCCAAATCGAATTAAACTACTATTCATGTGTTCTTTCAGTTAAATAAAATTATTCCTCTACTGATAGTTCCGAAATGCTTTAATCACTGTTCGGTGGTATAAAACAAATATTGCAATAAAACCATTTAGCTACCAAAAACAAAAACTATCCCGGTTAACAGTTAAGCCCCTCGATAATTTGGAAATTTTCATTAGGCCTATTGTTGGTTTTGTTTTAGTTGCAAATGTGTAGCCAAATGACCATCAACTTCATACATCATCAATATTCGAATGCGAAGCAAAGCAAATTTCACATACGACAAATACTTTTCATTATTCACATTTAGGGATAAATTTTTAATTAAAACTCAAATTGAATTAATTTATAACAGCTACAGACGCGCACAAAAACAAAAAAGTGAACAATCGATGCAGCCAGACGAGATGTGACCAGTGACCACCTGACCGCAGTGGGCCCCCAAAAGGAAAATGCGTGCTCCCAAAAACACAATATGTAAAAACGCATATGCAATGCCAATCGTGTGGACATTCAATTAAAATCCATGCAACAATGACGCTTCGTTGATTTCCATTTTGATGTTCAAATGAATTTTCTGTGATAAATCGCGCGTATGAAATTTTATCATCGCCGGATTTTGTTCGCTGTATGATGTCGCATAGTAAGTTTCCTCAGCGCTCGCGCTTTATTACTTTTTTTTACTTTTCATTTTCATGGTGAACAACAAATTTATAAAAATGTTTTTTTTTTTCTCTAAAAAAAAAATGTCGCGCACTTGTCCATGTCCATGTCCTGTGTTCAACTTAATTAAATTGAAAGACGGTACCTAAGTGAAAATAACAAGGAATATGCTCCTTATAATTTTTTTTTTTGTCAAAGGACTACACCCTTCAATCCTTGTTATTAGCTCCATAAACTTCTTTGAATTTCATATTGATTTTTTTTTTCTCTGGAGTTGCGTTACGCGTTTAATACAATTATCACTGAAGGAGCAAGGAGGACATCATCATCATAGCCAACTTCCATGGAATTGATTTAATTTTCAAACATGTCCTTCCTTATAAATTGGACAGACTTCTTGTCCATCAAGCAAAACGAGGGGGTAGCAAATAATGCCAAGAAAAATCGAAGGATAATTCCTATAGATACTCTATTAGGAGAGACAGATGCTGTCAAAATAAGGATGACGTCTGGAAAATTAAAAATGGTTTGGGGTATGTTGCTGTGGGAAGGCATGTCTGCCTTCCCTGGCCGTTTGTGTCTGCATATGCACTGGAATTTAGACGAGATCTTAATGATAAAATAGGATAGCATGCAGAAAGAAAATGGCAAATATAGATACTTTTTGTTTTGGTTGAGGAATGAGCATTAAGTAGGTCAAATGTCGCAATGTTTTATTTGTTCTTCTATGTGGGAATACATTATACGTAACTGGCAATGTCTGCTGTTTTTTTTTTAATTAACAAAAAAAAAAAACGACATTGAGATGCTGCTAGTCTGATTCCGGTTGTCGTCCTAGATAATGTGGAATGATTTTTATTAAACATTTTTTTTTGCAGAATACATTATTATCCGTCATATTTTTTATACATTTTGTTGTGAAATTATATTCGTTTGTCCTTGCGAGTATTTTAAATAGTGTATAACAAAAGATATAGAATTGAAGTAAATGTCATGCGATAGAGAAACTAAATTAAAGCGAAAGTTGACGTCCCATACAAGAGAATTAAGAACAATGACGTTCAAATATAAAAATACTTAAGCCGAAGTCCACAAATAAAATGGACTAGGCAAAAGCGATCTATACAAAAATATGACATTTACGTTACAGATTTGGAACCGAGAGGTTTGCAGATAGTGGTATTGGTTCCGCACATACATTTTTGTAAGTTACAGTCCTGTGGCTAAATGTCACTCAAGAGCGAGTTCCAATGTTTACATGACCTAAAGCTTAGGGATTTTTGAAAAAGTGATGTGTGGCACTACCCACAAGGACAACACATACGTCGCACTTAGGTATATAGAAAAAGAATTTCGTTTAGTTCCTTCGCACATTTGTCATGGTAATATGTATTTACCTACAAAAGGTTAGCCTTCTGTTTTGTAAATTTGAATTAAGTCGAACTGATCATCTTTGCATGCTGTTAAGTAAAGGGGCGAGTTCCAGATAATTCATATCCATACTACTTATAAAATGCAAAGTCCGTCTGTTCGTATATCCATAACTCGAGAACCATTCGTCGGATTTTCATGATATGTATTTTTTTCTGATTTATAAGTGTGTTGGCCGTAGGGTGGGTGAGAATTGCTAAGGAATAAAGAGGGCGCGGTTAATAAGGGGGTCTTCCGAACCAGTAGCCGTACGAACTTGAAAGTTTGTAAGTTAAAATTATTACATGCCTCATTCATCGTTTTTCAAAATTCGTCCTAAAATGGTTGAAAAAAGGGGTCGCAAACATTTCTATTTCGACCTTACTACTCTTAACTTGCCATTATACCATAAATCTGTGTACCTATGTCAAATCAAGAAATGCTTTTAATTGTTAGGCAATACTTCACCGGGTATTTTTAACTAACAATTATCTTTCTGGTCCATCCAAAGGGTGAGATATAATAAATTGAAAATGGATCTTATTTGGCCAAGATCAAAATTACTTTCTCGATAGCAGTTGTGCTTAGGGGTAGTTATATATTGCGTAGTTAAGTTATATATTATTATCCTTAATAAATCTTCTTCTTTTAGTAAGCCTTCTGTTATACGTGTGGATGACTGAAGTTTCAGACAAATTTGTCATTACTGATGCTTTTAACTGCTACTTCACCAATATAGCCAGTAGCTCTCAGCCGTGCGCCGTCATACCATTCTGTAATTTCTGTTCGTGTATTAGTAGCTCTTTTGAAGTGATGAACAATAACAGCTTTGTTTATGATCCAATAACTCCTCTTGAGGTTTTAATAGAAATTGGTTCCTTAAAAAATTCCAACATATCTGGAGTTGATGGTTTTTCTGTCTTGGCTGTAAAAAATGTTGCATGTTTCATAGTGGATGTTTTAGCAGATATTTTTAATCGCTGCGTTTTTGAGGGGGTCTTTCCAGATGCTCTCAAATGTGCGGATGTTATTCCCTTATTTAAAAAAGGTTCTCCTACTGAAATATGTAATTACAGACCCATATCACTTCTCCCTGTTTTCAGAAAAATCTTTGAAAAACTTATGAAAAAACGGATAGTTAGTTTTCTAAGTAAAAGTAAATTCGTTAACGATAATCAATTTGGCTTTCAGAAAGGCAGGTCTACTGAAGATGCTCTTCTACAATTTTGTAGTCAAATAATGTCAAGCCTAGGTTCGAAAAAGTGCACGGCTGGGTTATTTATCGATATAACCAAAGCTTTTGATATGGTCAACCACAAAATTTTGTTGCGTAAACTAGAAAAAGCTGGATTTCGTGGCTTCATTCTTGACTGGTTTAAATCTTACCTAAAAAATAGGTCGATTTTATATCCAATAATAAAATGTTTCAGTAGAAAGATATCACTAATATATCACATCTCTGTATCATATATATGTGCGATAACAAAAGAAATGTACTTCTTTATACCAATAAAATATATCTAACATACTTTGAAGGTTTCATTCTTCGCTGCGGTGGCTTCTCACCGGATGACAAGGTGTTGGGACCCTGTCTAACATCCGTGGTTATAAATACTGTACCTACCAGTTACAAAAAAAAAAACAGGTCCGTGTATAGGCACCCTGGGCCTAGTTTTTCCCAACCATTCTCGTTTGTGAGTTTTTATTTTTGGAACGAATAGAATTCGGACCTACAATTTGATGACGAGTCCGAACGGCTGAATTAAGAAGCTTTTTCAGGACAGTTATACTCTCGGGTGTTCGTCAGTCGTTCGCGAGAGGTGGTACAATTTCAAAAACCCTAAGACGTTATTTGTTTTTTACCGGGGATCGAAAATGGGGCCCCTCGCACAGAAGTCCTGCACACAAACCACTGAGCCACTACTAAATAGTGTACCTACCAGTTACAAAAAAAATAGGTCTTGTTGGCGCAACAGGTCCGTGTATAGTATAGGCACCCTGGGCCTAGTTTTTCCCAACCATTCTCGTTTGTGAGTTTTTATTTTTGGAACGAATAGAATTCGGACCTACAATTTGATGACGAGTCCGAACGGCTGAATTAAGAAGCTTTTTCAGGACAGTTATACTCTCGGGTGTTCGTCAGTCGTTCGCGAGAGGTGGTACAATTTCAAAAACCCTAAGACGTTATTTGTTTTTTACCGGGGATCGAAAATGGGGCCCCTCGCACAGAAGTCCTGCATACAAACCACTGAGCCACTACGACCGTCGTATACCAGTTGGGCCTCCACTATTCGCGGTAGTTTGCATAGATAAAGAAAGGCTTCTTTCATCAGTGAGATTTAATTCCGTTTGAAAATATTTCCTCAGGCCATATAGGTACCTTACCTATACCCGGATTAAATCTCCATTCACAAAACTAGGTGCTCTGAATATTTAAAATCGCGTTCATAATTTCAAAGCGGATTCAATCTGTTAATCCCTACTCACGTTAGTCTGCCTAAAGTAGATTACTGGGTCAGCGTATGCTTTTAAACAACCCCTTTGCATACTGGCAGTACCTATACTAACAATACAAATCCAATCAGACAACTACCCTCAAGGTGCCCGTCCAGCGTCCAGGTGTCATCACCAGGTGAACTAATTACCGCTAAGCAAATTCGCTTGACCCCGAAAAAGAAACTCATTAATCCAGCACAACAAAGCAACAGACAAACAAAAAACCGGAATAATCCAACACACAATAAGGGGGATGTAAGCAAACAAAAACTGAAAAATAATCCCTTTGACACATAAACTACACAGGAGTGCCCTGCCACCACCTGTCAGCTGCAGCTCACGGCAATGCACACCATCGTATAGCCGTAACAAACAATGCAATTCCGTCTAATGCAGTGTCAATCCACATAGAAGGTGGCAGCGACGAAATGTTAAAGAAACATTTACGCGACGTAGGGGTACATGAATGGAACAACGAACGAACGTCCAACGCCTGCAACAACAAATGTAGCGTAAATGAATTAAACCTGCCACCAAGAGGGTAAACGAACGACCTCTTGACATTTACAAGAGAAAAGGTCGTCCCTAGGAAGAGAACGGATTTTATTCTCTTACCATGTTAAGGAGGAACCGCACCGGCACCGCACAGCAACAGCACACGACACGAGACGATGAGACGCGACGGCACGAGGCATCAGGGGCACTCTTGAAAATGCTGCTTTCCGCTTTCGCACCTAGAGTTAGAACGCCTTAAGACGATATAGGAAGGCATGACACAATATTGAAAGGATAAACCAGAGATGTATACCTACATCCATGTTGCATTCATTAACAAACGAAAACACAGAGCAAGAGCGACGTCGACGCGTTCTATTGCATACCCTCTAGCCTCGAGTTCCGAGTGCCGAAAGTTCAATGAACCTGCTGAGCTGAAGGCCTGACGTAGGCCTAAAAGGACAGAACGCGTATATGATAGCCACGGCCTGGGTAAATATGGCGTATCTATGAATATTTCTCGCTCTGTTGGTGCATGCAATCATTTCAAGGCAATTGCAAGGTTTTCCCACGATTACAACGACAAGAGAGAATGCTCCTGCATTACACTGTTCCGTTTAAGAGGCTCTTCTTTGATAGAGGCAGGGGCACATTGATTACCGAAAATCATTATCACTATTTCTTTTTCAGATTTTCCTCTTTAATTTCCATTTGATTACATGACATCCAACTGACATTATGACATGTGGAAGTTATGGTTTATTTATTATCATGAGTTCGTTGAATGTTTTCGGAATTAATTAAGTTGCTCGGCGCTAATGATGCTCATTTGTTTCATCTTCCCCCGGATTGGTTTGGCGGTGAGTTTTCTTTGTGTGCGTTTTGTGTTAATTGACGATTTTGTTGGTTGTTCTGGTTTTGTCTTTGTTGTTGGCATATAGCATACGAGTGTTTGTTTTGTTTCTTTGCAGTGGATTGACAGCTTCTAGTTGTTTACCAAGAACTAACTTTTGCAATAGAGCTACCAGAATGTACACATAATTTAATTAATTGATTCAATTAATATAGATAACTCCGGTTTTATGGTAAAAAAATCAAATCCTCCCGCAATATGCGCTACATTTGTAGCCAACATAATTATGGGGGTCCATATTATGCAAAGCTAACTTCAGTGTTTGTAATTGTAAATTATTGTGGTGAGCTACTATTTCCTATTAAAAGTAATAGAATAATTCTCAACACACTTTCGTATTCTGATGCCCCGGACCTATCTTCCAGCTTCCAGGATGCCTTATGTACACTCTAAAAAATGCGTGTAAAATTACTATGAAAATGTATGTAATTTTTAATGTAAAAATAGGCAAGTTGCGTGTTTATACACACGACAATAGGTAAAAAAAAATTTAAACACATAATGTTAGATATTACAAACATTTGTTGCAAATGTACTCCTTTTGTGTACTTTTCAACAACTTTTGTTCAATAATATTCTATTATTGTTTAAAATTTACTCTCAAAATGTTTATAAATAAACAAATTTTGTTTAAATATAAACACCTTATGAAATTTACACACACAGTGTTTAAAGACCAACACCCATTTACACCAATCTGATGAAAGTTACACATTTTATGTGTAATTTTGCAATTCGATTGTGAGTGACGGTGCATTTGCGAGCTCATACGTGATCAGACCTTTGAATGAAGCGGTTGAAGCTTTTGCGTTCCCAAGTTCCATGGCATCTTTTAGTGAAAGAAGTGTTTTTTACTTTTTTTACGGAAGTTTTTTTTTTTTTTGTTAAATCGAATAATTTTTAATAAATATCTTAAGCATTTTTGGATTGTTTTATTTCGTTTAGACAGGTTCACTGCAGTGGAGGATATCAAGGCCGATGATAACACTTTTACTTGTTTTTGAATTGTTTTCAATATACTTTCTGACGATGTACAATTTTGTTTAATTGTACACATTAAATATTGAATTTAAGCAAAATTACATAAAAAAAGTCTAATTTTAAGCTTCTTCATACACAATTTTGTTGGATTTTACATATTGTATGTCGAATTTTGCTACAAATTTAGGTAAACATAAAAGGTTTAAATTTACACATTTTATGTTGATTTATAAACATTTCTTTCTGAAATTCTGTTGGATTTTAAACATTAATTATGTAAATGTAAATTTAATTTGAACACCTTAAGTGTAGAAATACGCATTTATATTTAAAATCTATGTGTGAATTTACACAACAAAGGTTTAAGATTTACGCATTAAATATTTAAAATTGATACGTGCGTAAAATTACTGCAATTATGGTAGGCAAGTAGATTCCTCGCTTAATGATAGTAAAATTACACGATTTTTTCTTAGAGTGTAGTATCAACATATTGGACTATAGATCTGGGATTTATAGATGTCAGTGGACCCGTGCATATTGAAGCATTAGGATAGATAGCCATAATTTTGAGATAGTTAAAGACCTTTGCTCAGCTATAAACTCACAGCAGTAGCAGTTTCTTTGCCCTAAGAAGGCAGCTGAGAAGTATATAGCTTTGTCAAGAAATACTAAGATGGTTTTACGCAACACCCTCATCATCCCAGTTTTGCTCTATAGCGCAAAACCATGAACGTTAGCGAAGGTAGATGAAGATATCACTATGGTCGTTTTGAATGCTAAGTTCTTAGAGTGATTTGCTGTACCATTTGCGTTGATGAAGCGCTCAGTAGGGGAAAATCTCACCTTAGTTGGCGCTCCCAAGAGCAAGGGGATCGGCTTGGAATGAGCAAATGGAAGTAACAATATCATACTAGGAAAAGTGGCTGTCTTCTTGTCATAGGTTGCTGGCTAGAAGACTAGACCGGACATACGGGTAGAAGCCTAACTTAAAATAATTAAAACTAACTTAAAAAAAGTACGTATGTATCTTAATATCTAACACTGACTTTGAAAATGTAGCGGAGGAATATTTTTTTTCCAGAAAATCAAATTTCCCACGAATTTACACTACCTAACTATATTTGTGACGTTTTTACCAATGAAAGTCCCACGGAAAGGCACAGCAGCTTACTACCTCTAGCTAAGGTCCATAGTAATCATGGCAACTTTGTTAATAGCAAGGTCTTTGTCAATTGGCGGTCATACATTTTGTTCATCTTTAAATTTAAGAAAATAAGTTGAATCATCCATATGGCCGGCGTTGAGCCAAGAGGCTCGGGCATATAAGTTTACCTCAGTCTTGCAATGGTTGCTGGTTTATTAGCATAGATCTGAAATTTATGATAACCCCAAAGCAAAAAGTATACGGACGTAAAATTGCACGACCTTGGCGAACAATATAATTCGGCTTTTCGTGAGATTACGCTGCCCGGAAACTTAGCCGTCAGTATATGACCAGTGTTTCGTTTGCTGTGTGGTACGTCCTGTTAAAACCACAAGTCCCCAATACATACAAAATATCAATTTACGGCCAAACGAATTCCGTTATCATGGATCGACCAGGCAATTTCTTTACGTATTGGAACTGCTCGATTCGATCAACTACTGAATGGAAGGGTACCTATACAATTTCTAACAAAAACGGCAAAGAAAGCGGTTGATTCGGTTGAAAAAAAGAAAAAATAGTTTCAGAGCAATAGGAACAGATCAAACGACACCGCTGTCACTAAGGCTGCTGTTATAGCTATCAGGAAAATGCATCCGTAAAAAAATTGTTTCACTTTTTTGGAGCACTTAAACTCAATCGTTGAACTCAATCTTGGTCTTAAAATGTTGCTTTTGAATTATAAAACTAATTCGTAAAAAAAAAATTAAGCAATTAATCTTTAAATTTTCTAAAAAAGGAATTTCTTTATTTTTCCGTACGAAAAACTTTTTCTGTTCACTGGGTAGGAAGGAGTCCGCAATGTTGTTGCTCATCGAAACAAGCCGACGAATAAATACATGAGAAAATAAATCGGCCAAATCAGCAAACAATGGGATAGTAGCTAGGTACTATTAGGACACTGCTTAATCATTTGCGCATTTTCAATCGGCCTTACCAATAAACAATCACTAATCTCGAGTTTTACTATAATTTCGAAACAAATTTTAATTTCGACTTTTAATTTTGCCCTACCATAATAACCAATTTAATCGTAGGGTTTTCTAAACACGACTTTAGTACAAATTCTAGTACCTACAATGGAAGTCAAATCTTATACGAATTTCGAAAATGGTCAGATTTATTCGAGCACAAATTAGCTTTTCACATTTTTGGGGAGAGTACGATAACTACGGCGCCAAAAAGTGATAACGGTATTTTGTAGAGGGGTTAAATACAAGCACTTTTTACTATGGGAGGGGGGTCTATCTTACTCCGTTTAGGCGGGATTTTTTTTTTAATATTGTATTATTTTTTATTTATATTATTTTTAAATGCAAATCAGCCAAATTTTGTCTACCAATGTGAAATTTCAGGCCATAGACTGTATCTGAATAATGTTGTTGACATTGGGTAAACTAATATATGTAATTTAAAGAAAGTTTGCATATACTCAGCCTTGCACCCATCCCAAAATCCAACAGTGCTCCCAAGCAGTAGGGTTGCAGGGGCGCAGAATGCCCCCCCCCCCCCCCATACGCATTTCAAGGCGCAAGGGTAGCCTTAGTGTACTAAGCGGAGCGACATATAAAAGTAATTTTCAGATTTCTCAAAATTAGAGGACATAAATCAATCTGGTTTTTAGTGTTCGATTAAGAATTGATTTAGGCAGTAAAAACTACAAACAAATTAAGTATCTATTTTCTCTATATATTGAAAAAATCAGCATACAACTTTTTTTTTAGTTAGACTTAACACCTCTACAAAATGCCGTTATCAATTTTTGGCGCCGTAGTTATTGTATACTCGTGCCACATTTTGCGACAGGTCAGGACGCAAATATACATATCGGAAATAAATTTAAGAGAGATTTCTAAAGGAAACTTTTCTTTTGCCATCGTTTGCCCCATACGTTATCGTTTTTCGTTTGGGGTCTAATGAAATAAGACCCCACAGTTTATTAAAAGTCGTTGTTGTTTTTTTGTATAATTTGTTGGGGCCTTATTTAATTTTATTTTTGGGGCCTTATTTCGCAGAGCCAATTTTAACGCTTATTATTACCTATTGAAAAAATTAAATCATATAACTATTATTTATTAAAGAATTTTAAATGAAAAATAAAAATATATTGGCTGGAAAACTGACACTCCACCTTTGAATGACACTACTACGACTTTCTCAGTATCGAAAGTTAGAGTCGATATTAGGGTTAACTCGAGTATAAATTGGTTATTGGTACGAAATATTTTTTAGTTTCGACTTTTACATTAAAATCGAGTCTAAATTTGATTGTTGGTAAGGTAACTTTTCGGTGGACTTCGATATGCCATACAAACAAGATACAATATAACGTATCCAGAAAAGGATTAATGTCACAGAAATGCATAGTAATAAAACCAAATGATTTACCAATCTATAGCGACAGATCGAAATTAGGTACAAAGTTCAATAAGACTGGTGGATAGTTGCAATGCAATACCCTTCAGCGGAGATTCTACCTGTAATTAAAGGCGCAGAACTACTAGAAATGGAACCGATATCTCATAAGAGTATCGTCATTTACATCGACAGTCGGGCCGGGCTGCTCTTAAAGCACTTAAATAAAACAACACCAAATTGATAATAGACATCAGGGATTGTTGCACAATGCATTATGTGCACAGAACCAAGTAAAATAATGCTATGTCCCAGGTCCCTGCATGATAGAAGGAAACAAAAAAAAAAGGGGGACAGAGAATTGAACAATTTGCCATCAACCCACCCTTGAGTGGGTAGGTATGTACTGTACATACCTTTAGTTAGCCCATCTGTATATGCAAATTTTTTATTGTTATTAAACACTTTTGTTTTACCAAAAGCAAACTCAAGTGGCAAGTGAATTTTTTTTTATTTTTGTATTGTGTGTGAATTAGGTCTGGGAGGACCCAATAAAACACGAACTCGACCCCCTTGGCTTAAATTAAACCAACTGCCGTTTATGCAATTGTACTGCTCAAATCAATGACGTGAGTTTAATTAAAAGCAAAGATCAGTTAATTTTTCGTAACTTTTTTACTTTTAATAGTAATATTTCCAAAGTACTAAAACATATATTCCATTTTATTCTGTATACCTACCATAGGGAATCGATGGAAACCAGCACTCATACATCAAATTTTATTACCATTCTACTCTAATCTGGTACTACTGTTCCACTTAAGAACTCCCTCAATTATTGATATGGATTTTTTTCGTTTCCACGTTTTCTGTATACTCACAAAAGTGAACTTTTGACATTTCTCCAGATGACATATACGCGCGCACACATTTAAACTGACAAGACAACAGAGTTAGACAATTTTTGTTGAGCGAGTAGTACGCAGCACTCTCTTGATAGCTCTCTTCGAAATTATAAGATAAACTGAACGAAACCAAAGAGAACGTATAAAAAAGCATATCACCAGTTTCGATTTCCAGATGAATGCATACCGCAAGCATGGTGTAATATAGTAATAGGTGCAATCGTTACACCAACGACGCACGATTGCGTGCAAAAATATTGTTTGAGGTCAGTTCTGAGATTTCAGTTCTCATTTTAACCCATAATTTCCTACACGCAACGTACACCATTACGGCTTAAAAGGTGCAACGTGCAATTATAGTCCACTTTGTGTTGACAGGAGTTCACTAAAAAAAATATGTAAGTTCCTAGCTAGGTATAATCAGACACATAATTAGGAGCAAGTAGGTATGTGTATAAATAACGTATAATTGAATAATTACATAATGTAATTATAAAAATGCATTTTATGATTGCAATTGCAATAAAAAGTAAAATTATGAAGAGGCAAAGGCCTTCCTAATGGACGCACAACTTTTGGGTTATGTGTTAAATTCGTTCGTGTGTGTGATATCGATGGAGGTGGATCTCGCGGCACGAGTACAATAACTTAGGCGCCAAAAATTGATAACGGTTTATTGTTGAGGAGTTAAATATAAGCATTTTTTACTACAGGAGAGGGGGTCTATCTGGCTTCGTTTAGGCGGGAGGGGCAATTTAAAAAAAATTAACAAAAAAATGAAAATAAAATATTAAAAAACAATGTAAACACCTACAATAAAAGACTTTAGGATTTTTGAAAGCCAAGAGTCTGTTCTTTAATACTATTTTTAAATCAAGTTATTTTTATTAAGAAATTTTGAAAAAAATTCTCTCAACGTTGAATTTTAAAAATTAAAAAAAAAAATGTTGTATGCAGATTTTTTCTTTATTGAGAATATATGTAGATACTTAATTCGTTTGTAGTTTTTACTGCCTAAATCAATTCTTAATCGAACACTGGAAACCAGATTGATTTATTTCTCATAATTTTTGAGAAAATGGAAAATTACTTTTATATGTCACAACGCTTAGAGTACAAATTGTTATCCTTGCACCTAGAAATGGTGCAACCCCCCTGCTTGGGGACACTGTTTCATTTTAGGACGGGTGCAAGGCTGAGTATATGCAAACTTTCTTTAAATTATATTAGTTTACCCAATGTCAAACAACATACTTCAGTAACAGTCTCTGGCCTACAAGTTCACATTAAAGAAAAATTTTTGCTGATTTGCACTATAGACAATTTACTTAGCTTCTCACAACTATTCGTTGGAGTGAGTTTTTTTCATTTTTTGGAACTAATTGAAGGGACCTGCAATTTTACACCGAGTCTATGGCTGAACGCCTACATTAAGAAGCTTTTCCATAACATTTACACTCTGGGATTTTTGTCAGACGTTTGCGAAAAAACCTTAAGATGTCAAACATCACACTTGAAATAAACTCATAAGCACAATTTTTCAAAATTATATATGCGGTTACATGTACCGATGATATTGACAAAATTGGCAGAACACATAGTCCTGTCACTGGTGCGTTTGCTGGTATTGTAAGCAGAGCGCTGTGGTTTGTGCGGTTTAACTGAACTGAGTTGATTTAACACTTCAGAAACTGCAAATAATGTGCATCAAGGCCTTCAAATCTTTTCAAAAATAAAACCTTCACAAACGAATGGTTATGCGAGGCTAAGCATAGGGTCGTGGTCAGCCTTGCCACCTTTTTACGAAGTTTATATCTACTACCAACAAATTCTACTGCATTTTTAAAGTTTAAAGGATGAACCAAAAGCCAAAATAGTAAAATATTCACAGAAATACAAGCCAATTTGGGAAAATGAGTTTTCCTGGCAATTCGTCGAAGGAAACCGTTTCTGCAAATTATTCTTCAAGTCTTTGGACAGCAACAGATGAAATTTATAAGGACATACGTTGTCGAAGATGCATATAGATAAAATGTAAAACACTCAACACACAATATTCCTCTTAAAAATTTTATATGTACATAAAAATATTATATATCTTTACTTCTTATTGAAACTAAAGACTTATTTTACCCTGAGTGTACTGCACAGTTTACATGCCACCCTTTGCATCTATATATGCAGATTGCAAAAAACAACCATTTTATTTGGAAAAAAATATATATAATTACGGATTGGGCTCATAAAATATTTTGATGTAATAAAAAATAAAGTTTTAAATATTTCTAATACGCAGTGGAAATAACTGCAACACTATTTTAATCTTTCTTATTTCCAAAAGCCAGACTCTGTTAAAGAAATAAACGACTTCCTTCCGCTAAACAAATAATATTCAATTTTTCTCTTATACATATATTATTTTACCTATAGGTATAAAACTTATTTAATCAAAAAAATACAATTTTAAATCTGAACATACCCAAATACATCTACTTGGCGAACACATAATTATTAGTCTTTGTAAAGTTTTCATTAAAAATTTGAAGACCTTAATGCAATAGATATCAATATTGATTTAGCAGATCCTTCCCTTCGTTTTACCATATTCAGATATGTATTTTGGGATTGAATAATTTAAGCAATAATTCATCGAAGAAAATCATTTCGATTCAAATCGTATTTTAGAAATAAAAACAAATATGTATACTGCAAATTTATATCGATGCTTGTCAACAAATAAAAAATTGTTTTAAATTTAATAATGAAAAACTGAAACTGCGGAAGTACGTAGATGCAAAGTTGGTAGTGGTAGGCAGTATGACCTCGATATTGCCTATTTGTTTCCTTTTTATGATGAAGACAAAGAAAAACTTAATAGCCAATGGAGATCTTGGTGCGAAACAAAGATCTTTTAGGGAAATGTATATTATGATGCTTCAGATGCGACAATATCTTGGTCGGGTTTGCTTAAAGAAGCTGGGGTGCAAAAAAATAATATAAACTATACCTATATTCTATATATGTTCATTTTGTGCAGCAGCAGAGCAAAACTGTGAGTTTAGTTAAAAAACTAAGGAATAAGTTAAATACTGATATTTTCGAAAATATCCTTTTTTTAATGGAATTAGGTAATTTTAATAAGCACTATTGGGAACCTTTGGATTCGCCAGGGCTCTTGCAATATTTTAATGAATTCAATTTAACAGATGGAAAGTTTTCGAAAAAATGGGATAAATCATGTGTGTACCTACGTTTTTTTGTTTTGCTAATTAATATTATTGGATTTTTCTGTTTTGTTTAAATACTCGTTTTTATTAATTTTGCATTGTTTATGTTATTTTTTTGTAATTTACCTTGGTTTTGATTGAAAATCGACTGCAAACAATTCAATCTACTGCATTTTTTTTAGATAATCTACACAGTCGTGGACCTATTCTGCCAAATATTTCCTTTGTATGTACAGAGTTTTAATTATTTTCGGTTAAAGATTCTATATCTAAGTGTATTGTTTAAATGTATGATGTTGGGTCTCGATTTTTATCGACTGCATGTAGAAATCCGTCCCTTAAAATCGTTCATTTTAAATTACTACATTATGAGCAGTGATGCCATTCTGACCGAAATCATTTTACTCTGATCGGAGAAAATTTTAGAATCCGGTATAACCAATTTTTGACCGGAACAAACAAATTTTTTAACCGGAAAATCCTTTTTTGACCGGAAAAATAATATTGTTCTATAGACTAGACATAACTATAGATTTCTCTAATTTAACAGAACCTATGCCATAACTTCGTTCAAAAGTTCAAACAGAAACCAAATTATTGAGAACAGATCGCAATGCAAATCATTATCTTAATGTGCAATGAATTCTGGACATATAAATCGGAAATAAACACAAGTTCCAGCGAAAAGCATATCTACAATCATCTGAAAACATGTCCTTTACTGACTTAAAACATGTCATATAAAATTAGTTTCAGTAAATTTTAAACAAACGAAATAATAAAAAGAAACATTCACAAACTCAAATTTCAAGTTAAGTACTCAGCTCGAACGAAACTTTACTAAATCCCTAGCTAAATTTTGACATGGAGTGCGTTGTGGATATAAGTGCCACACAAAACAGCTGTTCGTTAATGTATTGCACATACTGCAGACCTGGCAACACTTTTATTTTCATTCATATTTTCATCTGTCAGAGCAAATGAAAGTAAACCCTTATATTTTCACTTTCTAAAACATTACATCATTAAAAATCTTCTTTTTGCAATATCATTCGTATAAAAACAGTAAAAGTAAATAGTGCTATTATCTAAATTGGCCAGAATTTCTTTTCTTAAAGGACGAAATAATTTGTTTTATCTTTTTTATTGCTTTAAGTATAAATTTATGGTAAAAAATTAAAGATGCCATGCGGAAGTAAGGGCAAAAATTACTGCAATCAAAGGATGCTGCCTTTCTGATCTTAAAATTGCTAGAAAAGATGTCCGATCGAACATAGTTAGCCTTAGCCATGCGCGTAATATAAAGCTAACAAATCGCCAGGTGCGATTGATATCCCATGAAGAAGGCAGAAACAAACTTGTTGCTTCCGAAATAAAGGCCAAAGGCACGTTTAGGCCAACAGACCACAATTCAACCATATGTTCAAGAGCTTCGAGACGCCATAATTGAACAATTGGGCTGCGATTACTACAAGAAAATTAGAAAAGCTTGTGGAATCAATGCCGGGAATGATGCCTGGCAAGTGGCAACTGTAATATCAAATGGCGGGTCGACCATTCTTTTAAAATATCTTGCTATAAAACTATATGCACGATACTAGGTATAATAATTTTTAGTATCCAGGTCAGGGTAACTTTTACGAAGTCACAATGACGAACATGAACATTTCCATATAAAATGTTCTATATACTTAAGCGGCCCCTAGACGCTCAATATTATTGTGAAATATATTGCACAGTATTATTGGCTGGGCGTCCCAGACGGTGCAATATTTTTCCCAATAATTTAGTTGACTGCTGATATTTGTGTAGACAACATGTTTTTTACATACATTTTCACTCGCGGAGATGTTTATTTATCTACACTTGAAACATAAATGAACAAATATGGTGCAATATTACCCACAGACGATACAATTTTTCTAAATTGCGCAATAAATATCAAAAGCATTTTGATTTTCTACAATAGATATATTGCACAACCCTGCAATATTATCTACAGACGAACAATAATATTGTGCAATATCAAATATTGCACAATAATATAGAGCGTCTAGGGGCCGCTTTATACATATACAATATAGGGTAGGGTGGGGTACTTTCGACGATGGGGTACTTTCGACTTTCGAGATTACAGAAAGGCGGTTAATTTCTAGATAAAATGTTTGATGGCAAATCATACCACACTGTTCTCTCAGATCGTACACGAACTATGACAGGTCTTCTTCAGCAGTTGTGGTTGTCAGACCGGTTTTTAGTTTTTTGAGCGATTTTTCGTAATTTTTCTGGTATACGAGGTAAGTGATATTTAATTGTTTCTTATAGGAATTCTTTGGTTGTGAATGACAAACGTTTGTGTTTATAATACATTCAAGTTAATTATAACATTTAATTGAATTTTCTTTATAAGTTTTGTGAAAAACAATAACGTCTACTATAAGAAAGAATGGGGCACTTTCGACAAAAGCACATGGGGCAGTTTCGGCATAGCCTAAAATAATGAAAATTAGATAAACAGCTCCTGAGACCCAATACCCCCGCCTCCTTTACCCCTCCCCAATTCCCACCCACCCTTCGGACTAATTGGGCAACGCATTTATAATTAATAAGAAAAAAAATCATGCAAATCGGATAAATATGGGTTCTCTAGTTATGGATGGACCAACAGACAGCCATTGCTTTTTATATAGTGGTATGGACTCGAATAAAAACCATGATTTCAGCAGTACGTTAAACTCTTAATATAGAAATTGTTTTACCATTTGATTTTTATTACCATTCTTGGTCATATAAATTCATGTCGAAAGTGCCCCACCCGGATGACGATTGTACCCCACCATGGGGCAGAATCGTCTTTTTAGGGCAGTTTTAAATTTTCTATTTTTAAAATTATTTGGATGTAGTTAACTCTTAAGAAATTATCGATTTTTGTAGTTAAATAATCATAGCTTTCAATAAAAAAAAAATTATTCAAATATTTATTTTGGAAAAAAAATAATTGAAGTCTGCCGAAAAAAGTGTTGAATCTGCCCCACCCTACCCTACATACATATTATCTATTTTTAGAAGTTACCCTTAAAATATTTAAGTTGATGGATATAAATAATTACATATTAGGGAATTTCCTTGGCGTATACTGGCATACATATAACAAAAGTATACAAACAAACAATTTTTAGAACTTAAATAGCTAAGTAGAGATTTACAATCACCCCTATCACGAATAATATTTCCCCCGGAATGTTTCCCATTCAGCAATTTTAATTACATTGCTGACAAGGGAAATATTTCCATCGGAATTTATTCACGATACCCCTAAATTTTTTTTAGAACTTCAATCATAATATTTCTTCCTGGATGAGACAAGGCTTTGGTAAAGCCAAAAGAGTAACTGCGAAGATAAGTGCAATTCAAAAGGGTTGGCATATACGAAACGGAATGTAGTGTGAACGATATTCTGCACCCTCTTTTATTGGTTTTCCGTTACCAATCTGTTGGAATTTATTCAAATGTGCACATTTCTCTTATCATTGTACCGCAACTACTCCCACCGTGATGGTGTAATCATCTTTGGTTTACGTTTTTCCAGAACAACTATTTGATCATTAATACCATAGACATTTCAGTACTTCTTTTCTTTGCTTTTAATTAATTAATCCAACAGACAAAAATATCAATCTAAGGACTGTAAGAGAAAAAATCCGGAAACATTTGCGCGGTCTGATAAATACTGAAATAATGACATAGCAATACCGTTAAATTTTGATGACATATTATACTCATTATTAATAAATAAATAAATTATAAATTATTTGATCTTAAGGTCGCGTGTTAACTGGGATAAATAGTACTATTATCTTCGGTTAATTTTTTATCGTGGTCGAAAATGGATTTTCAGCTGTCAGCGATTTATCCTGCTCCTGCAAGATAATAAATTATCTTATAGGCTAATTTTTGACATTCTTTTTTGCTTGAGTTTTGCTAGAATATTCAAGAGGAAATAA
Organism: Cheilosia scutellata; assembly: GCA_955612985.1. NCBI lineage: Eukaryota > Metazoa > Arthropoda > Insecta > Diptera > Syrphidae > Cheilosia > Cheilosia scutellata. The sequence goes on from OY015313.1 coordinate 66,209,489, forward strand.
AACACAGAATTTCAATAAATTAATACGGTTACATTCGATAAATCTCTGTTTTTCAAAGTTGGAGTTTGGTGAACTTATTTTCAACACTTCAGAATTGTCAAAACATTAGCCGAAGATAATTATTTAGCGCTTCCTAATAAAGTGTAGAAATAGTAGTTTAAAAAAATGTTAAGCATAATCCGTTTCTTTCAGCATTAAAAATTGTCAGGCCTAGTTTCTCTTTCCGGATTTTTTCTCGAACAGTCCTTATAAATTCAAGGTCAAACGTCAAATTCCCAGATGTTCCAAACTGAGAAGCGAATAAAAGAAACACTTATCAACACACTGCGGTTCAAAAATATGGATTCACAATCTGTGCCTTCTCTTATATTCGGCTAACGTTTGGTTTTCTGATTTTTTCAAATCCTTTAACGCTTTCAAAGCGAGAATCGCCTTCACTTGCTTTTTACACATGTATAGTGACACAATTTGTACAACCAAAAGACATAAATGTAGACAGACAAGATGTCTGACATAATTCAGACACCTTAACATTTCGGGTCAACGACCTTTCGTCTGACTGAATTTTTAATTTTACTTTTTGGCATCACTGTTCCATATCAACCACAGTTCACCAACATGGGGATGTGCGAAGTGCGATGCGATTATAATTCATCCGAACCGAATGCATCAGGCGCATGGTACCTTCGAAAGAGAGCCGATTTTGTTTATATTGGCATCGTCATCTTGGGCCATAATGTGGGAGTATGATGTTCTTGGGGGATGCGGTGCGGGTGGAAATATTAAGAGAAACCATCAATGGTCGTCACGTCATATTGTAAACAATAACAACAAATACCGATGATAAGAGAGAATCGCACCAAACAGCATAACCAGAAACTCAGCTTAGTTCGCAACTCACCGAATGGGTGTAGTTGACATTCCGTCAAATAAAAAGAAAAAAATAAGTGGCAAAGGAGAAAGACGAGATGAGAGGCACTAGAAAATTAAGAAATCGCAATAACGAAAACTAATTTGCATTTTCTTCTTTTGCGGATGATGTCCATATTTCCATATTTTTATAGATTTTGCGACTGAATCTTTTGAAAAACTCTAATCAGCTGACAGATAAGCAATAAATAGTTCGACTTACGGTTAGATGGACATTATCCTTGCGCCCGTGTAGCAGGTAATTCGCAATAAAGAGAGACTGTGTGTGAGAAAGGGAGGAATTTGCTATTTTTTTTTTTTTTTTTCAAAAAAGGGAGTTGTAGCAAGCAATTGCTTTTCAACGACAATTTTTTTACACTTTATGTCACTGCACCCTTTTTTCTTAACTTCAGCGTGATGTATTAGATTGACACTTCGTAGCACTGGAATGGAATGTGCATTATTGATCCACTGAAGTCAGCACCAACTTTTTCACTATTCACTGCAGGAGCACGCGCGAATTGCCTTTATACTATTACCAGCAACACCGATTTGAATATGATTCTGCCTAATTAAACGATTGAATATGTTATCAAAATCTATTCTGTGAAGGAAAGAGGCAAAAGGAAAAGAAGAAAAAATCACAACAAATCGTTCACAGACCGTCGACCACTTTGACAGATGATACAAGAAAAACTGCTTCTCTATGAGAATTCGTTGGGACGATACCAAAAACCGCTCATGGAGAGATGAATGGACTTGTTGTCTTGTCGTTGTTAGTGGGAGCAAATGGAATAAAAACTTAACGAAGGCCGTGCTGTTGAGTGTGTGCCGAGTACAAAAAAAGAGTGGAAGAATCAGTGGAATATAATGTTTGAAGAGAGTTTGCTGTGGATTTCTTCAGCTGGAACGAATTGCATTGATTATTATTGTTAGAAGCTGCTTTTACACATGCACATGGTGAACAGTAGTGCTCGAAAGGAAGGGAACGCTTAGAAAATGTTACCTCTGGTTTATTTGTCAGTGTAGGTACCTACCTATGTTGCTAACTACATAAACTACTGAAGCAGAGTGGGGCGCTGTCAAAATGTTACATAGACCAACCGTTAGAGCTGGGAGGGTAAGTACATACATTGGATCGGTATATCTACTGTATACATATAAACACATGTTAGATGTTACCCTTCGACCTTAGATATACTGGAATCTCATGTTGTAATCGGTGAAAGGGCTGTCCGGTCGACAAAGCAAGGCAGGCATGCCGGTTTAAGCCAGTGCTAAGCTCGTCTGATGGGTGGGATCTTCTGCTTGTCTTGCGGAATAACGTACTTTCACAACCCTGTAAAATCTGTTAGGGATGTTTGAAAACTGGGATTAATGAAGGGATAGGAACAAAATTGGAAAAGAAATGTTTCTAATTATAGAATTAAATGTTTAAAATGTTGGTAGGCAAGAAGAAAACAAACCACACCTATCGACTCGGTTGGTTAGCATCGCTCTCTCCTCCACTCGCCACACCATTACCGGACGTGTACTGATACCTTTCCTCAAGGTACTCAATTTTAAATAAAAATAAATGAGTAACAATTTATTTCACTATTTTTCTTTTATTATTAATAATACCTAACATAACTAGTACCTTAGATAAATAAAGAAAAACAATTCTTAAAGTTCAGTCAATCCTTTTATATGGTTGCCAAGGTAATTCAGCAAAATGCCATCTTAAACAAAATCCTTAAAATGATGCTTAACCTTCCCCTACATCACTCAACCGCTGATCTTCGTACGAGAACAAATGTTGACTTGATTCAAGATATGCCGAACAAAAAATTGTATGGCAGGGGGGGGGGGTTATTTCCCGTTATAGCCCATCAAAGTAGGTGATCTCTAATTTGGAGGTGTTACCACTTAAAACGCTATAACTTCTAAACTATTATATAGATTTTGGGCATTTTGAAAAGACAACATAAAAGTTTAAAGCACTTCGGTTACATCTGAGCAGCTACAAAAAAGTTATGGTTCCTTAAACTCAAAATTTTGAAAATTAGTTGTTACATTTTTTACTTAAAATGCCTTTTTCTCAAAATGTTGACCTTATAAATTTTCTTTTTTTTTATGAAATTTTTATCCTTGAGAAATTTCCTAAAAATTATGTTAAGCAACTTTTTTAGGTACGATCAACAGAAGTTATAGTAAAAGTCACTTTTTGTCAGACAAAATGCATACACGAACACGATACAACGAATATAAAACAATGCGATGATCGTGGGGAGAGAGGCCCAACCCTCCATCCTCCATGACCATCATGATTCATGACATCGACCGAGATGCACAACAAAAAATTAGACCGATCTTCAATGATTTTTTTTTAATGTTCGTTTTTATGGCGGATTTATGGAAATAATTTAGAAATCTAAAAATATTTCATTAGATTTTAGCTTTGAATGCTGAAAAAAATTTAGTTTTTGCAAATGATCCTCCACAATTCTTTTACGATAATTACGAATTAATACGAATTACAAAAAAAAATTAAATTCAAAATCATGAAAATCGACCTAATTTTGGATGGGAGCGGGTCATAATTCTGCATTTCAAAATTCTGTATCGACAAAATTCTGTATATTTATTTTTTGAAAATACTGTATGAACAAAATTCTGTATTTCAAAATGCTGTACATCCAAAATGCTGTATTACCAAAATGCTGTATATCCAAAATGCTGTATTTCCAAAATGCTGTAAATGCAAAATTCTGTTTTCCGCAATACTGTTTATGCTCCAATTCTATATTTTGAAAAAGCGTTTGCATAACAAAAAGCAAGTTTTGATATAATTTTTAAAATTTATTGAGAAAAAAATATGTAAAATAAACTGAAATTCAGGTGCCTACATAATTTAACAAAAACATAAGCCAGAAGACAGTGGCAGTGGCGTGGCGGTGGCGTGGTGACCAAATAAACTAGTCATATCATATTGTAGGGGCTGGTGAGGACGTGGATTTTTACATTACAACTGCGTATTTTTGTTTACCCGGAAACTAAAAGCATGCGAAACGACCAAGAATTAACAGGTACGACATTTTAAGAACTGATGAATTCGAGGCACTATACGTTGTTTGCCACTTAAGTCCCTTTCATACCACATTACCGCTCTTCCATCGCCAAACCACTCCTATACCACCGCTACGCCACTGCCTCACCACTCCGGTGCACGCCTTGTCTAAGAGTAAACTTAATACTTCAAAGAAATAATATGAATTACTGCATAAAGATAGCCACAAATTCTAAATTGATACAAATAAAAATTTTTTAAGGCAAGCGCTAAAGGTAAAGCTTTGATTGCCGTAGCAAAATTCTAAAGGTATTCGTCGCACTTTGTTGTCATAAATCTATGTTGACATTCAGGGAGACAGTAAATTATACAAAAAATTGTATTATACAAGAATTCTGTATTTAAAAAAAATGGTTTATACAGAATATACATAATTTTGATATACAGAATTTTGAAATAGCTACAGTGTTTTGTTCATACGGAATTTTGCTCATACAGAATTTTGAAATACAGTATTTTGAAAACAGAATTTTGACCATACAGTATTTCAACCCCAACCCTTTTGGATACCTATTTTATCGACAAAAACAAGGTGAACGCGAAAGTACATAATGAAAGCTATATGAATATTAAGACTCTTCTCTTAGTTCTTGATATAAAAAGAAATAATGTCCCTATTTGCCCTTGATATAAAACAAATGACTATCATTATGAAAAATTTATTGGTGATGTATCAAATTACAATAAAATGATTAAAAAGTTCGTGCAGCAGATCCGTATAACATCTGCAATGGCGGACTATTGTGACTGTGACAATAAACGTATAAACATTGCTGGCAATTGTGACTATTCGTATCTCGATGAAAAAGCTTGCCTTTTTGACAGATGTGCAGAAAGAAACGAAAAAGAGCTCTCGGAATGTATTACCTAGTACACATTATACCTAACTTGGGCCGTATAAGTACCAACCCTTAATGGCTTCTCACAATCACAACCTTTCGTTTTGTGTGAATTAGCTAAATTTTATGATGCTTTCTCTGGAAAATTATACTCTCTGAATCTATGGAACTCCAACATTGAAGGGCCTACTCTATTTCTCTAAACATAATACAATCGAACAAGTCAAATCGAAAATGAAATGTCAACACTGTCAAACGCGCGTAAGAGCAGAAAGTATAGGTCTGCTTGGGCGATGCTTTGAACCTTACTATATTTACTATCTAAAGTCGATATTTACGCCTGGAAGTCGCATTTTAGCTTGTATCATATGAACGCGTTGTTTCTACATAATCTGTTAACGCACACCCTCATAAACGCCGGCAGCATCAGTGAATGAAAAGCTAGGTTTTTGTTGTGTAAAGAAGTGTTGTGAAATTTTCTTCTGTCAGTGAAAATGAGATCTCAACACTCAAGAAGTCAAGAGCATGCGTGCAATGTGCTTTGCAGTGCCCTGCGCATGACCTATGAAATTAAGAATAACTCCAAAACTAGCCGATGTATCGTTAATATTGGTATTTGTCGATTAACTAGAGGTTATACGTATACCTGATACTGTGTGCAAATTCCAGCCTTCTACGTCAATTATTAGTTCTTGAGATAGACCTAGGTACAAAATTTTCTTATTTTATTCGGACAGACATCGTAGCGTAGCGAAAGCAATAAGGATTAAGTTTAAGGTTCCTCCATATGGAAACGGAACCTTAATAAAAGAGAACATGCATAACGCATTAACGAATGAGATGAGGAGAATGATAGCCGAGCGAGAGTATGAAACATATGCATTGCATGTGCGTATGCGAAGCGAATGTGTATTTATTGGAGTTCCATTCCAATGCAATTCCAATAGGAAAGAAACGATTAAGAGAACACGTTTTATGAATGAGATGAGAATAGAGAAAGGAGTGTATTTTATACGTCAATTAGTTCTTGAGATAGAACTAGGTACAAAATTAGACCATTTTTTGTATGAAGAAAAATTTTTTTTTCGCTAAATTACTTATTATTCCAAAACCAATCAATGTACTACTTTGATTTGTATTTGTCGTTTAACTAGACGTTAAACCTGATGTTGTGTGCAAATCTTAGCCTTCTACGTCAATTAGTTCTTGAGATAGAACTAGGTAAAAAATTGGCTTAGTGGGTTCGGACAGACACGAAAAGCGAAAGCAATAAGGTTCCTCCATAATGGAAACGGAACCATAAAAAAAAACGCAGAGGTCTGAGCCGTTTCTTCGACCAGGGACCTCAACCCAGTACCTGCCAAAAGGAAATCACGAATTAGTCGCCCAAATCCATCACTATTATACCCCCAAACACCTCAGCACTTCGGTTTACGAATTATCGTTTTCCTTAGGGAGTCCCACTGACACGATCACGATATCCTTGCTACAGGAAGTTATAGAATTAATTACGTGACTTTCCGATTGGAGCGAAAATCACTTACCTCACACTCACCCTGTTCACTTTTATTTGTGTTGATATATTTTTAAATTTATATATCTATATTTATATTGTTCCAAAATAAAAAAAATAACGGTTGGAACCCGATAGGTAATTCAATATTTGAAGATTGGCACTTTTACGCAATTACAATTATGGGGTTTTACTCGGCTACCCTAGCGACACAGCTGATCACTACGAATCGACAATTGCAAATGACCTATAAATTTGAAATGGTGGCAAAGCCCTTTTCTGTTTCTTCTTTTCTTTTTTGTCGTCTACCTTCCTTGTTCAATGTTCATATTGAACACATATTATAGTCCTATTATTCGCATTACATTGGTTTCTGTTTGAATTGGGAGCATGTTCGTAATGTATGGCAAAGTTTTATTCAAATTATAGAAGTCTTTATATCTCTATTTATATGTAGTCAGTAGAGCAATTTTATTTTTCCAGTCAAAAAAGAGTTTTGCGGTTAAAAGGTTAGGTACGGGTTGGTGAAGCTGAGTAGCCTCTTCTTCACCCCACTCAGGTCCTCGAGGACCCATTGTGATACCCTTCGATGGGGTTAGCCGCGTTGTAAAGGCTTTACTTTGTCCTTCCCTTGGTTACTCGACCTTGTCCAGCCATCCCGCTGTCCTCAGAAACCTGTAAAGATCAGATATTGAGACATTAGAGAGTTCTTGGATTTCCTGGAAGTAGTAACTTCCAAGTGTTCTGTTCCTCAAGTGACAGAGACAGAGAAAGTGAGGTGTGTCCTCGTGGACTTCTTCATCACCGCAGCCTCTGCAGATGTCACCATTCTTGAGATTTAATTTCATTGCATGGCTTCTTAGAAAGTTGTGACCGGTGAGGGCGCCAACCAACTTGGACAGCGATATTCTGTCATATTGTAGCAGTTTGTTGGTCCTGCTTTTATCGTATTCTGGCCACATCTTCCGCGATATGTCACAGGTGGTTAGTGTTTTCCACCTGGTATTGGCTTTCATTCGGATCTTATATTCCACTCGCTCTCTGAGATTGCAGATTGGTGGTTTGATCGACTGAGGTGCCTGGTCTAGGTTCATTGCAGAACCATTTCTTGCCAGTTCGTCAGCCCTCTCGTTGCCGATTATGTCCCTGTGTCCAGGAACCCAGCAGAGAACCGTATTGTGCTGCGAGCCAAGAGCCTTGAGCTCTTCGCGACAGCGGCGAACTAGTTTGGATTTTATCTCATTAGTAGAGATTGCCTTGATAGCCGCCTGGCTGTCAATAAATTTGGTAATATCATTCCGTGGTATTGCCATTATTGACACCATGCTTGCCACTTCCGCGACTGCCAGTACCTCAGCTTGAAAAACACTACAGTGATCAGGAAGCCTGATTGAACTATGTATGTTGAGTTCCTCTGAGAATAATCCGGCTCCAGTTCCACATTCCATCTTTGATCCATCAGTGTAGACGGCTATTGATTTCGTTTCGGTGGGTTCGTTCCTGTCCCATTCTTCCCTGCTTGGAAATCGGCAGGAGAATGGTTTATGGAAGTCTAGGTATGGTGACATGTAGTCAGAGCTGATGTCACTCCCTACGTATTCCTTGAGAATCCGCGCATCCCCAAAGAGACTGGGGATCCAGCATTTTGTCTGGCTTATCCTCAGGGCACTTTTGGCAGCCGATTCTTGCATGTATAGATCCATAGGTAGCAGGTTGAGAAGCGTTTCCAACCCAGCTGTCGGTGTTGTTCTTAACGCACTAGTCGTTCCTATACATGCCAGTCTTTGTATTTTTGTCATTGCCTTAAGATTGGTTGCCTTGCCTGTGGCTTGCCATCAGACTATATTGCCATATGTGAGTATTGGGCGTACGATTGCCGTATACATCCACAGAATTATTTTCGGGTTAGGTCCCCAGTTTCAGCCGAAGATACGATTGCATGCATAGAATGCATTCGCTGCCTTTTTCACTCGTTCATTGACATTTAGTTTCCAATTAAGTTTTCTGTCGAGAATTATTCCCAGATATTTCGCACTCTCTGCCACCTGCAGGGGTATTCCCTCAATAGTTGGTGGTTCAAAGTGTGGTATGTTTCTTCTGTTTGAAAACAACACAAGATCGGTCTTCTGGGGGTTCACCCCAAGGCCACAATGTTTTGTCCACAAGTTAAGTGTCCGCAGTGAGCTTCCTAATAACTCAGTTATAGTTGGTAGGAATTTTCCTGTCGCCAGAACAATAATTACCGGCTAGATTTTACTTTACTGCCCATTCGAAAAAAAAAAAAATACTTTTTGTTATTTATTCCGATTGACTTTAATGCGCTGAGCTCAAGTCTGCAAAAAAAAATTTGGCGGTCTCTTATGGAGTGCCCAACTTTTGTAAAATTAAATTTTTTATATATTCCCCTAATGTATGCAGTTAACTTATAAATAAGTTTCATCAAAATCGGGTCAGATTTTTTCAGATTTGTGTTTAGGGCACTGAAATCAATCGGACTGTATAAAAAAGCCGTTATTTTCGAATGGGCAGTAAAGTAAAATCTTGCCCAATTACCCCATCAGATTTCATCATTATCTTACACTTCTCACTATCAGATGCTAGTTTATAATTTTTGTCGAGAGCACTACCAGAAGAGAATAGATGTATTTTAACATCGGGAACAAAGAAACGTTGACTAATTTCTTGTTTACCCATTCATCGCCATTGAAAGCCAAGATATCTATGTATCGCATTTACCACATGCATTCATTTTGCTTCCGTTACCAATTGTAATTGCCACTGGACTTTTTAGCTGTATATGAATTTACTAAACCATTCCCTACGGAATGTCATGAGTGCTCACTAGCACCCAAATCTAACACCCAATCGTGCGTCTCTTTAACAACATCGCTAAAATTAAAATCATATTTTTTAGCGTAATTCAATTGCGGTGCTGATTTTACTTTATTAGGACAATTCGACTTCCAATGACCATGGTGATTAAATGCAAAGCACTTACCATAGTTCTATCCGAAATATTAGTTCGATTGAATTAATCATAACATTCTCAGTTACTAAACAGACTTAGTGACAAACCAATAAATATGTCCAGCTCAAGGTATACTCCGCTTTAACGTTAAATAAGTTCAAGAATGAAACAACATAATTGAACTAATTAACACGCCCTTTCGAGTGCCGAAGTAACCCCTTTTCTACTCGCACAATTGTCCGTGATATTTCCACTTCTTCATTCCACCCTCGCCAACATTTTGTTTATCACATTCACCTGCTGCTCCATACATATCCTTTTACTCCTGACACTTGCACCAGCATGTCACAGTTGGAATTATCTCCTTAGTTGAATATTTCACATTCATGTTCCGACGGATCTTTTCATTTAATTAAAAAAGCACACAGTCCACGACCTTTAGTTTAGTTTAAGATGTCAGGAAATTCATCCCCGGAAAGGGATAAAGAAAAAACATAGCTAAACAGAGATGAATGCGATTCCTTGTGATATGGTAACATGACAGAAGGAAAATTTTGCGACCAGATTTATACGTCAACACTACCAGAATGAGTGGAAATTCTTGCTTCGCCCTTTTCTTCTTTAATTTTAACGGCTAATCCCATTTTCTTTCAACTGTGCAATGCTTCGCAGCGACCAAATCCTTTTAATCAGGAGCAAAGGTAGCTTTGATGAATTAAATTGGCGCGCGAGTGTATTTAATACTGTGTCCCTTACGTTTTCCAACTAATTCGACAGTGACAGTGAAAGCCGTACGTCGGATTAAGAGGTGAGAGGGCGAAAAACTCAATGAGAGAATCCACCCTCAAAAATAAGGAACGACAGTCAGCTCAACAGCTGTATTCATTCCTGGAAATGACTGTTCAAGAACCCTTAGCGCAAGGAAGACGTCTTATAAAATATTAATTTCATTATTTCGCACATTTTTATCTTTTCATGCTTAGCAAGGATAAGGATGAAACTTGAAAACGTGTGCGGTTGCGGTATACAATGTTTTTGTGGGCAGGTCGTTGCCGCAATCGGTCCGATGGGTGATATGTTCTGAAGTGGTGCTCCACTTAAGTGGTGTACTGATTGTATGGCCTACAAAATATGAATAACACATCAGTCGTCAGATTGCAAATTGTTATTAGGTCAAGTTAGGGTAGAAAAAAGTCAGTGATGATAATTTGCTATTGGGAAAGTGTACGTTAAAAGAATTTTGATCCAAGAGTGAACTGAGTAGCATGTATGTATATTATATGAATTGCTCAAATGAGTAAGAGATATAAACTTACGTACGACGAAAACAGAGCAAGTTTGTTTGGGTAATAATAACTATCAGAGGGTGTATTTATAATGCTATGAAAGAAATCCACTCAGAATAACTTCTTCCAAATCAGCCTGGGGGAAACTTGTGTGATATTTAAAAATAATATACAATCCCATCGCTTTGAAAAACCACTTACCGACGCTAAACAATTCAAACATGGAGACTCTAGAAAGGCGAAACACGATTACAGATGCACATCAATTTCCTTGGCCTGTTTGGGCCTTGGAGCCAAACATATCAAGGTAGGTCCATTGAATTAATATACCAATGAATTAATAAAAGCCCACGGAGTTCGGAGTTTAAGACTCGGCATAACATTTTAGCATTCGACCCAAAAAATAAAATCTCAAACAAACGAATCGTTCGTTGTGTGATTCAAGACATATGGGCCTTTAAGGACCTGTTTCGTCATCTATTTATATTTTATTTAATGCGCTCAATGGAACGATGTTATTTCATTACATAGCATATCAGTGACATGCCAGATTCAGAAAACCATGCCAATAATGCTATAAATATAAAAATTTCATATAGGTGTGAATGATTCCTTGCTTATTACCCGTATCAATCTCAATCCGCATGTCACATTCAAAAGGTGTCGAAACTCAGTACAGAATGATTTATTTGCAAGTATTTTTAACAGTTTTTCCAAAACTATCTGGTAGGATTTTAATCAAACAGGAAATAAGCAAACAGATTTCAGTTGACGGATCTCAGGAGAACTATCATCAAAGAGGTGAAAATGAAATAAAAATGTTCTCTCGGGTATTAGTGGTGCAATTGCCATCTTATGTAGGTATACCAGGATAGGCTACTGAAAGGCGAAGCAACCTGGATGTGGTGATGGTAGTGCCAGGACCAATAAAAATAAATTTATGTGGACACGTAGTACAACCGAAAATACTTTCACAGATTCAAGAAATATTTTATCACTTCTCCTACTCAACGGGCTGTCCCAGTCTGCACCTAAAGCGGACGTGTATAATGTATATGGCAAGATTTACACAAGGAGTCCACCAAGGACTCTTTCGTCGGCAGACCGAAGGCATCAGCAATACTATATCTCCTGCAGGTATTTGAAAAAAATAAGCAACAGGTTGATTATATGATGATGAAGAGAATCAGACCTGGGCATAGGCGGAATTTGGTAGAGGTAGACCGTAGATGTATAATGTAATACGATCTGGCACTGCAGAGGGTATTCCATTCATAAATTATTATAAATGTTTCTGGGAAATGTAAAGATTTACTTTATAACATAACAAGTTATTCATTTAAAATTTAAAGGGTAATCGATACTACTTAAGCGAATCGAAGTGCACATGTAACAACTGTTACATGCGAGAATAAAACATTATCTACATTTAATAAAAAAAAAGTTTTCCTTGTTGTAATGACCGGTGATCGGCAGCAAAATACTAACTGCAGAAATGCGAACCAATTGTGGCCAGAGTACGATCATTTTACCGCCGCAAAGTAATAAGGGATTCTCGAAGAAGGACATACCAGTGGTGCCATTTTAGCATTTTTTATGCTAGATCTAGCATATTTAAACCTTAAATTGCATATTAGTATAAATAAAATATGCTATATGCAATTTAGCATATTTTTAACATTCAACATAAAAAAAAATCAAAAACTTTATGTTTATACCCATCATGAACATATTCGTGGTATATGCATCCATCAAAATTTTCTGGATTTGGCATTACTGAATATGTGAATGACAATTATTCAATCGAATGAAATCAAAGCTTCTCAATAGTACCTAGAGGTCTATTCCTTTACTTTTGCAGTAGAAATGGAAAAGACTCAAAATGACGGCGCTGGGGTTGAATTATTCTCTCACAGTGAGAGAAATTTACGCAAAAATTACGGAACGCTTTTATAGTACCTAAATTATATGCAAAATAACAGATGAATTTTCTTTTCCATAAATTACAATATACGATGTGACGTTTTTGTTTTTCAATTATTGGTGATGGGCTTTAGTTCATTAAGGGCTACAGACCACTACAACAATAATTAATAATTGCAGTAGTAAACAAGTAGGTAGGTATTTCAAATGTGTGATAAACGCTAAGAATTTGCTAATTTATTACCAATATTAGCTGAATCATCCAGGGATGAAATTTATTCGGTATTAATGTAATTTCTTTTAATGAAATCAAAACATAAATGGGAATAGTAATAGCACGCATAATACCAAAATGCCAAATAGGTCGACAAATTTCAAATCAGCTGTCAATTGTCAAGTGTCTGACAGTTTTTTTAATTGTTAGGTACTACAAGAAAATTGTTGAATAAAAAATAAAGACTCGGCAAAATATCAGTACAATGACGAAGACGGGGAAGATGATGACATTAAACCCGTATGACACTAAATTTTTTTTGCATATTTCACCTGTTTAAAATTAAACTAGAACAGTACGATTACGTATACAACAACTTTACTAATGTATATAAAAAAATGCATTGAAAATGTATTCAAATTATATTTTTCACCTGGGAGTTTTTTTTGTTTGACATTTTAACATTATTTTGCATTTCTCCTCCCGTTACTTTGAAGTCTAAATTTTTGAAAATAAATTCATTTAAAAATTTGTATTTCCTCTGCAAACAATTGCTACCCCTTTCATAATACATACACTTTTTATCTCTTTTACAAGCAGCTGTTTTTTTAAGATGATTTAATGTGATAAAAATGAAGAAAAATTGAGAGAAAAATGTAGAGTCATATACGGACTTTAGTTTTAGTTCTGTATCTACCTAATTGACGTGCTTTACGTGCTTAACTAAATGTAAATTTCATTACAAAATACTGAATTCCCTTTTTGTACCTTATTATAGATAGACATCATGTTGTGTTTATATTTATTCCTTTTTTTTTTGTGATAAAAAAGTTGTTTTTAAACGTTAGCATATTTTGCTTAATTCCTCCATACAATTTAGCATATTTTTTTCTTAATTTGGCATATTCTCTTAGAAAATTTCTGGCAACATACACGTTTTACTATGAGAAGAGAAGGAATCTATCTCCCTCTTTCAAGCGCATATTTTTTCGCATGACTTTCGAAGAGTAGTTTTTGAAATGTTTTTTTTTTTTTTGTTATGAGAGGCAGCTTGTATTTGCGATTTTATTCTTTCTGTCACAGGAAAACTCAGCATTGCTCCTTCCATCACTCGTGAATAAGATCCCGACATACTTAAACTTCTCCACCTGTTTCAGTGGGACTCCACTAACATGCAGACTGCATTGCACAAATGCACAGGCGTTCTGGAGACGACCATCACTTAAGATTTGTTCAGCTTCAACACAAACGGCTACAAACCGATCGAGTGCGCGCTGAAGTTCAGTCTGAGAGGACCCAAGGATAATCAATTTAATTTTTTTTTTATGAAATTTTCATTTCTGAAAAATTTCCTAAATTTATAACGCAAATTTTTACGTAGGTACAATCAACAGAATTTGTCAAAAACCATTCTTTGTCAGACATAAATGGACATACAAAATTAAGTGAGAATATAATAAACTAACGCACCTATGAGCAATGGTTAACAGTTAATTAATTGATACGCTAATGCGTATCAGCGCCTTGTTTATCCTTTAGAGTACCGAGCAAATTTTCAGACCTAAGAGACGGAATGGGGTACTTTGGGTCCCCCTAATAAAACTCAACTGTTAATTGTATTTTATTGTGTTTATTTATTAGTTATAGACTAAATATATATACAAATTAAATTTTCTAAGTTTTTTTTATATAAATTTCATTTCATTTCATAAAAATTAATAAAAAATTAATTAAAAAAAAAAAAAATTGTAGGTAGGTATATATACGTATAGGAACATTTCGTAGGAACATTTTTTATATTATATTGTGGTATATTGGGCTTTAGGTCAAATGAAAATAAAAGCAGTTTTTATTTTTCACGACGTTTCGTCCATGTCTATGGACATCATCAGGTGTAATAAATAAATATTACATTCATATTTTACATCGATGTTACACAGGATTGTAAAAGACCACTTAAAAAGTGAAACTGGCATATATATGCAAGTATGTATGTATATGTTTGTCCCTTGTAAAATATAAATGTAATATTTATTCATTACACCTGATGATGTCCATAGACATGGACGAAACGTCGTGAAAAATAAAAACTGATTTTATTTTCATTTCACCTAAACCCCAATATAAAACAACAATATACAAAGAAAAAGGTCACAACACATATGTACCTAGGATGCTTTTTTATATATTTCATAAATAAAAAAAAGCTTCTATTGACTTTCAATTGAAAAAAAAAACGTATCTACTAACAGTTTGATGAAGAAATCTTCGACTATTTGCCATTTTTACCTGTAAAAAAAATTGCCTAAAGTACGAAGTGGGGGAAATTAGGTCCCCCTGACTTTATAATTAAATTTTTGTTAATGAAATGTTGCCGAAAATTAATATTCACATTGATTTTGTATTAAACAAGCCAAAAATCTCGACTACCTAAAAGAAGAATTAAAAGCAAATATTATTGGACGAAATTTAGACAAAAACATGGTCGTGGGGGACCCAAAGTCCCCCACTCGGTACTCTAAAGGTTATACCGAGTCAGCTGCACCAAATAAAAGGGAACGACCGACCGACGCACGTTCAGACACAGCGGCGGCAGAAGTCGATTGTGGGGTGACGAAGAGCAATTCACAAGAGATGAGCTTACAAACCACCAAAATTTACACCATTGGTCAGACCCCTAATCCCCATTTAATGCTCACAAGTCACAACATCCTTTCAATGGTAAGAAATTAATATTGTGAGCGACTTCTTCAAAATGTGTTGCTTATTTCAAAGGATGTTTAGCGTAAATGTTTGGAAACACTTTAGTATACACGCACGTTCTTCCACAAACAGTTAATTCCCATTACTACTGGAATTTCTTTGGAATATCTTAGAGAACGATCTCCTTAAAGGTGATGGTAGACTGGTTGATTTGGCCCCTAACCCTTGGCCACCCAGATCTCTTGACCTAACACCCATTGGATTGGACCATTTTCGTCTGACAAAAAATGGCTTTTACTACAACTTCTGTTGATCGTAACGTAAAAAAGTTGCTTAACATAATTTTTAGGAAATTTCTCAAGGATACAAATTTCATGAAAAAAATAAAAAAATTATTAAGTAAACATTTTCAGAAAAAAGCATTTGACGTAAAAAAAAATTATAAAAAAAATTAAACAACAAATTTTCATAATGTTGAGTTTAAGTTTAAGACTTGTATGCGCTACTAAATAATTGTCTTTTAAAAATGTACAAAACTATTGTTGTACCTATAATAGTTTGGAAGTTATAGCGTTTTAAGTGGTAACACCTCCAAATTAGAGGTCACCTACTTTGATGGGCTATTACGGGAAATATGGTGATGGTGAGAATAGATCCCCCGCCTGCCACACAATTTTTTGTTCGGCGGAACTTCAGGAATATCCCCTTAAAGGATTATGCTGCTTAACTGGGACACCCTGTTATAAAGATAAGTCTTATTTCAAAAACGTGATTTTGAAATTAAAATTCTATAGATTAGATTATAAGTCGGGAGAGCCTACATTAGGCTCTGGCACTCAGGTCTCTCTAGGACCATCTTTTTACTCCGGAGACAGTCAAGAAGACTAGTATCTTCAACAAGATAAATCAAAAAGATTTGCTGAAGTAACGATTTCTTCGCCAAGGACATTCATTTTGAGGCGGAATAGAGCCGGACATTCTATAAGAATGGGAAGAGAGGTTTCATCACTCTCCAGACATAGTCTACACGTTGGGTCCGGTGAAATTCTAATTCAGTGGGGATGTTGTTTCATAAGGCCATGGCCAAACCTGTCAGGAATCTTAGGATATTTTTATCCAGATTAGTAAGATAGTATGTGGTTGGGTGTGTATGAATCGGGTAAGCGCTGACTGGCATCAACTTGGCGGTGCCCAGCTGTTGTAACTTTTTCATACACATCAATTGTGCTTATTTTACCTCCGCGTGGTAACCACCGGGTACTGGCCTCGCCCTTCCGGGCTTGGCTTGCTAAACTTATAAGCGCGAGTGTTGAACACGAAGAAAATAGCAACACTATAATGCTCTGTCGGAAAGACTGACTGAACGAGTCTCAGAAGTCTTACATGAGCTCCTCAGAAAGAGGACGTACGGCGGATGAATTCACTAGACTGAATCAACGGGGTCGTCAACAGTCAAGATGACAGTTACCTTACTTGAGCTACTTTGACGTATTTGGAGCTGAGGTCAGTGAGGATTTTTCATGACTAGTCAGGGTCCTGAAATAGAGATGGTGGCGGATGAACCCTTTATGGGCCAACGGCAGCTCTCACATCCCCGAAGTGGGTTACTGACACTGGATGAATCCGGCCCGGAATAAAGGACAACGAATTTCGGATCTGCACGTGGAATGTTAGGTCCCTTAACAGACCGCGTGCAGCCGAACAGCTAGCGGAGGCCCTAAACTGCTATAAAGCAGACTTAACCGCCATCCAAGAAGTGCGATGGGATGGACCGGACAAGAAGAAAATGAAAAACTGCGACATTTACTATGGCGACTGCTATCGGCAACAAAAACAGCGTTTATTTGGATGTGGATTCGTCGTTGGAGGCAGACTTAGGCAAGAAGTCTTAAGTTTCAGCTGTGTGAACGAGCGCCTCGCGACAATCCGCATCAAGGCTAATTTCGCCAACATTAGCCTAATATGCGCCCATGCCCCCACGGAGGAGAAAGACGACGACACCAAAGAAAGATTCTACGAGCTCTTAGACAAGACGTACGAGCAATGCCCTAACTATGACATTAAAATCGTCCTAGGTGATTTTAATGCAAAGATAGGAAGAGAGGGCATCTTTGGTAGTATACTGTCGGAAGGTACAGCCTACACGACACCACCTCCGATAACGGATTTAGGCTGATCGACTTCGCGGCGGGGCGAAATGGTGTCATAGCAAGTACGCGGTTCCCGCATCTCGATATTCACAAAGGCACATGCAGATCTCCCGATCAATCAACCGTCAACCAGATTGACCACATTGCGATCGACGCAAGACACTCCTCCAGTATTATGGACGTCCGAACGTTTCGAGGAGCGAACATTGACTCGGACCACTACCTTGTCGTAGCCAAGGTACGCCTTCGGATATCCCGAACACCGCCAAGACAAGTAAATACTGTGAGGAAGTTTGACGTCGGACGGCTAAAATCGCAAGAGATCACCAGATCCTTCTCCGATCGAGTCTCTCTAAATCTCTCAAGAGGTTCTATGCAGCCAGCATCAAGCATTGAAGACCAGTGGCAACATTGCCAAAAAGCTATCAGAGACGCCGCCTCTGATGTGCTTGGTTTCACACGACCACCACGACGAAACCCCTGGTTCGACGACGAGTGCCGGCAAGCACATGCAGCGAAACAAGAGGCATACAAAGCGGCGCTGCAAAGAAGGACCAGAGCTGCTCGTGAGCTCTACGCGCAGAAAAGAAGAGACGAACACCGGCTTCTCAGGAGAAAAAAAGAAAGAGCACGAGAAGCGCGCGATCGAGGAAATAGAGAGATGCTACAACAGGAATGAGGTTCGGAAGTTTTACCAAAGAGTAAAAAGAACCTGCCAAGGCTACAGAGCCCGAACCGAAGCCTGCAAGGACGAACAAGGGAACATCATAGTAGAATCGCAGTCGATGCTGAGGATATGGAAGAACTACTTCTGCAGACTGTTTAACGGCGATGACGAACTAAATACCGCTGTCAGGCAGAATGAACCATTCAACCTGGACGATGAAGACCAACAATTCCGTCCACCCGACCTGGACGAAGTGAAGATAGCCATATCTAAGCTTAAGTCCAACAAAGCCGCTGGAGCAGATGGCCTAACCGCCGAGCTATTCAAATCCGCAGGCGATGACTTGGTTAGGAGTATGCACCAACTCATCTGTAAAATATGGTCGGAGGAAAGTATGCCCGATGAATGGAACCTCAGCATTGTTTGCCCGATCCTCAAGAAAGGAGACCCTCTGAACTGCGCCAACTACAGAGGGATTAGTCTTCTTAACATCGCCTACAAGATCCTATCTGCCGTGTTGTGTGAACGCCTGAAGCCTTTCGTCAACAACCTGATTAGTCCCTATCAGTGTGGCTTCAGGCCAGGAAAGTCTACCATCGACCAAATATTCACACTGCGGCAGAACTTGGAAAAAACCCAGGAAGTCCAAATCGATACCCACCATCTTTTCATCGATTTTAAGGCCGCCTATGACAGCATTTATAGAGACGAGCTATACAGAGCAATGTCTAGTTTTGGCATCCCTGCCAAACTCGTCCGTCTGTGCAGGATGACAATTAAGAATGCACGTTGCTCCATCAAGTTCGGTAAAGAACTCACCGAGACCTTCGATGTCAAAAAAGGATGTGACTTCTTCAACATCGTTCTTGAAAGAATAGTGCAAAACTCAAACGCTAACACCAGAGGCACTATCTTTCAAAAGTCCGTCCACCTACTCGCCTACGCCGACGACATCGACATAATCGGCAGAATGCAGCGTGATGTCAATGGCGCGTTCGTGAGCATTGAGACGGAGGCGGCGAAGATGGGTCTGGCGGTCAATGAGGGCAAGACAAAGTATATGCCGTCATCAAGAAAGGACACCCAACACCGACGTCTTGGACAGAATGTCACTATAGACAGATATAACTTTGAGGTGGTAAAGGACTTTGTCTACCTAGGCTCCGCTATGAACTCAGACAATGACATCAGCGCTGAGATTAAACGAAGAATAACTCTTGCCAATCGCTGTTTCTTTGGGCTAAGAAAGCAATTGAGTAGCAAAGCCCTCTCTCGAACAAGTAAAGTGACCCTTTATAAGACCTTAATCATCCCAGTCCTACTTTATGGTGCAGAGGCATGGACTCTATCAAAAGCGGATTAGCTTACACTTGGTTGAATTGAGAGGAAAATTCTTCGAGTAATTTTCGGTCCCGTCTGCATAGACGGTGAATGGAGGAGGAGATACAACGACGAACTGTACGGGCTGTACAGCGACATCGACCTAGCCAGAAGAGTGAAGGTCCAACGACTGCGGTGGCTGGGTCATGTAGAGCGAATGGACGTGAATGCTCCGGCCCGGAAGATCTTCGAATCCACACCCGAGGGACGGCGCAGTAGAGGAAGACCGCGACTCAGGTGGCGCACGCAAGTGGAAGGGGACCTCAACCAACTTAGCGTGCGAAACTGGAGACAGCTGGCCAAAGATCGTGCTGGCTGGAGACGCTTGTTGGTTGAGGCCCAGGTCCACCCCGGACTGTAGCGCCACCTTAAGTAAGTAAGTAAGTAAGATAGTATGATTTTCTGGGATTGGAATTTTGGGAAGAACTGTTTTGTGCAGTTCTGCCCAGGTGTTTTAAGCCACAGTTCATTAGATTTGGTTTGAGCTAAGTTCCTAATGTACTTCCTGAAGCATCCCTTACTGACACCAGAGAAGGGTTCAGGTCCAACAAGTGGCATTGTCGCGCCAATTTTAGCCAATGAGTCAGCTGTTTCGTTTCCAGTAAAGCCCCTGTGGGCTGGAATTCAGTATAGGATGACTAAGTTTCTCTTTGCAAGTTCGTGGATGGCCATGTAAGTTTCCAGGGTCAACTTAGATCTTATGACAGGGCTTTAAGAGCACCTTGGCTGTCTCTGGGGGTAAGTCAACAAGATGAATATGGTTTTACCACGTGTATTAGAACTTAAATTTATTTATTCACGCCTCAAGGGGGCGAGATAGTATATATATATATAGTAGATAATATATTGCTCCTTATTTAGGTTTTGTCAGATAAATAATTATCTTATTGTACTAATGGCAATTATGTATTTCTGGGTCAATATCTACTTAAACCACGGAAGTCCGTGGCATAACTTGAGCTACTATTTAAGTGAAGCCTGCACTTAAACCAAATTTGTGTTAATCTAGAGTTTATCCTTGGATCCACATTTAAGCTCGCAGTGTGAAATAGGGTTTATGTAAGTGTTTTATTTTTATTTTATTTTTTTGTATGAGAAGTGCCAACGTCCTTTTTCTAGTATTCCATTAAATAGTTCTAAATTTGCAAGACATAGCATTTATCTTGATAGCAATGTCAACATGCAAATTGTTAACGAATAGAGAAACAAAAAGAATCACAAATGTATGCAAATTATCCTCTTTTCATTGCAGATACTCATAAAAGTAATAATAAGCTAAGTTTAGCTCTCCAAATCCCCTTAAGGTGCAAGGATTGTAATTTTGAATGCTCCATTGCTTAGAACACCAAAATAGAAAAACCAACCAAAGTTCATGCGAAAGCAAAATATAAAGGACGCCAACGGTGTGTTGAAACCACTCAAGGATATACACAACCCATAAGAGAAGTTTGAAGATGAACAAAATTGCACTGAAGTGCAGTCCCTCTCCAATACCATCAAACAGGCAGCCGGAAGGTCCAATTCGGTTAAAATGGAAACATCGTCGTCTTAAGGACGAGATTTGCGAAACGTAATTTGGAAAATTTGCATGAAAATCTTTTCTGTGTTTTATCGTCCATATTGTCCAGAGAGACACACGTTGCAAAACAGTGAGCAACCCTCGTCCCTAGAATGGCAATATGACTTTCGGGCATTTAAAATAATAGAAGACATTTAAAGGTACATACCTAAGCTTCTTTCTTTGAATCCCAAATACGAGTAGCTACTAACGAAATCAAAAGCCAACGGAATAATTTGAATTTAATTTGAATATTTCCAAGCGAATAAGTCGCAGGGATATTTGCCGCCACAAATTCAGTTAAATACTGTGTCTGGGCCATCAATTGAACAAATAAAATGGCAATATGGCCAGAAACACCAATCGAGTACAAAACATTGACCACAAAATGCGTTCTATACTGTATGCCGTTCTCCATGCTGATGGTTTGGTAGCAATTTGTGGTGTTCGTGATTTCAATTTGACCCTATGGAGGACAAGTGCCAATGAGAAATCAATGATTTGAATACACTATCAGTGCTATTTTGGCATTTGTTGGCAATTTTTGGTCAGAGCGGTATGTTGGGATTCACGCTACGTCGCCGAATTCGAATTAACAAATTGAAGGTATCTATATAATATGTATATGTATTGTATAGCTGTTTGTTTCCAAATGAGCAAGTATTAAAGCAATGAATGCATAGTATATAGTAAAAAAAAAATACAAAATGAGTTCTCCAAAACTGCATTATACAGTAAGAATGTATAACGAATAACTGAAGCTGAAGTTGCAGTAGCATTTATGCAGACCTTATGTAAGCAACCGAATGACCTTAAAATGGCGGATTTGACTATACACTCTAAAAAATGCGTGTAAAATTACTATGAAAATGTATGTAATTTTTAATGTAAAAATAGGCAAGTTGCATGTTTATACACACGACAATAGGTAAAAAAAAAATTTAAACACATAATGTTAGATATTACAAACATTTGTTGCAAATGTACTCCTTTTGTGTACTTTTCAACAACTTTTGTTCAATAATATTCTATTATTGTTTAAACTTTACTCTCAAAATGTTTATAAATAAACAAATTTTATATAAATATAAACACCTTATGAAATTTACACACACAGTGTAAAAGAGCAACACCCATTTACACCAATCTGATGAAAGTTACACATTTTATGTGTAATTTTGCAATTCGATTGTGAGTGACGGTGCATTTGCGAGCTCAAACGTGATCAGACCATTGAATGAAGCGGTTGAAGCTTTTGCGCTCCCAAGTTCCATGGCATCTTTTAGTGAAAGAAGTGTTTTTTACTTTCTTTACGGAAGTATTTTTTTTTTTTGTTAAATCGAATAATTTTTAATAAATATCTTAAGCATTTTTGGACATCGGAACGTCAATTTTTTGTCAATGCTGCGCGTCTGTGGAATTCTCTACCGCGTTACATTAATGAAACACAGAATACAACAAGAATTAAAAAACTATTAAAGGATCATTTTTCAGTAAATAGATAAATATGTACAGCTAAAATAATATATTGTAAATATATTTAAAACTAAAGATATTGTACCTATATTTTCATTCATAAAATTATACTTTGTTACACTTTTTTTTTTCTCAGCTCTCTTTTGTAAAATTAGCTTAAGACAAAATTATAAAATATTGTATCTTACTGTTTTTAAGCATTCACAAATAAATAAAAATGAAAAAAAAAAAATGATTGTTTTATTTCGTTTAGACCACTGCAAGGATGATAACACTTTTACTTGTTTTTGAATTGTTTTGAATATACTTTCTGACGATGTACAATTTTGTTTAATTGTACACATTAAATATTGAATTTAAGCAAAATTACATAAAAAAGTATAATTTTAAGCTTCTTCATACACAATTTTGTTGGATTTTACACATTGTATCATCGTACTCATGCCTGTGGGATTAATCTCGAATTTTCCTGGTTTTCGCACGGTTAGCGAAATCACGGTACGTTGCCTGTTCGCGTGTTGGCAAACCGTCATCGTTGTTTATATTTCCGGCGGAAAACAAATATTAGGATAGAAACGCCAAAAATGGACTTATTGCGAATAACGTCATGAAAAAAGTATATATGCTGTTACAATCGCACAGAACGCCATTATAGACAGCTATTAGTTACTTTGTTTATCTTGGCCATTCTTGCTCTGTGTTAAAGAGCCATATAGGTTAGGGACGACGGATGAAGTTATCTATAGTCGTTGCTCAAAATGCTTCTAGTGTTTTTAAGTCCCATTAGAAAACGGAGATTTTACAGTGAACATGAGCTCTAAGCGACATTTAGGTAACTGGTTTAAAAAAGTCATCTAGAGTCATCTAAAATGGTTAGAAAGTGTTGTAAAATGATTGTTAGGTGACGATCAGGACAACTGTCGGAGAGACTTGTTGAATGATGAAGCCCAGGTTCACCGCGAGCACATAACATAAATAGTTGTCAAGTTGCAAAGTTCATTGAGTTTATTTGGAAGAGAGTGACCTTACGAAACGAGCAACTTACCTTACAAGAAGCAATGGTGAATCAAAAACCCCAAAACCCATTATTCAAACGCACACGGAAACCGATACAGGCCAAGATGAACAAATAAAACATTAACTAAATTAAACGCACATAACTCGCAATCACTTATTGCAATTATTTGCACATTAATTTCGCCCACAAATTGCGAACCTATAAATCGAAATAACCGAAATATACTGGTATCCATACTAACCCATATAATCATGAATTTATTACCCCCATGCACAAAGGGATATGTGAATTATTGTAAGCAATAAAAACTAACATACCTTATCAATTAAAATGAAAGCCCACACACGATGACCTTCCTATTCGCCGCCATTTATTTGCTGTTGACAAGAAGTAGCTATATTTAAGAAAATAAGAAAAGATATTGTAAAAGGTGCTGAAGGAGCCGTTTCCATTTTTCCTGTATTGAAAAAGGATGCCCCATTTACGGTGATATTGAATGAAATATGTTGCTAAACATTGCTCTCTACGGGAGATTACATTGGGAGTAAAGATTTTAATTTATAGCGACACGTGGGTACACTTTTGGAACATACGAAGGATGAGATCAGAAAACTTTGAAAGTATGGAGAAAAAAAACCTCTGACGACAATAATCCTAGAATTTTCTTTTTTTCAAACTCTCGACCATAGGATATGTCTTAATTTGACCTACATCTTTGGCCAGTTCTATAACTTTCATTATGTCTATTTTGTATTCTAGTTCGTCCTCAATCTGAATAAAATGAGAAAAATTCTAAATATTTTCGCTCCCCCATGAAATGCTATCAGTGTGAATGGAAATTGTCATCGGAATCCTCTGGGGTAATAACAATGGGGATGCGACAGACAAACGAAAACGTCAGTAGTTTTTGGCAATTTATTAATGCAAACAATGGACATAAGACCGAAAAGGGCGAGGTAAAAAATGAGATACAGCTGTGGAACGGATGAGAAAATCATTGTCGAAACGAAAGCCAAAAGAGCTCAGATGGTCTCTGATGAGGATATGAATCTATTTCCTGAGAAATGTGGACAGTGGGAGTGGAGATGAATACTGCAAATAACTGACATGGACAAATCGCCGTATTTATTACCTTGATCTTGTTTTTTTCTTCCATAGTTTGGTAAGGTTGTTTCACATACAACCACTTATTTTTAACGCAGGTGTGGGGATATGTATTATATCTTTTGGGTTATTTTCATATACATAAGTAGTGTGGCTGAGAACAACAGCCAACAGGGGTTGGGGAACAATTTCATTGAAATGTCTTTATTTGTTGACCATAATGTTGGTGCTGCTGATTTGAAAATTGTATCTACACTGTCACAGATTGTCTGTATGTATGTATTTGCATAGGGTAATTTTATTTTAGCATGGAGAGCGTTGAAATGAGTAAAGGAAACGAAAGCAAATATTAAAGTGGTGATTTTAAAGGAAATAAACAAAATGGAGAATTTCGTATACAAGTCAGAAGGCGGATCATTTAACACATTCAAAAAAATTTAGTTATTGTGAGTCAAGGTATGCTAGCTTAATAAGAAAATGAAACCATTTCAATGCAATCGTATTATATTGGAATACTGCATGGTAAATAATGACTCTGAGGGTTTTTTAAAAGCACATTAGATATATAGAATTATAATAATTGTGTGATGTGTAGGTCCCTTCCAAAATAGAAACTCACACAAACGAATGGTTGCGAGGAGCTAGGCCTGTCTCCCGCCTGTTGCGCCAACTATTTATTTATTTTTTTATAGAATTATAATTAAAGAAATAAAAACAAACAAAACAAAATATTCTGAAAACGGTTAGTTCGGATTTTCGGTCACTGGCTAGTGCCTATTCAGCCCAGTAAAATATTTCCGTAGTCTGCTGAAGGGGAATATATGTTCAAGTGATCATCACAAATTTTGTGATTTCTAATTTTTCTGCCAACACAACACAATGTTATTCTCATGTAATTTTTTTCTGTTTCTGTGTCCAACTTTACTTAAGGTAGTTCTGGGAAACCATACCATCTGTTTATACAAATGACCGGAAATACAATAACAACATTTCGAAGTAGACCCATTAATACAATTCCAGTTAATTATTGCAGGTCCCTTCTATTCGTCCCAAAAATAAAAAACCCATACAAACGAATGGTTGTGCGAAGCTTGGCCTAGGGGCATGCCTATACGGACCTGTTGCGCCAACTATTTATTTTTTTGTTTTTAGTTAATTATTTTCCTGTGGGCGCAGTAACGCAGTGGTTAGTGTGTTGGACTACTGTGCGAGGGATCCCCAGGTTCGATCCCCGGAAAAAACACAAATTACATCTCAAGGCTTTTTCTACTGCGCCACCTCTCGCGAACGTCTGACAAACATCTGAGAGTATGACTGCCCTGAAAAAGCTTCTCAATTCAGCCGTTCGGACTCGGCATAAAATTGTACGTCCCTTCCATTCGTCCCAAAAATAGAAACTCACACAAACGAATGGTTGCGAGAAGCTAGGCCTAGGGTGTCTACCTGCCTGTTGCGCCACCTATTTTATTATCTTTTCCGAAGATATTTTATTATCTGGACCGAAGGCACCAGTCACAACGCGACGCGACTTAGAACTCTTAATTTACGAACAATGACGGGACAAACTTATATCTATAGAATGGTTTGCGGAAACCTAACCTAAACCCACACACCAATGCATTTATGAATATTATTTGGTTTTCCATTGCGACAAAAATTCAATCATTTTTTTTCTAAAACACTTTTCATGCTCCATTGGGCAAAAAAATCAATCTATTTATAATCCGGATCCCTTTTTGTAGATCTCGATATTTTTCTAGATTTACACATACTCTCACAAATACCAAAATCACATTAGTGTATTATACACAAAAATTCAGAAATACCAAATAGCTACCTACCTAAAATTTGAATTAGTAGAAAACCAATTTTTTGAAGATATAAGTATTTTTTTGAACTTAAACCTGATTTTGATTGCTGAGGACTTGAATTCATTCATTCATTCATTCGTTTTCAATGTCCCGCTTATCCATTAAGTAGCTCTCGATCCTCCACCATCGACTCCAAGTCATAAAGGGCAATCCCCATACGGGTAGAGGAGAGATTATGGACTTGATATTACCATCTCATCCTGGGTCTACCTAGAGGACACCTCCCCAAAGGTATGGATTCCATAGCACGTCATGGAATCCTGGTCGTGAAAGGAGAGGAGACAAGACGCATCCCTTTCACAACGCCCACTGTGAAAGGTATTGATTTTACGCCGTTTACCCGTACACAGCTTTTACAGTTTGCGTAAAGAGATTGAATGGCTCTCAAGAAAGAACCGTCAATTCCATGCTCCTGTAATACACTCCAAAGTTTACCTCGAAGGACTCGGTCGTATAAAAAAAAAAAAAATAAATAGGCGGCGCAACAGGCGGTAGACACCCAAGGCCTAGCTTCTCGCAACCATTCGTTTTGTGTGAGTTTCTATTTTTGGAACGAATGGAAGGGACCTACAATTTTATGCCGAGTCCGAACGGCTGAATTGAGAAGCTTTTTCAGGACAGTCATACTCTCGGATGTTTGTCAGACGTTCGCGAGAGGTGGCGCAGTAGAAAAACCTTAAGATGTAATTTGTGTTTTTCCGGGGATCGAACCTGGGATCCCTCGCACAGTAGTCCAGCACACTAACCACTGCGCTACTGCGCCCATGGTCGTATGGTTTCTCCAAATCTACGAAGCGTACGGAAACAGGTGTAGCATACTCCCAAGCCTTCTCAAGTACCATTCTGAGAGTGAATAACTGGTCGGTTGTGCTTCTGCCGGGACGAAAACCGCACTGCTCATCTCCTAGTCGTGCCTCGACCACAGCTCTGGAACGCGATTCCAGGCCCTTGGCAAAAAAATAATCACGAAAATCTGCCCAGCGGTTATCGAGTTGTAACGTCATCGAGTTTCACCCCATAGAATATGTTTTTTGTGTGGGCAGTGCCATGGTCTTTTGTCCAATTTTGACGAATCTTCACAGCAACACTCCCGGCCCAATACATAAGATTATCTGCAAATTTTAACTTAGGCCCCTATTGTGAGTGTTGATAGTTGATCGTTGATCGACAACTCTCGATCGATAGACAACTTTGATTGTCGATTGCGATTGATATTTGTCGATTTGACAGTCGCTTGTTGTCGATTACAAATGTCTGGTCGATGCTTTCTCTTGGAAGTGAAAAAAGTTTGTGCGTACGAATAGCTAAAATCAATCGACGCAATCGACAATTGTCGTGACGATCGCTGATCGACAATCACAATAAGGGCCTTAATCTATTCAGCGCTCTTCGATATACATAAGATTTTGAATGATTTTTTTATGGGTACCACGCCTCTTTGTCCAATTTTGACCAATCTTCACAGCAACACTCCTGCGCCAATACCTAGAATTCTCTGTAAGTGTCAACTCAATCGATTCGGCGGTTTTCGAGATATAGGATTTTGAATGTTTTTTTTTTTGTATGGGCGGTGCCACGCCCCTTTATCCAATTTTGGCCAGTCTTCACAGCAACACTCCTGCGCCAATACCTAGGATTGCCTGTAAGTTACAACTCAATCGATTCGGCGGTTTTCGAGATATATAAGATTTTGATTTTTTTTTTGTATGAGCGGTGCCACGCCCCTTTGTCCAATTTTGAACAAATAAAGCCTATATGTTGCCCATTGTTAAGGCCTACCTTTTCCAAAAAGATACCAATCGGGTTAGTTATTGTGGAACAAAGAAAAAATCTACAATTTTATTATGTATGTGTATAGATCTGATTGAAAAAACATTTTTCAATTCGACGCATCGTGCATTGTGAATCAATGAAATTTTTTTCATTTTTACGTATTTTCTTCTTTAAATTGAAAATCAATTCTTCATTTCGCTTTATTCATATTAAATAAATATTCTTCAAGTTTATGCATCGACTTTCTTCAAAATAACTTACTTATTCATCATGTTGACATATCTATTTCTCCAAAATGATGATCCAAAACAGAAAAGAAACATTTTTTTTAAGGTCAAAAACATTTTTTTTTTTTTATTTTCTTAGCATTAGGTTTTATTTTAACTTACATATTATTTAAGTGATTTAACTTGAATATGGTTTTTGTCATAATTGAATTTGACTTGATGAAAGCAGGTTTGGGTAAAGGTCCTAGCTAAATTTGGAAAAGTTAAGCAAATTGATTAAGGTTTGTTTATATTTTATGTCAATGAAAATACAACGACTTACTTACCGTCCAGTTATGGTGATCATTGGCTGAATGTTGTTTTTCTTGATGCATTTCCTCCGCACATACCCCACGGTTTATCGAACTAGGAGAAAGCTAGCCTAAACCAGTAAGACAATTATCTTCGACTATGCCGAAGCTCAAATACCCGGTACTATATTATTGTAAAATAAAAAAAATATTTTAGTATTAAAAAATTATATATTTATATGGGAGGGTACTTTTTATTCGACCAAGCTCATTTTTTGTCAAAAATTTTTAAATATTATTAAAACAATATGTGCAAAGTTTAAACTTGCTATCTTTACTGTAGCTATTTAAATTTAATTTTTAACATAAAAAGCTATATAAATCTGATATTTTTGTATGGGAGGTAGTAGTAGTTTTCATCCGATCTTGCTTATCTTCGAACTTAGCCTCAGTTTGGTGGATATAAGCTTACATACCAAATTTCAAGTCGATAGCTCTTAAATTACGGCCAGACGGACAGACGGACAGACAGACGGACAGACAGACGGACATCGCTAGATCGACTAAGAAAGTGATGCTGATCAATAATATATATAGTTTGTCATACCTACAACGCCTCCTTATGGGCGTTACAAATGGAATTACAAAATGAATATACCCTCACCACAGTGTGGTACCGGGTATAAAAAGCTTGTTAGCTTTGGGGAACAAATTATTATAAATTACCTATATTACCTATGTTTTTCTTATATAAGTGTGTTTGTGAAGTTTGCTCAGTTGCTTCACTTAAATTTCTAATTTCTTCACTTTGAAGATGAAAAATCCATATGAATTTAAAAATATGTTATGAAAAATTGTTTATTTGAATAACTGATTCTTTAAAAATTAATAAAATATTTTCTTCAATATCACCTACGGATTTAGTTCAGTTAACGACTGATACCTGCCTCATAATGTGTGCAAAAGACAAAACAAAAAAAAAAAAGTTTAAAACAAAAATAAGTGTGGTCATTCTTACACTAGCTACCATTGATCTATAAGCTTACAGAAAATAACTACACAGGATGCAGTAAAATACCTATTTGTTGGACTTCCAGTTATACGCAATGCAGACATTATGGAAACAGATCAATATTTGTATTGAGTATTCTATAAGGAAAACTAGAGAATTCACAATTTCTTTTTTTTATCCTAATCCTAAGGTATACGTATACGGTATACTTAATACCTATAATCCGTACCTGCAGTAGCAATAGTAGCTGCTAGCGGCTCGAGCGACAAATAAAATACATTATGTATGTACTGTACGTACATTATTTTGTCCTATTGTTTTTGGGTCCGTTTACGTAAGGCAAGACGCTTATTTAGCTCAAATTATAGTTGCATTTAGATATTATTCGTACATAATTATCCGAATTCGCGTTCTTCTGACGTGAAATGTTAAACATCCGCGGATCCGACTTTCGACATCCGAAATCGATTTTTTCATAATCTAAGTACTGATATCGATTATGCACGTGCAAGATAATAGAGAAAGATGTGTGTTTTTCATCGGTCAGAACGTAATTAACCCGGCTCTTCGCATTTTCATCAGTGTATACTCAAATTCTTCTTTGACTTTTATACCCAAAGAACTACGATTTACTTTGTGAACTAATTAAACATGGAAGTTGTCCCAAATTATTACCATCTCACATTAACAAGCAGAAGCCAAAAACAAACATAAAACAGTCTAAAATGCTCCTCATTCTAATTAGCTTATGCAAATCCCTTTAACCTCAACTGCTAGCGAGTTAACCGTAGACTTGAGCTTAAGCAAAGCACTATATCCTTATTGCTGTTTGCGAAATATTTACCACCAACATTTTTCTGCTCATAGCGAACAAAATAACAATAAAGTACCAGTTGGCGGGGATTTTCGCATAAGAACTCTTCTGGTAGAGTTAGTCTGCGTTTCACTTAATTTTAAACCCCAAAACTAGCGTAAGTACATCATAGTGCCTGCCAACATCATTTGCGAACATTATTCCTTAATTCAAGAAAGCATGTAATGCAAACAGGCAACTGCCGCAGTAATTATATTTTCACTTGTAAAAAACAAAACCTGAAACTATAGTGAGTTACAGCAAGGATACGAATAAGGGAGAGAAAATCGCCGGCATACATGAAATACGTCAAGAAATCTTCCTTGATGTTTACATAGTTCCCGGACTCACACAAAAGAACAAGCGCAACAAGCCGAGGTTTAACTTGAACCGAATAAGCATAACCACCACCTAGAATAGAACTGTTCCACTACTCCACTACCCCGGCATCATTTATAACTGTATAAAGTCAAGGTATACCTACTAACTATGGGAAATCCAAATAAAGGCTTCATAGACGAAGTCACCACCACCAGCAGTAGCAACAACACCACCAACCAAAGCCAGGAACAATTTAAATTAACTTTATGCTCTTATAGCAGCGAAGCGGGGTTGTTTACTTGTTTTGCCAAAAGGTGGAGCAAGGATAAAAGCTCAGACCTGCATTCAATTTTCATGTTTGCATGTCTGCCCCATGATAAATGTTCCACCATGCTCAGGGCGGTGGATGATGATGCCACAGACTATGGGCGGATGGAAATACATGAATATTCCTTAAGCTAATAATAAATTGCTTTAAAGTTAAATTTGTTTCTTTTCAGTATAATCGTTGGTCTATTGCGGATATCCTTTAAGAACATTACAGCCCCAGAAGGGGACTTACGGGTTAAGTACATGTAATGAGGTTACTTGCGAAACGGGACTGATTTCATACGATACAGTTGTTAGACGAGACAAAAAATATGCAACCCTTTAAGGGCACTCTGTACTTGCCATCAGATGGGCGTTAGATGATACATATGTACAATATATAGTGTGCGTAAGCTAAGCCCTAAGAGTATAGCAATGCACTCTCACATGAACAATAGGGGATGTCAGAAAATAACTTGCAAGCTAGCGTTGATGTATGAATAGCACTGTCTCATGCAGTAGCTGTGGCAGCGGCAGGTGTAATCAAATATGAAATGGTTTAATTTTTTAGTGCGTGCCATTATGCCAGTAAATGAGAACGAATGAACAAACTTATGAAATGCGAACAAACAACAGAAAATTTCACATTTTACTATTCCAAGAGTATGAAAAATTGATAATTAATCAATACTTCAAAGTGTATTAAGAAAACATGCTTAAAAAGAGATTAAATAACGAATTGTATTTTCGTTTGAGGCAAACATTTATATGAATTCAAGATTTCGTTGTTTTCTTAGGTTAGGTTAGGTTGTATAGGGTGTGAGTTCATCACAGGGGACTAGGCCCATTGCCATCCCTGGTGAACCATCATGGTCAAAACCTAAACCAATTCGCCCATAAGCAATTAATTTAAAATAAAATTGATGGCACTGTCTCCAACTCGTCATCATAAAAAGCTGATATGATTAAATGGCTATCCCAAAACAAAATACCTCACCAACCAGCTAGCTGCAAGGTACAACTATATGGACTAATAAAACAAAACAAATCTTTCCGAAAGCTTCAAATTGGTGACATCATTAGGAGTGCAGTCCATGAAGTCTTATGATTACCCTCTTATCATCCGGACCTAAACCCCAGAAACTATATGGGGAATAGTAAAAAGCAGAGTAGCAGCAAGAAATACAACTTTAAAACTGGACGATGTCAAAAATATTGCGGAAGAAGAATTCAACAGGATAACTCCGGAAAATTGCAACTCTGTTTGTGAAAATGTAATACGCACAGAAGATGAATATCACCAGCACCACGCTAAAATTCTATGTTTTTTTCTTAATTATTAAAAAACACTTTAGTATCTATATTTTTGTTCACTCTAATCAGTAAAATATCAATATGTTGCCATTTACCACCCACCTTGATCGACTATGCCAATGGCTGAGTGGGCGGTTCTTGCCCGTAGCCTCGAAGATTGGGTTTTACTGCACCTGTATAGTTCCAGGAACTATTTCCTCTGACGGATACACTTCCTATCTTTCGGTAGAATGCATTTCTCAGAAACTACTGAACGGATTTTGATGAAATCTTCACTAAAACATTCTTTAAGCACCTCTGCGTGCAGTAGGTAGGCTGTATTTAATTATCCAGTAAAAAAAAATTCCTTTTATACGCTATACATATTCAATTCTTTTCCATATACATTTTTACTTTGCTTCATTCAACTTGCCATAATATTCATAAATCTCAATCAATACAAAAAAAAGCGTTTAATTTTTTATAAGCAATTCTTCCCCGAGTATTTTGAGCTATCATTTATCTTTCTATTCCATCCAGAAGCTGCGAAACAAAAAGTTAAATATCAGATCTTAGCGATCTTAGATCAAATGCGAAATCAACGCTAAACCAATAATTTTTTGATGTTGCTCTGCTTTGGGGTGGTGGGCGTAAATCGCAAGCACGATGTGATGTGGCCTATGTGCGGCTAGGCCGTACGGTGCATGCATAGCGCTTGGTAGAAAGAATGAGAGGTACATTGCGTTCGTTATTCCTGCTATATTTTTTACAACTGTTAATTATTGTGTTGAAACTTTCAAGGCAATATATTTAATGTTCATTTAGCACATAAACTGCAGTAAAGTGAAAAACAAAAACTATTCAAACACGTCATTTATTTTTCCGGTAAGTCGTTACATTAGCCGTTTTTTGTTATCATATCATGAATAACAAACTGGATCATTGAAAGATTTCATTTATTTAAGTTGTGGCAACAGTTGTTTTTTACATATAAAATCCAATGCCATGACAAAATTCGGATTGCCACTAGCCATATTGCAGCCACACGGTACAATGTGACGTCACAATGCGATGCTTTACTCATTGCACTTGCTCATATCTGACTTTGACATTTCGCTTGTTGTGGCGGGGTTGTTACCATATGAATACAAATCTGCATACATTTTGCATTCAATATTTTTTTTTGAGAAACTATGTTCAAACGTTATGTTCAAATATGCAACATATTAACGTATTATACTGATAATATTTCCATTTTCATTTCAGTGCTTATAGCGAAAAAATAAAACATCTCGAATGTCGAAGTAGTAACTTTTTCGAATTTGAAAAAATGCTAATTGATTTTTTGTGTTATTAATAGTGTTTCTTATTTTGGTCTGGCAACATTACTGTGTGGCTATAATTTACAGGGACACCAACATTTAGTGAATGAAATAAACAACGCCACGAAACAACAACGAGAAATAGTTGAATTAATTATCAGATCATGATTCGCGATCTCGATGAAAAGCAGCATCACATGCCGTTGTTGTAAGTGCGCATGTAAATCTACATGGATCATAGTTGATAATAAAAAACGGCTATTATTATGTCAATCATAGAAATTTGCGACTAGTTATTTAGTGGACTTAATTCTTCGCCTTCTTGGTCAAGGAACGCAACTATTGTTTACTGGCTTATTTATTTATTATAATATGCATGCATGTTGAAAGCGAAACTGCACTTCGATTTGCCATGCCAGTTGTCCAAGTGACTACTGAATAGAACAGAGGGTTTGCCACGTAATGCATTTTATTATTTCTATTTTAAATTAAATCAAACACTCTAATTTGCAGTACTTTTATGCCCCTATTATGTAAGACAACTACAACTAAAGTTGAGTTGTCTCTTGGTTTTATGTAATTCAAAATTATGTATTGTCGGTATTGTCATACACAACCTTGATAGAAAACAGAGGTAAGAGAGACTGAGATTCCCATCTTCGACCTATTTACAGTAATTTGCCTACAAGCTAAATTTTACGCTCCCAAAAAGTTTAGGTGCGCTAGTATTGTTGCATAGAAATTCGTATTGACAAACGTCAAAAATCCTCTCCACCAACACATTCGCACCTAATCTTTTTACACGGATAGGAACTGATGTACACAGATAGGAAAACAAAATGGCGGATTCCTGGCAAAAATTGAGGGGCCCAGCGGCAAGAGGATTCGGAGATGGGTATCTCAGTCTACCTTACCTCTGATAGAAAAGTTGTCTGTCAAAACACAACAAAGATGGCAGTGGTTGTCAATAAATTGTTATTTATTTTGAGTTGTATGAAAGTTGAGTTGAATTGAAGACAACTCAACTCAACTAAGTTGAGTTGTCTTAGTTGAGTTGTCTTACATAATAGGGGCATTACTTTTTATTTATTCATTAATTCGTAACTAAATACACTTTGTTTTAGTACTCAAAAACTTTAAGTGTTTTATTCACGTGTAATTTTTCTGTCATATTTTTCATCTCCTTCTTCGTAAGCTATATTTTCTCCATCTTCATGCACGCCCTCTATAGGGAAGGCAAGAACAAGATCCATTCAGGCAGGGATGTTAACTTTATTTATATGTACCTACTTTTCAATTCTTTACATTTGCTTACAAAATTTTGTCGATCTCTCGAGACTTCTACACATTTAACTTTTACATTTAGAATGCGATTACATTTTAGCCGCTCGGTTTTCCTAGCTACTATTGATAAATTCTCAACATAATTGAGGGGTTTCACTGATCAAGTTTAAAACAAGTAAAAGTGTTATCATCGGCCTGGCCGATACTTTGATACCCTCCACTACATAAAAGTCATGCAAAATGTTTGCCATGCGAGTTAGTATGTACTGTACGCACGCATGGGATTAATATTGGTTGGGAGGTACCAGAACTGCTTGACCGACATAGTCCATTTTCAATACCAACCTGGGGTAAAAAAATGTCCACTCACAAAATTGCAT
This sequence comes from Cheilosia scutellata, assembly GCA_955612985.1. Classification (NCBI taxonomy): domain Eukaryota; kingdom Metazoa; phylum Arthropoda; class Insecta; order Diptera; family Syrphidae; genus Cheilosia; species Cheilosia scutellata. The sequence continues at coordinate 66,245,241 of OY015313.1, forward strand.
TCACGTAGGTCGAGGGTATACAAATTGTCGATGGGAACTCGCACACGAAAGCGCTGAGGGGATACATGACGCAGATTATAATAGTTGGAATGATAACTCTATTATTTGATTGATATCAGACAGACCGTGCTATTTATTGTTTTTATGGAGGAGAGAATACCTAATGTACCGTCAAGTGGCAGGCCTATCACCGCTTTGTGTGTCTCGTGGACTAAACTCTCCCCACCATCGGCCTCAAATCCACCCTGGAACTGCTCTTTGCATTACTTCAGGGTGGTGCCGGTTTAGTTCCATGTATGGATGCCGTCTCGTGTGTCTTCTGTGGCCTAAGACGTTTGTGCTTATGAACCCTGGGGGGGTTTTTTCTCAGCTTGGGTCTTGTTCTCTCTTTTTGGTCCTGAGTATATTTTCTACGAAGGATTTGATTTGGCCCCAGTTTTGGTCACTCATTAACATCTTCCCGATTATATTGTCTGGAGTGATGGTACCGATGCTTCCTTCCAGATCCCACCGTTGATCCTCCCATCTACTGCAGGCGAAGAAAGTGTGGTTTGCGTCGTCTGCCAGAGAGTCCCCGTACTGGCAGGCTGGACTGCTTGCTTTGCCGAACCTATGGAGGAAGGAGTTGAAATAACCGTGTCCGGTAAGGAACTGGGTGATGTAGTAGCTCACTTCACCGTGTTTCCGATCATTCCACTCCCTGATCAATCTCGCTGTCCACTGGCCTCTGCTTTCCGAGCTCCAACGTTCTTGCCACTTCTGCTTCGTGAGCTCTTTGGCCTCTTCCGTAACCGTTTACACTCCAGCTTCCGTCTTTTTGTCGTAAAGGTACTTCTTTTCTGCCGCTAAGAGGTCTATTGGGGTCACCCCTGCGACAACAAGGACGGCTGGTTCCAACACCGTTCGGTAGGCGCTTGCTACGCGTAGAGCTCCGCGTCTCTATACAACTGCCATCTGCTTTCTGTATTTTTTCTGTCGAAGTGCGTCTGCCCAAATTTCACATCCGTAGAGGAGGATGGCATGCGTTATCGACATCAAGAGCTTTCGCTTGCTGGCCGTTGGGCCGCCTACATTCGCCATCAGCCTGCTCAGTGACGCAGTCAATTTCGACCCTCGTTCCGCTACGTTCTTTATCTAGTGCCAGAAAAGAAGTTTGGTATTGATGGACACACCCAAATACTTCACGGCGTCTTTGCTTCTTATTACCTCCTTGCCGATTTCGAAGTCGATTAGAGTCTGGATCAGTTTCTTCGTCAAAAGGACTATCTCGGTTTTTTCTGTAGCCAAACTGAGACCGTGGGTGCCCTTTACTACTTCCTCTCTTCTTACTACTTCTTCGACCGTGCTATGTATTGGAAACACAATTTTAATTAAAAACGCCACTCCAAACAATTTAACAAAACACGTTTATTATCTTTAAATCTTTAATGCACATTTAATGTTACACCGTAGACCATGTCTGGAAAAAGGAATTTTCTTGTCCTTCAAATACCAGGTGTAGAAAATTCCTCAGTGTCTACCAAAACAGGAAACATAAAATCAATACAATAAAAATATGTGGACATCTCCAAGCATGCCATATGCAACAGTCATGTGTGCAGAGAATTTCCAATAAACTGTGAACTCCTAACATGACCAAATAATGGCATTAGTATGAGAGACATCCTTCGTATTCCAGATCAAGACATTGCAGTCGGGAATTTTGTACTGAACAACAATCTATACAAAGGAATTTCGTTTGGTTTGAGAACATGTGCATGTTACGTATCGTGAGGGCCGATAAGGGGTGAATTCTAATAGTCAGCATTCAGAAAACACCTTTTGGTGATTTTTAGTCTATAGCCGAGGGATTTAATTTCATTTACTCTCTAGGGTTGATGTAATTAAATTCTTTCCCATGAACCTTTTTAATTTATATATGGTGATTGAGATGAGTGAATAATGAAATACCAATTTGAAACTTTGGGTACCTATAAACGCTTTAGAAAAATGTTTGTGGCTATATTCTTATTCAAATTAATTTAAGAAAATGGTCAAGTTTTCAAATTATATTGTATAACTAGCTGTACCCGCCCAGCTTTGCCCGTGCACAGGAATTGTATTGCTTAGGTCTTAGATAATAATGTTCTTTTGTAAAATGCGAAAAATTAGAATAAATCTATTTTCTGGAATTTTCTTTCTGCCTAAACCTGAAATATACAGCAATTCGAAAAAAAAAAACAAAAAATCATGAAAATCATATAAGATGTTTTTTGTATGGGAAACGTCACCCTCGTTTGTCCAATTTTGGCGATATCGATAATGGATGTAATGTATTGGATACATAATGTGCACTCTCTGCATCGCCCTCCCTCTCCATGATCTTGCTACTTGTTTATAATACTGCATTTCCTTTCCTTTGTTTCCCTCTTCCTACGGAATACAAACAACTACCTACCCCAACCCTACACTGTTACCATACCACATATCGAATGAAATTCTGAAATGTTTTGTATTATACGTCTCTCCTCTTATGAAGATTATTAATATACCCCATGCCATACTGCAGCACGCACGACGCACCCCATCCCCATCCTGCATGCATCGGACATACGATCATAATATACATACCTACCAGTGGCGTGGCGTCCATATAACCCGATTCCTACCGGGTTACCTTTTAAAAGTTTCAGTTTCAGCTACACAACAATGTTTACTTAAAAACGAGCAACATAAAACCCACGGGATATAATTATGTATATGTATCTATTCATTTGCGCAAGCTACACCTACACACCCCGACCCGACCCGACCACACTCCAAGCAACTCAATTGAACTTTATTTTCAAGCACACACGGAAACACACACACTTCGCCTTCTTTATCATTAGTATTAGAACTGCCCACACTCTCTGAGCATAACCCAAAACCAAAGCTAAAATAACCCGAAATATGTCGGGTCGGGTTATAAAATCTCTCACTGGATAGAACAAATTTGTCCCCTTTCCCTTTTGTACACTTGCGATTATTTGAGTTTGGTCCTCTCTGTTCAACGCCCGCTTTCTTATGCAAAAAAATAACCCGCTTTTCTTCGGGTTATTTGGTGGGTTTTGTGTGTATCTTTTACCGCTGCGCTGTGGTGTAATTGAGTATTTCTGGAAAATAATACGCTTTTCTCCGAGTTATTTGGTGAGTTTGAATTGTGTGTGTATCTCTTATACCTATCCTATCGCTGCGCTGTGATGTAGTAGGTCCGTCAGGCGTCAGTTTTACCTTTTTACCTAGTTAATGATTTTCTGAGTTTTTCTGAGGTGAGTACCCTCTGTTCAAACTTCAAAGGCCGCTTTCTTATGCAATAAAATAACACGCTTTTTTCCGAGTTATTTGGTGAATTTTGTAAGTATCTTTTAAAAAATAAACAAACTGATGTGTTTATAAAGTTTATAAACAAGTCGCTAAGTGAGAAATCAAGTGTTTTGAGTCTTGGCTATGATCTTCGTACCTAAATACGTTTGAAGAAATGTTTCAAAGAGTAAGTAGATGATTTTGCTGGACCTCCACAAAAACCCTGAATGCTCGATTTAAACACTCATTTTAAAGAACCTTTATGTAGAAATAAAGGACCCTATTATAAGACATGATATAAATCACGTTTACACGAAATATGAAAGTTTTGCACTAAAGATGGAAAAATATCTTCATTAATTTAATTTCTTCCTGGAGTTTTCGATTGCATGGCTTTAAAAAATTAACTGAAGGTTTTGTAGATATACATAGATAAGTAATACATCTTCCCTTCGACATTTTGATAGATTTCGACTTCGACTTACCATTTAAAATTATTCACGCCACGCCACTGATACCTACATATATAACTGACCATAGCACTCACTGCGAAAACAAATCAACCCTTTTCGAATGTGTAGTATACGTATTGTTTTTGTTTGACGATCGCAAAAGTATAAACATCCATTTGTAGCAAGGTAGAATGTGTATGTATATATTTTTACTTCAGAAAATACATTTTGGCTAAAAACTGTTCCTAAAGACGTGGCTATGAACGACGTAGCCTATAACAGTCTTACAGTCTTAAGGAACATTTTAAAAAAAGTTTCATCGAAATCTGTCCAGTAGTTTTTGAGTTTTTAGCTGACAAAGAAAAGTCCTACAGTTTTATTATATGTATAGATATAATGAATGAAAATTATAAACGAAAAACTTCCCAAGTAAACCAACCAATTTTTTTTTAACATTTAACCTTCTTAAACTAAGAACTTGGCGCACATTTAGTTACGCACTAGTTACGCACCTAATTTTTGTTGTTCTATATAAGAGAACTTGACTCTTTTTTTACATTTGTGTTTTTGGTGTGATTTCACTACTTTTTGCAAAATTTATTTTCTATTAGATTTCACAGACAACATTGAAACGTCTTCGCTTTTTTATATGTCAATAGCCATTGACTAGCACTTTGGCGTTTGGTTTCTTTCTTATAAACTATTAATTAAAATTATATTCAGCATGTAGATTAACTTCTATTCATATTTTAAGTGGGCAGATTCCACGCCCTTTAAGTGGACAAATTTTAATTTGTGATATTTCCTTTCGTACAATGCAGGTCCTACCGCTCTACCAAATTTCAACATTCTACGGCAACTGGAAGTGGCCCAAATAAATAATAACAGATGTTCAAATGTGGGCGAATACCACGCCTCCTGAATGGAGAATATAAGTGACTTGTATTTTTTCTTTCTGTACACTGCAAGTCCTACCGCTACCGATCTACCAAATTTCAAAATTCTACGGCAATGGAAAGTGGCCCATATAAATAATAACCAATTTTTAAAAGTGGGCGTATACCCCGCCCCCTGAATGGAAAATCTCAAGTTATGAACTTTTTCCAGTGCACCGCAGGATCTAGCATGCTGCCAAATTTCACGATTCTAGGATGGCCGGAAGTGCTTCATAATATTGATGATCATCTAAGTGAGTAAGTGAGTCAGTCAGTTACGGTTTTTGCCAGTTTTGCCGATTTTTGAAGTCCTGTATGTTGAGAATCACTAATGCTATAGAGGACAATTTTAATGAGCTTGGTAAATGTTTCAAGTTTGAAGTTCCTGGCTCAATTGGTTCCGAAGTTAGAGGGGGTTGAAAACAGCCTGAGTTTGTTCCTGTAAAAAGGGGAAGTGCCTTTACTAGAGAACTTAGCTGGGGCACTACCGTGCCCTTTGATATGGTATTGTATAAGGTAGTCATGGGCGTTTATTAAGATGTTTCTATACTTGGTCTGACTGCTTATAAAAATTTATAAGTTTGGTGAGTTTTGCATTTTTTTAATAACTCGTCTTATAACACAAGCCCATATTAGTTTAGGTTAGATTTATGGGCTGACGAAGAGTACTCTATGCCACACTCATTTCAGCACTGCCACGGACCCATTGTGATGGCCTGAGGAGAAAAGGTTCGTCCATTACCCCATTTCTAAGGCTGCCCATCCGGCTTTCGCTTCCCTTGTGGATTTTCTCCTTGCTTCAAGCTTGAGTATCAAGGCGGCATATTCACAGAGGGATCAGATTGTTCTGAAACAGCGGTCGAACCTTATCTTGTAATTCGTCCGCTGTCTCATTGCTTGGAATATCTTTATGTCCCGATAGGGACCTTTTCACTTGTGCTGTGTAGACAAGAACTTTGAGTTCGATTTGTTCGCCACAGCATTTCACAAACTTCGATTTATGCAGTTATAGATATTGCTGCTGGGCTATCGATAAGGAATTTAATACCTTCAGGTAGTATTGTTCTGTTTTTGTTTTTCCTTTCTAATCTTAGCTTGCTGTTCCTCTTTATAATTCCTTACGCATACAAAATGAAAAAGAAAGAAAGAGGCGAGGAAATCAGAGAGAACGGCAATAAACAAAAACACCTCATAGCAACAACAACGCACTGATGTTGGTCTTCTCCTCCGTTCTAATCACCTGTTCAGTTGGCAGACTTATCGCTTAGTTGGCGCAAGTGGTAAAACAGAAATGAAGGAGATTTGACTGCCAGAATTCAAACTTTTCAACAAACACTCACTTAAAACGACTCGCTGATGATGAATTAGTGGTCTAGTTCGAAATGCGAAAGTGCGACTGTGTCTCCGGATTGTTATTGTTGTTCTCTCAACAATCATTCATAAAAAGATTTTAGTTTGATTGGAATTTAGTGTTTTAAAACGGACAAAATTAAGACCTTTACAGCTTTTAGAACGTTGAGTGAAAGCTATACCTAAAGTTTAACAAAAAAAAGAAATATTACAACACAAAAAAAAAAAAAATAATGTTGAAGCAAAGGGTTTATCTTATTTAGAAGCACTTAAGCCAATAGTTAAGGCGAAGAATATGAGATGGAAAACGATTTTTTTTTTTAAGTTTCTTAAATTAAATTACTATATTATACTATTATGGTGAACTTCTAAAATTTTAATACCTACAGTTCATATATTTCTCGAAAACATTTTCTCGTTTTTTATTAAAACAAATCAGGTTCTTCGTTAACAAGGGAGTTGTAAATGTGAATAGTCTGCCCTTCGAACCAATCTCCTGAAATTCTAACTACACAATTCCTTTAGCACACCCAAAAGCTCTTATACAAAAAGCCATCTATTAAACCACAAGTATCCCTCTGCAACAAGCAATATCCGTTCTGCGGATCCTCTTCAACCGCTCTAAAGTCGATGATAAAATTAGTTTTCGTCGACAAATAAAGCAGCCGTCAACATTTTCATATTTAGCCAACTTCGCGGAAAATAAAAACAAAAATACTGTAAAACGTTAGCCCCCCCTCGAGCCACTTAACTATTATTATCGATGCCTGGTCTATAACATATAAACATATTTATGTGTATTAGTTCTCCTTCGGGCTGCGTCTCGATTTTTGTGCGTCTCGATTTTTGTGTGTAGCGGATATATATTTTCTCATAAAAAATTCCAGAAAAAAAAACGCCCGCAACTCATCGTCGGTAAATTTATGCAATTTTGCATCCACCACAAACATACTCAAGACGAAGAAAATTTCAGCGAAAGATCGAGAAAAAACTATAAAATCGGTATTTCGGTATGTGTTTCCGGGAGAGTGGAATATTTAACAAATATCCCTAAAGAAGGGAGCACAAATTATATGAAAGACGAAAGACCATAAAAAAATGATTGACCATTATTTGCTGGGCCATAGAACGCTTGTCGAAACCAAGGGCTTCCTCCTGACAGAACACCTAAGGATATTGTTCCGCCCTTGGGTGGGTATATGCTATTTTTTTAGTACACTGGCTCTTTTATTTTAATGTTTTATGTCCAGTCCAACCTCGGCTCGGGAAATATACAATCACAAAAAGAGAAGGTACCTAATGCTATATACTACACATATAGCCAGTGCCCAGTGGACTCCGCACCGCATGCATGGACAAATGAATTATGGCATCTGGTTCGGGCATGTAATTTGTGTCTATGCCATTATCGTCGTTGTAAGTAATTATAACTTTCTCCAGATGATAAGATAATGAAGAGAGGGAAAATAATTATTTTGATTATAAGGACTTTGAAATAATTGCTTTCAAAAATGTACTGAAAGAAATCTTTTGGTGCATGTTGGTATCATCAACAAATTTATATAACGAACTTGGTGTGCTTTACGGTTATTGGATTATAGGACTAACCCGGGCTTGTCTGTTTTCCAAAAAAAGTGAATAAGTGAAAAACATAATCTTTTAATATAAACACTTTCGTTAAGGCTCATGTTTTTTCGCATTAGTTCAATGAACTTTAATTAGATTCTTTGTTTATTCCTTAAAGATAAATAAATAACAAATTCTATTATAGGTTAAGTATAGTTAATTTATTTTGTCTATGGTAGAACGTGTGATCGCCTTGTCTGACTAAAGAAGAAGAGACTTTATTTTATTCTCTTTTTTGACATGTAAATAAATAAATAAATAAATAAATAGGTGGCGAAACTGGCGGTAGACACCCTAGGCCTAGCTTCTCGCAACCATTCGTTTGTGTGAGTTTCTATTTTTGCGACGAATGGAAGGGACCTACAATTTTATGCCGAGTCCGAACGGCTGAATTGAGAAGCTTTTTCATGACAGTTATAGGTACTCTCGGATGTTAGTCAGACGTTCGCGAGAGGTGGCGCAGTAGAAAAAACCTTAAGATGTAATTTCTGTTGTTTCTGTTTCTCTCAGTTGTTGAGAATTTTAAATTTGATCACATAATAATCAGTTTCTTTGCACAGTATTTTTTTTGGTTACGCTCAGAGAGAAACCCTTATTTTTGTTTTGTATGGTTTCGGTCAACCACTGAGAGATATCACTGACAGAAAAAAATAAATCTCATTTGTACATTTTTCACTATAACTATTGACATTAGTTAGCAGCGCATGCGGAATTGCATTAGTGATTTGAAGAGTCATTGGTTAACACTGGTCTAAGGAAGTTCAGTGCAAGTGAAAGTGTCCCGGCTACACAAGTAATGAGAAAAGGTATTGCTAAAACCCTTGCGAGTTTACATGTAGTCACACTTAATTCTAAAATTCTTGAAATATTTCTTATTACCCATTCAGATGATGATATCCCGTATAAAGCCATTTTCTTTATTCATATAGTTTATGCAATAATATGTAAAGGCGTTATGAAAACTAGAACAGCAAAAACCTAGTTCTATGAAAACAAATTCAGTTCTTTCACTCCTGGGAAATAACTCTGGAATAATCTAAAAAATTAGGTAATTAGGTTATGTCTAAAGACTGCGTTACTACGATCCTGTTTCTGCGTTCTCTAAATGCATATGTGGGTGCTGCCTCGATAGCCTAATGAAATTTCAGACATTGTCCTTCCTGCTAAAAGTCATCGAAATTAAACAACCTGAGTATCTACACAACAGAATTAATTTCTCCCAATCGACAATAGCTATATGTGTTAAATAAGAACGACAACACTGAATTCAATACAATTTTGACTTTTTTAACTTACTTTCGAAGAATGAGGTTGATCATTTCCATTTAATTTTTATGGAAAAAGTTAACTAAGGAGTGATAAATCTAAAATTTAAAAATAAAAATCAACCAAAGAGCGAAAAGGTAATTATATATAAATAAATCTCAGAGCAAGACCTTAATGTCGAAGCCGAATGTAATATCTCTCAGTGAGAAACCAATTGAAAATAAAGGTTGAGAGTTATTTTCGAGTTCTGGTTTTATGTCATGGGCTAATCTTCAGAAGAGAAGAGACGTACAGACTACAGACGTTCATTCTGATATGTGGTATGGTAACAGTGTGTCTGTGTAGGGTTGGGGTAGGTAGTTGTTTGAATTCCATAGGCAGAGGGAAACAAAGAAAAGAAAAGGAAATGCAATATAAACAAGTGGCAAGATCATGGAGGTAGAGGACGATGCAGAGGGTGTACATTATATATCCAATACAATACATTTATTATCGATATCGCCACGCAACGCAGTAGTAGAATAGCCGCGTTTTATTATCGCTAATGATCCATATGGATCATCCCCTGATAATAAAACGATCCAGATCATGAAAAAATATTACTTTGCATGTTTGGCACCCCTGATTAATTTCTGACACACCTACGAAGTAAATAGTAAACATGACTTCAGTTGTAATTGGTGTACGTTGAATAGGAATGGAGGAAAGCGATTGTTTCATCCCTCCGTCCAGACTATTGCTTGTGTTGTAAAGATATTTAAAACCTAAAAAGAAACTTTTGATTTACGATTTATTTGTATTTATATCCATTGCTTTGAGTTTTCTTTGGATGTTTGTTGACATCTTTCGCACAGCTGTTTCTCTGTATTTACTTTTTAATGGCGTTGCCATTCGTGGGTTTTTTCTTGTTTTATTCAACTTTTAGAAACTTCGAACAACATCAAACTACACTTATATTCTTTTCTTTTGCTACTGAATTGCTAAAAACTACACTAATATATAGATGGCATATTTAGATTTCGACAATTTTCGGTTAGACGCATTAAATTCGTAGTTGCAAATTTCTATTCTGCCATTTTACGATGCGGCAACTCCGTACTTGATAGCACAGAACAGAAGTGGAAACATTCAGGAGTAAAATTACTTAACAACTTTGGGTTTTGGGATTGGGTATCTGGATCACGAAATTTGAACCCGATAGAACACAGGATCTCGTAGATTTGTTGTAGTGCGGGTAAATCGATGATCCATATGGATCATTAGCGATAATAAAACGCGGCTAATATCATTCTGATATGATGTATGTATTTTTTGAAGTGAACATACACAATATATACCTTCCCAGCAAACATTTGCCTTCAAAAATGAATCATAAATGATTCATATAAATCAAGAAAACCTTCAGATATGAATTCATTTATGATTCAATTTGAATCCAATTTCCTGAGAAATGGGCATTCATTTATGAATCTTTAAAAAAATGATTCATAAATGATAAATAAATGCATTTATTGATATCATTTATGAATCTTTATGATGATTTAAAAATGATTCAGTTAATATTCACTTAAGTGAAAAAATAAATGGAGATAGCTTGCTCATAATCATTTCTGTTCATTTATGTGAATGAAAATCCAATGTAAATATTTATTTTAATTTGAAACCGGATTTGGTTTACGTAAATAAATGTTAAATGAATGTATGTTCTTCATTTTTACTGAATATATTAACTAGATATAAAATTCAAATTATTGTATCATCCCAAAAAAGTTTCAATAAACCGATACCCCTGATGATGTTGGGAAATACCGACGAAACGTAGGGTGAAAGAATGGGATAATTGTTTTAATATTCGCATTTAAAAATAAAGACCAATAAGCCTAAATTGATCACTACACAAGAAAAACGAACTTGGTCAACAGACAAATATAGGAAAGATTTTACTTTACTGCCTATTCGAAAATAACGGTTTTTTTTGCACAGTCCGATTGATTTCAGTGCCCTAAACTTACTTACTTACTTAAGGTGGCGCTACAGTCCGGGGTGGACCTGGGCCTCAACCAACAAGCGTCTCCAGCCAGCACGATCTTTGGCCAGCTGCCTCCAGTTTCGCACGCTAAGTTGGTTGAGGTCAGCGATGCCAACTCAAAAATGTGATTTAGAGCCAGAAATTTGATTTCAGGGCTAGTTTAGGGCCAGACCAAACGACTTTAGTATAATATATCTACACTGCTTTGAAGTTTTTGACGTTCAAAATACTGAAACAAAATTTTAGTTTTAAATAATTAACTAAATTTTCACAGGAAAACAGTTTTATAGCAATAATTAAATGCGTATTGCTTAAAAATATAAATAAAACGCAGTGCTAAAAGGGAAATTTACAGTGCTAGATCGAATGAAACAGTGCTAAAATTTCACAATTGGGCTAGGTTTGGCATCACTGGTTGAGGTCCCCTTCCACTTGCGTGCGCCACCTGAGTCGCGGTTTCCTCTACTGCGCCGTCCCTCGGGTGTGGATTCGAAGATCTTCCGGGCCGGAGCATTCACGTCCATTCGCTCTACATGACCCAGCCACCGCAGTCGTTGGACCTTCACTCTTCTGGCTAGGTCGATGTCGCTGTACAGCCCGTACAGTTCGTCGTTGTATCTCCTCCTCCATTCACCGTCTATGCAGACGGGACCGAAAATTACTCGAAGAATTTTCCTCTCGAAGCAGCCAAGAGTAGCCTCATCCACTTTTGATAGAGTCCATGCCTCTGCACCATAAAGTAGGACAGGGATGATTAGGGTCTTATAAAGGGTCACTTTAGTTGTTTGAGAGAGGGCTTTGCTACTCAATTGCTTTCTTAGCCCAAAGAAACAGCGATTGGCAAGAGTTATTCTTCGCTTAATCTCAGCGCTGATGTCATTGCCTGAGTTCATAGCGGAGCCTAGGTAGACAAAGTCCTTTACCACCTCAAAGTTATATCTGTCAATAGTGACATTCTGTCCAAGACGTCGGTGTTGGGTGTCCTTTCTTGATGACAGCATATACTTTATCTTGCCCTCATTGACCGCCAGACCCATCTTCGCCGCCTCCGTCTCAATGCTCACGAACGCGCCATTGACATCACGCTGCGTTCTGCCGATTATGTCGATGTCGTCGGCGTAGGCGAGTAGGTGGACGGACTTTTGAAAGATAGTGCCTCTGGTGTTAGCGTTTGAGTTTTGCACTATTCTTTCAAGAACGATGTTGAAGAAGTCACATCCTTTTTTGACATCGAAGGTCTCGGTGAGTTCTTTACCGACCTTGATGGAGCAGCGTGCATTCTCCTTCTCCATTGTCATCCTGCACAGACGGACGAGTTTGGCAGGGATGCCAAAACTAGACATTGCTCTGTATAGCTCGTCTCTATAAATGCTGTCATAGGCGGCCTTAAAATCGATGAAAAGATAGTGGGTATCGATTTGGACTTCCTGGGTTTTTTCCAAGATCTGCCGCAGTGTGAATATTTGGTCGATGGTAGACTTTCCTGGCCTGAAGCCACACTGATAGAGACTAATCAGGTTGTTGACGAAAGGCTTCAGGCGTTCACACAACACGGCAGATAGGATCTTGTAGGCGATGTTAAGAAGACTAATCCCTCTGTAGTTGGCGCAGTTCAGAGGGTCTCCTTTCTTGAGGATCGGGCAAACAATGCTGAGCTTCCATTCATCGGGCATACTTTCCTCCGACCATATTTTACAGATGAGTTGGTGCATACTCCTAACCAAGTCATCGCCTGCGGCTTTGAATAGCTCGGCGGTTAGGCCATCTGCTCCAGCGGCTTTGTTGGACTTAAGCTTAGATATGGCTATCTTCACTTCGTCCAGGTCGGGTGGACGGAATTGTTGGTCTTCATCGTCCAGGTTGAATGCTTCATTCTGCCTGACAGCGGTTTTTACTTCGTCATCGCCGTTAAACAGTCTGCAGAGCAGAAGTAGTTCTTCCATATCCTCAGCATCGACTGCGATTCTACTATATGATGTTCCCTTGTTCGTCCTTGCAGGCTTCGGTTCGGGCTCTGTAGCCTTGGCAGCTTCTTTTTACCCTTTGGTAAAACTTCCGAACCTCATTCCTGCTGTAACATCTCTCTATTTCCTCGATCGCGCGCTTCTCGTGCTCTTTCTTTTTCCTCCTGAGAAGCCGGTGTTCGTCTCTTCTTTTCTGCGCGTAGAGCTCACGGGTAGCTCGGGTCCTTCTTGATGAAACTTTTTTTGTAAGTGAACTGCACATTTAAGAAATATAAAAAAATAATTTTACAAAAATTGGACACTCCATTCCAGAAATTTTGGTACTATTTTATATGGTATTTTTTGAACTTTGGGGGCCTGCCACGCCCGAACGGTAAGAGACCGCCAACTTTTTTTTTGCATATTTGAGGTCAGCGCATTAAAGTCAATCGGAATAAACAAATAAAAGTATTTTTTTCGAATGGGCAGTAATGTAAAATCTACCCCAAATATAAGTTTATTTGTTTGCTAAAGGCGAGCGGCGCAAAGCGAGCACGGGTCAGATAGTATAATATATGTAAACAGGTAGGTAGTATTTCAATAAAATTACAACATTTCTTGCACTCTTTTCTTTTCTACATTAGAGTATAGACCATTCCACTGGTAGACTATTCAGAGCAATATTATAAATTTCTTATGCCACGCAAAACTCAACCAAATACGCAAAATGCAAAGCAATGTCTAAATTGTAAACAAGGTTCGAATGATTCAAGTTTATATAAATCAGTTCATACTACTTAAATGCATACCATTTTTACCCTAGGAAACCGTTGCTACTTCGGTTTGGCAATACAACTGGGTTCAAAGCTCCTAACACGAAGGACGATATGTGTGCTTTAAAAAACCCTTATCCTGCCAGTTCTGCTTTATGACACCGAGTGCTGGGCGATAAGCAAGAAGGGAGAGCTGATACTGGGCTCCTTCGAGAGAAAAATACTTCGGGCGGATTTTTGGTACTGCGTGCGAGGAGGGCGAATGGAGGAGAAGATACAACCGCGAACTCTGTACCAAGAAGTGGATGTAGTCCAAAAAGCCAAAACACGTCGACTACATTGGCTCGGCCACATCGAGCGAATGAACAATAATGCTCCAGCTAAGAGGATCTTCGAATCCCGGCCCCCAGGTTCGAGAAGAGAAGGAAGACCGAACCTCCGTTTCAAAGACCAAGCCATCGCGGATTCCAGAGCTCTTGGTTTGGACAACTGGAAGCAGTGTGCCCGGGATCGTAGAGGATGGAAGGCTGTAGTGTCTCAGGCAGAGACTCTTCACGGGTCGGGAGCCCGATAAGTAAAGTCAATTAGTTAGAATTAGTTTGTGGAACGTGGTTTAATTATGTGGATTGCGAATAAACTTTGACAATTCGCGTCAAGGGTGTTTTAACTTTTAATAAGCATTTTAAAGCCTTTGGGAAGATTCTGATGGGAGAATTTAATTATAAATTGGGTATAAATTCGTTTAGAATAATTTATACGGCATAAAAATGATCAGTGGTCTTGTTTCAGCGAAGCTAAATTATGGACTTTGAGTATTGTAATGCCAGAAATTGTAATAGATCCTAATAAAGTTGCCGCACTAGTAAATGTGCAGATCATATTGTTTATTGGTACTATTTCACTATACCTACATTTTAGATAAATCTAGCAGACAAATAGTACAGTCGCCCTCTCTTGACGAGATCAGTAATTGGCGCAAACTTTTTTGTGCATGTAGGTATAGTTGTTTTTTTCCGCACTTTCACAAAGATATAGTACCTCTAACTTTCAAGTAACATACTTTGTGAAAAGTTGAGAGAAAAATACAGATTTGAGATGGTGTGAAAAGGGAAAAAAATGTTCGTGCAAGTACTTTACTTTGTGCCAAATGTGGTTAAGCCTTTAGACCTTTGCACGAAATACTTTTTTCTTATAGTGACCACTTTGACACCCACGGATATAAGAATCCATATCTGCAACCTTTTCAAGGTGCCCTGACTCCAGATTCAGTGCTTACACCTGCCCTAGAGCTAGACTTGTTCTTTCAAGGTTAATCTGTAAGATCTCCCTTCTAATGGTATCCACTCCAATACTCTGCCTGCCTGGGACTTGTGACTTGTGACTTGTGAGTATCCCACTCCCGCCTTAACAGAGATTGCAGGTGCTTTGTCTAGACATGTTGCCTGCCCCCTACCACGAATAGGTCAGCTACATAAGGGGGCGCCAAAGTTCTTAGCTTTAAAATTATTCTTATTTAGAAGTTGAGAATTTAATATCTGATTGTGAATTCGTGAATAAATCGCTTAAAATTGCGCACGCTATCAATTTACATTGCCAGTTAATTGATACAATACAACACGCAATTCAAATGACTATATCACATTTCCATCACCAAACGGATATCCTGCAAATTTTCCTGCTCAAGTACCAATACAATGTAACAGCGGTTCCATACTAGTAGTCGTATAATATTTTAAATTGTTTACGATGCTGGCACAAAGTTGCAAAAATGCTGGGTTATAAACAACTTCAAACCGTTCACATTGTTTCAATGTTCCGTTATTCCTTTTTTACGCATATATAGCTCAGTGATAAGTGTCAGGCTGTGTGAACATATAATATACATAAGAGTAGATATACACATATATACCTATGGATTATGATCTCTCTTGGGCCAAAAGGACTTTTGAGTGCTTTCTATGGTGACACCGCTGACAAGAATCAAAAAAACAGAGAGACTTTGTGTCATAAATGTTTACGACATTCCCTCTCACTTTGTTATAAGCACGAATGACGAGGAGGAGGACTCGAATCGACGTAAACTAGCATCAACAATAGCAGTGACGACGACAAAATAAGCAAAACCTCGAAGGACATGAAACAGTCTTCTCGTCGTGCCCTGACATAATATTCGCGGGACACATCACACTTCGGTCCCGGATCCAGTATATTTTTTTTTTCGAGAGGATAACTGTCACCCGAATGCTTTCAAATATTTACATTCCACGACGCACGCGAAAGATGTGTACTACCCTTATGCCTTTTTGGTAGATGTGATAAAAGAGGCATCGGAAATGCGATTTGCATTTTGCCTTACGCCCTGCGGCCCGTTACCTCGAGGACCAATCAGCTTTATTGATGCATATAAAAGAGATTTTTGGAGACAGATTTCAAAAGCGAATTTATACATTTTATATGGCTCACCTTGCGTTTAGGATCGAAATATATCGCTGACGCTGCTAATAAGCATTTGTCACATCGTTATTTTGTGAGCCATCACCGGAAATTGTTGCAAAATGATTTTCTTTATGAATTGTTAGTGATTTGGAATGCATTTTGAATGTGCGGCGGCTGTTACAGATGGTACTCGTAGATCGTAAAATAATATATTATTTTTATCGTTTATATGTAGGTACATAAATATCGCTTGAACAATTGATGATATTTTTGCAGCGGGATTTATTTAATACAGAGTGTAAGTACATTTGTGGGGACTATACAAGTTTGTATAATATAGCTACATAATATATAAATATGTACTTGTAACGGCTTGTAATATTGGCCCTTTTAATTTGTCCTTTTTTTAATTTAATTCCCTTAATATTGGCGCAATCATATCGCTTTTCACGATAACAATCAAAATACATATTATAAAACTAAAGCCCGGTTTGTTCAATCTGGCAACGATCGAATATGTTTGCTCAGCAGAATTAGTAGTTAGTAAACCCGAGAAAAGATAACCATAAACATAATATTTGGTCCAAGCATAGCCCATCCATCCTCTGACCATCATTATGATTTGCGAGACCATTGGTGGGAAACTCGTAGCCGTTTCGAGTTAAACACAACCGGCTGCCGAGCGTGACAAGCCGACCACCAGACACTCGCAAACTGCCACCCTTCAGGCCTGGCTCCAAAGAGATCGGCTACATCTGGTGGCACATGAGAATGATGTCGTCTCCAGAACGCACTCTGCATATTAGTGGAGTCCCATTGAAACAGGGGGAGAAGTTTAAGTATCACAGGGTCTTCTTCACGAGTGATGGAATAAGGAGCAATGCTGAGTTTGCCTGTAGGATGCACAATTTTGAGACAGCTTAGCCATCCTGTAATTAGGAGTACTGATGATTTGACTGGTATCCTTAATTCGGTGTTTGTTCCAACTCTTACCTATGGTCGTGAGATTTGAACAATGACCGAAAGAATACGATTGGTACTGGTGTGACCCGGCAGAGATCGTATAAGGAACACCAGAATACTTATGTGAAGAAATCAATGACGAGCAGTTGCTTCTCCGGACGGACCGGTCCATGCTTCGGTGTTTTGGTCAAGTTAAGCGCATGCCCCCAAACAGAATCGAAAGACATGCTATGGAATTAGGCAGGCGTCCTTTAGGTAGACCCAGGATGGGGTTGTTTAATTCCATAATCTGTCCTCTACCCGTATGGGGATTGAGGATTTAGAGTCGGCGACCCACTTAGAGCATAATTCTTTGGTCCATTGTGATACCACAAGAAGGGGGGGGGGGTGTTCAGAAAGATTCTTTGTGTTATATGAGTTTACACCTCCTGGTTGCGGTTTAGTCTTCGGGTCAGGGCGGAGGTTTTGACCGTAACAGTCTAACTCTCCCCTGCCTATTGCCAATGACAAACCAGCCCGCTTTGCTGCTTGACCAAAAAGTCGGTGGATGGATTGTCTGTAGCAGTCACTATAAAACTTATTTTCCATCATGCACGCATAGGTACACTCACAGAAAATAGTTGTAATATTTACAATTTTCTGCGTAAAATTTACAAATTGTAATTGCAACTATAGTCATTACAATTTAATAGTAAATTTGTTTTTTTTTTTTTAATATTTTCAATTGAAAAATCTTAAATTTTATGGATAGGTCCCTCAACGCCAACTTGGTTGTATCCATTTTGTGAAGAATTTCAATATTTTAAACTGTATCCCGAATTCTTTTGTCTGGAAAGCTTCGATTCTGATGTCACAATGCAGGAAAAGCGGTTCCCCCACACACAGAAAAAAATTGTAAAGGCTTTACTATCCGAATTGTAAAACCATCTATTTATTGAAATAGCAAATTTGGTTAATTTACTATTTTAATTGCAATTTTTTTTTTTGTTTTACTATTTTATTTTTTTTTGAAAATTTGTGTTTTTAAGTTTTTTTTATCGAAGAAAACAAAAAAATTACAATTGAAATAAGTAAATTTCGCATATTTTTTTCCTATTAAATTGTAATGACTATAGTTACAATTAAAAATGGTAAATTTTACGCAGAAAATTGTAAATATTAAAATGTTTTTCTGTGAGTGCCAGCACGATAAAAAACATAAAAACACAAATTTTCAACAAAAAGTGAAATAGTAAAACTAAAAAATTGCAATTAAAATAGGAAATTAACCAAATTTGCTATTCTGTGAGGTCAAGAAAATACGTTCTGAATGTTTGCAAAAAACTATTCATCCTATTTTGGGTAATGATAATTTTATCTAACTTTAAACTAAAATAAGCCTCTTTCTCATCTGCAAACCGCCGAAGAGGTAAATAATGTTTCCTTGTACGGATTGCGTTCGTAATTCGCATGTAGCTTGTTGTCCGATGCAGTGCTCCTTCGACTTCGAATTTGATTCATATAACTTTTTCTTGCATTTTGATCGTTTTCTTAATATTCTATTCTATTAATTTCTTATCTTCTTTTCTTAACATTCTTAATTTCTTCTTATTAATATTGTTATTCGAAATTAAATAAAACTGTGTGTTTTTGTTTGCAGAAGAAAAGAGCGTTATTTAATTTTTTGTAGTATTTATGGCATGTTTTAAAAATCGACCACTTTCTACCACTTTTTTGTTTCCCAATCTCCCACCTTTTGCCTACTCTCAAGTCAGTGGTCCACATAACGGAGGCTAATGCTAGTGTGGTTTTGTTTTTGTTTGTCGTGTCGCACGATCTCAAAAGTATAAACATCCATTTGTAGCAAGGTATGTATGTATTATATTTTCACTTCAGAAAATACTCGACACTCATGGCAACTAAAGTTTTAAAACATTTTGGAACATTGATATGCATTGTCCTGATAGACGAGAAGCAATACAAATTCTAGGCACGAGAAAAGCCGGGCAGGTTCAGTTAATACTTTTATATCACGATCTTAACGATATTATCAATGGCAGCATGGCGAACATTT
Source organism: Cheilosia scutellata (assembly GCA_955612985.1). Classification (NCBI taxonomy): domain Eukaryota; kingdom Metazoa; phylum Arthropoda; class Insecta; order Diptera; family Syrphidae; genus Cheilosia; species Cheilosia scutellata. The sequence continues at coordinate 66,264,391 of OY015313.1, forward strand.
ACAGCTTTATTGAAAAAAGTATATGGTTTCAGGGATGGAGATTGTGAAACACCTGTCCTTCGCAGTGGTTGTAGAATTGACCTATTTTGGTCTAATTGTACCTTATTGAGGACCCCCCATAAACTAACCAACCAACCATAACGCCAAGCTAGGTTAAGTCTGTACAACATTGGTCACGAGTGCATATTTTGAAGACAATATTCCACCGAAATACATACTTCAATTCAAAGTCAATTTAATTCTAAATAATCACAACGATTATCCCTTAATGATGTTGAAGGGTTAAGTACCCACATTGAATTTTTTTGCGGTAATATGTGCCTCTTTATTACAAAATTTCATCTCAATGTTCAGGATAATTCCCTTTAAAGTTTGATGCAATTTATACATTTGTACTCGTATACGGCTAAGATACCAAAAACAGCAAGACCACCACCCATCACCTTGCTCGAAGTAGAGTAGATACCTATATGTGTTGGTGTGTGTAGTGTATAGTACCCTAGACTTAAAACCATGCATAGTCCGCAACAATTTTCAATTTATTGCGACCCTCGATGTGTCCGAATATGACACTAATAAATTACGAGCGTCTGGCAATTCATTATCAAACTGTGTCCATGCGGTATAATGGTCATTACATGCACTCAAGTGGACATAAGCAATTCCTAGTTTCACCATATCGGGGGCGGTATTCGTTGTTGCCTTTATTCCATGCTAGGTATCTTCATATACATACGTACGTTTGTTTTCTTTTTTTACTTGACTTGGGGTGGTGGTGTCGGTGAGGCTCCCCGCTCCCCAACCCCTCCCACCTACCACAAATGACGATGGCTATGATGGCCGTAGTGAAGACGATGATTGTAGGTACTTCATTCCATGTCCATCCCATCCTGGTTGTTATTGTCTTTGTCTTTGTCGTCGTCTTCACTATTGCTCGCATAGGATTATGTCCTCACATAAATTTCTAAACATTGTACCGGAGAGTCTATCACGTTAACTAGCCATCTCTAGCATATATAGGTGGTGTGCAAGTAGGGATGATTTTTACGACCACACACTTGTCTGTTGATGTACATTGCCAGTTGTTAAATACTTTTATTGGACGCCGCATCTGTCTTTTTGTCTCTTGTGAGTTGTGAGTGTGACCAAACTTTATACTAACCAACACACATACGACGCACGGTTGCATGTACAACCCTGTAACTGTGAGCCAGATTCATTGCCAAAATGTACTTGTGACATTTGGTACAACGTCGTAAGCCCTTCTCCGACAAAAGCAAAACATCATATGTCAAAGTTGTTAAACAATGCCTACATACATATAGATACTACCATATCTATAGTTAAGATTTAGTTGTTGATCCTTAAAATTTGCACACTCACTACACTTCAACACATATTATAGTGTCACTTTTTGTTGCAATTAAATTGCATATCCTTGCTAATGACCAACTTCTTGCGTCCAAAGTAGGTTATTTTCAGCATGTTATGCTGTGCTACATAGATTGGTGCTTATCTCTGTTCTCAGTGCTTAACAAGCGCAAACGAAAATGAAATGAGGTTAAAATGGTATTTCACATGGCAATTACCTAGTTTGCCGCACATGTAGTTCGACCTCCTTTTTGTTGGAGTTGCAGTTGGTATATATTTGTACATCAACTTGTACACTGATGGCAGGACGAAGAAGTCACTTGTCACAGAAGTCGCCATAAAAGAAGGAATATAATTCTTTGTGGCCGAACAAGCGGTGCAAATTTATGATCTTAAAATTTCATTGAAAGAGGAAAGAGGAAACTAAAAGTTTGTCGAAATCGTCCATCGTCTGGTGCCTCTGGGGTAACTGTTTAAATTAGCTCGTTTTTTGTATGAGATATTGTAAGATTTTAGTGTTCAGCCCCGTCTATCGGACAACTTATAAACTTTCGATTTACATACTCCTCTCACTTTATAGCAAATATTTTCATTATATGTAAAGATCCGGCCTAAGTATATATTTGTCCTCGCAAAATTCGAAAATTATGGTAACAACCTCTGAACCACAATAATTGAACTTTTGGATGCGAATGTGCCGGATGGACCTTGTCTACCTCAGCTCTTCTATCTGAACTTTGAAACAACTCGGAGACTCTGTAGATAAGACACAAGACCGTAAAAATTCCAGGCGTTTAAGGTTTCTTATAGGATAGGTTTACAGGTTCTTAGGTTAGACTACGTCAAGGTCCTTATGGATCCATTGTGATAACCATTTATGGGGGTTAACCGTTGGTGATATAGGGTTGGTTTGGCTTCATGTCCATCCTTCTGGTGGTTACCCGACGCCGTTGCCGTCCAGATATTCTCGATTCTCTAAGATTACAGAGTCGGCTTGATCAAGATCAGATTGGATATTTAATTTCTCCGAGAATATACCGGCACCGGTTCCACAGTCCATCTTTGGTCAATCTTTGTAGATAAATATGGATTTCCTTTTGTGTTCTATTTGTATACCAACTCGGAAAAGAGCAAGAGAATGTTGTATCAAAGATGAGGTGACATAATATTCAAAAGTATATTTTCCTAAAATCGGTACATGACCTAAATTGCTTTGGTTCAAAATGTTAGTTTGGCTAATCCTTAATGCAATTTTAGTAACAGATTCCTTCATGTATATAAGTCTAGAGGTGTCAGATTGATAATTGCCTCCAGTCAGGCTTCTTATAATTGATGTCTTTTTTTCTCCTGAAAAAGTGGCGCCCCCAAAGTAGGCAAGCCACGCTATAGATGGGCCGCTCTAGATACTTGTAGTACCACAAGAATGCTATGACCGTCCCTCAATCAAACCAGAATACAATACTCTGCGGTATACCACATGAAGAAAATGGGCTTAACGTAGGAAGAACTTTGTAGAGGCTGTGGTGATGAGGGAGCTTTTATGTCACTGCCCAGGTCTCCAACACACCAGATATAAATTCCTAGCGAGTCATTTCTTCCACAACCTAGGCGAGCTTTCCAGCACATCAATAGACAAGATAATGAACTTCATCAAATCATCAGCATGGTGTGCAGGATACAGTAACAGCACAGTAAGTAATGGATTACAACATTTATTGACAGGGTTATAATTATAATGGGTAAGGAACAATCTCTTTCACCGACGGGCATCAAAATGCGTTAGTGTTCAACTGAATGTGACACGAAATATGTAATGGTGGTGGCTTTGCGGAAGAACGAAGGATAAGGAGAATGCCTAGCAGACGAGAAAAATAACTGTTGGGATTGGGATAGGGATAGGGGAAGGGAAGGAAAAAGGGAGAAAATTTATCCAGCTTCCCTGACACGGGCGCATGCCTTGCTAGCCGAAGCTCAAGCTCGTCGGACGGGGTGGGATCTTGCATCCGAGAAACTGGAAAGGCACCACTACACAAAAAAAAATTGCATGCATAGGTAATAATACGATAAGATACGTACTCTTAATAACGGTGAAATCAAAGAAAAAGATGGAATTCTACCACTACCACCGGAGGATCTGTTGGTTGTCCTCAAAGCGGGTCTTAACCCTCCCTGCCATGTGCAAGAGTCCGCTGATTTTTCTACTTGCACCCAAAAAAAAAATCTTACGCTTTCTTAACAAGGACCATCTATTCCCCTACCAATCGAAATGAGACACCAAACAATTTATTTAAACGCGAAACATTGTTATTTTATTTACTTTCAATATGAGCATGTTGTTATGTCTTTAGATTACAAACGGAAAAACTAATCATAACGATAATCTAATTTAAATTTAAATTTATTTTTATTTTTTTATTTTTTTTTTTTTTTTTTTATTTCTATGGACCTCCTTTAGTTTAATTTAAATATTCCCTTAGTGGGTCGATAATAAAAAAACAAATATTTCTTTTTCCTTAAACCAAAATATTTTTGTTCTGTTCTTGTAGAATTTAAGCGTTTAAAATTGACAGGATAAACCAAAATGTTGCGATCTGGTAACTACGGTCAGGAAGCATTGCCGCGTGGAAACCCCTCTTTATATATGGGATTATCCCCATTAAGACAAAAAAAAAATATTTACTTTATGCGTTTTAAGAATAATGGTACGATTATTATTAATTTGCGCTTACCTGGGGTTCTGCATCGTCAGGCCTGTCGAAGGAGATCCCTTGTATCTGAAATAATTCTTTGGGAAAAAAAAACTCCCACCCTCTCAAAAAAAAAACGCATAAAAAAAAAATTATATAACCAAATAGGGTTGGTACGGTGCTACGGTATATACATATGTATACCCTGATATATGTTCTATTAAATTTTTTTTTTTCTTTTTGTTATATTTCTACCCACGTTGCACCAAATCGCACTACTTTCTTTTTATAATTTCTGATAAATGAACAATAAAGGAGGTGAGGTCAATTAGAATATTAACACGAGCAAAATGAATAGGATCGATGGTCGACTATGCTGACCCTCCTGGATGTGTTGTGGTGGTGGCAGCAGGGGCCAGATGATTTCGGCTACAGCACAGCGAATGCGCCCACTGGCGGGGCGATGGAGACAAAGGGGTTGATTCGCCAAAAGCGGGGTGTAAGGTGGTTCGGCTATCTTTTTATGTTTTAAGTTCGTTATATTTTTTTTCGGTTATTTTATTTTTCTCACCGGCACTATTTTTGGTCACTGGTCAAAGGTTCCCACGACCCTAATTTGCGCACAATGGTGGTTAGTTATATATATATTTTTTTTTTGTTTGCAAACGCAGTGGTAGCACACGCGAGTCAAAAATGTTTTTTTTTTTTTTTTTTTTTTTTTTGAATTACGTTTTGGCAAGATTTCACTTCTTTTTCTTCCAAATACCGCACTATTACTGCGAAATGTCTTGCAGTTCTTTTTTTTTTTTCTTTATTTTATTTTATTTCGTTTCTTTTTTTTTGTTTTTTTACTGCCGCACATTATATCTTAACAATATTAACCGGCGGCGACATACTGGTCGCTTCCAAACGATTAACGAACTCAAACCGAACGCCTCGACTTTCAAACCCCAACTAGCTGACCAAGCCTTGCCTTTTTGAATTATTCTTCCCAATTCCGCGTCGTACCTAGGCAGATGCACATTGCACACATTGCACACACTGCGCACATAGGTTTTCGTTTGTCTTTCCTTCTTTTTTTTTCTTTCCCATCCCCATCATGCGATACCCCGCAATACAACTGCGCCACACAACAACCAATATCGTTATCGATTAATGGAATTTTCCATGGAAAAACTGTTTTGCGTTGTTCGAGCGGCCAACTGCCGACTCTTTGCCGCCTCGCATGATCAACGTTAAGCGAGGTCAACTCATGGAGAGGGGAGCTGTTGAATATCACGATGTGATTTCATGGCAAGTCATAATGTATGGTTGGGTATCAACGGCATATTATGGTGGTAGGTAATACGAAAAAAAAAAACCAAACACATTGCTGTGTATGTGGAAATGAATAATACGACTATACGGTCGAAGAGGAAGGGGGTATGCAAGCCTGAATGAGAATTTTATGGCGCACTGATGAGAAAAAAAATTTTCGCAACCAAGAGGAGCGATTGTACTTCTCGGCCGTACTTTGTAGATATTCGGCGCCCAACCAACCATTCCATTACAAATACACCTCGCCAACCTAACGTAGGGAACACTATATTAAGAAATATTGGGAAAGCTATTCTGTTCAGCCCTTAGAAGGATTCCATATGGACCTTTTGCACCATCTTAGAATTTATTTTTATTTCTTATTAAGATGTATTGGCTTATAGGGAGATATTCATCTCTGTCAAATTACAATAAATGATTGCTATACAAGCAAGTTTTAAAACCAGTATGGACCTATGGGCTCCAGTTGTGGGCATGCACATGCCAAACAAATTTGCAAAAAATTCAAGTTTTCCAAAATAAAGTACTAAGGAACATAGTTCATGCACCTTGGTATATACGCAACGCTGATCTACATAGAGATCTAAACATTGAAATGGTTGAGGAAGAAGTTAAAAAAGTTGCCCAAAGGCACAGAAGTAGACTTCTCAACCATGCTAACTTAGAAATAACAGAACTTTTAAATACTGACAATGTAATCAGGAGATTAAGGCGGGTGAAACCTCTTGATCTAAGAGTTAGCTAAGACCAAGAAAGTAGGTAATATTTTCAATCAAAAAAGTATAGAGATCCGACAAACGGCGGAATTATCTTCTCAATTTTTTTTTTAAAGAATCAAATATAAATTGCTGATTAGTTTAACGACTAGGTGCGATTATTGGAAGGATGGGGTCACCATGCTTCCCTCGGGTGTTTTTAGTGGGTGAGTCAAGTCCCACACTATCGCAAAGCTCGCATGCGATGTCTTTTAACGATTTGATCCTTACCAGACATTCTCGGATTTTCTTGAAAATCGATTCTTAAATGCGATATTAAGGAGACTATACCTTTGGAGTTGGCGCAGATCAGAGGACCTTCTTTCATCAGGGTCGGACAAATGATGCTGACATTCCATTCATCGGGTGACCAAATTCTACGGATAAGTTGGTGAGATATCCCTACCTCTCGTATATTGGTTGAACTTAAGTATTAAGATATGGGCCTCTTCTTAATTTGGTTTGTTTTACTGTATTCTTATCGTCAGTGTTGAATGAATCATACTGTCTGATAGCGAGATCTTAATTGTATTCGTCGCTTAAGAATATAAAGAAGTGGACGTCCCGAATTCTCAACACTGACTGTAATTCTACTATGTACAATATTCCCTTTTTCACGTTTCTATGCGCTGGTTCGGACTTTGTAGCCTTTACATGTAACTATTTATTTCAATACCTTTTGTTAAATTCTCGAACCTCATTATTGGAGTGACATCTCTCCATTGATCGCTTTTCGTATTTTTTCGTATTTCGTATTCCATTTCGTTTTTTCGAAAAAGTTTGTGCTCTCAGCCTATCTCCCTTTTTGGAATACCAACTCCGGTAATCCTCCATTGAATTTATTCACCAAAATAACCACTTTATAAATCAATCCACTGGGATAAGGAGGTGATGCCCTTCAGAACCTTTCCTAATAGAATGAAATATCACATATCCCAACATCAAAAATAGCTTTCGACAGTTGAACCGTGTTTTCTGTCAATTGTGGCATGTTACCATTGAATCGTTCCCTTAATATCCATTTGCAACACACCCATTCACTAATACAACTCACCTATAACCATTCCCTCTCCTTCCTTTATCAAATGCTGTACGAGTACCTACTTATGTCAAACCAGTTAGATAAAGGGAATGGCTATCTATTTTCCGACGCGTATTGTATTGTCCTAATTCAGCCGATTGAACAACAACCAAACTAACTGGACAGTCTCCACCCAGTGATTAATCAACTGTGAATTTTATAATACGATTTCCTAACACGCCAACCGTTGCATCAATACTGCGCTTTCCTCCCCATTGGGACCAACAACCCAACCATTAACACCGACCATCAATTTCAAAAAGCACCTTGTGGGTGGGCGCAATCATCAAGGAAAATCGCTGCTTGCACGCTATCTATCGATAGACTCCACATAAATCCCGGTAAATTCCCATACAAGGACTACGCAACGCTGGTCCTAGATATAGCAGCTGGGTCCTAGATACAACAGCACAATTTCGAAATCAATTAATCCGTTTAAGGATCATTTACTTTCGAGATAGTGTTTGCGAATTTGGAATGCGAAACGCTTAGTGAACACGTGAATCGGTAAGACGCAATCTTAATTGCACTTTGGTGGACAGTTAAAGTCGAGATGAAATTGAATTCCCAATGACAGCAGGTCTCTTTGAAATTCAAATGATATTTACACTGATGGGATTTCATTTAATTTAATTTAAAGATAACATTTTGTGGCATTCGCAAAATGGAATTACTATATTATTCGATATTATTCAGTGTCAGTGGCTTTGATGAGAAGGGACTTGGGCTAAATCGGCCCATTCTAAATTGCTAATATATATTTATAATGATTTGCGCTAGGGTTTCCTTTGCAGCCTCTGCAGACTTCGTTTCTGGGCAATCGCAGTAGTTTCACATATTTCTTAAGATGCATCAGGGGTTAGAATAATGACATTGAAGTTTTTGAGACGTTGAGTCTTTTAGGTCGCTCGAGTTTTAGATTTATATGGCTACGTATTGCTTCGTTTTCTACATCCGCATGACTTAAATGCATTTGTTTAAAACGGACAGTGGACCGTATACGTTATAATGTGTATATATAATGCATAACGTTATAATGTGTATATATAATGTATATGCTGTTGTGACTAAATATTATAGCATATTTTTGCATATGGCTGCAAATGTGATTTCTACTTTGACTTTTGGGCACGAGTACGATAACTTAGGCGCCAAAAATTGATAACGGTTTTTTGTAGAGGAGTTAAATGTAAGCATTTTTTACCATGGGGGGAGGGTCTGTCTGGCTTCGTTTAGGCGGGAGGGGTAATTTAAAAAAAAAATGAATCATAAAATAAAACTAAAATATTAAAAAACAATGGCAACACCTACAATAAAGGACTTTATGATTTTTGAAAGCCAAGAGTATTATATATTTCAACAAAGAGCCTGTTCTTTCATATTATTTTTAAATCAAGTTATTTTTATTGACAGTTTTTGAAAAAAATGCTTTCAAACTTGAAATTTAAGGAAAAAAATTTTAAAAAAATGTTGTATGCTGATTTCTTCAATAATAAGAATATAGATACTTAATTTGTTTGTAGTTTTTACTTCCTAAATCAATTCTTAATCGAACACTGAAAACCAGATTGATTTATGTCTTCTAATTTTTGAGAAAATGGAAAATTACTTTTATATCTATGTTACAACGCTTAGAGTACAGTACAGATTGTTTCCCTTGCACCTTGAAATGGGTATGGGGGGGGGGGGGTATGCTGCCCCCCTGCAACCTCCCTGCTTGGGGTTACTGTTGGATTTTGCAACGGGTGCAAGGCGGAGTATATGAAAATTTTCTTTAAATTATATTTGTTTACCCAATGTCAACAATATTCTTCAGTAACAGTCTCCGGCCTAAAGTTCACATTATAGAAAAAAATTTGCTGATTTGCACTATAAATAATTTAGAACAGATTCCTAGCTATGAAAAATGCTACAATACTTTGTTGCTAGTGTTGCCATTGATTTTTAATTTTTTATTTTAATTTTAAGTTTTTTTTTTTTTTTTAATTACCCCTCCCCCCTAAATTGACCCCCTCCCTTAGCAAAAAATGCTTGTATTTAACCCCTCTACATAAATCCATCATTTGTTTTCATCGCCAAAATTATTGCACTCACCCCAATTTTTGTCCTTAAATATCAAGTTTAAAATGTTTTTTTTTTTTCAAAAACTATTAACAGAAATAACTTGATTTAAAAATAATATGAAAGAACAGTTTCCGGGCTTTCAAAAATGATAGTCTTTTATTATAAGTGTTGCCATTGTTTTTTAATAATTTTTTTTTTTTTTTTCATTTTAGGTATTGTTTTTTATATCCGGTACCACACTGTGGTGAGGGTATATTCACTTTGTCATTCCATTTGTTACGCCCATAAGGAGACGTTGTAGGTATGACAAACTATATATATTATTGATCAGCATCACTTTCTTAGTCGATCTAGCGATGTCTGTCTGTCCGTCTGTCCGCACGATTACGGTCGTCATTTAAGAGCTATCGACTTGAAATTTGGTACGTAAGCTTTTATCCACCAAACTGAGGCTAAGTTCGAAGATGAGCAAGATCGGATGAAAACTACTATACTACCTCCCATACAAAAATATCAGATTTATGTAGCTTTTTATGTTAAAAATTAAATGTAAATAGCTACAGTAAAGATAGCAAGTTTAAACTTTGCACATATTGTTTTAATATTTAAAAATTTTTGACAAAAAATGAGCTTGGTCGAATAAAAAGTACCCATACCTCCCATACAAATATATAATTTTTTAATACTAAAATATTTTTTTTATTTTACAATAATATAGTACCGGGTATTTGAGCTTCGGCATAGTCGAAGATAATTGTCTTACTGGTTATGTTAAAAATTAAATTTAAATAGCTACAGTAAAGATAGCAAGTTTAAACTTTGAACATATTGTTTTAACAATATTTGAAATTTTTTGACAAAAAATGAGCTTGGTCGAATAAAAACTACCCATACCTCCCATACAAATATATATAATTTTTAATATACTAAAATATTTTTATTTTTATTTTACAATAATATAGTACCGGGTATTTGAGCTTCGGCATAGTCGAAGATAATTGTCTTACTGGTTTTTTTTAATTACCCCCGCCTAAACGAAGCCTGATAGACCCCCCCTCCCATAGTAAAAAATGCTTATATTTAACTCCTCTACAAAAAACCGTTATCAATTTTTGGCGCCTAAGTTATCGTACTCTCCCCGACTTTTGTGAAGTAAACAGATACAAAATACACTTCAACAAGACATGCATCGGTATAACAGTCCATGGTTTCTGCGATGCTGATTAGGCATCAGTGATGCCATTCTGACCGGATTCCGGTCATATCTGAAATCTCTTTACTCTGACCGGAGAAAATTTTGAAATCCGGCCTAACCGTTTTTTGACCGGAACGAAAAATGTTTTTAACCGGAAATCTCATTTTTGACTGGAAAAATAAAATTGTCCTACTGACTATAAATAGAGATAGATTTCTATAATTTGAATATAACTTTGCCATACATTACGAACATGCTCGCAAGTTCAAACAGAAACCAATTTAATGGGAATAATGGGACTACAACATTACTCATGGAATTCTGGGGAGCAGGATAATAAATTATCTTATAGGCTAATTTTTTGACGTTTTATTTTGCTAGAATGTTGAAGAGGAAATTAAACAATGAATTTCAATTAAGTTTGAAATTCGATAAATCTCAGATTGGAGTTTGTTGAAATACTCTTTTCAAGTGTCAGAAAATTATCCGAGAATAATTATTTTGCCCAAATGACACACGGCCTTAGTACATCCATTAACGATTTGACTACACTCAGGCGTCATTGCAATGAAATAAAATTTGGCAGGTAAAAGAATAGTGAAATTGAAAACACAAACAAATTCTATAGTTAAGCCGAAGCGGACTTCCGTTTTTGACGTCCTCACTCTATCAACGCAAATATCAAATGAAGATTTGTATCGAAAGCACAATGTTGCGAAAAAGAACGTGCCAGAATTATTTCTGAAAGTGGATTTTCTGTGCATTTTCTATGCTATCTACCTTTCTCCTTTACTCACTCAAAATCTACCTGTGTCGGACACGACGTTCATTGGATGGCGTGTATGGCCATGCACTAAAAGTGTATTTCAGAACTTAAAACATGTCATATAAAATGAAACCAACTTCAACAAGAACTTGAACGGATAGATCCATGCAACATCACCGTATATTGTGACAATCAAATTGCACCTATTAGTAGGTAAGCGAATTTAAAATAATGTTCTCCTCGAAACCAGTTCAGGCACAACGAAAAAACCGAATAACTAACGTCAAAGTAAACAAAATATGGAAACAATTTCATCAAAAATTCTGATATTGAAAATAATAGCCAGGGAAATAATGGCTTTACGTACATATCTGCTACGGAAAACCAAGAAGTTTTTTTTAATTTTGTCATATCTGACCCCGGAGAAAATTTTGAAATCCAGCCTAACCGTTTTTTGACCGGTTTTTCCCTACTGACTATAAATAAAGATAGATTTCTATAATTTGAATATAACTTTGCCATACATTACGAACATGCTCCCAAGTTCAAACAGAAACCAATTTAATGCGAATAATGGTACTACAACATCACGCATGGAATTCTGCTCCGGGAGCAGGATAATAAATTATCTTATAGGCAAATTTTTTTACGTTTTCTTTTCCTAGAATTTTGAAGAGGAAATTAAACAAAGAGGAAAAAAAACAATTTCAATTAATTAAAGTCGTGAAATTCGATAAATCTCGGATTGGAGTTTGGTGAACTACTCTTTTCAAGTGTCAGAAAATTATCCGAGAATAATTATTTAGCCCAATTGACACACGGCCTTAGTACATGGCCTGGCCATACACGTCCTCCCATGACTTTCATTTCCATTAATGATTTGGCAACACACAAAAACCAGGCGTCATTGCAATGAAATAAAATTTGGCAGGTAAAAGAATAGTCAAATTGAAAACACAAACAAATTCTATAGTTAAGCCGAAGCGGACGCCCGTTTTTGACGTCCTCACTCTATCAACGCAAATATGAAATGAAGATTTGTATCGAAAGCACAATGGTGCCAGAATTATTTCTGAAAGTATATTTTCTATGCTATCTACCTTTCTCCTTTACTCACTCAAAATCTACCTGTGTCGGACACGACGTTCATTGGATGGCGTGTATGGCCATGCACTAAAAGTGTATTTCAGAACTTAAAACATGTCATATAAAATGAAAATTAGTTTCAGTAAATTTTAAACAATCGAAATAAAAATCAAGTTCACAAACTCAAGATTCACATATTATAAAAACGTTTTCTAAACATCGATAATGCCGGTGAACATAAAAATTCGTAAATTGTATAGGTAGGTATAGTTATTTTCTCTTTTTGACCGGGTTTCAGGTCAAAAGTTCTCATTTTAACTTTTGGCCGGAATTTTTGACCGGATTTAGAAATATTTCCGTAATTTTCCCCGAAATATTCCGCTGGGATTTCGTCTGGGAACTTTAGCTAAACAGCAACAACGGAAGTGTTTTTCTGCAAAATATTGAGAAAAGATAATGCATATTGTCAGTTTTTAAGAAAGTCAAATACAACAAATACAAAACAGCTATAGACTATTCTATGTACCTAAATCATATGGAAAAATATCCGGTCATAGCAAATGAATTTACATAAAGAAAAAAAGCAAAGCATTTTGGGAACAGATGGTTTGCCTAATCCAACTTCGTGGTCGTTTCCCTCTCCAACCTGGAGGTGACTATTCTGGAAAAAAGCGCAAGCATGCGCTTAACTTAACTCCAACAAGTATTTAAACACTTGCTTAATCACTCGGTAGTATTTATAAAATCTAAGAAAATTATTTAAAAGTACAGGATGTACAGGATGTTAAGAAAAGTTTTTATTTCCTACTTACAATCCTTGTGACCTAAAGGATTAGATTGTAACGGTATACATATAAACATATGTTACCCTTCCACCTTTGAGATACAGGAATCTCAAGCTGTCATCGGTGGAAGGGCTGTCCTGATAAAAGTAACCGCATTATCGTCGTCGTCCATGATGCCAGCCCCTATCCCTATACGACGGCATCGGTTTTGAGGGGTCAGTTTTGCACTGAGAGAGGAGATAAAGATTGATCTTCGTCTCCACCTTCTCCCAGTTTTCGCGGCTGATTTTGCACTCCTCATGGCCGCGGTCTATGATCGCCATGATCAGATGATCCCTCACGACCTCAGTTAGGAGTCTGGGTTCCAAAGCGGTGCCCTTACTTTTCTTTGAGGTAGTGGGGGTATCATCTTGAGACCGCTGCCTCTTGGATGCAAGTTCCCTCTTTGTTTCATTGCTTGTGGAGGGTCCCTTAATAGGTCGACTCTTGCTTTCCTCCGCCACTTTAGTTGCCCATTCATAGGAAGCTTTATCTTTGTCATCCCATTTTTCCTTGCCCTTTCGTTCAAGTCGGTTAAGTCATAGGAATGCATTTTTTCTTTTTCTGTAAGCTATTGTGCTCACTCTAAGGTGTTTGCTAGGAGGAAGCATCGCAGGAGCATTTGACGCGCTATCGTCAGTATCATCAGTTAGAGAGAGAGAGGAGTCAGAGCGCCGTTCATTGACGATTTGCATCCTCCTCATCTTCCTCACAACTTTGTCCGTTTTTGTTCCATGTCCTGTCTTGTCAGTTTGTTTGGTCGGTCCTGTCTGGGAAATACTTCCTGAAGATGTTGTTTGTTTGTTTTTGTTGGTGTCATTTTTGTTTCTACTTGTGGTCCCACGAGTAGCTAAGGAAAGAACCGTCCACCATGCCAGAGCCCCGCATAACATGGTAAGGTTACTACTTCCACGCTGATGCGGCCTGGTTTCAGGGAGGCACCGGCCGTTAGAATAAAGCCGATACCCCCTGGCTGCACATCTTCCAATGGGCACGGTGACGCATAACGCACTGGATTAGGGGGGTTGGGCAGTTCTTAGTTCGCTGCTCTTCAAAGCAGCATGGGTGACCCTTCAGACGACTACCGAATCCGACAGCATAGCCTGTTGAATCCTTGCAACTTAAGCCTGCGCACCAACGTCAATTTGACTACCTCGCGCTAGGAAATATGTACCTAACAATAATACAACAAAACTTAAACTCTAACACTATTATTCAATAGGCTATTAAATTAATTTGAGCTGTGCAGCAATTAGAATTCTTCACTGTCTTACGTTTTTTTTTTCTATTTGAGCTTAATTTTTGGTCCCCAGGTAGGGATGCCAGACAGTCCCCCTTTTTCATACAAAAATGCTGTTTGGCCCCCCTAATACAAACCACTGTCGCCCGTATTAAGTCAAAATTCAATAAAAGAAAACATTTAATTGAAAACTTTGAAAATACTTTCTGTGTGAACATATCCATTTGAAGTGCAAGATAACTATATTGCTTTTGTTTTTCATTCGTTTTTAGTGAATTATTATTTATTTTTGTTGTTTTTGTTTCTCATTCATTTATTTTAGTTGAATATATCTATACCTACTTATTTATTTACTTTGTATTTTATTTTGTTTCTCTTGATGCATTTTCCTAATATGTAGAAATAAAATAAAATATGTACCTATATATTATATATTTATATATCTAATGAAACTTATTTTTATTTCACATTTTTTTTACTCTGATGTTCAAAAATAAAAAAAACGTTTGTCCTTTTTGAACCCTTCTCCCCCCTAGAAATCTCACGATGTGCCCCTTTTCGTATTTTTTAATCTGGCAACCCTATCCCCAGGTGAGTTTTAAACCTTTTCCTTTTTACTTTTAGTTTTATTAAGATGCTTTCATAAGGGCTTCAACGCTTCAGAATCGAAGAGTCATAGGCATAAAAGAAACAACATTTTTAAAGTCTTTACCTTTCCTTAGATATTATTAAAGCCAATAGTTAAAGGCTAAAACGTTGAGGATGTTTGTTATTTGTTCTAATAGCTAGTTATGATTTTTTTAACGATGAACGTTTGCTTTTGAACGTTTTTAATTTGAATGACAAAGAATTTAATTTTTTTTTACTCATTTTATATCGAACTGTAATAAAGCTGAAAATTCCCTAAATGTTACAGAATGCAGCTGTAACATTACAATTCGGCATTGGTAATTGGTACTCCGAAAAAATGCTCTTGAGCTGATGTACGGAAAGAAAATTAATTTATTTCACTCGGTCTACTTCATATAACTCTGGTAACAAATGTGAAACAATAAAGGAAATTCTACAATCGAAAAAGTCGAAATGTATTTCTTTTCTTGTACCTATGTACGTCTCATAAATTTCCTAATTTTGTGGAAGGAAATACAAAAGCAAAAAAAGCAGTGAGAGGGAAAATGTCCTCACACTCTCCACTACAATAGCAAAATTTACCATGTTCACGGTTGGGTACACTGTTTTCTCTTGTTGATGATGACGCTGATAGGGGTTACTGAGGGGATGTTGTTGTGGAAATGTCTGTCACCTACATTTCCATCAGTACACACACGGCAAGATGACATTGCTTGTAAGAGAAATAAATAAACATTCATGTATGTTCTCGGAGTGTGTATACACGATGAGTATACATGTGCAATTTCACCGTTCATTTCCTGACTTCTGACAGAACGATGTTGACTACAAGGCACATAAAAGCCACATCCAAGACATTTTCAACTCCTTTCCGACATAAGTACAAATTCCGCATGGTTACTTAAATAAACATGCAGTTCTAGAAAGCCTGACATCGAAAAGGGGATGAAACAAGATAAATTACCCAAATAGCCAAGATTTTAGGTGCACACAAGCGGCACACTGGCAAATAGCATCAGTTAGTTACATTCTGATGACATATTTCAGTACACGTGCGTCAAAGTTCTCAATATCCGGTACGCTGAACGATGGAAATTATTGTGGATCAGATAAAAAATCTCATCAATTGAAACTTTAGGGGGGATTTATTTATGGCATTCGCTGGAGATGTGCTCATAGCTTCATTCTACATCCAGTGTTCGGCTAGGACAATTTTATGAAAATTTCGATTGGGATCAAACTCTGGACGAAGCATTTTCCTTATGATATGTAATTTTGAAGATTTTACTTATTTGACACTATCCAAGACAATCAATACCAAACTACGCACTACGCCGGTTTGAAACTATGCAAAATTGTAAACTCGTTTGCAGGTTTCACCCGACCATCCTTACGAAACCCTTGGTTTGGGAAAGATTGCCGACAAGTACGCATAGGAAAACAACTATAATTCAAAGTTGGCGCTGCAGAAAAGGACGAGAGCGGCTCGTGCATAAGCTCTATGAGAAAAAAAGAAAGAAAGAACTCAAGTTCACTAATGATGCTTGGTGCGCTTTCAAGTAATTTTTTCAATATTATAATTGAAAGACTTGTGTGAAACGTGTGCTACATACGAAATGTGTACCAATATGTGTACACTATCTGGTGACGTCAGACCTACATACATACAGTGCTGTTCACTTGTTTAGACGCACAAGAGTACGTTCTATTTCTTGTTTTTTGTATACCCTCCACAGAAAAGTATATTATAGAATAGAATAGAATAGTTTTATTTTCAAATCACAAGCAATTTTAACAATTTTATATTTAAAAAATTAATTATGGCCTTGGTTGAAACCGTCTGCCAGATGCCAACTTTCCTTTAACAAAATTATAAAATATACCTCTTAATATTAAGAAATTAAATAAGTTTATAATGTATTTTACTGTTTTTACTCAAAATAAAATAAAAAATAAATAACATAACTAGTTGCCGTTGAATAACATATTTTGAAATTTTGAATAATTAAATTGCACAGCAAAAATGTTTTTTTTTTCGTTTTTTTTTTATTATAGTATAATTTGTCATTACATTTGTAACGTCAAGAAGGAGTCACAGGAGACCCAATAAAGTTTATATATATTCTGAATCAGGATCAAAAAAAATGTCCGTCTGTCTATCCGTCTGTCTGTTGAAAACACGATAGCGTTTAAACGAATAGACCTAGGCGAATGCAATTTTGTGAGAGGACTTCTTTTTACCCTTGGTATTGAAAATGGACTATGTCGGTGAAGTAGTCTGGTACCTCCCATACAAAACCAATATTAGACCCATGTGTGTACAGTACATACTAACTCGCATGGCAATCATTTTGCATGACTTTTATGCAGTGGAGGGGATCAAAGCTGATGATAACACTTATAACTGTTTCGTATTATGTGGATCAAAGAGAAAAAAAGAGGCCCATAACGGCAGTTTTACTCATTTTTTCAAGTACACTGTACAGTACCATGCAAAAACATCTATGCATTTTTTTGGTTCACTTGAATAGACGCACCGGCTAAATTGTGTAGTTAACAACAATTGCTCGGGAAAAGAGCAGTGAAAAGTTAATTTGAATAAGAAAAAATTGGTTTAGAATTTGGCTAAAAGGCAAAAGTTAAATCTTACCTCTCGGAGAGCTTTTCAAATCGTAAAATGGCTCATAAAATTGCTCGAAGTGAACACTTGATAAGAAACTAACTAAAAAATAGGGTTTCTTATGGAAACAACTACAAAGAAAGGATCATAAAAGTTTTAATACAATACAGGCATTCGGCATACAATACAGAAAGTCTAAACAAAAAACAAAAAACTAAAACTTTCTAATATAAATTCAAATCTATAAAAATAAGGAGACTATCCAGGTCGGTATACAGTATCCAAACGCTAAAGCCAGTATTAGACGATATGTTGAATCAGCATACGTATGCTGAAAATTGTGTTCCAATCACAACAAATCGTGCATACTTGATGACAAAAAATTTTTGTTTACACGATATGTTGTGATTGGAACACAATTTTCAGCATACGTATGCTGATTCAACATATCGTCTAATACTAGCTTAAGTATGTACACTGTGCAAGCCATCGCTTGAACCTGGCTCTGCTATGTCAACTCCTGCAATTCGCAATTGCCTTGGTGTATTTAGTGTAATAGCTAATTTCTTCCGCTCAAATATCCTTCCATTCAAATGCAAATATAACTTTAAAAATGTCATTAAAAACAACGTACCATCAGAGAGCAGAAAAACTCGACTTCTATGCCTTTGTGAAACAAGATTCATTGAAAGGCATGACAGTATTATTTCCTTTGTAGAGCTCTTCAAATGCATCTCAAAAAGTCTAGGTTTCGTTTCTTCAATCGACCGCACAAAATAAGTTCTGAGTTCTCTTAAGAACATTACAGAAAATGCCGAATATTTTTTCAGAGAAGCTTTTCAATTCGCATCCCAACTTGCCGAAGACTTATTTGAAGTTGAATTAAGAGCTCCAATAACTTCATTGAAACAAACAACGCATTCCAATCCAGAAACCTCTTCCACTGAAGCCTATTTTAGAGTGTCTAGTCTATACTGACTCCTTGCATAGATTCGCTAATAAAAAATCTTACGGACAGATTCATGGTCAACGAATACGTTCTACCATATCGTTTCAAGCTCTTCTTCCAGGTTTTGGTGCAGTTCAGCGAGTGAACGAAATGGAAAAGCTAACAAGTTACTTTGATAATGCAATTTCGTTGTCAGTTGTGAAAGCTGAGTACATTCTTTAGTGCAAAAAAATAGTGTCGAGTGATCCTTCTACCC